>JARDYH010000006.1:103729285-105020714 GCA_029215795.1 Anniella stebbinsi
ATGTTTTTGACTGCAACTCCCATCAGCCCCAGTCAGCATAGCCCATGGACAGGGATTATGGGAGTTGTAGTTCAAAAAAGCTATTCTAGAATAAATCATAATTGTAACTCAAACTGAAATCTTGGCCAAACAAAAATACATTATTCCTTAGAAAAATAAATCTTCCACCCACATTTGAAGCCAATCTGAAGTATGCACATTTGACCCATACACTTCTGATAAAACTCAAGTATTCTGTCAGCCTTGCTGCAGCAGTACAGTTAAGTTGAAATACCTGTCCACATGTTTCTTCAGGTGTTTTGGCACCAACTCCAAAGAGAATGGAAAGGTCTAATGTATACACAGTGAATTTTTCCAAAGCATGTATAATTGCTGGAGCCAAATGAGAGGCTTGTCCAAATCCTGATTCTCCTGCTATTAGGAGCCTCGGTCGGTAAGATGTTGGCTGGTGATAAGCACTTCTATATTTTTTTTTAAAAAAAAGAGAATCTCTGGTTAACACCACTCTAAAATTCGTTTTCCAATTATGTCTGATCCAAGCCCCACCATCAAGACTTTCGGTCCTCTTCTCCCCTTGACTAGCAAACATCAAGTATGCAGTCCCATTTCAAACCAAATTAATATACACACACACATACACATTTAAGTTCATATTATATATGCACTATTCAAGCAAATAGCAGTTTTCATGAACTTGTAACCCAGTTTCCAACCACTATGAATCTACAGAAACAGTGGAAAAGTATGTATGACTTATACCAAGTATAGGGAACCACTGTCTTTGCAGCCCATGGAGGTTCCCCATACAGTCCATGGAGCCCCCTTGGATTCCCTCCAAGGCAAAGTGTTTGCCCTGCTGGGGTCCAAGAAATCAGTTCTCCACCTCTGACATGCAATGGTTAATTTTAAAACAAGAAATTCTCCTAAACTGTATAAACATTTGAGCAAAACATTACCAAAGTCCAATTTGCCTAAGAATTAATCTGCCTGAAACAATTAGTATAATTTGTAATATTTCCTGTTGTACTTAACCAAAGGAATAACTTTCAATATTTTGGCTGATCTTTCTTATATTTAAGATACAACAGCAGAAGGCAATACCAGTGTCTTTTGAAAGTGCCAAATTAATATCGTAAGATGGTAGGCTGTTTTCTGTGTTAGAGTGGCAGGTGAAATGCTGATTAACCCTTTTCCCATTTGCTACTTTTCAGCTCAATCCTTCTCCAACAGCTGTTCTTTGTGGAGTTCCAGATGCAAATTTACCCTCACAAACACACATCTGGAACCAACTGGTAGGAACGGAAAGTAATTGCTGATGCACTGGGAAAAGCAGGGGACATGGGAAGGGCACAACAATAACACCCCACTGCTTCTCCACTCCAGACTACCTAGTTTTCTATAGACGCAGCAGCTGTCAGGGTTTAAATATATATATGTGTATGTAATATGTAGCTCAGCCTAAAAAAAACATGCTAGAGAAAGACAGCCTACTTTCAAGTCTCAGTTCTGATCAGCAGGGAGAATGAGGCAAGAAAACCGTTACAACAGAACAAAACCTCAAATATCACATTCATGGAATTTATGAAACTTATGTTCTTTGCCACAACCTTAATTTTATCACTTACCTGCTAAAATTAAGAAAACACTGTTTCGGTTTCTCAGAATTTTTCTGAGAATGTCCCGTTTCAAAAAGTGGTGGACCCTCTTCATCACTGTACAGCAAGTCAGTGTCGAACATGTGACTTGGAAAATCTTTAAATAACAAAAACACCACACAATCTGAATATTCTAAGGCTTGGTACAAACTTAACATTCCCCTTCTCTTCATCAATGCCCCATGGTTAAGAGATTGGAAACATTTTATCTGCAATGAATCCAATAATCCAGTTCATACAATGAGTTGGTCTAAAGGCAGTAACTTAAAATGGTCAAGGAAGTACCATCTGTATCCTACATAGACTACATGAACTAATTATGAAGAAGCAAGATGCTGTCAAACATATATTTATTAAAAGAACAATTCAAGTCTATGAATGAAGCAGGGTAAAGTTTATTTGCCAATCCCTATCAAAACCTTTCATTAGAAATGAATCTATACAATACATCTATATAAGGATATGGTAGTATAAGGCTTATTACTAGAGTTCTACCAGACTGATTTTTCTCATTTTTTTTTAATTGGAAGCTTGAACAGTGTAGATGTGCACAATGTTTTGAAACTGCAACGAAGTTCAAAGCTTGAGCTTTAATAGCAAAAAAATTATGTTTCTTGGCTCTGCACTTCTGGCAACAGAAATTTCATGGTACTCTTCATCATCATCATCATATATTATTTTTTTACCCGCCTCTCCCTCTGGATCGAGGCAGGGAACAACATTAAATACAAAACAGCATAAAATATATAAAATATTCTCCATACCATTGCTGTTGCTGACCAAAACCCACATGATAGCCTTGATGAGGCTTGCCCGGGTTTCCTTCCTGCTGCCGAGGCTGGCCTAGAGTAACGCAGTGCTGCCCTCACTCACACAAGCACAGCAGCAACAGTTCATCCTCCTCAGGCCCATCTCAGACCTGCCCCAGAGTTCTGTGCCCAGCTGGCTCAGAGAGGAAGCCCCCCAAGGAAGTTGTCACCATGGACAAACTGCAGCAAGAGGAGAAGCTAGCGCTTTATTAAGAGCAGGCCGGCCTGACAACAAGAGTCTGAGTTAAAGGCACCCAAACAAGCAAAATACTCTGGGAGTTGTAGTTTTCAGTGGGTGATGGGCTAATGAAAGGGGAAGCCAAGCTTCAATCCTGCAAAACCATTCCCATTGGTGGTGGTGGGGAGTAATCCTCTGCCACGGGATGTGCAAAGAACATTGGGAATTGTGGTTTTGGAGGTTTAGTCTTTCTACTTAAAGAAATGGTAAATGCTCTTTTTGAAAATATATGTTTGTTTTCACCTTTGCCCGTTTATTTGTAGTAGATTTATTTTAAAAGTGTACAGTCCTTCCAGCTGGAATGAAAGCAGGCAAACTTATTTTTATACAATCATTCTCACACTACTAGCCCACGTGACAACACTAGTTATTAAAGAAATGACTTCGGTTTATTTTTACATTTTAAGCAAGATTGTTTATTCTACAAGCATATATTCCCAATCCCCCCTTTTTTGGCTTTTAAGATTCTGTGTGGAGCAATTATTCAACATGGGTTGTGAGAATGTGTTCATTTCCAGTGGATCCAGTGCCCCTACTTTTTCTTCTTCTAAAGGCTGCCTGAAAGGGCATATTTAAACAGAAGAGTTACTTAAATTTTACTTTCTTCTTTACCAAAGGCAGAGAAGAAAACTGCTACTGGGAAGAACACAGTGGTTCTACACCAGCTCAAGGCCATTCCTTCTTCAAAGGTCTGCCTTCTGCCTGGTCAGGAACAGATAGCATCTAAAAGTCTAGATCACTGGCAGTTAAAAAAAAGCCCAGAAAGATTTAATAAGGTCAACTGGAGACTTGTAGAAGTTTCAGATTCCTAAGTGCCTAGGCCATTTATAGCATGTGGTGAAACACAAGGAGGGTGCATAACCCCACTCCCACCACTTTCCCTCTGTCATGGTTCTGGTTACTTTCTTTTGCTATGTAATGGCAAGAGTGGCTGAACTCTTCAGGTATAATGGCAGATACGAGAACTTCTTCACTACAACTAATGCCCCCTACACTCCTTTGGATGTCTGATGATAGCCCAGGTTCCTAGTCCTAGATCTACCATCAATGTCAAGTACAAGTCTCAGTCTGATCATGTGAAGAATATTGTAAAACCTATCAATGAGAGAAAGATGACACAGGAAGGCAGCCTGGATTAGGCCAAGTACTTTTGATTCCCGGTAAGTCTGCTTCCCCATCTCTACTTTCCTGTAGCACATTAGAAGCTAACCCATTTGAACATTTGTGGTGATTAAATGAATTCCCATGTGACGGACTGCACTAGACAAATCCAATAAAATATTCAGTGTAGTTCAACTCCCTAAAACTGGTAAGAGGTTGCATATAAGATGTTTAAGTTGCCTGGAGCCATTCAGAAGAGATCAACTGCCTGATCCTGTGATCCACAATTCTGAAGTAGTAATCAGGGCACTCACATAGTCATCACCATGTTTGAGTTGATCCCCTTTCCTTAGCCAGTAAAGAGGTACAAAGATTTAATTATATTTTCTAGAATGTCTGCTTGGCACCTTGATTCTGTGAATATACTGCATGGCTACAAATATTAACACTAAAAGTGCTCCCTAAGCACTTTAGTTTGTACCACCCCCAATCAAAGCAAACATAATAGATTTATAAACAGCATGTCTCTTGGTTCCCAGGAGCAAGATAAAATCATCTTCTGACAAATAGCTAGGCAAACATTATACAATTGCTTCTTTTAGGCTACAAATACCTTATTATTTATTTATTACATTTATATACCGCCCCATAGCTGAAGCTCTCTAGGCGGTTTACAAAAATTAAAAGTTTGAACGTTAAAAGTCGATATACAAAAGTTAAAACCATAAAACATAAAAACAACTAATATTTTAAACATTTTAAACTGAAAGCCTGGCCAGAAATTCAGTTAAAAACCTCAACTAAAGCTGGGAGAATGCCTGGGAGAAAAGAAAAGTTTTGACCTGGCACCAAAAAGAGAACAGTATTGGTGCCTGGTGGGATGGGTTGGTGGGCAATCCACTTCTGTAGACTTATTTGCAGGACTAAAGAAACAACCTTGAGCAGCACAAATCTTTATGTCCCCCCCACACTTTTTTTCTTGAGTATTTATGGAGGGAATAACCCTCAGAGGGTGGAGGGGAAGCAAAGATAAAGTTGTTTCCATACTATTTCTCACACATTTTATTAAAATGAAATTGCAACATGTATCACTACTAAGCTTAAATATTCACTTGTTTCTTCCCCATGTCACTATACAAATACCTGACTTCTCTCCTTTTTGTGCCAACTCTGCATGTGGAAACACATTCTGTAGGACTTCCAGGATTTTCTTAAGCGTTTTTTCAAGGAGTGGTTTTGAAATGGCAGAGAGTGCTTGGCCAGGTGAGGTCACTGCCCTCTGAGAAGCAGGTATGATCTTCTGCATAGCCACCACAAAATCCTTAGCAGTTATGTTGATAGAAGAGATATCCAGCTGCAACTTGGCACTGCTGGTGTATATCTGAGGATAACGCCGACGCAAGGCACACAAAGCTGCTTCAGCACATATGGACTTAATATCAGCACCACAGTATCCTATAAAGAAAAGCAAATGGTTTGCAAATCATTTAAAAGCCATCCAGAGTTATAATCACAACATATAAAAAGTTGATGAGTTCCTCCCTATCTAAACATGGGTGGTAAATTCTAAGATCTGTAACCCAATATACAAACATTTTTCTCATCCAATTTCTAGTGGCCAAGCATACTTTTCAGCTCTCAACAATATCATCCATTTCCAAGTTCTGAGTATGTTACTAAGAAAAGGGTTTTGATTGTTTTATCTTCCCCATGACGTTCAATACCAAACCTTTTTTATCGGGCTTATGTATGGTGGCAAAGGCATGAATATATTTTATATTCTCAGTTTACATATTATTCATCTTTATTTAAAATATGCTGTCAAAAGCCCCTAGCAGAAAAGACTGGATTATTTAAATTGTTTCCATCTAGATTAACCAACATACTAATCTTATTATTGCAAGATGTCTATTAACTGTATATTATGGGGAAGTTTCACATACTGCCAGTATAAATGTACCATCCATGTTTTACATCTACTATGTACTCCAGGGTTGGGGAACTCCAGGGTTGGGGAACCTCAGGCCTACAGACCAAATCCAGCCCTCTGCAGTCCCCCAAATGGACACACCCATTTCTCTGGCCATGATACCTCCTTCCCTGACCATTGATTTGGTCATTTTCCAGCTTTTGCGTGTTGTTCTCCATTATTAAAGATAGAAATGCCTCTCCTAAGGCTTAGTTACTGGCAGTAAGAACTTTAAGCTAAAATTTGCTGTTATTTTTGGTATTTTGGCCCCGCCCACCATTGGAAGAGCCGTTAGAAAACTCAAGTCAGGCCTCTGGCTAAAAGGTTCCCCGCCGCTGTACACAGACGTGCAATGTATCCAGATCAGTCCTTCACATCCATACAATCTCCCAAAGCAGTCCTTTCTGTGTGTTACTGTGATAGTGATTTAGTGAAACTGCAATGTAAAATACTAAATTATTTACAAGTGAGACCTGTGACAAAATGTTGCAGTGTGGAATGTTCCACTCCATTCCTTTCCCATGCCCCAACAGTGAGTCAGCATTCCCTGGCCACTGAGCAAGCTCAGCCCTTGTTGGGATGTTTCTGGTTTGTGTTCCCTTTAATAAAGGTTTTTGTACTTCTGCAAACCTTAGGGTGCCATTTTGGCTGCAGAAGGATAGACATTCAAAGTTCACTGTTATTACAAAAGGTGTTGCTTACAAAATTTGGCTTTTCTTTTTTTAAAAAAAACACAGCATTCAAATTTTGCTCGATATTTACAAGCAACTATACTAAACACTATCCTTAATAGGGTTATGTTAAATAGTAGAAAACTTTTTTCAAAATCAAATGTTTGACATTTGTTGTTGTCTTACCAACACATTTTTCAGCTAACTCTGCAAGAAACATCTCCGATGGCTTAGGGGACCATTCTTGTGTATGTATGTTAAGGATCTCCTGTCTTGCCTAGAAAGAAAATATTTGTTTTTTAAAATCCCTCTAGGTTCAAGAACCTATCTATAGATTTCAAAGTATCTCCAGTTATGCCATCCATAGCTCTCAATATTATACTGCTTACAAATCTTCTAATAAATATGAATGCTTCATATTTATATTACCACTAAGCTAAATTATTTTACTCTTTACTATCACTTATACTTTATTAATAAAGTTAATGAATGGAAGCGTTTTGAAAAGAGCTAGCAGAGTGTAAATTTTATTCGCAAACCCCAATTTTTGGCTATGACGTGGTATAGAAATGTAATAAATAAACAAACTTTATTTTATCCGTATTCACTATTCAGGATAGTGAAAACCCAAGCTGACTGAAGACCCCCAGAAGGGTCTATCCAAACCATGAACAACAAAACAGGAAATGAGGATCAAAAGTAAATATAAAGTATATATGTTGAGGCAAAAAATCCTGACTACTCAAGGAAGTGATTGTAAAATCATGACAGCTCAATAACAATGTTGTTGAAGCTGTACACTATCAAGTGAATTAGTTAGTCACAAATTAGAACTCAAGGTATTTATTCCAATTCAAACAAATGATGCACCTTCCAACTTCTCAATGCAAGATTGATAAGAAGCTGTTCTGGTACCAAATGTTTGTTGTTCTAGAGTTCACCCCATTCCATGAACCATGGATAGACTATAGTCAATTGTTCATTAACAAAATAGTTTCTTACAGCTTTATCTGGCAAGGTGAAGAGGAATTCTCTGTCAAAACGTCCAGGCCTTCTCAAAGCAGGATCTATAGAATCCAATCTATTGGTAGCTCCAATCACCACAACCTCACCTCTGCTGTCTAAGCCATCCATCAATGCAAGCAGTGTAGACACTATTGAACTTAAAGCAAAAACAGAAAATAGTTATCCATTATATGGCTTGGATCCAAAGATCTTATCCAAAGAGACCAATCCCCCTTTCCCCTTCAATTCAGATTAGTTTTTTCAGCAGTTCAGATGAGTACACACACACGCATGAGAGAAATCCGAAAAACTAAAAATCTGCAAGTGATAAGGATTTCAGCTCATGAAGTAGAACCTTCAGTTCCAAGCATATTCCATATGTATGCACCAATAAAAGATCCAAATAAATGAAAACAAGACCATCTGTGGATACAGTCTGAAGTTTGTAGTGGAAGTGTTCCCAAGCTATAAACTCATATTTTCAAAGAAAGCCTTGAGTCAAACTCAAAATAACCATTAATCGGAGAGCCAGTTTACTCATGTGAGACAGGCAGAACACATGAGATCCAATTATGTCAGAGCTGCACTCCCCAAAGGAATAGTGCTGCTGACAAAGCATGCCATGTAGTTACCAGATTTAAAATTCCTGATGTACTATGGGATTCAGTCATTATGCTACAGAGGTAACACATAAGTCAGTTTTATTTTTTTATTTATTTGATTTGTACCCCTGCCTTTTTACAAAAAGGTAGCTTACGATCACAAATAAAACTTGATTAAAACAATAAAAATAAATACATTAAAACATAATTAAAAACACAACAAAAACAGAAAAACAGCATCCAACCTAACAGACTTGCTTACACACTTTTGGTGGCATTGCATGCGGGCAGAAGAACAAGGATGTTGCAAACCTAGCCTCCCTCAGGAGGGAATTCCAGTGCGTGTGAACAGCCACCGAGAAGGCCCTCTTTCACATTGCTACCAAAGGCGCTTCTGAAGGTGTCCCTCTCGAAATAAGGGTCACTCCCAAAGATCTTGAGAAGCGGACAGGTTCATATGGGAGAAGGCAGACTTTCAACTGTAGAATGGGCACGACCAACAGGATAGAGTACTTTAGTTGAAACTCAAACTTGTGCTCTGATCTGAACTCATGAATGGTACTAAGTCAATGTTGCAATACAAAAAGAAACCAGCACACCTGCCTACAGCTGAGTGTTGCAGGACATCTGGTTTTGGAGCTTCCACATTAGTTGCCAGAAGAAATTGTTGGTTTGCACAATACACCATGCTCACAGTTATTTAAGCCATGAGCTGTGGTGAATGGCAGGTACGCGTGGCCAGTTATGAATATGTGACCTCTAATGTGGTAGCAGAGTGTCATCTGAACCCGGCCACTGTGGGTTATTCAAGGGTTAAGCAACCCTCACATAACCCTACTACAAACTGAAGGGTATACAAGGGTTGTTTAGCCCTCAAATAAATTACAGCAGTCAGTTCGGATGACACACCGCACATATTTATAACGTTGGCCACATGCATCCAGCTTATGGGATAAATAACCCATAATGCGTCCGGCTGTCATGTGAACCAGATCAGTGTCTTACAATACATATTTGTACCAGTAGATCTGTATTTAGACAAAAACTGAAAATACAAAGAAATTAAAACTAAAATTAGCTTTCTGAAGAATTTTAGAAAGGAGGAACACATTGAGGTGAGAAAATGCTCCTTAGAATACTAGCTGAGCACTATTTCATTCATTCATTTATTTCTTCATTTTAATTTTATTTCTACCCTAACTTTCTCCAAACAGAATAGAACCAAGATGTGTCTGTCCATATATGGAGCCCATATCCAATTTAACTGAAGCCAAGTTTATTTAAGGTTAAAGCAAATTTTAAAAAACAAAAACAGCTTTTAAATATTTTGCTCTTACCTGTGAATTTGATCTTGCCTACTGGACCGTACAGGAGCAAGACCATCTATCTCATCAAAGAATATAATTGAAGGACGCAGCTGAAAGGCCTACAAGAAAAGCTCAAATGAATAAACAATGAAGCAGAAACAAAGAACACAACGTAGAGAAAGAGAAAGCAAAATTACCTGATCAAATAATAGACGGAGTTGTCGTTCAGATTCTCCCACCCATTTACTGAGACAATCAGCACCTTTTCTCATGAAAAATGCTATTCTTCTGTCCCCTTGACTGCACTCATTAGCAAGTGCCCTGGCAACAAGAGTTTTTCCGGTACCTGGTGGACCATAGAAGAGGCAGCCCCTATAACAATGGGAATTTACAATCTCGTGATTACTAGAACTGCTTCAATATCTCAAAAGTATAGTTCACTGCTCAGAATCATTATATAATTTTAAGTGACCTTTGCAGCTACCATGCTGATTCTTCTTCATCAAGATTTCCCCCAGTCCCATTTTGTATTCTACTAGGATGTGTATGTGCTGACACTTTAGTCTAACAGATAATTACTGCGAAGTTTTAATCTCCCTCTCTGTTTTAAAGTGATCTGTTTTTATTTTAATTTATTTGCTGCTTCTTAATTTGCTCTATTTTAGTTGTGATTTTTAATTTGCTTTGACATTGTGCATTGCCCAAAGAAATGCAGGTTGCTTACCTGTAACTGTAGTTCTTCGAGTGGTCATCTGTGCAGTCACACATATGGGCTTGCGCCGACGCCGAGCCTACTTCCGGGAAACTTAATTAGCTAGCTTAGGTTTTTGGCGGGAACCCCACCCCCACCATCCTACCGCGCATGCTCGAGGTTCCCGCTCCTTTCTTACCTCAGTTCACTGAGACCGCTTGGCCTCGCGACCATAGGTACTCCAAATATAATAAAAAAAATGAGCATGCTCGAACAACTTGACAATCACAACAGCGATGCCAAGAGGGGATGGTGGGAGGGTTGTGTGACTGCACAGATGACCACTCGAAGAACTACAGTTACAGGTAAGCAACCTGCATTTCTTCTTCGTGGTCTCTGTGCATCACACATATGGGCGAATAACAAGCAAAACAACTTACCGGAGGAGGGTAGGCATGCTGATTGCTCACTGGCAGATGGAAGAGAGGACTGCTCTTCCGAACGAGGAGTCCTGTCTAGCTCTCACATCCAGACGGTAATGCTTTACGAAAGTGGAAGCATTAGTCCAGGTAGCCGCCTTACAAAGGTCAGATAGGGAAGCCCCATGCAGGAGCGCTGAAGAAGTTGCTTGCGCCCTGGTGGAATGCGCTGTCAGTTGAAAAGGGGGTTCCTTTCCAATTATTTGATAGGCTAAAGCAATCGTTGCCACAATCCACTTTGAGATGCGCTGCGAGGACACTGCCATTCCTTTCCTTTGCCCCCCGTAGCAGATGAATAGTCTGCGGGATTTACGCAAAGCGTCTGTTCGAGATTTATAGAAAGCTAATGCCCTGCGAACATCAAGAGCATGTAGAGCCGAAGATAAAGGGTCTGACGAAGATTTGAAAAACGTAGGCAATGTTATGTCCTGGTTCACATGGAAGGGTGATGAAACTTTTGGGATAAACATGGGATCCGGTCGCAACACCACCTTATCCCGAAAAAACTGCAAGAAAGGCGGGTCCACAATCAACGCAGCCAGCTCCGACACCCGCCTTGCTGACGCGATAGCCACCAGAAAAATTGTCTTAAACGTCAACAAACGAATATTAACTGTTGCTAGTGGCTCAAACGGCTTTGACGTAAGGACACTGAGAACAACGGAGAGGCTCCACTGAGGGATAACTGGACGAACGGAGGGAAAAAGATTATGCAATCCCTTTAAAAATGCTCTAGCAAGTGGGTGAGTAAAAACTGAAAATCCATCGATCCAGCTATGATTTGCTGCGATGGCCGACAGATAAACTCTAATAGAAGCTGGTTTCAATCCTGCGGTGTGCAGGGAAAAAAGGAATGAGATAATGTCCTGCATGCTGGAAGCATAACAGTCAAATGTATGAAGTGCTGCATAAGCTTGGAATCGCTCCCATTTCTTGCGGTAAGAGAGCCTTGTAGAAGGCTTACGTGAGGCGTCTAGAATGGATCTCACCCCCTCAGAAAGGGTGAGGCTGTGCCATGACGCTGGATTCTCCACGCCGTGAGCTGTAGTGTCCCGACATCTGGGTGGAGAACCGTTCCGTCCCCTTTGGATAGGAGGTCCGTGCTGTGAGGCAGACGCCAGAACGTGTTCTTCGCAAGTCTGAGTAGCGGCGTGAACCATGGTTGTCTTGGCCACCAAGGGGCGATTAGAATGGCTTCTGGATTGGAACGCCGAATCCGTTCTACCACTCTGGGTATGAGCGGGAACGGGGGAAACATGTAAAGGAATCCCTTCGACCAATCCCATTGGAACGCATCTCCTAGCGATGCTTGTCCGATTCCTGCCCTGGAGCAATAGGCAGGGCAGACCGCGTTGGCAGCCGTGGCAAATACGTCGATGTCTGGGTACCCCCATTGAGCGAACAGCCGAGTTAGTATACGAGGTGAGAGCTCCCATTCGTGAGTATCCTTGAACGACCTGCTGAGCTCGTCTGCCTTGACGTTGTCTGATCCCGCAATATGTAATGCTGTCAGAAGCATATTGTGGGATATGGCCCAAGATAGGATGTCCATCACTAGGTGAAGGAGATGCGGGGACCGGGTGCCTCCCTGCTTGTTCAGGTACCACACTACCGTGGTGTTGTCGGACAATATCCGAACGTGTGGGCGACAGCGCGGGTGACCTCGGTAACGAGGACGTGGGCGAAGCCCTCGGTATCGATGGGGCTGTATGTGAGGCTGGCGACATTGAACGAGTCGGTGTCGAGCGACGGGCCGGTACCGATATCGACGTCGGTAGCGAGGAAGCCTTATGCACCAGGGCGACCACTTTCATCGACGCCGAGGACGGCATCGACGGAGGCAAAGATGCTGACTTTTTCGATTTCGTAGTCAATTTTTTTGTCAATGCCGATGCCGATGGAGGCATGGCTTTCTTGGTTTTTACAGACTTGTCTCGGGGCTTTTTCTTGGTCCGTTTCACTGTCGGGGGAGAAGAAGGCGGGGAAGCCATCGAGAGCGACGCCTGTGCCGCAACCCCCGACAAGGGCGAGCCAGGAGATGCTGGGTTAGAGCGGTCAGAGGGCGAAAACCCACGCTCCCCAGATCTGGACGGTGCTGCCTGCATGGCTGGGAGACTGGGCCTGTCCACAGCTGAGAGGGCCTTGCTCCACAGCAAACTCCGAAGGCGATCCGCACGATTCCGTCTCGTCTGCCTGGAGAAACGCATACAATGCGCGCAGGACTCCACTACGTGGGACTCTCCCAGGCAGACTAAACACAGCGAGTGGCCGTCGGTGAGGGCTAATTTCGCCCTACACCGCGAGCACAATTTAAATAGCGCAGTCTGCGCCATAGAATGAGAGAACGCTCTCACCAACTCTGACTAACTATAAAAATAAATTTTTTTTTTTTACTATAAAAAGAAAAATGAAAGCACAAATCAAAAGGAATGTAGAAGAAAAAAACCTAAACTAACCACTAAAATTCTTTTCAGATACTGATGTATGCTGAGAAAGTCTCCCGCGAGGCGAACAGCGAAGCGATCAAAGAAGAACTGAGGTCAGAAAGGAGGGGGAACCTCGAGCATGCGCGGTAGGATGGTGGGGGAGGGGTTCCCGCCAAAAACCTAAGCTAGCTAATTAAGTTTCCCGGAAGTAGGCTCGGCGTCGGCGCGAGCCCATATGTGTGATGCACAGCGACCACGAAGAAGAACTATGGTTACTGGGAAGCTGATAAATTGAATGAATACATATAATCAAATAAGTGCAAAGCCAATTACAATGGATGGCCAAAATTTCAAGATCAGTGCATTTCCCATCAAAGTTCAGACATACACATTTATATTATACAATTCGTTTTCTGACAGACATAACTGCAAACTACTATTTTGCTGACTTTTCAAAATATCTGACCCTTCACACAAAAGTAAGTTTCAGCTCAAATGCATTTTCACAGTTTTTACACTTGGGTATCACTTCCATATATGTATGCAAATAATAATAATAATAATAATAATAAATTATATTTATTTTTAACCTGCCTCTCCCTCTGGATCGAGGTGGGGAACAACAATAAATATAAAAACAAAGACCATAAAATAGATAAAACATTAAAAACAAATCAAACTAATACATTATTAAAACATCTTAACATTCAACTAGGTAGGCCTGCCTATTCTGCTCACAATTGTGACTTCCTGCTGCACATACAGCAAAAACATTTGCTGCACCCTTGGACATAAACATGATGTATCTAAACAGAATTGATAAAAGTTATATTGGGTGAAGTGTCCAAAGGAACTAGCAATCCTGAGAATTTGCTAGTTTGAGATTTGCCTAAAGGTCACTAATATCCTAGAAACAAAATGTGTCTACCTTGGAGGCTGAATTTTGAATCTCTCAAACACTTCTGGATAAAGAAGTGGGAAAACCACCATCTCCTTTAGAGCTGAAATATGGCTTGAGAGTCCACCCACACTATCAAATCGTACCTAAGGTGGGAAGATAAGAATTGACACATGAAAAAAAAAATAAACAAAATTATAGCAAATGTAAAAATCAAAAATTAGATACTCAAGATAATAAGGGTTCTATTTTAAGAGGACAGGTCAGTAGCAAACAAATTTACTCAAGAATTTGAGTTACTTACTGAAGAGTCTATTTGCATTGGATCAACATCAGCAAGGCTTGCTCCAATTTTCATTCGATCCTTGTGTATTCCCTTCAACTCATCTTTCCTAAAGTTTAACGGAAGGCACCTAATCCAGGAATCAGGAATTGTTGAAAATGATAAGAGGAAAGAAGACACAAGCTAGTATGACACATAAACTAGTATCATAGTCAGGTAATGCAATTTTCTTTACTTTAGCAAATATCTTAACTATAAGGTACTGTAGAATCCCTGTTAGTTGAACATAAAGCAATTGCCAAATCATTAATATGCTTCCACACATTTAATCTGAGGAAAGCCAGAATAAACCCAGTTGCTTATTGACAATGTTTTGCACAACCCCAATCCTGACTCTCTCATTCATATATTATTATTATTATTATTATTCAAGCGTAAGAGCTGCAGGATACCTGCTTAATGCTTTGTTCCGGCTTCGTTTTCTACGCCTCTCAAACCGCTGCTCATCATCAGATGACGATGATGATGTAGAATCACTATTATGAATTGCATGCTTTCGTCTGTTTTAAGACAAATACTGTAAGTAAGCACAAACTTGAAATGCTGCACAGTTAATTCACAACCAGTTAAGGTATCCACAACTCATTTCTTATATTAGCAAAGTGGGAATGCTGCATGCAAATGTGCTGTGTGGAGAAGGGGTGGAAGAAGGCATGAGTTAAATGTGACAAATAAAATATTTCAGCATACACCCTGTCTTTGAGTCAGATCCAGGCTTAGCCATTCTTCGAGCAGACCCACTGAAATCAATAGGACAAGTTATGACTAACTTGTCCCATTAATCTGAATGGGTCTACTCTAAGCATAATTAAATCTCAATCAACCCTTTGTAAGGAAAAGTGCATCCCTCTGCCCCATGAGCCAGAAAAAAATGATGGGCTGCGCATATGCCCTTCACGGGTTCTGAGGGACAAGTCAAGAAAGCTGTAAATGGAGGGAGGTGGAAGATAATGAGAATTGATACTGCATACATCTACATATATGAACATGTACAGAGCAATAAACAATTTAGTCAGTATGGGAAACACAGAAGGGAACTATGAGGAAATGTGCAGACATAACAATGGCAGAGAGGTTTGGGCAAAGATTGGAAAGCTAGGATAATACTACATAATATTCTTCCATCTGCTTCTTGTTTGTGTTTAGAGAACAGCAGCAAGATTTGAAAAGGAGAGTGTGGAGAATTCATCCGACAAAGGTACAAAGATAAATATTAAAGGCTGAACAAATGGTAAACCTGAGGCAGTACTTACACAATAGTAAGTAAAGTATAGATAGGGAACAATGTAGCTGAAGAAACCCTATTGGATGAGTAATCCAGAAGTATAGTGGACATCTCAAGCATTGATCATACAAGAGCACTAGCACAAACAACAAACCTGTTAATTTTTTTACAGTAAGGGCTCCTTGGTCCCGCAGGGCTAAAGGAAAACCTTCGCCTAGGTGGAGAGGCTGCATCAGGGTAAAATAATTTGGGCTTCCTTTGGTGCCTGGGTTCTATTAAAAACAACAAAAAGTTTGTAAGAAACAGTAACACAAAGAATTAGAATATAGGAACATAACACATTTTTGCTTAGTTTAGTGTTAATTCTGACCAAAGTCTTTGTTAATTCTTGACCAAAGTTTTTTAATTCCTTCAAATTGTGAAAGACTCACATAAATTAGATCCATTCCATACCTTTTGAAATGTCACCTAGTGAAAGGGTACATGATTGCATGGCATAGTGTAACATGGCAAAATACAGAGAGAGTGACTTACAAAGGACCAAAGATTTCTAAGTGCAACATTCACAGCCACAGACAGATGCCCCCCCCCAAGAAAGATACAGGAAACCTACTTTTTGGTGAGGCCTGATAGCACACAACTGTTTTTCGCTGTCTAAGGTCATAGCGCTTTTGATTATCTTCTCCATCTTCATGATCTTCACCTTCTTCTGATGATTCTAATTAACAGAGAATAATTTTCTTTAGTTTAAAAAATTAATATAGTTATTGCAACCTTCCCTAACATCCAGATACTTTGGATTACAGTTCCAGGAATTCCTGATCATTCGCCTTGCTGGCTGGAGCTGATGAGAGTTGTAGTCCAAAACGTACAGGGAGCACCAGATTGGGGAAGGCTGATTTACAGCATATTCTAGAACTTTGAATTGTATCTCTGAATCCAATACTGCCAATCTTGGATTAGTGTAGCAGTTTCATTAAAGAGAAATTACACAATTTTCCTGTTTTTTTAAAGAGGCTGCAGCAGTACACGTTTACTCGGAAGTAAAACCCACTAAATACAATGAGTTAGTCCTGGTAAGTAAGTTTAGGATTGCTGCCCAAGTAAGTTCAATGGATGGATTTTGGGGAGTGATTGCCTCCTATCTCCTTGTCATTTTCTCAATTTCTCATCAGGGTTGTCTTTACAAACAAGAATGTTCTTTGAGGACATGCAAAACTTTATCCTACAGAGGTTAAATGGAGTATAGAGGCAATTCACAAAATGGGTAGATAAGTAAACAATATTGTACTCCATTGTATCTAAGTCATAAATTAGGACACAGTTCTAAAAAATTGCAAGTAGCACAATAACCTGCGCTTCCATCCTGGTTATCAGTGGTTTCTTCATCAGTTCTTTGGATTGCTCTTTTTGGTTTCCCTCTTGAGTACACATCGAGGTTTTCCTAGAAACAACAAAAACATCATGTCATTCAAATACATCACACAACATATGTGCAATAAAACAATCAGCATACATTCATGTGAAATGAAGTTTCAGCGACATCTCCAATACAAGTAGCCATCTCCAGTACATAGTGAAGTAAGAAATTTAAGCTTTCAATAACTATCTGACTCAGTCAGATTGGGAGTAAAACCAAAATTAATCTGAAAACTCCACATTTAACAAAGAAAAAGTATTTTCAAATAATACTGTTCTTTACATATTCCAAATATGCACATACCTCCTCTCTATCATTGAACACTCCAAGATCTTCCAAATTCATCATGCGGCGCCGGCGCATCTTCTCCATATCATCCATTTTTTGTAGCACAGCTTCTGCAGTGCTGATAAAGTAAGCAAGATGCAGTTCAATAAAATATGAAAAATATTTCAGCAGAAATCATTTCAACACAGCATGTTGAAGTGCTATGCTAAGGGACTGTGGAAACCTAGATCTAATTATTATATAAACACACACAATGGAGGTTTGTGATGTACTGTATTAACATAATTTTACAAATCTTGTCTGAACATTAAACTTATCTATAGTTCACTGTATATGGCAGGGGTGAGCAACATTTGGCGGTCAGGGGACCAATTTTCCCTGCTGTCTCCAAGGGCTGCAGCTGCCAGGCAACTCCCTCCACAGTTTTTTAAAAAAGAAATGGCATCCAAAAGACCAAATCTAGCTTGTTCGCAAACTAAATTTGAACCGCTTAGGGCTCAGCAGTTTTTACAGAGCACTACCTCTCCGTGGTGCTCCAGGTGCCTTTTCAATTTTTAAAAAATCATTAAAAAAAAGTTTTATCCAAAGTGTGGGAGCCAATGGGGGCGGTATGTGGCCCACATGTTGCTATCTTCAATGTATGTTATTTTGCTCTGTATACATGTGGCAGGAACCAGTCACCAATTGAAGTTTCTTGTTGCATATATATAAGACATGTGTGGTTTCTCTGTAAGTGACTAACTACACAAGGGTAGCATTGCTATTTTCTGCTACAGAATTCACTTCCATGAAAGCATATCATTGTCTGTAAAAATGGTACATCTACCAGACTGGAAATAGTTTATCAACAAAACTGAAAACATCAAAGAACCTAGTAGATGAGTGGGGAATTAGAACATGGACTCAAAACTGGACAGTGAATATTTACTTACATTTAGTATTAAAGTTCATATAATTTTAGGAGTAATATACTCATCCTAAAATACAGAGTCCACCCACACACACTTCCACTGCACTTTTTTCAGCTTCCACTTTCACTAAATCCTCTTTTATTGCCTGAAAAGCTACTTCTGTTGGTGTATATCACCCTATACAGTGTATGGGGGCTGCAATCAGAAGTGAAAAGCCAGCAAAGATTCCATGCATTCACAAAAGTGTTTTAGTGCGTGCCTGGGACTTTTGAGGTTTCAACAGGTTTCTTTCTTTTATATAAAAAAATGCTCATTAAGTTTTAGGGACGGTTGGACACTATGTAGGGGGGTAGAAAGCTTACTTTGTAATAAGCTTGTCAAATAAAACCGATTGGTTCATAGTACTATAGCGACTATGCCTAATTCTGCAACTGCGACGGACTTCAACATCTCCATTTTCTTCTGCAACATGTTCAGCAGGCTTCACATTTATTCCTGTTTTCAGTGACCTCGTGACAGGAACTACAGTACCTAAATTTAAAAAAAAGCTATTTTTACTAGTCTACTGATTTATATAAAGGAAGAACAGATTTTTACATTTTAATCCACAGAATCTAGAGTTGTTTCACAAATATATGCAAGATTATAGTTTAGCATTTATATAGCACACTCTGGTTACTTTTCATAATACATGAAGCTCCATATTCTGCTGATACCATTTATGTCTCATGCAAGCTTCTTAAAAACAGATTATATACTTGGAACAAGTATATCTAGGAACAAGGCAGAATCAAATCCAGGAGCAACTGTAATACCAAAAATACTTCAAAATCTAAAGAACCTGGGTTGGATCCAGAGAAGTCCAATTAAAATTCTTCTTATACAAGTCTTTCCCATGCCTTCCTTCCCACTGCAGTCCTCTGGGCTGCCTCTCAAGCTGTTCTTGAGGGTCAAGGGACCCCCTGAAATAGTGTGGGATATGATATGGACGGTTGCAATGAGGGGGGAATTTGGCAAACCTCTATGTTTCAGCCAGCAAAAGAACAAGAACAAAAATACAGAACTTAACTAAGTAAAGAGAATATTTCTTTAATCAAGGTAACAGAGTATAATCTGCTCTTCTTTGAATCATTCATATGTCCTTAATGCTCCACATCATGACATACCATGGGCTACTCCTTCCCCCTCCCTTTGCACAAGTGGCTTAAGACATTGCTTTCCAATTTGATCAAGCCATATTTTGTCATTAAGTCTATCTAGAAATTATAATCTATACATTATCAATTATTTAGCAATCAGATAGATTATACTGCCAGAATATTAAATCATGTTCAACAGGAAGTAGAGATGTAATGGCCTTCAAAAGACAGGGTGAGACTCAAAAAACATTTGAAGCCACCCCCGCTGGGCCATGTTTGGATGAGATGGGAACCTGTGCTACTGCAGCACAGGGAATTACGCAAATGGTGCACATGTAGGGGAAGGAGTCATGTCCTAATACAGTCACTACAGGATCTCCTTCCACTGAGACCCTTGCAAGGCCAGACAAACATCAGTCACCATGATTTATGTAAAAGTTATCGTGCCCAGGCCAGAAGGCTGGACAGACTTAGTGGTCCACTAGGTTCTTTTACAACTCTACATTTCTACAATAAAGAAATTTGGTATTTAATAATTACCTTCTTCACAATTTTCATTTTTTCTATCAGCTTGGAGTCTAGCCAGCTGCCTGTGTAGAAGTGAACACACACATAATTTTTTATAATATTACATCTGTTATATCATCCTTTTGGAGGTCAGTATTAGAACTAAGGTTCTATATGAAATGGATTCAGCGTTTGGAAGAAACAAGTGGAACTTGCAATAAAATGGTGCAGTGTAGAATTGTCTTGTTCAGGTTTCCAGCTAGCCTGCCATGCTCTCTTCCAGGGTAATTCCATTCCATTCTCCCGCCACCTACTCTGTGTCTACTGTATTCCGGGTCGATTGAGCATGCCCAGTCTTCATAGGTTGTTTTGGTGATTTACCATTCATTCCCTTAGGTGGAATTGTCATCTGAAACTTTTGTATTTCTGCAGACTAAGCCTGCTAATATTTCCTTCTTGCACAAGTGTAATTTTGGCCATATAAGGCTTGGCATGCAGAACTGAATTCACCATTAGTATACAGCAGGGACGGGGGAACATGTGATCCTCCAGATACTGTTGGATTGTAATTCAGCCATAGCCAACATAAGCAATAGTGAAGGATGATGGGAACTGTAGTCCAACAATATCTGGGAGGCCACATGTTGCCCATCCCTGGTCTGTTTTCAGTTCTAAAACGACTTATTCTAAAAACCATATCCATGGATGAGGAATATGTGGCCCTCCAGATGACACTGGACTATAACTCTCAGTCACCTTTACCGTTGGTTATGTTGGTTGGGGCTGGCAGGAGTTGCAGTCCAACAATGTGTGTAGGGCCAGACATTCTTCACCCCTGGTACACACTGACCAAAGTTAGTGCTTAATTTATTTTAAAATTTAAAGTTGCTTGGGCACTATGGTTGTATGGATTTTTCCAGCCATACATTTCTATGTTAACTATAAAAACTACCCTCTACTTGCTGCAGTACAATTCTGAGATATTCAACCCATAAACAATACTGGATGATGCCAATTTTCCACATTGAAGACATCCTGCAATATCCTCTATTCTGACAAGATGGAGGCGATGCTAGTGTTCATCTGTTCAGGGAGATTGTTGGTGTACAACCAATTCTAGAATGCGTAGTACTATAGCAGAAGGACTAAGTACGCAGTTTGAGGGTCCTTGTAGATCCATTATTGTCCTGTAGTGTGATGGTTTTGGTGGCATGGAGTGACTTTTATCAACTATGGTTGATACACTGATTATACCCTCTCCTGGACAGAAATAGCCCAGCCTCAGTTATTCCTGCTCTGGTAAATTGCAGACTAGATTACTGCAATAAGCCATATGAGGTTGCCTTTGAAGACTGTCTAAAGACTCCAATCAGAATGCAGCTATTAGGCCGCTAACAAGGGCCAGGAAATGAGTTTACATCATACCTGTTTTGAAGCAAATTTACTGGCTCTCTGTTCACTTCCAGGTTCAATTGAAAGTGCTGATGCTCATCTTTAAAGTCATACTTGGTTTACAAGTCAGTATTTGCTGGACCATATTCACCTATATCCATCTGCCCATGCACTTAGATGTAGATCAGACACATTTCTCTGGGTGCCTCCACCACTGGAAGTAAGGCAGGTGGCAAACTGGGAGCAGTGGCTCCCTGCCTGTGGTACGCCCTCCCCAGGGAGGCTTGCCTGACACCTACTTTGCTATCATTTTGATGCTAGACAAACCTTTTATTTTCCCAGAATCAGTAATGATTCTCCTACTATGCCTTGTAGATTGTTAATCCAATAAAGGTTTCAACAAATCCAACAAAATGATCAGAGAAAACTTCCTTTGTTGGATATTCCCAGGGTTGTATACACTACATTTTTTTTTAAAAAAATAGTTCTTAGCTGCTATGAGTTTTTATTATGTTGTGCTATTTTATCTATGTTGTGCCATCTTATTTGTTTTGCAATATTTGGGTGTGCGTGTGTTCTCCTTTGTAAGTTACCCTAGGAATGCTGATTGGCTACTGAAGTGCAGGCAGGACATAAGTTTTAAAAATACATAAATATTGGGAATGTGATCATATTACTTGCAGACCATTTGCTTGGAACTGCCCATTCCTACATGTATTATGGGCAATACGTATTGTTTAGGAGGAGGCAACTATCTTACTGAACAATGAATATTTAAAGAAAGAACAATTAGTAACTTCACGTTTCTCTAGCTTCCACAATGAGGAACGTGTATGGATTTTTCATTACTTAGAATAAGTTCTGTGATACCTTCATGGTTATATTACTTACTCTGTATTTCCAATAGTTTTGTAATGCATTTATCATCACTTTTTCACTGATTTTTCATTACTTAGAATAAGTTCTGTGATACCTTCATGGTTGAGTTACTTATTCTGTATTTGCAATAGTTTTGTAGTGCATTTATCATCACTTTTTCATGTGATGGAAATACAGTCTCCCCCAACTCAGTGCCCTCCAGATGTGTTGGACTACAACTCCCAGCATCCCCCAGTCAGCAGTAGTTGTTATACCAACGCTACGTTTCTCCTGCAATAACCCTGGGAATTATTCACTCAAGCAGACTGTTTCTAAAGCATTCAAATGCCATCGAGCACAACTGGGTCACAGTTCTCTCTACATCTAATGCCACCTCAGTCAGATGCTTAACACTAATTTCCTATGCCATGGGGTACAGTACAACATGAACATGAGAAAATTTTGCACTGATAGTTAATGCATATATTCTGTTACACACAACGGGCTACAACAGACTGAGGTAGAACATAACATGACATAACCAACTGATTTGTAGGAAGAAGAAAAAGAAATTACCTTGTAAAATGTTTCCTGTTAATACCATTTTCACTCAGCATTGCCATGCTGTTGTCAAAACTAGAGTTTGGGTATCGTTGATTATTTTTCCTCATAGATCTTAAGGAGTGTCTTGTGAAATGTTCACATTCTTTGTCTGGAGAAAACTCCTGAAGAAATACAAGTAAAAACAATTAGGGACACACGCACATTGTGTCATTTAGAAATGATGCCCCAGGCCTGTTGCTTATAATCTTTTTATTCTTTGGCCTTTTAGAAATCAATTTTGAATTCAACAATCCTATCAACTATTGAAACAAAGAAAAGGCAATAAAGATGGCAGTTTAAACAAGAGATTATGCTTAGTGACCCCTTGTGATTCAGGGACCTATAGTCTAAGCAACAGATTAGGCTACTAGGATTTTTTTTCTCATGTGCAAAATCGTGGGCAAGCTAATATATCTTGATTAAAACTTGCTAAAGCTGCCAGTAGCAAGATAAAATTGCTTTGAAGGCCCTCCAAAGATCTATGACCCAAGAGATGGTTCTTTGCTGCCATTATTCTAAACGATAGAATTATTACCACTGCTCTTTTTTGGCACTTGCAAGACAGGGGGGAGTTGGAGGCAGGCAAAAGGTACAAGCCAAGGCATGCCTTATTTTCAGGGAGAGGGCAGATTCTAGTAATTTTCCGTTGAGGTAAGAAGTATACCATTAAGAAAAAATGACAAGGAGTAAAAATGCAAGTTGCTTACCTGTAACTGTAGTTCTTCGAGTGGTCATCTGTGCAGTCACACACTATGGGCTCGTGCCGGTGCCGAGCCTCACTTCGGAAACTTCTAAAGCTTAGACACTATTGACCCCACCGTCCTATCGCGCATGCCCGGGTTCCCGCCTACCTCAGTTCCATGAGACTGCCTAAATGGCCAAAGTACCGAGGTAGCTTACAGAAACACTACTTAAGCAGAACAATAGAGTGGCATGGCGAAGACACTCGTAGACTCCGAAAGCGAAGTCTAGAGGGGACGGTGGGAGGGTTGTGTGACTGCACAGATGACCACTCGAAGAACTACAGTTACAGGTAAGCAACTTGCATTTCTTCTTCGTGGTCTCTGTGCATCACACACTATGGGCGAGTAACCAGCAACACTTACCGGAGGAGGGTAGACTCGCTGAGAAGACATCATTGTAGAATAGAGGATAAGACTGCTCGTCCGAAGCTGGCATCATTCCGTGCCCGAACGTCCAGCTTGTAATGAGTTACGAATGTGGAGGCTGCTGACCACGTGGCAGCTCTGCAGAGATCCGGGATGGGAATGCCCCTATCAAGAGCTGTAGATGTCGCCATCGCTCTTGTGGAGTGTGATCTCAGTCCTGTTGGAACCTCCTTCTTAGCTAGTTCATAGCTGATTGAGATAGCGTTTACCACCCATTTGGCAAACCGCTGGACCGACACCGCCTGGCCCTTTAGCTTTCCGCCATAACAAATGAAGAGGCGCTGCGATTTTCGAAAGAAACGAGTTCTGTCTTTGTAAAAGGCTAGAGCCCGCCTAACATCGAGAGATTGTAGTTTTAACCCGACGGTATCCTCGGCTCCCTGAAAGAAAGTTGGGAGGACGATGTCCTGGTCTACATGAAATTGTGAAATCACTTTTGGTCTGAATCCTGGTCCCGGCCTGAGGACAACTTTGTCCCTGAAAAACTGCGTATATGGCGGATCCAGCATTAAGGCACATAGTTCTGACGCCCGTCTCGCAGAGGTGATAGCCACCAGGAACGCTACCTTCAAAGTCAATAATCGTAAATCCGCCGTTGCCAAAGGCTCGAACGGTTTTGCCGATAAAGCTGTTAGAACGACCGACAGACTCCACTGTGGTACTAGGGAACGCGTAGGTGGTCGTAAGTTCCGCAATCCTTTGAGAAAACGTTTGGAGATCGGGTGTGAAAAAACAGAGTAGTTCTGAATGAGGTCATGGCTAGAGGAGATGGCTGCTAGATAGACCCTTATCGACGTCTGCTGCAAACCCGCTTCATGCAAGGTCACCAAAAACGATAGGATTTCCCCAATGTCACAGGAATGCGGGGAAATATTGTTTCCTCTAGCAAATGAGACGAATTTCTTCCACTTCCGGGCGTAAGACGCCCTGGTGGACGGCCTTGTGGCTTCCTTTAGGACGGCGCGGACAGGTAGTGGCAAATCTAGGTGGTGCCATCGCGTCGGATGTGCCACGCTGTCAGCTTCAGCTTCTTGAGGCCTGGGTGGCGTACGAGACCCTTGTCCATTGAGATGAGGTCGTCTGCTTTCGGTAGGTGGATAAATTCCCCGCCTGCTAGGCGGAGGAGTGGGGAGAACCATGCTTGTCTCGGCCACCACGGAGTGATTAGTATGGCCTCTGTCTCCCTGAGCTGTAGAGTTGCTACCACCCTTGAAATTAGTGGGAAGGGTGGGAAGGCATAAACAAGCCCCGGCCCCCAGGGCGTGCTGAGTGCATCTCCTAGAGAACCCTTTCCAGCTCCTGCCCTGGAGCAGTAACATTCGCACACGGCATTGTCCGCAGATGCGAATACGTCCAAGGTCGGGGTTCCCCACCGGGTGAACAGAGCCGAGATTGCCCGTGTGGAGAGAGCCCACTCGTGAGAAGTTGCAAACTGTCGGCTGAGCTCGTCCGCTCGTGTGTTGTCCGCGCCTGCTATATGGACTGCAGACAGGCTTATTCCATGGGAGATCGCCCAATCGAAGATGAGTAGTGTGAGTTGTAGTAGTTTCCTGGAGCGAGTTCCTCCCTGCTTGTTTATGTACCAGACTACAGACATATTGTCTGATACAATGCGGACGTGGTGATGTGACACGTAATTCTGAAATGTTAGCAAGGCATTTTGGACCGCACGCAGCTCCAAGAAATTTATGTGGTGCTTTCTGTCCGCGGGAGACCACTCCCCTTGCGCTGAAAGATGACTGCAATGTGCTCCCCATCCCCACAGCGATGCATCCGAGGTTATTGACCTGGATGGGGGCATGTCCAAAAAGGGGAGTCCCATTTGCAGATTCTTTGGAATGGTCCACCATTGGAGCGACTGATGGAGGCGACTGGGTGTAAGCACTCTCATAGTGTTCATGTGGCGAAGTGGATCGAATAATGAGATGAGAAACGACTGCAGAGGTCTCATTCTGAGACGAGCCCATCACACGGCATAAACTGTGGAAGCCATAAGCCCTAGTAGTTTCTGCAGAGTGATGACCCTGTGGGAGTGTGCGTCTATAATCTTTTGCGCCATCTTGTGAATTCTGATATGTCTGTCCTTGGGGAGGAACGCTCTTCCGCACTTTGAGTCGAGGAGCGCGCCTACAAACTGGATCGTTCGTGTCGGTTGGAGAATGGACTTCTCCTTGTTCACGACGAGGCCCAGAGAATCCAGTAAGGTCGTAACCTTCACAACGTCCCTTTCTGCCTGCGACTTGGACGGGGAAACAATCAGCCAATCGTCCAAGTATGGGTAAAGTTCCACTCCCAGTGCACGTAGATAAGCGCAGACTGCTGCCATGCATTTGGTGAACACCCTGGGAGCCGACTTCAGCCCGAATGGAAGGACGTTGAACTGAAATATGTCCCTTCCTATCACAAACCTTAGAAACCGTTGGTGGGGTTGGTAGATGGGGATATGGAAGTAGGCGTCTTTCAAGTCTACAAGGGTGAACCACGCATTTCGTCGGAGTAGTGGTAAAACAGTGCCCAAGGTTATCATCCTGAACTTGATGGTCATCAGAAACTCGTTTAGCAGTCTCAAGTCCAGAATAGGCCGTAGCCCTCCATCCCTCTTCGGGACTGTAAAGTATCGGGAGTAGAATCCTCTGCTCACGTCCGAACTGTGTATCCGAGTAATCGCACCTTTCTGGAGCAGTGTTGACACCTCCTGCTGCAGGATGTCGGAAGAGGGGGTGAACCTCAGTGTTCCAGTCGGTGGAGGACATGCGAAGTCGATACAGTACCCTCGAAGGATGATTTGCAGGACCCACCTGTCCGTAGTAATGCGTGCCCACGTGTTGTAGAATGGGCGCAGTCTGTTGTGAAGTGGAATTGGTAATTGAAGCTGACCCGGGCTCGAGTCAAAGACGTTGCTTGGGATTTTGCTCTTGTCTGGGACGATGCTGTCGGCTTTTATTCTGGGAGAATTGTCTTTGCTGTCGGAATGGCTGGTACGAAGACTGAAACCGGGAGTGTTGCTGCTGCTGTTGCCTAAACGGCGTCTGGCGCTGTGGATAGTATTGCTGTCTGGTCCAGCGACGTGGCCGGTACGCTGATGAAGGTGCCTGTTGGTAGAACCCCATTTTCTTGGCAGTGACACGCGCTTTCTGTATGGTGTCCATTTGCGTGTCCGTATTGGCATTAAAAAGTCCTTCCCCGTCGAACGGGAGATCCTCTATACGCGATTTCGACTCCTGTGGTAGGGCTGAGGAGCGAAGCCACGCATGTCTGCGCAAAGCCACAGACGCCACCATGGATTTTGCCAGGCAGTCCGTGATATGTCTAGCCGAACTGAGCTCTTGCTTAGCGAGGGCGACAGCCTCCTGGTGGAAGACCTGTGCTGCTGTCCGGATATCATCAGGGAGATGTTTATGCAAGGTAGCCACCTTGTCCCATATAAAGAGATGATACCTGGCCATAAGGGCCTGGTAATTCGCAATCTTCACCGCTAACGCAGCCGAGGAGTAAACACGCCGCCCGAAGGCGTCTAACTTTCGGCCCTCTTTGTCCACCGGTGTCGTTTGAGATCTGGATGATCGCCCTTGTGCTGACTCTACTATTACCGAGTTCGGTTTGGGATGTTGTAGCAGGAACCCTGTGTCCTTCTCCTGAAGCTTGTACAGGGCGTCAACACGTTTGGACACTGGGCCCGTAGTGGCTGGTGAATGCCACGATTCCCGTAGCGTGCGCAGAAGAGTAGGCAGTAGGGGCATCGCTAATGGCGAGCTTGATTCCCCGTACATTACGTCATACGCAACGTCGGTTTCAGGGTTGTCTGTGTCTGGGACCTCGATTCCCAAGGACTCTGCGAGCCGCTGCATCTGGTCGAAGAAAGTGACCACCTCCACCGATGGCGATGCTCGTTTGTCGGTACCGACCTCGTCCGGTGGCGATGGTGAGGCCGGTTGAGCCTTCTCCGACACTTCGGAGGAATCAGAGGCGTAATCGTCATCCGAGGGTGAGTGTGAGCGCGGCGCTCTAATCTCCATGGTTCCCAGGGGTGGAAGTGCGGGATCCGATATGTGCTCAACCTGCTCCGGAGCCGAGACAGTGGCTGACGGAGGACATCTGGGCGGTAGAGGCGGCACAAAAACCGGCTCCTCTTCGTCAAGTCTCTGTCCTGTATACTGGTCGTACAGGGGCTTCCTGTGGTGCAACGGCGCCTGTGACGACCATGATCGAACGGATCTACTGGATCCTCGGTCCCATTCGCTATCCCGCTCTGGCACGTATGGGCGGCTCTCCCCTGCCGCAAACGGTAACGGGGAATGGGGTGGAGACTCCACAGAGAGGGGATCGAAGCCAAAGTCCCCTGGCTCGGAACCGAGCTGCGATCCCGAAAAGAGAGTCCTGAAAAGACGAGGAGGAAGGGGTTCCCCTTTCGAAGTCAACGGTTTGCGTGCCCTCGGTACCGAAGACTGTAAAATCACTTGAGCCGGTACCGGAGTCGTCGGAGTCGATGGCCAGGCAATCGGTATCGACACCGATGCCGACGGTGATTGTATTCGCCCACTCATTGGTACCGGTGACGTAGTCGGTACCGACGAGGCTTTTGGCGTGAGCTTGGCCTTCTTCGGCGCATGGCTCGCCGGGATCGAGCCGCCGGGCTTCGACGCCGAGGGCGCTTTCCTCTTTTCCTTTTTGGAATGCCTGCCGCCTTCCCCGGCCTTCGGGTCCTTCTTAGGCCGCTGCACCTTGCCCACATCCGTGGGAAGGGAGGGCTTTATCCTCTTAGTGCGGGAACACTTCTCCGCTGGGATCGATCGCGTAGGCGTCGGCGTTGTCTTCGGTGCCGGGGCCGGTACCGGTACCGGTACGTCGACTGTCTCCAAGGCCTGTTTCCAAAGCATAGCCCGGAGCTTGTTCGCCCTATTTTTTCTCGTTTGTCTTGAGAAGTTCAGGCAATGCGGGCACGTATCCACAATATGAGCTTCTCCAAGGCACAGGAGGCATTTAGCATGTCCGTCCGACAGCGTTAACTTGGCTTTGCAGCCCGAGCAGTTTTTAAACAACGACGCCATCTTGGAATGTATCCCAAGGCGGGAAACAACGAGAGGAGACTGGGGAAACGGGGAGGGGGGGGGGTTAGCGGTTGCGTCCCCTCAGGACCCCCACAATCCAACACCCGAAAAACGGGTGTGCAACTTTATATACAATATATACAAATCTATTTACAAGAAAGAAGAAATAGATGATAAGCAAGCAGAGAGATACGAAACTAATAAATTTTTTTTTTTTTTTTTTTAGGAAAAAGCCCAGAAAGAAGTAGAGAGAAGAATTCAGAAGAAAAAGGTAGAGAGAAAGATAGAAGCTAAGTTATAAGTAATCTAAGCAACAAACGGATTAGAGAAGTCCTTAGTGAGGCAACCAGCAAGGCGGTCGAAGAAGAACTGAGGTAGGCGGGAACCCGGGCATGCGCGATAGGACGGTGGGGGGGAGGGGTTCCCGCCAATAGTGTCTAAGCTTTAGAAGTTTCCGAAGTGAGGCTCGGCACCGGCACGAGCCCATAGTGTGTGATGCACAGAGACCACGAAGAAGAACTTATCCCTGGCTGCATTCGGACAACACAATAGTCAATGGTGGGTAACACCCCCTCGATAATCAACTCCACGGTTGATTATCGAGGGGGTGTTACCCACATGACATGATGAACCCTGGTGTGAATTAAGGCCAGTGTCGAGTTGACTATTAGTCAATAGTGTGTTTGTTTGACACATCCCCCGCCTCCTCTCCCCCCTCAGTCGTCCTGCTGGTATTCCATCAGTCATTGCAAGTTCTGCTGGCTGCTTTGGCCGCTCTAGCCAGGGCACTCTAAAGTTGTGAAAATAACCAACTGTGTGCGATGAAATGGTCAACGGTGCCCAACACACAACACAATAACCAATGGTTATTGAAATAATCAGCTCTGAACAGCTTTGATTATTTGCATTGGTTATTTCAGCTGAATAACCAAGTGTGGTGTGAAAAAGCCCCAACAGATGACACAATAACCAACCGTTGACTATTTGGTTATCATGTTGTCAGAACCAAGTCCCCTTTTCCCCCTTTAAAAAAAACACACGGAACAAGCTTTGTCTTCACTTCAAGTGGCAGTGGATCTACAAGAAACAGCCCGTCACATTCTACAATCCTACAAAATACTCCAATGAGAATGATACATCAAAATGAAGCATTGTTCCCAGAGACATTGTAGGGGGGAAAAGATGGGCATTTTATAGGACCAAAGAACAAGAGAGGCTAGCTCCATCACCATGGTGTGTCTGTGTTATCTTCTGCTATCTTGCCTCAATAGTAAGCACTGATCCCAGTGAAAATTACTAGAATTCAGCCTCCCCCTAACTGCCCCCCCATTTTCACTGCCCAGCAGTATTTTTAAACCCACAAGACACCATATTCACCTGCTTGATGATAAATGAATCAGCTATACATTTTTGTTTATAGCTAGCCTTGAGCTTCAGTGGTATCCATTAACTAATAAGTTTGAGATATAGTGCCCTTCTAATGCTATTGTAGAAATTGATGTTGCTAGCAGTCGAATAAAATACAAATAAATAAAAAGGCTATCACAACAGCAAAACCTACTTGGGTTCAAATTATTTTGAGACTATAAATTACTATTTTACATAAGGAACCATCCAATAATATAGCCAACCTGTTTCTCTTTTCCAACATTAGACAGACTCTCCAGAGGGATATGGTCAAATTATGTATAAATTATACAGTTCTGATCAATTCCTTGTCTACAGAACAAAATCCTCTCCCCATTTATCTAACAGTTGCAGATGGTCCTAAACATTTAAGCCTGCTTTTTCTGTAATTATAGTAAGTTAAACTATGTGAGAAACGTACTTCCCTTGGGTGGCTTTCAGACCTGTTATTAATTTCAGTGGCAACTACTTGCCACATTCGGGATAAAAGCAGCATACCTCATCTGCTGCAAAGCAAGGCTATTTCCCCCCATTCCATTTGGGTTGGCTATCGCCTTATTAATTGAACTGGGAGCAGCAGGGCTATCCAGTAAGAGGTCAAATGCAGTAGAAGAATGTTTTGAACTGACTGCCTAACAATAAGTAATCTATTAGATAAAGCAGTATAATATGGTGAGCTTCCACAAATAACTACCTACTTTACCAAACTCAAGAAGACTGAGAAGGTGGCACAATATTAACATGTGCACCAGTATGCTGAGATACAGAGGAAGATAAATTACATTAGAAAGATACCACTGAAATATCATGATTTAAAATATTTGTATCTCGCCTTTCAGTCACAGGGATTATTAAGGTAGCTATGAATAGCACAAAAACACCACTGCAAAATTAACAGATAAAATCACTCAACAAGTGCACTTCAACAGCACAGAAACACTAAAAAAAACCACAAACACATCATTTTTAGCTGTTTTAAAAAATCATCAATCTGACAGATAAAGGAGAGGGTTTCAGAGATGAAGCACCATGATCAAGAAACCCCCATCTTTTATTGCCATCCACCATACCTCAGAAGGTCAGGGCATTCTGCCATAGAAAATCTCAATAACCAGGCAGGTTCATACTGGAACATCTAGTCCAATAATCTCTTCCATTACAGAATGAACCATTACTCAACCTATCTTTCTGAGACACTCCAACAAGAGGGACTTCCACAATTTCCCTGGATTTCTTTCAATGCTAATTACTCTTTTGGTAGAGTAACTTGCCTAATTAGAAAAACAAAAAATCTTGTTGCACCTTAAATACTAACAATTTTATTCTGACACACGCTTTCAGGAACTGCAGCCCACTTCACCAAATGCATGGAATATTATGGAAAGTACATATCATGGGGCTGGGGAAAGAATTGTACACAGTGAGATCAGAAGGAAATTAAATGCAGAAAGTACTGAGAGTGACAGCTGCATTTTTGGCAATGGTCATGCACCCAGGCAATCCAATCCAGCAGCTGGAATAACCACTGCAGCAACATCTAAGGCAACCTTCCCCAACCTGGTACCCTCTAGGTGTTTTAGACTACAACTCCCAGCATTCTTGTCTACTGGCCATACTGAGTGGGGATGAGTTGGGCCAAAACACCAGGAGGGGTGGATCTACACTGCTGCTTTAAAGCGCTTTATAACAGTAGTGACAACTGTTTTGGAGTGTGTCCTGGGCCCCAACAGTTGTCACTACTGTTTTAAAGCGTTTTATAACAGTACTGACAACGGTTGGGGCCCAGGACACACTCCAAAACCAGTTGTCACTACTGTTATAAAGTGCTTTAAAACAGCAGTGTAGATCCTGCCCAGGTTGGGGAAGATCTAAGGTTTGTGGAATGGACATTTTACATCATCCCCCGCCCTGCCCCATAACCTTCATCAGAAATAAAGTGGGTTTTCTGGGAAACGTTCTGCTGCTGCAAGTTGATGGAGGATATGATTTAGCATATTTATTTCCCTTTTTGGCTTTGTTTACTAAATGTATATCATGCTTATTTTTCATGCTGCACAAACATCTGAAAAGTTTTTCCAATAGCTAAATATAGTTGAATTGAAAATTTTGATTACGAAAAAACATTCAATGAAGTGCACTTAGTATGGCTTGTTATATTTAAATTAATTCAAATCTTTATTTGGATATTATTTTATTGTTATACTTAATACATGACAATTGCACACATTTCCCTTATATTAATTAATTTTAAGGAACACACAAAGGCACCGTTAACTATTAGATCCAAAAAGAGAGCCAGTCTCAAGATGCTGATAATTAGTTTAATTCTTTAAGAAACTTCTTAAATAAAACTTTTTCAGCTTCTTGAAACAAACTCTCTCTTTTTGGGTATGATTTGGATGCTTTCCAATTTTCTTACTGATAACTCTTAACATACCAATTTTAGTATGCCTGAAGAGTTAACATACTAATTTTAGCGTCTGTGCAAATCTGTGAGTTTGCGAAAAAATTATAACTTTGATTTTAGATTCGACTAGTATTTCAGTTACCAAGTTTGACTTGTGTTGTATTGATTCTTTTTATTACCAAATTTCCTCGATTCTAAGACGCACTCCCCCCCCCCCCATTTACTGTAAAAATGGAGTGTGTCTTAGAATCAATGGTATCTAAGAATCGCCGGATTTCTCCAGTGCTGGAATGGGGTTGAAGATACACTGCCCCCCCCCAGCCCCAGCGCCTTTACAAAGGGGCTCTGCATGCCCCCCCCAGCGACTTGGCCTTCCCCACTCGCCTCTATCACCGCCACTCTGTGCTGTTGGCACCAACCTCCTTGGCCTCCAGCGCCGCCCTGGTCCACCAGCGCCGGGGAGGCTACTGCCAGCAAGGAGCTGCCACTGCAGCAGCAAAGACCAGCCTTCCCCACTCACCTCCAGCGCCGCCCCAGTCCTAGCCTCCAGCGCCGCTTGCAGCGGCCTCCCCATCCTGGAAACGTGTCGTTACTACAAAGTAGGCCTCACGGGATCGTGGCCTACTTTGTAGTAATGCTGTGTTTCCAGGCCGGGGAGGCCGCTGCCAGTGTTGCTGGCGGCAAGGACCGGGGCAGTGCTGGAGGTGAGTGGGGAAGGCCGGTCCTTGCTGTCGCGGCGGCAGCTCCTCGCTGGCAACGGCCTTCCCGGCACTGGTGCACCGGGGCGGCGAGGACCAGGGCAGCGCTGGTGGTGAGTGAGGAAGGGAGGAGGGGGACTCATGTCCGGCCCGGCAGGTCCCTGGGTGGCGGATCGAGGGGGGGCATGCACAGCCCTACCGTATTTCTTCGATTCTAAGATGCACTGATCCCCAATATTACGCGTCTGAAAACTGGGTGTCTTAGAATCGACACAACGCTTTTTCCCTGACGGTGGCCCTAAAATTAAGGTGCATCTTAGAATCTATGGCATCTTGGATTCGGTGAAATACGATAGTAATTAACTTTATAAAACAATCCTTTTCTAAAAGTGGAAAGTTTCCCACAAAATAGTATCTGCTATAAATTGTTTCTACCCAACTGTCTATGCAAGGAGATACTCCGCCTCTAGAAACCAATACACTGAATTTCTGCTTTTAATTAACAATCCAGGAACACCCCCGTTCCTGGGTTGTTTTATGACTTGCAAACTCAGAACTCTGTTTTAAGTTTGAAATTGATATGGGATATTCTTCTATAGAACTGGTGGATCATCTGTATCTGATGAGAGGAGTGATTGTTCTAGACAGGTATATTGAATACCATCAACCATGGAATTCTTCTGAGCTGTCTGCCTGAGGTGTGGGTGGGAGGCACCATAATTCAATAATTCCACTTCTAGCTTGTAGGTACGTTGCCGAAGTAGTGCTTCTGGCACTCATGCTATGATGTAACACAAAGTTCTATTTTGTCCCCTATGCTATCTATCATTTACATGAAACTTCTGGGTGAGGTAGTCTGGAGATCTTGGAGTGAAGAGCTATCAATAAGTTGATGGCACCCAATTCTATTTCTCCTTTAAACATGAACTTAGAGACACAGTAGAAATGCTGAAGCAGTGCCTGAACTGAGCAATGAGCTGGATGACAGCAAATAAACTAAAACTCAATTCAGACAAGACAGGTTGTTGGTAGATGGTTCACTGGTACTAAGAGATGCTGTTCAATCTATCATGGATTTCTTTTACTGGATTCATGGGTTTTTAAATGTCTTTTACCAATATTTTCTGCTTTGTTATTTATTTCATACATGACTGCTTCTGTTTACTGTTTTAAATGTAATATTAGAAGTCACAGTAGACTCAAAATGTGACTTGGCATTCTTAAAATATAGATACAATATATAAAAGTATAATTTTGCAGCCAATACAGCAATTATATTCAAGGCACAACCCAAAATAGTAATTACCCGATTTGTATGACACGACAGCCCATCATGGGTTAAATAACCCTTGTGGAGATGCAGTGTATACTGGCCACCATTATGCATATGCAACCCCCAATGATGGCATGTCATGAAATGACCACTGCATAAGCTTTCATGTGCTAGAGATAACTTTGTGAGTTGCATGAATCGATATCCTACATTGGCTGATATATTTGTGTACGTATACCGAGAAAACTAGACAAGTTTTTTTAAAGCCATGAAATAGAAGTGGTAGGGTTAAGTGTGTGATGTTTCTAGGTGGAGATTGATGCACCTAAAATAAAAATCGGTTCCTTGTCTCCCACCTAACAGCCACAGGTGGTAAATCAATATCATCAGGTGGGAAAAAACGTACCCTCAGCACCCAAGAGTGAGAAACAGGAATTTTGAATAGAAAGAGGAAATGAAGGAGAGCTGAAAGTTTATAGCTAGAATTACATAAAGGGGGACCAGCCCAAGTTGTTCTCTGTGGTTTCGGTTCTAAGAATGTCCATATGCTGCCACTTAAACAAGAGTGTATTTCTAAATTCAGGAAAGATCAACCACAATGTGATGAAGGAAACCCAGTGCCTGTTGAGCCCAAATATAAGATCTTTGGTTGTGTGATATCTGCATTTACCATGTTCTTAAAAAAAAAAAAAAAAGGAGGGAAAGAAGGGTGTTACCTAATATTTTGCCAACAGATTACTAGAATGCAAGGTCATCTATTAAAGCTGAATGGTAGGAGATTAAGGACAGGAAGTGTTTCTTCACACAGCATATAAGCTAAACTGTGAAATTCACTACAAGATGTGGTGAAGGCCACCAAACTGGATGGCTTTAAAAGGAGATTATAGAAATTCATGGAGAGTAGCAAAGGGTACTAGCCATGATAGCTATATATACATGCTACCTCCATCATGCCACCAACCAGAGAGAGGGGACTACTGCCTGTGGACTGTCAAAGGGCATCAATAGCCACTGTGGGAAAACAGGATTCTGGACTAGATCCAGCAGGTCTCTCCTAATGTCCTTACGTTTTTAACTCACCTTCAGGGAAGCAGACCCCACTCTCCTACAGCCATCATTTTGAGTCTGCAGACACTGGCTGAATTTGGACAACACATTAAGCAGCTGAGGGGCGGGGAAACAATCGTCAGTTGTGTTGCTTATTGTGTTGCGTGGAGGGTAACACGCTGCTCACAAACTACTGACAGTATGCTATTCCGCCCAAATAAGCAACTGAGAGAAACAACTGGCTTGCAAGTTGTTTAGCTCGAAGCCAGTTGTTTATAGAGTTGTGTGGAGGGGTGAGTGTGTTAATGGCGTGTGGTGAGTGGGTTAAAACACAAGCCCATAGAGACAGGCTGCAAGAGCGACCAAAGCGGCAGCTGCCACTCTGCTACAACTGGTGCAGCTTGCAGAGGCTTCTGGTATAGAACAAGGAGGACTGAGGGAGGGTAGCGAGAGGGGTGGGGGCGGTGTCAGTCAAATGCTGGGTTGACTATTAGTCCACTCAACGCCAGCCCCAACCACCCACAATTGTGTAGGAATATGTTGTGTGGGGAGTTCTCACAAAATAACCAACTGTGAGTTGGCTACTCAACCCACCATTGACTAATGTGTTGTCCGAATTCAGCCATTGTGTGTCAGCTCTGCGTTGTTTTTAATAGCTGGTGTTACAGTTGTTATTTCATGCCACCTTATTATGTTGTTATATAGAACATTAGTACTTCTCAGGTATATTGTTTCTTGGCAGCTGCTTCCACAGTTCATTTAACGCTAGCAAAAACCTACGAAATTCCCTTAAAAATATGGTCACCAACGTGCTCTCACGATACAGGAGCCTCAACCTCCTCGCGCTCCCTTGGCACCTGAGGGGACCTTTCAGCACGCCTCCCCTCCCACATTTTCATCTCGCCACACTCACCGCCATGGCTCTCCGGTTGGTGGCGGGGCTCCCGCCGGCAGCTGCGGAGGAGGAGCGGGTGACCGAGCCGGGCTTGGTCCGCGCCGAAGGCGGCGTCGGGGCATCCAAGGAGAGAAACTCGGAGCTTGACTCCATCGTATGGTAGGGGGGCTTCAGCGGCGCGTCCCGGCGGCGGCTACCGTTGCTTGGAACGGCGACAGCGCCTCCATCTCCCGGGCGAGAGTCGGGGGGACTAGAACCGCCCGAACCGCTCCGGAGCATCACCATGGCTGCCTGGAGCGGCGAACGAGCACTGGGGGCGGCGGCGGCGAGGGCAACGACCACTTCTTCCCTCAGCCACCTCCGAGTTCTGGCGCCAGGAACCAAGCGCTTCCGTGTCACCAGCCGCCCCTCCGAATCCCTCCGCACCTCAGCTCTTTCTCCCTCACCGGCGGAAGGAATCCACACAAAGCACGAGCTGGGATGAAACCGTTCCCCAAGATTCGCAGGCTCTGAGCTACTTCTCCCATCTCTACTACGTTAGAGCCAACGAGCGCGTTTCTATTTCGGGGCTATTTTCTCTCGCTAAGTAGTTCCATACTCGCGGAAGAACACACTCCAACCTTTTGAATTTTTGGCGCGTACAAAGCTCGAGAGCGACTTGTTGTGCTGCGCTCTGATTGGCTGGCGGGACGGCGCGCGGTTCTGCCTGTAGCTTCTTGCTCATGCCAGGCGGCGTTCAAATACGAAGCGGTTAAAAGTGACAACGCGTCCATTTCACGCTCCAAACCGCGCGCTTTCCCTTATAACTGCTGTCGTTTTCCCGGGGGAGGCGACAAGCCAACGAGCGTGTGGTGTATTGTTGGAATTGGCAAAATTCGCACCGGTACATTAACTACGAACAAGCGCAACGCTTCAGTTTTGTGCGTGATTCGCGCCTATTTCAACACCCAATATGATCTTTGCTAATTTTACAACAGCAACCTGCAGCAAAACACTCACAGGCCAACTATTTACGCAGCACAATCCTATATGTATCTATTCCATCGAGTTCAATGGGCTTTACTCCCAGGTTAATCAGTACCCACTTACCTAGGAGTATGCGCTTCCGAGCAGACGCGCATAGGATTGCTCTACTGCGCAGCACAATCCTATGCTTTGCTCAGAAGTACGTGCATTTCGGAATGCAGCCTTAATTACCACTTTTACATTCAGGATCCAGGCTGGAAACCTGAAAACTCGCTGACAAAAGTGTTTCTTCCCTACCTATTCCTGGACATTAGCACAATGCCACCCCTCCCCTCTTCAATGTTGGAAGTATCGCATTCCCCCCCCCCCCAAAAAAAACACACTACAGTTGAGCAAGGGGAAAATGCAATATCCCTTCAGAATGCTTTTGACTACAACCCCATCATCCCCAACCGTTCTTCATGCTAGCTGAAAGAGATCCTCATGGTAGCTGAAAGAGACAGAAGGTGCAGTCCAAACCGTCTGGAGGTCACCAGGTCGCCTATGCCTGATCTAACCCATTAACACTTTGCTGCCCAATAAATCCGCCCCCCCCCCCACCGCCCAATTCCACCTTGCCTAATGGTGGAACCAACACCAACCAACCTTAAGACTAGAATCCTATTACGTACTTGTGAAAAAGCCCCATTGAATCAAGTGGGACTTGATTCCAAAGAAGCACGCATGGGATAGGACCAGGCGGCAAGAGTGGTTCCCCCCCAAAAGCCTCCATTTCCTTCACCCTTATTAGCCCGGCCTAACACACTAAACAGCCCCTCCCCAAAAAAGCCTATTAGAAGGTTGCAAGCCATGCTTACGGTTGAAACAACTGTGTCTGGAGCGCTTCGGGGCAGTCTCAGGCCCCAAATGGCGGCCTCTGCTTCGCTAGGTAGGAAGCTCCCCTTTCCCAGCAACCCTAGCTCACGTCCCATTCAAGGCCATTGAAAGTTTTGCTCCCTTAGGGGAAAAGGCGGGACTTGCCCAATCACCTTTTCTCTCCTTGCTAGGAAAAGCTTCACCTGTTTAATTTCTGCATGCCATCATGTTGAAGTCACAGGGGGGTAGGGCAAAAAAGGGTTGGCGCTCCTTAGCAGAACTAATAACGAGCAGAAATAATTAGAGCTAGGATTTAATCATTTGGTTTTAAAAGTCTTCGCCCCCTGCTTCTTGTGCATTCCTTTTCAACTTAGCCTAGGATCTATCCTTCCAAGTACTATTATCTCAGTTAACTCAATGGGTTTGTTCAGACAACACGCTAAGCCATGTTTAGACCACTAACCCTTTTGTAGAAAATGATTAGTGAGCATGTTTAAATCATGGTTACATGGCCACCGTGATTAGGAAAGGTTCACATGACATACTAAGTGATGGTTCACACCACACTAAGCAAAAACGTTTAGCTCAAAATGCTGAACCCCAGTGGCTTGGAATGTTGTCTGAACAGGGTCAATGAGTGCGCCCCCACTCTCTCTTTTGCATTGCCAACTTCTTTCTTGCCCTGCTCCTATGCCTTCATAAATAGCCTCCGAATTACTGCTATTTAATGTTAGAGCCACTGAATGGGACTTAAATTAGGCTAACGTACAACCCTGATAGAGAGGTCTTTCCACCACCTATTTCTAGGAAAAGTTCCCGCTGTTGCTTTCTGCATCTCACGCAGAAGACGTTGCAATACTAACCCTTATCCAGGCCTACATTTTATCTGCACCCCAATGGATCCTGTGCCTGTTTAAATAAATATAAAAACCAACAAGTTCAACTGGACTTACTCTCGAGTTCATTACAAGAAGTAATTGATTGTCCCTCTTACAAAACTTACTTTTACCTTTTGATCTCACCTATTCTTCCCTTCGTACACGGGAGTTTGATCACACCCACCCCAAGCAGTAGATCTGATGTATTTACTTGGGATTCATTCGTGGTATGCATGGCGCCGCCCGCCCGCCATAATATCCCGTGTTGATTGACCTTTTGGGCTCATTTTCTAAATAAAAGAACACTCCTCCTTTTTTCCTTCTGGCTATATTCAGGATTTTAAAAAAATCTTCCTTTTCCTCTTAGATGCTTCTGCAACGAATTAGGTTCCACATTTGGGGGGGGGGGGCGTGCGGGCGCGGACGGGCAGAATGCAAGATAAACCCTAACCCTGCTACCCTTCTGGAAATTGCTTTAGAGTGCATTCCTATGCGTGTTTACACAGAAAAGAGTCCTACAACTCCCAGCAAGGTTTGCTGAGGAATGCTGGGAATTGTAGGACATTTTCTGCCTGAATTTACATAGGATTTCATGGCTGGGTGGGGAATGCTGGAAGACTTTTCCTGTCTAACTAAAGGTGTATAGGGTTGAGCCCTTAAAAGACTTTATCCGGCTTTTGCAACCTGTCCTCAACCCGGGCTCCTCCAGAAGCGTTGGACTACAGTTCCCACAACCCTCAGCCAGCAACTGAGGATTATGGGAGTTGTAGTCCAACGCTTCTGAAGAGCCCCAGGTTGGGAGACCGCTGAGCCTTTGCACGAACCTCGGCTCACTGAGGCTCGGACTGAAGCACATGCCCCTTCTTCTGGTCTGCCCGGGACATGGAACCCTGTAATACAGCCGCGTTTCCCGGGGAAGGAGTTCCTTGTAACACACTCCGTGTTGTGTTCGTAGCAGAGACACGCACATCAAACAATCTTTCGTGAATTTCTTTAAACTTTATGCAGCTGCAAGAGTCGGAGGTGGTGTTGTTGCCGTTGCCGCCACCTCCTCCTCTTCCTCCTCAACTTTTCCTCGGGAAATGAAGCCCCTCACCCTTTCCTATTACCAGCGGAGTGAGGGTCTCAATGGAAAAGCCGGCGTCCGCACCAGCACTAGCACCGGTTGCCTATCAGCCAGCCGTACCAGCTCGGCCCGCCTGCGTCTACACCAGCTGCTATTGGTAAGAAACATCGCAGCACTTAAGGGAAAAGAGGGGATTGATGCCCCATAGAATAAGACATCCTGGCACCCCGTTAATTATAGAGCATCGCAGCGCTAAAGAGGAACATAATAGGCGCGACCTGTTCCAGAACATCATACGCCCTGAAAGCAATTTCCTAAATAATTTCCCAAGAATCGCTTCGTCTTAATCTGACACCCCTTTATACCAGTTCTTCACAAAGCGATCCTATGCCTCTTTTGCATTTTTCTCCCTCTCCCATAATACTAGAACCCAAAGGGGTCATCCCATGAAGCTGATTGATAGGAGATTCAGGGCAGATAAAAGGAAGGACTTCTTCACATAGTGCATAGTCAAGCTATGGAATTTGCTTCCACAAAGAGGTATTTATTTATTTATTTATTTGTGGCATTTATATATCGCTGAATATAATAAAATCTCTTAGTACTGAGCTAGAGGGATCAGTACTGGTTGCGTTCGGATGACACTTTGGGCAACGGATTTGGGAATAGGCAACTCACAGTATGTTATGCTGCCGGTACTTCCCAGACAGCCTGTTGCCCCATCACCGGTCGAGCCGCTGAGACTCCCATCTTCGTCCTTGCTCCACCCTCCCTCCTCCCAGGGCTATCCCATCAGCCACTGCAAGTTCTGCTGGCTGTAGAGGAGTGGCTGGGATGCTTTCGGACACTCCTGCCAGAGGACTCTATGGGCTTCTGAAATAGTGCACTCAACACGTGAAATTAAGCAACGGAGCCCACACACAACACAAAAAGCAACGGGTCTCCGGATAAGCAACAGAGCAGCCTGTTGTTTTTCTCCGTTTTTTAATTCGAGAAAATAGCGCACTGTCAGTTGTCCACTTCCCACCAAACGACATGATAAGCAATGCAACGGAAGATTGCCTAATTAATCAACCTAACCATGGTGACATGCTCACTAACCATTTGCTGCAAATGGGTTAGTGGCCTAACCATGGTTTAGTGTGTTGTCTGAACAGGCCCAGTGATAGCATAATGAAGTGGCCAAGGACAGTGTTGTGATTAATATGTTTGACTTTGGCTGGAAAGCCCTTTGATTGCATGAAAAAGGGAAAGAGAAGGACTCAATACGTCCCAAGGCAGCATCAGACTACCATCTCAAGATTTTCCAGGGGTGGTGCCAGACAGGGAGTTCTTATTAGCACTACCAGTGAGAAGACATTGTGCAGCTCTTCCATCTTTTCTTTCCTTGAGAGTTTTTTGCTGTAAGAGAAAACACCAAAGAAGTAGTGGGGAAACACGGGAGGGTTACAAGTTGAAAACTTTGTCATCTTGAAACACCTTCCTCCCCCAGTAAAATTATGTGAATGTGGTTGGGTGATGGTGCCCTAAAAGTCTTATTAGAAAGCACCCAAAGTGTGTCTTTTTCCAGCAGCAAATAGAAACGTTTTATCTGAAAGTCAACAAGCTACTTCTAGCAATTTTCACCTCTACCAGAAGCAGGTCTTTCGTAAAGTGAATGGGTCTTAATTGCTCATTTGAAGCCAAGGTCCCCCAAAATACTGTGCATTACAACATGGATAGCTCACAGAAATATACTGTTGCTGGGAAAATCCACCTAAGCTCAGAGGAAACGGGAGCGGGGGTGATAGATGGTGTAATTGTCCATCCATGCTCATTAAAAAGTCCCAGCACTTTGACTTTCCATGTATTGGCTGCACTAGACTGCTGTATATTATATGAATATGTCTGATTAAGGTGCAATTTAACCTGATGCTGTTGTGTGAAAACCACTTACTTGAAAGGTGCTCTACACAACTGGCATCATTTCTATGCTACCTCCAGAAATCAGAGGCAGTAAACTTATATAACCCAGTTGCTGAGGAACATGAGTGGGAGGGTGCTGTTGTACTTGTGAACTGTTTGTGCACCTCCTGTCAACAGCTAGTTGGCCACTGTATGAACAGAACGCTGGTCTAGATGGACCCTTGGTCTGATCCAGCATGGCTCTTCTTACATTCTTAATTTAAAATGTGCATCTCATGTACTGGTTGTGTTTGTGTGCTGAACTCTGTGATCAGCGCTGTTGTGCAAATGCTGCATGTGTATTAAGCCAGTGCGTGGGTTTAAGCACCTTTTATACATGACAACAACTGCATGGAGGACCTCTGTAGGCAAATCCTTTTTTTTTTTTTTTTGCACAGCAGGACCATGTTTAAATTGGACTTAAGAGGTTAAAATCAGTGGGATTTAATTTGAGCTGTACGGCAAGCCTTTAAGGCTCTGCAAGCCTTTAAGGGTGCATTCCGAAAGCATGGTTACTAGGAAAGAAGCCCCACGGATGGATGCATTTCCAAGTGGACTGCTGTAGGAGTTGCACAGAAGGGAGATTTCTGCCTGTTACAGCTTCTTCAGTCACTGCAAACCAAGAGGGGGAATGGCCATGTGTTGCAAAGTGATCCTTTTCAGGCAACTCAAAAGCCCTATTCAGATGTGATTAAATGCGGGTAGACACTATGCAACCAACAACGTGTGTGTGTGTGTGTGCGCCGAGTAGCCCTGCCCCACAATGTCCTGTCACAGCAAATCTCCTCCCATAGTGCAGGATTCTGGATCGCATGGAAGCCTAGGTCTGTACAGCTGTTTGAGCGAAGGCCTCCCCTCTACAGGTGTTCCCACTGTATGCATGGACACTTATGAAAGGAGCTTCATTATAACATGACATTGGGGCTGGGGCTATTCATCATGGTGACGGTACCTGCATTTAATCATGCCTGAATAGGGCATTAAACATAAGGACAACTGGACTTGGCACCTCTAATTCCAGCACATCACAACTAAATAAACCATGCTGGACGTATGGTCAGATTTTATTCAAGAATACAACTTCCCTATCATATCATTATATAATAGCTTTGGCTATGGGGCAGTATATAAATGATGATGATAATAATAATAATAATAAAAATAATAATAATAATAATAAAATAAGAATATCATTATGTCTATTATTATAATCAGATCCCTGCTGAGGGTGGCTTTGGACATTACAACCTGTTCAAAAGTATCCATCTACTTCCATTCTCTCTCCTCTCCAACTGCATCTTTTATTACCTTAAAGGAAGCTTGCTAGTTTTCCCCATAGGGAGCCTGTTCTAGACACAATGCATTTTCATCAGTGTACGTGATATCAAAGAGGCATGTGATGGGCATGAATCCTGTCCGAATTAGACCTTGGCTCCAGATTTATTTACATACATATGCAAACATAACTTTAAAAAAGAGATTGGATCAACAGTAGTCAGAGGCATACAAGTAGCAATGAGGCATAGCCCTTAAATATTTATTTTAAATTCCTACAAATGAACGTCAGTGAACATATTTAATATTAATTTAAATTTTATTACTGGGGAAAAATGCAAAATTGAAATGATGTGGGTTATGCTTTTCTTTCTTTACAGTGAGGAAAATGTATGGAAGCTTTGTGAATACATCCAAACCCAGAATCAATTCCCTTTAGAAGAGTTTTATGCTGTTTTCATTTCCAATGATAGAAGGATGGTGAGTTGTGAGTTGGAATTGAACCCGAAACACCAAATGCTATTTGTAAATGTCAGGATCAAAATCCAGATCCTGGTGTGTATGTGGTACAAAGGTTTTACCATTTCTATAGCTTAGTGGTGTCAAGGATCAAAATCCACTTTGGTTGTAAAGCAACTCTGATTTATTGAGCATAATGCAGCTGCATGGAGAGGGTCGTACAGACAAAGAACTTCTCAACTGGCCGTGTGAAAAGCAGGTATATTTGTACATTTTAGCATCTTAACTAATTAGCAGTTGGTAAAATTCTGAAGCGAAACAAAGACAGATAAAAGAAAACGTATTCATTATACCTTATCAACAGGTGGCCCATAACTCTCCTAGCAATGTCAGATTGATCTGGATGCTCAGGGTCTTGACAGTTAGACATTCCAGTTAAGCATTTCAGCACATTCAGGCGCATACATCATTCCATTCCCATCATGCAGTTCACTTGCAAGAATCAAACTACAAACAGAAGCCTACTTACAGAGCTGGTATATCAAGGCTTGTGGCTTTGCATTCTCAGTGGCCTCTTGCTATTTTCTGTGCATCCAGATTTGGGTGGCGATTGTTTTAATTGTTCCTGTTCCGCTGTCTTCAGCCCGGCATGCAGGAATTAGGAGTGCAATCCATTCATGTCTACTTGGATCTGTCCCGTTGGGGCTTACTCCCGGGTCAGTGGGCCTACCATTGCAGCCTTCATTGGTGAAACCTCTCCCGTCCTTTTATCTCCATGCCAAGAAAAGCTTCATGGGTTAGGTTTCTGTGTAACAGGCTGCTGTTGAGGAAGTAGGGCCAGAAAAAAGGGGGGGGAGTGGTAACATCACAGGTGTCACCCTAGAGCATCCAGTGGAATTTTAGAATGTTTTAAGGATGTTTTTAGGATGTTTTAGGATTTTTATGCAGTTTTAATAATATGTGTCATGTTTTAATCAGTTTTATGTATTTTATCATGTTGTTGTTCCCCGCCTCGATCCAGACGGAGAGGCGGGTAAGAAATAAATTGTTGTTGTTGTTATTATTATTATTATTATTATTATTATTATTATTATTCTCCAACCTCCAGATGTGCTCTCTGGATGTGTTGGACTAAAACTCCAGCACCTGCCATCTTAAGTCCAATTTCATCATTCCCTGTCTGCAAAGTAAATAAGAAAATAAATTACTTCCCAATGGAGGTGCTCCATGCAGTTACTGTCATGCTTAAAAAGTGTTTAACTTATACCCTGGCCTAATACACATACAGCATTAGCACACCAGTGCTCTGTATGCCTTGGAAAGCCCAGCATTGCAGTATAGTATGGGGAATAAAGGAGCTAATTATACAAATAGAGTAGCTCACATAGTAAATACTACAGTCTGCATCAAAAAGGCAACATAACACTGTGGCCTCATCTACACCAAACAGGATATTGCACTATGAAAGTGGTATGAAAGAGGTATAGAAAAGGCAGGAGCCACACCATGCAGGATATAATGGTATGAAAGTGGTATATGGAATGTGTCAGTGGGCCCCAACAGTTGTCAGTGCACTTCAATACCGCTATAAAGCAGTAGTGTGGCTCCTGCCTTTTATATACAGCTTTCATACCGCATTCATAGTGCAATATCCTGCTTTGTGTAGATGAGGCCAGCTTTTCAGACACTCACATGAGGCTCTTCAGGTCTCAGCCTGTATTCCAATGAAAATTTTTAGTTCTGTCACATGATTATGCCAGGAAAGCTTATTATAGTCCGAAACATTGATTTATCAAATCTGAATATAGGCACTCATTCCTTGTAACCCACAGGTACCACTTTGGAAGCAACAGGCAAGATGTGGAGATCAGCCTGTGATTTGGGTGAGGAAATTCACATCGTCCCCTCTGCATTTAAATACCCCTACCACTGAAACATACAAAAAGTGACCTTCCCCAACGCGGTGTCCTCCAGATTTGTTGGACTGCAATTCCCATCATCCCCTGTCAGCAAGACCAGTAATAACTTGGCATGTATGCATTTCAGTTGTGCAAATAATTTCGTATACATTTGGTCAGTACTCATTACAAAAGCCCTGTAAAATAGGCCAGTATTATCATTCCTATATTGCAGGCTTGGAGGAGACAACAGGTGCAGAGTCCATTTCCCTCATTACCGAATAACAACAGAGAGTCTCCACCAGGACTGCAGTCTTTAATTAATTCATTGGTTGGATTAATCAGTTAAAAACACTTTTGATTAACTAAAAAGATGCTCTGATTAATCAGGCCGCAGATCCATTTTAAAATACAATTTCTAATAACTGGATAGCAGGCACCATCTTAAAAGAGGTGCTCTCACGTGGGAGAGGATAGTTACGTTTTATACTGCCCAATAGCAGAAACTCTGTGAGTCATTCAGAACAATTAAAATATTAAGCAGTTCTTTTCAGCTCACAATCATAACTACTTATGTCTAAAGTCATGTTTTAAAGGTGTAATCCTATCAGAATTCCCGTCAGCCTCCGAACTAAGAGGCTGGTAGGGCTCCTATGAAGAGTGCATAGGATCTTTGCCTCTGCGCTCCCCTCACTCTGCATTTTAGCTAGATGGGCATTTTCGCCCATCTAGCTGAGACGTCAGGGAGTGGGAGGGAAGGAGACTGGGGCTAGCTTGTATCCCTGCTTTCCCCCTCCCCACCTCTTTGTCTTCCCAGAAATCACTAGCGCGGGTTCTTTCCACGCTAGCTGTGATGGGGAGGGGAGCCTCGGACTCTTGGGTCCGAGTTCAGAGCACTATTTCCGAGCTCGGATCCAGGAATCTGACGTATCCTATGGCCCTCTAGACTCTTTCTAGAGGCTGTAGGATTGCTCTCTAAATGACATTTTTATGCTGTATCTTGAGTTGTGTTTTATACGTAGAGTTGGACAGTTTATCTTATCACAGATACGTACAGTTAAAAAGTCCAATCTTTGTATTTACAGGATTACCACGTGATTTTGCTTCATGTGTCAAATGGGGATCAGCACTTCATTTATGACCTTGACACTGTGCTTCCTTTCCCCTGCCCCTTTGACACCTATATTGAAGAGGCTTTTAAATCGGACAGCATTCTTAGTCCTGGATTTCGAAGGTGAGGGTGTGCAGCACAAACATTGCTTGTGTAGCTTAAATAATGAGCAAGGTTTGAGACTGCCAAAACTAGCATCCCACACTTATGGGCTGAGTTGACAACTGCTGACTTTGGACCTGGGGGGAAGCAGTTGTGTGATTGTTCTGGAGCCCAAATTCTACCGTGCAATGGTAAAGCTGAATCCCTATGCTGTGTCTGTCATGAATTCTTCAGAGGCAATTAGCTAAACAGATTTCTGGTTGCATCCAGAGCTCCCCCCACCGCCCCTATTTTTTGAAAATATAACATTTAGCAATTACTCAGTTCTATGTCTGGGACTAAGTGGAAGACGCATTCTCTTGTGAGGCAAAGAGCAGACCGGAAAATTGTCATCTTCACAATGGCAGAGCTGGAGATTAAGTTTAGATGGTGCACCAATCAAAGAGCTGGCAGAAGCCAAGTTGGGTAGTATTAACTAGTGGCTGGATGGCAAGCCACCCACAAAAGGCAAGTCCAATCTTTGAGTAGCAGATCATTTTACTCCACTTGGAAGATCCTTTTCCTGGACAGCTAAATTCAATATTCTCCAAAGCACACCCACTTAGTGCTGGAAACCAAGTAAATGCTAGATATAAAATGCTTTATATTTTCAAAAATATAAAGATGGGTATGGGATAACCATTATCCCCTCTTTACCCCAGTAGCCGTTGTTGCAACCTAAACTCTGTTGAGCATCTAGCAAAGGCTAATTTAATTAAATGCTCACGGCTCCTCCTACATTCTATTTTAAGGTTATTCAAACTGCAGTTTTCAGGGCTAGTGCAAAATGCCCTGCTCTTTTTCTCATCCCCCACTTGTTTTGTTTGACATCTAACCTGAAGTGGAGTTCTGGGGAACTCAAAAGCTTTGTCATTTCTTGGCAACATCTTGGTTGGTCCCAATAATTGTATTATTTTACTGTGGCTTTTGGATTATTTTTATATCATGTATCAACATGAGAACCTGTGGTTTTAATATTTAGTGGTCTTAATGGTGCAGCAATTTTTGTACCCAAAACAAGCTCCGTGTATTTTTAAAAAATTGTTAATATAACATCATGCTTTGTGTGCTAAAGCATTACAACACCCACACCCGTTAAAAACATAAAATCAATGGGTGTGATCAAATGATCATATATTGGCTAAATAAGTTAATATATAAATATGGCTTTTCCCAGTATGTACAGCCCCTTCACACCAATTGTAATTAAACCAGGAGGCCTCTAATTAACTATAGTTCCCTGTTTTGTCAGAACCGGGAAACTATGGTTACCTGCGTTGGAAGAAGCTAGGATAATAAACCATCTTCGAACCACGGTTTAACATCCTGGCTTATTCCAAAGCTGTCATCCATAAGTTCCTGATTCAGAGGAAATGAAACTATTGTTAGCTGAAGACCTAATTTTGTTTGTTCACATCGTGAAGGGAGGAGAGAAGAGGCTTCATGTGTAGGCCGAAGGCTCAGTAGAAGTGGTGTTGATCTTAAAGATTCCACAAAACTCATAGTTGTTTTTGTTTCCATGTCCAAAATGCCAAATTACAGTGCAGTCCTATGGATGTCTACTCAGAAGTAAGTGGGGCTTACTTTCCATTGGCTGTAGTTCTTTACCCACTTACGTAGGAGTAAGCCCTACTGAACTTAATGGAACGTACTTCTGAGTAGTAGACATGTATGGCATTGCATCATTTTAGACTTGACTTAAACTGGCCTATGACAATGTCACTTGTAAGATGTGTATGTTTAGAGTGGATTTTTAACCATTCATAATCCATTACATTTGAATAGTTTGATGCTTCACAATTTAATATTTGGTTCAGCTGTAGTTGAAAATACTAGGAGCAGCATCAGCCCACTGCTTCCTGATGTTTCTGCCATGGACTATACAACTCCAATCATTTAAGTATTTGGCTTATTTAGAAAAGTCAGAGTGGTTCAAGCTGATGAGTATCTGAAGACGTTCGCTTCTGATCGATCTCACATGAAGGACGCCAGCGGGAACTGGCTGAAGCCTCCTCCAGGGTACCCATGCATTGAAACTGCAGGTAAGCCTTTGTTTTAATATCTCAGCCTCATTAGGATCCCATTGCTCCTTCTGTTCAGCAAGGATGGGGAACAAGCAGCCTTCCAGATGATGCTGGACTCCAACCCCCATCAGCCCCAACCAGCATGACCCATTGTTAGGATTGATGGGAATTGTAATCCCAACAACAACATCTGGAGGACCACACATCCTCCACCTCTAGCGTAGCGGGTTCAAAGGTTTGACATCTTATTTGTTGAACACCATGCTAAAAGCTCTATTGCTGCCTTGTCCGACTTGGCACCTCTCCGGCCCTGTGGATGATGGAAGGTATAGTCCAACATCTGGTGGGTTCCAAGCTGGGGAAGGCTGCTCTGTTGAGGAGCAACCTGCTCATTTCTCTGAGAATTTGGAACCTAATGGAATAGATTGAAGGTTCAGTTGTCTTTCTGGTACTCATCACCCCTTCTCAGCAATGAATATCCACACATGGATTTTCCTGCTAAATCAGGAAATGCTCGCGCAGCTGGGATACAGATGTGTGATGTGCATCCAGATAGAAGGCACCTTCCACCTATATTGTAGAGTATGGATTGGGTTTTGTGTTTTCCATTCAATTTTGCAATGTGTATGCAATGGTGCATCTCTACTTTACCATTTCAGGTTAAATGTGTGCAACACAATAGTTACATGCTACTATTTCTGGGCCACCCATACATGAGGGGAACACGGCTGCAAGTTCCTGACCTAATTCCTCTTAACTTTTTCCAGCTTTTCAGCAGGTCAACCCTTCGTCTCCAGTTCCTTGCTTGCCCTTAAAAGTGTTTAGCTGGTTTGGATCTGTCCTGGGCCAATCTGTTGTATCCATACCATGGTCATCCCAGGCTATTGGCTATGCTGACTTGGGCTGATGGGAGTTGTAGTCCAAAGCACATCTGGAGGGCACCAGGTTGCCTATCCTTGCCTGCATGGAGCAAAGTTTGCCAGCACGACTCCCCAGAAAATAGAGCAAATTGCTCTTTGCAGAAAACTGGACTGTCCAGTGAGTTTGGGGTTATTTGGGAGCATTCCTTCAGACCACCCAAGAAATCTAATGCTTTTCTCTTGCTGTCCATTTTTTTTAAGACTTCAAGATGAACTTGGATGACTTCATCAGTATGAATCCAGATGCTGGATGGGGATCTGTCCTTACACTCCCTGAATTTGCACAGGGATTTGGCAATCAGAACTGATTTCAACTTATGATGAAGGACATTGCAGTAATTAAAGTTGAGACGTTGGATGATGTTCGCCATTCTGTTTATTGATTAATGTGTTTCAAGTTGGAATAATACTACTTGTGTTCTGGGGAAATAAAAAGAATGAATGGAATGGAATATACATATACATATATGCATACATATATGTATAAATTGCAAGGAGTAAAAAGATCATTATGATGGTCAGACCAATATCTGCTTTGTGAATTCTTTTAAGCTGTTGGCCATCAGCAATTAGCAGACTGAACAGGCCAGCGCACAGGTCACCTTGTCACTGCCTTCCACACTATTGTGAGATGGGCCCTTGGTCTGATCTGGCATGGCTCTTCTTATGTTTGCAATCCTTGCTGAAATTACTTGTGTGCAATCCGAGGCATACATAAGAACATAAGAAGAGCCCTGCAGGATCAGACCGAGGGTCCATCTAGTCCAGCACTCTGTTCCCACAGTAGACAACCAGCTGTCGTCCAGGGACCCCCAAGTAGGACACTGTGCAACAGCACCCTCCCACTTGTGTTCCCAACAACTGGTGTATATAGACTTACTGCCTCTGATACTGGAGGTTGCACTTAGCCATCAGGACTAGTTATTATAAGTCTCCTCCATGTATATAAAAACTCTCAACGATCAAACTGTCTCCTTCTCCAGTTCCAAGTTGCCCCTTGTCTGAAAATCCTTCCTATTCTTGCTCTGTCTTGACCCAGAGATTCTCCTTTGTATGCATTGGGTTCAGCATTTTAATTATGGACCTGGCCTCCCACTAAACTAGGTCAGCATTTCATCTGTCTTTGACTACAGCTCTCATCATCCCCAGCCAGGATGGTGAATGGTCAATGTGGAGGGTGATGGGAGTTGTAGTCCTACACATAGATCACTGTGCAAAGCGGCTGCCATAGATAATTGTGGAAAGTGGCCGCTTTTCAAGGCTCGCCTGGGACTTGTGGCTAATACAGAGTCCTGCCACTAGGTGTCACTATTGAGTAAGAAATCGTCAGTTCCTGTTGTACATTATTTCTCCAGCCAATCACTCTCCAGTGGCTAGCTTTACTAGAGCCATGGCAATGCGTAAGCCCATGATGGGCTATGCTCTTGAGTCCATGCATCATTCTGTGAGATCCTGTTATTGCCAATAATACCACCAGCCTGCCACCATCTTTCCCTTCTTTATTAGAATCTACATGATGCAGGCCTTCAGGATGCATCACCTAAGGCTTCTTTTGGCCATAAGAAAATGCCATTTAATATGTTAGCATGCTTTAGTTAACAAAACATTATAAAAATAGAACTTTTCCACTGGGACCAAAGTAAGGGAATTAGCTTAGGGGCATAACTAAAAAAACAAGTGTGGGAGAGAGAAAGAGGAGAGAGAAGTCTCTGTTCATTGTAGAAAGTCATAGTTTGGCCAGAACAACTTACTCTAGAGTGTCGCTATACACTTTAGTAAGCCTTCCCCTTAGTTAAAAAGTTGTGCATGGCTTATCTTCAGTTTTCTTTTTATATTTTCTGCAACTTCTAAATAAAACTCAGAAGTGAACTCTTTTCCCCCCAAGCGACTGCATACAAGAGAATGTTGATGTCTCTACTCATTCTGCCATGTAGGATATTTTCTGTTCTTCACTATGCCCGCCCCCTCTGTCTAGACACCTCTCTAAACTAGTATTAACCCAGAATTCCATCATTAGGTTAAAAATAGAGGGTTTATAAATATGAGGCTTGTGATGGAAGATTGTAGGTTCTGATTCAGTCCCACAAGGCAAAGAAGCATTTTATTCGTAAGGAAAGAGACTTGAGGAAATCCTGAAATTTCAACATAGTTGCGCAAGAAAATGTGCGTAGTTGACAATGAAGATACAAAGAAAGGTCTTCTACCAGGAGATTTTGCTCAGGCCTATGGAATTCTAGTTCCCCTAGTTGAATCAGATCTATATCCCAAACATATCTAAACTGTATTCCAGTTTAACTGTGACTACTGCCTCCAAACAATCACAGGAATTGTATTTTGAGCCTCCCCGTTCAGAGCTACATCTCTCTCAGTTCCCTGGGCGGAGATGGCTTATAAACCAGTGTAAGTCTGTAGTGCAGGTATGGCCACATGTACATCACATTTAGACTGCAGATAACGCAGGGCCGGTCCTGCCATTAGGTGGAGGGAAGAGATCCTTAGAGGCAGCACATGCTAGATGGCCATGGGGGCCCCTCCCCAGCTGTTCCTCCTGAGTCCCAGGGATATTTCTGTCTTGGAAATTCATGACTCATGTAAGAATAATAAGCACTGGCACCTCCTGTTGTTGTTGTTGTAGTTGTTATTATTCCATCTCATTTGCTAAAAAAGCCGTCAAGGCGACGCACAGCAATTTAGGGTGCAATCCTATTGGAGACTGGTAAGCCTCTGAACTCACTACGCCTTGGTCCCAGCAGTTTAGCCAGAGGGGTGTTTTCACCCATCTAGCTGAGGCATCAGGGAAGGGGAAGGAAGCAGGCTGGGGAGGGCTGGGGGGATATGGCATAAGTCCTCCCCTCCCACCGCCACGCTCCCTTTCCCTGCTCTCCGAGCTTGGATTTACGAGCTCATTGAGGTGGCCAGTGCGGTTTTCTCCATGCTGGCTGTGAAGGGGAGGTGGAGGTGGTGGGCAGCCCGGACTCCTGGGTCTGAGGTCGGAGCACTGTATTCAGCCTATGATCCAGGTATCTGAAAAATCCTATTCCCGCCCCCCCCCCCCCCCCCAGAAGCTGTCTTGGAGCTTATAGGATTGCTCTCTTAGACAGTAAAACCTTAACACAATTTAAAAGCAACAACAGTAACATTAAATGCAGTAAAACTATAAAACATTCAAACTACACAATTTAAAAGGCTGAATTAAAAAGATGCTGCTCCTTCACAGGTTATTTATTTATTTTTTAAACCCAAGAGAGTGGGATGCACTCATCGTTCTTGGGGAAAATGCATTCCATAGTTTGGGAGTGACACAGGAGAAAACCCTTTCATACAGTTGTTAATCCTTCTCTTTTGATTCTGTTTTTAAGTAATTGTTTTTAAGGTTTTTCTTGCTCTCTGTTTTTATTGTATTAAAATACAATACCTTTTCATTAAACAAAAATCCCAAAGCAGTTCCCAAAATAAAATAATGAAATACAATAAAACCAAACCAATAAAATAATAAAACACTAAAATATCTCATTCAAAATAACCAGGGGTAGTTGGCAATCCCAGCAGTCTGGAAAACGCTTGTGCAAAGAAATATGTTGTACGTTGACAGACAAAACTCTCCGTATGAGCAGCCCGCCTTATCTCATTGGGCCTGTTCAGACGACACACTAAACCATGGTTAGGCCACTAACCCTTTTGCAACAAATGGTTAATGAGCATGTTTAAACTGTGATTATGTAGCCATCGTGGTTAATCCTGGTTCACATACTAAGCTGTAAATTTAGCTCAAAATGCTTAACCACCGTGGCTTAGCGTGTTGTCTGAACAGGGCCAATGAGGAAATCACTCCACATGGTGTAGAATTGTAAACTACTTTGAGGGCCAAAAGACACCATATAATTTTTAAAATATATAAATATAAATAGCTTCTTGCCTCAACAGGATGTTATTTAATTATTCCGATACATTTTCTTTCAAGGGTATTGGAAAGTGATATCAATGTCCTGGAATATGCTTGCCAGTGTGACACTTTTAGATCTCACTACTGGTATGTTTTAAAAGCCATGTTAAAAACAAACATTTTTAGTAGAAAATCTCTTGACAGCTGCAAAAATCTTGGTAGCTCCCAGTATTGGAAATTTTGCTGTACAGATCCAGGAACACCACGGTAATGACCTTTTTTCAGGCATCAGTGGAAAGAAAAATATGAATGAAATGAGAAACGCCTGGTGCCAAAGGAAAACACTAAACAGGAAGTAAATGTGGGACCAAACGTCGGAGTGTGGAATTCTCCCTGTACAGGATTCCCGCCACTGCATTCCGTTCCCCCTCCGATTTCCATTCCAAGTCAATCAACATTCCATGCTCACTGAGCATGCTCAGTCCTCATTGGGCAGTTTTGCAAGTTCCCGTCCTGCTCTTAAAGCTTGTCTTGTACTTCTGCAAACTTCAGAGTTCTCCCAAACCTGGCAATACCACCCTCTTGGGCGAGGATGCTGCTGTTTTCGCTACATAAGCAACGCACAGTCTGGGCACTGGAAAAAAGAGGGAATGGCTCTCTTTGATTTTGGTTTAGGGTAACAGAAGATCTGACTGACATCGTTCTGCAATTCCTTTGAGGCCCACCCTCTGCTCCTCTATTCCCAGAGTGAAGCAGTCGCCTCAGGCAGCAGATTCTGGGAGGCGGCAGTACAGTGTTGGAGGAGAGACCTAGGCGCCATGTGGCCTGCTCTGTCCCCTCCTAAATTAGCCTGCTGCCTTCAGCTGGAGTGGAGGATGCTGTCCCATCACCAATGCTGAATGCCGATTCATCTGCCAGTGCAGTTGACTTTTGTACATGGAATGGGAGGGGGTGCCATCTTCTTCACCTCAGGCAGCAAAAATCCTTGAGCCAGCCCTGTTCTTTGGTTAGGGAAAAGCCCTGATGTCCTGAGAGGATAATGCTACTCCAGAGGAATGCTACTCCAGAGTTGTAGGGGTTATTATTATTATTATTATAATATTTATATCCCGCCTTTTTCCCAATAATGGGACTCAAGGCGGCTTACAAATTAAAACATGTACATTTAAAACAAATAGTGATATACAAAAATTAAAAATATAATTAAACATAGTACAATTTAAAAATATTTAAAATATTTAAAAACATTTTAAATACACATAATTTAAAAATCCAAACTATATGCAGTACATCCACAAAGGCCTGAACTACTCCCCAAAGGCCTGCTGAAACAGAAAAGTTTTAGCCTGCCTCCGAAAGCAAACCAAGGAGGGAGCCAGTCTAGCTTCCCGGGGAAGGGAGTTCTGAAACTCCGGGGCAGCCACCGAGAAAGTCCTCTCCCTCATTCCCACCAGATGTGCCTGTGATGGTGGTGGGACGGATAGAAGGGCCTCCCCTGAAGACCTCAGTGGGCGGGCAGGCTCATAAGGGAGAATACGGTCTTTCAGATATCCTGGACCCGAGCCGTATAGGGCTTTGTAGGTCATAACCAGCACTTTGAATTGCGCCTTTGTGGCCTCAGTGTTATAGTATTGTGCTATTATATGTAAGCTGCCTCAGGGATCCTTTGGGATAGTTTGACAGTAAAGACCCCGAAGAAGGGAGAACAGCAGGGGCCTTGCTTATCAACCGCTAGCAGCACTTGGACAGCAGACTGAGCAGGGCACACGGGTTGCCTGGTCACGGCCTTCTCCACTAAGGTGAGATCTATTTTTCTAGCGAAATTACCATCATTATTTATGAATCTGCATCTATCCGTATAGATTAGCATAGGCCCATTTCATGTCAGTCTGGCCCCTCTCCTGCCCTCCCTTTTGGTGACGGGAACACGGCCACTCTAAGCCTTTAGCCAAGAATATCACAGCTTAATTATGCTTTCTGTGTAGCCGTACTTTCTAATTAAACAGTACCTAATTAAGCTTTCTACAAAGCACTTTGGATTGCTCCTTTAGAATTCTGACTGCTTCTGACTGAAATCCGGAGCAGATTCTCCACCCCGCCGATATCAGAGCCACCAGCCTCCACTGGATAAAACCCACCTGGGTTTTGATGTTACATTTACCCAAAGCTTCTTTTCCAGTCAGCTCAGGAGTTGCGTACTGTCATCCTACGAGGAAGAACTCATTGATGGTTATCGCAAGGCACAGAGGTGAATTTGCAAGAGGCGTTCATGAAAGGTACGTCTTAGCAACAGACACGTAGACGACAGTCTTCTCTGATTCATTTCCACAAACAAAAGCATAGAAGTGCAATTAGCAGAGATCAGGAAGGGATTTAATGATCTCATCTTTTCTAAGAAGGATGAGAAAAAATAAATTAATATGTACTTGGTAAGGCAAATTCTGAATTTCACCCCTGCCACGAATTCATGAGACAAGCAACTATTCTCAAAGACTCCCCACACACCCATCTACAATGTTAGGGTATTGTTCTTATTTATTTTAACAGCAACCAACAAATGCTAAAGAGCGCACAGCTGCTAACATTAAACCACTGAACTGATCATACAAAAGTCTCATATTAGTGGTTTAGCTATAGCAGTTGTGGTCCCTTTAGCGTTACTTGGTTGTTTTTACCTGTAACTGTTGTCCTCAGTTTACTTTGCATGACATTTATTTAAAGCATTTTTTATCCTGCTATTCAAGTGAAAAAGGCGCCCAGAGTGGCTTACGTAAACCAACAAAGCCAGACAGCAGACAGCAATGACGACGTGCATTTATGTACACACAAAGGGGGCCGCAGCAACGGTGTGCTTTACAAGGTGAGATTTAAAACATGAGCGCAAACCAAACTGAAATCAGGCGCATCGTACATGAGGCAATAAACTGAAGCAAGTCATGTTCAGTCGTGATTATCAAGTGCATATAGATGCATCCTTCATGCGCACTGTTATTCTGGAGCTTGGGCTCCGTTTGCAAGACAATGGCTCAATTCGGTCAATGGTGGGGTAATAATCAACTTTACAGTTGTTCAACTAGGGGGTACTCCCCACACAACATGGTAATAAATAATCAACTGTGCTGTGGATTAGGATCAGCGCTAAGTTAACTATGGCAGCATTTGGATGACACGATAGTCAAAACAACTGACGAGTGTTTCCCCCACACCAGTTGTTTATTGTGTCGTCTGAATTGAGCCAATGTTTGTGAGATGGTTAGTGTTGTTTGTAGTAATAGGGTGCCTCTACAAGAGCGATTTAAAGCTCTTTCAAGGCGCATTACCAAATTTACCTCTACAAGAGCAGAGCGCAAATCAGGGGTCCAGGAGCTTTAAATCTCCGATTATTCGCATTTTCGAATAGCGAGTTTTAATTTACCGCGGGAGTAAGAGCTAGGCTGACCATATGAAAAGGAGGACAGGGCTCATGTTACTTTAACAGTTGTAGAGAAAAGGCAATTTCAGCCAGTGTCATTTGTATGCAATTAGTTCCTGGTGAAATCCCCTCTTCATCACAACAGTTAAAGTTGCAGGGGCCCTGCCCTCTTTTGTATCTGGTCACTCTAGTATAGTGCCTGCAACTTTAACTGTTGTGATGAAGAGGGAATTTCACCAGGAACTAATTGCATACAAATGACACCAGCTGAAATTCCCTTTTCTCTACAACTGTTAAAGTTATATGAGCCCTGTCCTCCTTTTCATATGGTCAGCCTAGTAAGAGCGCCTTATGTCAGTGTAAACAATTTTGTGAGGAGGCGCATTAACGATCAGATGGTCTTGTTGTCATGTGTATGTGTGGATAATTAGTGATCTGCTTAGATGTCCTTCTTGCTGGGTTTCTGAGAGACTGGAAACAAGGAAAGGGGGGGCGGACAGGGGAAGGGTGTTTTCATGCTTGCTTGCATGCCTGCCTCCATCCATAGACACACACACACACACTTGCTCCCCTCGCTTGCTTGCTGGGCGTGTGTGTGTGTGTGTGTGTGTGTGCGCGCGCGTCTCAATGTTTTACATCATCAAAATGACAACGGATGATTGAGAAGGAGAGAAGGGAAAACAATTGATCTCACTGGGAAAATAAGGAGGAGGAAGGAACGAAGCAGCTTCCCCTGTCTGTTTGGGTGTGCATTTGTGCAGATCTCTACTCTCTCGCTCGCTCACTCCTTCTTTTTGGTCTCTCGCTCTCTTCCTCTCTCTCCAGCAAATGGTGGGGGGCAGAGAGAGGCAGCTGAAAATACTTTTTAAAAGGCTGCTGGAGGGGGAAACTTCTGAGGCACATTCCCATTTACTCCTGAGCAGTTCTGGGAGGGGGGGGGGGACAAACTTCAGCTGGCGGCGAAATTGGAGGGGAGAGAGCTAGCCAAACAGGTTAACCACATCATTCCACAGGTAACCTAGGAAACCAAAGGTGGGAGATTCTGGTAGGCAGGGAGAATAAAGGGTGCAAAACCTGTTTGGGCAGTTTCCTGGGACAAAGCGCATTACTTTCAGCAACATTTGCATGCATGTCAACAACTTTAAAGCGAGTTTCATACAGCCAGTAATGCGCTTCAACCTCTCGGATATAGGTATTAGGTGTAAAAGCAATTGTGAGGAGATGCGCATAATCGGGCAACCAGGCGTCAAACCGAAATCTTGTAGAGGGGACCATATTTGCACCCCAAGCCACAATTCGTGCTGGATGACATTATCCCAATTCACAAATGAACTAACTCTTCAGATCATATTCAATCCAATTCTCAAAGCTTCCTTCCTTCTTTCTTTCCACTCTCTTCCTCTTTCCTGCACACCATGTCTGTTCATGATGTCCACGTGTTCAGCATGACATCTGAAAAGCAACCATGCTTCACTTCTTCACACAGCACATAGTTAAACTATGGAATTCACTACCACAAGATGTAGTGATGGCCCCCTAATTTGGATGGATTTAAAAGGGGGTTGGATAAATTTCTAGAGAAGGTAGGGCAGTGCAGAGCTGGTAATATGCCCAGGCCAGATGGGAAGTGTGTGCCCCCCCCATTTCAAAAAAGGACAACATGGCCGCCCCAAGGGGACGTGCCCACCAACATGTCCATTCTACATAACACCTTCATATTAAACCTGTTCTACAACACCTCAAGGCACATATATCCTCTCCCCGAATGCGGCACGGCCCTCTGGAGCTTGTAGTCTGACCATGATAGTCACGACGGATGGCTTCTGCGCTGTTTCTGCAAGGCAGGCTCCTCGCTTCTCGAGGGGCCACTTACGCCACAGAAGCAGTAGCGTAAGCTAGGGGGGACCTCCTCATCGGAGTGCCCCTCAAAATCTTGGGCCCCGGGCCAACTGCACCCCACCTCTCTACACAGCCCTGGGAGATGGCTATCAATAGCTACTAGTCCTGATGGCTATGTGCTACCTCCAGCATCAGAGCCAGGAAGCCTATATGCACCAGTTGCTGGGGAACATGGGTGGGAGGGTGCTGTTGCACAGCGTCCTGCTGCACAGCGTCCTGCTTGTAGGTCCCTGGCCCACAGCTGGTTGGCCACTGTGTGAACAGAGTGCTGGACTAGATGAACCCTCGGTCTGATCCAGCAGGGCTCTTCTGATGTTCTTACCTATGTTCAGTCGTACACAGACGTAGGTGCTCCACGCAATCAGGAACTCCAATGGCGCAGGGGTTCTGATCAACCTGAGAGTCCCTCCGTGCAGAGCCATCTGTGCACATGCTTCCCTTTCTGATGCCGCGCTGAAGACATATGCGGAGTGAGGGAACATTAATGGGCAGGGAGCATGAATATTGCAGGCGTATGTGATGCCACTTCCCTTTCCACAGGCTGGGTCTACAGCTGGAGGGTTTCTTCTGAACACACCTATTATCTTACACCATAGCAAGCAACCTGCAACTCTTAGGACTGCATGTCGCCCTTGGCCTAATTTCATGCCTGATTTCAATACCTGATGGAACGCCTCTCCTGACACGAACCTACCCGTACACTATGATCCACATCTAAAGTCCTCCTCCGGTTGCCTACTCCGAGGGAAGTACGGAGGGTGGCAACAAGGGAGAGGGCCTTTTCAGTGGTGGCCCCCCAATTATGGAATGATCTCCCTGACGAGGCTCGCCTGGCGCCAACATTGTTATCTTTTTGGCGCCAGGTCAAGACTTTCCTCTTCTCCCAGGCATTTAACAGCATATGATGAGGGTTTTATGTTGTTGTTGTGCTTTGACCCAGAATTGTTGTTTTAAAGGATATTGTAATTTTAACTTGTTTTTATGCTTTATGGTTTTAAATTTTGTACATCGGTGTTTTTAATGTTCAATGTTTTTAATTTTTGTAAACCACCCAGAGAGCTTCGGCTATGGGGCGGTATATAAATGGAATAAAATAATAAATAAATAAATGTGGCCCTCCACTGAGTTTCAAAAGCCCCTTGTATACAACCCATTCATGCCTCTGGCAAGAGGGACCTGTCCCTTCCCACGCAGTCACTGCATGGGAAGAAAGAGGGAGAGAAAAAGGAGGGCAGAAAAGGAAAAGGGGTGAGCCACCCACTCGTCTCTGGCCCTGCCTACCACTGCTTTTGGCATCACTCACTACCAAAATGCCCCCACCCCTTGACAGATGACCAATGAGGGCATGTGGCCCTCAACAGAAAAAAAAAGGTTCTCCATCCATCTTACACAGTGTCCTACAAAAACCACAGAAGGGGCATTGTGGGCAAGTGATGGCACGTATCACATTCAAGGATGTGCATGCATACGTCTCATTGTGGCAAATATGTTTTGGACTTGTAATAAGGTGGTCTATGTAGATATAGGGACAATGTTGGCTTTGAGGGGTTTGTGTAGTCTGGTTCTTGGGCCAACCCCTTGGCTCAGTGGACCGGTGTTGCTCATGATCCATGGAAGGAGCCAAAGGAAAAAAGGGGCCCATCAATAGCCTCACTGTGAAGAATGGAGGGATCAGGTGTATTTCTGTTGTCCCAGCGCTGGGGGCAGGGAACAAGGTAACTGAACCCAACCTTAAGCCAGGAGAAGCGTGAGCTAATAAAATAAAGTACCAGCGTCCATACATTTCTGAACATTTTATTTATAATTCAGTGTCAAAAACAGTTTACAAAAATATATATATTACACCACTGCTTATACGAAAGAGTTGTTGAAGTCAAAGAGCTGAACATGCAAGAAAAAGAATGTGCAAAATTTATATGGAAGGATTCTCGGTCACACAATAATGCTAAACGCAGGAGGTTTTAATACATAGAAAGGTATGCTTTTCAACCTCAGAATCACCCCGTTGAACTACATCAACTTAAAAAAACCCTTTTAAACAAATAAGCTTCCTCTTATTGTTATTATTATTGCTAATTAAGTACTAAAAAGAAACATTTGTGACTTTAAAAAAAGAAGAAATGTTCATTCCGGAGCTGGCATTAGGTATAGCAAAATATGATATTTTCTGTCAAGACAGTGTGTAGGACAGAAAGGGCAGAACTAGTTATAGGGCAAAAGAGATGCCTCTCCCTTTCACCACAGTTCCTGCACAATTTGTACCTCACAATTTTGAATGAAGTGAGTCTCACTCCTATAAGGTAGTGACACAGAGCTATTACCAACCCTTGCTTTACATAGGCCGCAACCATAACATCCGGTCATTCAAAACTTGCTTCGCTGAAGTCTGTGTGCATTACCTTGGTATCCTTCATGTAAAGCCACACATTCCAGCTGCAACATTTCTAGTGACATCATTAGAGCCATTCTGGATTCAAGGATTTGGAGTTTCCCAATGCCACCCATGATACTGAATGCAAAAGCACAACTTGTCACCCCCCAAACGTCCACAAAGAAAAGATAATTTGAAGAAGAGGATGACAGTCTGGGGAAAGGGTCTTATTGGTGGTGTCTCCAGGGTGCTTCTAAAGATTACAAGTAAGGGAGAATGCAATACAAGCAGCGATGCAGTAGTAAAAGTGGGCAGGGATGGAGGGTACTGACAAAACATTACAAGGCTTCTAAGTCAGAGAGGGGAACCAACATGTGTCTGGAACAGGGTGAGAATTCTATTAGTGGCTCCCACTGGAGAAATTTGGGCAAGAGAGCCTTGCTGCACATTCTATACAAAGGATGAATTTGGGTTTCTGCCCTCATCAAGGAGAGCAAATGACACCCATTGTCGTCAATAGATATCCCCTGCTGCACTGTTATTTTGTAGCTTGCAGTGCTATTGTTCCAAGGGTTTCTGAGCATCCCCAGACTCCTGAAGCTACTGATAAGGATTGAAGAAGTGGGAGAAAATCCAACAACGGTCCATTTGCTGGTTGGACAACAAGCGTCTGTAAAGACATAGGGCCAGGTGCAAAGGGCTCAATTTCCACACACAGCGGTGTTCTTGTCACTTCTAATTGGAAAGGGGCTTTATTTGTGTGTGTGTTTTAAAGGCTAACCCCCCCCCCCCCAAATCTTGTTAGTGCTTTGCATCGTCTACATCCGGAATGGTAACTCTAAAAAAAAGAGTGCCAATCTCATCCGCAAAAAGGAACATGACTTTAGAAAGCCATAAAGGCATCGCATTTACAGAGAGCCATTGGTTTTGCCAAGACACATGGCTGTTAAAATGAGCGCCCCGCAACAGGTCACTGAGATATCTACGCCAGCGTCTCTCCCCGCTATGTAGTAAATGAATTCAAGCCCATAACCATATTGTCGGACTTATTAGATACTTTACTGTACTTGGAAGGTTCCTGGTCTATTTGATCCCAGGTTATCGACGATCAAACATTCCGCGAGTAGGGCAAAAGTAAGTCAGCTCTCTGGTACACTGAAGAAAGGGGTTTGTCGTGCACAGGCTGAAACTTCAAACACGCTTCTCTCGGCATCTGACCCTGTTTCGTGCAATCAGCCTGTTCAGACAACCAGACCACTCCGGGGCAAGTAAGCTCTGTGCTGCTGCTGTTTGACTACCTGGACCATCTCTTTAAGGGGGTTCCTCCTACAGAGCAGGTGCAGATGTGTTGTAGAAAAATGATCTGTCTTAAACTGTATTCAGGTAGAAATGTAATGAACATGTCTTAGCGAAAGAGATCTGGGTTCATTCAAAAGCTATAATAGGTTTATTCTTCTATATACAAGGTGCAGACAAAATGCCTTTTTTGGCATCCAAACAGTATCTGTGGAACAATTAAAGAGTTTCTTTCGTATAAAATTCACACATTTTATAAAATAAAAAAAAACAGTTTTTAAAAGTCATGATGTATAAAATCAGGGGAATTCAGTAGGGATTTGTTTGCTAAGGACTGGTTTCGAAGAAAGAAAATGTTTATTAGGGCCAGAAGAGTAAGAGATGTATGACTAACGTTACAGAATAATTTTTAAAAGTTGGCTTCATATAGTGAACGAAAAATAGTTTCACACCCACACATAAATAGACCCCACCTCTCTCTTTTTTCACACATATATGTGGTCTAATCACCAAACACCACTTCCTTATATCCAGATCAACCTCTACTCTCCCAAACAACATAAGCCGTTATGTATTTTTATTTTCTTTTATTCAAAATATTCCTAGGCTTCCTTTCAGGGCAGAAGCCCTCCCAAGGCAACTTACAACGCTCTCGCAAAGCAGCTGTAGAATTCCCAAAATTCCAATCCACACTATGAACACATCCATTTTAAACCAATTAAATTGTACTTATGCATACTTGGATCAATGCTGGGACAACTACAGAGGCAGCAGAAAAAACTCACGCCAAAACAGGCAGGTGTTTGAGTATCTAAAACTTGATGGCTTCATCCACATCATGAGCATTAACTGAACGAACTGTTTTAATTTCCGGAGGAGGGAACTTATCAATCTACTTTCATATTCCATTATTCCAACCTTACTTCTGTCTTCACAACTTGCCTGGCCACAGCAATCTCTCAGTGTGGGGAATTTCTCCCATCTTTTTGGTGTGTTTTAGCACTGGAACAGACATACAGAAGGCGCCCCGAAGAGAAGGTATAATATGTCATGGAACAACCCTGCCCCTTTTGGTTATTTAGAGAATGCAGCCTGTTTGGGCCCAGCTTTTGTCCTCACTATTGACTAGAGAGGGTGAGGGACCAATGCATTACATGTGTAGTTTATCAGACATTCTCAATGGGCACACCCAGTACTTAAAAACCACCTGTGGGCTCATCTAAACAAAGGTAATAGCCAGTTACGTTCCTCTTGACCACACAACTCAGAATCCAACATCAACACTTAACATGAACAGGAGACAAATCCTCTATCTGCCTTAGGATTTTAGCATTTCCCCTATAATTCATTCGTTAATTGAGGTTTTTGGACCCACAAGTGCATTTTTGTACCAACAGTGATGGTTTATCTTTGGAATGTAGCACAATGGTCAAAATCCTTCTGAAGTATTTCTGTTCGCAGTGAACTGCTCTCATCAAGACCCTCGGCCTCCTCTTACATGCGTTGTCTGAACACTCTCCAACAGAAATATCACACATCCCAAGAAGATGCAAAGTAACTTTGCTTGCAACAAATGGAAACATTTCAAAAATTCCAGATAAACCGTGAAGAGTATGTTTTGTAGAATAAGTAACAATTACGAACTCAATTGGTTAATTATTCCCAATGTCGTGAGTATTCCTTTTCCATAGCAACCTGACAAATGTCCCAACTCTGGCCTTTGCAAGGCATACGAGCTTGATATAAATGGCTATCAAATCATGAGAAGAGGCAAATGTCTCGCATCCCCCTTCATCCCTCTTCCCAACCCAACCATGAATCTCTCTATTATGCATAATCGTCCAATTCTGAAGTTACAAACTTTGGTACACATCCTGTTAGAAACAGGAAACAGAATTTAGATACAATACAGTCAACTTCCCTGAAGTTTTTACTTGGGCAAAGCAGCTACACCACATGAAAATCAGGGTCCACAAATCACAGTCAAACCATGGGTATAAATTTGGATCAATTCCATAGAAACCAAGTCATTCAACATTTACACCGATATGAGACCTGAAACTAAAAATTCACTCAATCTTCATTAAAATATGTGAATATTTCCTTGGGGGCGGGGCGGGGCGGGGAATCTCCCTACAAACCCATTGTAGAAATAGTTTTTTTCAAAAAAAAATCCCTTTCGTATCCTACAACTCCCAGAATTCCCCAGCTGGTATGCTGGCCACTACTCTACCTTTAACACATCTGAATCCAGCAGGCTAGCAGTATTATTGCTGCAAATGCAGGCTGACAACAGATGTAATTACAACAAGATGTCTCAGCAAGTTCTTCACTTGACATGGAATTTGCCTAACAATTGGGAGAAAATTGTTAGTGGTAAAGTGCACACTTTGCATGCATAACATCCTAAATTCAATCTCTCTGGCATCTTTACATTAAAATGTCAGGTATCAGGTGATAGAACAGTTGCAAAATTGTTCTGAGGGGGGAAGAGAGGGTAGGAAGAGAGGTGGATTCATCAGGTCACAGGCACTAGCCAATATGTGCCCTCTAGAGATGGATCTTTCCCATTTAAGTTCCAAAGAGTTGAAAAGCTAACAATTGTGTGTGTGTGAGAGAGAGAGTTTAATAAGCTTGCCTCAAAAACACACAAATTACATCTCTTTGCACAGCAGCAAAGCTACCTTATGCTGCTTTCACAGAAGTATACTTGTATGTACCTATATAGTCAACCTCCTATTGTATCTGAGGCTGGGAAAAATGCTACCAACAGGTGAGAACAATGTGCCACACTCCAGAAACTACACAGGATTGAGGTGGTGTGGCATAGCAAATAAAATCTCCATCATCATCTACTCCTTTTTGTGTTTGATCTTTTACCAGCCATCGAAAGACGCTGACAATTTTGCTAGATTCTTTCTAAATTTCCTAGAACCCAACTATTCAAATACCATAAAACATGAGCAGGCTATATTAGAACTTAAGCATTAACGAAAAGGAATATGTTACTGTCACCATTAACATTTTCCATTTAAAATCTCTGTATCTAAAGTACAAACTCTTCACATTGCATATTGGATTGGTTGGACAGCTTTTCAGAGGTAGAAAATGGCATGGTGTATACATTTTACAATATGTTGATTCTCTTCTTTTTTTAAAAGGATAAAGGGATACATCCTTGTAAGTTATCATTTTTAAAAAATATCTTTTGTAAACAAAACCCAGAGCAGGGGAGTAGTTCAACAGCTTTAGCCTAATTGTAGTGTTTAATTCTCTTGACTTTGAAACCAAAGAGACATGTCAAATGGATGCAGGACAAATTCCATTTGAATGTCTAAACGGAATTAGGAGTCTCACCTACAGATTGTACTTCCAATTCTTACAAAGCATCATATTTACAAAGTACTGCATTTACATGTATCAGTCCAATTAGAAGGACAGATTCTTAATTAAAAAAAGAGTTCAGTGCCATTGAACAATGACTCCCTTTGCCTCCTAAAAATCCCATTGTCCTCTTGACTCGAAAACTCTGAACAGTAATATTTACACTCTATATACAGGTTGAGCTGGTCTGCTCGGCAGTATAAAATGTCCCATCAGAATACCAAGATATACAGTGAAATTACTCGGAACTTCAGAATCTGAACAAGTTGATGAAGTCCTGGGGTGAAAGGGAAGTCAAGCAGCTCTCGGGGTTGTTAGCTGTACAGGGATGATCAGTGCCCTAAAAAGCAAGAACATTTGGAGTTAAGAACGTAAGAAGAGCTATGCTGGACCAGACTAAGGGTCCATCTAATCCAACATTCTGTTCACACAGTGGTCAACTAACTGTCGACGGGAAACCCACAAGTAGGGCATGAGTGCAATAGCACCCTCCCACTCATGTGCCCCTGCAACTGGTGTACATAGGCATACGGCCTCTGATAATGGAGGTAGCATATGGCCAACACGACTAGTAACCAATGATTGAGTTACAATGGTGACGTCATTGGTGGCATAGCTGTAGGTAGTTTGGTAACACCAGATGGACAAACAGCTAACTTGCAGCAATAAAAAATCATGGATTAGTCATCACTGAAGGCAAAAGCCGCAAGCTCACCCATATTATCAGAGTATTAAAAGTGGCTCTACCTTCACATACATTCCAGATCATTCCTAGCTCTGCCTGATAACATGCAAAAAGGAAGAAAGCGGCCTACATAGGTTTCAGCCCCCATGTCATCCTCACGATAACAACAACCTTGTGAAGTAGATTACGGCAAAAGCCAGAGCTAGAGCAGCCCAAACCACTCAGTAAGTGCCATGGCTAGGCAGAAACTTCAATCCAAATCTCCCTAGTCTAAGCCAAACGCTCTTTCCACTACAGTACGCTGGTTTTCGCTGATCTGACCAACTTTGAGTTTATTGCCGTGTTCATATATCAACCCAGTACAAACTCTCTAACTAGAATGTCCATTAAGGGCATAATCCTATGCATGTTTAGATAGAATAAAGGCCTACAACTACAATAAAGGCCTAGCCAGGCTAGGGCATGCTGGGAGATGTAGGCCTTTTTTTCTATCTAAACATGCATAGGATTGCACCTTAAAATGCAAAGGAATGTTTCATGAAAGTTACGAGTAGTGGCTTGTGCAGATAAGGGCTCCTTTCCCAACATGGTGCTCTCCAAATGTTCTGGATTCCAACTCCCAGGATTCCTAACCACCGTTGGTTATGCTAGCTGGAGCTGATGGGCATCGAAGTGCAAAAGGATATCAGGTTGGGGAAAGTTGGGCTAAGGCAAAAAAAACCCCAAGGGTCCAAAAGCTCAAACTGTTTGAGTGATTGAGTGAAAGGCTGAGCATCACCTTCTCAGCCATCCAAGGATGCCCTTGGATGGTTTAGGGGCTGATCACATACCTTCCAGGACAGGATGTGGCAGTGTCTGCAGAGCTGCAAAGTATCTCCATACTGCTCCTTCCTTGGGTAGCATTTCACAAGCTTGAAATACATCTTCTTCCAATCCAAATGCCCTTTGTCCGACAAAATTAGTCGTTTGCGAATCTGAAACGTAAAGGACACCATCAAACTATAGGGCTGGCAAATACTTCAAGATTTGGCTAGTTCAAGCCACACCACCCTGAAAGAGGCCCCAACAAATCTAAGCCCTCTCATATATGCCACAATCAAACAAATTAAAATCAGTATGTGACACAAATAGATTATTCTTTTAAATAGTAATTTATAACACTTTTAATGAATGTGAACTCTAAATGCATCTGTGTAAGACTTAGGATTTAGATAGTGTTGTTATATAATATCGTTTGTTTGTTTATTTATTTCTTGTTTTAATTTGGTTTTGACTGTACGTTGCTTAGAGAATTGTATTTACTATTACAGGTGATCTTTGGATTTAACTGAATTCTGAACTGAATTGGGCTGATTCGGACTTGTTTGGGAGACGTCTGAATTAAAACAGGACTCTTCCAAAGCAGGCCAAATCCAAATCTAAACACTGCTGATGATTCAGGACACAGACAGTGGCTCAATTCGGACAACACAATAAACAACTGGGGTGAGGGAAACAATCGTCAGTTGTTTTGACTATTGTGTCATCTGAATGCTGCCATAGTCAACTCAGCGCTGATCCTCATCCACACCACAGTTGATTATTTATTACCATGTTGTGTGGGGATTGCCCCCTAGGGTTAGGGTTAGTCAACCCACCATTGACTATCGTGTCGTCCGAATTGAGCCAGTGAGTCTCCAAAAACTGATACGTTTCTGCCCAACCTCTACATATAAGGAAAACAGGCAAGTCGCTTTTTAAACTGAATGGTATCTTGACTCTTCGGTAGAAACTGCAGACCTGCTCCTTCCATTGGGCATAAAGGTGTTTCAAATGTGCTCTTGGGAACTTGCCACAGAACTGGTGTCCTGCTTTCAGATACTCTGTCAAGTAACCTTCCCAGCCCAAGTCTAGACCAGATGGTGAAAAGAAGCAAGACCCTGGCCTTGTTTTTCAGTATCTCTGTTGCTTGCTTGATACTTTCACAATTTCACTCTCTGCTGCCTTTTACCTGTCTGTCTGTGAAGTGGTAGTGGCAAAGTTTTTTCCACAGCAGCCGGTCCTCGCTGAGCACCTGAAGACTTGGAGTTACTTGCCCAAGACTCACAAGGTCTCTCCCATCTGTCAGCCGCTGCATGATATTTAATTGTAAACATAAGGGTAGGTCTGTGAAAGTCAATCCTTTAAAGGCCGGCTAGGAGAAAAGAAAACAAAACAATATGGTATGAGAACACTGGAAGTTATCACAGATGCAATGCCACTTTTTAAGAACATTGACCAACTGTACTGAAAGGATCAGAGTCCAGCTTCTCAGCTTAAAGATGCCACATCTTGGCAAAATATAAAAATGAGGGATAGAAGAGACTATGTACATCCTGGGGTGGGTGGGGAATAGAAGCGTTCACAAATTAAATAATTCACCACAATTTTTAAAGAGATCATGGCTCCCTCTACAAGGATTCGCTTTTGCGCCCGGTTCGGCGATTATGCGCATTATCGCAGACGCGCATTTACTCCTAATCCCTCTGCACGGGAGGCGGTGAGAGGCGGCGAAGCGCATTAATAGATGTCCAAAAAGCGCTTTACAAGAAGTTAATGCGCATAATTGCTTGTTCACACGGGGAAAATGCGCTTTAACGGCCAGAGCAAAATAAAACTCGCGATTTAATGCGCATTCGAAAATGCGCATTATCGGGGAGATAACGCGCCTCTACGCCCGATTTGCGCTCCGTTCTTGTAGAGGTAAAATTTTTAATGAACCTTCAAAGTGCATTAAACCTCTCTTGTAGAGGCACCCCATGTATCAGTTTCACATATTTGTCTTTTGTTTTAAAATGCAAGCTGCTTTGGAAGTGTGCTAGAAAAGAAGATAGGAATAAGTTGCTGCTCAGACGTTCACATGTTGAAGGGCAGGGCCGAGGAAGCCGGGTCACTTTGGGGCACAACCAGTGGCACAGGCCAGCTGCCCCTTTGAACACGCAAGTGTCCTTCATGCAATGCGCATGTAATGGGGGCTGTGCTGGGATGCATGTCGGATTTGCATTGGCAATTCCTGATCCACTGAGGGCAGAATGTACAGAAACCTGATTATGAATGCAGACATAAGAAGAGCCCTGCTGGATCAGACCAAGGGTCCATCTAATCCAGAACTCTGTTCGCACAGTGGCCAACCAGCTGTCAAAAAACCCACAAGCACACAGATGCAACAGCACCCTCCCACCCATGTTCCCCAGCAACTGGTGTATATAGGCTTACTGACTCTAATACTGGAGGTAGCACATAGCCATCAGGACTAGTAGCCACTGATAGCCATCTCCTCCAGGAATTCATCCAACCCCCTTTTAAAGCCATCCAAATTGGTGGACATCACTACATCTTGTGGTAATGAATTCCATAGGTTAACTATGCGCTGTGTGAAGAAGACCTTCATTTGATCTTCCTAGCTAGATCAGGACCCATGCATCTACTTCTCTTGGAAGTCAGGTTTGAACAGCCCAAATTCTCTCTTGCTGCGCTCTGAATTATTTTGTTGGGGAAAGCTGCCAAACAAGTGGGAGATGTTGCCCTAAAGCTTCAGAAAAGAGCAAAGTAGCAGCAGGATTCTCACCCACCTTGGTGATTTGGATATTGTTCAGCTGCTGCTGCCAATGAAGAATTGTCTCCATTCTGTGGACCCACATGTTGATGTTGCCAACCAGAACAGACTTGCCAACACTTTGGACCAGGGTGCAGAGCGACATGTAAAGCGTCTGGAGCAGTTCCTTTATTAGCCTGATGTTCTGTTGATCCTCCAGGACTTTTTTTTAATGGCAAAACGAAAGAGCAAAGTAAAATCAGCCACGGGCAAAACACAACAAATACGGAAAAACACCTACATTCTATTATCAGGACAGACAGGATGGATAGGGTACCGGAGGTAGCAGAAAGAGGCCGTTTTTAAATCTCATCCTTTGCCCAATGGAATGAAGAGACACTGGCCAGGTTCGCACAATCAGCAGGAGAAACGATCCAGAATGGGCGTTTTCCTTGCCCCCGTCTGTGCCTGCCATTTGCTTAATCACCTAGCACCATGTTGTGGGTTGCTGTGTCGTCCTAACCCAGCATGTGGCGGGGTGGATTCTAAGGCACCCCACAAACCCTACTACAACCCATGGGCTGTGGGGTGGGTTAGAATCCACCCCCACTGCACCGCACGCAGTGTTTGGACATCACAGCCACCTGCAACGTGGCATGGGCAATTAAGCCAATGGTGGTCATGCATGGGAGCAGGGGGAACAACCCATACTGTGTCTTTTCACCCACTGATGGTGCGAACCCAACCAAAGGCTCAAGAGTGTTGAAGAAAAATATATAAATTTTTATTCCTTGAAATAGCTTAGTGTATTTCAGCCATATGTGATATATATGGGCCCTCTTCAGGGGCTTCAGAATACAGTGGTAACTATTGAGTGATATTGTACACTCAATAGCTACAGCTGTACACCCACCCACACCCACCCACCTGCATAATAAACAGTTTACCAATTGCAGGATTAATCTTGGAAACATACCATTTCCAGAGATCTCTGCAGGCATTTTTAGAAATATTGAGTGAGTATACACAGGCATTATTGCAGTGTGATTAATATAATGATTCTTAATCAGAATGTTTTATTTTTAAAATGTGTACTTAAGAGTTGTTGTCCCTTTCTGCTTTTGGTTTCGTCCTTGAAAAAGGTCCATATATATCATAAAGGGCTGAAATGCATTGGGCTACTTTGAGGAATAAAACTATTTCTTTTTTCAACATCCTGAAATTTTGTCTCTTCATTCCATTGGGTTATGTTGGATGTTCTCCAGTTTTCTCTGACCCCTCTCATCTTTTGCCTCCGGTCTGGTAAGCTGCAAAATTTCCTTCCTTAAAAATTTCAAGGTAAGAGCTTGGACAGGCACCTATTGAAGAAGGTTTAGATACATATATGGGCCCTGATGTAGAATAAAGTTGACAGTTCTTAAGTCCCATCTAAATCAATGGGACTGAATTGCAACTAACTTGTCCCACTGATTTCAATGGGACTTTGAAGTGCAACTAACTTTCTTTGTTTTCCACCATCCTGTCTTAGAGTAAGGGGGCTGTTGAGATCAGGACTACCAAGCAAAAGGCATGATGTTCCAAATCCTGTTGTGGTCAACCTGTGTGTGGGCTGTACCACTTCAATGCTCCTCCATACAAAAAACTCCCTGCACACAGAAAACTAGCATATCAGGCAGAAAGGTCTTAACCAAGTCCTCTCCCTGAAATGCTAGCTTTCTATATACGTGGAATTTCTTCATGTGGAGGAGCACCCAGTCCTGTGGGAAACCATGTACAGGTGTAGCACTTCCATGAGAACTCAGCCACAGTCTTTCAGGCATTCCAACTCATTCATGACGACCAACCAAGAAAAATTGGCTGGTATAACTGTGTATATTTCCCCCTAGCCCGACTATAAGAATGTAGTAAACTTGCAAACAGATCTCTCATTTTTTTATTCCTTTCATTCAGATCTGCCCAGGATTTGTGCAGTCTGATATTATGCATGTTTACGCAGACGTGTCGTAGTTGAATTCAGTGAGTCTTACTCCCAAGAAAGAGCTCACAAAATGAAACCAACGGGGCTTACGTCTTGGGATGTAAACATGCTTGGGATCTGCCTGTTCCTTGCAAAGTTGATAACCCTAGGTGTACACACTTTCTTTTTTAATGTTACCTTTCTGTACTACTTTTCCCAAGATGTTCATAAAGTTCTTCTGAGCAATTCCACTCAGTGACGTTAGCTGGGACTTCGCTATCAGCTCCAACAGCTGTGGATAAAAATAAGACATTCGGCCTTTAGCAGCACAAAGACACTTGTCTAATATTGGCTTTCTGGTCATATGACCCAATGTAAGACAGTTTAGATGCTTGTTTGTTGCTTGACTTAAAAAAAAAATTGGGATGGGGGTGCGGGGAGCCAGAAAGGAAAGACAGATGCAAGAGCTTAAAATGATAGCCATCTATCTGTCTCTTCTTGTCAGTTGATTTACTATAAGCCAAGTCATTAAAACTGTCAGCAGAGAAAAATAGATAGGGGTCCTCTAAGCTGCTTTGCTCTGCAAAGGGATGTATTCCGAACATACAGTGAAATAAAGCCAAAGAGACGGCCAAAAGGAATGGTTCCCCATTGGGGAGGGTGTGTGTGTGTGTGGGGGGGGGAGTTAAACATGCACCTTTCACTAGGGCTCAGGCAATGGAACAAGAAGCAACCACATTGTGAGGTTAAACTGAGGTCCCAAAGGCTAAAAGGTGGCAACTATGTGCATTCTACCAAGGTTTGGGGACACACAACCCCGATTCGGTTTTGCAATCAGCCTTGCCTTCTGTCCCACATACAGCTGCCTTTCCCATTACTGATAAAGAGCCCCCTGTACCTTATTGCTACTATTATTTATGTAACATCATCAATGTCTCTGGCAGTTTCATAAGCAAAAAAAAAAGGTCCCTGCCTCCAAGCTGCTTACAATCTGAAATTTACAGTGGGGAACACAATCAAGGATGGGGAAAGAGAGACAAGGGTAGCAAGGGGTGAACTTGGGAGAAATACAGTCACATAATTAAACTCAGTTACAAATGGAGATGAGGATGAAGGGCTCATCATCATATCTCCACACTAATAGAAGATATTTGATCTCAGCGAGGTGTGGATAATGAAGATAGGGAGACATTTTTCTCCCTCTCCCATAATACTAGAACCCAATGGGGTCATCCCATTAAGCTGATCAGTGGGAGATTCAGGACAGATAAAAGGAAGAACTTCATCACACAGAGCATTGTTAAACTCTGGAACTCATTACCACAAGGTGTAGTGATGGCCACCAATTTGGATGGCTTTAAAAGGGGTTGGATAAATTCCTGGAGGAGATGGCTATCAATAGCTACTAGTCCTGATGGCTATGTGTGCTACCCCCAGTATCAGAGGCAGTATTCTTATGTACACCAGATGCTGGGGAACATGAGCGGGAGGGTGCTGTTGCATCGTGTCCTGCTTGTGTGGGTCCCTGGTCGACAGGTGAACAGGGGGCTGGACTGGGTGGTCTCTTGGTCTGATCCAGCATGGCTCTTATGTTCTTGCCTGCATACAAGAGAACATACACCAGGTGAATATAGATCAGATGCAGTGGAGGCTGGTGGCTCCTATGTCAGTAGGGTGGTACATCCCTCTGGGTGTCAGTCAGAACTCTAAAGGAGCTATCCACAGTGAGGAAGTGGTCCCTATCCTGTTAAAATGGAAAAAAGGGTCTCCACCTTCTGTTAAAATGAGAGGGATAGTCTGTTAAATAATGGGCTGGAGTGCTTTGTTCAGATGGAAATGATAAAAACGTATGCCCAGTTATCAGCACATTTCCATAAACTCAGGAGCATGGGACAAGAAGGAAGAGGGGGAAAATATGAGAGATTTTTTTCCCCCAACCACTTGCCCATTTTGCTCAGTGCTATCACCACCATGTGACTATCAGCTCGCGGCAGCAAAGTGCCCAAGGGTGACTGATCTACTCTTCTGTTTATCTTTCCGGCCAACTTTGAACATCAACAGATGGCTCTCCTACGTGGGCATTCTATTAATACCTTGCACGGCCACATGACTGGTATAAACCAAGGGGGATGGAAAAAGAGTCAAGGCTAATTGGCTAAGCTGTCTTAATGCCAGCTAATCCGCTTCATTTCTATGACTCACCATTTCGGTCAATTGAAAAGTAAAACACAATACACGCACAGGTATGTATTTTTCAAATAACCCCTGATGTGCTAGCTACACAGGTGCAGGGAAATTGTGGCAGGAGGACGCTTTCAAACATGCATATCTGAAGTGGTACAGTCGGGGAGGACTACGCCACATGTCCTGCTCACCTTTTGAATCCACTCTGAGCATAGGCTTGTCGATTTGTTTGTTTAAATTCAGCTTCCTGTTCTAAATATTATGGGGGGAAATGTAACTTTTGACACCCTCTATGGTTTGGCATCAAGTTAGCTGAAGGGCCACCTGCTCCCAGATGAACATGCCTGGTTTCAAGCATCCTTTTCCAGGGTATTAGCGATCCCACCTAATTTTGTGTCATCTGCAAATTTGATAAGCACTCCCTGCACCTCCTCGTCCAAATCATTAATAAAAATGTTGAAGAGCACTGGGCCCAGGACTGAGCCCTGCGGTACCCCGCTTATTACCTCCCCCCAGTGTGAAAAGGTACCATTGATAAGCACTCTTTGAGTCCGATTCTGTAGCCAATTGTGGATCCACCTAATAGTTGTTCCATCTAGCCCACTTTTCACTAGTTTGTTAATCAGAATGTCATGGGGCACTTTGTCAAAAGTTTTGCTGAAGTCAAGATATACTATATCCAAAGCATTCCCACAGTCCACAAGGGAGGTTACCGATCAAAAAAAGAGATCAGATTAGTCTGACAGGATTTGTTCTTGACAAATCCATGCTGGCTTCTAGTAATCACTGCATTGTTTCCAAGGTGTTTACAGACTGACTTCTTTATAATCTGTTCCAAGGTTTTCCCAGGGATGGATGTCAGACTGACTGGTCTATAGTTCCCAGGTTCCTCCTTTTTGCCCTTTTTGCAGATAGGGACAACATTAGCCCTCCTCCAGTCATCCAGGACTTCACCCGTCTTCCATGATTTCGCAAAGATAATAGAGAGTGGTTCTGAGAGTTCTTCTACCAGCTCCTTTATTACTCTAGGATGAAGTTCGTCGGGCCCTGGAGATTTGAACTCGTTCAAAGAAATTAGGTGTTCCTTGACCATTTGTTTATCAAGCTCAAACTGCAATCCTGCCCCTTCAGCTTGTACTTCACTTGTTCCAGTGGGGGTCATAGACCCACTTTTGAGAGAAGACTGAGCCAAAGTAGGAATTGAGCACTTCGCCCTTTTCTTTATCATCTGTTACCAATTTGCCATCCTCATGAAGCAGTGGAAGATGTGGATCTTCCAACCATCTCCATTAGTTGGTGCTTTCCAGTAAACATTTAAACTAATAATCTCAAATGAAAATTATCAACTTGTCCAGCTGCATTGTTCCTATGTGCTGTAACACAATTCCCCTGGAATCAATACCACTGGATTTCCCCCATGTAAATTAATACACACATTCTGCCTTACGTGTTCATGAGTAATCTCTTGCAAAACACTGCTAAGAGCGTATCACATGGCAAATTCTTTTGGAGCAAAGAATGTGTCACTGTCATCTGCCTATACACAACACCTCAGGCAGTGAGCAAGGCTGTCTCAAATTTGGACAACTGGGTGGGGGGGGGAGGAGGAAGGGATATGCTCAGGCTTGTGTTCAAAAAATACCAGCAAATCGGCTTTATTTCTATGACTCACCATTTCGGGGAATTCAACAAACAACAACCTATGTGCATGTATAAAGGTGTGTATTTTTTCAAATAAGCTTTAGTCTTCTTATCTAGCCTTCTCCTTGATGTGCTAGCTATACATGCATAGGGAAAGTGTGGTGCAGGAATGCTTTCAAACATGCAATCGGACACATGTATAAATAAAGTGATACAATCCTAAAAGGACTGTGCCTCAATGTACTAATCAGCTCTAAACATGTTTTCCCCCTTAAGTTGCTGGTCCTTAAGGTGACAGAGAGAAAACGTTATTTACTTTTCTTATTTATAGTCCACCTTTCCTCCCAGGGGCTCAGGGCACAGAGCATTTATCCTCCCAACTACTTAAGTTGCTGGTCCTTAAGGTGACAGAGAGAAAACGTTATTTACTTTTCTTATTTATAGTCCACCTTTCCTCCCAGGGGCTCAGGGCACAGAGCATTTATCCTCCCAACTACTTTGTGATGTAGGGGAGTGAGACTAACAAAACATCACCCAGTGAGCAGTGCAGATTCGAAACCAGGTTTATTTACTTGCATTTTTATCCTGCCCTTTCTCCAAGAAGTTTTAGGGTAGCTTACATGGTATCCCCCCACTCCCCATTTGATCATCACAACAACCTTGCGAGGTAAGTTAGGATGACAAAGTGATTGGCCCAAAACCTGTCCAAAGAGGAGCAACCAGATGGATAAGTTGAGCACAGAGCAGGCAAATACTCTCTGAACAGGATCAAGCTGCTCATACGGCTTCTGAAGTAAAGCTTGATCCTGTTCAGAGAGTGATTGCTTGCTCTGCACTCGGCTCACCCATCTGGTTGCTCCTCTTTCCGACTCCACCATTACTCCTTTCTCCTGCATCCCACAGAGCATTGGAGGAGCAACTCTCTCTCACACAAGAGAAGTTCAGAAGAGATGGAGAAGGCAACAGGAGCTGCTGAAGCACAATTATGGCATCCTACTCTGTTTCTATCCCCGTTTCTATTTTCCCCATGCTGGGGATCTGCTCCAGCCACCTCTCCTATGTAGGGTGACCATGTGGAAAGGAGGACCGGGCTCCTGTATCTTTAACAGTTGTCTAGAAAAGGGAATTTTGGCAGGTGTCATTTGTATGCATGCAGCACCTGGTGAAATTCCCTCTTCATAACAACAGTTGAAGCTGCAGGAGCCCTGCCCTCTTTTGTAACCGGTCACGCTAAGCAGGGCTCCTGCAGTTTTAACTGTTGTGATGCAGAGGGAATTTCACCAGGTGCTGCATGCATACAAACGACACCTGCTGAAATACGCTTTTCGATACAACTGTTAAAGATAAAGGAGACCTGTCCTCCTTTTCATATGGTCACCCTAGATCATTATCCCAAACGAATGGATTTCCCCCCTTAAACTTAATTGCCACGCAAGGAAATTTGGGGGGGTGGAGGTGGAGGGGTTGCTTCATGTGGGAAAAGGAGAGTTAACCCTTCCCTCCTCAGCTTCAATCCCCCTTGAAAATTGTCCCTTGGCAAATAAGGAAAAAATAACTCTACTGGAACCAATGCTCACTCAGGGCTCTGAAGAACTGACCCATAGCTCGGCAACATCTCCGCCCTAAAGCCTTTAGCAGAAACTGCCAAGAATTCTTTCAGGATATTTTTTCGAGAATGATATAAACAAACATGAAAGCTAATTTTTCAGACTTCTGCCCAAGCGGTTGGATTCCATGTTAGCTGCCGAAATAAAAGCCATACAGACTCTGGGGCTGCCTCTACAAGAGGCATTTAAAGCTCTTTCAAGGCGCATTAAAATTTTTACCTCTACAAGAATGGAGCACAAATCGGGCGTAAAGGCGCGTTTTCTCTCCGATTATGTGCATTATCGAATGTGCATTAAATAGCGAGTTTTATTTGCTCCGGCCATTAAAGCGCATTTTGACTATGTGAACAAGCGATTCTCCGCATGTCAACAGTTTAAATCACATTTCGATCATCCAGTAATGCGCTTCGCCGCCTCTCGTACAGAGGTATTAGGCGTAAATGTGCTTCTGCGAATATGCGCATAATCGCCTAACCAGGCGTAAAGGCGAATTCTTGTAGATGAGGCCTGGTTCTCCTGTTCACAATTTCCTCGCTCACTTTCAGCAGGCATGCAGAATACTTTTCCAAATTGCATCAGAAGGACTTGTGAAGAGCCAGAACGTTATTATGGCTTTTGCACAATGCTTGAAGCCAGCACGGTAGTGCCACAGACACGGCATGAGCTGAGGAACTACTGCTCATGTGTCTCTCTAATTTTCCTGCTGCCTTGGAAGAGACGGACTCTAATAAGACAATTCCATGTATAGCTGAAGCCTTCCAGAAGGAAACCATGCTCCGCTGCTTATGTGGGATTCTACGATGTGAGCTATTATTCACCAGGGACTTGGCTGATATGATCAATTTATTTAAAACATCATGTTCTTATTTGAGCTATGGGAGTTGGGCGGAACATTCTTCTTCGCATTGCCAAACCACTGGCCAGTTTGAATTAGAGAGTTTTGAACTTATAGCTACCACTCAATTTCTGAGGCTCCAGGAAGTAAGAGTCCTGGTTGGAGAAAAACACAGTTATTAGTTCTTAAACCCTGCAGCCACTACATGTTTTAATGTTAGTGGAGAGAAAAGTTTGGGAATGGTCTAAACAAAGAGCCATTCTACATATTATATATTATCTATGCTGCTTGAATTCTTCCGCTGCTTCATTTTTATTCAGCTGTTATTTTATTCTGTTTTGAATGGCTACTGTAATGTGATTACTATATTTTAAAACTGTTCCATAAGCGGTTTTATCCTGCTCTTCCCACAAGCTGCGGGTCCTTCAGACCACCCCATGAACCCTGTGAGAGTTTAGGTTGGGAGAGAAAAAAATGGACCGCCCAGTGAGTTTCATGGTTGAGTGGAGATTTAGGCCTCATCTACCCCTTGAGGCCTTCCGGGACTTGGGGGGGTGGGGAGGATCTCGGGCTTTACCGCTTCCGGGATTGTCCCCCTGGGTCCATACGCCAGCACGTTGTCCTGAAAGTCAAGAGTGATGTTCCGGCGTGGCATGGGGGTGTTTTTTTTGAAGGAGGAGCCAATCACACAATTGCGTGGCCTCGATCCTGCGCAAAAAGTTAAAAAAACTCAAAACCTAAAACCTCGGCACCGAAAAATGTCAGCAACCATCCCATCGATGGCAAAATTGCTCCCCCATCCACCCCGATGGGTACAGAGTCATCCTGCGCAGCTCCGTGCCTGTTTGCAGAGCCCCATTACTCATGGGGAGGAGGGAGGACCCAGGATCCTGCGCCACACCACCCCCGGTCCTCGGGGTTGTCCCAGGACTGTGGGAAAAATCAGGAAAAATGCAGTGCCATGTATCCCGGGACAACTGAGAGGTTGACCCCAGGATCAGCTGTGCGTCAGTTGGATGCCCAGGGACGACATCGAGCTGACCCCGGGATAAATGGTAGGTGTAGATTAGGCCTTAAACTCAGGTCTCAACAGGCCTAAACCAATACTCTGGCCACTAAACTACACCAACTATAGGATATTACCTTCTTATTGGGATTTAAGAGGCTCAACTTGCCCCTTCTCCCATTCACTGTTTCCATTATGTTTCCAACTCTCCACACCCTGCATAATATGGGATCCCTTTTATATCCTTACCACCCCTAGTTAATTTCCCCTTCACATACACAGTTGAAGCAGGCAACAATTCCAACTTGGAAAAGCCACACTGAATTTGAAAAGCAGATTGTGGGCAAGCCTATTTCCTAAATTCCATGCCTTTCCGGTTTCCCTCCGCCAACTCAACTTTAAAAGAAAAAGAAAGAGGATGTGTCAGTAAAAAGGACTGCAGCTCTTCTATCCCACTAACGGTGTTCCAACTGAAAATTTAAGCCCCAAAAGGACATCCCGAGTTATATCATGGCAGGTCTCCAGGAAATGACTCAGGTCAAGATCGGCCACATTTCCTGCCTGGTATACATTGCGGAGGTCTCCGCTATGAGCAATTATGTTCACTTTCACATCAAAATAATATACACTCCGTTTTTTAAACATACACATAGCTACATATTCCCCTCATCTCTTGTATGAATGTCTGCTCCCCTCTGTATCTTTTACTCCCTACACCCTTAGGCCTACTGGGGTACCAGCTCAATTCAGCGAAGAGATAATGCTGAAGTATGACACATCAGGATACAAAGGGGACATATCAACTCTTGTGTGTGTCTCTCTCTCTTGTTCCCCCACCCCCATTCTTCTAATTTGGCGAGGGGATTGGAAGAAAGTGTTGCCATGCCAAGGAGCCCCCATGGTATATGCACAGATTTCTGGGGACAACAATACTGGCTGCAAAGCACCCCTAAGGGACAATGAATCACACTCACTTTATCAGTTCTTCTAACAGCATTGCAATAGAAAAACAGAGATCTTACGTATAACCTTATGAGCACAGTTTGCATCAAAGAGTCACTCAAGCTGCATCTACAATACCAACACCATTGTATGCCCCCAAGGAACTCCAGAAACAGGGCTGTTTTAGCCATACAATATATTGGGCAACAATCCAAGGCTCATCTTCGTAGTTCATCACAGGATGGCCTTGTATCTCAACATGATTAAAAATAAGGCTCTAGCCTAGGGTGACCACATGGAAAGGAGGACAGGGCTCCTGTATCTTTTACAGTTGTATAGAAAAGGGAATTTCAGCAGGTAATCTGGTCAATTCTGTACCTGGTCAAGAAGGCAGGGCTCCTGCGGCTCTAACTGCAGTGATGAAGAATGAATTCACTAGGTGCTGCATGCATACAAATGACACCGGCTGAAATTCCCTTTCTATGCGACTCCTTTCCATATGGTCATCCTTCTCTAGCCCTCATGGTCCAGGATCCAAGGGATCCACCTGCTAACATCTCAGCTGCTCATGTGTTCCTCCTCTCCTTCTGTCCCTAATAATTGCCATGCACCACCCTCCCCTTCAGACCTGATGTTACTGTCCTTCTATCCAGCTCCAGGAATGCTGCCAGATGCTTAGGAGGGACAGGAGCACATAAATGCTGAGATGGACTTTGGCTTGTATTTGTGTTTGCAATGCCAAGAGGGAAGCTGTGCTGCATAGGCCTAAGCCTATGGACCTAGTTCTCACTGAAGTGGCCAACCTGTACCTAGGCAACCTGGTGCCCACCAGGTATTTCAAACTACAACTCCCCTGATCACTTACTATTGCTGGGGCTGATTGGGATTTGTAGCCCAAAAGAACCTGGTCCCTTGGCCTAAGATGTTCCATGTCACACCACAGCCAGGGGTTCAAATGCATCTCCATATAAAAATAAATAAGTCCCTCCACCCATGGAAAACTAAATGTCCCAGAGGAAGATTTTAGCCTAGCTGTCTCTATTTTCTATGTGTCGGGAATTGTTGGGAGTTGATGGTTCTCTTCAGTCATGAAGTACTGCTGCAGCCCAAACTAGGCCCATGCCTGGCCCAGCAGCCCCACAAATTATTAACCAAGCCCTTCCTGAGAACTGCGCATCCACTTGGAGAATCTGACCTACATTTGTCTCTAGACAACAGGTTTGTAGTACCGTCCCTTTGGCTGCCTCTAGTGAAGCATCTGGCTCAGCAACATGTCAGTCAGAATTTTATCCTAGAACCTAAAACCTAGAGCAGCTGTTGCTTGCCCAATGATTTAACTGTGACTAAGCAAGAACACAACTATGCGTAAACAGCTTTGACCTAACAGGGGGTTGGCTAGCTGGCTATTCTGCTTGCTCTACTGGACAACTTTTTTGGAATGTGTGATGGGGAGAATGGGAGAGGATTAGGAAATTAGTGCTGCCACTCAAGGAAAAGGCAGCAAACAGGTCTTGGTGGGATGGAGGACAAGGATTCAGGCTCCATGAGGAGGAGCCTTGGAGCTGCAACAAATGAAAACATCAAATCCTTTGACCTCTAGGCAAATATACTACCCCAAATCCTTGTTAGCTTTCAGATATTTAGCAGACACCATCAATAGGTTTTTAGGGTATTCTTCATGAAAGAGCTAGAAATTTGTTCTTTAAATTTGCTAAATATGAAAGCCTAGACTGTCATGTGAGTGACAGTCTAGGCATTCAAATTTAGCATCAGAGATGGTATTCCATCCTCTGTGATATCTGCAGCCAGGCAGGCTCCAGGACTCTCCACACATGCAATGATAGCCCTGTTCAGACAGCGTGCTAAACCATGACGGTTAAGTGTTTTGAGCTAAATATTATGACTTAGCGTGTCATGTGAACCATTCCTAACAATGGTGGCTACATAACCATGGTTTAAACACACTCACTAACCACTTGCTGCAAAAGGGTTAGCAGCCTAACCATGGCTTAGGCCCAAATTCTCCTGATCCTCTTCACGTCTACCTGGAAGGAAGTCATGCTGAATCCAATGAAGACTTTCTCCAAGCAAGTGCACCTAGGACTGCAGCTTAATGAGACTTTCTAACAAGCCGAGATTACATAGAAATAAAACAAATTATAGTCACTGGCACTTGTACCACATGTAGCAACATGCACCATCCTGACCGAACAGGTATTTTTCTACATAAGTGCACTTGTGTATCAGAAAAAGATCTGCAGTTGTGCTAAAGTAAGGAGAGTTCAGGTTTGCTCCCAGGCGATGAAAGAATACATGGGGGGAGTCACAGAGTCATGCAGGCTAGCTATGCCCCCAACTGAACCACCTGGCAGCCACACGTCCCTTCCTAACCATGTGTTGGGCCAGCATGTGAAGGGGCTCAAGGAATGTATCCATTTTTATGCACAGAGCTCCTCAACACAAAAGGGAACCCTAATTGGGCCAGAATCCCTCCTCGCCTGGAGGACCTCTTCACATGCTCATTGGTTCATGTGCAGAACCCTTTTGCCTGGCTGCTGAACAGCAATGGGGAGTGGTCGCTGGGCTCATCCGTGCCAGGGGGCAGGGCTAGCTCACCTCACCCCATGACCTCCCTTATGCATTTGTTTCACCTGAATCCTTCCCATGATCCCCAAGTTGCTCATTGCGGGATGACATCCACAAGAGTCCATGAAGCTACTTTGGAATAACTAGCTTATGCATGAGTGGGAAGCCTTCAGGATTGTGAAATCTGCTTTGTTATTTTGTTTTTGTTTTTCCTAGAACCCTTGAGATCCACTAACAGGAACCAAGTACAAAAGTCATACACTAAACATGAAAGAATTCTGTGCCCAGCACTTGACTGATCTCGTAGTCCTTCCACACACAAAAACTGGTTATCCCAGGATTTCTTCATTTCTGCACTGTAATTTGGTGTGTGTGTTCATGGAGAGAGAGAGAGATTTGGTGGTGTGTATGTGAGTGCGTGGAAAGAGAAGGACACTTTGTTGTTAAACAATCAGGAGTAAGAAATCCATGCTAATCTACTGCAAAACACACAAACATCTACTTTCTGCCCAGCTCTGGTTTAAAGAATTAACAAATGCAGACACGTTTGCACGCTCAACTTTGCTTTCGTCTCATCGGTGGATTCCAGGAAAGCCCCATCAAAATGTCATGCGTCAGTGAAGCAAGTCATTCCCTTACACTCACCCGCACAACGTAGTTGAACCGCCTGGAGTCCAGAATGGCGTTTGAGAAATCCAGCCTATTGAAAGCTTCTCCCAGGGTGCAGTAGCCATGGCGCTGAGAATACAGGGAAGAGAAGCAAAGCATGCAGTTCATTGGTATTAGGAATTCTGAATGGAGACAGAGGAGTTGGTCTAAAGCTAGTAATGTAGGATAACTTTGATTCCAGTGCATTTCAAAGGAATTGGGACTCTGCTTACATCACCAACAGAACGAAATGCCTGCATTTTATTATGAAAAGCCAACCAACAAAGAACCAAACTCCCTCCCTAGCCTCATCTACACCAAGCAGGATATTGCGCCATGAAAGCAGTATGAAAGCGGTATATAAAAGGCAGGAGCCACACGACTGCTTTATAGCGGCGTTGAAATGCACTGACAGCAGTTGAGGCCCATTGGCACATACCATATACCGCTTTCATAGTGCTATATCTATCCTTCTTGGTGTAGATGAGGCCTCTGACTTCCAAATAGGGTCTCATCCAAGAATTTCGCCCGGCAGGAAACATCTTTAAATCTTCACATGAAGAGTAAAGAGTATCTGGAGCTCAATCCAGAGGGCTGCTCTCCTTTTCTCTGGATCAAACCAGACCTAGGAAGGCGACTTACACCAGGGCAGATTGTTTGCTCATCTAACTCATATTGTCTATGAGTTTCAGGATCTCATGCAGAGTCCTTTCCCATCACCCGCTACTTAGCTCCCAACTCCACACTTTATTTTTAATAACCCGGCTGGCAGGGCTTGAACTTGGAACCATTGGCAGGCAAAGTGCAATTCAGTTCTTCCTTAAGTGATGGTCCCTCCCCTCAATCCCTAGTGTATCAGAAATTAACCATAATCTTAGCTAAGAGGTTGAGAAGTGATCTAGATAGGACATGAGATACCCATGGTCAGGACCTCCTGCATTAAAAATAAAGGAAGAACAGAAGCTGTTGAGGCGGGTGGGGGGAGGGCAGGATGGGATTTAAGGCTACTGTGTTGGGGAGGAATGGTGCATGCCTATGTACACTAGTTGCTGGGGAGCATGGGCGGGAGGATGCTGTTGCCCTCACATTCCGCTTGTGGGTATCCTGTGGCTGATCAGCCATTGTGTGGAAGAGATGGACCCTTGGTTTGATCCAGCATGGCTCGCCTTCTGCTTCTTTTATCCCAGGGGTAGACAACCTGGTGCCTTCCAGATGTTTTGGACTTAAACTCCCATAATCCCTTATCACTGACCATGCCGGCTGGTACCGGCAGGAGTTTTACTGCAAAACATGTGGTGGGCACCAATTTGCCTAGCCCTGCTTTATCCCATTCTCCTGCGTTCTTTCCGTGATCTGAATCCCCTCCCCAAATTGCTCTTGGGAAAGGTCCTCCAAGGGATGCTGCAAATTATCCCTTCCATTTACATCAGATGGAGATCTGGGTCTCCAAAAGCAACATTTCTTGCACAAAACACCATTCCGACGAATGGGAGCCATACAACAACTTGTATGGTGTTGATGTTGATAACTGATATTGCACTGCTAGTACCATAATCAATATTGTACTGTTCCCCCAGATGCAAGTGGGGGAACTGGTTGGGGAACAGTTCCTACTCCCTCCATCAAAAACTCCCTGCATATAGACAGCTAACATGTCAGGGAGAAAACCAAGCTAGACTCCTCCCACCCTGCCAACAAGGAAGGGAGGCCGTTTTTGACATGGGAGAATTTAAACATGCTGACAATTTGAAATTGTGCAGTCCTAAGAGGGCTTGTAATTCTAATAAAAGTGAAGCTCACCTGGTAGTTATGAAGAACCCAAGTTAATTGAGAGATACTGGTCAAAATTAGCACCTTCAATAAAATATACACCAGCCTTTGTTACTGCCAAGTTAGTTTATTTGCTTAGTCATAAGATTATTTTAGCTGTGGTAAACAGAAGCAGAATGGGCTGTCTTAGGTAGAATTACACCGTTAAAAATAATAATGGCTACTCACTTCTTTTGTGCTTCCCTTATGTACATAAATCCATTTTTCTTGATGAAAATCTGTTCAAATGAAAACACGTTTTCTTCTGTTAAAGCCATATAAATTCCAATTGCATCCAATTTGCTTAATTCTGTATGGGTTTTTTTTACAGCAGGTCTCATGAAAGGACAAGCAAAATTATTCACATTTAAATCAAACAGCAGAATATCAGAAATTATTATTATTATTATTAGCATTTCAGCTGAGATTATTATAAAAGTGATCATATCTCAGTACCTCAAGAACTGCCAAGATCAGAGAAAGCAAGAATTGCCAGCTACCAACAGAGATAAGAAAAATAACTCAGTTTTCTGGTCATTAATTTTGCAAATTTGGATTAACTATCAGATGTGAAACAGAGCCAAACCACTACCACCCCTTCTGTTTAGCAACACTAAGCAGAAAAATAAGAGCACACGAAGAAATTAATATTACCCATATGTAGGGATTTGCCGGGGGGGTGGGGTTACAACTATGAAACAGTGTTTGACATTGTTAAACTTTCTTTCAACCTTGGCAATTGCTGTCTGAAAAATTGAATAAACCTAAACATTTATAGTTGTTCTAAACTATGGCCTTCTCCAACCTGGCACTATCCATGGCCATGCTTGCTGGGGATGACAGGTTCTGTAGCCCCACCCATTTGGAGGTTACCGGGTTGGCAAAGGTTGGTTTAAGGCAACAAGCTAACGTCAAACCATGGTTTGTGAGGTTGGCTTTCCCCCCTTAATCATTGTTAGATGGACCACATTTTAGGGTTCGGATGCAACATTGAACTTACAACATACTAACCAATCAATCAGCCAACATAACTCTTCAACCTTCTGATTAGAAAAATCTTTTTTTTTTTTTACTCTGTATTTCTGAACTGTCCCCTTGCCGCCGACCCCACACTCTCCTTTTAAGGTTCACATTGGTTTGCCACAGACTGATCCTTTGAAGGGATTAATTTTAACTCTTTTATTTTTTTTTCTATCTGCTTTTAGACACTTCAGCTTTTGGGGTATATGTTGAAAGGGTCTACCATGGGCAAGAGGACCAGTTCAAGCGGTAGGGATGTTTCCATGCAAGGGGCAGGGACAGAAGATGTTGGAATCGGTTCTGTTGACTGTACTACTGAGGGGATTGGGGGTGGAAATTACTCTTCCTTTGCCAAATACAAATGACAAAAACTGGAACACAACAAGATCAAAGGCATGGAGTCAAGATTTATCTCCACATAGCAATAGATCCAAGCTAAGGTCAAAGCAGGGATGCAAAATCTCTCCAGGGACTTCTGGAAGAGCTGCAAGGTCATTTCATTGTGTGAGAAGTGTAGGGTTCCCTCTCTCCAAACATAGTTGCTTATTGATGTTTGGGATTTTTTTATGCATCTCCCCCAGCTAATGTCTTACACTGAATCCTCGTCTTGTTGTTCAGCTGGTCCTTCTTTCGCTTCTTTGCAGCAACGTCACAGTTCATGCTGTTGAAAATGTTCTCCTTATTGTATTCCTCTTTTCTGCAGTAACTGGGGATGAGACAAGGAAGGGGGTGGGATTGAAATCTGCAATCTGCGTCTTGCCCCTCCTCAAGGGGAGGAGTTTGAAATAGAAACATCAACAGTTAAGTTTACACATGATGCAAAACAGGCTTCCTGACCTATTTCAAAGTGGTGGGGGCTTTGTTAATACGTAAAGCAGGGCCTGGGAATCTTTTTCCTATGAAGGGCTCTTGACCCATTAGAAAAATCGATTGGGAACCGGAGCCAATGATGGGTAGAGATTGCAGCATTTCAAGATTGCCAACCTCTCTCTCTCTCTCTCTCTCTCTCTGCCACCCCATTTCCTATCTCCTTCTATGCTACTCAACATGGAATTAGGAATATAAGAAGAGCCCCACTGGATCAGACCAAGGGTTCATCTAGTCCAGCATTCTGCTCACACAGTGGCCAACCAGCTGTTGACAGGAGATGCACACACAGGTCACAAGTGTGACAGCACCCTCCCACCCAACTGGTGTACAGAGGCTTACTGCCTCTGATTACTAGAGGTAGGATAGAGGCATCAGGACTAGCAGCCATTGATAGCCTTCTCCATTACGAGGTGTAATGGTTAGACAGGTCAAACCTACCCAACAAGCTCCATCACATGGTTCAAGTTTCCAAATTTTACCGCAGCGGTAAGGAAAAATGGAAATGGCTCCTATGCAGCTACGGTAATGTATAAAGGGTCAAATTGTTCCAATTTCTAAACTGAATGACCAAACAAATTCTTTTTGAAATATATATCTTCCCCAATGCCTGGTTTTGCTAGGTGTTGGCATCAACCACGTCCTGATCTTGGCATTCCACCTACACCTTTGGACCAGGAAGGTGGGGGGACCTAGAGTGATCCTCTGGTTAAAAAAAATATTACTTATAAATGAATTGACCCATACAAAATTTCCTTTTCTGTAGACACCTTGCAAATTCAGGAAATGTTTCTCAGGGATGACCCTCGGTAGAAGATACAATGGCAATTTTCTAGGTTGTCCTGATAAAAGTCAGACTATTAAGCATTACAGCAATCAGTACCACAATTAAATGGCAGTTAAATGAACATCATGACCTCTGCGAAACACAATTGCCTTTCCTTTAAACTCCTCCTGCTCATCTGATGTCATAGCTTCCTGGATGTGTCATGCCTAAGGTTATCCTGCAAACATCTTCAGGCATGGATACACTCAGGTTTCATGTATTTGAAAATTGCTATTCACACTTTAGAAGTTCTATAAATAATACAGTGTTGGGAGCAGAGGCTCAACAGCTCACTTTACAAGAATGATGGGTGAGGAGAGAAACATGGGACTGAGAGCCGTTCCACACATGCAAGTGGTAGAGCATTCCAGGGACTATACCATTTCAGGCCGCCTTCCGGCAGGGGAAATTACATGTTTCATGTGGGGGGAAATGCTCAGTGCCCATACAGAACTTTATTATTATTATTATTATTATTATTATTATTATTATTTACATACAGCCGCATAGCCGAAACTCTCTGGGCAGTTTACAAAGATTAAAACAATTTAAAAACCAATATACAAAATTTAAAACCATAAAAGGCATAAAAACAGACTACATATCAACTATCCAGGGGTTAGTTTAATAATTCAACATATGCTGTTAAATGCGTGGGAGAAAAGTCTTGACTTGGCACCGAAAAGATAACAATATTGGCGCCAGGCGAGCCTCGTCGGGAAGATCATTCCATAATTGGGGAGCTACCACTGAGAAGGCCCTTTCCCTTGTTGCCATCCTCTGAGCTTCCCTCGGAGTAGGCACTTGGAGGATGTTGAGCGTAGTGTACGGGTAGGTTCATGTCATGTCAAGGTACAATCTCCCCGGAGTGCTAATTTTCTAAATGCAAGGAATCTCTCATCCCCTCTTAGAGGAAGCATTTCAACACATAATCTCTACCTGCAGTCTGAAGTGGTACAGCCCCAGGCATTTGTACCACACGATGATCTGCATGTGTGGAACGTCCCTATGTGCTCAATCCTAAAGCAACGTTCTGCAGAAGTCATCCTTCCAAAATCCCAAGACTCCACAAGCTTTTCTGCCCTTCACAAGTCTCTTCAATGACCCAATTGCTTCTCTGAGACAATACAAATGGCCAAGCTAACTCGGGCTAGCTGGGTCGTCTTTACCATCCTGCTCAAGAGGTGAGGTTTGTGTGATATAATGGATAACTATAACCACCTTCTTACTTGGTCATGCAAGTTTATGCATTCAAGGGGATCCAAGTTGTGGAGGTCACCTTCTGTTTAGAACAAGGGTGGGCAACACACAGCCTACAGGCTACACATGGCCCCCATCCTGCGGTGTGCTCCACACTGATGAAATTTGGCAGGGTGGCACAAATACCTGTAGTTTGTCACTGAATTTCAGCAGCAAACTGCTACAGAGGCTTCAAAAGGACAAGTCAAAGAATCAGCAGAGTCATCGGTTACTTGAACCATGTTCTTCTACACCCCTCCCATAGCCTCCTTTAGTACATTGACTGAGGTACTGCAACAGCTGTATGTATTCAAAGTATGGCAGAAGCTGTACAAGTAGAGCTGCACGAAGGACAAAATTGTGGGTCTTCCTTACACCAGGCATGGGCAGACTTCAAACTTGCAGGATCTATTTTGCTTTTTAATAGAAACCCCCAAGTCCACCAATGGGTGCCAGATCTCAGCACATGCAGTCTGGCATTATTGCCACTTGACTTGGCCAATGCAGAAATGCATTATTTTCAGGCAGAGCATCAACAAATGTTGAGAGAGCAATGGTGTTTCTGGAAAGGTCCAGGAATATTCCGATGTATTAACATGCTTGGTTTGGCTTGTAGGGCATGCATTTTGGCGGTGCAGCAACCAAAACCTGTCGACCAGAACAGCTGCAATTGTAAGCCTACATGAGCTACCATTCTTAGCTGTTACCTATGGAGGGATCTCCCCCTTCCTGATCTCCCTGTTTTCCCAATGCAAGAGCCATCTCAGTCCTGATCTTCAATGGAAACTGTATCTTTGTTTACCAGGCTGTGTTACTAGGACATAGAAAAGCCATCGGATCAGATGATTCAACGGTGCTTCTTTGCCCAATGCCTTGTGATGTGACCTGAAACTTGTTAAGAGTTTACTGAGGGACGTTTATACTGCAAAGTTGAAGAGTTTCTAACGACCAGGGACGATGTCAGGAGTCGGCACCATTGGGTGCATGCCAAGGCCCACTCCCCCACAGGGGGACACTGCTGACCCCTAGAAGCCCCTGGCCCGGCTCCTGTTCTTCCCCACCATTACTGCCTGCTCCCCTGACCTCTCTGAGCAAGCAAACAGTGACAAGAGCAAGAAGAATCAACAGCCCACACTTCCCTTGCCATCTCCTCCTGGGCAGTGGTCCAGAAGGAGAGGGCAAACACATGGGCATCGGTGAGAGTGGCGAGGACACAGACCCACTCAGGGAGAGGAACCCCTCCAAGGGCACCTTGCCTAAGGGACTGCCAAAATCTAGGCCGACGCTGCTAGAGACAGATGTCTTACCCCAGCTGCAGAAAACGTAACACTTCAAGTTACGGTCAGGGACAAATGGATGTTTGAATGCCCATCCATACTGAAAATCTTCCTGTGCAAAGAAAGCTATTATGCCAAGTGGAGAAGGTTTCCAGCTCGATTTGAATGTACAGGGATATTTTATACTCATGCAACAAACTGCAGCAATGCGCAACACAAGAAGCTGCCTTACGCCAGGTCTAGCCAGTGGAGGTTGGCGGTTCCAATTTCGCTGAGGCTGTGTATCCATTCTGGGTTTGCATTTGGGGGATAGGGTTCAGCCCTTTGATAGCTCCTTTAGAGTTCAAGCTGGTTCTGACTGAAACCCGGAATCAGGGTGGATTTGATTTAAATCAATTTGATTTAAATCATGATTTAAATCACGATTTAAATCACTACTCAGAAAGACTTGATTTAATCATGTGACTTCCCTCCCCCACCAAAAAGTGCACTCTTCCTTGCTATAAGCTTAATTTTTGTTAAACTTAGTACTTAAGAGGTAAGGGGTTGATTCTGTGTACATAGATTTGCAAAGAAACAATGGGATCGTGATCTCTACAGACACAAATTTACAGTTTTGAGAACTGTAAAACCAAGCATCTGTGATAATATCTTCTAGATAGAAAAATTGCCCAATAATCTTACAGAAATCTCTGGAAGAGCATGACATTGTGAATGGATTAATGGAATTCATTACCAAAATTTTTAAACATTGCATGAATATACAGCCTCATGCTACATAATTAAAAACTAATCCTTATTTCATGATGAATAACCTTTGGACTATAATGTATCTTAAATAGAAAACTATTTTAGATAGATTTTTCTTCAAAAAGCATTTTATCAAAAAAATCCGATTTAAATGAAAAAAATCCGATTTAAATGTTTAAAAATCCGATTTAAATGTTAAAAAATCCGATTTAAATGTTAAAAATTGATTTTTTAAATTTTTATCCACCCTGCCCAGAATGGATTTACAGCGCCACTGAAACTGAAGCATGCAAAGCAGGCGCTCCCCCACTGAGCTATGGTCCTTTCTCAGTACCTCCCACTCTCCTCCCACAACCTTCTGCCCTGCAAGCAATGGCTCTGACCAAAGGCCCAGCCAGCCAGGCACAATTCCATTACCCCCACAGCAATGCCCCACATTCCATGTACCTTTTGCTTAATTCAACAGTTTAGTAGCTGTGTACCTACCCAGCTCTCCTGCGCTAGAGTGTACATCTAATCAGATTTATTTATTTTTTAATCGTAAGAAGGAGCACAACTATTATCCCCTGCAGCAAGGCTATCCTTCCAGTCCAATGGATGGGCCATTGTTCTTGCAAAGGGGCTTGGAGTATCACACAACAACTAAAACTCTTTTAGGGCATAGCTCTGACAAGGATGCACAGAGAAGGACAAAGAAAGGATCGATATACTTTTCCCAGGTACTGCCACATGTACCTAATCCAAAATATGTTGTATTTAATTTGCCATTCCAGTTTCAAAAACCAGGTGATCCAAGAACTGTCCACTTTCTTTGTTAAAGCAAACAAGCCTTTTAATAAAATTAGCATCCCAGACAAAAGATCTTGGGCCCAGGTTACCATAATATAACCAAGTCCCATAAGAACTTATTCCATCTTATTTTTTAAAAAAAAATGCTGTGAAAAGCCCTGCATGGTGTTCAAGCAATCTAAAAAGTTACTGAAACAAACCGTTGTCCAACTAAAGCTGCTGTTTCTACTTGTTCTCAATTATTGTTCATTTCATGGGACAAACATGGATTGAAACATCCTGATTTGCGACATTCAGTACCAGTCCCTGTCAGAGACAGGAAACCGGGGCTGGATTGGCCATTGCTTCATAACCCTTCGTCTTGATGCATGGAAGCCTTTAATATGCAAACACAGTTCTCTGCCCATGGCCAACATTCTGTTTGACGCCAAACAAAATAAACCAGAATGCCCTGCCATAACCGAGACTTTTATTAACTAAACGTATTAAACCAACAGCGCTCTCAAGGTTTAAAAATAGATTCAGTCCATTTTTTGTTTATATCCACGTCTCAACTATTGTATGCTCTGAAGCTGCTTGAACTGTCAGTATCAATTGCTCATACTTAAAGAGATAGCAGTCTGTGCAAAGGCCTTTATGCACAATCGTACTAATGGGGATACTGTGTTCCTGTTGCCACAAATGTATGTTTTAACAAAATAACTACACACTGATTATTATGTAATACTAACCCTTAGATTATTTAAACTTCTGCTTTACTGGAAATCATGGAGACACTTGAAACCAAGCTTTCAAAATAATACCATAAATGTTCCAATCTGTAGCCCAGTGAGCACTAAATTACTTCCTCTTGAGATAACATACTGGCCAGTCTTACGTATGTTTATTCAGAAGCAAGTCCCACCAAATTCAATAAGCCTTACTCCCAAGTAAATGCACTTAGAACTGCAGCCTCAGCAGTGCAATTCTTTGCCTGTTTACTCAGAAGCAAGCTCCTGTGTGTTCAATTGGATCAGTGGAGGCTAATGGCTCCGATGTCAGTGGGGCAGGTGAATCCGCTCCGGGTTTCAGTCAGAACTCTGAAGGAGCTATCCAAAGTGCTTTGCACTATTGGTTCTGACTGAAACCCGGAGCGGATTCACCGCCCCACTGACATTCGAGCCCCCAGCCTCCACTGAATGGGAAGTGTGCAAAGGACTGAAGCTTGAGCTCCATTAAACCCAACAGCAATCGCGCCAGTTTAAATCCAAACACTTTTCCCTAACTAGGCTGCAGACCGGGCCATTTCTGTTTCTCCTCATTTTCTCACTCGCTTAGCGAGCTCATCCAAGTGGTTTCAAAACCCTAAGATGGATGGTTTCTCTCATACAGAAACCATCCATTTTAAAGGATCTCCTGATCTGTTCCACATTTTAGGCAGACACAGGGGAAAATATCTGTGTGCCAGGCACCATTCTCACAGCTTACTGTAACTGCTTAAGGTATCCCGCATGTGCTTCCACCGAAAGAATCCCCACTGCTAGTCCACAGGTTGTTTTGGGGTTTGTTTTAATAAAGAAACAAACTTCCCTCTGCCTCATCCATACCCCATATATTAACACCTCCTGCGGGAGACTGTCTGTTCTTTGGTGTACCAAAGAGAATCTTGCTCTTCAAGATTCTCTAAACTGACGCTATCTAATGCAGACCACATTACACGCTGGAGCATCTTTCTCAGCTACACGCTATGGCCGAGGGAACTCAGGGGAGGAAACGGAGCGCAACACCACAACAACTGTGGTCTCCGAGGACTTGTGGAGTGGTGGTTAAGCCTGCTCAAAAGATGGGGAAAAGGCAGAGGTTGTGAGAGGCAGAAAACGAGGTGGAAGAAAGTGGGGGCAGTATTGCTACTTTTCTTTTCTTTTTACAAACATTCTGGCACTTTGTGGTTGAATGTCTCTGAACATATACAGAGTTTGTTCCCCAAAGGGCAGGCTTCCTTGCCTGTACGGAGACTGCCGGTATTCCGGTACCTAGGCTGGCCAGCCAGCATTGGTATGGGGGGCACAGATGTTGCTGAGAAGTGGCCTAGAGCAGCCATCCACATGAGGGGGGAAGAGGCTCAGATTGTGGAGTGGCAAGTTTTACCAGACAACAGCTGGAAGACCCACACGCAATCACCTTGCCTCACCAAATGCACCCTGCAAAATGATCCCAACCAGCCAACCCCATCATCTGGACCTGAAGAGGCGGAGCTCAGTGCAGCAGTACAGCATGCAAGCATTTGCATCCACAGCACATCGCCCACAGAGCGCACAATGCATTTAGCGCCAAACAACACCTTGCCATAGGCATATCCCTATGGCTGCACACACCCATGAACATGAACAACGAGAACTGTTTGGCAAAATCCCTCCCCCCACACACAGTGCCTTTGGGTTGATCAGTTTGGGCTACTGGCGAAGAGATTAAAATTCAGGTTGGATTAATACGGCTCTGAATTGGTGCCAACCCCAAGGGATGGAGGGGGGAGGAAAATGGGTGCAGAAACTGGAGAGAATGGTGAAGCACATTATAGTCTACGAAAGCACATACTTTTCTTGTGTCATTTATATACTGCTGAGTATAGTAAAATGGTATTCTACAGTAGACAGTGGAGGCTGGTGGCTCCGATGCCACTGAGGTGGTGAATCTGCCCCAGGTTCAGTCAGAACTCTAAAGGAACTATCCGCACCTTGGATAGCTCCTTTGGAGTTCTATTGCTCTTTTAGAGTTCTGACTGAAGCCTGGAGCAAATTCACCACCTCAGTGGCATCGGAGCCACCAGCCTCCACTGACAGCGGATGGTCTTTTAAGAAGCACCTTCGTTTCCTTGTTGGTTTAGTTAGAATCATATTACTGGAGTGCTAGAGACAACTCTTTGGCTTAGCTATTCTGATCATTCATGTTATTACTCTTTGGTCACCAAATGTTGAATTGCTGGAGGAGCCTATATAAATAATCGCACCCTAAATGGCGAACCAGAGTTGTAGTAACGTTTTTAAAATATATCTCTCTCTACCATGATATAATTATTCTCCTCTGGGCAGGTTCCTAGAGTTTCCTTCCACTCCCCCCCCCCCCCCAAACGCTTAGAATCAGACACAGCCAGACAGAAGCAAACATATGGAGCGGCCTTCCAGATATGTTGCACTACAGTTCCCAGCAACCCCCCCCCCCCCAAAACCGGGCTGATCTGGAGCAAAAGAAAAGCGTGGAGCTGTAAAGATTAAAAACGTCCCGTCTGGAGATAGCAACGTCCGTGGTTGCAGTTGCGGGGGGTGGGGGAGCGTAACTAGAGTAACTAATCGCTCGTCCTTTGCCTTCTGGTGCTTGGCGAGGTTTTTGCTTGGCAGATGACCTCCCTTCCCGCAATGACGCCACGACCCCAAGAACATAAACAAAGGCGTTGCAGCCTCGCACAAACAGATAGGCGCTTGGGACAAAACGTCACTTGTTATTATATTATTTTTGCATTAATATTATGCTACTATTATATTATTAGTAGTAGCATAATAGTAATACAATAATAAGAATAGATCATGCTAGTTATCCATCATCATCATCATCATCATCATCATCATCGCGTTGTTAATAAAAGCATCGCCTACGATGATGATTTGCAAGAGCAAAGATTGCTACGCTTTTGCAAACACGCCGACGGCGGTGATCCGGCGCCCACCACCTTTCCCTCGTTCTCGCCACCGAGTCCAACAGCACTCCTGCGCTCCTTCTCTTTTGCGAAACACCGCGATTGCGGGCAGCGTCGCAAAGATCGATCCCACCCCCACTACCCTCGGGCGCCAGCCTCACCTGTTCCAATCGCCGCCGTAGCTGCCGTGGTCCTTCCCGTCCAGAAACCTGGTCCAGCCATCCGCCGTCTTCACCCAGCTCTGTCCCGGCGATCGCCAATCCTGCCCTAGAAAAGGCATCGTGGCCGGCCGAAAATGAGACAGCAGCGACGGCGGCAAACGTGTGCGATCGCGACCTCTCCTTTTTCCTGCAAAGGCGCCTGAGAAGGGCTGGCGGTGGAGAAAGGTCTCCGCTCCCTGCTGAGATCGGAGGCTGTGAAATTCTGCTACTTCTCCTTATTCTTTTTCCTGCTCCTTGATTATCCTCGTCTTCGCCCTCGGCTCGGTTTCTCTGCTTTGGCTCCGGCCGCCTCCGTATTTATCTCGCGGGCTGCTGCTGCTGCTGCTGCTGCTGCTGGTTCTTTGTTGCCGGAAGAGCCGCTCGAGCTCCGCCCCTCGCTTGGGGAGGGGACACGTGGCTTTGTTTATGGACGCTCTTCGGTGTCTTCTTGAGAAAGAGGGAGAGAGACGCGGGGGAGGGGGCCGTGGTTGTTGCTTAGGCTGCTTCTGCCGGTTGCACAATCCCTGGAAATGGAAACTTTTGGCCTGGCACGAGGGTCTCGCTCAGCTGCCCAGCTTTGGGATATTTATAGGGCCCCAAAGCAAAGTTTAGCAAAACCAAAACAAAGAGAGGCTACAAGGAAAAATGATGTGCAGCAGTGCACTTATTATTATTATTATTATTATTATCATAATCATCATCATCATCCAAACGTTTATTGCTCAATCCAAAGAGCACTGCAACACTTATTATTTTCCAAAATCCACAGTTGGGCAGTACCTTTATTAGGATCAATCAAAGCATCAAGGGGAAGGTTTTGAGGACTTCAAAACTCTTCACTAGGCTGGATGGTGCGCAAAGCAAGGAGTGGGGGAAACGGGGCGGGAAGTGCAACATTAGGCTGGATATTGAAGCCATAAAGCCTGCATTCAGACCAGGGGTGGGCAACACAGACAGCATGAGGCCCACATCCCCGTTGCCAAATTTAACACAGTGGCTAAAAGAAGACGAAGAAAAAGGCAGCAATTTTCCTTTAAAGCTAGCCTGCAGGATGCATGCATCTGGTTGGGATGCAGAATTCTGGTCCCAGAAGCTTCCCTAGAGCGGGATTTTGCTTTTAAACAAGTCACATGCTCCCTTGACTTGGGAAATCACCTTTTTGCCGCCTTCACCACTGCATCTCTGAATATTGATGGCAAATAATACCATACAGTGGCACGATGATCTGGGGTATGGACGCTGGGGGGGGGGCATGTGGCCCCCAACTCCAAAAGTTGCTCACCCCTAGGGTGACCAGATAAAATCCAGGTCAGGGCTCATGTAACTTTAACAGTTGTAGAGAAAAAGGAATTTCAGCCAGTGTTATTTGTATGCAATTAGTTCCTGGTGAAATTCCCTCTTCATCACAACAGTTAAAGTTGCAGGGGCCCTGCCTTCTTTTGTATAGGGTCACTCTAGTATAGTTTCAAGGAACCCTAGGGGAGAAAATTTTGTCCTTGGATAACAAACCTCAGTCTCACTCCAGCAGCTGATGTGATTGTACATTTAAGGAACAGGGTCTAGTTCGCACTTTACTTTTACAGTGCTTGTATACTGTCCAGATGCCTGTGTACACAATCCATGCATGGAAATATTTATGAGGTCCCTGCATCCATGTACACTGGGAAAATCTGGCCATTTAAAAACACCTGTGCCACTCAGAATTGCTGCATGTCTTTTGTATCTACTGGTACAGGTATCTGTACCTGAGTTCAAGAAGTAAAGTGTGAATTGATTAGTCCCTGAGTCAGAGGTTGAAGAGAGGCAACGGCCTCCGGCATGATCAGGGGCTTGTGACTCACTTCTTTTTCATTCCAGGACAAATGATCCTGGAAACAATAGCAGAAGTGTTATTGCTGGTGGATGCAGTCCACAGTTCCGTGGAGGAGGAGAGTAACCTGTGAATGATTCCAGGCCAATCAGCAACTACAGGGTGTGACTGAGGTGCCCTTTAAATGTTCTTCCAGGGTGCTTCCAGAGGGAGGGCTCCTAGTGCGACCAATCAAAAAGCATTGTGCTGCTAGTCTGTTTGTTCCTCTGGATACATGTGCATTTGACATGGTAGGACATACAGCCACCATGCTCTGCTTCTACTGTGCCTCACCCTCTGCTTCTACCATCCTCCTCCAATGCCTCGCTGAGGGGTCCCTTCCTCAATTATAGGACATATTTCTCTCTAAACATGCACAGAATTGTGCCCTGATTCATTCAATCCCCATCTTGGGAGTGGGTCCAAATGAGTTCCTGGGGAAATTCCCTCTTCATCACAACAGTTAAAAGTGCAGGCACTATACTAGAGTGACCATATACAAAAGAAGGCAGGGCCCCTGAAACTTTAACTGTTGTGATGAAGAGGGAATTTCACCAGGAACTAATTGCATACAAATAACACTGGCTGAAATTCCTTTTTCTCTACAACTGTTAAAGTTACATGAGCCCTGACCTGGATTTTATCTGGTCACCCTAGGGGTGAGCAACTTTTGGAGTTGGGGGCCACATGCCCCCCCCCCAGCGTCCATACCCCAGATCATCGTGCCACTGTATGGTATTATTTGCCATCAATATTCAGAGATGCAGTGGTGAAGGCGGCAAAAAGGTGATTTCCCAAGTCAAGGGAGCATGTGACTTGTTTAAAAGCAAAATCCCGCTCTAGGGAAGCTTCTGGGACCAGAATTCTGCATCCCAACCAGATGCATGCATCCTGCAGGAGTTCCTCAAAACTTCTATTCAGGCATTATTTCCTCAAGCAACTAATAGCACATATAGGTGATTGTGGGGCGGTGCCCACTGCCCGCACCCCTACCTCCACGTCCCCAGTGTCACTGCCCTTTTCGTCCAGGGCTGACGTCAGGGATAAGAACGGTTGGGCCCCTGACAAGGTCTCACACTCTAGCGGGGGCCTACTGATAAAAGCCCCTTGGAGTAGCTCCTCCTTCTCCTCCTCCTCATGGCAACCTACTGGTCTCCCTGCCTCTCGCTCTGGCTCAAACAATAGTGGTCGTGAGAAGGAGGAGCGTCAGATGCCGCTGTCTACTTGCCCCCTGGCTCTCTGCAATGATGAGAAAGAGGATGTGGAGCAATAGCAGTTGGTGACGGTGAGAAGGTAGACTCCCTGAAGGAGGGGGCTCCTTGAGAGGGTGTTGCCCATGGGCCCTCAAAACCTGGAGCTGGCACTTTCTTCACCAACCTTCCTTTGGGGAGAGGTGTACAATTTGCAACAGGGCAGCCTGCTGATCATGTATAGGCTTTCCCTGCGATCTGGAACCCTGTGCACTCAGGGTTCTAGATCACAGGGAGAAACTACATGCATTTGGCAGGTTTCCCAATGTGTGGATGGTGAAGGGACGAGGGCACTGGCAATGCAGGGCCACCGGGAGCAGCCCTGCCATCCTCCTCATGCAACGTTAACAATATGAGGAAATGATGTCTAAATAATGAGAATAACAGAAATGACAAATGAGCTCCCTTGAAAGATAGATTGCCCACCCCTGCCAATTTCCCCCTGCAATGCACAGATCCAGGGGAGAATCAGGGTTTATTCTAGGGATGGGTGAATCTACCAATTTCACTTTTTCCTGCATTTGAACTTCTTAAATCTCACGTTTTTTCTCTCCAATTATGAAGAACTTAGTGAATTGTGGTACATTCTTATAAAAAACTAACTGAAATGAAATTTTCAGCCACCTTCACCAGCCAAATTCAAACAGTCCAGCTATTCTTAGCATGGAGAGGACCGTGATGTACCTGCCTGCAATAGATTATTATTATTATTATTATTATTATTATTATTTATTACATTTATATACCACCCCATAGCTGAAGTGTTAAAAGATAAGGAACCTGTCAGAAAAAAAGATATGGCAACCTTAGGTAAGCACTATACATTTGACTACACAAAGGGTGCCTCTACAAGAGCGATTTAAAGTTCTTTCAAGGCACATTACAAATTTTACCTCTACAAGAACGGAGCGCAAATCAGGGGTCGAGGCGCTTTTTATCTCCGATTATTCGCATTTTCAAATGCACGTTAAATAGCGAGTTTTAATTTGCCGCGGGAGTTAAAGCGCCTTATGGTCATGTAAACATGTGATTCTCTGAATGTAAACAACTTTAAAGCACGTTTCATATAGCCCGTAATGCGCTTCACTGCCTCTCGTGAATTGGTATTAGGAGTAAATGCTCTTCTCCATATATGCGCATAATCAGGCAACCGGGCGTCAAACCGAAATCTTGTAGAGGGGGCCAAAGATTCAAATCCAGGCTTTTAAGATCAAAAGCACTTAATGCTCTGGGCTAGAATGGATGAATCTGTGAGTTCAGATGTTGTCCAACTGAAGTTCTCTTTGTCTTGGACATGGAGAACATCATAAATTCTGAAATTCTCACCATCCCTACTTGATTCTCAGTTCATGTGAGGTGACAATGGTCTGGCCACTGCCCTGGGATTGCACCCTAGAACATGCGCCAGTATCCCCTGCTATGCATGGAGAATCTGTGGCAGAGACTCAGATTCCTTGGCAGGCAAGGTAATGTAGAAAGTATTTCCTGAAGGTAGAAAGTTTAAAAATGATTGTCTTGGGATGAGTGATCATGTAACAGACCTTCTCTTCCATTTCACCCACTTCACAGGGCTGGTGGGAAGGTTAGATGAGGTGAGGCTGGTAAATCAATTTGTATACTGCAAAACATTTACTAATAACACGATCATAAGTTTTAATCTATCTAACAGTTCAAGGGCTTTTAATGATTATGTCCCCCCTAAAAGCCTTGTCACTCTGCAAAAGAGGGCAGGGCTCGTGCAGCTTTAACTGTTGTGATGAAGAGGGAATTTCATCAGGTGCTGCATGCATACAAATAGCACTTGCTGAAATTCCCTTTTCTACACAACTGTTAAAGTTACACGAGCCCTGTCCTCCTTTTCATATGGTTACCCTATCTGTGTCATTTCAGCTGGGAAGAAGCCGTACCCATCCCAGAGCTGCAGGATGAGCAGCTGTGGCTTTCTTCTGTTGTGGTTGGGCTTTCGTTGCCATTTGTGTATTCCACGTTTTCCCCAAGGATGCAGTTTGTAAAAGACCAGTGGCTCAAACCAACGTGTCTTCTCCTTGCTGTTATGCAAAGGAAGGGAAGAGAAGGTAGCCTGAGTTTGCTTGCGTAAGAGTGCGTGAGAGATAAACATCCCCCTACAGAAATCTAGGTGTCATAATCCAAGTCACACTGTCACCCCATCTCCTGGGGGCTGATTGATCTGCTGACTTGTGGAGTTGCAACAACAGCTGGCGCTAGCTGCACAAGGTGCTATGTGTTGTTCAAAATAAAGTCTCAGAAAGCAACAGCTCAAGGTTGTAAACATAAATCTCTGAATTGTACGTCTCCCTCGGGGCTGGCACGGCTGCAGTGAGCTCTGAGTCGTTGAGAATGGAGGGGAATGTTTTGAAGTCAGTCAGAATAGGCGTTTCCAATTATTTGGGCCTACTGAATTAGGCTGGCACTAGACGATGGTTTATTTTTAGAGAGTTGAAGGTGGTTTGAAAGAGAGATTGTTGCTTCAGGGGGTTGGAGGATGCTCATTTTACTTTTGCCTCTGGTAAATAAGTATCACAGATTTCTCTTTTTGTTTCAGAAATCCTTTTTGACCCAAGGGAACAGTGGGACACAATGAATGCACATGTACATCGTGAGAAACAAACTTGCAACTTCCTTAACTGTCCGTGCAGCCTTATCCTCCTTTTCTGAATGCTGTGTGAAACAGTTTTGGGGGGCTCGTTTTACTTTTGCCTCTGGAAAACAAGTTTACCAGAGCCCCTTCTACACAGTATTCAGTGAACAGGTGACTGGGGGGGGGATTGTGGTTGATAGCCAACCCCCCAACCCCACCCCAACACCTGCTGGCCACTCTTCCTGGGCATTCAGACATTTGATAGTCATGTGAAAACGCCTAACACAAGCACAGATGTCCATCTACAGGAATCCTCCATGTGAGTGGGAGCTCTGATCAGCCTAGATTCCTACTTGAGTGGAGGAACCCCTTTTTCATACCAACTTCAACTGCACAGCCACCTAGGGGCATGTCAGTATTGAGGACAGGGCTTGAAGTGCAATTCCACATACAGCAAACGAGTGGAGAAGAACCTCTGGACATAACAAGACCAATTGAGGTTGTTCACACAGCATTGCAACCCAGATTACAGGTCATGAGTTGCCGTTGAATTGTGGGTTGCTGTTGAATCATAAGTTGTTGTGTTGTGTGAACCCAGCTGCACTAACAAACCCTTTTTGTTAACCATGAACAGCCCAGAGTTCACAACCCAACAACAAACCGTTATGTTCTGGGTTTCAAGAGACAAGGGTGCAAATATCCTATTTTAAAGCTCTTCTAATAATCAGGATGTATTGGATTATGTGTGTACCATATTTGAGCTTTCTGTCTGTTGTGGAAATACCCAGACAATTTAGATACCCTCAGTTAGGAAGCCAGTGAGGTCCACACTTAGATATTGCCGTGAGATTGGGGTTGGACTGAATGACCTCTCAGGGTCCCTTCTAGACTAGCCATTCTGATAGTGAAAGATCCAGAATTAGTAGAGAGCGAGGGTACTGCTTAAGAGAAAAACCAGTTTGGTCAAGTCTTTGCCTGGGCATGCCTCTGTATATTAACTGACAGCTTGTCAGCACAGCTGTTACCTTTGTGAATGAGCCAGGAAGGCAGGAAGGTGACTCATCCTTTTGTCCTCTTGGCCTTATGGGAGGGAAATGAAATAGGCGGCTGTAAAAGAAAGCAGCCTGAAGCCTGGGGACAGAAAGATGTAAACTGAGGGTCAGAGAATTAAACGGAGCTATGGAAGATGTTGGAGTTTCCATTGGAGTTTCCAGCTGGGATCCTCCAACCGATCTCAACCTATACAACTGTAAATAAATGCAAACGTTACATAATGCAGTAAACCTCCAGTGAGCTCCTTCCAAAAGGAAACTGACCCCAGGTAAGCAATGAAACTCCTGAAACATCTCACTGCTCTGAGAATTGGGGAGCCCGTAACAATGTAGAACCACCCTGAGATGGATTCCATTCCATGTAAGACGAAATGGCAAAGATCTATTTGGACCATGCCAATTTTGGTAAGAGTTCTTGCCCACACTTGTTAACTGCCTGGTCACTATCTTGCTTGTCATTTTCTTTTCCATGTGGTTAGTTAATGCATACAGTGTATTTCAGGTAGGTAGGCATATTTGGAATTTTGAGAGAGTGTTGGGGGTGCTCTCACAAAATGGCTGCCATGGGGGGGATTGCCCATTCCTAAAATATCCAGTCACAAAACACTAATTTCCCAGAAGGCAAAGAGCTGAGAATAAAAGAAAAGTAACTTGGCCAATAACCTAATTACAAGGCACAGGAGGGGGCAGAGTTCCGAAATACAAAACCATTCCTTTGCAGGGTGACCATATGGAAAGGAGGACAGGGCTCCTGTATCTTTAACAGTTGTATTGAAAAGGGAATTTCAGCAGGTGTTATTTGTATGTATGCAGCACCTGGTGACATTCCCTCTTCAGCACAACAGTTAAAGCTGCAGGAGCCCTGTCTAGCATGACCAGATACAAAAGAGGGCAGGACTCTTGAAGCTTTAACTGTTGTGATGAAGAGGGAATATCACCAGGTGCTGCATACATACAAATGACACCTGCTGAAATTCCCTTTTCGATACAACTGTTAAAGATACAGGAGCCCTGTCCTCCTTTTCATATAGCACCCATAAGATAAGGATTTTCCTATAGTTAGGAACTGGTGAAAACAGCAGAAACAGTGGTTAGAAATAACTGAAGGGGAATTAAAATCACATATTTTTGGAGAACTTACATGTGTGGTTGTTTCAGCTGTCACTTGATAGCCTAAGATTTATTACAATCACCCCCCCCCCCCACCATTGAGTCATCCTGGGTTATTGCCTCCCACTCAGAGGTTTCAGACAATCTCCCCAAGGACCCGTTTGGTTGACCTCATCACATGACAGCTTTCTTTCCCTTTTCATAGCAACTGCTCTTAGGAAATTAAGAAAACTCTCTCACAGTGAGTCACCCTGTGATGAAAGCTTCAGGCAACCAGGCTATCATGTGACAATTCCAACCCTATGGTCTGAACTCATCCACTGCCTCAGGCAATTACCTGCAAATGGAAGCTGAGTTGGGAAATTATTATTATAAGAAACAAAGATCTAGAGCAGCCTTCCCCAACCTGGCACCCTCCAGATGTGTTGGACTACAACTCCCAGCATCTCCAGTGCCCATGGCTGGGAATGCTGGGAGTTGTAGTCCAACACATCTGGAGGATGCCAGATTGGGGAAATCTAATCTGTGATAACACAGCATACTGTCACATACAAAAGGGTAAAAGCCGTGTTGCCCCAGGGGGCAGCACTAGATCGAATGCACTTAAGTTAAAGGAGTGTAGATTTTGGTTGAACATTGGGAGAAACGTCTTAATGGTAAGAACAATTTGGCAACTACCTGCATGAATGGATGGATGTGTTCTTCCTTGCTGGAAGTCTTTGAGCAGAGTCTAGATAGCTATCTGTTGGGGATGCTGTAGTTCTAGATTTCCTGCAACGAGCATCAGGCGATTGGATGAAATGGCCTGCAGGGATCCATTGAACTTTATGATTACAGGGCAGGATCTACACTATTACTTTAAAACAGTTTATAACAGTATTGTCAACTGTTGGGGCCCGTAGCACACCCCATATACTGTTTTCAAACTGTTTTCAAAGTGTTATATCTTGCTTGGTGCAGATTTGGCCTAGGTTTCTGTTGAGACCAGCCAAATAGGCATAGGCATGCGCAGCACATTTAATTAAGGGATGCACCCAGGGATTATTTTTTTTAAAGGTGAGCATTTATTGAATACTCAGTCATAAAGGACAATTTATTTATTTATTTATTTATTTATTTATTTATCACTGTAGAACTGATGCCGTGCTCCACATTTGGGTTGCCTGACTACAGGAGGGCTGTTGCAGGTGAGGGGGAGGAGGACGGGATGCTCCTCAAGCCCCAGCATTGGTGGAGCTTTGTGGAGACACTGGCCAGAGGAAGGGCTTACGAGGTGATATTAGCCTTTGGGGGCCCTCCTTAGGGCCTCTTTGAAGCATGGCTCCTAGCAGAGCAATTCCTTTTTGCTCTTACTGCCAGTATCAATGGTGCTCTCCTGGCGGCAGCGGTTCTTCGGTGTGGTGGTGGAGCAGCTGGAGGGTCATTCCCGCTATGTTTGGATACCCCTCTTGATCCCTACTCAATACCCCCCCTCAATTCGCCGCTTATTGCTTGAGACATTAGGGTGTGCCTGGGCACACCCAGCACACTCCTTGTGCATGCCTATGCAAATAGGCAAAATGTTGGAGATCGGTGATAGAATTACAACCCTTCCTTGCCACCCCTGAATCAGATCAAGATCACAGTATTGTGAGAGGTGGGCGTAATGCTTTCTCTTTGCACCATTTTCTCTAAAGCATATGGGTAGCTGTGATGGTTTTCCTAATATTAGGCTGACCATATGAAAAGGAGGACAGGGCTCATGTAACTTTAACAGTTGTAGAAAAAAGGGAATTTCAGCCAGTGTCATTTGTATGCAATGAATTCCTGGTGATATTCCCTCTTCATCACAACAGTTAAAGTTGCAGGCACTATACTAGAGTGACCATATACAAAAGAAGGCAGGCCCCCTGCAACTTTAACTGTTGTGATGAAGAGGGAATTTCACCAGGAACTAATTGCATACAAATGACACCGGCTGAAATTCCCTTTTCTCTACAACAGTTAAAGTTACATGAGCCCTGTCCTCTTTTTCATACGGTCAGCCTACCTAATATAGCAAATAGCAATCAAAGAGGCAGTTTAGACTGGGAAAATAGCATAAGGGAGAAAAGTTTAACTCCTTCCCTGCTGCCATGGCCTTGCTCTCCCCCATCTGACCGGTTTAAAAAGAAAGAAAGAAAAAACTACATGGGAAAAAAAACCTACAGAAAGTCGTGGTAAAACAGCATCATGAAAAAGTGCAATTTGTGTGTGTTGGGGGGGGGGAAGCCCAATATGGGTAAATACTAGGCTCTATAGACACCCTCCCCCCAGGTGCTGTTGATGGGTGACTTCAAGGGCCCAGCTCTTCCTTTTGTTGGTTCTTTACTGGAATTGGAGGGAAAAGCCCTTCAAATGGAGGACACTTTCAAAATAGAGGACAATGCTTTGTCAGTCAGTAAAATGGCCACCTGGCTACCCTGATGTGGTCCTTTAGGACTGATGTTACCTGACTTTGATTTGCCTGCCATAGAAGGATTTAACTCTTGCCTAATGACAAAGCTTTTCTGCCTGTGACATTTTAATGGGAGAGCAAGGGAACTATCCATTACATCTATGATCATTGAATGGATCTTGGTTTTTGTTTTGTTTTTTCAGTTGCCTTTTACAGTAGCCCCAGGTCCCTGTATTGCAAAACTAGGCCATTCACTACATTGCTTATCAGGGTTGGCCTTTCTTGACAAGGAAAAGAGAGAAACTACATAGGCAGGGCTCTGCATGCCTAGACACAGCATCTCAGGTACCACTAAAATTATTATTATCTCTATTTTCCTGCTCGTGGCGGTTTTTCTAAACTGACATGGAACCAATTAGCTAGGGTGGTCGTTGGCTCTCCCACACGAGAGGCATTCAAGAGGCAACTGGACAATCATTTGTCAGGGATGCTTTAAGGTGGGTTGCTGCATTGAGCAGGGTGTTGGACTTAATGGCCTTATAGGCCCCTTCCAACTCTACTATTCTATGATTATGATTCTACGGGCTTTGCCAAGTCATGCTGCGTTTTACTGATTCAGGAATTTCCTGACTATTGAACATGTTTTGATTGCTTTCTGGATGTTGGTGTGGATGTATTTTGGTAGGCCCAGTTTCTGAAGGTTTTTGATATAGTTTTTTGATGTGATGCCAGTGACTGATGTGACTAAGAGCCTATCTACACACGAGTTTTTTGACGTTTTATAAGGGTTATGAAAACTCTTTGGGCCACATGACGCACTCCCTATAACGTTGTATACCTGAGGTTTTTTAAAACTCACTTCAGTTATATACAACGGTTTCACTTTTAATAAATCGTTTTAAGCAAAATAATGTGTCCTTCCTTACCGTTTGGGATTCATGGGGGCAGTGCTTCCTTTACTGGTGCCCAAATGCTTAGCAGTTGATTGGTGGGGAAGAAAAAGGAAGTGGACCAGTGAACTACAACACCCACAATTCTTAGCCCTATACTCGCTAGGGAATGACAGAGGAACTAAGAAGGAAGTGTGTAACTGAACTACAACCCCCACAATGCCTTGCCCTAAATTCATTGAAAAACAAAAGAGAAAGAGACAGGGCAGAACAGCATGTGACTGCACACACCGCTTTAAAGACTGAAGACTGTTCTCCTGTAACGTGAGTACTCAGTAATGTGGCCTAAGACGTTTTAGAACGCACCTATTTGGAACGTTTTAAAATACTTTTTAAAACGTTCCAAAGGACTGTGTGGATTCCCCCTAACAGGATAATTGTGACCTTTTCCTGTTGCCATAGTTGTTTAACTTCCATAGCCAGTATTGTATATTTTCCGCTCTTTTCCTCTTCCTTTTCTACAACATTTTTGTCATTAGGTATTGCTATGTCGATGAGGTAAATGTGTTTTTCTTTTTTGTCTATAACTGTTATGTCTGGTCGATTGCAAGGTATTGTCTTGTGTGTATGAATAGTTCTGTCCCAGTATATTTTATGATCTGCATTTTCCAAGATTGAGTATGTATAGTAAGGTGTAGATTTTTTGATGAGGTTGAATTTGATGGCCAGTTGTTGGTGAATTCTTTTTGGAGCTGTATTGTGTTTGTCCGTATAGTAAATTACTGCCAGAATTTTACATCCTCCTGTTACATGGGCTTAGTTCAGACAACATGTTAGTCAACGGTGGACTATTTAAGCAACCATTGCTTAAATTGTTCCCCGTTGACTAATGTGTCATCTGTTGGGCAAAAACCATGCCACGGTTAGTTATTTCCCAGAAATAACCAATGGAGATAACCAATGGTTTGCAGAGTTGTTTCTCTGCACAATCATTGATTATCATGTCGTGTGGCAGGCTCCGTGGATTATTTCCCATGTTTACAAAGTCACAAGGTAAGAGTGGCAGAAATCCCTGCTGCTCTTGCCCATGCTCTGTCGGCATGGGAAATCATCCTGTCCCGGGAAGTGCTTGGGGAACCGCCGATCGTGCCGTCCCTTGGTGGGGTGGAGCAATCGGGGGCTCCCTCACGCTTCCCAGGATGGGCACATGCTATCCCTGGGTGGGCTGCCACCAGTTGCAGCACCCCATGTGTTCCCAGGGGTGTGCATGTCCCTTGCCCCGCCCTGTGATCCATCTGGAGATCGGCTTGAAGGGATAAAAGGAGCCCCATCCCCTTGAGGCGATCCTCAAAAAGGCAGCCCCCCCAAAGGATGTCTCCCAGAGCTGGATGTGTAATGTTAAACTGTGGGAGAAAGCCATCTGCCGCTATCAGGGTGGGACACAAGGATTCGTCCTGCAGCTGTCATGAGCAGGACAGATTCTTGCACGTCCCCTCTCCATTCACCAGAACAGAAGGGGGATTCTTTGCTGAGGCAGGAGCGATGCAAGGAAACCGAATGTGCAAGCCTCCCTCCTGCTGCAGCAGAGGCTTCCCTTTCTGTTCTGGCGAATGGGGGGACGGGGGACACACAAGAATCTGTCCTGCTCGAGACAGCTGCAGGACGGATCCTTGCACTGCTGTGGTGCACTTCCTTCCCCATCAGGGTCATGGCAACAGGGAAGGGGGCAGCGTTGCTATAGACACCCACTTTCCTGTTGCCATGGCCCCAACAGGGAAGGCATGTCAGAGCCGAGCGATGTCATCCCTGCCAGGGGATCAGATGGCTCAGCGCCGACATGTCCTTTGCCGGCGGATGGATCTGGTGCCCTGACACCCAAGGAGACTGTTCCAAAGCCTTTTGCTTCTGCAGCGGGGGCGGTGCATGTTTCTCCGCACGCCTGTCCCTGTGCGGCCGCCGCAGCGAGAGCCAGCAGCCACATCACCTCCAATGATCATCCTCAACAGAATAGGGGCCATAAAATGTACTAGTTTATTTCTTTGTTACATTTATTTACATTTACATGTTGCATTTTCTTTGTTACATGGAGCCCAAGGCTATATGCACGATCCATTTTATCCTCACAACAACCATGTGAGGTAGGTTAGGCTCAGTGTCAGTGACTCAGTGAGGTTCATGCCTGACTGGGGACTTGAACCTGTGTTTCCCCAGTCCCAATTGAACATTCTAATCACAGCACCACACTGGCTCTCCTGCTACACTACACGAGTTTCCGCATAAGGATTGCCATTTTTATGGACCATTGCTCCTTGTTTAATAAATGGAAATGTAAACAGATGTGACTTCAAGTGCACCTTGATATGCAGATGTTAGCTAGTGTTAATTCTTATCCCCTCTGATTTCTGTGGCGCAAGCTCTTGTTAAAGGAGCACTCAGGACTGGTTTAAGTTGATTAAGCAAGTTGCTGATTAATCCTCCCAAAATGTCGTTGTTACTTCCTTGGCCTGGTGCTTCAGTTCCTAGCTGTATTTGCATAAAAGCTCCCAGCTGTATGTGAGTCTATCTATCTATCATCTATCTATCTATCTATCTATCTATCTATCTATCTATCTATCTTGATGTCACTCACTGCCTAGCCCCATCTTGTCTTTCTAGATAAGCAACGCTGGTTTAGTGATTTCACTGGCAAACACATGGATGTTTTCCAGTGAGTACAAATTTGGCACTGTTTGAATGAAAAGCTGCCCATTGCTCCAGAACTGATGGAAACAGAACACATGAATCACCCTAGATCTGGTGATGTATTTTGGGCATGATCCTGCCAAAATTAAGCATTTTATTTTACCGGAGTTAAAGCACATTCTTGACACACTGGCTGTACTCAGACAACACGATAGTCAAAGGTGTGGTAATAATCAACTCGACAGTTATTTATTTAGGGGGATAATCAACCGTGGTGTGGATTAGGATCAGCGTTGAGTTGACTATTAGTCCACGCTGAGTTGACTCACTCATCTCTCCACCTCTCTCCCCCACTCAGTCCTCTCACTAGTATCCCATCAGCCATTGCTGCTAAAAAAAATCTATCCTGCTGGCTGGAATAGAGTGGCAGTCACCACTTTGACCACTCTTGCCTTGAGACTCAGTGGCCAATGAAATAACCAACGGTGCCTGCTATACAACATGATAACCAACAGTGGTTCAACTAGCCAATACTGTCCAGTGTTGGTTCTTTGTGTGTGTGTTTTTGGCCAAATAACCAACCATGGCTTAAAAAAAATCCCTCCACACAACACAATAACCCAAAGTGGGTTAAACAACCAACTGCCGACTATTTAAACCACTATTTATCGTGTTGTTTGAATCCAGTCCTTCTCTCCAATGGAAATCAGCGGGTCTTAAAATGGTGTAACCTTGGCTGGATTCTGCAACTTGATTGCTTTGAGAATATTAAAGTTCCCTTATGATGCATCTTGAAGGACACTCGTTCAGCATGTCCCAAGAAATAGTATTAAAACGGTCCTCAAACGGATGTTTTTAAATCATTGTTCTGTCAGCGTAATTCTTCGGCTCACCTTCTTTACTTATTGTGTTGGTCACAACCTCAATTTGGTATTTTCAGTGCAATGTTCCAGAACTAACTTTATCTTTTGGCAAAGGAACACAGCACCAGGAGGGGCAGCAAATTGACAGCTTTTGTGCCTGCACCATCTTCCACGAGAAAGGAATTCCAGTTTTTCTAAATAACACTTTATTATCTTTAGCTCCATTCCCAGACCTTTCCTTCCACCATTATTCCCTTCTCCCTCTCCCATGCAAGACAAATTCCTCAGAATTCAAACTAATAGTTAGCCGAATACGACAACAGTTATTTATGACAATATTTTAACAAGTAATGTGTGCCTGTGCATGCCAGAGGGATTTTCTGCATCATGTGCAAAAGAGCAGCTAAAATGATCAAAGGGCCGGAGCATCTTCTCAGTGAGGGAAGGTGACAACAGCTGGAATTGTTTAGCTTGGAAAAAAGGAGGTTCAGGGGAGACCTGATAGAGGTGTACAAAATTATGCATGGTGTGGAAAATGTTGGTAGAGATACATTTTTCTCCCTCTCCCATAATACTAGAACCCAGTGGGATCGTCCGATGAAGCTGATTGGTGGGAGATTCAGGACAGACAAAAGGAAATGCTTCTTCACACAGCGTATTGTTAAACTATGGAATTCTCTACCACAGGATGTAGTCATTGCCATCAATTTGGATGGCTTTAAAAGCGGTTAGATAATTCCTGGAGGAGAAGGACATTAATTGCTACTAGTCCTGATGTACATCATTGCTGGGGAACATGGGTGGGAGGGTATTGTTGCACTGTGCCCTGCTTGTGGGTCCCTGGTCAACAGCTGTTGGCCACTGGGTGAACAGAGTGCTAGACTAGATGGACCCTTGGCCTGATCTATCATGACTCTTCTTATGTTCTTAAATTGTTTTAGCTTGGCTCTGTGGTGTTGTGTTTTTCCGTTGTATATTAATGGCAGTTTTGGATATTGTGCAGAAGCGTTGGATATAGTGCAGATTGTATAAGGGACTAGCTTATCCTTTTAATATTCTTTCTGGTAACCTCTGAAGTGGTTACTCGCATGAGCTAGAATCACATTTGGTGCAGCTCCATGCCTGTCCCACCCAGCGTCTGCACAGTCAAACGTTGCCCTTTATTTGGGATCAGGAAGAACTACTCTCCTACATCAGACTGGCCAATGACTCTGGGTTTCACCACCACCACCACCACCACCACCACGATTGCCTGCACATAATCTAGCTTCTTTACAGGAGTAACCTCCAGCTGTTTGTTCTGGTAAGCATCTTCTGACAATGTTTGTGGCATTTTGTAGTCTAGTTTATTTAGGTTGGCTCATAGCCTTGCCTCCACAGAATAGAGTTGGAAGACTACATGGCCCTTTAGTCTCCTGAAGCTTTGTGATCTATGTACATACTGTAAGATTTTTTTAAAAAACCCGATACAGAGAACTTGTGTCCTGCTCCTCAGAGATAAATTTTCTTTCATGTTGAATTATAGCCTTTGAGACCAACTGAGAACACCTTCTTGGCTGTGCCATCACTGTACCAAATTCAAACAGCAGGGGCACATCAGGAGCTTTTCTTGGTGGCTGCTCCTAGGGTGGCCCCTTATGCATCACCAGAAAAGAGAATGTCCATCACCAAACAAAGAAGACAAAAGAAGGTACACATTTGCACAAAAGTGCAAATGCTAATGTATAGAAGGAGATGCAAATTTAGAAATAATTACTACAATTTAAATTATAGCCAATGTGGTGTAGTGGCTAAAGTGTTGGTCTGGGAGTCGGGAGATCAGGGTTCTAGTCCCAACTCGGCCACGGAAACCCACTGGGTGACTTTGGGCCAGTCACAGACTCTCAGCCCAACCTACCTCACAGGGTTGTTGTTGTGAGGATAAAATGGAGAGGAGTATGTGTGCAACACCGCCTTGGGTTCCTTGGAGGAAAAAAAGCAGGATATAAATGCAATAATAATAATAATAATAATAATAATAATAATAATAATAAATATAATACATTAATCTATAATATTCAAGAGCATGAGCAAGTGTCCTGTGTGTGCCTGCTTAGCCTACTGTCTAACTTGGACTGGACAGCCTTTCAAATAGAGGTTGCCTTCAAAATAGATGACAGTCCTCTGGCAACCTTTCAAATAGAGGACTGTCCTCCTCAGTAACATAGAACAACACATGGCCCCACTATCTCAACTGTGGAACTTGATGTCCATCAAAATCCAGACCTGTATGTCTTCTAGAAGTATTGAAAGTTCAGCCTCACCGGTAACAGTCAAGGTGAAGCAGGTAGCAGATAACTTTAACTGATTTTTTTCATCCATACATTTCAATGGGTATACTGGACAGTATCCAGTTTGACACAACCATTAACTTATATTATGTTAGCATAAGTGATATCTAGCACAATGCCAATAGTGTTTTCTGGCATATTCTTTTCCTGGGGAAGCTCATTGCACCAGCAGAAACTACTGATGTCTGTTAACGCTACTGCCACGTAATATACATTAGCAGTAGTGTCAAATTGGATTGGCCACTGTTCCTATGATACTAATCTCTTTTCCTAAATGGTTGTCAGCCACCTTGAGCCTTAGAAGAAATTGGAGTGGAGGTTGCTCAGCCGCTCCACAGCAATTATTTCTACTATGGGCAGATCAAGATGATACCAGAGAATTGACCCTAACTGGAGGAATGCTAAAGGTATTTACCTGCAGTGGCATGAATTACCCAGGACAGAAAGAGCCTCCTGCCAAGAACCAGGGTTGACCCAAAATGTTTTGCTGCCTGAGTTGAAGGTCAAAGTGGTTCCCCTTCTCCCACGTAAAGAAGGAAACCAGACTGGCAGCTGAATCTTACTTCAACACTGGTAATGCTTTGCCTTCCCCCCATGCAGCATCTGCCGCCTAAGGCAGCAGCAACACTCTACCTAATAGTAGAGCCAGCCCTGCCAACAACAGACAGGTCCTGACTCCTACCTTGCTGAGAACAGCTTTCTTCCTTGGCAGTAAGGTTGAGGCTGCACTCACCTTCACATCCAGGTGCTTGTAGAGTTATGATGACATGATGATCATTATGCTCAGATGTACGTGAGCAAACCTGCCTGCACAGGATCACAGGTGTACATCTGGTTGTTGAAGTACCACAGCCCCAAGGGTGGATGAAGTCCTATTACTTTCCCCACCACCCCCATCACACAATGACCTTTGTGGTATGGTGGGATTCGCTGAGTTTGCATTGTAAGCCATAAAGAGTGAAGAAATGGCTTGGCCAGCCTCCCTAAGGACTGACCTATGGCCATGGTAAGAAAAACTCTCATCATCATCTCACTTCACCCCAGAAAGGCTGCTCCGTTATATAGGGATGGGACCCCCTTCCTCTGTTGCAGTCAGGGCTGGTTTCAGGGGTTGACATCATAGGGCACCTGCCATTGCCCATACTGCAGCAGGGGTCCCACTGCTGAACCTCAGAGCCCTCTGATAATGTTCCTCCTCCTCCTCCTCCTCCACCACCACCACCACCACCACCACTGCCTGCCTACTTGTCCTTGTTGCTGCTTGCTCACCTTCCTTCTCCACATGTATGAGCAGTGACAAGAGAAAGAAGGAGGGAGCAACTTCCACTTGCCTGGCTTTCTCCTTCTGGGCAAGAGGAAGATACCAATATATACTGAGGTGAATCTGAAGGTATGCAGAGATACAAAAGGGGAAGGGCGAAGGCAACCCCCCCCCCCCAAGAAATATGAAAATGGTACGAGCTGTGAGGTCCACCCCCTTGAGACTCCTTTATTCCTCCTATAAATCAAAGGATCCCAACCCTGGGATGGTTTCTCAGAATGCTGCACTGTGACTCTGTGACCCGCTGCCCTTGTCTGGCCTCACAGCAGCCCAGCACCCTGTCCTCTCACCTTCCCTTCCGCTGCCACCATTAAATACCTGTACCCCTCCTTGGGTATCTCACAAACCACACCAGAGTGAAACAAAAGAAAATGTATTAACAAGTAGTAAGGTATTGCAGTTGTAAAAGCGTAATGGTTTCCTCAGGCACAAAGTGTAATGGGTTCAGTACAGTTTCTTTAAATGGTTTCAAAAATGCTTCAGTTTCAACCCTGCCTACTCTACCCTCTAGGCCACACTACCACTCCTCCCTCTATCTATTCCCCCAAAACAACCTGCGTAGATCCTACACTATCCCAGACCCTTCCTATCTCTGACAGACCCCAAACTCACCTTCACACAGCACTTCACACACAGACCCATTCATCTAACTCCTCCCACACTCTTGACAGCAGCCAATCCAGACCTTAGACACACTAGCCAATCAGCACTCACCTCACATCCTGGTCCCAGTATATACACAATAAGTATATCTTTAAACAATTTAAACAAACATTCTTAAAAACATTACATATACTTACATCTAGAACAGGCAGAAAACAACAAAACATCACATGAGCATGCTCTGTGGTCTTCAGAAGCCATGAAATGTTGACTGTCATCTGGAAAAGAAAAACAGAAAATCAGAACAGTGAATAGGCTTCCTTGAGTCCCTAACAGCTTATAATATCCCACAGGAAGGCATCACTGACAAAGCTGAAAACCTGTAGAGGAACACTCAGGAGGGAGGATATACTGCAACAGTTTGTTGCAAGTCCTGCTTGCATTATTTTCCCCCTTGTTGTTAGATACAAACATTACGCTGTTACAGAATGTCATTTTTAATTGGAATCCCATCACAAGGAGGTTGCTGTCCCTTAAAGGGTTTTCAGTCTCCCTTGAAAGGTCAATATTTAGAGAGCCACTTTGCATTCCGCTCAGCCTCAAGCAACCAAGTTCCTCCAGATCCCGTGAAGTCCTTGCCAACCTTAGGGCATCATCTTGATGTTATGTAAGAGAAAAGGATTCCAATAACATCTCTGATTGTCGACTTCAAAGTTAATTATGCTGCAAACGCCTACTCCCAGGTGATCACAGACTGTGCGTAGTCATGTAAGCCCTTGTACCATTTATGCAACACTTTGCAGCTGCACATCATTGGCACACATTAATTCCTCAGCCCCGCACTCACTGTGGGGAGGTGAGGAAGAGTCATTCTCTTCCTTCCACCAAGTGGGAAAGAACAACACATTAAATTACCTGGCTAGAACTGCCAAAGCATGAGTGAGTGCCACCAGAAGGACTGGAATGAAGGAGGTTCTTTACCTGCAGACCACATGAACTCACCACGTGGCTTACTCTTTGAAGCAATGAGAAATCACTGGGAGAGGTCACACACATTCAGGTGTAGTGGAAATGGTTTAAACCCAAGATGTCTTCTTTTTCAGAAGGTCACCTCAAATGTACAGTAAGCACATGGGGGGGGGGGAACAGGACCTGCACATACTGGTACTGACCCCAACACTGAGTGTCCCACTGGCTCAGCTCCTGATGCCCATGTGTTTGGCACATGTACAGCTGTATATGCTACTCTTTTCAGATATTGCATTGAATGATCACACTGAATGATTTTCCAGCATCCTGGATCATGTGGAGGAGAGCCACCACAGATATACGAGGCTCTCCTATTCAGAAAGTCACCCTCGAAAAGTTCCGGGCGAAGTATAAAGTGTTGGTTATTTCCTTTAAAGCCCTTTATGGTTTGGGTCCAGGTTACCTGCGGGATTGCCTTCTCCCATACAATCCGCCCCGCAAGCTCAGGTCCTCTGGGAAGAACTTACTGCAGTCGGCCAAGACTAGGCTAACAACCGTTACCCAGAGGACCTTCTCTTCTGCCGCTCCCAGACTGTGGAATGACCTGCCGGAGGAGACTCGTCAACTTAACAGTCTTTTAGAATTTAAGAAAGCTATAAAGACTGTTCTCTTCCGGCAGGCATATCCAGTGGAATTTTAGAATGTTTTAAGGATGTTTTTAGGATGTTTTAGGATTTTTTATGCAGTTTTAATAATATGTGTCATGTTTTAATCAGTTTTATGTATTTTGTCATGTTGTTGTTCCCCGCCTCGATCCAGACGGAGAGGCGGGTAAGAAATAAATTGTTGTTATTATTATTATTATTATTATTATTATTATTATTATTCAGGGCAATGATGCAAGGGACAGGGCTAGCATGCATCTTCTCCTAGCATATTTATTCTATGCAGAATCAAAATGCCTAAATACTATAGTGCTACAGTGATATCACTTTGTGAGTTTCTCCACCAGCGCCAGAAGCAGCCAATGTCATGGAACGGATTGGGGAAACGTACAAAGTGATGATGCTGTGCCATGTGGCGAGTATTCTTGAAGGCCATTACAGCAGACAGGAGAAGTAGCTTGCTGAAAGGACTCCATTTGCAGTAGCATCTTTGGGGAGAGGGTAGGGATAACATGCGATGTGGCACATTTTGTTGGAGGAGATGCCATAAGGTGGTGCTACAGGTCTAACCAGGACCTCTGCAGTAGGGTCCTACCCTTAAGAAACTTCCAGGCTGATCTTTGCTGCACTGTAGTGCCACACTCCATTCATGGCCAGAGGCAATATTACAGGTTTCGCAGCCCAGCCAGACCAGGTGACTGGTCTGAATCACAGGGATCTGGGTGACCCTATATAATTGTTGCTCCAGTCTCATTTTCTCAATCCAAGCAACTTGCCTGTGAGAAAAAAGACTGCAGAGAGTCCTCCTTGCCTCACTTGCTCTGGAACCTTCTCCCCAGTCTTTCTGCTTCTGAACATTTGGATCCTTCTTTGCCTGTTCAGAAACCTGATCATCACCTGGTTGGAACCATGCTTGACTGTATGGAAGTTCTGTCTTTAGCAGGTGATGTGTGATGTCTCATTTAGGCACGCAAATCATCACTTGATGTTGTGGTCATATGAAGAACATACACGTGTGAAACAGCCCACAGTCTTAAGGATATGCATAAGAAGACCCATGCCAAGGGTCCATCTGCTCCAGCACTCTATTTGCACAGTGCCCAACCAGCTGTTGACCAGGAACTCATATGCAGGACATAAGTGTATTAGCATACTCCCACCTATGTTCCTTAGCAACTGGTGTACATATGCTTACTGCTTCTGCTACTGAACGTAGCACATAGCCATCAGGACAAGTAGCCATTGAAAGCCTTCTCCTCTAGGAATATCTAACCCCTCTTAAAGCCATCCAAATTTTGGGCATCTCTACAACTTGTGGTATCGAATTTCATAGTTCGACTATGCACTGTGTGTAGAAATATTTCCTTTTCTCTGTCCTGAATCTCCCACTAACCAGCTTCATGGGATGACCCTGGATTCTAGTATTTTGACAGAGGGAGAAAAATGTCTCCCTACCCACATTCTCCACACCATGCATAATTTTGTGCGTCTCTATCACGTCTCCTCTTGCCCTCCTTTTTTCCAAGCTAAACAGTCCCGGCTGTTGTAACCTTCCTTCATAGGGGAGATGCTCCAGCCCCTTGATCATTTTGGTTGCCGTTTCCTGCACTTGATCCATCAGGTTGTATTATATAAGCATACATATATCTATATATTGTTACTTTCAGTTCCTTCTTTTCTCCCAACATGGGCCGTGCCAGTGTGAAGATGCACTGTCTCCAGCACTTTGAGGCAGCAAAGTAGCATTGCTCCTATTAGCATTCTCTCTAGAGGGTTGTGTGTGTGTGAATGCAGCAGAAGCATCCATCCGTCCTTCTGTTCTCCTGTCTATCTATCTATCATCTATCTATTATATGACTTTGTACCTCTCCCCATAGTTAGGCTGCTAACTCTTTTGCAGCAAATGATTAGTGACAGTGTCTAAACTGTGGTTATGTAGCCACCATAGTTAGGAATGGTTCTCATGACACTCTAAGGTCCCCTCTACAAGAATTCGGTTTGATGCCCGGTTGTCCGATTATGCGCATCTTCTCCCAATTGCTTTTACGCCTAATCCCTATACACGGGAGGCGGTGAAGCGCGTTACCGGTTGTATGAAACGCGCGTTAAAGTTGTTTCATGCGCAGTATCGCTTGTTTACATGGTCATAAGGCGCTTTAACTCCCGCGGTAAATTAAAACTCTCTATTTAACTCGCATTCGATAATGCGCATAATCAGACAGAAAAAGCGCCTCAACCCCCGATTTGCGCTCCGTTCATGTGGAGGTAAAATCGGTAATGCGCTTTGAAAGAGCTTTAAATCGCTCTTGTAGAGGCACCCTAAGAGGGAGTCTACACCAGGCATCTATTGCAGGATTGTATCGCAGTCTTTGCTAACGGGCCACATGACGTTCACCTGCTCCCATGGTGATCTCGGGTCCACCTCTCAGTTATTCAGGAATATTGCTGACTGCTTTTGTCACTTTATTTCAGCTCTCTCGCTACAACCCTGAAGTCCGCAGCTGATGTGCCCCCCTTTGTGAAGCTGTTGCTGTTTGGCACAATTTCCTGGCTCAGCTAACATACAACCAGCTGCCAGGGGCGTGTCCAGAGGTTTCGGAGGTGTATGGGAGTGGACCCAGCCGCCATTTTCACCACATGTTTTCGATGTGTATCAGTGTGTTTTGGCAACGAGAGTGTTGTTGTTTTTTTAAAAAAATACAAACATATCTGTGTGAAGCATCGCATATTTGATGGACTTCCTATCCACCCCATGTGTTGCTGTGCGTTTGCATTCATGCGCATCCCTCATGAGTCATAAAAAAACCAGCCCCATAGCTGCGTCATCTGCATAGCCCCGCCCACTTCTGCCTATCCACATGCAGAAGCGCCATCACAGGGCTCTCGTCCTCCTGCAATGGTGCTCCTGTCATTGCGGGAGACTTCGCTTGCGGGCACCCCCGTCGGTGCTGATCGCTGAAGCGGGAAAACTTGCAATCACCCCCCTCGCGAAAAGGCTGTAGGTCCTGGTTCATATGATACGCTAAGGCATAATGTTTAGCTCAAAATGCTTAACCATCATGGCTTAGCGTGTTGTCTAAACAGGGCTATAGCCATGACAAGTAAAAATAAACTAGAACACAACTAGAAATTACTCCATTGAAATCCAGTTAAACTGCTTGAATGCATGAGAAATGATGCAGGTGTATATATTACACACATACATTTCCCGCTGTCTCAGCCATGTCCATAACACAGATTGCAAGCATTTTCAGACTTGTTCACAGTCATGGTTCCTAACCAAGGCATCATAAGAAATATAGTTTTATGAAGGGGCAAGAGACCTTAAACAAAGACATCTCAGAGAACTATCAAAGACTACCACTGAAGGAGTTCATTGAGGGTAGCTAATGCAGTTCAGCTGTTCTGAAACTGGTTTAAATTTGTGGTACGTTAAAGACCTTTCCAGTTTGACACGTTTGCACGGGATTTGTGACACCGGACTGAATGTAAAACATTCCACAATTGTCAGCTAGTTAGTATTAGTGGGTTCAGATTCTCAATGTGGTTACGGCACTTTGGGCTTTAGCAAATATTTTCCAGCCAGCCTGCATTCCTAAAATATATGTTCTTTGCTTGCATAGTTGACATAAAGCTGGGCCAGGAATGTGACATCAAAGTGAAGTTTATGAGGCTCTTCTCTGACCAACCACAGCCTGCAAAGTATACAATCAAGTAAAAGAAAGAGGAACTCTAGCCAGGACTCGACACTGGTGAAATTTTAAAGATTTTCTCCAGCTAGCTTTGATTCTTGATCTCTCTCTCTCTCTCACATCTAATACCTTAAATATTCCTCAACTGTTGCCAGTTTTTTATTCCTATGCTTTAAGTAAAAACACACATGCAGAGACACCTATGCATACCTGCAGAGGAACTGCAAAATCATGTCATCACTGCTTAACTACATAATATGCATGTAGTCACACATATACATACAGATAGAAAAAAACATGAGCTTCCACTCTGCAAGCATAGATATAAGAACATAAGAAGAGCTTTGCTGGATCAGACCAAAGGCCTATATAGTCCAGCATTTTGTTCCCAGAGTGGTTAACAAGATGCCCAAGGAAACCCACAAGCAGGACATGAGTACAATAGCACCCCCCCATCCTATTTGTATTCCCCAGCAACTAGTATACAGAGGAACATTGCCTCTGATACTTGTGGTAATATATAGCCATGATGACGAGTAAGTAGTCAATAGGTGTTATAAGTACACTAGAGTGTTCCTTTTTTTACCCTTCAAATATTGCAGGGTATGGAATTTGGGATTTCAGGTTGCCAAAAAAACCAGCCCAGAATTCCAGACCACCTCCCCCCACCCCTGATGATGTGGCATAAAGTTATAGTCAAATGCAGGTGTTTTTCTTATTCGAGAGTATCTGCAAATCTTGCGAATTGTTCAGCAAGATAATTAATTACAGATAAATAAAGCTCATCTTCTGCGACCCTGGAAAGTTAGAGGGGGTGAGGGACTATCCCTTCCAGGAAATTCAACCCAAAGCTTTGGTTGAGGCTGATAGTGTCAGTCAGAGGAGGCCTAAATGAAGCCCCAGGACATGCGGTTGCGGAAAATAACTCTTGACCAAGGCAACACATGAGAGTTAAGAAACGACAAATAGATTACAGCTGAGTGAACAGCTGAATTGTTAAGCCCCCAAGCTCATGGTAACTGCAAATAGGTATAACAACACAACAGTGTGTGACTTACAACTGGCCTGGCCTGTGGCAGCCGCCGCTTGTATCTTATCTCTGCTTTGATGTGTCTTTAACATAGCTTGTGAAGTTGTTGTTTTTTTACCTCTTACCTTGCACAGTTACATTTCAATCCTGATACCAGGAGACTCAGAGCTCTGATTCCTGGAGATGTGGTCGGCATTTCACTGTTTTGTAATGTAGGCTCCGAAAAGGTCTGTTTTAATAGATTGCCTGCTCTTCCCCAAATTGGTTGAGAATATTTCTAGAATGAATGCACCTTCATATCTGAAGGGAAGGCTCTCAACTCAGTGATGGAGCCCATGTTTTGCATGCAAACGGTCTCAGGTTCAATGTTCAGCATCTCCAGGTGGGTGGGCGCAGATGGGGAAAGCACCTGTCTGAGTTGCTGCCAGTTACTGTAGACGATATTGACCAATACTGACCAAACTGACCTAACGTAGGCCGCTTCCTACATTCTTATTTTTTGGAATACAGAATCCCAGCTCTCAAGGTTGACTTGCTACTTAATCTCTTTGAGAGCTGATTCATATAGGCGTGTTTGTGGTAGAGTGCAAGCAACATGATGGCCACTTCACCCAAATGGCTTGTCTAGGGTGCCATCTAGAGAGCATTTCACTGATCCAGCCAATGAAACATTCCAGCAGCCCATATTGGGTTATGAAAAAGCCAATCCAACCCAGTTTTCTGCCAAGCTCCACCCACAATCCATCCGTTTCTGTCTCCACTCCCAGACACATCCCTAGGGACCAATATTTCTTGCAATCAAAAGCTGGCAACTCTAAGGTTGTCCCACAAAGTTATCTGAAGCAAACAGTTGTGGAAAGCAGCCTTCATCTGCTTTGGTGCTTGTGTGAATTTTCCCTTGCTTAGGACCCTGCGAATTTGTCACCCCTGCACTCTAAATCTTGCTGCCAGGAAATCCCTATCCTGCACCCCAAGTTGATTCTGCAGATTTGTAATGTTGATGGGTGGGGAAAATGCATCCTACCAGGTTATAGCCTTCTCTAGGTGATCTTAGATGCCTTAAAAACAAACGGAGAGTGTAGCAGGCATTTGTATGTGAACCAATCGAATTTATACTTATCGTGCTTGGTTATACACGCAAAAGGTCCCATGTTCCGTTCCCAGCATTTCCAGGTGGGTCCAGGAAAGACGCCTTTCTGGAACCATAGAGAGCTGCTGTATCAGTCAGTGTAGACCAGCCTTCCCCAACCTGGCTGTCTCTAGAAGTGTTGCACCGCAACTCCCATAACTCCCATGCAACTCCCACGTTGGCTGGGAATTATGGGAGCTGCAGTCCAACATATCTGGAGGGCACCAGACAGGGGAAGGCTAGTGTAGGCAATACTGAACAGAACACACAATGTATAAAGCCTGTCCCTTTGTTTCTGCAGCCATTTCCTCTTTCCTGTGCTCGAGTTCAGCATGTTCGGAACACTTAGGCCCCCTCCACAAGGATGCGCTTTTGCGCCCGGTTCGGGGATTATGCGCATTTTCGCGGAGGCGCATTTACGCCTAATCCCTCTGCACGGGAGGCGGCAAGAGGCGGCGAAGCGCATTAATTGATGTCCCAAAAGCGCTTTAGAAGACGTTAATGCGCATAATCGCTTGTTCACACGGCGAAAATGCGCTTTAACGGCCGGAGAAAAATAAAAGTCGCTATTTAACGTGCATTTGAAAATGCGCATTATCGGGGAGATAACGCGCCTGTACGCCCGTTTTGCGCTCCGCTGGTGTGGAGGTAAAATTTATAATGAGCCTTCAAGGCTCATTAAACGTCTCGTGTGGAGGAGGCCTTATCCACAAAGGCAGGGTTGTAACGTTTGCAGTGCAGATTGGAATCATAGTGGCTCTGTGTTTGCATGTTATTCTCTGTACATTAGCTGTTCTTCATTGCATCCCATTCAAGAGCACAGACAGCAATATAATTCAGAAATAATAATAACAATGACAGCAGAAATGGCTGCAGAAACAAAGGGACAGGCTTTCTACATTGTGAATACTACTACTACTACTACTACTAATAATAATAATAATAATTTGATTTGTACGTTCTACCAAAAATGGCACTCAAAGTGTCTGAATCATTATGGTGAATCAAATGTGTAATTACTAATTGGCTTAATGGTGCAATAGCTTCTGCAGGGGGCTGTCTTCACAGTGCCAGTTTTACTTACCCGGGGTGGGACCAGGTAATCCCAACGCCAAGGAGGGAGCATGAGGTTTCTGGCGGTCATCAGGGTACCGGAGCCCCCCCTTTGTGGTTTCTGGCGACCATCCGCTGGTTGCATTCCACCAGGACACCCCCCCCCCCGATCAGCCACGGAGCGAGATCAGACAGCAGAAGAGCTGTACTGATCTCGCTCCCACAGAAAAGTCTCTGACTTTTTTTTCCACGCAGCTTCGCAGGAAAGACCCATGGTGGCTGCGAATCTGTAGCTTCGTCATATAACTGATGCAGCACAGATTTGCAGCCACCGTGGGGCTTTGGCCACATATAGGTAGCCCCCTGTTGAACCATCCCTTATTTTTCCTTTGTTGATCTGAGAGTAATATTCACAAAACTTCTTCCTATTTAGGACACTTATCTCCAACAGCACAACAAATATATGATTTCCACTCCAGGAATGGAAAAATCACAGATCTCCAGTATTTACATTGGGTGCTACCTATAATATACAGTAGATAATTTAAATGTTTGTTGGTGCAACCAATTGTGAATGAACCATTGCTGTAGCTATAGATGGGATCATGGGAGGTCAAATTCTTTTTGTGGAGGGGCGCTCTTTGAGAACGCAGCTTATTCTTTCCTTGCTGGGGAGATCTTCTTTTAGGTCCCCTCTACAAGGATTCACTTTTGCACCTGGTTAGCCGATTATGCGCATAATCGCAGAAGCGCATTTACACCTAATCCCTCTGCACGAGAGGCGTCGAGAGGCGGCGAAGCACATTAACGAATATCCAAAATGCGGTTTACAAGTAGTTAATGCGCATAAGCGCATATTCACACAGTCAAAATGCGCTTTAATGGACAGAGCAAAATAAAACTCGCGATTTGACGCGCATTCGATAATGCGCATAATCGGAGAGATAACGCGCCTCTATGCCCCATTTGCGTTCCGCTGGTGTGGAGGTAAATTTTTTAATGAGACTTCAAAGAGCATTAAACCTCTTGTGAAGAGGCACCCTTAGATGGGGATGGAGGTGTCCGTCCCCCCCTTGCCCATAGTATTGGGCCACCTCTGCCTGCTGGTCCATCCAGTCTACACAAAGGGTAAGGTTGTCTGGTCTTCTGGCAATGCCCGATCAAACGGGTGAGAATTAAAAAGAAATCCCTCAAAACCTTGATACCTAAATGCTAACGACAGCTGCTGCTTTCTTTGTCCAGCTCTTCTTGTGATCCTCAGGAGTTGTGCAAGAACAGTGTGTTCCAGACCCAAGAGAGGCACCTGGCATGTCTTCCTTGGAGGAAGATAAGAGGAGTCCATTACAATTAGTAGTAGGGCCAGACATCAAAGCTTGCATCAGAGCTGAACTGCCCCCAAGTGTCAAGGGCACTTGGATCAAGGGCTGTGATTCAGGGCTGACTCTAAATGCCATAGATTTCTCCTGCCTAGCATGTCCCATGTGTGATGTTCCAAATACTGGAAAAGCATCTGAAGGCAAATGGGTGAGTAACATCCTGACTATAAACAAAATTGGGGGGGGGGGATGAGAACACCCCCCCATACAGTTTCGCAAACAATGGGTTCACTGTTTTTGTACTAAACAAAGCAGAAACCTTGAAACAATTGATAGATGCATTCTTATAGGCCAAAAGCACAACTCTTGCCATGTGCCACACACATGCTGACTGGGTTTGCACAACATGCTAATCCACACTCAGGGTTGAGTGTGGGTTGTTGTTGAACCTAGTGCGTTGTCTGGACTTTTTCTGCAGGGTGATTTGTTAAACATGCAATATGGCTTATGTTTCTCAAATAAGCCACCTTGCGAACCCATGGTTTGTTGTTGGGTTGTTCAGGGTAGTTAACAAGCCACTCTGCATGGTTAACTAGCTTGGGTTCAGACAACATGTTAACCCATGGTTCAACAAACAACTTATGGTTCAACAACAACCCACACACAACCATTGAGCATGGGTTAGTGTGTTGTGTGAACAGCCCCACGGTGTGTGGGTCCCACAATTTCCATTGTCAGCAATGGAGATAGATGGGATGAGGAAACCATTAGGGTGTATGGGCTGTGACATAACCAAATGAAATACAGATGCACCTTACATCTGGTTGATTTTAGCTGTGGCTCAGATTACTAAAAAAAGTTGTGCTAGTGCATAACCTGGATTGCAAGTTATACCTGTATGGCCCATCATTCTAATGTGCATGGGAGTTCTTGTAGTTACACAATAGCAAATGTGTAGTGGTAATATTTGAAGTGTGCCATGTCTTCCAATCCTCAGCCTTTTCAGGGTAAAGGAGAAGACTCTGATGAAGATGTGGATCAGACTGCTCTTCCAGAAGAAGGACTGTCATATTCAGGGGTCATTGATTAGACAACATAGCCTTTGCCCCCAGCAAAACTTCCATCTCCCCAGTCTTGCAGATGTCTGAGATTACAAGATCTGGCAAGAGCTCTTTAACAGTCCAGCCAGCTCCTCCACAGTCAATGGAGCTAACCACATTCCAGATCGAGGCTACCCACATAAGGCTCCAGTTGGCTCTAGCCTGCTGCTGAGACAACATCTTCCTCTATTTCTAGTAGGAGAGAGCTCCTGCCAGCAAGCTCTCACTGAGCTATCTAGGATACTATTGTAGCTGTCCTTTACACAATAAGGTTTCTGCCTTTACTTAGCTTTCTGTGTCCAATGTACTTATCTTGAACGGACTCTGCCTACCTAACACAACTTCACCTGTCTTGACCTGACTTCTACATAGACTGGATCTCCTTGCTTAGATCTGACCCTGTTGGATGATATTAGCTTCCCCTGTAAGCCTCCGGTAATTGCAGGATGTGACAAAGTGCTCATCATAACGGTGCCTATGCACCCACCCACACCAAAAAGCAGCAATATATAGCAATTTATTAGGATTAGCATGAGTACAATTCTATACATAGTTACCTGGGAGTAAGCGCATTTGAACTCAGCCTAAGTCCAACTTGTAAAACATATGAGCTTTACCAAAAGATCTTCAGCAGCTGCAATGCAAGCTTTAGCTGTCAAACAGAATTACAAAAAGTATTGCAAAGAAGTGCTCACATTTAAACTGCTAGCATGAATTAGGAACTCCATCAAAGAAATAGAAAGAAGCACCTAGCTTCCGCTTGATCATTTTCCAGATTCTCTGACTTCATCTGTGGCAGGGTGGGGCCATTTGTGGCCCTTTAGGTGTTGTTCGACTGCAACTTCCATTAGCCCTAGCCAGCTTAGCCAGCGGTGGAAGATGATGGGACTCATAATCTAACAACACCTGGAGGGCTACAAGTTGCCCACCCTTGATCTAGCATAGTGTTGTCTACTCTGACAGGCAGCTGATAGCCAGGGCTTTGGGCAGGGCTGGCCCTACCATAAGGCAGAGTGAGGCAGTCACCTCAGGCAGCAGATGCTGGGAGCCAGCAGCAAAGTGTTGGAGGAGAGAGCTGTGCTAAGCGGCCTGTTCTGTGCCTCCTAAGTGAGCCTGATTCTTTCAGGTTAAGTGGAAGATGCTATCCCATCACCAATGTTGAAGAAAGATCCAGCTCTTGTGCGTGGAATGGTAGAGGGCATCATCTTGCCCTTTGTCTCAGCAGCAAAATGTCTTGGGATGGCCTTGGACTCAGGCAAAGGTAATTCTCAGGTCTGCTTTCTGAAATCCTTGACCTGGAGATGCTGGGAATGAACCTGGGACCTTTTGCATGCCCAGCATGGCCCCTTCCTTGTATAGATCGTAGCATATGAGCTACGGGTTCAGCGTTACTTCCAAGAGGCACCTTGTAATGGGAGCACTGACCTAAATCCACTTTATTTCGGTCAAACCGCAAATGTTATCCTAAGCATCTAAGTGATCTGAATCCAGAGGAAAACAATACTTGCCATATGTAGAAGGGATGGAACACCCTGCCCCCCCCCCATCCCAGCCCAATTATCAGTTGTATTTCTCGGCCAAAAGAAAGGAAACATCTACAACAGCTAAAGTGATTTCTCAGGGCTCAGCTTGAATGATCTCACTGAAGAGTTTGCCTCTGAGTACAGCAAAGCTTTGTAATTTATGCCAGGGGTGATTTCCCAAAATAGAAAGCAAAATGAGAAATCAGAGACTTGTTTTGCTTGCTTCTCCTTAAAGCCTTAGCACTAGGGAACCATCTGTGTGAAAACCACTCCAAAACCTTCTCTTCCACATTTAGCAGTTCCCTAAAAAATATTTTAAAAATCTGCTGGGCATTCGACTGAGTTCTCAGATCCAGGACCACAAAGATTAGTGCGCTGCTTGATTCTAGCTATATGTATTCATTCTTAAGAAATAACTTGCACTTTGTGCTATGGAACTTGGTTTCCAAGTCCATGTTCCTTAGGGAACAATCCTTGTGCACTTACTCGGGAGCAGTGGAGGCAGGTGGCTCTATTGATAGTGAGGCAGTGATTCTGCTTCAGGTTTCAGTCAGAACCAGCCGGACTTCTAAAGGAGCTATCTGAGGTGCTTCACTCTGCTGTCCAGGCTGGGGGAGAAGAGCACCCATGCTTCCCTGGAGAGCAGAATCCCGTTCAGGGCAAATGGTGAGGGGCTGCTGCCATCTCTGCCACCAACTGTCAGGATTTCCCCAGATTTGTCCTGGTGTTTTGTTCTATCCTAGGTGTCGGGGGGGATTTTCTGTAATTTTCTAAAATGTCCTGGAATGACACGCTTCCCCTTTAAGGCTGCCATTTGCGTGGCAGGTGGGAATGACCTGCTTTCTGGAGGTGCATCCTCCACTGCTCCAATGGGGGCCTTAGAGGGGAAAGCGTGTCATTCCCAGACATTATAGAAAATGCCCTGATTGGAGCAGTGGGGAGGGGGGGGGATACTTTCCCTTTCTCTGCTCCAATTGGGGCCTTTAAGGTGTGTGTGGGGTAATGACATGCTTTCCGGAGGCTCCGGAAATCTCCCCCCCACCCCACTACTGGGTGTCCTCTTTTTTAGTTTCCCAAATAGGGTCACCCGGCGCTTTCAGGAGGGAGGAGGGAGCAGTACGCTAAGTAAGGGGAATCTCCTTATTATCTGCTCATGGCCAACCCTCCCATTAGGAAGGCTCGCCCTTCTCTGCATGCCACTTCCCTTCTCAATGGGTGGCTGAGCCGTGAGCAGGAGAACCCTTTGTTACCTCCGATCTGTGATCAGAGAGGCTTCCCTTGCATGCCACTCCCCTTCTCAGTGGGAGGACAGGCCATGAGCAGGGGGAAACCTCTTCTTATCTCTCATCACAGGTCGGAGATAACAAGGGTTTCTCCTGCTCATGGTTCATCCACCCATTGGGAAGAGGAGTGGCATGCAGGGGATTCCCTTCTGATCACAGGCTGGAGATAACAAGGGGATTCCCCTGCATGCCTCTCTCCTTCCCAATGGGAGGATGAGCCTTGAGAAAAAGCCCCTTGTTATCTCCAATCTGTGATTGGAGATAACAAGGGGATTCCTCTGCACCCGTGAGCAGAGGAAGCTCCTTCTTATCTCTCATCACAGACCAGAGATAACAAGGGGATTCCCTTTACTTAGCATACTGCTCCTTTCTCCCTCCTGCAAGTGCTGGCCAAATGCAGAGGGGGCAGCAGCCCCTCACCATTTGCCCTGAATGGGAGTCTGCTCTCCAGGGAAGCGTGACCGCTCTTCTCCCCCCAACAGAGTCCTTTCCTCCATGCTGGGACAAGCACGCAACGACATGCCTCTCTCAGCATGGAAAACAACTAAAATGGACGGGGGTGGATGATGCAGTGGGCAAGCCCATTGATGTCTGTGCACATGGCCACAGTCACTGACCATCCAGCACATGGAAGGTCTGGTTAAGGGCAGAAAAAGATTCTTGCTGCCAATTACTTTCCGGGTGAAGTACAAAGTGTTGGTTATTACCTTTAAAGCCCTACATGGTTGGGTCCAGGTTACCTGTGGGATTGCCTTCTCCCATACAATCTGCCCCGCACACTCAGGTACTCTGGGAAGAACTTACTGCAGTCAGCCAAAACTAGGCTGACAGCCATTACCCAGAGGACCTTCTCTTCTGCCGCTCCCAGACTGTGGAATGGCCTGCCGGAAGAGATCCGCCAATTTAACAGTCTTTTAGAATTTAAGAAAGCTATAAAGACTGATCTCTTCCGGCAGGCCTACCCAGTCGAATTTTAAGAGTTTTATTGGTATTTTAATAATGTATTAGTTTTTATATGTTTTTAATCAGTTTTATGTATTTTATATCATTTGCTTTTAATGTTGTTCCCTGCCTCGATCCAGAGGGAGAGGCGAGTAAGAAATAAATAAATAAATATTATTAAACTCAGGAAGGAATTTCTGAGTCAGGAGGCTACTATGGAAAAGTCCCCGTTTTGTGTACATACCTAACTAGGCTCTCTCGATGCTAGGATATGCAACAGGAACTCTCTAGAAGTTTACTGATTACAGGCAGGGTCATATGGCAGGTGGGGCCTCTCAGATATCCTGGCCCCAGGTATTTAGAGCTTTATAGGTTCCAACCAGAACCTTGAATTGGGCTCAGCAACAAATTGGAAGCCAGAATAGCTGGTTCAACACTTGTCATATATGGTCTCTGAAGCACACACCAGGCAAAACTCAGCCACATTTTGCATTAGTTGTAGTTTCTAAATACTTTTCAAGGGCAGCCCCACGTGGAACATGTTACAGTAGTCTACACAAGTGGAAACAATGGCATGGATCACTGTAGCTAGATCCATCTTTCCCAGGGAAGTTTACAGCTGGTTCACCAACCAAAGCAGAGCGCTAGCTGAATGTGGTTGCAGCGGCCACCTGGCCTGCCAGGAGCCATCATAACCAGATCCAAAAGAGGGCAGGGCTCCTGCAGCTTTAACTGTTGTGATGAAGAGGGATGTTCACCAGTTGCTGCATGCAGACAACTGACACCTGCTGAAATTCCTTTTTCAATTCAACTGTTAAAAGATGCAGGAGCCCTACCCTCCTTTCCATATGGTCACCCTAAGTAATGTGCATGACTTAACTAATTTCAAAATGTAGTAGACCAGCCCTGCTGAATTTAAAGGCCCTTCTGCGCTTTCTGAAAGTCTCCTCCCAAGACCTAACCTGATGCCACCCACTGCCTGCTGCTATTCCTGACACTGCCAGTTCCATAGCTGGGGGAGGGGCTGCTCCCCTACATTTTCTCTACCCTTCTATTTTTTTTTTTTTTTAACAAACAATTAAAGAACAGTTTACAATTCTGTCTTTAAAAGGCCTGCAAACCAGATGAAATGCTCCCTCTACTTTTTTGCCCACCCAAACGTTTAGGCTGGCTACAGGCCTGGGACCCTGACACAGGGGACACCTGAACGTCCAAAGTCAGGCCAGTCATTGTTAATGAACACGTTCCTCTGTTTAATAGAATGGGTTCAGCAAAAACATTTTGTCCCAGTCCGTCCTAGATTGGCAGTTGTTTCAAAAACCCAGATCCACAACCTCTCATGTCTGTGACAGATGGGAGGCTGGGTGTTTAACCGTAATCCATATATGAAGTTACTTCTCCTCCACCCCCTTTTAGTTGTTCTTGTGTGCTCTCCCTTTCTCAGTCCTGAGCCTTTTGCAGGCAGCTGCTGGATGAATTCCATGATCTGCGTTGGCCTTTGCATGTTCAAGTCTCCAAAAGTCACATGGTTCTGTAACGTTCTGTACTTGCGTGATGTTTGTGTACGGCCCGATGGCTCTTGCTGCCTTTTGTTTTCAGATACAGATGCAGGACAGAAGACCCTGGTATTGTTGCTGATATGAAAGGCCTTTTCTATCCTTTCTGGCTGGACGCCAGATTTACCCTTCGGTGTCCAAGTCGAACGGCTGGTATATTTCACGTCAGTAATGTGTTAGGCACAATCCAAAGCATTGTAATTTGCATTTGATGGCTAATGGTCCCAGAGGAGATAAATAGCTGACAAACATGTAACAGGGTTGATGTAGAGCAAACTTCCCTAACCAGGTGCCCTCCAGGTGTGTTGAACTACAACTCCTAGCATCCCCAAATGCTGTGAGTTGTAGTCCAATACATCTGGAAGGCACCTGGTTTGGGAAGGCTGATGAAGAGCAGGAATGGCCAATGCATCAATGGCTTTTAAAAATGAACAGAGATATTCAGGGCAGATAAGGCTATCTGTGGCTACTAGTCAGGATGGCTATCAGGGCCGAACTACATGATACATTCCAGTGGACGTTACTCTCTCTTCTTTTTCAAAAAGCAAGTGGCTGTGGTGCCCTACCTATGCGTGGGGGCAGGGCCAGCCCTTCCTTTAGGCAGAGTGAAGCAACTGCCTCAGGCGGCAGATGCTGAGGGGTGGCAAGGTGTTGGGAGCTGTGTATGCCACTTGGGTCTTCCTTGCACTGCCTAACCTAGCCTGCAGTGAAAGATGTTGTCCCCACTGCCAGTGTAGAAGGAAGATTCAGCTCAGTCTAGTTGGCTCCTGTATGTGGGAATGCACGGGGCACCACCTTGCCTTCACCCCCGGCAGCAAAATGTCTTGGGCCAGCCCTGTGTGGTGGTCTTGATCCAGGTCAGGCCCCTGCAGGGTTATCTGTGAGTAGAAAAGAAAGAGAAGCCCAGCTGCACACTATGTATTTAACGTATATTGTGACATTTCACCACAGTGGCTGGGGAACAAAAGCAGGAGAAGAATGCTGGAGAAGACAGGCCTTTGGTCTGACCAAGCAGGGCTCTTCCTATGTTCTTAACTTGTGAGTGTTCTTAACTTGGCATCCAGTCGCTGGTTGTTGTGATGCTTCTGAAATACAGACATGCACATTCCTAGCCGTCCAGTAATGTACCAGCAAACTCTGTAGGAACTAGGAATATTACCAAATGACATCCTGTTACAGCATCCTGCCGAACAGGGGTTGGCTGAACAGAATGCGTGCTTCACTCACATTCTGCTCAGCCATGCTCTCATCCACATGATGCGCAATCATGCTCAATGTGAAACCCTGAGTATAGGCTCCAGGTCTTTGAGAGCACTTGGGCAAGACACCCTCAATGGTCACCTCCAGGGAGTTTACCTTCTCACCAGTATTGTGCAATTCCTCCTCCTCCTTCTCCTCCTTGCTACCACTTGCTTGCTTGACAGTCAAGGAGCCAATGGACAAGTAGGCCGTGGCATCTGATCCTCCTTCTCACCATCAATGTTGCCTGGGCCAGAGCAAGAGGTGGGTGAACAAGCAGGTTGTACTGATGAAGAGGGGGAGCAACTCCAGAGGATTCTTGTTAGCAGGCCCATGCTGGGGTGGTGGACCCTTGGCAGTTTCCCGACTATACTCTGCCCTCTTTTGGATCTGGTCACTCCAGTATAGCGCCTGCAGCTTTAACTGTTGTGATGAAGAGGGAATTTCACCAGGTGCTGCATGCATACAAATAACACCTGCTGAAATTCCCCTTTCAATACAACTATTAAAGATACAGGAGCCCTGTCCTCCTTTTCATATGGTCACCCTACCACAACTGCCATTGCTTATCCTTGAACCTCCAGCAACAACATGTGCAGTCTAAGGGACTCTCCACACAAGCGAAATAAGGCACATTTATGACTAGCCACTCACAGAAATTTGTGGGTCCTTTTGATATTGTTGTCAACCTCCTGCACATCTCCCATACCTTCCCCCAATTATTCCATTCTAAAAAAAAACAAAACCCTGGATATCCTGAGTTTCCTATCTTGTGCACTTAATAGAGGGCACTGTCCCATTCAAGGCTGTGAGCACAGAGAGGAGGGGACGTTTTCAATTATAGACCATGTGGTCAGCACTCTCCACCTGTGTAATGCAGCCCATTACAATTGAGCAAGAGAAGCAGGAAGCAAAGCCCCAGTAAGGAAACACAATATCCCCTTAATCTAAAGAAGCCCTAATAGGGCTTCCCCCTCCCCACAAAAAAACCTTGATTTTGTTACATTTCTTGAGATCCCACCACCACCAGCAGAAACCCCCTCCTGCCCTCTCCATAGGCTTGTTTTGGTTCCCTTGTTCCCACATACACAACATCCATTTCATTTATAGGGGAGTCAGAATGTGTTATTTCACTTGAACTGCATTACTAATACCTGAAAGGGTCATAAAAGGGCAATTGTAAAAAGGAACAGATGGTCCCTTTTTTGCTGGGCATAAAAACAAGGTCTTACTTCTTCTGGTCTCGGTGCAGACAAATGATCCCTGCCACATCTACCATGTTGAGCACTGGTGATCTTATACAGCATTTAAAAAAAGATTTATCTCTTGTTTATGTAAAAAAAAATTAATAGGAGAGGGAATATCCTCCAGATCAGGAACACTACATCTTTAAAGTTAAGGGGGAAAGCAGAACAAACCCACATGCCAAATACATAATGTACTTATAAACAATCAGTTGGTGTAAATCAACGAAAGTGTACCTACATTAATACAACTCTGCTGACTCTCTACCCCTCCAGCATTCTGGGGCTTTGTTCTTCAAGTTCTTCAAGTTCTTACCTTCTGAGCGTTACTAGAAACCCTAAGATGGGTCCAGAACCTCTTTTTGCCCTGGGGGCCGAATTCCATTTCAGAGACGCTCTCAGACGGTGTATTCCAGAGGTGGGCATGGCAAAAGGGGAAAGGCCAAAATACTAAAAATGCCAACATATTTTAGTTTAAATCTCTTATTGTCAATAACTAAGGGTGTCTTAACATTAAGGGGAAATCACATTTCTTACCTGGGGCATTTGTGCTTCTAGCTTTTTGGCATGATTGTTATGGGCTGCATTACATGGGCTGTGAGGGGTGACCACATGGTTTGGATGGAATTCTTCCCCTCCATTCAGTTCCACTGAGACAGCACCATCTAAGATCCTGCTTTTTTCAGGAAGTTACCACTTTAAAAGTGGTTCTTTTCATGGCAGAATTTCTAAGGGATACTGCAGGAAATATCCTGGTCATCGACAAAAACTTTTGTGAGTGGCCAATCTTACAGGATCAAGGTGAGAATCACATGTGTGGCATACTCGTAGGCTGACCAGATGGCTCGGGATTTCCCGGTCCTAACCGGGAATCCAGGGGCAAACCAGCCCAACCGGGGGCGGGGGGGGGCAAACCGGGGTGGCAGGGGGTCACGTGGCGGTGCAGCAAGCGAGGAGCGGCGGTAGACCCGGCGGCGGTGGCGGCGGAGGAGCCCGGGAAGCGCCCGCCCCAGCAGGTAAGTGCCCCGCGCCTCGCGCTCCTTACCTGTGCAGGCCGCGTCCGCTTCCCTCCGGTGCTCGAATCTACTGAGAAACAGGCTTCACGGCCTGTCCCTCAGTAGCACGCCGGGTGATGACATCATCACCCGGCGTGATACTGAGAGACAGGCCGTGAAGCCTGTTTCTCAATAGATTCCGAGCACCAGAGGGAAGCAGACGGGACACCCCAGCAGGTAAGGAGCGCGAGGCGGGCGGCGCGAGCAGCGTGGGGCGAGCGGGGCGTGCGGGTGGCGCGGGCGTGCGGGCGCGCAGGCGGCGCAGCGCGGGCGGGGGGAGCAGGCGGGCCGCGTGGGGGGGGGTTGTTTTAGGTGGGGGGGCGGGGGGGACCGGGATTTTGGGTCTCAAAATCTGGTCACCCTAGTATACTGAGAATCTCTTCATTTTAAAAGAAAGCCCATTTCTAGACCACATGGAATTGGGTATAGATTAGGAGTGGGTGGGCATGATGGGCAAACTTTGGACCACACTAACGTGTGCCTTGGGTTGGATCCAGACTTAGTCTTGTTTAATGCAGGCCCATTGAAATAAATGGTACAAATTAGTCACAATGAACTTGTTGATTTTGATGAGTAAATGTGACGAAGAATAGACCCAACCTCCTGTGGGCCAAAATAGACTTGACTGTAAGGTCACGATGCTATGCATATTTAGACAGAAAATTGCCTATAACTCCTAGCATTCCCCAGGCACCCATGCTGACTAGGGAATGCTGGGAGATGTAGGACTTTTTTCTGTCTAAACATGCTTAGGATTGTGCCCTAAATCTACGCATAGCAGCTATTTCTTACCCCTTTTTTTACTCTAGAGTAGATGCAGGGCCCCCAATCCAGTTCAGGACCCTAGCATAGGGTACAGGGGCTTTTAACATCTGGATCAGTGGTGTGTTACTACCATAGGGTAAAAATGAAAAACAAAACACCCTGACAAAACTGCTAGACACAACTTTAATGTTTATTTGGGGCCTGTCTTCCCTGGCCTAAAGTGAGCTTTGTGAATTTCACTTCACTATCAAAAGTAGTAAAATAAATTTGACACAATTCCATGTGACAATTAGGGGAGATGTGTGCTTCAGTGTCACATGCTTGAGTTTGGGAGTGTGCAGCCTTAAACAACCTAAATATACAAAAGTACTTTGCTGAGGCTAACATATTTTGGTGTTTTTTTCTTAAAGGACTACAATGAATATCCCTGCCACTTCGTAGTAGAGCAGGAGAGAGTTCAGCCTCTGAAAATGTAGAAAAAAATAACAAAATGAAAACAACAACAACCAAATGTGCCTACACAAATAGTGTGCAAATGGGGTGGGAGAAATTCCGTCATATGATGGCACAGGCACTAGCCAATAGGTGCCCGTGACACTACCTTGCACAGCCACACTCTACACCGCATCCTTCATTGCAATAAATGCATCAGCTGGGGGTGGCTGGAATGATTTTGTCCCCCTGGGAACGTTGTTTAAATGGTGAGGAAAAAGCAGGCTCTCTGGAACAGCATAAGAAGATAAGAAGTGCCCTGCGGGATCAGATCGGAGGCGTAACTATCCAACTTCCTGTTTCTCACAGTAGCAAACCAGCTGCCTCTGGGAAGCCCCCAAGAAGGACTTGTGGGTAATAAGCCTCTCCCATTGTTGTTCCCTAGTCACTGGTATTCAGAGGCAGGGCTGACGTTGAGGGTAGGCATGCTTGGGCACCGGATGAGGGCCCACACTCCACCAGGGGCCCACTGACAAGAGCCCTCTGGATTTGCTCCTCCTGTCCTCCACTGCATCCTGCCTCTCGCTCTGACCTGGACAACCATGGTGGTGAGAAGGAGGAGCAGGGAGTTGACCTTCTCACCACCATTGCTATTGCTCCTCCCCTTTCTCCTCATTGCTCTCATTGCTATCGTTTGCTTGGTTGACAGGCCAAAAGCCAGCGAACAAGTCAGCAGGGGCACCGACTGCTCCTTCTCACTGCCTCTGGTGTCTGATGGGAGCATCAGATGTGGAGGGGGGGGAATTGCATTTCCTTACCAGCCCGTACCGTCACTCTGTTCCCCGCTTCGCGTCCGTGTCAGGGACTAGCTCAAATTACATGGGGGAATGTGCAGAGGCCATGTGGCCCCTACAGAATTATGGGAACAGCGCCCTTTATGGCAGAACTTTCCTGCACACGGCAGGAAATCCCGACACATCCCGACTTATGTCAAAAAAGTTGGGTTTCCTGTGACTAAGACATGAAAACAGGGAAATTGAGATGGAGACGTGGGAGGATCACTGCTTCGTTGTTAAGTGGCCAATCGAGAGTGTGGGATAAAACACTCATCTAATGATGCTCTTTGTCAGAACAAGAGACAGTTGAAGAAGCAGGTTGCAATGGTGAAGAGGTGGAGCAGGTCTAGGGGGCTCTTGTCAGCCAGCCCCTCCCAGGGGTCAGGCCCTTGACAACTGCCCAACTATGCTTACCGTTGACGCCAACCTTGGATGGACCATTGGTCAGACTCAGTATAAAGGAGCTTCCTGTGTACCTATCTCACAGCTTCAGGAAAAGGGAAACAATGCACCAGATTCCTGGCCCCATCCTGCTGCCTTATGCCTGCTGGAAGCTGAGCACTGTTGAGTCCCTTTCCTGGAGTTATGAGTCCTTGGCTCCTTCCATGGCTGCCAGAGCAAAGAGCTGCTGATGTGATTTACAGCCAGAGTTGCTTCCAAAACGCAGCTCGTTTTCGAAGCTGTTTACATTCCCGACTGGAACTCGCTTCCCATGATCTGCTGTGATGATCATCTAGCCGGGGACTTGGGTAATACTCTTCTCTGGGTTTGACTAGGGACAGAGGCAGCAAGGGCACTTGTTGCTGTAGGTCTGTCTGTCGCCTCGTAACATTTTCCATCTCTCTCTCTCTCTCTTTCTCGGCATCTCTGTAGCTACATATGAGCGATTTGTCACCTCCCTCCCTCCCCACTCACACAAACACCAAGAGCAACACCGCCACCCCTTGCGCTGTAGATGCTTGGACTGTCACATGAAGAGCATACGGTGTTGCCTGCACTCCTCTGACCCTATCAATATAAACGGATCCGTTCATTTCCAGAAACTATGGATCCCTATTGCCTGCAGCCACCTTTCACCCAGACAGATGCCCTGCGGTGGAGTTCAGCTTCAAAACAGCCACGGCCTGAAGCTAGGTGTTAGACTAAGAATAATTCAATAACTAGAACAGTGAAACTATCAGTAGGATGGTGGTAAAAGTCGGGGTACAAAATTTTGGGACCACAGTCCTCATAGCCACATCCCCAAGGAGAATCCAAAATGTGTGTGTGTGTATTTTGCAGGAATTTCTTTTCCCACCACCACAGACAAACCTCTCAAAGTTGACAAAGCCATTCTAGCAGTTTTTATCTACACCAGGAGCAGGCCTTTTGTAAAGCTCATGGGCTGTCATGGGAAAATAGAGTGGCCACAAGTCCTCTTTTACCGAGGACAGTCCTCTAATTTGAAGGGCTGACCAGTCCAAACCTGGTTTAAAGATGAAAGATCAGTAGAAGGGAGATCAGGGGCCTTGAAGTTGCCCATCAACAGTGCCCGGACAGTAGAATGAGAAGCCACACGGGTTACCTGGCCACCATCTTCCTCACTAGGGTGAATTGTACTATATAGCTATTTCAATTATAATATAATTATTTTTATGCAACGCCTATATAATAAATTTGCATCTAGACATATAAATTAGAACATGAAAAAATCATTCAAATAGGTGTTCCCTTCTGCCTTTTTTTTTTAGTGATGTATGTCCTCTTTTATGTCAATTCACTAGTGGCCTATCCACTTTCTCCACACCATGCATCCCCTTACTCACTTTTTCTCCAAGCTAAACAGTCCCAGACGTTGCGACCTTTCCTCTTGAGGGAGTAGCTGCAGCCCCTTCATCATTTTAGATGATAATGTATAATATTTTATGCATCTGATAAAGTGGACTCTGGTACATAGAATCTTATGCTATAAGGAAGGCGCTGCAAGGCTCTTTAAGGTGCCACAAAGTTCTTTGTGTGGTGTGTGAATGAGTGTGCCCGCAAATTGACAAGACATTTGGCATTTATAAAGCCCCATGGGAGAAAGCTTTGCAGCAATAAAACTAAGTTCTGCTGCTGGCTGTGTTCTTCCTAAGCACTCTGTGCAAACTACGCCCACCATTTGGGTTTGCTAGTTGCTCTGTTTATACAAGCTTTATAGCTATGTAATCATCCCGTTCTCTGTTTACATGGAAGATTCACACACAGCACAGCAATGATCGGTGGTAGATACACTTGTTTTCAATTCAACAGAATGTTTAAAATTTGAAATATATATATGGGGGGGATATTTTGCATTGATTTATGGGAATTTTATGCATTTTGTTTTTTATTCTCTTGTGGTTCTTGTCTGCAGAGGCTGGGCCATGTGGTATGAGGGATGGGAACAAATTGTACTTTTGCCCATAATAATTTATGGCATGATTCCTCTAGGGCAGACATAGGAAACTTTTAGAGGTCAGTGGGCTGCATTGCTCCCCACAGAAACGAATGGCGGCTGCAGTCCACCCCTGATGCCACCAAACTTGCAGCTATTGCTGAAATTTGCCACGGTGGTGGCAATAACCCCTCCCCCCAGCAATTTTCCTTGCAAACAAGGCACACACTCCCTGTGTACTTTGCATGGAAAATTGCTGCGTTGGGGGGGGGGGTGCCACCGTAGGAAATTTGGCAGTGGCAGGAGCAGAGGGGCACAAAAATGGCCAAGGAGCTGCATGTGGCCCACATTTGGCCTTCCCCTTCTCTAGGGGATACGATTGGGATGGCATCGGGTGAAGGGCTGAACTCCTTGCACCAGGTGGCCATAACTTCTGAGAGAGGAACCAAGCCCTGAAGGCTGCCTCTATAAGAGGCATTTAAAGCTCTTTCAAGGTGCATTAAAAAATTTACCTCTACAAGAACGGAGCGCAAATCGGGCGTAGAGGTGCGTTTTCTCTCCGATTATGCGCATTATTGAATGCGCGTTAAATAGCGAGTTTTATTTTGCTCCTGCTATTAAAGCGCATTTTGACTATGTGAACAAGCGATTCTCTGCATAAACTACTTGTAAAGAGCATTTGAAACAACCGGTAAGGTCACCCGTTGAGTGCTCAATTACCTCCTGCATACAAGCGTTTACGATAAAGCGCTTCCAAGAAGATGCGCATAATCGGCTAACCAGGCATCAAACGGAATCCATCTAGAGGGGGTCTTAGGGTATATCCTGTTTACCATTTTCCACAGAACCAGGGGGCTGTCTTCACGGCGCAGGGTTGGCGCTGCTCTGCTGCTAAACACCACATTCTCGCTGGTGCGCGGTGGCGGCAGCTTTTCCTAACGAGAAGAGGAAGCATGGGCTTTCTGGCGGCCATTAGACTTTCTGGGCCTGCCCCTCCCTCTACCATGGCTTCCGGTGCCCAATAGTGGATCACCTTCTGCCCAGGGACACCCTCGGAGTGGCTCTGAGCAAGGACAGACCGGTGGAAGAACTGGGCTGACTTCACTCTGGCTGGAAAAGTTGGGGCAAGTCTCCGACTTTTCAGTGGTACATCTTCATCTCTTTGCCCTGGGTTGGCTTCAAATCTGCAGCTGTGGCATCTACGGTAACTGATGCAGCATTGGATTCAGAACCACCCCGGGGCAAAGAGGCAAAAATGCACCGCTGAAAAGTCGGGGACTTGCCCTGACTTTTCCAGCCAGGGTGAGGTCAATCCAGCTCTTCCACCGGTTTGCCCTCGCTCGGAGCCACTCCAGGGGTGTTCCTGGATGGAAGGTGACCCCTTATTGGTCAAGACAGCCCCTAAATTGAAGTGATTGAGCACCAAATCCACCCGTGTTTGTGCAATCCAGACATGCATTTCCATAACTGCACCCTGACTTCTATGTCTTGATCATACTAGAACGTTACAAAATCCAGGTACTGACTTGTGTGTATACAGTTATAACATTTCATTGTGAATATAACCCTTGATTTGTCTATACTTGGATCAGCTTCTTGGGTAGTAGGCAGACCATGTTGTTATTGTACGCATTTTTCTGGGAGCTGAACAGGGACAGGATGGCCTCACTCGAGCTCCTACAGCTTCCAGTAGCCACATCCCGTCCCATGATGTTTACTTCGTCTATTGGAATATGAGCTGAGAAATATTCACAAACTCAATGGCATAGCACCCCTCTGCTCTTCGGTGTTTTCAGAGCACTGTATACGTATGTCATAACAACACAAAGCAGACACATTCTTCCTCCTTAACATTTCTTGCCACATTGTGAAGGTGGTTAGGGAAAGGAAAGTCTAATTCAGTATCAATATTTGACCTGATTGAGTCCACTGTACCACTGTATTCCCCAGAGCAGCAACATTTATCCCTGCACTTTCCTTCATCCTTCAGCATAGTAGCCATGTTCGGACGATCGTATCTCCACTTATTAAGCTGAGATAGGCATGAGCCTTTTGCCTGCCTTCTCAGTCCACTTGTCAGCCATGATTAAGCCAGGAAGCTTTTAATTAACCATAGATTCCCATTTTGTCCGAACTGGGAAACAATGGCTATCCACTTCCTAACAATTAGCCTATTAAGCCAACTTCAAACCATGCTTTAATATCCTGCCTTGTTCGAGAGTGGTAACCATGGTTTCCCTGTTCAGACAAAACAGGTAAGTAACTATGGTTAACAAGAGGCTTCCTGGTTTAACTGAGGGGTGTGTGACCAACAGGCTTGTGCATATCTTGATATAATAGGCCAAGATATCATTGTCTGAACTGGCCATTGTCGGGAACTGGACACGGAAATCACCTTTAAAGCAGGCTTGGCATTACCACATAGCACTATTGGGCAGCTGCAGTTATCCCAGCGCTGTGGAAAGACCAGTCGCTAACAGCTGACCCAATCTCCCTTTAAGAAAACAGCTGTGCCTGGGAGCTGCTATTTTAACTTCCCATGATCCTCCCTGACAAGGCATTTTTCCAGAGCATTGTGGGATTTTGTTGTTATTTGGCCTTAGTCCATCATCACTCTGCCCTTCCTGTTTGTCTCTATTCGCAGCCTTTGAGGATGCTTTCTTAAAATGTCATTAGTGAGTGTTGCTAGGTTGTACTTTTTCAAAGCTCACCTCCATCCTCAGGATCTTTGAAGTTACCTTTCAGAGGACAGGGTGGCAGTAGCTGTATCTCATCTCCGCTACACATGGGTGCAAATGCAGACACATGCATGCTAAGGCACCCAACAGCACACAGCTTGCCATTTCACGCCCAGCAGCTGCTGAAATGTATCTGAACTTGAACAGAATATTGTCAGACCATTATGTTTTTCTAATATATCTTCAACCAAAACAACAGCACCAACACCATCTTGGCTATTAAATAAGAACTGGTTATTGCAGAATGAATGAATAAACACAACAGATGGAATAGAGTTTTTAGTATAATGTTATCCTGGCAGGCAGCGGTCCACCCTTGGCCTCAGAAGAGGCATGTGACAAACATGTCCGTATTTTCATCTGTGACATATTGGAGAGTAAGCAAACCTAGGTCTAGAGGCTGTGCTCAGGCCTCAGGTAGGGCCCTGAATTGTAGCAAGCTGAAGATAGCGGGCTCACAAAGACAAGGCAAAAATCCAGGATCCAATGTCTTTATACTAGGCCCAGCCAATCCAAAGGGATCAATGTTGTGCTCCCCGCTTTCCTTATTCACCTCAAGAAAGCGCCATGACTGAGCGCACACCATCCTTAATAGCTCAAACCAGGCTAGATCTGAGGGCCAGAACAGACATTACCTTAAATCGATATCCCCCCATTTTTACTCTAGAGTAAAAATGGGGGGCACAGGGGGTACAATTACAGTTCTTAAAAGCTCCCTCCCCCGCCTCCTCATGCTAGGGAATTGATCCAGATTGGGGGCCCTGCACCAGCTGTAGAGTAAGAATTGGGGTGGAGGGAGAGAAATTGCTGCTAGATATAAGGTACTTCTTCACGGCTTATTTGGGTCGCCTTTACTTCGTTCTGATGGCATTGTGTACATACGAACGGGGCGCAGATCAGACGTCTATGCGACTTATAGCCTCCGTTAACGCGCGTTTCCAAGGTGTCGATTAACACGACTTTTAATATTTCTCCGATGTTCGATCACATTTTGGTAGTGTAACTTCCACTGCCCTTTCGGATTAATGCTAATCATGGGCGTAGTTTGGTGGGCAGGGCTTGTGATGTCATGAGTGAATGCCTGCCCCTTCTCTGGCTACCCCTCCCAAGTTGCGGACAAGGTGGGAGGGGATTGGCCCAATTCTTGCTTTGTCATTTCCTCCCTCCTCCCTCCTTCTTCTTCCCTTGACTGGACTGTTCAGTAATGGCTAACCTTAAGTTACCGGTACTTAAAGTAAAGTTTCTTTTAAATCCACACTGGAATCTTTCTTTCGTCCAGACACGCAGCTACTCACATGGAGCTGGTTCTACAGGAAGTAAGGGGGTTGGAATAAGGATGTGCATTGCTCATTTTGAGTATAATTTGAGGTCTGCTAATGCTTCCCTCCCCCCCCCCCCGCTCCCTTGCTGGGATCAAGGCTTGAAAAAGGAAGGGAAACTTCTGTAGTGCAAGCCAGTTCTTGCCATTGAGCGATGTTACTTAGGAGTAAGGAGCATTGAGCAGGTGGTTGGACTAGCTCCATAGGAAGCGTGGCACAGGATCGGGGATCGTGCTTTGTATCTACCTCCCCACCTCTCCCTTCTGTCATTGCTTTACCGGGAAGTTTGTGTGTGTGTGTGTTATTGTGTGTACATGTGTGTGTATTGCACCAAAATGATCATTTACTACTGAGAAATCACTGCAAATCTTTATTCTAGAAATGGTTACATGTGAGCACAAGCCCATTGCAAAGCGTGGGTGGAGTAATCAGAAAGGCACAGCGCAGGTTGGGAAAACACAAGAATGGGCGGAACGCGGCGAACCATAGGCAAACTGCAACAGTCGCATGGGAAGGAATGTCGGTCCACAGACGCCACATCACAGCCGCTGCTCACATGTTCTAATGTCACTCCCGATTGGCACGCCAGAATATACACTCCAGTCTCCTCATTCAACACTGAAGGACATGCAATGAGCGCACCGTACCGCGGAGGCGCAGCTGCAACCGACCATTCTGTCTCTTGAGTACAGCTAGGTGGAATAACAGCAGCCACATTGTGTGTGGAAGAGGGGACAGGGGAAGAGGGGACAAAGAGACATCAGTGCCAGCCAGGTTTTTTTTGGGGGGGGGCATGCCCAGCCCTCCCACACTCCTACCTGCCCAGTAACCCACCTGCCCAGTAACCCAATTGGGGGGTGGATGGTTCGCGGGCGGCAGTTCGCCATGGCCGTCCAGTACCTGGAATAATGATGCTTTTATGGTTTTACAATAGGTTCCAAAGCCAATGCTGCCCTGCTAAAAACTGTACTGTAGGCACACCCAAAGTTTAGCAATCATACCCACATGCGAAGTAACGCACAAACGTGATTGGACAGGCAACGGCTAGAATGTCATATGGGCGGAGTTAACGAACGGTGGGAAAGTCTGTGGGAGGTACCATCAGGAGACAGGGCGGTGCTTTTTTCAATTTTTCAATGTTCAACTATAGTCCCCTGAACCGACTCAGCAGCGAAACGCCGCATATAAACAATTGAAAAGTGCATTTTATGATGCCCATAATTCGCCTTAATGGCTTTCTTCTACCGCTATTAGACGTAAATACGAATATAGGAAAAAGCGCATATTATCAGAAACAGGCACCAAAGAGATGTCGTGTAGACCCCCCTTCCCCCATAAATTTAAAGTAATGCATGTTTTGACCCTGAACTTTAGCTAGTGAGTTTCCTGGATCAAACCCTAGCACCCTTGACATCAAAATTCTACCTCACACATCTGGGATTAATAGTAAGAGTTTCCAGGGATAAAAGGATGTGGCTTCAGGCAGTCAAGTTACGTCCCACTATTTCTCACTCTAGGAATTGAATGCTATATAATAATGATAAGTCAAGATCACGATTCCATTCAGACATCTTTTTTTCAAAAATTGTCAGATGCCAAAATCCCCCTTCTGTTGAACCTGCTGAAAGTTGAGACCAGGTAAGGAATCTCTCTCTCTCTCTCTCTCTCTCTCTCTCTCTCTCTCTCCCTCTCTCTCTCTCTCTCTCTCTCTCTCACACACACACACACACACAAATACACACACAGAAAGAGAGACAGGGAGGCAGAGCTGGAATGCTTATTTATCTTTCCATCCATTTATTTCATAATTTTGTCAGGTCTGTTTAATGAAAAAGAAATGAGAAATGCATTAAAGTGATAAACATTATGGCACAAGGAAAACACTGCCTTTGGAACCATCCTTGCTCCTGACATTAAAAGACATGGGCATAATAACACCCCAAAGAGTCCTGAGGAAGATCAAAGCAATAATCTTTAACAACGCAAAAGGTTCATGGGAGGTTAAGAGATTAAGTGTGGGACAAAAGAACGGAAAGAAGACTGGGAAAAATGCTTCCTGTGAGGCTTCCTCTTCCAAAAGAGGAAATGCATCACTCAAAATAAGGGCAAAAGAAGGTGCTGATTTGCATAACATTTTCATATGCTAATGCATATGTAGAGATGTCCATTTAAACATAATCATTATAATTTAAATAGAAATACAGTACATCTCTCCCCATAGTGTGGAAGACTGTGGGTGACCTGTGTGCCTTGCTCAGTCTGCTGACCAGGTGCTGGTGATGGGCCGCTTCAAGGCCCAGGTCTTCCTTGTCATGGTTCTTTATCTTTAAACCAACTTTGGACTGGTCAGCCCTTCAACTAGAGGACTGTCCTCTGTAAAAGCAGACACCTAGTCACCCTATCATCTCCCAAGATGGGGAAGCTCCGCTAGCTTCTTACACCCTCCTGCCTTCCAGATTTCTTTTTCCTTGTTCAGCTGATCTTATGATGTTTTTGAGGCTCATCTGAAGCTGTCATGCCATCCCCACCTGTTGCCCTGCCTCCCTTACTCCCTCCTTCTATGACAAGGCCCGCTGGCTTCTACTTCCACTTCAGAATTGGTCCATTGCCCACAGTAGATCAACTATAATATCATTTCTGGGTACCACTGGCCATGCCAAGCAAGCAGGATGTGGGATGTTACTCTCTAGTTTTCCAACCTCCCAGGATCCATTGCTACTTTTATGAAACGTCATTTACAAGGACTATCCTTTAATTGTTGGGGAGAGGGGGAGAGTTTAAGAAAGCAAGAACACTTAGTTTAAGATCATGCACATGAAGACCAACCAAAAGATGGTGTGGCTAAGAAGGCCCACCGGAATCCTATGCCTGACCTTGCTCTGTGTCATCACTTCCCAGAAAGGCCTCTTGAGGCTGTGAGGAACATCCTCAGAAGGCTGACAGGGAACACAGGAGATTTTTGATGTCTGAGGCAGAAAATCCAAATGATATCCCTCATGGAAATAATATAATATTAATAAAATTAGACAATCGACTATTTGCTGTCCTTTAATCAACCCTCAAATCTGCCACCATGAGGTAAACATCTAACTTTACCTCATGGTAGGGTGGGACATGGGAGTCAAAACAGGGACCAACTGACACGCTAACATCTCTAGCCAATCCTTCAGTCTTTTTTGATGGCTTCCTTGGCAAGAGTTTGCTGATATTCTCCATGGGCTTTCTGCTTTGGGAAAACATTTCCTCCTATTCCTCCTCTCACAAGACATTAGCATAAGGCACACACTGGAGTGCAAGGCATCCATGGTCAAACAGTTTGTGCGGCAGCTTCCCCTTTGAAGCCCAGGTGTCCGTCTTGGGGTCATAGCTTTCAAGCGCATCCGAGTCTTCGATGGCATTGTCAATAGTAAGGCAGCGACCTCCAGTCAAATACAGCTTCTCGTTGATCACCGCAGCCCCATGATGCATCCGCCTGTCCTTCATGTCTGCACACTTCACAAATTTATTTGCTTGAGTGTCGTAAGCAATGACTCGCCTGGTATACCCTGTGTGGGGTGGGGGTGAGGGGGAGAGCAAACAATTATGAATGAGAAATGTCCTTCACATCAAATTAGAGCGGCTACTTATGCATCGCCAAAAAAAGAGGACAGAAGAGAATACACAGTTGTGTAAAGTGTGCATATGCTAATTGATTCAGAAATACCTTTAGACAGAAAAACTATAATTGAAATAGAATTAAATAAAAATAATAATTCTCACCATAGTGGGGAAGACTGTGACCATATGACCCATGTGCCTGCTCAGTCTGCTATCCAGGCACTGCTGATGAGCAACTTCAAGACCCCTGCTCTCCTTTCTTAAGGTATCCCCCCTGCCTTTAAACCAGACTTGGACTAGACAATCATCCAGACACAGGACACCTTCAAACAGAGGAGGATCCTCTGATAGCCCTTCAAATGGAGGACTGTCCTCTGTAAAGTAGGACACCTGGCCACCCTACATCAAATGTATAAAGAGGGGCATCAGAGTTACACATGCCTCTGAAATGGACGCTGGTAGAAATGATGGCATATTAGTAATTTGGGTCTAGCTCATGCATGCAGTCAGCAGTGTGGCTAGTGCTTGATCATGCCATGGTGTGAAAGCTGCCCCAGATGTCAAGCCACTTGTGTGAATAGTTCTGTGCATTCTGACCCCATGGTTATGTCCTTCCTTTATTTTATATTTTTGCAGCTTACAATCACATGGTGAAAATGGCCAGAACTGCCAAGTCACACAATGGTTTGCTGTGCAGAGCAGCACTCTCTATATCAGGGATGGTGAACCTCTTTCTTCCCATGGGCCAAAATCAGTCTTGGAAAAGCTCTTGGGGAGCACATTCTAGCGGTGAGCAGGGCAAAAGGCATGGGGTCAAACTACACCCCCCATACCCTAAATACCAGCATATTTTAACTTAAAGCTCTTACTGCCAGTAACTCAGCTTTAGGAGAAGCGTTTCAACCTTTTAGAATGGGAGAAATGTGCAAAAGCCAGGGAAACACCAAATGGCTGGGGTATGATCAGGGAAAGGGGTGTAGACAAGGAAAGGGTGCAGCCATTTGGGGAACCCAGAGAGCTGGGTTGGGACCCCAGGTGGGACAGATTTGGCCTACATGCCAGAGTTTCAACCCCCCTGCTCTACATGGTTGAGTTTTCAAGTGGCTTTCCCTCCCCTGATTATGTATGAGAATTGGGTCTCTGCAAATCCTCCTGCACAATCCTCCTGTCTAGCTCCATGGGCACAGCAACGGCAGAAGCCACTAGCCTAGCCAGGGAATTCCTGCCATCTTGATTGGGCTCGTAGTGGGAGCACTCGTTCTGCTGACCTGGGTCTTCTGCCCAGAGACTAAAACAAACTGCTCTGAGGATGCTACACCCTGGAATCTTCCAGTGGTTGAACTGGTCACACAGGTCTTTCTGCTCATTTTCTTCATGAAGCTAGCTGTTAGCTAGATTGACTATGATAGGAGATAATTTGTTGGGGGAGGAAGCGGGCAAAGTAATGGATGGACTTCCTCCTTTTGCTCCTGTCATCTTACCTCTACTCTTAAACTCACAGAGTTCTAATCAGGATTAAGATGTTTTTGCTAAACCTAAACTGGTAGATAGCTCAGTTCTAAGGTCTTGCAAATAGGCCATGGAAAGCCATTTCTTTGCCCCATTGTTATTAACAGCCATGTTTTATCATGCAGTGGTTGAACTCAGAACCAGTGTAGGTTCAGACATAACAGCAGTAGGTGAGAACCACACAAAAGAAGGCAGTATTTAATTAAAACCAAGAATCCCATTACTGGGGCCAATAAACTCTGCTTTGTTTTGATATGAATTGTCCAAGGAAGGCTTGAAATACATTGCATGGTTTTTAAAAACAACAACAAAAAACCTGTTTGTTATTATTGTGATTTTTTAGTTCAGTCACTGATAAGCCACAAACAACTGGATGATGTTACGGCATATTTACTTGGTAATGAAAACTTATCGGCAGTAAATCTCTTCACTTTAAAAGAGAATGGATTATGTTTGAAATTAGATGAAATGTTTCTGCGCATCGTTAAGTAAACAAAAAAAAGCTTATGGTTTAAGCTTGTCAGCTCAATTATTTGCAGAAAGATTCAGAATAAATGCATTTGTAGACACCATTTAAAAAAATCTTATTTCATTTCTGCTTTCTTCACATTCTGGGCTCTCTTGTTTTCCCTCATATGGAGCTATTTCATACATTTTGCTTTCCCAACGACAACAAAAATAGATGAAAGAGCACGTATACCAAATGTATACTAATGCATGCCTGTCACAATATATTGATTTCTCCATATGTATATATGTGTTGGAAAGCCTAAGTCAGTTGTGTCAGTCAAGTCCTAGATCAGAGGTGGGCAACTTGTGGCTTTCTAGAAGTTTTGGTTTACAAGTTCCATCATCCCTCACCATTGGCGGTGTATTGCTTAAGGCAGATGGGAGTTGTGTGACTCCTCAATAAATGAGGCCAGGACCAGGTTTGAGGAGGCTCTTGTCACTGGCAGTCTGATGCCAAACCCCCAAAGCTTACTGGGGGAGGCATGTAGGTGACAGTGTCAGGGCCCAGAGGCATTCTGGGAAAATTAAGATGGCAGAGGCTGCAGCTGCCTCACCTGGCGCTTCTCTTCAGAGTGCTGCACAGTCAAAACCAAATAGGAATAAAAAGCCTGGTGTCAGCGGTGGTGGTCTGGGGCCCCCAGGCCTGAGCCAGACTTAGAAGTTCGAGCTTCACATGTGTGACCTGCCACAAATGTTTGCTCTGTGTCATCCAGCCTAAAATAAGTGTTCCTGGTTGTGCACAGCTCTGTCAGGAAGCACCCCTGGATTTAAAATAACATGCCAAATCTTTGCTCCAGAAGTAAATATTCTAAAGCAACGCATACATCGCACCGTTATGTGGAAGACTCTGACCAGGTGACCTGCATCCCTGCCAGTTCAGTCTGCTGTTCAGGTTCTAAGTTTTGATAGGCAACAGTTCTCAGAATTATTTATCTTTAAACTGGGCTTGGACTGGACAGCCTTTCAAATACAGGATGCTTGTAGACAGAGAACTGTCCCCTGACAGCCCATCAAATAGAGGATTGTCCTCTGTGGAAAAGGAGGAGGGTCAATTTGCCAGCCATTTGAAGTAGCGCCTCTGTACTTTGAAGGCCCTTAAGGATAAAATAAATAAGTCTATAAGCTACAAGGCACTTCACAACGTTTATGCAGACATGACTGCATTGCCAATTGTAGAAAGGAACTACTCTGCAGTGTCATGCAGCAAGGAAGAAATAATCCTAAACCAGAACATTTCAGTTATGAAAATCACCTCAGAACTTTTAAATAAACATTACCTCCAACAATATAAATCCGGTCTCCAATCACAACCGCTGGCGCGCAAACATTCTTGACCATTCTGGTTTCCATTCGGAACCACATATTCCTAGACACGTGGTATACCTAAGAAATAGAAAGGGCATGAAATGGACACCTGGATTTGGGGTAAAACAGCATGCTTAATTGTCAGTGTAGGCTGGTGGCCCTGATGTCAGTGGGCAGTGAATTTGGTCCAAGTTTCAGTCAGACCTCTAAAGGATCTATTCAAGGTGCTTTGCTTCACCCCTTGGATAGCTCCTTCAGAGTTCTGACTGGTTCGCACTGAAACCCGGAGAGGATTCACCACCCCTCTAACATCAGAGCCATCATCCTCCATTGCTAATGGATCAGCCCAGTCTCCTGTCTGCAGTGAAGGACAACATGTTTGCATCCCTACAGTGACTGCAACCATTTGCCTAATTGGGGAAATCTATTTATTAGACGGTAGCTTTTCTGCACAGTAGCTTCAAGTGGTGGCAGGTGGATGACATGAGGCTGCCGCCACTCCGAAGCTACTGCAGGGAAAAGTCCCAAAGCTCCGCTCTAAAGAAGTCGGGCATTTACCCCAACTTTTTTAGTTTGGAGCGAGGCGACGACGGCATTTGCCATCTGTCGCTCTTGCTCCGGAGCTTCTGGGAGGCCTGCCACAGTCTATGGCGACCACTGATTGGTCGCCATGGGCTGGGCAGGGAAGGGGGGTGGACCAGCGAGCCATAAGCTCGCTGCACTGCCTCCACGCCTCCGCAGACCTCCCTCCATTTTATAAAGTAAAAAACAAAAATTTAACTTACCCAATCTAGTCTTCTTTTCGTCCACCAAAACAGCTGCTTTCCTGGAGATTGCTTCAGCCCTCCTCTTCACGGTGCGAGCGCAGGCGCGGCGGTGGCAGGAAAGCCCACCGTGGCTCTCCTTCCACTGTAGATGGGCGGAAGGAGCGCCAATGCGGGGTGTCACCTGCTGCCGCTGCTGTGCAGCCGCACCAGCACCGTGAAGAGGAGGGCCTGGACCAGTTAAGGCAGAGATAGGCAACCTGGAGGCCTTCAAATGTATTATTCTACAGCCTCTATCAGCACCAGCCAGTATGCCCCATGGCCACACTGGCTTGGCATGATGGGACTTGTAGTCCAACACACCTTCAGGGCACCGGTTGGAGAAGGCTGAGTTAAGGAGAACCATATACATGAGCAGGTTTAGCCCAGCTCAAACCTGAGTTCTTTAATGCCATATAGCATAACAGGGGAAGGTTTCAGGAGGGTGAGAAAGGGAAAAAATAAGATTATTTTTCCTTTCCTCTTTCCTGAGCCAGAATACCTCTGTTCCAAGCTGTCTGGATCCCTGAACAGCAGCACTCCTATTGGGGGTCAGGGATATACTGGAATGGTTTATTCCTTTCAGGGTTCCAATGTGTCTGTATTTAGGGTCGCCAACTTATGATATAAAACATTTGGGCCTTTTGGGCAGGATAAAATGGCAGCGCCTTTGTGGACACCAGCAGGTAGGCAGGCAGGAGGTCCTTGATAAGAACATCTGAACAATGGGTTGCTTGCACTCTGCTAATCTTCCCTTGCAGTTAAAGTGCTGCCTAGAAGGGGAATTTACTCTAATGGCTGAAGCTTCTTGATTGCTGAAATGCCGTCTCCAAGAAAGAAGGCCTGCAGCTCAAAAGTAGAGAATGTGTTTTGCATGGAGACCTTACTAGGTTCAATCCCTGGCTTCTCCAGATAGAGCTAGGAAATACTGGAGAGCTGCTGCCAGTTCTCAGACTAACCTTCCCCAATCTGGTGTCCTCCAGGTGTTTCAGATTACAACGCCTTGAAATTCTGTCCATTGGCCATTGCCTCGGGCTGCAAATAGCTGAAGTCTACCAGATTAGAGGAGGCCATGTAGATAATGCTGAGCTAGATGGCCCCATGGTCTGACACGGCATAGGGCAGCTTCCTGTGTTCCAGATCACGTGGACTATCCAATGTGATGAAGCCAACTTAAGCAACTTTTGAAGTTAAGCTTTGCTAAACTGGGCAGGTTGGATCCAGATTTAGTTAGAAAAGACCTATTGAAATCAATGGGACATAAGTATGCCATGATTCACTTGAGTTCTATTGATTTTGATGGGCCTACTCTAAGTGTGACTAAATCTGCATTCAACCCAATATATGTGTGCTGAGACACATACGCAATCGGCAACTTGCCATGTCTAGAAACATTTCATACTCCACACAGTTGTTTACAGATCCTGCCTTTGATGGGCAGTTGTCCTAGCCTGGCAGGGGGCATTCCAAATTTCATGCTTATACTCACAACAGTTTTAACCTATAAAGCCTTACACGGCTTGGGACCACAATACCTGATGGAACGCCATTCACGACATGAACCTACCCGAACACTACGTTCAACATCTAAGGCCCTCCTCCGAGTGCCTCCTCCGAGGGAAGCTCGGAGGCCGGCAACAAGAGAGAGGGCCTTCTCTGTGGTGGCTCCCCAATTGTGGAACGATCTCCCCAACTAGGCCCGCCTGGCGCCAACATTGTTATCTTTTCAGTGCCAGGTCAAGACTTTCCTCTTCTCTCAGGCATTTGGCAATATCTGAGGAGACTGGGTTTGTTTTGTTTTGTTTTTGTAGCTTTTTTGAAGTGTTGTAGTGGTTTTTAAATGTACAGATTGTGTGTATGTTGTATGTTTTTGCTGTTTTAATTTTTGTATATTGTTTTTAATTGTTTTTAATCCTATGTAAACCGCCCAGAGAGCTGGTGTGCAGATTTGCAGCACAGTCTTCACATGACGCCATGCCTGTCCTGCTGACACCCCGCCTCTTCACCAGCCTTTCCTAGAACCCTAAAAGTCTGGATTATTTTCCGTAAGTGCATTTAATGTGTCCTAAGCCTCCGTGTAGTTTTAAAGGAACAGTGGCTTGAACGGATTGCATCAGGTTCTGGAGGGAAATGCGATATCTCTCAGTAGCCGGCTCCAAGCCTCAATATTAAACCCAAATCTTGCATCCCAGGCTCGCAAGTATTTTTGAAAATCATATAATGCCTGGAACTCTGCAGAAATAGGATTGTATTCCCTCGATGCCCCCAAAGAGCTAGACTAAAGGGTCGTTCCATTTTTGCCTGACAGAAAGGTGGTCTGGTTGAAGTACTCATCTGACAGGACCTGACTGGAGGGAGAAGGAGAAGGGGAGAGGTGGAGTGGAGTGAAGTGGAATGGAGCCAAAGAGCAAAGGAGCAAAAGACTGAAGGAGCAAAAGAGCAGCTATTCAGGTAAAAGGGATCATAAGCTTGACACGCTGGTAAAAAAATGTGGAAGCAAACCGGGGGGGGGGGGAGTTAGGTGTGATGGAGGTCTAAATGGGGGGAAATGCATAAAAGCCAGGGAACCACCAAATGATTGGGAGTTGGAGGAAAGGGGCTGGGGAAAATGGGTGTGGCCATCTGGAAAACCTCAGAGGGCTGCATTGGGACCCCAAGTGAGCTGCATCTGGCTTGTGAGACTGAGGTCAACCACTCCTGATGTAGAGGATGATGATGATTTACATTTCTATACTACCCCATAGTCAAAGCTCTCTAGGCAGTTTACATAAGATTAAAACAATTCAAAACAATATACAAAATTTAAAACCACAAAAACGTATAACACACACCGGAACAGAGCTCTAAAAACAACTATAAATGACTTTTTATAAACAACTATAAAAACAGATCCAGGATCAATGAAGCTTATCACAGGCTTTCATACTGACTACTGGGTCTGGACTCAAATCATTCACTTTGGAGAACACAAGAGGAGCCAAATGCATTCAGTGCCAATGGTATCACAAGCCTGGAATCATGCAATTGGTATAGTTGGCTGGGATGGGGAGGGCTGGGAGATACCTGTATGAGCCGGACAGGGTTTTGCATCATGTCTTCCCCTCCAAAGAGATAGATTCTTTGGTCTTTGGCAGCCACAGCGGGATGAAGAACAGCAATGGGCATATTTGTCATGTGCTCCCAAACGTTGTAGATGCTATCATACCTTTCCATGGAATTTAAGATTTCCTGGTTTTCTCCGATGCCTCCAATAGCAAAGATGTAGTTTTTGTAGGCGATGCTCCTGTGGGAATAGCGTGGAACAAGCATGGGTTCTACCAACCTCCACTGGTTAATTTTGAGTGAGAAGATATAAACACTGTCACTGACGTGATTCTTCCCATTCCCTATGGGAATGCCTCCAAGGAGATAAATGTTACTGTGCATGCTCACTGTAGAGGCCTTGTAGAGACGTGTTGGGTATTTGGCAAGGCTCAACCAGTGGTTTGTCTTCTCATCATACAGCAAGACATCCCTCGTTGTCTGTTGGTTATCTTTGCGGCCACCAATCAGGAGGAGGAATTCCCGGTATGAATATCTCCGAGGAACATGCCACATAGGTTTAACATCAGGAGCACTTATGCTGTACAAAGAAAACATCTGCTTATTGGCCAGCTCCAGGATATTTCTACAAGCAGGGGATGACTGAATGAGAGACTCATTGGCGATAAAGTGGAAGAAAAATGTTGGATGGACATATTGAAGCCTTACCTTCTTAAACAAGTCTTGGATGTAGCCTCGACGTGCCTGCAGGTCATGCCTCACCCAAATCATGAGAGCTTCAAAAACCTGTTCCTCCTCTCCACAGAGTTCATCATTTCCAAGATAGTCTATCAACTCCAAAGCGCAAAGTTCTTTCAGGTCTTCGGATGTGGCTACTTCAGGGAAACACTTCAAGGCCATTGCTTTGGCTTCCTTGTTGAGATTCTCGCAGTGCAAGATTTCTGAGAGTCTAATGAGGCTGAGACAGTTGTCTGGGGTAAGTTGGTCCTGGAGGTAGGCCGAACAGGCCTCAAAGAGCTTCGTGTATTGGAGCATGGAAGAAGTCTCCATGAGATACAAAATATTCTCTGCTGTCATGAGAACCTCTCCTGTGTAAACATAAATGATAATAGAATGGAGAATGGCTGAGTCAATGCCTTTGAGGTTGACTTTTTCTTGACCACTCTCTATAAAGTTGTTGCAGAACATTGCCTTGAAGTAGGGGCTGCTTGAAGCGAGAACGTTCCTATGGCAAGGAATTTCAATGTCACCGGTGCACAGAACAACATCAGTTAGGATTCCGTTTTGCCGCAAAACATTGAGCTGCTTTAGCAGCTCAGAGGAGAAATCCTGGTCCCTGAAGAGCAGGTCTTGGGGGGAATTTTCTTCCATAGCGGAACCAGACAGATGTCAACAGTAGCCAAGCATGAATTTTCTGTGATGTTTCATCAAAACACTCGATGCGAAGGATCACAGAGCAATGGCTCCTATAAATATTGTCCATCTAGTGCAGAAATCAGAAAACGAACTATGCATAGCAGACAAAGGGCATATAGATGAAGAAAAAGGCACACAGCATCTTCTATAAAATAAACCAGGTGCTAAGCCGGAATTCTGGAGCCTGTTTTGGCAGCCTGATTAATAAAAAAATATATTTTTAAAAAATGTTAAAGCGTGTGCTGCAAGATCATGGTGATTAGTGGCTCAAACGCAGAGTAAACATTTTGCTTATGATAAATATCTGTAATGCATGCCTGTTAGCCTTTTATTCCGTTGAAGCACTTAGTTTAGTATCTTCCTTCTCAATTCCCCCTCCCCCCCGCACCACCAATTTAGTCATTCACAAAGAATGTAACTCTGGCAGATCAACATGACAAACTAAAGTCCCCGTGTCTAGGAATCTGTAGGAAAAACGATATATTTATTTACTCTGAATTACTTTTGCTTTCATATCGAGCAGGAACAAGAGCGGTAGATTTCCTGCTCTTTACTTTGTGTCAAAGCCTGCTAGAATGTTTCCCCTCGGCTCCACAGCATGCCATATATTCATATCCAACCAACACATTCTTCGTAAAGTGGAACCAGTGCTATAGCTTTATTTTTATTTTTATTTTAAAAGCAGCAATAGTTTTAGTTTTTATTGCTGTAGAGGGAGGGGGAAGAATTAATTAAAAATCTCTGCTATGGTTGGAGGAGAAGAACAGCTGCTAGCTAGCTTCGTAGCCACACACTCATTGCTTCCTCCATCAGTCAAATACCTAATACATAAACTGTATGGCAGGCTATATAGTTAAATGCAGTAGCTGAAAACACACACACACACGATAGGCAGAACTGTCTCCCAGTTCTATCAGTGAAAAACGTGGTAGATCTGTTTACCTTATTCCATCCCTGCCTTCAGTCGCTTTGGCTTGTTTCTTCTCTGCTGAAATATTCCATGGCGAGAGATCACGAATACGAAGGTTATTATTATTATTTTTAAGCTGTTAAATCCCTTGAGATGGTTCTTTCATTGGCGAAAGATTCATTGGGGGTGATTTCTGGGTTTGTTTAACATCAAGGTACTGTCATGCTGCTCTCTGTGGTTTGGTTAACGAGGTACCGCACCGAGGCACTGTGTACATTCCTAAACTAAGAATAGTCACCCATGTATTTTTCACCGTGTTGTCCCATGTGACTTTGCAGTTGGTTGCTGCAACAAGGTGAATGTTCCGCTCCACTACCGAGCATGCCCAAGGGGTGTTTTTTTGGCAAGTGTTTACATACGAAAATAGATGAAGGATGGGGCACTTGCAAAAGCCCTGGCTGGAAACCATGATGGGGCTCCGAAGTAAACTAGTAATTCTAGAAGCTTGTAAACAACCTGAAACTTCTAGAAGCATGTTTTTTGCCCATTCACCCCAATTTAATTACTGTTTAACTTCCATTGCGTTTTGACGGGGCTGGTGGGGCGGGTGGGGGAAAGATGGCATGGAGTTGAATCCCATACTACTGAAAGAGTTGACAATTCCATTAATGCAGCGTGAAGGGCTAGTAATGGTAGAATATGATGCAATTGTCTCGGAAAAGATCATCCCTTCCCATTGCAATTATTCTATTCCAAAGTCCAATTTACACAACAACGTCACCTGGACAAATGCAGCACATGAACTCAATAGCCATGGATATGGCCAGCAGCAATTCCTGTGAGTGCTGCACACTTTGGCCTGGTTCATACATGCTTGTATGTCTCTTGATTTCTCCGCACAGGAATGACTAGCCCGCAACTGCATGTGTGAACTGACTAGAGTGACCATATGAAAAGGAGGACAGGGCTCCTGTATCTTTAACAGTTGCAAAGAAAAGGAAATTCCAGCAGGAGTCACATGCATGCATGCAGCACCTGGTGAAGTTCCCTCCTCATCACAACAGTTAAAGCTGCAGGAGCCCTGCCCTCTTTTATATCTGGTCACTCTCGTATAGCATAAAAATGACACCTGCTGAAATTCCCTTTTCTATGCAACTGTTAAAGATACAGGAGCCCTGTCCTCCCTTCCATATGGTCACCCTAGAACTGACTCCATTGAAAAGTATGATGTTGGAGTTCATGTAAGTGCAGTGCCAGCTCCGGGTTTTGGAGCGCCCTTGGGCAAGATGCCCCTGTCCCTCAGTGAGTCTACCTTCTCGTCACAGATACTTTGCCGGCTTGACAAGCAGAGAGCCAGTGAGCAGTGGCATTTGCTGCTCCTCCTTCTCACCACCATCGTTGCCTGGACCAGACCAAGAGGCAGGTAAACATGCAGGTTGCATTGGTGAAGAGGAGGAGCAACTCCAGGAGACTTTTGTCAGTGGTCCACCTGCTGGGGCCATAGTATTCTATTCACATAGTGGCCAAACAGCCACCCATGGGCAACCTACAAGCAGGACATGATTGCAACAGCACCCTCCCACCCATATTCCCCAGCATATTGCCTCTGAAACTGGACATAGCACAGTAGCCATTGATAGCCTCTGCCTCCAGGAATTTGTCTAATCCCCTTTTAAAGACATCCAAACTGGTGGCCAACACTATGCCTTTGGTAGTGAATTCCATATTGAACTATGCACTGTGTGAAACAGCCCACAGTCTTAAGAGCATACATAAGAACATAAGAAGAGCCATGCTGGATCAGACCAAGGGTCCATCTAGTCCAGCACTCTGTTCACACAGTGGCCAACCAGCTCTCGACCAGGGACCCGCAAGCAAGACACAGGTCCAACACCATCCTCCCACCCCTGTTCCCCAACAACTGGTGCACATGGACTTACTGCTTTTGCTACTGAAGGTAGCTATCAATACTAGTAGCCATTGAGAGCCTTCTCCAGGAATTATTCTAACCCTCCTTTAAAGCCACCCATATTGGTGGCCATCACTACATCTTGTGGTAGAGAATTCCATAGTTCAATTATGCGCTGTGTGAAGAAATCCTTCCTTTTATTTGTCCTGAATCTCCCACCAGTCAGCTTCATGGGTTGACCCTTATGGGTTCTAGTATTATGAGGGAGAAAATGGCCATCTTACCCATTAATGTGATGACACTTCAAAACCCACTTGCTATCAGCAACATTGTCCTGTGTCGTGGGCTTTTGCATTCCCTTTGCCCTGCAAGAACACTCAGGTCTGACATTTTGGTTCAGGCTCTAGTCTAGCCAACCCAGCTGAACTCTGATCCATATGCTACTTGGGTAGCCTTCATACCAGTCCCTGCCAACCTTCTGCAGAAGGGTTTTTTCCCTCCTAATTATGGCTCTGCCTCTAATGGAATGAATATGCCATTGGATTCTGAGATCCCTCCTGGGCCTTAAGGGAGGCTAGACTTTCATCTACTGATATTACATATTACTGACTGATAGTGTGCTACGGGGCTCGTTTGTATTAAGGCCTAGTGAAGATGCAATGGGAAAAACAATGACCCTGATCAGACGACATGCTAAGCTACAGTGATGATTAAGCATTTTGAGCTAAACATTATGGCTCAGTGTGTCATGTGAACCATTCCTAACCATGGTGGCTATATAAGCATGGTTTAAACATGCTCACTAACCATGTGTTGCAAAGAGTTAGCAGCCTAACCATGGCTTAGTGTGTTGTCTGTACAGGCCCAATCCCAGATTTATACTGTTTCCCCCCTCTACATGACCTAGTAAGTAGGGTGACCAGATAAAATCCAGATCAGGGCTCATGTAACTTTAACAGTTGTAGAGCAAAGGGAATTTCAGCCAGTGTCATTTGTGTGCAATTAGTTCCTGGTGAAATTCCCTCTTCATCACAACTGTTAAAGTTGCAGGGGCCCTGCCTTCTTTTGTATATGATCACTCTAGTATAGTGCATGCACCTTTAACTGTTGTGATGAAGAGGGAATATCACCAGGAACTAATTGTATACATATGACACTGGCTGAAATTCCCTTTTCTCTACAACTGTTAAAGTTACATGAGCCCTGACCTGGATTTTATCTGGTCAGCCTACTAGTAAGGAAAATGAAATTGCAGGAAGCAATGTCTGTTCCAAATTTTGATGGCCCTTGGGCAAGATGCCCTCAATGGATTTCCTCCCTCAGCAAGTCTACTATCCCCACGTCATTGTCACCAGCTGCGATTGCTCCTTCCTCCATATTGCTACTGCTTGTATGCTTGACCCAGAGAGAAGAGAGCCAGTGAGAAAGCAGACTGTGGCATCTTTTGCTCCTGCTTCTCACCACCACAATTGTCTGGCCCAGAACAAGAGGCAGGTGAAGAAGAGGAGGAAGAGCTCCAGGGGGCTCTTGGCGAGAACTCGTTGGCAACCCTAATCCTAATGCAAGTCTCAGCTACTGGTTTTATGGGATTATTTTAGCCCTGTATATTTTGTTAACTCCCTTTAGCTTCCCAGGGGAAGGAGATGGAGGATATAAAAGTTATAAATAAATAAAACGTCAAGAGTATTAACAAAGCAACGTTCAGAAACGCAATCTCTGGATTCTTCAAACATGTGCTGGCTCGAGAAGGAAAAGCATGGGCAGTACTTGCGCTTACGAAACGGTCGGAGTCATTAGTGGCCACGTTAACACATACCAGCAAGGCCCCCTCCACAAGGATGCGCTTTTGCGCCCGGTTCCGGGATTATGCGCATTATCGCGGAGGCGCATTTACGCCTAATCCCTCTGCACGGGAGGCGTCGAGAGGCGGCGAAGCGCATTAATTCATGTCCAAAAAGTGCTTTAGAAGACGTTAACGCGCATAATCGCTTGTTCACACCGCGATAATGCGCTTTAACGGCCGGAGAAAAATAAAAGTCGCTATTTAACGCGCATTCGAAAATGCGCATTATCGGGGAAATAACGCGCCTGTACGCCCGTTTTGCGCTCCGCTGGTGTGGAGGTAAAATTTATAATGAGCCTCTAAGGCTCATTAAACGTCTCGTGTGGAGGAGGCCCAAGTCAGAATTCTGGAGGATCCTGGCCTCTCGTTCATGGGAAGAGCATTCATGCCCAATGCCCAGCTACTCCTGCTTGGCTCCTCCTGCCATCGAGAGCAGCTAAACAACCAGAAGCTATACAGAAGGTATAGTGCTACATTCGAACCAGGACCCTTGGCTTGTCCCTCCCATACGAGGCAGGAACTGGAAACCAAATACAAAGCCTAGCTTCAGGTCCTGGCTTGGTAAGAGCGAGAGAAACTAGGGGCTCCTCTAAACTAGTAATTTATTGCACACTCGTGATTGGCCACTCACGGAAGTTTTTGGGTCAATTTCATGACATTGTCAACAACTCCTGCGGAATCCTCTAGAAATCCCTAGATAAAAAGAACCACTTTTAAAATAGTAATAGCCAGAAAACATCAGGATCTTCCGCCACTAGATGGCACTGTCTGAATATAACTCAATAGAACTGAACAAAGGGGACATATTCAATTCAAAGCCCTTGTCACCCCTCTCCTCCCATGTAATGCGGCCCATAACAATTGCGCCAAAGAACCAGGAAGCAGAAAAGCATGGGTAAACAATGCGTTTCCCCTTAATTTAGAGATGCTCTAGGTGTACTGGTTTGAACATAATGCTAATCTTTGCTTCCTAGTTAGTTTCCGATTACTTTTGCTCAGGGATCTCAAACTTGTTTCAGCCCAAGGGCCAAATTCAATTTCAGAGAAGCCCTTGGAGGCTGCATTCCAGTGGTGGGTGGGACTAAAGGCCAAAGGAGTCGGGCCAAAGGCAATAGAGGTGGGGCCAAAATACCAGCTGTTACTGCTAGTAACAAAGCCATAGGAAAAGCCTCTCTACCTTTTGAAATGGGGAAAAACTTCACAATACCAGGAACCTACTAAACTATAAGCAGTTGAGGGAAAGCGGTGGTGCCAGGGGAAGGAGGTAGGGCCTTCTGGGGAATCCTGGGGAACCCACTGGGCTGAGGTTTGACCCGCCTACTTTAGTTGCTCCCATTGGTGGGAGGAGCGCAGCAGGTGCAATCAAGCAGCGTATACCAGCATCTGGTTTATGAACAAAGGCCAGGATTCTCCAGAAATCTGGTTTATCATCACATGCAACACAGCTACAGCACTATTGGTTATTTTCATCTACAAGTATCATGTTTATGGATGCTCCCTAGAAAGAATGATTGCATGCTGAGATTTTCACAGTATTTTGGACGCCGTTCTCTCTCAGTCACAGAACTCCCTGGGTGGCCAAAGGGAAGTCGGCCTCCTCACAGGAATGTTGATAAAAAGCGACGAAGCTGCATCGCAGCCTGTGGAACTAGGGCAGGAAAGAAAATCTAAATAGATGGCTAAAATAAATAAATGCACCTGGATATATTCATCTCCCAGTTGCCTGCCTCTTGACAAATTAGGGTTTTTCCAGATGATTTGAATAAGCTGGAGCAAAATCCAGCTAACGTTTGAGTCACAATGAATTCAGCTGGAGAGGCCTGGTCCCCAGCTCCATGTCAGAGTCAGGGTATGTGGGTAGGAATCTGACATGAGCCAGGAACTGGGAGCCAGGGGCTTGTCTATATGTCCTATATACCCCATTGTGGCTGTGCTGTGCTGCTCCTCTGTTTATATGACACAGCCACCAACTCACAGCCATATCGGGCTTTTCTCACGGTGTTGTTTTACTGTGACTTTTTCAGTTGCTCCGAGTTCACCACATTGTTTCTTTGTCTGTCAGTGGTGGCCTCGGTTCGGGTTAAGCAAGTGGGCATTGCTAGGGGTGGATCCAAGTGCAGGGTAAGCGCAGCAATGCAGGGCAGGGGGGCGGGCTTGACAAGCCGAATGGCTGCCAGCGCTGTGGTTCTTCCTAGTTGGATAATCCCCGCTCCCTCCTCCCATGTAACTTTATCGATTCTGCCTTGCAGCAGGATGCTGCGGGGTTTTGAGGAAGCCAGCTACCAAAGCAGCGTCGTAAAGACACCTTTAGGAGTCATGGAAGAAGCCGGGACTGAAGGGCAAACCAGGAGGCAGGATCAGAAAGCCAAGCAGGACTCAGGGCCAAAGAATAACCAAGGATACGGAAACACATCAGAGCTCAGGATCACCTTGTTGTTCGAGCAAGGGTCAAATGGAACAGGAAGCCCTCCCATATTCCTTCCTGTGCAGAGGGATCCAAAGTCAGCCTGGTTAGGCGGAGTCAGTCCAGAGCTGTAAGATTTTACACTGAGGACTAAAACAGATAGTACTTTAAATCTGGGAGTAGCTGCTTTGTCTTTTTTGTCTTCTCATTTTTACTGTGGAGTAGGTGCAGGGACTCCAATGGAGATCTTAAAAGCCCCCCTCCCCCCACAAGATAGGGGGGTAGTGGGGTTTACTCTAGAGTAAAAATAAAATACATTTTTAAAAAATGATGTGGCTGCTAGAAAGCTAATTAAAGTCATGTCTGTTTGGAGGTATGCTTTCTGTGCAATGGGGATGCCCCTGGGATTCTCCTGTGCCTGTCAGGGAATTCAAGTGCATCCTTACTCCCTGCTGCAGGACGATGTCACTGCTCGTAAATCAACAGAGACTGAGGAGACACCAATGCTGCATGAGGCCTCCCATCTCCATGGGACATAAAATTGATAGTCAAAGCAATGGAGAGTGTTAGAGTGGGACCAAGGTTCGAACTGTGGACTTTTTAAAAAGAATTATTTATTACAGTTATATCCCGCCTTTTTTCCTCCTTAAGGAATCCAAGGCGGTGTACATAATCTTCCTCCTCCTCTCCATTTTATCCTCTCAACAACAACCCTGTGAGGTAAGTTGGGCTGAGCGTCAGTGACTGGACCAAAGTCACCCAGTGAGTTTCCATGGCCGAGTGGGGACTAGAACCCAGATTTCCCAACTCCCAGTCCAACTCTTTAACCACTATACCACACTGGCTCTCAATGGGCAACTTCAAGGCCCAGCTCTTCCTTCTGATAGAAGACTGTAAAAGAGGATACCCGGGCCCCTATTGGCCAAGGCATGGGCCTTCTTGGGGTGATGGGCTCCTGACAGCTGTCAATTGCTGATGCCAGTCCTGGGATTATCAATGGATTTCTCAGAACTTTATCCTGGGCTCTTACTTTTGGATGGGTGACAGTCCCCATTGGCACTGTGAGACTCCATCATTGTAACCTTGCCAATGACCTCGCTTGAATTACACTCTGCTCAGAGCTGCGGCAGGGCAAGAAGGGGCACGGAGTCCGTCAATGTTGCAAACGAGCTCGCGACCCAAGAGAGGGATTGTGTTTCTTTTTCTTGGTACAGTGTTAGAACACGTCTGAGACTTTGAGTAAATGTGAAGCAAGGACTTCACAGCAGTCTGCTTCTTTCATTTTTTCACTTCACCTGCCTGGATGCCATGTGCAGAGCCAAACTGGCTTTCATGAACCCGAGAACACATTTCTACGTGAATATTTGGAAAAATATTTATTTTTGTAATCCCAGTCTTAGGCACCGTGAATATCATGCAAACTGGTATTTTTGTTACAAAGCACCGGTAAGACTGAACGTAAGGAGGGACTGGGGCAACAACAAATCTTTATTACAGTCCATAAACCAGCAACACACAGTTTGAAAAATACATGTGCATACAACTAATACCCCAGGATATCATCAAATAGGGTGACCAACTGTCAGGATTTCCCAGGATTTGTCCTGGTTTTTGTTCTATCCTGGGTGTCAGGGGGGATTTTCTGGAATTTTCTATAATGTCCTGGAAAGTCAAGCTTTCCCCTTTAAGGCCACATTAGCGTGGTTGGAGGGAATGACGAGCTTTCTGGAGGTGGGATATTTCCCTCCCACTGCTCCAATCAGGACCTTACAGGGGAAAGTATGTCATTCCTGGACATTATAGAAAAGGACCCGATTGGAGCAGTGGAGGGCGGGAATGACACACTTCCCCTCCTCCGCTCCAATTGGGGCCTTTAAAGCAGTAGGGGTGAATGACATGCTTTCCAGAGGCCCCGGAAAGCCACTTTCCCACCCCCCACCCCACTGAGGGTCCTCTTTTTTGGTTTCCCAAATGTGGTCACCCTATCATCAAAGCCTACATTGAATCGCCAGGGAGAAGAATTTAGCAATTTGGATCATCACAGATTTGTCTGTGCTCTGTAGCAGGAACTTAATCATTGCCTCACATGACATCCCTACTAAGTGTTGCGTGATTGGGTACAGCAAATTGCTACACCCTGGATGAACCTAATTTGGGAGGATGAGATTGAATCATATCCAGCGCTGAAGGAAGGTCAAGCGAGAAACAAGTTAAACAGGGTTGGGGCAAGGATACATCCTTGCCTGACCCCTCCTCCCCCCCCCCCATTTACTGTAAGTTCACTTGTAAAGTGACCTTGATCGCTGCATCGAACCTGGGTATAGGAGGGACTGGGACAGTTTCCAACCTTTTCAATCAGTACTGCTTCAGATCTCATTTCAAAACAGGGATATTTTCAGCACAGCTTATTCTACTTTCACATTCCTGAGCTGCATGAGATGAACTTTGATTTACATGCAACTATAGTGTTCTACGATTCCAAGCAATTGACTTGGAAGAGAAAACAACCCTCTATAAAATTATTTATTTGATTATTTTTATCTTATATAAAAATATGGTAGTGAAGGCTTGTTACCTGAGGTCTGCTGGACTGATTTTGCTCATTTTTGTTTTGAACTGAAGCTCTAGCAGTGCAGACGTGCAGAAAATTTTGAAAGTTTTGAGCTTTAATAGCAGTTCACTTCTTCTGCACCAAACAGCCAGGGCAGGTAATGGAGTTGGATCTAAATACAGTGGAAGGGCTCTTGCTTCCTCTTCCTCTGATGCCCTCAGCAGTGACAACTGGTAGCCAGAGGGAAGGGGGCTCTCAGCTGGTGAGCATCTCACAACTTCCTGCCTGGTAAGGTAAAGTCAAACCATAGGAAGACAGCCAGGTGGGTGGACACAAAAGGAGTTGAGCATTTGTGGGGGGCTGGTGGCTTCCCAAGGATGCCAGATACCATTGCTGGGCCTAGGCAGGATAGCCATTAGCTGACCTGCTCTGATCCTTGAAAGGGGCAAGGTCTAGAGAAAAACCTAGGGAACATCAGATAGAAGTTGCATGGGCATCGGAAAGAAGGAGATCTGAGAAGTCAGCAGACCAACAGAAGGAGGGTGGAAAAAAGAGAATAAGGTTGGAAGAGGGAGTGCCATAAAGGAAGAGAAGGAGGCTGGGGGAGGAGAGAGAAAGGAAGAAAACCAGGAGGCAGAACGGGTAGGAAGAAGAGCTGCAAAGGTGAGTTAAGAACATAGGAAGAGCCACGCTGGATCAGTCCAAGGGTCCATCTGCTCCAGCATTCTGTTCAAACAGTGGCCAACCAGATGCCCACTGGAAACCCACAAGCAGACATGAGTGCAACAGCGTCCTCCCGCCCATGTTCCCCAGCAACTCATGTACATAGGCATCCTGCTTCTGATACTGTAGACAGCACATAGCCATCAGGAGTAGTAGCTATTGATAGCTTCCTCCTCCAAGAATTTCTCCGCCCCCTTTTTAAAGCCACCCAAATTGGTGGCATTCACTACACCTTGTCCTAGCAAATTCCATAGTTTAACTATGCACTGTGTGAAGAAGTCCTTCCGTTTATCTTTCCTCACACAGAGTTAATGTATTGGTTTGAAAAAGTCATAAAATTCGTTGGGCTGTAGGACTAATAATGAGCGAATGACCTCCTGGGATATCGTACCACAGACTTGGTAAGAGAACCAGTCCCTGAATAATCAAAAATACCACAGTCATGTCAAGATTCGTGCTAGGGCTGAACTCCAAGAACTTTGAGTGGTCCTTATGTGTTGATTTAATAACGTTTAATACATTTTGATCTGAGCTGTGACTCCCTTGCTAATAGTTGCGGATGAAGGGAGCATGATCTCCCCCCCCCCTCCAATTCTCATTTATTCCCTCAGGTAATGCTCCGTTATTTGTAGAATACGAGTCAAATTTCAGCTGAATTCATGCTTGATTTTTGAACTGACGTTAACTCCTGTCTGTGTTGCAGTCCAGTTGTACTTCTGCCACAAAGGGATCTCTACTTTACTAGAATCTTATGTTAATGTTTTTGAGGCTTTCGTGGACTTAGAACTACAGTAGATCCCAGTATGGATATCTGGGTGATTGAGTAATTATTTATAGATCTGTATCAGTGTGCTCCTGTTACAGAAGGATTGAAGCATCCGGAGGTTTGTAGGATGTGGGCATTGCTCTCCTCTTTTCCCGGAGCCTAAGCAGAGGAGAGCTGTCTCCAGGAATTATTCCTCCAAGGATGGACAACTTATGGCCCCCTAAATGTTTGGGCCTAAAACTCCTATCATCCCTCACCAGTGACTGTTTTGGCTAGGGCTGATGGGAGTTGTAGGCCAAGCCACCTGGAGTGGCTTCTCCAAGATGGTGCCCTCCAGATGTGTTGGACTGCAACCCCCATGATTCCCGGTGCAGCTCTACAAGAGGCATTTAAAGCTCTTTCAAGGCGCATTAAAAAAATTACCTCTACAAGAACGAAGCGCAAATCGGGCGTAGAGGCGCGTTATCTCCCCGATTATGCGCATTATCGAATGCGCGTCAAATCGCGAGTTTTATTTTGCTCCGTCCGTTAAAGCGCATGTTGACTGTGTGAATAAGTGCTTATGAGCATTAACTACTTGTAAAGCGCATTTTAGACATCTGTTAATGCGCTTCGCCGCCTCTCGCCGCCTCTCGTGCAGAGGTATTAGGCGTAAATGCACTTCAGCTATTATGCGCATAATCGCCTAACCGGGCGCAAAAGCGAATCCTTGTAGAGGGGACCCCAGCCAGCATGGCTACTGGGAACCATGGGAGGTGCAATCCAACACACCTGGAGAGCACCAGGTGGGGGAAGGCTGACTTGGAGGGTCACAATTTGCCCCCCCCCCCGCCACCTGTTCCACAGGTTAAAGCGGGGATCTCCAATGCCGACATCTCAATTGGAGTCCGCCGGGCTTCCTGAACCTCCTAATTTTTTATTTTATTTTAAAATATTTTAATAATAATAAAAAGGAACCTTTTTAACTGGATGGCCAACATGCTGCAAAGTGAAGAGTCAGCCTCCAGTGCCATCTTTCTGTCCAAGAATGCCTCTGGGCCCCACATCACTGAGCCCTCAACAATTTGCTTTCTGTGAAATGAGTGTTGAAGCAGAAGCATGTGGCTTCAAGGTAAGGTGACCAGATCAAATCCAGGTCAGGGCTCATGTAACTTTAACAGTTGTAGAGAAAAGGGAATTTCAGCCACTGTCATTTGTATGCAATTAGTTCCTGGTGAGATTCCCTATTCATCACAACGGTAAAAGTTGCAGGGGCCCTGCCTTCTTTTGTATATGGTCACTCTAGTATAGTGCCTGCACCTTTAACTGTTGTGATGAAGAGGGAATTTCACCAGGGACTAATTGCATACAAATGACACTGGCCAAAATTCCCTTTTCTCTACAACTGTTAAAGTTACATGAGCCCTGACCTGGATTTTATCTGGTCAGCCTACTTCAAGGGAGCCATTTTGTGTTTGGGAGCTCAGACCCCCCACAGCTGCCTTTTACTTAGGCTTTGGGGAATTTGCTTTTCTTTTAGTCTTATCAGTTTGCCTTCTGGGAAATGGGTGTTTCGTAACACCTCCTGCCCCTGGCAGCCATTTTGTGAGCATGCCCATGAGACACAACATTCGAAATGTGCCCACTAACAGAAAAAGGTTGTGGACTCCTGCATGAAAGAATGTGTGGAGGGGGAGCACTCACAACACCCCCAATCCCGCTGGCTTCAGCCCTGACCTTTGCATATTAAGCAGAAGGTCCGAAAGTGTAACCGACACACTTTCAATTGTACACACTTTTCATCTTCCATGTAGTGTGAGAATCCACACAGGGTTCCTGCATAGGTTTGCTCTGGAAGGGCTGTCCCAAGACATTTTCTTCCCTGTGGTGCAAGACAAAATGGTGCCCCCTTCGCCATTCCATGTACAGAAGCTTATCGGATTGGCATTTGAATCTTCGTTCAACACTGGTGAGGGGGCAGCATCCTCCCCCACACAAGAAAAGCAGGGTAGCTTAGGGAGCACAAGGCTGGCCATGTGGTAAACACATGTAGCACCTCTGTCACCTCACTGCTACTCCCTGCTTTCCCACCCCAGCACCCTCTACCTGAGATGGCCACCTCACTCTGCCTAATGGTAGGGTCGGCCTGACCCTAGTGGAAGGGGGGATTTGGAAAATGGCATGGGGGAGGAAAGAGTTAACCTTATCTTAGCCTTCCCCAACCTGGTGTCCTCCAGATGTGTTGGACTTCAACTCCCATCATTCCCATCTGGAGGACACCAGGTTGGGGAAGGCTGCTCTATCCTAATCACTCTATGTATGCTATTCATATTATCAATATTATTATTAGTATGGGAACACATGTGCTAAAGGCAGAGTTATAAATTTAGCAAATAAATAAACAACTTATAAAAACTTTGGGAGTCCTGAGCACAGATTTCCTGCTTCACATCTGGCTTGGCCCTACAAGAGCTCAGAACTAAGCGTTACAAGAAACATGGGCTTGCAGCCAAAACCAACGGTCCTGTCCTCTTCCGCCACATCTAGCGATGCCACCCTCTATCACCTCAAGCCATCCCCGGTTTGTGTTTTACCCACACCACCACCATTAACCAATGATGTGGGGACAGCAAACGATATATATCACACCATAATTATCTTAAGAATCTGGAACAGTGCCTGGGGTCAGTGATTGGCTGAAAGACGGCCAATAAACTAAAGCTGAAGCCTGACAAGATGGAAGGACCATATGGAGGTGGTTCTCATATGCAGGAATTAAGTGCACATCCTGTTCTAGAAGGGGCTGCGCTCCCCCTTAGGGTGACCAACTGTCAGGATTTCCCCAGATTTGTCCTGTTTTTTGTTCTATCCCGGGTGTCAGGGGGGATTTTCTATAATTTTCTATAATGTCCTGGAGTAACACGTCATTAAGACTGCCAATAGTGTGGCAGGGAGGAATGACACGCTTTCTGGAGGCATGTCATTTCCCTCCCCCCCTCCCACACACTGCTGCAATTGGGGCCTTAAAGGGAAAAGCATGGCATTCCCCCACATTATAGAAAAGGCTCCGATTGGAGCAGTGGGGGGCAGGAATGACACGCTTTCCCCTCCTCTGCTTCAATCAGAGCCTTTAAGATGGCGGGGGGAATGGTGTGCTTTCTGGAGGCACCAGAAAGCCACTTCCCCCCCACCCCACCGGGTGTCCTTTTTTTTGGGTTTCCCAAACATGATCACCCTACTCCCCCCGATGAGTGGGTAAAACTGGATAGATAAGGTAGCTCCAGACTTATCTGTGTGAGAAAGAACACTAGCCGTAGTAGCCACAAAAATTCCACAAGAGGCTGAATAGAGAGTAGTGATCGAAAGTAGCCACTGTAGCTCATTATAATGCTAAAAAAATCACACCCCTAGTTGGAGAGTCAACATGCCAGTGAGGGACTGCCCTTCTAGAGGTATTTTGCGAGTGAGGAGTGGGTAAGTTGTTATCTTGCTGTGTACGTGAGTGATGTGTGCATAGTGTAAACCAATCAGAAGAATTATGGTATATTTCTTTGTGTGATTAAGTTTATAAAAGTTTGCTCTATAAGTGAAAGGGGTGGAACACTTCTTTAGCTGTGAAGCGGAGAGTTCTTTCTGCGCAGAAAAAGAATAAACCTTTGCTGGTTGGACTCCCACCTGTTGTGTGGACGCTGGTTTTTAACTGCACTCCGGGCACTTGCCCTCCCAGGATTATCCTTCTGATTTTGGGTAACACCCCTGAAACAGCAGGGTGCATAGCTTGGGCGTACTCCTAGGCCCAACACAGTCATTTGAGGCCCAGGTGGCCTTGAAAGCATGGAGTGCCTTTAACCAATTTGGGCTGGTTCACCAACTGCCACCGTTCTTGGTCAGAACAAGTCTGGCACCCATGTTCTGGTAACCTCCCAACGGGATGACTGTTATATGCGGTGTATATGGGGCTGCCCTTGATATCAAATTGGAAGCTTCAAATAGCACAGAATGCAGCTATCTAAATTTTAACTGGTACAGCCAACTTGAATCATGTTACATTCATTCCTAAAGAGTTACATTGGCTGCCTATTCCCTTCTGAGGGCAATTCAAGTTACCACTGTTTTACCTTTAAAACCTTAAACGGCTTGAGATCCAAATGCCCAAAGGAGCATTTCTCTCACTACCAGCCTGCCTCTGTCTTACGATCTTCAGAGGGTTCTGGGTTCTCTTGCTAGGAAGCCCCACACAAGCCTGTTTGTGTAGCAGAGGGCCTTCTTGGTGGTAGTGCCCCGCTCTGGAATACCCTCCCAACTGAAGCCTGGCTGGTGCTGAAGCTGTTATTGTTTCGATACCAATTAAAATTTGCTCATTTTTGCCCAGGCATTTTACACTGTTAGACTGGTGTGTTTCGTTTGCTCTGATGTTTTTATGCTTTTGAATTGTTTTTTGTTTGGGGGATGTTATTGTAAGGTGTTATTGCATTGTATTGTGGCATATTATTTCTTTATTAAAAAGCAATTAAAACATATTTATATACTGCCCTTTGTTACTAAATCATTACCAAATGTTGATCAGTATGCTCTTGTATACCATCTTGGTATTTGAAGAGGAAGTTCAGGCAAAAATTACTTTGAATAAATAAATAGTACATAATAAATAATAAGAGAAGACATGGGTTGCACAAGAAGATTTGGAGGGGAGGGGGGAACTCGAGACAATGAAAATTAAATAAAACAATGGGCCATGTTTGGCAGTAACCTGTAATTGTTGTCATCATGGCAGTGGTTGTTGTTGTTCAGTGTTGTTTCATTCTGCCCAGAGATAGGGCTCGGTTTGTAACATTTACTTGTGTCCTACGTTACATCTGTCCACAACATACTTCATGGTGCCAGAATAGAATGGAAAAAGAGATGCTTTCCCCCCCATTGACCCCTTACTATGGCTTATCGCTTATGCAATTCGGCCACGTGCGTGTTTACTTGGAAGCGTGTTTACTTGGATGCAAGTTCCAATGTGCTCAATAGGGCTACTTCTCAGGTCAGTGCATAAAGGGGTTGCAGTATTACTTTGCAAAGGGCTGTTTAATCTGCCTTCAGCTTTCAATTAAAACTTAACGTAGGTCACTCTCTCTTCCATTTTACCAAACTGATTGCAGGGCTGGCCCTACCATTAGGCAGAGTGAAGGAGTCACTTCAGACAGCAGATGTTGGTGGTGAGGAGCGACAGTATGACGTTGCAGGGCAAAGCTATGTGTGCCAGGCGAGTTGTCCTGTACCCATTAAAGTATGATGGAGGATGCCATCCCTAATATTCAAGGGTCTATCCAGTTGGCTTCTGAATGTGGAATGCAGGTGTGTGTGTGGGGGGGGGGAGGGAGGTAGTTTCTACACCAGGCTGTTTGCCTGGGATGGCCCCAAGCTGGTCCATGTGCACCGATGGTGTGTATTAGGTACTTCCGGGATCGCCCTCCCTCCCTCCCTCTATGCCCCTATGGTGTAGAAAGGGCCGGAGAGAGAGAGAGAGAGAGAGAGAGAGGGAGGGAGGCCATCTTATCCTTCACCAGAGGTAGCTCTGGAGCTGAAAGGCTGTAATTTAGAATAGGTTCTGTGTTGCCAAAAGGAAATAATTATGCATTGCATGATTAACTGGCGGAATTCGCAAACACAAAATGTACTAATGGCCACTGCTTAGATGGTATTGGAAAGGGATTAGAAAGATTTATTGTCTCATGACACTATATGATGACGTCTACAAATGAAACAGCTACGTACAGAAACAAGATATCATTGGGTAGGCTGACCATATGAAAAGGAGGACAGGGCTCATATAACTTTAACCGTTGTAGAGAAAAGGGAATTTCAGCCAGTGTCATTTGTATGCAATTAGTTCCTGGTGAAATTCCCTCTTCATCACAACAGTTAAAGGTGCAGGCACTATACTAGAGTGACCATATACAAAAGAAGGCAGGGCCCCTGCATACAAATGACACTGGCTGAAATTCCCTTTTCTCTACAACTGTTAAAGTTACATGAGCCCTGTCCTCCTTTTCAGATGGTCAGCCTACCATTGGGTAACAGATATGGGAGGATAGGGATAGGTTGTGTGGTGCCCATGGTTATCAATATGCCATCAGAAACCTTCTGTGGTGCCCTCTAAGGTCACATTGTCTTGCCTGAAGCTGGAATTGCTGTGAAATAGGGTTCTGTTGGTGCTGAAAACTATGAGTTCAAAGGAGTTGTTTTGTCTGTTAGAGCTCGGATTCCGCCCTTGCCTTGTACTCAGTCTTTAGGGCAAGTTACTTGTCCTTTGCTATGCCCCCCATGGCAGCCATTTTGTGATGGTGCCTAGGACAGTTTTCAAATTGTCCACGTCTCAAAATGGCTGCCTTGCAGGCAAATTATAGGTAATGACTACATAGGTAGGGTGACCAGATTTTGGAAACCAAAATCCTGGACCTCCCCGCCAACCCCCCACCCAAAACAACCCCCCCCAACAAGCCACTCACCCCCCAAAAAACCCAGCCCGGCCCTACTGGGTCCTCTGCCGCCGCCGGGCTCATGCCGCCGCCGGGCTCGTGGCGCCGGCGGCGGCACTGCAGGGCTCGTGCCAGAGGCTGCGAGGAAGAGGGACGATTCTGGAAGTGATGTAATCGGCCTCCCCCGTCTCTTCCACGCGGGCATCCGGGCTCCTCGGGGCTCATCGCCATCGCGACAAACCCCGAGGAGGCCAGAGGCCACACAGAAGAGGCAGGAGAAGGCCGATTTAATCATTTCCGAATTCGGCCCTTTCCTGCCTCTTCCGCTTGGCCTCTGGCATGAGCCCTGCAGCTCCGGTGGCAGTGGCACGAGCCCTGCAGTGCCGGCACTGGTGGCATGAACCTGGCGGCGGCGCCACCGCCATGAGCCCAGCGGCAGCGCCACAAGCCCCGCGGTGGCGGCGGCGCCATGAGCCCGCCGCCGCCGGCGCCATGAGCCCGACGGCGGCGGCACGAGCCTGGCGGCGGCGGCGGCGGCTGCATGAGCCCGGCAGCGGCGGCTCCATGAGCTTGGCAGCGGCAGCAGCGGCTGCACAAGCCCGGCGGTGGCGGCACGGCAGCGGCACGAGCCTGGCGGTGGAGGCGTCAGCACGAGCCCATAATCGGCCCTCTCCCGCCTCTTCCATGCGGGCATCGTTTCCCCTGTTTGTCCCCGCTGCCCCCCCCCCCCGGTCGGCCCAGATCGCCCCAGTTTTCCCGGTTAGGACCGGGAAACCCCGGGCGATCTGGTCACCCTATATAGGAAGCTGTCTTATGCCAGATCAGGTAATATGTCCACCTACCCCAACATTGTCTATTTTAATTGGTAGGAGTTCCCCAAGGTCTTGGGCAGATGTCTTTCCTCTCTTCTGCTACCCAATCCTTTTAACTGGGGGTACCAGCGATTGAACCTGGGACCTTCTGAATGCAATGCTCTGTTTGTGCATCCCTGCTGGTTTAAATCCCAGAGATGTTTGGCTGTTGGGCTGCTTTTGGAAGCATGCTAGACTAGATAGATCTTGACATTCTTATGGTCACACAGTGAGCCATAGAGGAGGGACTTGAATAGGGTGACCATATGGAAAGGAGGACAGGGTTCCTGTATCTTTAACAGTTATCTAGAAAAGGGAATTTCAGCAGGCGTCATTTGTATGCATGCACCACCTGGTTAAATTCTCTCTTCATCACAACAGTTAAAGCTGCAGGAGCCCTGCCCTCTTTTGTATCTGGTCACTCTAGTATAACTCTTGTGCCTTTAACTGTTGTGATGAAGAGGGAATTTCACCAGGTGCTGCATGCCTACAAATGACATCTGCTGAAATTCCATTTTCAATGCAACTGTTAAAGATACAGGAGCCCTATCCTCTTATTCATATGGTCACCCTAGACTTGAACCCACGTACCCCATCCACTGGGCTCCCAGAAAAGACCATCAACATAAGGACAGGCACTCTGATGCCAGGCCAGTTATTCCTGGATAGACTGAACGGGAACTTTAGCCTCCTCTGGCCACAGTCCAGGCCTCCATGTGGAGACCTATAGATAGGCTGACCATCTGAAAAGGAGGACAGGGCTCATATAACTTTAACAGTTATAGAGAAAAGGGAATTTCAGCCAGTGTCATTTGTATGCAATTAGTTCCTGGTGAAATTCCCTCTTCATCACAAGTCCACCCTGGTGCTGAACCAAGTAACCTGGTGGATATAACTGTGAGAGACTTAACTCCTCCCTGTTTGTCCACTCAGGTCTCAGTTAGGCATGCCAGCCACACCACCCACTATTAAATCATGGATAGAGGAGGTCATATTATGTACCAATCTGGCATTCAAAAGCAGCATCTGGAGACCTGAAGGCAGGATGAGAGGGCAATCACCAAACCTGCAGATGTGGGGAGGACCAGAACATGGCATGTCCATTAGCTGTCTGGGCCACATCCCCTTCCATGAGTAGCCCTCCTCCTAATGCCATATCTCCTTCTATCCATCACTGTTTCCCCCCTCCCCCAGGCCCATATTAAGCAAGAATCCATTCATTTAGGGATCTCTCCTTTCTAGTGCAGCAACACAGCCAGAAGCTTCTTAAAATCTCCCAAAGTGTCAGATTGGATGAACTCAGCAAGAGACTCATTATACATTTGCTGAAACTTCTCTTTGATTGATTGAAGGTCAATCTTAAAACCTGCAAAGTCAGCAACAGAAGCAGATGAAGACCTGGTTTTTTTCCAGCCTGGAACACCACAGAATTCTCAATGGGCTAAAAGTGAGAAGTGGCCTAAGCGAGCCCTCTCCCATGGCTCTCATTAACACTTTTCTAGCTGTTGGTTGTGCCCTCCCCCCGGGCCTGCCCATATACAGGCAACGTTTGGAGCAAACTAAAAAAAAATTGGAATGCAAGTTTTCCCCCAGGGGCTTTGATACCATCCTGCTTTTACATGATCTGACCAGACTTTCCCCCCTTCTTGATGGGACCGAGCTTCCATCCTGCTGAGGATTCGTTTCGGCTCTCTAGCCTATCTTCAGCTAGGGATGGACAAATCTGTCCATTTCAGTTCCAACCAGTTTCTAATTTGGTCAGCCTTCCATTTCTTTTGTCCCACTTTTGAATCAGTTTGCAAAGTCTACCTGGAAATTCATACACACTTTCATGTACGTTTCTCTTAATATACACATTTTTACATACGTTCCCTCTAATATATGCATTTTTTGCAAGTAGTCTTCCTTAATATAATGCATATATTGTACATTATGTTAACTAATGCTTTTTCTGTGTGCGTTTCTCCCTAACATACGATTTGTTGTTGTTGGAGAACTGCATCACAAAATTAAGAAAATTGTGAATATTGAAGTATAACTGTCTTTCAGTTCACATATTGGTTCAGTAAGTTCTTTCTTTTTGCAAACTAAAAACTTCCTGACAGTTGAACACACAGCTTTTTTTGTTGCCCTCTAGTGTGCATTGTGAAGCAGTGCTTGGAAAAAATACACAAAGCTGGTTCTTTTCTGTTGCCATTTGCTTTTTGTCCCTGTCAGAGTTCCTTCCTTGTCCTGGACCCCTGAGCACTAGGGCTGTGCACCCCCCGATCCAATTCAGATCCGGATCTGTCAGGTCTGAATCAATCCCGATTCACCTCAGATCAATTTGGAGCTCCCCAATCCTAGTTGGATCTCCGAATCGAGATTCGGATGCCTCATTTTCCCCATAGACTTGCATTGGGGGAAAGAAAGGGCTATAACTTCTTTATTTTTAAAGATATAAAAATGAAACTTGGGCACATTGCAGATGGGCTCTAGGTACTCATGTGTGCCAAATTTCAGAAACATAGGTGCAAACGTGTAGTGGCTATGAATTTTTGAAAAAGTATCAAGAAACTCCTATAACATCTTTATTTTTCAAGATACACACATGAAAGTTCGGCACATTGCAGATGACATGTAGGTACTCATGTGTGCCAAATTTCAGAAACATAGGTGCAGGCATTTACTCGCAAGGAATTTTTAAAAATGCAATTTTCCAGGCAATCCAGAAGTGTTATAACTTTCTCATTTTTCAAGATACACACATGAAACTTGGGCACATTGCAGATGGCATGTAGGTACCGATTCAGATCTGGTTTTTGGAGGTCTGAATCTCCCCAATCAGCTTCGAATTCGGGATCCGGATCTGTTCACAGCTCTGAGCACCTCTTTAAGGATCTCTTACCTCTTTAAAAGTCCCACCTTCCTTCTTTTTACCTCCCCCTCCCCATTAACATGGAGTTTAGGCTGTAGACATGAGGTAGGCTGACCATACAAAACAGAGGACAGGGCTCATGTAACTTTAACAATTGTAGAGAAAAGGGAATTTCAGCCAGTGTCATTTGTATGCAATTAGTTCCTGGTGATATTCCCTCTTCATCACAACACTTAAAGTTGCAGGGGCCCTGCCTTCTTTTGTGTATGGTCCCTCTAGTATAGTGCTTGCAACTTTAACTGTTGTGATGAAGAGGGAATTTCACCAGGAACTAATTGCATACAAATGACTCTGACTGAAATTCCCTTTTCTCTACAACTGTTAAAGTTACAGGAGCCCTGTCCTCCTTTTCATATGGTCAGCCTACATGAGGTGAATGACACTCTAGACACTTGTGGCTTAACACAACCCTTTACTAGTATATTAAAGCAACCAAATTACAAATGAAGGTATTTAGTCAATAGAGCTGAGTGATACAAAGGCATTAAAAGAAAATAAAAGTTGCAAAAATGCAAGTCCTTTACCCTAGCTGCATTTAGGATTTTCCAGCTGCGTCTTCCTCATGCTCTCATCCTTTCCTGCTCTCTTCTCTCTGGCTTCCTTTTATACTGTCTGTATCTCTCTCCCCCCCCCCCCCCCCAACCCAGAAAGTATTGTTTCAATCTTGAGGAAATGAAACTTAACTGGAGAAATGAAACTACTGCTCCCAGGGATACGTCCTCCCAACAGAAAACCCCAGGCCTCTACTGCCTTTTTACTTTGCTTCTATAGGCCTCAAACCCTCACAGTCCCCTAAAAGAAAACTTTTATACATCCCATGGACTTTTTCCTAAACAGTAGCTAACAAAACAAAGACAATAAGAGTTTTTCCACACACAGACTGTGTTCGGACAACACAATAACCAATGGTTGTTTAAACAGTCAACAGTTGGTTATTTAACCCACCATGGGTTATTGTGTTGTGTGGGGGGAGTTTTTTAACCAACAGCTGGTTATTTGGCTGAAATAACCAACGCAAATAACCAACACTGTGCAGAGTTGGCTATTTGAACCACCATTAGTTATTGTGTTGTGTAGAGGGCACTGTTGGTTATTTCCTCAGCCACCATTGCTTATTTCATCAGCCACAGAGTCACAGGGCAAGATCGGTCAACTGTCAAGTTGATTATTACCTCACTGTTGACTATTGTGTTGTCTGAATGCAGCCTTTGTGTAGAAGACCATGACAAGGTGACCTGTATTCCTGCCTATTCAGTCTGCTCTCCAGGCCCTAACTGCTGATGAGCAACATGGTTATCTTTGAACTGGAATGGGATAGCACAGCCAGTCAAATAGTGGACAGTTCACTGGCAGCCCTTCAAATAAAGGACTGTCCTCTGTGAAAGAGGAGACAGGGTTCTCTCTGGAGCAACAGAGACTAAGTCTGCTCTATCTTCTGCAGGACAACCCTTTAGATATTTGAAGACCTCTATCATGTCTCCCCCGAATCTTCTCTTCTCCAGGCTCAATATCTCCCGCTCTTTCAATAATTTCTAATAGGTTTCCAGATCCTTAACCATCCTTGTCAGCCGCCCTCCTCTGTGCATGCTATAGTAATTTCTCAGTATTCAGAGCAAGCTCCATTCCGTCTGAAGTCCTGTTTACTAAGGCTGTCCACCAATTTGTTTTTATTAGTCAACTGGCTTTGACTCAATCCATTAACCAAATTTAAATACATGTTCATTTTACCCATTTTTTAAAAAAAAGGATACTGAAGGAAGTGTTAACTATTTACAATGGAATATTAAAATACCATTTAACATGGTTAATATAAACATTTCTCTGAAGGCAGCTTATGCAATAAAATCCACGAGAAGAATCATTTTTTAAAAAATGAAATTAAATGAGCACTAGCAATAATAATAACTCAAACCATCCACCCCAGAAAAAAATGACATTTTAACACATAATTGCAGACAAGAGCCATCAACAGCCTGATAAAACGCAACAAGAGAAAAATCCAAGGAAATCAAATGGATCTTCAGAGCATTCCTAAAGGCCGGTGAGTATCCCTAGCTGCATAGTTATGCAACTATGTGCCTAAATCAAGAGTGTTGAACCTCAGGCCCTTGCTTGTGGTCCCGATCCACCATCCCCTGGGGTTTCCCAGAAGCCATGCCCCCTTCCCCCAGTTGGTTCCCACTTTTCTCCCTCAAACATCTATTGTTTGTTTTCTTGGGGTAGTAGCCAATGTTAGTCCTACTTAGAGCAGACCCATTGAAATGAATGGGACTTAAGGAAGTCCTAACTCAATTCCCATTCATTTCAAGGGCTCACCTCTATGTAGGGCTAACATTGGCTACTATCCCTGGCGTTTGCGCAATCCCTTCCCTGTTCTAAAAGATTGAAATGCCTCTCCTAAGCCTTAGTTACTGGCACTGAGAGTTTGAAGCTAAAGTATGCTGGCATTTGGGGGATTTTGACCCCACCCCCTTCTCCCTGTGCTCCACCCCCTTTGCCTTTGGCTCCACTCACCTCTGGAATGCAGCCCCTGAGAACTTCTCCAAAGCTGAAATTGGTAGGCTGGAATAGGTTCAGATCGCCGTGAGCACCCAACTGGGTAAGTGAGGGCAGTGGCCGCCATTAGTGTGGAAGGGAGAAAGGTGTGATTTCCAGAGCTTTGGGAAACAACATGTTTACACCCTCCCCCTGCCCGTGGCAATGGGGGCCTTAAAGGCCCTATTATGGCTGCCATTCATGCAGGGAGGGAAAGGGAAGCCAGGGTGGGCAGTTGTTGAGTGCTCGGCAGAGATTTGTGCAGCCTGGCTCACGGAGGTGGGTGGGAGCAGTGGCAAGGTGAGCTCCCGCTGGGCAAACACTCACCCCTTTCGCCCATCCCTCATTCTACATCCCTGGCATAAAGGGATGCTTTATGCACAGATCCATGTGAAAAAATGGGCAATAGTGCCAATCAGCACTTTGGGAGGGGAAGCAGGGAGAGTTTATTTTAGCCCCCCCCCCCCCAAATATCTGATTGGGGCTATTGCTCATAAACTTACCAGCCCTGGCGCCTGCACACAAGTGTTGCTGAACCAAGTGATTATATTTATTGGAGTTGGGTGAACCACACAAAAAAAACCTGTTTTAGGTGACTGAAGATCGTTTAGCAATTATTTGTGATGTTATTTGTATCCTGCGTGAGTCTTCCCAGCCAAAGGGCTCATAGCAATTCAAATCCAGTATACAATGCTACTAGTAAATGCTGTAGATCCAGGGTGCAATGAAAAAGCCTGCCAGCCACTAAGGATAAGGATTTAAAGACAATCTCTTCTCCCCACCTCCCCCAACCTTTAAGGAATTTTACAGAAACCTCCACCACCTATTCCAAGGAAAAGAGCTACGTGTAAGAGGCTCAGATGCTGTGAAAAAGGATTAACTGACATAGAGAAAAAATGGCCAAGGAAATACACACACACACACACACACACTTTCTACAGAAACAGCTGAAGTTCTAGCCAAGAAAACAATACCAGTAAAAATCTCTCATGCAAAGGCCAGCAGGCAGATTTACTGTGCTCTGTTCTAAATCACTAATCACCACTAACTCTGATGAGAAATTAACACATTTGTTATTGGAGATCCAGTTTGGGTTGCTGTATAGAGTTTGTCAAAGGCTTTAAAAAAGAAGATTAATTTCAAGTGGAGAACTGGATTAAAATACTTGCATGTCAGAGAGCTGGTGAAATAGCGGGATTCTCCCATTTCTTGGCTTAATATTTTAATCTTTGTATCAAATGTTTAGGTATAAATAAGTAGCTGGCATTTATTTGCAGATTAACATGGGTTGGTGCATGATCAGACATAAAGCACACCAACCTGTGGACCCAAATCCAGCCAGAGACAGTGTCTGGTTCATTCTCTGTGTCCTTCTAATAGTTAATGGGACTCCATTACCTGCAGCTGAACTCCACATAGCCAGCTTCTAAGGAAAGCGAAAGGGTTAAACGAAGGTGACCGATCCAAGGTCAAAACTCTTGAAGACTGTTTTTAAAAAAATCTAATGCTGTGTGTCCATTCTCTGGGTGGCTAGAAGCCCACCCCTGTGCAGAAGCAGATACTATCACTGTGAGCAAGAAGCCCTAAGAGACATCATCCCCAGATTTGGAATACCTCTGCGTATTAACACTTCACTGGACAAATTGTTAAAGAAATCTGCAAGGCTCTACAAGTTGAACAACACTTCCTTTGCCCTCATCATCCTCAGCCAGCACGACTTGTAAAAAGGAAGGGTGGTGTTTTAAAGAACGGCAAAGATTTGTGCAGAGACTAGACTGCAGTGGCCAGATGCTCTCCCGTTAGCCCTTATGCGCATGCGTGCCACCTCACGCCAACAGACTGGACTTAGTCCTCATGAAATCCTGATGGGAAGACCTATGTCATGTCATATTTGCTAAGCTGGAAAGGCTTCGGCCTGCAGCAGGATGGGTGACTGCATGTGGATGGTGTCTGCTATGGATTATTCACACTAAGAACACCTACAGTGTTTTGGTGTGAATTGGATTGGGGGCAATGACACTGGGGCCTTTATCACACGTACCATTTTCCCCTCTGATTGCTTCTGTGGGCTCCCCCTCCGTTTCCTATGTGAATCTAGCTTTGTTGGTTTTGCTCCGATACCTCAGAAGTTGCCTGAAACGGACTTTGCCCGTTCAGGATTCAATCGAAACAGAAACTAAAACCTGCAACCTCAGGGCGAGACAGCGCTGAAGAAGTGGAGCAAAGCCGAGGTGGGTGTGCTTAAAATTGCCCATGTGATAATGACCTGGTAGAAGTTCAAAACTTTTTGCCTGGTACATTTTTTCTGATTCACACCCCACTCCCACCCATCCCCAAACCATTGGCACTGCCAGGGAAAGAGAGACAGATACCTGTATCGTGTTTGTTCCCTACCCCAACACATAGTAGGACTAATAATTTTTTTGAGGGGGGGGGGGGCTTTGATCAAGGAAGTGGCAAAGAAAAGAGTTAACCCTCCTTCCCCAACATCACTGCTCTGATCCAGTTCTGCCCCCACCCCCGTTGAATACCCAAAAACATCAAGTGCAGTCATGAATCTACTGTGTCACATACATTTGGGCCCAACATCCATCAAAATGTCAAAAATAAACAAAAACAAACTACATACCTCAAAAACTGACCCAGTACAACAGGCTGGCCTTACTATTGGGACTTACCTGGAGAACCTTGATAAGCTGTTAGACAATATAATTTATCCCTCTGTTTCTGATTAATTTACTCAAATAATAATAATAATAATAATAATTTATTTCTTACCCACCTCTCTGTTTGGATCGAGGCAGGGAACAACAATATGATAAAATACATAAAACTGACCAAAACATGACACACATTATTAAAACTGCATTAAAACATCCTAAAACATCCTAAAAACATCAAACGTGTGAAGCTGGAGCCAAAACTGCATCCCCCCCACGCAAGAGAGATATCAGCGGATTCAGGAAAATCCAGAGATTTGTAGATATGCAAAAAATATTTTAAAAACAACACATTTAAGTGTGTGTTGTGTGTTTGGGGGGTTCCAAAGCAAGACCCAGAAAAACACAATGGCAGAGAATGTTGAGATGAAGAAAACTGGCAACCAGATGGAAAAGGGAATGCTGTGGCTGAAAAGGGAGGAGGTTTGCACCAATCTAGTTGACATGTAACGACAGCCCATGGGTTGTTGTGTACAAGCAGGAGAGTTTACCCACTGCTTCCACTTGTAAAGAACCAATTCCCAGGTTAACTTTGGTATTTAACCCATGAACAACCCAAAGTGTCTGGGTTCAGACATTATGCAAACAACCTACAAACAGGTTAATTAACCAATGATTTGCTGCTGAATGCCACTGTGTCATGCAAACAGTCCCAGATATAGTCAGGTTTGCACATATTGTTAACCCATGGTGTGAATTGTTGAATTCTGGGTTGTTGTGATGTGTGAATGCAGCTGTGCTAACAAACCAGCTTGTTAACCATGAGCAATGCAAAAAGAGAACCCATGTTTTACTGTTGGGTTGTAATTCTGGGTTGTTTAAACCATGGCTTGTCATTATGTGTGAACCCAGAACCATGGATTGTTTTACCAGGCTACAGAGGTAATGGGTAAGAGTGGTAAAAAAGCCCCAACTGCTCTACATGCACTACAAGGCCACAAAGGCATTTGAGATACAGAGAGAGAGAGGGAGAGGGCAAAGGAGGAGGGAAACAAACAACTCTGTGATTCAGAAAACCAAACATGGTTTGTTTGATCGTCTGCCAGTCCAACCCTGGGTAGGGCAACAAATCATGGGTTAAAAACACACTCACCAATGGGTTAGCGTTATGCGCAAACCAGCCCAACAAAAAAGGCAGAAATAATAGTCTGCATAGGTCACTTCCTGCTTCACTCTGAAAAGCTATTTTTAAATGCCACCAAGAGAAGAAGTGTGAGCTGGCCATGAATATCAATGAAGAAATCAAATAGTTAAACGTTGCTGGGACTGGACACACACAGGCCTTCTCCCCCAACCCCCTAAGAACAGGCTAATGAGGACAGAGCACGCTTAGTGGGTGCAGAATGTTGACTGTTTGGAGAACGAAAGTAGGAACCTTGGTGGGTGTGGGAATGGAATAGAGTGGGTGGGGCCCTGACAGAAGTACTCCACACTATTTTGTAGCACGATCCTCTTGTTGGACTAGATAGACCAGCAGTTGAGTCTGCACACATCCATATGCAACCCGGATAGATCTAATGCGACATAGCTTTGAAGGTGGCTCAGAAACTGCAAGGAGACCCAAACCAAAATACATCTACAAGACTAACAGGGTCTGGGTGTCACCACATCAGGCCTGTGTTTTGGCCACTGCACCGGCTGTCACTTAGATTCCAGACTCCATTCAAAGTGCTGGCTTCAACCTTTTAAGCCCTTCATAGCTGGGGTCAGAATACCTGAGGGGCTGCTTGTTTCCGTATGTTCACGCCTGTACATTAAGATTTTCAACTGAAGCCCTTCTTTCTGGGTCCCCAACATCTAAGGAATAGGGGGTGGCTTCAGGAATAAGAGTCTACTCAGTGGTGGCACCCCAGCTGTGCAATGCTTTCCCCAGTGGCAGGAGATCAGCCTGTACTTCAGTTTTATATCATTTTGCTAGACCGTTTTATTTTCCCAGGCTTTTTAATGTTCTGTGCATTGCTTTTATGCGGCTTGCTGTTTGCTTTCATTTATATTGTTGTCTTTCTTTTATATTGTTGTCATGTTTGTTTTAATTTGCTTTATTGTTCTAACTTTTTGTATGCTGCCCTGGGAACTTGTTGAAGAGTGTAATCATAATCAAAATCAACCACATCCAAAACTCATGTTATCCCCAAACACCACGCTTTTCAACAGAGTCACTTTACAGTTTTCAGAATCAAACAACATATACACATGTGCAAGTTCACCCATTGCCAGAATGTTCAATTTGCAGCATAAATAAGTCGTTCTGCAAAAGCCTCTGACCAGCAACACAGTTTTATTTGTAAACATTTATGTTACATGTTCCAATAATTTAACTGAATACCAGGTTTTGTACATTTCACTGTATACTATCAATGTCAGACTAGGAACAGAGCAACTGAATTGCTCTACGGTTGCCGGGTTCCCACACTTTAAAACCTTCAAAAGATACAACTGGTGTTAGAAACACTGGAGAAAGAAATACAAAGAAAAATAAGAACACCATTGAAAGAATTTAAATTGCTAGGAGGTTAGGAGAGGGAGAAAAGGAGAAGATACACATATATAGATACACGTATAAAGAAGGGATATCCTGGTGAAACTGGTCTTGAAAAGCTCAGGTCTTCCAAGGCGAGTCTGGTTAAAAATACTGTTTCTGCACGTCTCATTTATTCCCAAATTCAGGAAGCACACAAACTATGAAATGTTTAAGGCCTAAAACATCACAGACTTGATTCTAGACAAACAAAAAGCTGCTGAGAAAAATAAAAAATAATTAAGCCCGACAGATTAAAAGAAAAGATTTTTTTGGTCAAATGCAAGTTTTGACTTTGTTCATAGTACATTTAGCTAATTCAGATTTCGTGTCATACCTAACACATAGCAGAAATGGGGGAAAGAATCAGTGATGGAAGAGTTAAGCAACTGTTTTACACCTTCATTTTCTATAATGGAAGGGATACAAAAGTGGACGTTCACAGGGGGCATCCAAGGGTGGGGCAAAAATGTGGCTTGGGATGGTTCTAACTCACCCTCCATTAACAATCTATGGAATACAGCCATTATTGACCTTTAAGCACCCTCCCTTAAACCCAATTTAAGCACTAACTTTTAGGAGCTGTGGGCTGTGATGGCACTAACAATAAAGGCATTGCCATTGAGTTTGGCCATCTTGGAATTAAACCATCTACACATACAGGTCACAGCGTCCAAAATGGCAGCACGCATGCCACTAGCTTTATGAAAGCTTCAAGACTGGTTACAAGGGGGGGGGGGGTGTTTGTGAGCGTTGAAGATGGTACCTTGGGGCTGGGAAGTAAAACAGTAACAGATTTTACTCGAGTTGAATCTTGTAGGGAATTAAGCCTATCTTTGGTAACAGTAGCAGAAACGCTCTGAAATTCAGGGGATTTCCAGATGAAACTCTTGGCACAGGATGCCATTTCACATTTTAGTTTACACAAAACAGACCATTATCATGACAAGGCTCTGCCATTACATCTTTTTCAATGAGGCCTTCCTGCTCCATCCCTGAAAACTTTTATCAGAGGACCAAACATCTGGGAGAACCATAAATCTCCCAATGTTTTGCTTGTACCGTAAACTAGTTTCAAAGTGGGAAAGTGCCTGAATTTTATCAAGAGTGGTGGCAGTGGGGAGTGGCTAACCTCCCCCTTTCCCACAGTCCAGATCTAAACTGGCCCTCTGAAGCTGCTGTTAGCCTGGGGGGTGAGGAGAAGAATCAGGTTTAGTAGTCACCTGGTGGGGCAAGTTAGAATAGGAAAATGGTTGTTACACTGATCATAGCTGGAGCCCCCCATGGCTGCTTTAAAGTAAAACAAAACAAAAAAGTGTTGGAAGATCCAACTGTAGTTCTCCTATGTCTTGTGTAAAATGGCCCAGACTATTGAACAACAGTGGAAGGATAGGTGGTGTGAAAATCAGTTCCTCTTAAAATAGATCTCATGCAAAAAAAAGCCACTGATTTCTGTATTCCAGCTACATGGAAAGACATTTTAATTGCAATTCACAAACCACTTCTTAAAAGCAGATCAGATGACTTTGGAAAAACTGCTTTAGCATTGCCAACTCTTTTATTGACTCCTGCTCTTGTGGCCTGTAAGAGTAGTTTGATATGCAGACATCAGCACGTGATAAATGCATGCTATGAGTATTCAGTCTGTTGACTTCTGCACATTAGGTTATTTGGGGCACAGCAGCAGGGCAGTCTCGTGGTATGTGCTTTTTTCTTATCACTTAGTAGCCCTAGACTAGAGTAACTAGCTGTGAACTGCAACCAGTTAATCTCCATCCTACCCCTACCTTCCTTGTATTAAAAGGTAATGAAGTGGCCACCGCTGTATCTCCAATGTGACAGCAGACTGGAAACACTGATGTGCAATGCTAAGTCATTTCATCAGGTGAAGCTCTGCGCCTTGTGGAGCATAAAACGAATTCCACGCATACTGTGTAGAGAGAGAAAAAATTCCAAAAACAGAATGGGGAGAGATGTCTAAAACCATTCCTGTTTATGCAAGCTATGGTTCATTCCTACTTTTCAGATGAAACAGAACCCTTTATTTCCAGAATCAGTATGTTTAAATAGAGGAAACATGAAAGAAAGGAAGGAAGGCAGGAAGAAGTGTATAGGAGAAACAATTTCCAACAATTAGAATGCAAAATAATTGTAACACATTTTCCCCATTTTCAAAATATGCAGAACAAATTATTTTATATATCTATTTACATAAATAGAGAAGGAACCTGCTATTACTGCACCGTATTTGAAAATCACTTATATGCTCTCCGGGTTTTTGGTCCCCAAAACATCCCTACCATTAAAGCCTGTGAATGTGTACTAAAAACAACACCCCCCCACAACTCTATTCCAGTAGAACAAAACTAGCCACCTTTCCCAAAAGCCCTGCAATCAAACATTTTAGACCACATTGATTTTACACCAAAGGTTCTAATTTTTAACTTTTTACAGCTGCATTTTTTACATTTCACAGCTGTCGCGACGATCCTGAAACTACCAGAACCACAAGTATAGAGTTCATATGAACTATACAAAGCTAACTGAAAGCTAACTGTTATACGACACTGCATACACTTCTCCTGCCCTTCTAGGAAGGGAACATTGATAAAATCTAGAAAGGATCAAAACGCAATTATCTTCAATTAACACTTTTTTCTGGTGAACAAAAACACCTGACCCACCACGGCCACAGTGCGCTGGAATGTTCTCTTGAGCCATCTCCACTGAAACAAGCAGGTGCTCTGCAACGTGATCCTAGTGCAGCTCTTACCGTTTCAGTGGGGAGTAAGGAGTTCCTCGGTGGATTGTATCCTAAACTTTCCAATGAAATACCAGGCTTTTTACACTTACAATAGCCGAGTCCATCTATTGCTACAAAGAAGGTAAAGGTTCGAGATGAGCTGGACCTGCTTCTGCTTACGGACTTTCTCCCATAACCATGTCGAGTCATCAGTGGGAAGAATCCACTGAGAAACGCTCAATGCAGCTTTCACAGCATGGGACACACATTGTGACTACAAGTCCGTCGCGGCCTGTTTCCAATGATAATCAACTATCCGCTGACCAACTATCCTGTGTGTGTGTTTTACTGTTTAGCGCCTGTTCACACAGCCACTTTCCACGGTAGCCTGATGAAGTGTGCTTGAAACTTCACGTGAGTTTACCAACATGTGCGGGATTCAGCTTTTTGCAGTGCCAAACTCAAAGCTGAATTCCACATGGCTATGGGCTGGAAGCAACTACCTGCAAGATTTTTGTATAGCTACCCCCACAATGAAGTGGTCATGTCAGCAGGGTCAGAGTTAACTTTGGACAAAAAGGTGGCAGGAGCAAAAGGCTCCCAGGTTTTTAAGTGTATTGTAAATGTGCCAAGGAAACAAAGTCGGAGAAACTCCGCCGATAAACAAGGATTTCTATGTACAAACAGCACCACATTTAACTCTGGTGTAATTCCATCAAACAAGTGAGGTTCCATCATGGATGAAAAATTACTTCAATTTCTAAAAAAAATTCCCATGAGATATCTGTAGGTGCTTTGAAGTTTAAGATTAAAACCATTTACAAAACAGCTAATTTATGCTAATATCGCCCAACCATTCTTCTTATCAGGTAGTTAATAGCTAATATTTAAGTATGTCCGCAATAGTTCCTTAGTAGCCCTCCCTCCTCCAATAGCGTCACCAGAGTCACTGATGATTTTGTTACACTACTTGAATACCATGTGTGCCATTCTAATGCCAAAAACTGTTTAACTGTTGTGTGTTAACACAATACAAAAATTATAAGCAATTTTAAGGTCTGCATCGCTAACGTATAAAATTACTATTATCTGTTGTGAAGGCGTACAAATTCAACAATCAGAAAGCCTAAGAAGGGTGCTTTCAGTTAAAAAAAGAAAGGTCGATTGTCTTGAGATAAAAAGGGAGACAGGCCGACAGCTAAGAAGCTTTCTGTTGCAGCAGGACATGCAGTAACAGATAGGTGAGACAGGGATGCATCTCCCCCAAGTTTAAGTGCAACACTAGACACTTTAATAACACGATCATTGCAGAGGTCATGCTGCGGTAACATTACACTTCTGAGAAGGTTGGCACTGTAAATTGAATGCAGTTGGTTACCAGGCGAAAAAAAGGCAAGATGTGAACACCACACAGTGAACCCTCAAACTATTTCAGGTGTTCTGGTGGAACCGTTGCGATAAGGACAGAGGAAGGAGACCGTCCGTTCCATTCTGATAATACACCGTCCTTGAACATTAGATTCTTGGCAGGAAGTGGGACGCCTGTGTCGGCAGAAGCTGGGTGTGAAAGTAAACTTGCGGTTGAAGAAGAGAAACTGGCCTCTGAAAGTAATTCCACAGTTGAAATGCTGTCCTAAGGAAGAAAAGGGGGCAGATGAGATTCAAGGCTAGCTTTCGTGTTTGGCCCACCACAACCACAAGTTACATACGACTGGGATGTGGAACCTCCAGTCCACAGAACTTTCATATGCGGCCCATGGAGAGTTCTAGCGTTCCTCCAGGGGTAGGGCTTGGCTTCCAAGTCCCACCCCCTGGAGGAATCCCCGCTATTCTCTAACAGCATGCAGATTCCATCGGATGCTGTTCTTCCTCCTATGGGGCAAAGCCAGAGTAGTAGCTGCTCTTCCCAGCGCCATCAGAGTAACTTCACATGGCGCCCCGTGTGACATGCCTCCGCCAACACAGAGAAAGACAAATGGGCTGGAGGTGTGGTGATGATCGCAGCCACCTGGCCTGGGGAGGGCTCCCACTGGAGATGGCTGTCGCCAAGCGATTAGTGCAGCTGCTGTAATAAATTCAGCTGAGTGTTTATTCTTACTCTGAGTGGAGGATTTCTCAGGAAAACCCAAGAATAGGAAGAAATTAGCTTTGCGTTTTGTAAGTTTCTTTGATACTCAGGTAGTAAGTGTTATTTGATTCGTCGTTGTTATTATTGTTGTTGTTGTTGTTGTTGTGTTATATAATTGTATGTTAAGCTGTTGTAGGATTTTTGGAGGAGGTTTTACAGATAGAAGAGCACCAGTGCCAGATGAGTGGGAGGATTTCAGCTGGATAACAACAAAACTGGGTTCCAATAGAATTGCTCCCCCACCCCAGTAGAATTAATCATTATGTGTTTGATAAAGTCTATTCATTGAAACCAATGTGTAGTGGTATGCCGTATTGGTCTTTTGTTGAACATATTGTTGAGTGTTTTCTATGTGTATGGTGCTTTATATATTAAGTGTATCTTTGTGTAGGCAGTAAGCCTATATACACCAGTTGCTGGGGAACATGGGCAGGAGGGTGCTGTTGCACTCGTGGTCCTGCTTATGGTTCCCCGGTCGACAGCTGGTTGGCCACTGTGTGAACAAAGTGTTGGACTAGATGGGCCCTTGGTCTGATCCATCATTGTTCTTCTTTGTTCTTATGTGTTCATGATTGAGATAAAAGCATTTTGTCTTTAATTGAGGGTCTGGTATTGTGGATGGGATATGCATCTAGAAGACCCACAATTTGTTTAGTTTATTTCATGTCTTGACCAACAACTAACTCCCAGACCCACCATCTAGACAGGCTCAGGCAGATTTCTCTGTGATAATCTTGTACAGGCAATTAAAAGGAATGAAAACCTCCCTGGTTCCTCTAGCAATTTGGGTTTGGTGCACAAAAAGTTTTGGGGAGGAGAGATGGGGACTTGCTGCTGTCCACAAAGCCTTTAATCAACCCCAACCCCTCTGCTTTGATGGCCAAGGGGTCCCAAGGAGCACGGGCTCTTCCTTTGTTCTTCCCACCGTCTAACCTCTTGCCAAGTCCATAGCACAAATGGCCCTATGACACTGAGCACCTGCACTGGGCCCTCTGATTTCACAAAGGGACTTTTAAAGCTTGGCTCAACTAGATGCCCCTTGTGAACATCCATGTAGATTGAGAGGGACCAGGCAGGTAGACAGGATGGAAGCAAAGGGTGAGAACAAAGCTGAAGGGAGGAGGCAGTGGGTGGAAGTCAGTCAAACAACACTTAATAGCTCTGATGGGCCCTTGCCAGGGGCTCATGTTAGAGGAAATGTGAAGTCAGCTATTAGGTCACAAAGTCAAACCCACAGCGTTGCTGCATGCAGCACAGAGAATAAGATGGCAGAACCAGAAAGCCTCATTCAGCCCACTCTCGTTCAGAAAGCACCCTTCAGCATGACGCCCGAGCTAAAAAGAACATGGAGAAAACGTCCTAATGCATTTGCCCCAAAAAGGAATGTCTACAGAAACATTGATTTTTACATATATTTACCTGGAATGAATGAACAAAGCTAAGGACCTGTAGAGAAAGTTTTCTACTGGAATGTAACAGTTTTTGAAGGCTGTCAAAAGAAGGGAAAAAATAAAATAAACTATCATAGAAATGAAGTTTCTTCATTTTTTAAAGTCTGCCAATGATCCCCAATGATAGTAACAGCAACAAAAAAACCCTTAACAACTCACCTCTCTCTGCTACACAGCCCATGGCTTGCAATTTTTCGGCAGACTTTCCGGTTTAATTCAGAGCTAAAGAGTGGAATTCCAAAGCACAATTCTAGGGGGACCCATTCCAGTTCTGTTGTGGGAACTGTAAAGACAGAGGCACAGTGAAACTGATTTACAGGAACTTCTAAGATTTGTTAATCTAGAGAAGCCTTCCTTAGTCCAAGTCCTTCCAGGTATTTAGATTATAACTCTCACCATCCCAACCAGCATGGCAAGTGGTCAGGGATAATGGGAGCCGTAGTCAAAAACATCTAGAGGGGCTCAGATTGGGGAAGACTGATTTAGAGATATACTGCTGCTCTCAAAGAGCTAGGGCACTTGATCTTCTATTCCCCCCCTTCCCTCTGAAAGTCAGATAATATTTAAGAAGCTTGGCACACTGGCTTGAGACATCTGGAACCATCTGCTCAGCAGAAATTTCACTGCCCTGAGTTCCTTGTTATTGTACACTGCGTTCTGTCTCATGGTAGTTCATACTCTAAAGTTAGGGACGGTCCCCATCTTGTTGCAGCTGGTTGGACCTGATGGCCTTTTGGTTACTTCTGCACCTGAGAGTTGGAATAGATTTTGGCTGCTCAGACTTGGAGCTATTATTACAAGAACAGCAATGTATCAGCTAGCTGCAGATACATACATTGCCAACAGGGGAAACAGTTTAAGCAGTAAAGCAAACACTTTGCAGTTAAAAAGCTTCAGTTGAAGCATCTCCAGCAGGAAGGCTGGGAAAGTCCTCTTAGCTGCTGCCAGTAAGAGAAGATACATCTGGCCTACATGGAGCACTGGCCTGACCCTGTACACAGCAGTTCACCATGAAAACATGCACAACGGGATATCCACAAGATGCAGGAAATGACTGCATTGCCAAACTAGTTCTGGGTGCATTTTAAAGTGCCAGCTCTTTAGAAGGAATCACAATGCAAGTATATACGGTTCTTGTTTGCTGTCCACCTCAGTCAAACTTGTAGGCAGCAGCTTCTCTGCAACCCAGAAGGGCAATCATGGCACACAGAAATGACTGCCACCCACGATAACTGTGCAATCAATTGTTTCCTTCTTTCGCCTTAAAAGTGCTCCAAGTGTCTTCAACAGGCTGAATTTAAATACACGATACAGCAGGCTGGTAAGAAACCACTTGACTGTTTGTTCATGGCAAGTTATGGATTGCCTCCAGGGGAGAAAACAGGGAAGCACTTGCAAACGAGAGGCGAGAGCTGCTGTTCCTCTTTTCATTCATGCTGTACATAAATGACTAACACAGGGACACAGGCAGAGATGGGCTAGTGCATTATTTTGCGGGCAAGTAACTTTTGTGGACTTGCACAACTTCACGCGTTATACACACACTCACTCCGTCAATCCACGCTGCAGTACTTTGAAAAAGAACAAAATCGGAGCGGAAGGATTTTCCCCAGCATTGCAATTTCCCCCCAAGGAGGAACTGGGCATGTACAAAACATGCGGGGAATTAGCACGGCGATAAATTTATTCCCTGCACTCTCTGGTTTCTGCCTGATGTATCTTTTGGCTGAGTGGATTGCTCCCCCCCTCTTGCAGCCTAGTTCACAACAAAGCCATACGCTACCCAATCTATTTATGTCCAGGGCTTCTGTCTATCCCATGGAGCTTGCAAGACCCACAGCCAGCAAAAGTAGCATTCTACACAGTAGCACACAGCATATTTATGACACCATGTAAATGTCCAACAGCAGCAATATTTAATATTGGAGACAACAAAATAAGCCCTATTTAAGGTGAGTCCTTTCTTCCTGATTTTAAACATACGCACACACAATTTTTAAAGGATTACCTTCGGGACTTTGCTTAGCTGCCGAATCTATGGATGGCTCTTCAGTCACCATTTCAAATGATTCTGTGCTTCCATTTACATCTGAGCCAAATGCCAGCTCTGGCACACCTTAGAGGAAAAGAATTAAGACGTTTAAGTTGTGCTCATAAGCCACAGCTGCTATGATCCAAGCAGCTCTGACTTATCCTCTGTGCACCCCCATCCCCAACGGCTTCTCTAATAGGAACGCTCTTGATTATGCGCAGGACGTTTCTCTCCCATAGGAAAGAAGGGGAAGAGCCTGCTTGGACGGGGCCCTGGAATTTGGCCTCCTAGCTGCCCACTTTCTAGGGGACGCTCAGTACATGTTTCCGTCCTGCTGTGTTTCACTGCACACGAGGACGGACACAAATTCGAACGATTCAAGCCACGAAATCCGAAAACCAAGATTTATTGTTAACCAACCTTTTCCGTCAGAAGCATCACTCAGCTTTCTCTTTTCATGGTGGCTGAAGGGGTTCAACATGGTTACGTAGCCACAGAAATGCTGCAAATCCATCTTTTCCCTTACTATCTTCAGTGCTTTATGAACACCCATGTTGAGGCGAGAAAAATCTAGATATAAACCCAAGGAATGGCGCATCAAATCATATTACTATAATAAATCACTTCACCAAACCAAACCAAACCTGAAAAGAAAAAGCTAAACATTTAAGACTACCAATTTTCATCAGTTCAACCACGACGTTCAGTTTTGGTTTTAATGTGTGCATTGTGCTACCTGCTCTTTTGGATTTATGCTTCCAATTTGTTTAGGTTAAATCATTTCTTTGGAAAATGTACAGGTAAGATACTTAAAAAAAAGAAAAAGAAAGAATGCTTCTGGCTAACTGTACAAATCTCTGAATGAGATACGAGTCTGCCAGGAAAGCTGATCCAGAAGTTGAGAGAAGGATCATAGCTCAGCGGTAGAACACATGATGCTTTGCATGCACAAGATCCGAGATTCAACCTTTGGTATCTCCAGTTAAGAAAGGATCAGGTAGCAGGTGATGGGAAAGAGCTCTACCTGAGATCCTGGAAAGAAATACACACATTTTCTTGCTATCCTTTAAAACAGGGGTGCAGAACCTCAGGCCCAGGGGCCAAATCCAGCTCTCCTGGGGTCCCAGATGGCCATGCTCCTTTCCCAAACACTGATGGTTTGGTGGTTTCTCAGCTTTTGTGCCTTTTTTCCACCATTGCAAAAGGTTAAGATGCCTCTCCTAAGGCTTTAGTAACTGGCCATAAGAGCTTTAGGCTAATACATGTTGACCCCTTTTGCTTTGGGTCCTGCGACTTTGCTGTCTTTGGCTCCACCCGCCACTAGCAATGTGGCCCCTGAAAGCTTCTCCAAAATGGAATTCAGCTCTCCAGCTGAAAGAGGTTCTCCACCTTTGCTTTAACATCAACATGCTCCTGTGAGCAGTAGGACCCCATTCAGTGGAACGAGTGGTGCATGACACTGAGCCTGAACAAAGAATTATAGTGGATGCAACATAGTTACCTCCTTGCTGTTCCGTTTCATCAAATGGAAATGGCATGTGGATTGTCTCGCCCATACCGTGCCTGCCATGTCCCTAAACACCAAGATAAGGCATGAAATCCACATCATTTTCAGCTTTCCATTTACAAAGGCGCCTAGCCCTCATTGTGACACAGAAACGTTGCATGACGCAGGGCCACCAAAGATAGAAATCACATTAGGGAGAAATCTAAGTCAGTTTCAAGTAGGGGTGTGCATGCCAAAAAATATCATTTTTTTATCATTATCATCATTTTGGACCAAAAAAATTATCGTCTTCATTCATATCGTAGGTGATCCGTATCGTCTTCACGATAATTGTTATAAAATGATACTTTTGGCAGAAAGAAAAAAATGCCTATAACTTCTGTATTTTAAAAGTTAGAGGCTTGAAACTTGGTCACAGTGCTTCTGGGGTATGCCTAAGTATGTGTATGAAATTTGAGATCGATCCCTCCAACCCTCGGTTTTATATGAATTTATTAAAGATCGTTTCCGTTCTGACAGATCAGAATGACAGCTCGCCAGATCTGTCAGAACGGAAAAGGTCTTTAAAAAATTAATATAAAATCGAGGGTTGGAGGGATCGATCGCAAATTTCATACACATACTTAGGCATGCCCCAGAAGCACAGTGACCAAGTTTCAAGCCTCTAACTTTTAAAATACAGAAGTTATAGGTATATTTATATGGCAGTCCGATAAAACAATAAAATCGCCCGAAAATTATCGTCTCCAATGATTATCGTAGGATTTTCTATCGTATCATCAAAAACGTGCACGATAACGACCTTATGTATTGTTATCATACATTTTAACGATACCATAACACATCCCTAGTTTCAAGACCTCAAACGGCTTGCCTTAGATTGCAATGTGAGTTTTTTAAGGTTAGATGGGAAATTATTCCCAGGACGACTAAGAGTCCTGGAGGATTGTTAAATTGCCACGATTCTCCCATTCCTCCCCTGTAAAAAAAATAGATTTTGTAGAAGGAACCGAATGAAATCCTAGCTGCTGTCTGAAATTTGTTCCCACCACTTAGAAAGATGACAGAAAAAGTTCAGAGCGCAGACGTCTGGATTCTTTTAACAGTAAGTACCAAATCCCAACACGTTTCAAGCGGAGTTGGTCTTCCTCAGGAGATATGATCAACAACTCGCTATTTGGCACCTGTATATTAAAACAAACTAACTTTATTGCCTACTCACCTTTCCCCCTTGCCCCATCCCACAATTCTTTGTGAATTAGCCCATTTTTACAGAAGTATTCCATACCTGAATCAGAACGGCAGAATGGGTTAAAGCATCATTCAACATGGTGAGCACATTTGAAGTTGGGACTACTCCTGGGTCATGCCCCCAAGACGTTATCAATAGACGGTCATAACCCTAGGAAGCAGAAGTGAAAACATAGTCAGACTGAGATGATTATAGACTTCCATCAAGATCAACATCCTTCTGTGTCTATGTCCTTCTGTAAATTGTGCTGGATTGTGCTGGAAAACTTTCACAAACTCTTTTTTCAGCCTGGTCAGGCAAATTAAAACGGGTTGTTTTTTCTGTTTGTTGGGGGAACATCCAAAATCCTATTTGAATTTATCTTACATTTTCCAGTTCTTTTACACTGAGTCTGTTATCAACATACCTATAACCCTACATTAACTATGAATACTTTTTAAACAGAGGCTGATTTGTACATTCTGAAGGAAATGTAAATAAAAGAACAATCCCTGTGGGGCGTTGCTCAGTAAAATTCGTTAAGATCTATTAATAGTATCTGTTTATTATCTGCACAAAAAGGAAAACAGTGATAGGTTTCTATCCCAAATATAAGTTTTCCTACATTTCCCATCCTATAGTTTGTTTTGGTAAAACCAGCAACTCCATGCTAAGTGTGAAAATGCAGAAGGGTGAACTACTTCAGAACCAATCCCACCACACAAGATTCTCATCCCTTCTATAGGCATAGCACCAACCTGAAAGATATCTGGAAGCTTTCGAAGTCTTGTTCCTTTAGATAATAACAGGGATGGTGGTCCTTGTCCAGTAATATGATAAATGTAGAGCTTGAACCACACCGAGCTAACCTCTGGAATAGCTGGTCCAATATGCTATGAAAAAACAAATAAAAAGGCGCCCAAAGTAATGAATGCCACCGCAGCAAGAATGAAAATGGCTTTCCATGTAACTCTTTGCTTTTGCCATTTATATAACAATTTCAATTAGCAATGTGCTTATGCTCTGTATTTGTGTTTCCCGTTAAAACGATTTATTATTTGTTTAAAATGTTTTTATCCCGCCTTTTGACAGCAAGGCCTCCAAAGTTGCTCACAGCAACATAACCCCCCTCAATGTTTCTGTACTCAAAATATTTTCCACCACTTTTCTAAAAGCATTCGTTCCAAGCAAAAAGCCGTCAACAGAAAGGCACTCAAAGATGCTGTTGTTAAAAACCATACAGTCACAAGGAATATGCAGTGGGTAGAAAAAGGGCATTTGGAAAACTTTAGTGTAGCATTACTAGCTTCTTGGTTAAGCCTAGTGGGTTGGAATGTAACAATTCCCAGGATTTTAAGTTGCCACATTTTCCAGAAAAATCAATGGAAAATAGGAGCATTAGCTCTAATAATAACAATAATAATAATAATAATAATAATAAATTTATTTATTACCCGCCTCTCCCAACGGATCGAGGCGGGGAACAGCATTAAACATAAAATACAAAACTGATTAAAAGCACATAAAACCAATACATCATTAAAATACCAATAAAACACCAATAAAACACTTTAAAATTCATCTGGGTAGGCCTGCCGGAAGAGATCAGTCTTTATAGATCTTTTAAATTCCTGGTGAGTTGGCGAATCTCTCCCGGCAGGTCATTCCACAATCTGGGAGCGGCAGAAGAGAAGGTCCTCTGGGTAACGGTTGTCAGTCTAGTTCTTGTTGACTGTAGTAAATTCTTCCCAGAGGACCTGAGCGTGCGGGGCGGATTGTATGGGAGAAGGCGATCTCGTAGGTAACCTGGACCCAAACCATGTAGGGCTTTAAAGGTAATAACCAACACTTTGTACTTCACCCGGAAACTGATTGGTAGCCAGTGAAGAGATTTTAAAACTGGTGTAATGTGGTCACTCCTAGATGTACCGGTGACGAACCTGGCTGCCATATTTTGAACTAGTTGAAGTTTCCAGACTAGGCACAGAGGTAGCCCTATGTACAGCGCATTGCAGAAGTTGAGCCTTGAAGTTACCAGCGCGTGCACTACTGATTTTAGGTCTTCCAACTCTAGGAAGGGGCACAGCTGGCGTATCAGCCGAAGCTGATAGTAGGCACTCCTGGCACTCGCATCTATCTGAGCTGTCATTTGGAGCGACGGATCCAGGAGTACCCCCAAGCTGCGAACACAGCCTTTCAGGGGGAATGTAACCCCATCCAGAACCGGTTGACACACCTCCAACCCCAGGTTGTGGCCCTTGACAGTAAGCACCTCTGTCTTGTCTGGATTCAGCTTCAGTTTGTTTTTCCTCATCCAGCCCATTACCGCCTCCAAGCATTCATTCAGAGGAGACACACTATGCTTAACTGACGCTGTTGTCAAAGGCATAGAGAATATATTTGGGTGTCATCAGCGTATTGATAGCACCCCGCCCCATGCCTCCGGATGATCTCTCCCAGCGGTTTCATGTAGATGTTAAACAGCATCGGGGATAGAATGGCACCTTGTGGTACACCACATAGCTGCTCCTTCTTTGAAGAGCAACTATCCCCAAGCGTCACCATCTGGAACCTGCCTGAGAGGTAGGACCGGAACCACTGAAGCACAGTGCCCCCGATTCCCAATTCCCTCAGGCGTTCCAGAAGGATACCATTATCGATGGTATCGAAAGCCGCTGAGAGGTCCAGGAGTACCAACAGGGACACACTCCCCCTGTCAATACTTAAGCGTAGATCATCCACTAAGGCGACCATAGCAGTCTCAACTCCATATCCTGCCCTGAAGCCAGTTTGAAATGGGTCTAGAAAATCTGTATCATCCAACACTGCTTGGAGTTGGAAGGCAACCGCCCTCTTGATCACCTTGCCCAAAAATGGAAGATTTGATACTGGCCTGTAGTTATTAAAGTCCAGGGGATCCAGAGAGGGCTTTTTTAGAAGCGGCCGTACTACTGCTTCTTTTAGACATGATGGAAAACTCCCCTCCCTGAGAGATGCATTAATAATATATTGTAATTGTGATCTAACTGCATCTCCTCCCTGGGCGACCAGCCAAGAAGGACAGGGATCGAGAGGGCAAGTTGTCCTCCTCACTCGACCAAGCAGCTTGTATACGTCTTCGGTACTCACCAACTGAAACTGATCCAGTGTAATTCTACTCGCGGAGTTGCTGGACACTCCATTGTCAGCCTCTGCTATAACGACGGCATCTAAGTCGGCTCTTATCCGAGAGATTTTATCTGTGAAATGATCGTTAAAGGCATCACAGCGAACTACCGAAGGCTCTAAAATCGGGTTCAGGGGGGAGGGTGCCCGGGTTAGACCCCTCACCACCCTGAACAGTTCTGCTGGATGCGAATTTGCAGATGCAATGTGTGCAGAGAAGAAAGCTTTCTTCGCTGCACGTATTGCCACCCCATAGGAATGAAGATGTTCTCTATGTCATGTCTTATCGGATATAATTCGAGTTTTCCACCATCGGCGCTCCAGTCGTCGTCCTTTCCGCTTCAACTCCCTGAGGTCTTCTGTATACCAGGGTGCCCTGTTAGAAGTGGGTCAGAGAGGACGTTTGGGGGCGATCGTGTCGATAGCCCTAGTTAGGTCTTGATTCCATCTATTGGCCAGGGCTTCTACAGGATCGTCGATGATACCAGCCATAGATCCCTCCAAGGCCTTCTGGAATCCAGAAGGATCCATCAGCCTTCGAGGGCGGACCATCTTAATAGGTCCGCCACCCCTGCAGGGGCGGGTGGTAGCCGTGATACTAACCCTGACCAGAAAATGGTCTGCCCATGACAATGCAGAGGTATTTGTTACCTCCGCCCACAGATCTTAAGTTGCCACATTTCCCAGAAAAATCAATGGAAAATAGGAGCATTAGCTCTAAAGTCCACCAGCATGGCATGCAATCCAAGGTTGCTGCCAGTGAGGAACATGCTGTGCATCTTTGAAACTGCTCCTATTCTTCATGGTACTAGCCAGGAGGGCACCTGCAAAAGCTGATAGAAGCAGCGCTGTTACTGCCAAACAAGATTATGACAGCCTCGTGTGTTCTCCCATTCCCTTCAGGGTTTCATTTGAGGATTTTCTTACCTGGGGCGTGCAGCTGCTGATGGGCCGAATTTCATTAGTGAGAGGTGCCATGGAGACAAGCAGCGTGTAGTTTTTGTTCAAAACTCTACTGCACGTAGCAGGGTCCAAGCCAAGCAAGCTTTCACAGCGCAGTAAATCCAGAGGGAAACCTACATTAACAATGTCAAAGACACTTGGAATACAGATAAAGAACGAACATATACAACTGAAAGGGGTACAGGGAAGGGGGAGGGAAAAATACAAATTTAGACGGTCTCTCTTCCTCGATATTTAAAGAAATGTTCAACTTACTGATTTACAGAGCAATCCTGTGGAGGTTGTTGGTGGGAGAAGGCTAAAGGTAGATGCTTAGTAACCATAAATCCCTTTTGGGATAGATGATTTGGATCAACAGCATCACGTTCCCTGGCTTTTGTCCATTTAAACCAGGATAGCAAACTGCCTTAGACAGAATCTCTGGGTCCATCTAGCCCAGTGTTGTCGACACTGGCTGGCAGCAAGAATATTTCCGTCCTACGTGGAGATGACGGGAATTGAACTTGTGACCTTCTGCATGCAAAGCATGCCCTCTACCTCTGATCCACGGCCCATCCTCAAATAGCTGATTCAAATCAGCCATGCTCTATACTTTAAAAAATATATGGCAAACTCAAGCCTCAAAAGATCAATTTCTATGTTGGAAATTAAGCTTCTCCAGAGGCATAAACCAAGAGTGTAAGACCAACTTCAAAAGGAAACCAATTGCATAAACAGCTAGAAGCTGCATGAGGAGTTTTTTACCCACTGCTGAGGACATAAGTGACAATTGAAGGCTTGTTTAAGAAATCTTTGACTCTGGAATAATAGTTGAAGTTCTATTTCCCCCCTCTTTTAAATGATCAAAGTTTGTAAGAAACTTTATCCATCCATAAAGTTAACTGGAAATGAAGAAAGCTTCTGGATATTAGGGCTCCGTGTCCTGCAACTACTGTATTTTTTGTTAACTTTTTCTTCCTCCAGGATTCTGAGTGTTTTCGACAGGGACCAACTGGATCTAGTAATTGTAGTAAAAGAGGTTTAACAAATTTCCCCATTAAAACAAAATTAACCTGACCTATGTACAGACATGAACAATATCGTCTAGACTTTACAAGGAAATGTGAGACACCAGGATTTATGAAAGTGCATGTAGGGAGGAGATGATGGTGATGATAGCTCAAGGAAATTACAAGCTACCATATCCTCCCAAAACAACATGCCTCCGGTCAAAAGGTGATTCAGGTCCCCCTAAAACCCAGTTTGGTTGATTAAAACTCCGGGTTATTTTTCCCTGGGTTCATATGTCACAGAACACAACCCAGGAATGGGTTTACTAAAGTGGAAATGAAGCAGAAGCGGCGAGTGGTCGCGAGGCGGCATGCTTGCTCCTGTGTGGTCTCAACTAACCATGGTTCAAACAACCCATTGGTAGTTGTTATGTGTGAACCAGGCCAGTGCAGAGAAAGAGAGAGGGCATGTACTTGCAAGATGGAATGTGAGGTATTTAGACTGATTCCAGGTGTGCTAGCATAAGGTAATGGAGCCAACAGTAGTGCTAGCAGCCAATCCCTTCATGGCGGTAGAACAGAATGGGTCAGTCTCACAGAGAGGCACCAAAGGAACCCTTTTCTAGCATGAATGTCTTAACTAGCATCTGGGACATAGCATTAAATTTTTAATGCAAACACTGTACCTGCTTCTCCCTAGAGTAGTACTATGTAAAATTAATGTGCTCCTTTGTACTTTGGACAATGCTTTCCAATAAAGTTAATTACAAACACTGTGACTTATGAAGGTTTATCCATCAATCACGCTGATTTTGTTTAAAGACCTCACTGTGGCTTGGATTCTCTCTTCCTTGTACAGAGTAAAATTCTGGCTCCACAGTCTGTTGCAATGTTAAGGCCATGCTAAGATCAATCACGAGAGACCCAAAATAGCTAACAATGGGATCTCTGTTCCCAAATGTTATACTTTTAAGTACCCGTTTGGAAACTTTTTCAAAGTTGAAGAAAGTGTTTCATTAAAAGTAGAAAGTACCAAACACATAAAATGGGTGAAGAGTTTCTTCTAAAACAGAAGTTTTGACTGTACCATTATTGGGCTGCTCAGGCTGGGAAACTTGAGCCACGAGGTCCTTATTATGTCTCAGAAACAGGATAGTGTTGCGCAGGGTAAGTGCATGATCAAAGTATCTTTGAGCTTCACCCTCTCCCGTGCTTTGAACCTAAAAAAGAGAACATTAACTTGCACTTTTCACGAGCTATTTATGTGAATACAATTGACACTAATTGAATTAAGATATTGCAAAAACATCCCCAACTCAGTAATTATGGATGTGCAGCTGCTTTGATACTCTAAAGAAAAAAATATTTCAGTGTCATATTAATAAGAGCAATTATGTTTCCCGTATTATGGTATCACATGTTTACCATTTTTAAAAAATTGAAGACACATTTTAATGGCATTTTAAATAGCTTTCGTAAGTTCAAATCACTTGGTTTGCTTTCCCCAACCTGGTGCCCTCCAGATGTGTTGGGGCTAAAACTAAATCAGCCCCAGCCAGCATGTCCAGAGGCCATGCAGGCTGGGGATTATGGGAGCTATGGTTCAACACATCTGGAGGGCAACAGGTTGGGGAAGGCTGAGCTAGATCCATTTCTACAGGTTAGCTTTCTGCACATAGCTAGGTGTAGCAATATACCTAGATGCAGATATCTTATAAAGAACCCAAACCTGTGTTCTGTACTGGCAATGGGGGGGTCGAGGAGGAAAGCACAAATGTGATTTGACAATCTCATCATTCAAAGCTAGTTACTGAAGCTTTCAATTTACACAATCCTCTTTTCCCTGTAGTTTGAATGATTAAATGGAACAAGAGTCCTTAAAAAAAAAGCAAAGCAGGGGGGTATTATCTTAACACAACATGTCCACTAGTGGGCTACATCCAGTACCTGAAATAATTTGATGTGGACTCTGGAGGCTTTTCCTTACCAGGATATAAAAAAATACATGTTTCCAACTTCTAAGAAGATACCCAGAATGTTAATGTTACATTGGTTTTTGAATTTTGTTGAGCACATGTATGCCATAACTTTGAAGCCTCTAACGCACCAGGTTTGTTATAGACCTTTCCTGCAAGAATTGTGCTGGGTGGAAAAACACACTGTTGACGATGCAGATGCTGACCGTCCCCCATTCTTTGAACAACAGTGAACTATTAACCATTTACCTTTTCAAGTTCTACAAGGAAACTGTCCAGAGACTCATCTGATAATTTTCCAACTTCAAACATCGTGACTGCATGACTTTTCAAATTCTGCAAGACAGACAAAAGTTATGTCCTTAAGTTCTTAATATCCAATTTTTTGTGCATCTATCCAATACTCAACAGAGTTCATGTTAACGAACTAGAAATACAGACACATTCCCCTCTTGTATTTCCTTCTCACAAGTCAGTGTTGCTGATTTTCAGGGCGCAGTCCTATGCACGTTTAGACTGGGGGGGAAAACGTCTTACAATTCCCAGCATTCTCCAGCCAGCCATGATGGAACTTGTAGGATTATTTTCTGTCTAAACATACATAGGATTGCACTCTTAATGACTTTAATCATTTTCAGTTTGGCAAAGAACATATGTGACAAAAGGCTTCATTTTTATCCAAAGCTGAGAAAAATTTTAAAGAGTTTTAACACTTTGATTTCAATAAGCGAAGTGACTTGACATACCGGTGAGAGATTCCCCATCATTAAAAAGGCAGTAAGAGTTGAATCAAACAGGAAGGCTATGCGCTTTGTGTGTCCGCTAGACAGACTCAAGCTGCTCACACTGGCAGTATCACCTAAGAAAACAAAAACACAATCGCCATCTTAAATAATTTTGACAGCTGGTGAAGGGCCTAACCTTGTGAGAGGCTGTGTGCATCACTGAACCTCTTCCCCTCAATGACTGCCCCTGCGACTGGCTGATCAGCTCGGATGTCCCAATCTTATTCTTGCAAATGAGTCCTGAAGTAGTCAGCCACCTGGGCACAGACAAGCAAGCCTCCTGCCCCGCGTGACATGGGAGGCCTGAGCTATCACAGTACCTCTGGATGCTATTGGCTCAGCTGCTCTGATGTCACAGACATGCTTGCAGGGACAGACACTTGATGACTTATAGAGAATGTGAAAACCTCAACCTCTCAATGTTGAGGTGCATGAGTAACTCTGGCTTCATTGGATACCACAGGGATTGTATTTATGCTAGGGCCTTTGGATCGACATCTTGCTGGTGCAGATCACTGGAGTTACGTCAGAACTTTCACTGAAGACATGTGAAATGCATGCTTGTATGTGTAGTTCATTCATTCAGTTTCTATACTGCACAATAGCCAAAGCTCTCTGGGGTGTTTATATCAGAGTTAAGACATTTCCTTTCTGCAAAGGTCTCAAACTGAATCTACAAAAGCACTTTTTTAACACAGAGGTAAAGGTGTAAGTTTCAAAGAGAAACAGGTTTCAATGTCGGGGTTTGCTACAAAAATCACCTACTGCCTCACTGGTTCTTTTTCCAACCCAACCAATGATCCCGCCATCTCCGTGAGTGGGGCAGCTGCAATTCTACCCCCTAGATTTTGTAGCCTGCAAGGACAAGCCATTGGGGAGAGGGACCTTAAGGATTCTAACCAGCCCGAGCAACCTGCTTTTCAAGCAATCACTGTGCCTTGTAGCCTGGCTCTAACCCACCGCCCATAAAGTTTCAGCTATGGGGCAGTATAAATATATAATAAATAAAATGAAATGATCCAGATCAATGAACACCATGCCAGTGAATGATGGACACTGATCTATACAGAGTATAAAAAGGAATGCATTGTAATTTATATCCATTCATTAAACTAGCAATCGGTGCACTACAACTCACCTTGGTCGTCCTGACTATTTGTGTCTGTATCTGTGGCGGATGACCCTGTCTCTTGTACAGGACTCCTGCTTTCGGCACCATCCCAGGATAACAGCATCTTCTGTGGATCCAACGTAGTTCTAACAATGGGAATAAGGGTCATAACAATGTAAGAAGAACCCTGTTTCCAGCATATGTGGTGGCATTGAGCTAAAATAAACGTTTTTTGGGACTTACTTTTTAAAGAAATTGAAGAAATAACTGGGCAAAAGGTCATTAAATCTCCTGTATTAGCATTGTTGGGGTTATTTCAGAAGGATAATGAAAAGGTTTTATTTAAGCCACTAATAGGATCTCTTTTGGTTGCTGCCAGATTGATTATAGTTAGATATTGGAAGGATTTGTCCGGTGCCACATTAAGAAATTGGTATATCAAGGTCTGGCATGTAGCCTTGATGGAGAAATTTACAAATAAACTGAGATTAGTAAGAGGAACAAGATTAAAAGACACATTTAACACAGATTCGCATTGGTTCATAGTACATACAGCTTCATCAGAATGGGAAAATAAAATTCCCAAGGCATTTAAATCCTTTTGGTTGGCATAATGTACGGTATCCCTCATATGTTGGGTTAATTTATGTTACATATATGCGTATATTCTGACCTACAAAGTAATAGATATAAGAGCATCACTGATTTCCTATAAGGGGGGGGGAGGGGAGGGGTATTTGTTATGTTAAGTTTTGTTTTATTAATTTTGTATTTCTGTATGAAATAATAATAATAATAATAATAATAATAATAATAATAATAATAATAGAACCCGGTTGGGTCTGATTGAAGTCCGATCTCGTCCAGTACCCTGTTTCCTGCAATGGCCCAACCAGATGCCTCTTTGGAAGCCCACAAGCACGACAAGAGGGGCAATAGCCACCTCTTGATGTTGCTTCCCAGCAACTGGTCTGAATAACTGATACTGAAACACTGGGCAGAAGTGTTAAAGCAGCTTATAACTATGTCAGTCTTGGCAAAAGCAGATTGGCTTGAGTCATGGATTTTAGACTTCTATTCCCCTCCCCACCCCATACATTTTGCCTATTACCCTCAAACTTTAATCAATGGATTCAGCAGATTATTTGGCTAAAGCTTTCATTGATTAATCAATCAATCAATCAATCAATCAATCAATCAAGGGGGACCAGTTTCAACCAGAGAGGCTGAAAATCAATGGCACACAATTGGTGAGGCTGTTTTGATCCTAATATGTTATTGTAAGGGAAGAGGAATGAAACAGCCGTCTCCTTCTAAGAATGAGCGATAGCTTTTTAGCCTAGCCCTAAGGAAGTTTGCTGAGAAATACGTGTCACCAAATTCAATGGTTTTTATTCCCAGGTAAGTATGCACAGAATTACATTCTTAGGGCACAATCCTATGCATGTTTAGATAGAAAAGGTCCTATAATTCCCACCGTTTCACAGGCAGCCATGTTGGCTGGGGAACGCTGGGAGCTGTAGGACCTTTTCTATCCAAACACGCATAGGATTGTGTCCTCAATTTATTAAACTGTAAACTCAAAAAAGCACCTACATTGAAAGCCTAGTAATAGGCACAAAGATTTAAAGTTATCAATTAATAGTTTGGCAAATGTAGCCTAATTTTTTTAAACTGATCCACAGTCCATATATATATATATATATATATATATATACACACCCACACCCACATCCCCAAGACACAAACCTCTTTTGTGTTGGAAGACAATTCACAAGATGCCTGTGTAACTCGTATGGCCAGTTAACACTTGGTTTTCAACAAGATAGTGTAGTGTTTGGACTGGAACTTAAAGAAGTGTTTTTAGGAGCAGCTCCACCTTTCCCTAAATCTTACACTTCACAATCATTATGTTTCACAACTAGCATTAGATCCTTTGAATTGGGAAAGATTTTGCCAGTCAGGCAGGATGAGGATGTGCAATTTTATCCCTTACATTGATCACTTACTGTTAACTATCATGAGCCTCTAGATTAGGGTGGGATACATGTCCATATACAAATACGACAGCCAACCAAGCTAAGCGGAAAGAATCCTGCTAAACCAGGATGGTCCAGGCAAACCCCTGGTGGTTCTGCATAGAATTATGGCCCGACTGGAGTCCACCTGGACAACAGCCTTCAGTGTGGTGGCCCCTTTCTATAGAACTCCACACCTCTGGAGGTCAGGCAGGTACCAATACTATATTGTTTCTAGTGGCCCCTGAAAACAGCTTTATTTCAGGAAGCCTTGACTGACAAGCCAGTTTTATTGATAGCCTGTTTTTTTAAAAAAAATAACAGTTTTTAATATGGTTTTATTTCTTTTATCTTATTATCTTTTATGGTTCACCACTCCAGAATCTGTTTAGATGTGGAGTGGTCTATAAATGCAGCAAACAAACAAACAAACAAACAAACAAACAGGTTCATTGGGGATGACTGAGAAAGGTGCCCACTTTTGCTTTCAGTAGGAGAAATGTAGTCATGTACTTACTTCAGCCTGTTTATAGATGGAACATTCCGCCATGACGAATGAATATTATCCAGATTTATTACTTGCCCCTTTTTATGAGCAAATCCTAACCGGCAGTACATGGAGACAGCATTCTGAAGAGAAGACGACATTCACAAATCAGCACTTTGCATTTGGGTTTAACGATTTCAAAAGAGAGCAAGCGATGAAGCGTTATCGTTTTGCCTTTAAACAATTAGACTGAGCAGAGGCCTACCTTCACCAGCGACAGGTCTATCTCTAGGACATTTGCAAGCTGAAAATATGCAAAAAAAATAAATAAGGATTACCATCAATTCTACTATAAATTAAATCCATTAATTGCCATACTTTCACTCAGTTAGAGTTGGACATTCAACAAGTCAAAGTATACCTGGTTAACTGAACAGCTTCTTGGAATATTTAACAATATTTGACCATGATGAACGAATAGGAAATGAATGGATAACATCTATAGTCAACTGGCCAGGATTCCAATCCTATTCTAGATCAATTTCCTAAACCAGTTGAATCTCAGAAGTTTAACAAAGGCTTGAAATTTAGTTTTATTCTGAGGTTGCCACTATAGGATAGCACCGATGGAGAATATTCACTTTCTAGCCTTTTTGGAACCAATTAGTTTTCCTGAATGAGTTCTAAGACCTTCCTTCTTTTGGGATGGGGCCTTAACTCAGTGCTGTAGCACACACAATTTGCTGAATTCAGACAAGACGGAGGTGCTTGCTGTCAAAGGCCGCAACCTGGGTTTGGAGGTGTGTCAACCGGTTCTGGATGGGGTTACACTCCCCCTGAAAGACTGTGTTCGCAGCTTGGGGGTGCTCCTGGATCCGTTGCTCCAAATGACAGCCCAGATAGATGCGACGGCCAGGAGTGCCTACTATCAGCTTCGGCTGATACGCCAGCTGCGCCCCTTCCTAGAGTTGGAAGACCTAAAGATGGTAGTGCACGCGCTGGTAACTTCAAAACTCGACTTCTGCAATGCACTGTACATAGGGCTACCTCTGTGCCTAGTCCGGAAACTTCAACTAGTTCAAAATATGGCAGCCAGGTTGGTCACCGGTACATCTAGGGGTAACCATATTATGCCAGCTTTAAAATCGCTCCACTGGCTGCCAATAAGTTTCCGGGCGAAGTATAAAGTGTTGGTTATTACCTTTAAAGCCCTACATGGTTTGGGTCCAGGTTACCTGCGGGATCGCCTTCTCCCATACAATCTGCCCCGCACGCTCAGGTCCTCTGGGAAGAACTTACTGCAGTCGGCCAAGACTAGGCTGACAACCGTTACCCAGAGGACCTTGTCTTTTGCCGCTCCCAGACTGTGGAATGACCTGCCGGAGGAGACTCGTCAACTTAACAGTCTTTTAGAATTTAAGAAAGCTATAAAGACTGTTCTCTTCCGGCAGGCATATCCAGTGGAATTTTAGAATGTTTTAAGGATGTTTTTAGGATGTTTTAGGATTTTTTATGCAGTTTTAATAATATGTGTCATGTTTTAATCAGTTTTATGTATTTTATCATGTTGTTGTTCCCCGCCTCGATCCAGACGGAGAGGCGGGTAAGAAATAAATTGTTATTATTATTGTTATTATTATTATTATTAATAATAAATTCCAAGGCTCAATCCCTGGCACATCTGGTTAAAACTATCTCAGACAATTGCTTGGAAAGAAAGCTCTGCCCAAGGCTGTAGAGAGCAGCTGCCAGTCAGCATAGACAGCAGACAGAAAAATTATCTGGCACAAGAAGAAGATCCATGAAACACACAACATAGCTTTCTTTCCTTCCCCTAATGTAGAAGCCAGTTATCAGCGAATTCCGCACTTAAATGAAGAGGCACAATCGCCTTAGAGTTAACAGCAGAAAAGTCACTTACGGAAACACTAAGCAGGACAAAATGCACCAGCTTATGCAGATGTCACACTCAGTGACTTGGTTCGCACATAACGAGAAGCCACTGTGGGTGAATTTCCCCATAGGGCTTCTCATCACAGCAGCGGTAGCCATTTTGGATATTCGGAGTACAGAAGCGGCACACTATAGCTTTTCATTGCATGCAAATGTGGCGAAAGTGGGCTGTTGGTGCCTTGTCAACCACCCAATCAGGCCCAGCCCGACTTGAGTTGCTGCCTCAAGCATACTGCCGCAGCTGCTCCGCTTCTTCTTGGCAGCGGCTCCTCCTCCTCCTCCACCCTTCCTTGGCCAGAGGTCTCACGATATTTCAGCTGGGGACTCAAGAGACTTGGCCAAAGTATCACGAGACCTCTTGCAATATTTCAACTGAATCTTTCAGGAGCCCCATGGCTGGGGCAGAAGGTGGGAGCGGCCGGCTGAAGGGGGGAGGAGGAGCTAGTGTGCCACCACTGCTGGTGCTGCGCGGCTGCAAGCTGTTGGCCAGCTGGCCAAGAAGAGGAGGAGGGAGGCAGGTGGCGGGAGGGAGAGTGGCCAAGCAGTGGCAGGCTCTTTGGGTGGGAAGAGAGGCGCAATTTGTCACTCTTCCCATTCTGCACCGCCCGATGCGGCCACATCGGGCTGCTTCATTGTAAAGCCAGCCCTGACCCCAACATCCCACCCTTGCCAGATTCGCAGGTAATGAGAAGCTACAGTGTTCCCTGCATATTCAAAATGGTGGCCACGGCTGCAATGAGAAGTCCTGCAGGGAAACTCACCCACAGTGGCTTCTTATTAAATAGGGAGGTGGTGGGCTCTCCCAAACTAGAGGCATTCAAGATGCAGCTGGACAGCCATCTGTCAGGTATGCTTTCATGTGGATTCCTGCACTGAGCAGGGGCTGGACTCAATGGCTTTATAGGCCCCTTCCAGCTCAACTATTCTTTGATTCTATGATTATGTGCAACGCTCCCTGTCCTAATTGCAGCTCTACTCGCAGTTCACACTTTGGAGCAAATGCTGGTTTAGGAGACCATGATTTGTACAGACTGTGAAAAATCAGGCACATGTGCATTGGGTTTTATGTCCAAGGCAAAAGCTACAGGTAGCACGCCAAAGGACATTATGCAGAACGTTTGAACACTTGCATAGGATTATCATGTGGCTTCCTGACAGATGCTTGCCTATGCCATACAGGGGAGCATTAATAGAATAACTTACCTCTGCTACATTTGTGTGTTCGTCTATTGAAACGAATATCTTATACAGCAGGGTTTCAAAATAATCACCCTGCACTCTGTTCATAACAAAACCTTCAAGTGGGGGCACTGAAAAGAGAAGCTATGTTTACGCATGCAATCTAAGGATATGGTTGATGCATAATAAGCCCCCCCCCCACCAGTCTTTATAAATGCATTATGTATCTTAAAACACTTATTCTTACAATCTATGTCTACAAGAAGAAACTGATCCAGAGTACAGGGCCTCTCACGCTGAGCTAATACTGCTCAAATTTTTCAAGTTACATTTTACAAAATGGGAATTCAAGGATTTTACATCCGCGGGATCACAATGTGCATCACACTTGAAGCCCCTTTAACATTAAGTTCTGCATATGAGGTACCTATGCAAGTGAAGATCTTATTTTGTATTGATATTTCAATATTGATATGACGACCAAATAAATGTACTGAAGTTGCAATCCTAAGCATGCTTAGATGAAAACAAAGTCCTACAACTCACAGCATTCCTCAAACAGCATGGCTGGCTGGGAAACGCTGGGAGCTATAAGACTTTTCCCATCTAAACATGCATAGGATTGAGCCTTTACTTGTTTTAACCATCACGTCCATTCTGTTTTCACATACTGCCCCATTTTAACCAATACTCAACACCCTCCCCTTTGCAACAATTTGCTACTGAATCCCCTCTTGAGCATGCAGCATGCTTTATGGATAGCCCCGCCTCTGAAATACTGTTATAATTAGGTATTTTATCAGGTGTTTGGCTATATTCGTATAAGACGGGGATGTAAACTCCCAAACTCCCTCCTTCTGTCACATATTATTTCTATTCTGAAGGCTGGGAACTTTTGCTTGAAGTTTTTTTTTGGAATCCCACTCACCAACAAATATGAAATCAATATATATTCCCACTAAGGTTGGGAAGGCAACAAAAAGGAAAAAAAGTGGGCCAGAAACTAAGGGTGCCTCTACACGAGAGGTTTAAAGCTCTTTCAAGTCTCATTAAAATTTTTACCTCTACAAGAGTGGAGCGCAAATTGGGGGTAGAGGCGCATTTTCTCTTTGATTATGCGCATTATTGAATGCATGTTAAATAGCGAGTTTTCCTGCCCCGTGGCCGTTAAAGCACATTTTGACCATGTAAACAAGCGATTCTCCGCATTTCAGCCACTTTAAAGCGTGTTTCAAACAACCAGTAGGGCCACCAGTTATGCGCTTAACCACCTCCCACATACAGTCATTATTGTAACAGCGACTGCGAGAAGATGCGCATATTTGGAGATCCAGGCATCAAACCGAATTCTTGTAGAGGGGGTCCAAGAATGGTTAGATTCAATTTCAAACTGCATCTGTGTAAGACCAGAAAGACTCAAGGGGCCATCAAGTCCCTCTTAGGACCAAAAAGTGTTTCTTCTGTGAACCCTTTAGCTTCTTACGCCTTCAGAAAACACACAGAGATAGCTATTTAGACCGTTATCTATGTCCAAATGGAAACAAAAGACAAAGGAAGATATGCTAATTTTATTGTTTCGGGTTCAAGTGTGTCCTGCGTTGTTATTAGATTGGAGAAACAAGTCCCTTTAAGGAACACTTGCACTTACCTGCTATACAACTGTCATCTGATATTGGGACATCAAGGTAAATAAACCCTTTATTATATAAGCCTAGAGAAAGGGAAACAATGCAATTTTACAAAGATGTGCCACACGGAAGCATTAATAAACCAGGACACACTACATGCCATATTTAGACACAAAACCCACAAACTAAGGAATTGCATAGTCCCTCCACTTACACGACAAGTGACCACCAATAAAATATGGAAGTCGCTGAATGTGTGTGTGGAAGGGGGGGGGTTGGGAGAGAAAAGGGAAGTGACACTCTTCGCTGAAGTGCTTGCACTCAGCTAAGGGGATCTTTGAATCAGAACACTATACTCAGTTGTTAACTTCATTGAGACAGATACAGTTATAGAATTATTTTTAAATCGTATTTGCACAAACAAGGCAATCAGAACGTAGCTAAATACAGCCCACAACACTGAAACATGATTTAAGTTGAGGCTGAAGACTGCAATCCATGTTTTATCCAAAAGAATACCATGTTAGCAAGCATGCAAGCAGCATAACTTTTCAGGTAATCACAGATTCTCTGCAGGTTTATTCATATAAAACCCTGCTCATGGTTGGAATTCGGTACAATTACAGCTGTATTGCACATGCTTAGAAATACGCCCCACTGAAATTCAAGTATGCGTACTTCTCAATAAAGATTGAGCTGTAAGCTTCTGAACTGTGCTCTTCAGTGGGCAGGTGGGAAAAGGCAGTGTTATATCTGAAACAGAAAGAGCATCCAAAGAAAATATATGCACCCTATGCGTATGACAAGGGTGGTGAAACCCTTGGAATTATACTCACATCGCCTCTTTGTTCTACGTGATGCCCGGATATTACAGATACATAGACATTTTGCAGGCAAAATTATGCTGTCCAGGATCCAAACTACTGTGAAACTAGTTCCATGAGCCTAAGCAGGTTTTTATTAGCCCCCATCGCTAAATGTGACAAGGCAAAACTGCTTTTGAAACTGACCGGAGCTTCAAAAACAGCTTTTGGTATGGAATGGCCATCAGCTCTTCCAACAACAAGAAAAGAAGCAGTATGCTGTTCTAGTGCAAGCCTCTTGCACAGGTCTAGGTCGTTCTTTGGATCATAGCCCTTGTCTGGAATAAAAGCTTGGAGACTTCTTATCTTAAACCTACTACCACAACATGCAGAAATAATTATCCGGTTAAAAACTCACTGTGAACTACGTTGTAGTCTAGAGATCCAGCGAGCTGAGGACCCGAATCAATGATCTTATCAATAGCAGATTTCTCAGAGGTAGTGCAAATCTAGTGAGAAATGTTTATATAAAACATATATTTGTATTAGCGTAAGATCTTTTTAAAAAAAATATATTCCAGCTAGCATTTAGATTTAGTTTTGACCAATGAAGAAGTGCAACTCAAAACCACTTTGGGAGCCTGTTGATGGGCTAATCAGGCAGGAATTAAATACTAGAATAAACCTTCACTAGAGAAAGACACTCCTCACCCCCAGCTTCCATAATACTAAAACTTGGGTCACTTAATGGAATTGACTGACAGCAGGATAAGTAAGGACAGACGAGAAGGAATCCCTTCTTCATACAATGTATCATTAGGTTATGGAATTTACTTATATATGATGAGGCTACAGCTACTAGCTTAGATTGCTTTTTAAAAGAAATTAGACAAATTCAGAGAATACAAATCTATCAACGCCTATCACCCATGATACGTAAATGGAACTCCTATGTTCAGAAACAGTTTACTTCTGAATATGGGATTTTGGAGATATTGACCAGGTTCACACAATCATAGGTTGTTCTAGGATAATGTGAGAGTTGTGTAACCCTCGCATAACCCACAATGCCCAGGTTCGCACAATACAAGCCATAGTGTTCGCCTGCAGCGTCTTGCATATTCAAAATGGCTGCCGGCACATGGTGCAACCCGACGTAGCTTAAATAAGCCACAGTGGGCAACGGTGATTGTGTGAACAGGCCCAGCATATAAGCCCCTTAGTGATTATGTATATTTTCACCAGCAAAAAGCTGTTACAAGGCAATTTCAGGGCCATGTTAATGTACCCTGCAAGTCTTGGATAAATTCCTGGAGTAGACTATCAATGGTTACTAGTCCTATGGCTATGTGCTACCTCCAATATCAGAGGCAGTATGCCTATATACACCAGTTGCTGGGGAACATGGGTGGGAGGGTGCTATTGCACTTGTAATTCCTGCTTGTGGGTCCCTGGTCGAGAGCTGGTTGGCCAGTATGTAAACAGAATGCTGGACTAGATGGATCCCTTATGTTTGTATGTTCCTCCATGGGACACTGTTTAAGTGTAACAGCTAAACATGGGCATTATCCATAAAGCAACATGACCCATTTTTGGTAAAATACCATTACTACTATAGCTGTTAAGCAATTGTGTCAAATGTATTTGACACAAGAATAGAAATGTGAAAGCCTTGGGTGGGGGGAAACAAAGAAAAAAGGGGAGGGATAACGGGGGAAAAGCACCCCCCCCCCAAATTTTCCCAGTTTTTCCCTAGGTCTTCATATCTCTACAAAAGAACGTTTTCTGATCATAACAGCAGGTATGTTTACATTCCTGATATGGAGAGTGGGTCGAAACTGTCTTAAATGACAGGGCAATGTCAAAGCTAAAGTTTACTTAAACCAGAGAAGCATTGTGAAGATACCTTTATGTCATCCTCTGTGATGTAACCGGCTTGTACCACCCACCAAGCCTCTATAGCAATCTCTACTGGCTTCATGGGTAGCAGATCACGAGCTGTTTTCCTTCTGAAAAATTTCTGAAGTGGCACAGTCCATTTGAGATTGCACGGGCCAAAGAAAAGGAAGTGAGAAATTTACTATCTTGTAACACCCAAGAAACAAATCCTCTTGTTTTCTGAATACAGCATACTTAAGTCTTTAACCCCCAAAGCGCATTTACCTTAATAAAAAGGTGTCACTTTTTATCATTAATCCCCAGACATTTTTGGTGCAATAAATAAATTTTCTACAGACTACTTCTGTGCATTTTAAAAATGGGTAGATTTTAACTGAGCAAATTTGATAGTTTCTATAGACAATAAATGCTACCGTTCTGCTTTATCCTTCAATTTCCACATACGCAGAAAAGGAATAAGATTGTGTGCGTTTTTTTTAAAACTGAAGGATAGTCACTTGTATTTCTGCACTCCCAAAACTGTATTCTGGGATGACTGATTGCATGGCTCCAAATCTGGACTAGATGCTGGGAAATCCATCACAGCTGTATATAACAGCAACTCTCAACAACTGCACAGACACCCTATAAATCTCCGAACAACATTCAAGGAATTAGTTTTGATCCATAAAGCCTTCAACGCCCTGTGGTTAACATTGCTAGAGATCTGCTTCCTCCATTAAGCTGAGAGTAACCATTTGCTTACATTTTCCATGCACCAAGCACACGGAATAATGACCATGCTGAATGAGATGAGAACACCACTTCCCAAGTGATAATTCACCACAGCCAGCATAATAACCCTTAGATGGTCATCTAACAGCTCTGGTAAACCTCAGTGCCCTGTGTTATACTTGGGGCTGCCTTTGAAGATAGCCTGGAATCTGCAGCTAGTTCAGAATACAGCAAATAAGATGCTAACTGGGATCAGCTTTAGGGAATAGCTTAAGCCAGTGTGTGAACTCAACTTCACTGGCTGCTGGTGTCTTTCAAAGCACAATTCGAAGTGCTGATGTTTCCCTTTAAAGCTCTGAACGTCTTGGGACCCAGTAATGAAGGCCCACTTTCTCTCACATGCACCTATTCATGTACTGGGATCATTATTGGAGGCCATTCTCCAGGTACCTTTGCTGTCTAAGGTGAGGTGGGCGGCAACCAAAGAGGGAGTTTTCTACTGTGGCATCCTGGCTTTGGAAAACTCTCCTTAGAGAGGATCTGCATGGTGCTGACCTTGTTGCCTTTTGGGTGCCAGATGAAGACTTTTTTTTTTATTTTCCCAGGACTTTTTAAACATTTCAGGTGAATTTGGTTTTATCCTGTTTGACTTCTTTTACCTTCTCCATTGTCATTAAATCGTTTTTAATAAACCGTTTTATTGACGTTGTTTTATGAAGTGACATCTGTCCTGAGAACATTCTGAAGGGCAGGATTTAATTTAAATAAAGGAAAAATGTTCCGCCAAATGGCGTTAGTGGGGATTTTACTGCATGTGTTCAGAAATCTGGGGAGCAGAAAGGCGATCCTCAAAACTTGGCGGTAGACTGGAGGTGGCTGGACTCACACCATGGCAAGTTAACAATTGGTAAATCGCCATCTGTATTCAGCTAATACAAGGTATCCTTGATTGCAGCCTCGGATGTTTCAAATGCCATTTGCTTTCCAAAGCCAAATGAACAGAGCCGTCTCTACTCCCTGGTGTTCCAAGCAAGGCCAGTCAGGCATCTATCAGGGACATTCAAAGTATAGATTGCTGCTGCAGCTTGATTTAGGGAGCTGGACTGGAGTGACCCAAATCTACAGTTCTTTCAAAAGTGCTGCAAGATCTTTCAATTTTGATAGTGGCCCAGGGCTCAGTTCAAGAATGGCATGTGGGGTTTCAAAACATTTTATATTTGAGGTTGAAATTATTTGGCCGTTTTTAAATGTGCGTTCTTGTTTTAAGGGCACATTACACGCCTCTAGGATGGACTACCAGTATTTGGTCAGATGGAGAACAAGGTGAGGGGACAAGCAAAGAAAACTGACCACATACTTTTGATGATCTACACTGGTTCATTAGATCGATGTACTGGTTTCTTCCTATGCCAAGCAACCTTAGGCCTGAAAAAGATAAACAAAAAATTGTAAGTTCCTTAAAACAGAATTACAGCCATGAAAGTATTCTGAGACACAAGAATATTATCCTCTAAAACTGCTTCCATCTTTTGCTTTGTAGCCAAGAAGGAGTTTTTCTTTTTAGCAATGCCTGTGGGTGCATCCAACTATAAGATGGGTTTGTCATCGGACATTACATTATATTCAGTTGGAAATATTCATAATATTCTTGCTTAGTTTAAAATACACATATTTAGCACCAAATAACTTCACCCTTGATTCAAAGATGCCTGGAAATTCAATCTGAAGTACACTCACGAATGACAATAGTATTTGACTGGCTTGGAAATATAATAGATTTTCTAAAGTCTTTTACAGCCTGGAGGTTTCAGGCAATGCAAGCAATCATTATTATTTTTTAATCGAACACAATCTATTGTCTTAGATGTTTGCTCTGGAATTGTGGGCTTTTAATGCAGCATTTGGGACAATGGCAAAGGGGAAGACCTAATGGCTTTCTTAAAGAGGCAAATACAGAAGTTAGTTATTACTGCCCCTTTCCTAGGTCAGCAATGGTCATGGTCAGCAATTCAGAAAAACAAGTTCCTTCTTAACGGGAAGGATAAATTACTCAGAAGTAGTTTCATTTGCTTCAAAGGCTGGCATGCTGACAGCTAACTCTGTGAAAGCTAGTGTGGAAGACTATGAAGTGGGTATAGTAGAACGATGTAAAATGTAATCTAAATTTATTTATTTATTTATTACATTTGTATACCGCCCAATAGCCGAAGCTCTCTGGGCGGTTTACATAGGATTAAAAACAATTAAAAACAATATACAAAAATTAAAACAGCAAAAACACACAACATACACACAATCTGTACATTTAAAAACCACTTCAACACTTCAAAAAACTACAAAAACAAATGGCCTATAGCTGAGAAAATAAATAATTATGCACGAGCCAGTCACTTGATGGTCTGGTGTTTTATTTTTGTAACTATTTTTGTGTTATTTTGTTATTGGTGCCTTTTTTGTTCGCTTAATAAATGTCAGACATTTAATCCTAATTTCAAGAACACTTTTAAACAAATGTTATAACTTCAAAAAGGAGCTAGCATGCAGCTGTGCTTTTGAAAGCAGCAGGATATATATATGTATGTATGTATGTATGTGTGTGTGTGTGTGTTTGGAATGGAGATTTATTTAGACCATGGAAACAGAATATAATTGTGTACTTACAATCTGCAGCAGTAAAATTGGGCAAAGAGTCATAGCTTTTTTCACTGTTCATTATATCCTTTATAAAGGAAAAGAAAAGGTTGCAGTGTGAGTTTGTAGACTCTTATTTTGTAACTATGCATTGATGTTACATCAGTATATATGTGAAACCAAGTTTGCATCCACAATCTACTTATTGGGTTTTTGTTTTTATGACATGGTTCTCATGTTGATGACAATCCATAGGCTGCATAACCAATGAATTCGCAGGCCTGTGAGCAAGCATGTTGCCTCCCACATGCTTGTCACTTCTGCTTTTTATCAGCTTTAATCAACAACTTTAATGGGGCATATTCTTGCGTTGTTTGATGTGATGTCCAAACCTGGAACTCTGGGTTGCTGAAGGACAAACAACCCAGAGTTTTAAACCAACAACAAACCATGGATGAGTGCTGGGTTAAACTCTGGGCTGTTGAACCCTAAACAACCCAAAGTTTTGGGTTCAGACATCACATCAAACGATGTCCTGTTCCTGGGTTGTCTGATGTGATTTCCAAACCTGGAACCCTGGGTTGTGGAGGGACAAACAACCCAGAGTTTTTATCAAAACAAAAACCATGGGTGATTGTTGGGTTAAACCATGGGTTATTTAAAACAAAACAACCCAGAGTTTCGGGTTCGGATGTTACATCAAACAATGCCCCATTCCTGGGCTGTAGATTAAAACTGATCCAAAACAGAAGTGATGAGCAGGCAGGAGTCAATGTGCTTATTCCCTCACTTGCAGCCCCAACAGCCCATGGTTTAAACAACCTATGCGTTGTCGTTAGGTGGAAACTATTACTTGGAAACATTTTGCATTAAAAACAAATTCTAACCCCCTCCAAACAGCACAGTCTAAAATTATATGCACAGAATTAAGGATCACGTCAAGCACATAGACTGGCCCCTTCATTTTTCTTGAGGGAATTGATCTGCACATTAAAATAATGCAGCCCAGTGCTGCCACTAGTGAAATGCACTGGGATGGGGTGGGGGTAAGGGGGAGAGCGACTACTGCGTTCTATGTGCAAAATGGCTCTCCTGCACCAAGAACAGAATGTTGGATTGGAACAGAGATCAATTGTGAAACTATCCTGTATAATTTCTTATTGATCGCATTTGTACTCAGCCATTGCTCTAAGGAAGCGTACATAGATTCATCCTCCCCATTTTAACCTCTCAACTACCTTGAGGGAAGCAGTTTGCCCACAGCCACTCAGTGAGCTTCATGGGCGAATAGGAGGGTCTCACCATATTAGAATAATCTCACTATCCCACAGTAACCAATCTGAGGATTACAGTAAATATCAGGTTGCCCAGACAGTAGATGCCACAGCATCAGGAAGAGCTGTCATCAGCTGTAGTGCAGCAAAAGGAAAAAGGAAGAAAAAATGCCGGAAGAGCAGGTCTAGAGGCTTCAACTGCCACCAGAAGGAACATCTTGCCCCGAGGGGATGGGAGAAAAAGCAGACACAACTTGCTGAGTGGCCACTATCTAAGCTCCCAGTGGTGGCCCTTCTCTCCCCCAACTGGCACCAGAAGGCCATCTAGGGAAACATCTGGCTCTGAGGGGATGGGAGAAGGAAGAGATTAATCTTGAACTCAAAAGAAGAGGAACTGCAGAAGAAAAGAGGAACAGGTCAGCTCAGAAGGACAAGAGAGGCAGTGCAAACATGAGCGAAAATGATCCAAGAATAGATTTATTCCCAACCATCTGGGCAACTGAATCAAGCATCACCCTTTGGCTTTTCCTTCCTTCCCTCTCAATCCCTTTCCTTCTCTGTCTCATGTCTTTTTAGATTGCAAGCCTGAAGGCAGAGACTGTCTACATACTGAGGTTCTAATGTTCTGAACCGCTGAGAGATTTATTATGATCAGTGGTATAGAAATGTTACAAATAAATAAAAATAAACTAAAATTTTAAGCTGTTCCTGGGAGCCTTTGATTAAAGAGCGGGATAAACATGCTTTGAATAAATAAATAAATCTCGAAAGGTCTTCAATTCAACAAACAGATATAACCCTAGACCTAGTCACCTTTCAGGGTAGCAAAAAAGTTATAATGGAAATGTACCTGAGGGAGGGTAGACCAACACAAACACCCCCTACCCCCAGCTTCCTAGAGGAAGGACTGGGTACAAAAGGACTGGCAATGAATGTAATAATAATTCCACTTTTCCTATACAGAATGGTGCTGTAGCAACACTGGCACACAAATCACAGTGTGCTCCACAGCAGTTCTGCATATCCACAGAATGGGGGCATAAATGATCCGTTTCATCGAATCCAATGGCAATACCCTCACTGGAAATGAGCTGGCCGCTACCCACAGTTATCAGCAACCACCAATTTATTCTGCACCATAATATATATATTTGTTCCTCCCACATGAGGAGACGCTCATGGGCTTTTTGCCGCTTCTGCTGAAAACAAGTCCGCAAGTTCCTTCGTTGCAGTAATCTGACTGCAAGCCCAAAGGGCAACTGTCAAAGTGGCGTGATGACGATTGTGTTTCCTGATACTTGTTACGAACAGGAGTCTGGCAATAAGCTAACAATAATGGACATAAGACTCCAGCTGGCAGGCATTATGTTACGCTGAACTGGCATGAAATGCTAGAAGGACACATATGCCTCATTGATGCATTTCTCCAAACTCACCTCCATTATTCCTGTGTAATATGAAAAGGGTGTTATCCTCAAACCTTTCACCATGATGTCAGACAAGTGGTAGGGGTATAACATGAGATGATCTCTGCTGTACTTTAACAGTTCCTCATAGTATTTGCGTTCATCTTTCTTGACATGCTTAACTGGGAGAGAAAAGAAGCATTGTTATTACGTTTAGCTACAGCCTCTACAGATTAGTTCGCTTTTTATGGGGTGCGAATGGAAACTTGGAGAAGCTCCAGTACAAGCTTGGAGGTCCACTTGCAGAGATTTGGAGCGTGCTCTGTGTAGCCATACAAGAAAAAAAGGGCAAAGCAAGAGGGAGAAGGTTAGTAGGCACATTGAAACTTATGGCAGAGCGGTAGAAAGGCCATATTGTCCCACACACTGGTCATTGCTTGTGCAGCAGAATTATTTAGTGACTTGTTCCCAATAATCCAAACAGTCTTAAAAAGAGGGCAGCCACCTAAAAGCGCCCAGGAACCTGAATAAACTTGTAGATCAACAACATTATCACCCAGAACTGAGGCTAAGTTCAGAGCAGGGAACTGGGTATGCAGAAAGGGCTGCTACTTGAGAACCATGGGCCCTCCTGTAAGATGTGTTTAAGAGCAAGGAAGGGGAACGCTATAAGGCAGGCGCATGGGTGGGGAGGAAGAAGAGATAGGACAATAGTATAAAATGGAGTGAAAAACAGTAAGAGGGTTAAATCTTGAGTTATGTGCACACCGAGATCCTAAAACATGTATCTTGTGGAACTAAAGTTCAAGAAAATCAAGTCCCTGAAGTCAATAGATCTTACTTCCATGTTAATACAAGTATGATTTTTCAATGTATTTCTTTAAAACGCATACATCTCACCTGATCTGCTCAAGGAAGCTTACAAACATACATGATGTTGGCACTTTCTGGGTACAGCTATCAAGTACGTTCTGATGGAGAACAAAGCTTCCCCACCACTCTTCCCTCAGTTGCTCCTCAGTTGTGTAAAAACATTTACTGAAGTTTTTAGGAGGTTATGCACTTTTGTGTTCCTTTCTCTGGGCTTCCTATGCATTAGTCAAAGTTGTTTTGCTTAGTAACTTCAGCACTAAGCAGACAACCAGCATAGAAACATTTCTTCTATCAGTATAGCAATATTAAGTTTTCAAAAACGTTTTCCCTCTTCCAATTTTGTATTTCTCTACTCACCTAAGTTATTTCGGTACCGTAGCTGATTGCGAATACTATATAGTACAACTTGCTTCTCATAGTCTCGCTGTGAGTTTCCAAGACCCTATGAAACAAAACATATTTAATTAAACTGCAAAAAACTTCACATAATGCATTAAACTGGATTGTTTACAAATTGACCCCAATCCTAGGCACACAATGCTTGAAAGTGTCCTTTGTCTCAACGGGACTTTCTTTTGAGTAAATAAGCCTGTTAGGGCTGCAACTGTCAGTATTTTAACACATAGTTTGGCCTAGAGAGGTTAAAAAATGGTTTGAAGTTTTTTTCCAGAAAAATGTGATTGTTAAGAGCTGATTCATGCATCCTTTGGTCAAATGACAGCTGCAGGAAAAGGGCTTGAAAATACAGTGTACGCTACTTCCTAATCTGTGGCCTGATGGTAGCATGCAATCACTGTCCTGGTTTAGTGTTATGAAGACAAACTGCAGGGAACCTCAGCTTGCACGCTCCCTGCTCCTGTGTAGAGGAGCTCCCACTTCCATTTACATTAAACACAGTTTAGCATTATGTCCAAACCATAAACTGTGGTTAATTTTACCTATGGTTTGTGGAAACAAATAGCTTCCTAAGCTATGATTTGAAGTTGGCTTGTTTAAACAAGACATAGTCAAGATTAATCAGCTTGTCAGGTTCAGACAACATGGCAAGTTGTGTTCAATCTAAAATGGAAGCAAAAGCTTCTGAATTCTTTGGAGAAAGATGGATCATACGAGGCCAAAAATTGCTTAGGCTCATTTTGTAACACTAAAGTATGGTTAATCCTGTAGTATTATGTCCAAACCAACCCACTTCCAGGTGCTGGATCCTGCTACTGGCAAGCCACTGCAAATGTCCCCCTTCCCCAGCACTTGGTAATGCCCATTAACAGCTGAATTTTGCCTGTGTTAAGAGGTTGTGTCTGACATTGGGAGAGGGCCAGCACTTGCGGGCTGTGGGCGATTAACTGCCCTCAGTCTCCTTTGTGCAGCTCATGGGCTTAAATGCTAGGAATCTCAGGTGTCAATTGAAAGAAAATAGGAAATTCTAACTGTCACAGTTATAGTGATACACCTGAACATGCAATGGTAGGAATTTCCAACAAGGATTTGAGTGCTGAGTAAGTTGCTGGCCCTCAATCTAATAGGCAAATTTATAATTTAGTCTTGCTGAAATGTGAACACTGAGAATTAAAATGTTAGAAACGAAAAAAGTTGGAAGTTACCCTAAACATGAGTTTCATCTAGCAGCATGGCCTAGACCAACAACTTAGATTAATTCAAGTCTGATTTTCAGACATATAAGTGGTGCTTTCTCAGTTAATCAAAACACAACAACACAGAGCTCCTACAACGATCTACTACTACATACAATTAGTGCTCTTAAGTTTTTTTTTTACAGAACTTGTGATCAGCAAAGATGCTGTTTCATGAACAGACATAGCATTTCTTATAGAACATCAAGCGTTCACTGTGCATCACATGATTTTCATACATCACAAGCCTGTTTTTGTGAAAAAAAAGAAATACTCATATTGACACCACTTCCGTAATCACTGTCTAACTATCAATGCTTTGCTTGATGTCAGTATGAATCTGACGCTGGTGGGGAAGAAAAATGTGGTTATACCTATTAAGTGGCAAGCAGTAATATGATTCTAAGCTCATGGGTTGGGATTCACTTCTGTTGGGATACTAGATGGTAAAAGAGCACAGGTATCAAGAGGAATCAGCACTGGACCAACAGGGTGAATGCTCACTATCCCAGACAAATATGTAAATCTGAGTATTCTGAATCTCCGTGGCAGGGCATGTGCTTTGCACACAGGTTACATGTACAGTAGTTGGCGCAGTAGTTGGCGTGTCAAGTTCAATACATCTTCATCAGGAAGGCTGGGAATTACATGGCGAGATCACTGCCAACCAGAGTGGGAAAATGCAAGGAGAGATGGACCAATGCTCTGTAATATAAGACAGTCAGGACAATCCTGAGACTGCATACTCAGAAGTAAGTTACACTTTAGTAGATTGCCTCTCAGGTAAGTTAGTAGAAAACCTCAGCTTTTGCACCACTCCTGATATTAGAGAGGCAAGTGGGGAGGAAGTGAGGAGGAAATAAGTGCCTGGGAGGGACAGGGCTCTACATCGGCCTCCTCCAACCAGGTGCCCCCTCAGATGTGTTGGACTACAAATTCCATCGCCCCCAGCTAGTCTGGGAGTTGTAGTCCAACAAGTCTAGGGGGGGCCGGGTTGGGAGAGGCTGCGCTACATCATGCCTGGAAACAAGATGGAACAGGAACTTCTGACAAGGACAAGGGGTGCGCGCGTACGAAACCCATGCGTCCCTGGGGTACGGGTAGCCGGAGGGGTCAGTTCCCTGGGGAGGGAGAGGGGCGTGGCGTTGCTGTTTACCGGTACCGGGAGGGGTCAGTCAGTACCTGCTTGACGCTGGCGGGGAGGCGGGCCCAGGGGTAGTTGTGGCGAATGTGAAACTCCACGTCCACATTCATGGCAAGCACCCCGGGATGGGGTGGAGAGGGCGGGTGCGGGTGGCGGTTGCCGGCCCCCCAGCCCTCGCCACAGCCGCCTCAGTCCCGGACCTGAAGCGAGGCGCGGACCTGCCACGACCCAACGTAGCAGCAGCAGCAGCAGCAGCCAAAGCCTGGACTTCGCTCACCCCACCCCCTCACAGCGCGCTTCCGCGTTACGGACCCCGGACCCCGCCCCCCATTCATCGTCACTTCCGACTGGCGCGTGGAGGAGAGAGGGGGGGGAGGAGCGAAGGGGCTGCCTGTGAAGGGGCGGTTGTGACCGCTCTGGGAAAGAGCCGTTGGGCGAAGATAGTGGCTTTTCTTCTTCTTCTTCTTTATAGACAATGAGTTCGTCGGTTCGCTATCTATCTATCAATCCCGATGAACTCATCGTAAATAAACGGGTTTTTTTTGTTTTTGTTTTTTAAAAAAAGACCCTCTGGCTCTTTTAAAACCTCGAAGTTAAGGCGCGTCATTTTGCGTCATTGGCTGTGAAACTACAAATCCCATGATGCTTTGAGAGAAGCCGGCCCTTTCGTTTGTGACGTCAGAGCGAATGGGCAGGCAGCCGAGGCGGGGTCTAAGTGCTCCCTTGAGGCAGGTGCTTTGGCTTTTCTGTTTGTTGACAGGCTTGGTTTAGGGCTCACAGTGCGGCTTTTTTGGACCGGTGGCTCATAGTTTGTTCAAAATATATTTTGTGTGCCACTTAAATGTTATTTAATATAAAGAAGATAATATTCCATGTCACTGCCTATTTTTTTGTTTGTTGTTGCAACCTTATGCATGTTTGAATAGAAAAAAGTTTTACAAATCCCAGTGTGGCTGGCTAGGGAATGCTGGGAGTTGTAGGACGTTTTTCTGTCTAAACATGCATAGGATTGTGCTCTTTTTACCAAATCCCTCAACCCAAACGTCTCTTGCAACAGCTTACATTAGGACGTACTAAAACAAATGACAGCACTTGCCCATAGAGAACCATGCTTGCCCATAGGGAAAAATAGAACAGCACTTGCCCTTAGGGATCCATAGGATAGTACTTGCCCATAGGGAAATATAGGACAGCACTTGCCCATAGGGAAACCATACTTGTCCATAGGGATCCATTGGACAGCACTTCCCATAGGGATCCATAAGACAGCGCTTGCCCATAGGTAGGGTGACCAGATGGCCCGGGGTTTCCCGGTCCTAACCGGGAAACCTGGGTCGAACCGGCCCAACCGGGGGGCGGGGGGTCACGTGGCGGTGGCAGCAAGCGAGGAGCGGTGGTAGACCCGGCGGCGGTGGTGGCGGAGGAGCCCAGGAAGCGGCCGCCCCAGCAGGTAAGTGCCCTCCCTCGCGCCTCATGCTCCTTACCCGCAGGGGCGTATGCTTCCCTCCGGTGCTCGATTCTACTGAGAAACAGGCTTCGCGGCCTGTCCCTCAGTAGCGCGCCGGGTGATGACGTCATCACCCGGCATGATACTGAGAGACAGGCCGCGAAGCCTGTTTCTCAGTAGATTCCGAGCACCGGAGGGAAGCGGATGGGACACCCCAGCAGGTAAGGAGCGCGAGGCGGGCGGGCGGCGCAGCATGGGCGGGCGGGCGGGCCGCGCGGGCACGTGGGCGGGGGTTGTTTTAAGTGGGGGGGCGGGGGGGACCGGGATTTTGGGTCTCAAAATCTGGTCACCCTACCCATAGGGAAACAGGACAAGAGTTTTCCCTATGGGCAAGTGCTGTCCAATGGATCCCTATGCGCAAGTGCTGTCCAGTGGATCTCTATGGGCAAGTGCTGTCCAAAGGATTCCTATGGACAAGTACGGTTTCCCTATGGGCAAGTAGTGTCATTTGGTTTAGTACATCCTCCTTTTTGCCTGGCTTCTTAGGATCCCTCCAAGTGCCTCCCCAAGCTACATGCACTGCTATTGTGCTCCTACTTTTCTCTGTACATTTCCTACCAAATTCTCACTTGCCTGCCTAGTTTATTTATTTATTTCCCATCAACCTCCGCTCTTCTCCCTAGAATATCCTCTTCGGCCCCAAATCCTTGGCAAACCCTGAATGCATCCCTTCCCAGTCCTTGATCTACAGCACAGAAAATACAATCCCCAAACCTACCTTGCCCCCATTAAGAGGAGGGGCAGGAAATGACTTCACCAGCTTTGCAGACCTCCTTTTCCTCCCAAAGTCGCTTCTCTAGGGCTACAAGCTCTCACAGTTTAACTCTTCCATCAAATCTCCCTAGGAACTCCCTTGGAAAGATCTTTTGCTTGGATCCCTGTTGGCACTTTGGGCAGGTCACAGACTCTCAGCCCAGCTTACCTCACAGGGTTGTTGTGAGGATAAAATGGAAAGGAGGATTATGTACACCACTTTGAGTTCCTTGGAGGAAAAAAGGCAGGATATAAATGTAATAAATAAATAATAAAAATAAATGTAAAAATCACAGTTTATCCTGGCCTAAGGATAAGCTCATTTTGCTGCTCTGAAACTTTAATATATATTAATGAATAAGTATTGAATCATTTCTATCAAAGTTAATTTCACACAAAATTATTGCTTAAAAAAATCTCAGGATTGACTCTGGAAGTCCCAGATGTTCCTGTTGAAATATCTGACATTCCTCTTCGCTTTTGATTCATGCATTGTAGTGGCAGCTGATGCTTAGAATTGATTGCAATGTCATGACTTCTATCTTGTGCAGGGGGGTGGATGTGATGGCTTTATAGGCCCCTTCCAACTCTACTATTCTATGATTCTATGATCTTCCATTAAAAAATTGCACAAAAGTGGGAAACCACCAAATGATCGTGCGTGGGGAAAAGAGGGTGGTGCCAGGAGAAGGGGCATGGCCATGTGGAGAAGAGAGGCACTCTTGAAAGGCCAAATCTGGCCCTAAGGGCCTGACATTCCCCACCCCTAAGCTAGTGAGCCACGTCCTGTTTTGGTGGCATTCCCCATGTTGTACTTGTGACATAGTATTACTCTGGGACATTGTGGGTATTTTTAAACAGTGGCTCAAAGCTACTTAACATGTGTGTACTGGGGGGCAGATATCAGGACAGCAGTGGGCCCTGGCAACTGGCTATGGATGCTGTAGGTTAATGCCATGCCTGCTTCCAGCTTCGGCTTCTGGCCTATTGTGACATCAGCCGGTGGGTAAAGAGGCCTTGCTAACTCGTCCGCTGCCAGCTTCAGAGGAGGGCAACCTCAGGGCTTCTGAGGTGATGGCATCGAGAGCGAGTGTGGCCTAGGGATTAGAGTGTTGGGTTGGGACTCAGGAGACCTGGGTTCAAGTTCCCACTCAGCCATGAAGCTGACTGGGTGACTTTGGGGCAGTCATTGATTCCCAGCCTAACCTACCTCACAGGGTTGTGAGGGGGGAAATGGAGAGGAGGAGGATTATGTCAACAACCGCTTTGGGTTCTTGGCAGGGAAAAAAGTGGGATATAAATATAATAAATTAATAAATAAAGCTTAATCCATGGTTGTGGTGGAATCTTCAGTGTCAGACTTGCAGCCCTGTCATGTGAGCCTGTTTGTGACATCACAGTAGTGGCTCAGCCCCTGGCTGGGGAGGACGGGCTCACTTGGCGGCAGCTTCAGAAGAAGGCAGACTCAGGGTCTCACAGGTCCCGTGCAAGCAGAAATATACACAAGTCCCCTGGGTGCACTTGTCTCTGCCATCGCCATGACAGAGAGAGACATAAGAGTTGAAGAAAGGTGTGTGTGCGAGGAGAGAGAGGGACTGGGACTGGGACAAAAACATCACTCAAGTTGAGGTATGTGGGATGGGGTGTGTTGCATTTATTCCTAAGACGATGACAGTTTTATTTTTAAATATATATGTAAAATGTTTGTTTATTTGTTTATTGAAAGCTGTTTATTGAAACAGCGTAGGATCAAACTGAGGGAGTGTCTTCTCCCATAATTCCCACCTAACTCTTTGGTGGCTCTTTTCTGGGTGATGCCACACTCAAAAGCTGCAGGGACAGAGCCTTCTCTGTAGTGGCCCCCGACTGTGAAATGCCCTTCCCAGGGAGAGCTGCCTAGCCTCTTCACTCTGTACATTTAGCTGTCAGGTTGCCTTCCTCTTCCAGCAGGCATTGAGGGTGCCATCTTATGCATGTTTAGACAGAAAGAAAGGCTTACAGCTCTCAGCGTGCCCCAGCCAGCCATGTCCTGTTCTTAATCTGCTGCTCTGTTATTAATTTTATGGTTGGTTCTTTGACATTTAATATTTGTAATGTTTAATATTGTGTTATTTTGATATTTTAAAAAATCCAAGATATAAACTTGGATTCTAAACTTCCCCAAGAGATTTGTCAGTGGGGTGATACACAAATTTAACAAACACAAACAAAGCATTTTTACCTGCTCTTCAGCTGAAAGCAAATGCCCAGAGCAGCGGTCCTCTGTCCCCTTGCAGAGCTGCAGTTCTAACAGACAGAGCATGAAAGAAAAGGCATTGGGAGGGAGGAGGAATGAAGCAAACTTAGGTCCTAGCTCTTAGATACAAAATTTAGCAGGGAGTAACAATTTGTGGAGGGGGATCAGAGCCTACCAAAAAGCCTGCCGCTTCCTTTCCCACCCAGCCAAGACATTTTGCTGCCTGAGGCAGAGCAGCAAACGGGGGCTCCACCAACCTAAGTCAAGGTGCAGAGTACCCAAAGGAAGCCGAGATATTTCAGCACCTGAGGTGGAAAACTCCGCAAGCCCCTCTCCTCATCCCTGGCAGTAACAATATAAATTTAATCACTAACAATTCACTGCTGTTTCATGATAGCCCAAATCTGTCTGAGGCCGTTGCCTCACTCTGCCTAACGGTAGGGCCGAGCCTGCTCTGGTTGCCTCAGGATTGGCAGTTAGGAGCTGGAAGGGGCATGGAGCATCCCTATATGCCCCTGAGCAAGGGCTCTGCTCTGCCTGCCCCATTCCCCTGAGGGGTACTGTCACAGAGCATGGGGAAGGGGGAGAAGGGGACAGGTGCATAATTCTGTTCCTCAGCCCAGTGGAGGATGGTCGCTCGAATTGCGGTGGGGCTGTGAATCCATTCTGGGTTTTGGTCAGAGGCAGCCCGAACTCTGAAGGAGCTATCCAAGGTGCTGAACCTAATATGGGGCTAGAGTTCAGCACCTTAGATAGCTCCTTTAGTGCTCCCGTTGGTTCTGACAGAAACCCAAAATGGATTCGCAGCCCCATCAAAATTGGAGTCACTCCACTGCTGTTCTCCCTTGGCTTCAAACTGTTTGGACAGCAAAGCTATGTGCTGGTTAGGAAAATCTGCCATCTAGTAGCTGAAGTTGTCCAACTGCAAGGACACAATGAAATTAATGAAAATGGATTGATGCATTTTCACACTGCTTCATTATTACAAGCAGGACTGACATCTCTTTGTCTCACTAAAGAGAGAATGCTTTCCTTTTTCTACCTATAGAGGGAATGTCTTTAAAATATTGTCATATAAAGTCTTTATGACCAGCACCCGTGACAGTTTGAGGTGACATCACAATCCTATCCATGTCTCCTTTGAGTTTGATTGAGGGAGCAAACTTATAAGTGAGGATGGGACTGCAGCCTTAATAGGAGAATACAGGCAGAGGCACACAGGACAATGTTGTCATTTCTTTTTCTTTCCAGTGTTTCTGGAAACCTGATTTCTGCTGACACTTGACTGACCCTTCACCACATTTACTACTGGCATAAGCATGGAAGGGAAGCAATGCCAAGTGTCTCCCTCCGGGTAAGACCGGGGATGGCGATTCTCAAATTCATCCCCAAGATCCTCAGAAGCTTATCTTTGGGTTCCTTGCTCTACTCGCCTGTCAAGATTTCACCTGTGATTTCAAAACACCTCCCCTCGCTGCAGATGGCGGGAGGATGAAGAAGGATCCTGGAATTTCCTCCCCTTCAAAGAGGATTCCTCAAAGGTGCTTCACTGTTTCAGGGCCCCAGAAGCCGGGGCCGTTGGCAAGAGCCCTGCAACACATCGTGGGAGCTCGTGAAGCAAAAGGCACACCAGACAAGGAGATTGCCACCTGCTCACCATCCCCACTGCCTCCAGTATCTTGCTCTCTCCATCCATCCAGAGTAGTTTTCCTGGGCCTCCTTCTGAGCCAGGAGAGTTTGTTCCAGCCCAGACGGAAGGGATGAAGGCTCTCACAGCTGAGCACCAGGTTTTAATGGCCCCAGACCAGACTTTGTGAGCTCAAGTGGGCCAACTTTCAGCTGAAAAACTGAAATCAATATCAACGGAAGGCTAACGAAACTGCAACTGTTGCCCCTGCCTCATCCAGGGGAAGACATCAAGTTAGTTCCCCAGAAAAAGTTGGTGGACGTCCAGGGATGTTTCCCAGTTATGGCTCAATATCAGGTTACCATGGAGCTGTGGAACAAAGAGGGAAGGAAGCACCAACAAGCTGGAGACAAAAGGAGAGCAAAGCTCTGGTGCTATGTAAAAATATATTTTTCTTTATTTCTTATGTCTTATCTTCTGTATGCTCGACGTGTTTCGGTTGTGAAACCTTCGTCAGGAGCTACACAAAAAAACTAAAATACAAACATAAAACCATTAAAGATTGTCTTAAGCTAGCATGAAAACAACACCCCTACACCAACTGAAGCATATCTTAGTATACATTATTTTGCTATCCAAGAAAAACACCAGAAATATTCAACATTTGCACATTCATATAAGAGATTTTTTTAGAAAAAACTGACCTGGAGCACTTCTTTACAAATTGTTGTTATTATTCTAACAGAAAACAGTTTAAAGTTTTTGCTCATATACCGTCCCGATAGGCTCATTCGTCTCGAGATTCTGAGCTGAGGGTCAGTTGGGAAGCAATTTTAAATCATTCAGTTCTACAGCTGGCAGTCTTAATTGCCTTGTGACTCAGTGATCCTGTCAACACTCTGTTAGCAGTTTGGGAAAGTTTTTATCAACCTGCTACTTTTTTCTGCTTAAGCCTTACTACAAAGCCTCACTATTGTTTATAAGAGGATAAATCTAACAAGTCATTTAACCCACTGAGTTCCAGGCTTTTTAAGGATAGAATCCAGAAAAGTTCTCTTTTACTGAGTGCTGTCTCACCCCCTCTTACCTTTTCTATCCCCCAAAAAACCAAAGAATCTGGCCCATGTTTTTTATCTGTAAAATGCTTGACCAGAGGTGCCCCTGGTCTTTGATGTCTTAAACTAGACAGATGCTCACCTATCCTGATCTTCAATGGTCTTGTTGTCTTTCCTACATACACCTTATTGCATGTACAGATAATCATATAAACCACCCCTGCAGTGTTGCAGTTCAAAAAGTCTACAATCTGTGTTGCTTTGCCACTGATGGGGTAGCTAAAATGTTTGTATTTTAGTGTTTTTGTGTCGCTCCTGACGAAGGTTTCACAACTGAAACGCGTCGAGCATACAGAAGATAAGACATAAGAAATAAAGAAAAATATATTTTTACATAGCAACAGAGCTTTGCTCTCCTTTTGTCTCCTACTATGGAGCTGTGCCTTGGAGACTTCACAATGGAGATCCTATGAGCGTCTTTCTTTATGAGCCTGGTGAAAGCTGATGTAGCCAAATGGGCTACATCCTGTTTCCTGAGCCAGAGCCCTCTCTTGAGTAGCTACGTGGCCTTCCTTGCTGAGATGATACAGGTGTTTGAGGGGATGCTCGGAGGAAGGAAACAGACAATTCCTGCAACTGCTCTTTGCACCAAGGGACGGGTTCGTCTTACTGTGCTTTCTAGCGCTGTGGCTAAGACCTAGATTGGAATGGGGCTGCCCTCCTTGATCAGTTCCAGATAGTTCTGGTAGATCCTACTGAAGATGAATGAGCCCAGCTGAACATACCTACAAGGTAGCCAGACCTGATTAATTATTTTTGCTTAGAGGGATGTTTGGAGTCCCAGAAAGGGGATTGTCCCTACCTGGGCGGTTCTGTGGACTATGGTACTGACATGCAAGTGCCTGTCCTACCTGAGTAATTGGTGACGGTGCCTAAAGTCACACAGCTTCATGGGAAACAGGCTCATCTCTCAGTCCAGGAGAAGGAACGTGGCTTCCAGTTCCACTTGTGTTTGGATTGTGGCCAATTGGGTCACTCTGCGGCAGTGTGTCCAGGGAAAATCTTAGGTAATTGGACATTGGGAAAATCCGTGGCCTCCACTGTGATGTGTCCCACAGCAGTTTGTCCAACATCTGAGAGACACCAACCCACCAGCAGAAGCCCCATCTCACTCAGTTTGCCTTTCCAGCAAGGAGGTGTTTTGCTATTCCCAAAGCCCTTCCTGTCCTTCTTGAAGCCATTGATGGATGCCCATTGACACCTGGCCCCATCCAGCATAGAATTCAGGATATAGGGACTGAAATCCAGAACCATGGGCAATGACTGTCCTTTAATGAGGTCCCCTCTTGCCATTTCCCAATTGTATTGAGGACTGCCTGGCTTGCTCAACACAATCCGTTTATCCATTAGAGTGTGATCCGTCCGTCGGGTTCAGTTCAACCTACTGTTGAAATACCTGCTTCCAGGGTCACGTGATCCAGCCAGCAGCCACTGTCTCCCCTGAGTCAGAACCACAACTTCCCAACAAGTATGCTACTTTTTAAGGCATATTCAAACCGGTGGAAGAAGAAAGCCTGCCCCGCATCACCCCTCTGATTGCCCCATGGACCTTGTCCCAGGACTTTGCATCCCGATGGGCCAGATGCATTTTCTGTCAGAGCAACTTGAACGGGCAGCCCTCATGGAATTGGGGGTAAACATCTAAAGCACGTCTTCCTTTGACTTTCCACCTCACCTGCCGGGGTACCTGTTTGATTCGTCAAAAGACAAGTGGGGAATTACAATTGTGCAACAACTACCAAACTATGGGAAAGATTACGGTCTAGAAGAGCGCCCGTGGGAGCCTCCATGCATGTCCAGGCACTTCAACTCATGTAGAAATTTCACGAATGACATCAGTCAAAGCCTGGTCCAAGTCAGGTGAGATGGGGCATGCCTAGAGAGGGGGAAGGCATCTTGTCCCCTAGATTGGAGGCTCCACAGTACCCTGTGAATGACTCAGATTAAGACAGACCACACCCAATATCACCTCAGGGGGTGTTCTTAGCACCCCCTTCTCTACCTCCATCCTCCCCTGTTCCTCAGTCACCAAGACTACTAGACTATGGAACCTGACAGCGCCCCTTGAAGAACTCCAGTTAGTAGGCAGCATGGGTGGAGCCACTGAAAAACCAAGCACAGCCGGCTCTCTCAAGGCCTATGTGAACTACAGACCTTTGCCTGAACAACAGCTCCTTATGGGAGAAAACTCCAACCAGCACTTTGTGGACTGTGCTCTCCAAGGTCCTGCCCTGCCTCCAGCCTTCTCTGATGCGGATACAATGTGTACCCCGCTTCCCCTGGCTCAGACACCAAGTGAGGAAACCCACTCCTAGACCTTCAGGCTAGGAAGCATTGACAGCCAATGTCCCTCCCTTCATCCCGTTCAAGGGAACATCTCCATCTTCCTCCCTCATCTCTGGCTCCATGTGGCACAACGAAAGCTGCTTGGACTTGGCATTGGGAGAGCCTGCAATGGGAGACAGAGTGAAGAGGTCAAGGGACTCTTGAGAAGGCTACCTCACATCAAACTCTAAGTCCTCCCCCTTATTCAAAGGTTGTTTAGCTATGCATCTGTCAGAAGTCCCACCCCATCCCCGGACATCCCAGATCGAGGCATCACCTGATGGGGGTCATGTGACTGCTCTATGAATTTGTCCATTTAGCCCCTGCCATACATGTGGGGGCATTGGAAGCAGTTAGGTACAGGGATTAGGGATGTCAGTTGCCAAGAAATCCGGCCCCTTTGGGCTCGTCGGACTTCTGCGGCACGCCTGACTCGGTTTGCTTTTGTGACCTGAGTCATGCAGTTTTACAGATTCTTTTTGGTCTTGGCTTAATTTGTGCAAATAGGGATTTGCATACATTTCACCTGTAAATTATGCAGATTTGCATAATTTGCAGCCAAATTTGGGCAAAAACAAATTAAGGGAAAATTCCGCCAGCTGGCCTGACTCATTGCACATTGAGTGGAGCCAGTTGGTGGAAGACAAAATGGAGTCCCGGGGGCAGAGCTGACAAACCTTGTGAAGCTCCACCCCCCAAACGGATTCCCCTGACATCCCTAACTGGGGTTCAGGCTTAGGCAGGAGGGGTTGACATAGCAGTCAGGGGACACAACACAGTCAGGCACTCACACACATTACACTGGCCGGAAGTAAAGTCACAGAGTAGTCCAAGGGTCAGTAGAACAGAGTATCCATCACAGGGCAGGTCCGGGAGGCTAGATAGCAGACGCGGGATCATTTCCAAGCCCATCCCAAGATGTTCCAATTTCAAAAGTCCTTCCCTGGATGGAGGGTTTACCTGATGGGATCATGTGACTCCTCTACAAACTCCTTATGCTATGGTGGCTGAACAGGATGAGGTGACATGATGAGTTTATAGACAGGTCACATGACCTCATCAGGTGATCCCTGCCTCCAGGGTAGGTCTTCTGGGCATGGGGTTGGAAATGACCCCAACTGGGTCGCTTCCAGTCCCCCATATGTACAGCAGGGGTCTCCACCCCCATCCTATTGGTCCATGGAGGTATGATGACTGCATCTAGGAGTCACATGACCCCCCATCCAGTGATCCCTCTTTCCGGGGCAGGGCTCCGGAAGTGGGACTTCCAGGGATGGGGTCGGACTTTCAGCAGGGGTGGAGTTAACCACCTGTCCATTAAAATAAGGCGCAGGGCTTCCAATTTGATGCGACGTAGCCCTTTTCACTCCTCCGGCACATGTAGTGTCCAGCAAGTCCAGGGCTTGGGTGGGGGATACGACCTCTCTCTGCCCGTTACAGGCTCAATGAGCCACAGAGATGGTGTCCTGACGAGGCACCTTATGGGCACTGCAGACCTGCACCAGTACCAAAGGCCCAGTGGCACCACTGGCATGTGGACTCCCATCTTGCCCTGAGAAGAGAAGAAACAGAACCAGCTTTTCCAAGACAAGAAGTTGTTTGTCTTTTTTGTTTTTCATTGCACAGTTTTATTGATTGTATTGTTTAAATAATTTAATGTAAACTGGTTTGTGAGGTCTACTAATACGCAATATTTAAATACCTTTGATAAATCAATATCCAGTTGCTTATTGCGTGAATGATGTCATGGCAAGTTTGGCCCTCAGACTGTGAGTTTTTGAAAGGCCGCTGTAGCTGCAATAAGTTGGATGACTGGTTTTACTCCCCAATGTAATCCCACATTTGTTCATTGCTACCCTGTGGGGTGGTGGAAATCATGGGACCTCGGTTCATAAAGTGGTGAGATGGGTGAGGGAGGAAAATGCTAACCCCAAACTCGTCTGAACAGCCCCTCTACTTGAGAAGACCTTAAACAGAGGACTGTCCTCTGTCAGTCCTTGAAATAGAGGACTATCTTTGGCAAAATGGGACACTTGGTCAGCCTAGCCCTAGGCTCTGCAACGTAGGACTGGTTGAATGTCCCTGCTTACCCTCTCTTTTCAGCTGATGACAAGGGCTTGTGACCAAGAAAGCTTCTGCCATGGTAAATCTATTAGGTTATAATCCTATACCTACTTACCTGAGAATTAGCTCAACATAAGACGAGCCAAGATCTTTCTTGTCTGGCATCCTGTTTCCCACAGTGACCAACGAGATGCCCACAAGGAGGATGTGAATGCCCCAGCACCCTCCCACACATGTTCACCAGCAACTGGTATTGAGAAGCCTATTGCCTTTGATTCATTACATTTTTTAAGTCTCCTTTCACTTGAAGAAGGCCCAAGGTGACTTGCAACAAAAATATTAAAACATACAGAATATAAATTAGCTAAATACAAGTTCCATGAAAACAATTAGTGGGGTTAATCATCTCTACAGCTTCATATATTTGATTATTAATGTGTTCTCGTCTCTTTGTATTTTTGTTTTGTTTTCATAATGTGTGATAAAACAGCTATTTCCCTCTCATTTACTCTACAACAGTCTTACTTCCTTTGTAGAATTACCTTTAAGCAAATTGGCTGAAGTTGCTTGCTAACTTCTTTGAATGTTTTCATTTCATGAGAATTGTTTACTGCATTTATCATTGCCACCACTTTAGAAATACAACACTGACAAGCCATGAATACTGATGACCAGATGAAATAAAAAATATATTGAATTAAAATGCATTTTTCAAAGGAGCAGAGAGCTTCAAGATAGTACAAATTGTAATAATCATGCTAGTTGAAGGTTTATTTTCAATGCAAATAGCGGGAGGGTGATACGGATCAGGACTGCAGCAGGAGACAAAGGGTTAAAGGCCCCTTAACATCCCCCACGTACCAGGGGCTCTTTTACACCTGCTATTTGTTTTTTTAAAGCCATTCACATAATTTCTAATTGTGTGAATGGCATATCGTCTACTTTAGCCCTCAGATGCCCACTGTTGACATGCTCTTCACAAATCATAAAAATGTGGTGTCTTGGTCAACCCATAATAAAATCAGTCGTGTTTGCTGTTCTATATTTTAAAACTAGTCTGCACTTGAAATTTTCTTTTCCATCTGCAGGTGGCAGCCATTTGCCTTTTTAATGCTCTGCAACTGCTATATAATTGAGATGGCTTGTTGAGAGATATCACGTTGCATTCTTGAGGAAAGTGGTGGTACGTTGTAAGTAGGGTATACAGTGGTCACAGACTTTGGCTTGATTCTGACGACATAATCAACGGGGGGTGGGGGGTGGGAAGCAACTGTCAGTTGTGTTGATTATTGTGTCTTGTGTCGGGCGACACACAACGCACACACAACTGACAGTATGCTATTTTGGTGAATTAAACAACGGGAAAAAACAATGGGCTGTTCCATTGTTTATCCCAAAACCCATTGCTTAAAATGTCGTGTGTCGGGATCCCCTCTCTGTGTACTATTCTAGGCGGTCATAGACTTCCCCGGCGGGAGCAACTGAAAAACCCCGGTCGCTCCTATACACTGGCAGAACCTGAAGTGCATGATGGGACAGGGCCAGAGGACTGAGGGAGGGGGGAGGGAGGAGCACCAGTAGCCCAGAAGGACGCCGGGACTTTCAGCAGGTCGATGGGGGGAGGAGCAACATGTGTGTCAGTCTCAGAGGCAGTAAGTCTATATACACCAGTTGCTGGGGAACAGGGCTAGGAGGGTGCTGTTGCACCCGTGTCCGGCTTCTGGGTCCCTGGTCGACAGCTGATTGGCCACTGTGTGAACAGGGGGCTGGACTAGATGGACCGTTGGTCTGAACCGGCATGGCTCTTTGTATGTTCTTAATATTAAAATCTACATATTTTAAACAAATAATATCCCTTCCCATCCCTCTCACCACCACAGACACACATATGGTACCTGCCTAAAGTTGGTTACTTGCCATGCTTTCACAAAATGCTCAGGCAATCCTTTGAGTGGAAAAGTTTCCTATGTCTGGAGCATCTTCTGTAGACATTTTTTCCATTATATTCCTTTGCTGACCAGCCTATGCATGGATGGCATAGTCAAGAGAGTGCTTTGGATGGGGAAATATGATATTGTTATGGGGTTGCTTTCAGAATTCTGTGAATAGGACTCTGTGGGATGAGTTAAGGCAGGGGTCCCCACATTTTTGGGTCAATGTGCACATTTGAGCCCACCCACCTTTCAAAATAAGAACCGTGTTCTCTCTGGGCACTCATTGAGATGTGTCCATTTGTGTGTACGCTTTAATTAAAAAGAACTGAATGGGCAGCTTGGGACCTTATATTAGTCTAATCCATCCTACTGCATAGAGATTGGTTCCCAGCTCATTCTCAAATATCCCTAAGTAATTAATCAGTATATAAATAGATCCGCTCCACGCACACGCACACAAGTAGAGTGCACAGTTTAATCGAACCATGGATCAGCCTGCGTGTCTTAATCACAAGGGTTTGGGGAAGGCCCTCAGCCAAACAGAGTTCGTACAATTACATGCACTAGAGAGAAGTCAGTACAATACAATCTGTAGGCTGAAGAAAACAGAATGGTGTCGTGTGCATATTTTCTGAAGTTTTAATTGCTTTCCTTCCCCCGGGTCTGCTTGGAGCTAAAAGGCAAATGTTAAACGGGGAGCCGTGCTCAGATGCTTGCTAAATGGTGCAGAAAACCAAACAAACCCCAATTTGTTCCAGAGGAATATGTTATCATTTTCCTCCCTTAGTGTCAGAAGCTCCAAGAACTGAACCATGAACTCATGGAAAGTGGTTAGAGCTCAACCTAGTGAGCTTATACAGGATTCCTTGTGCTCTCATCTTGCAGAGCCCTCTTCAGGCAGAGAGGGGGATTGCGGGATGCAATATCGGACCCTAGGATAGGCAAGCAGTATGAAGTCTCTGGATTGGTCAGTCCTGGGATATGGTCAAGGGACCTGGGCTTCTGCTCCAGCCTCATCAGGCTGAGAAGTAGCTTCTCCGCTTGCTTCATATTTGTTATTGAGAGAATTGTTGTATTCAGGCATAGTGAATTAGCTGTGTGTGTGTGCTGTTGACTTAATCTCCACCCATCCTTTGCCAAAGAAAAGCCCTGCTGCAGGCTTGCACTAAGAGCCTTGCCATGGAGTTGCATAAACCCTTGTTAACAAACCTGTTAAGTTATATATGTGACACCTGAATTTGATAATGCGCAACAGCAACATAAAAATGGAGGTGAGCTTAAAAGAATAAAAAGAGGCCTCCCCGCCCTTTTCTTCCCTCTCCACATTTCCTTCTGGGTTTCTAATTGTTATTTGAAGGATAAATGAAGGGTGGCGTACGAAATAGACAGATACAGAGCCTATCTACACTACTGCTTTAAAATGGTTTATAACAGTTTTAAACCGGTTCAACTGTTTTAAAGCAGTAGTGTAGATAGGCTCATAGATAACATAGGTGTAATATACAGCTCTGTAATCAACAGTGGGAAAATGTAGTCTGAAAGCCAGGCACCCATCTAGATGATATAAAGCCATGCAGGCTGGGGATGTTGGGAGTTGTAGTGGGGTACATATGGAGGGCTCCAGGTAGGCTGTATGGAAGGCTGTATTAGCCAATATTACTATCTTCCCCATATTACTGAACGATTTAAAGTTGGATGGAATTGTACACCTCCCTTCCTCCCAAATTTGTATTGTTTTTCTCAGAGCCTGGTGCCTTTGAGCAGATGGCATCAGAGGTTATTTGGGCCATCTGCAATCAAGCACAAATGAGAACATTTCCCCATTTTCTCTTTATGAAAGCTACAACCGCATTAAAAATGTGTTTTTTTGTGATGATTGCATAAAGCTCCCCTTCTCAAGAAGCATATTATGCTAATCTTATTTAATCTTATTTTCTCGCCTACAAGTTTCTCGCCTGAACTGGGCAAAATTTAAGAAATGGGTTCCGAAAGCTTCTTAAGGTCACATGGTATGGACAATAGCACCTTGAGGGGGATGAGCCATGTTCAGTTAGCAGCCGATTGCCGCTAGCAACTTCATAACCTATGCGTTAACTGTTTGGCTACACCATTGTGAATTGCTTCTATTGCTAGTAACTACAGATACATTTCTAATTGTGGGTCTATGCTTGTTTGGTAATACTGGTTTAAATGGTTCCTAAGCTTAACTATCCCCAAGTAACGGCATGGTGAAAATAAGGAGTGTGTGTGTGTGTGTGTGGGGGGGGGGAACACAGTGATATTTTACAGCTATTTATAAAAAGGATCCAAATAATCAATGGTGTAGTGGAGTCTGGGCTCTTATGGATGCAGCGCCGGGACATTTTTTATGAGCAGGGTTACTGACATTTGCCACCCCACTCAGAATTCCCTGTTCCCTCTGAGTTTAGCTGCAATCCTCACAGTAGCTGGATGGAAATGAATTTCCTGAGGAACAATATATTGCTCTTTGCTGTAATGTAAAGTATTTTGGGATAGCTTGAATTTGAATGGACAATAAAGGCACACTAGCTTTAACTATACTTGCTCCTTGGGGAGATAAAAACTGCTAGAACTGGTTTGTTGGTATAGATTTTTTGAACTCTACTTGGGGGTGTGGACTCTCCTTTGGAGACTGTCATGACGAGAGCCTGCACTTCAAAATTTACCACTGCACCACTACTAATACTGTATCTCCTGCTTCTCTTCTCTAGATGAACACTAAGTTAAATAATCCTTCATTCTTTTTAAGGAATCCTGGGCATTGTACTTCTGGGAGAGTATATGAGGCATCTGATTCAGAATACCCAGCACACTTAAGCTGCAATCTCCAGAATTCTTTACAGAACACCATAAATAACTACAACAGAATTGCGTAGGCTGCCTCTACAAGAGGCATGTAAAGCTCTTTCAAGGTGCATTAAAAAATTTACAAGAACGGAGTGCAAATCGGGCGTAAAGGCGCGCTATCCCTCCGATTATGCGCATTATCGAATGTGCGTTAAACAGCGAGTTTTATTTTGCTCCGGCCGTTAAAGCGCATTTTGACTATGTGAACAAGCGCTTATGCGCATTAACTACTTGTAAAGCGCATTTTGGTCATCCGTTAATGCGCTTCGCCGCCTCTCGCCGCCTCTCGTTCAGAGGTATTAGGCGTAAATGCGCTTCAGCGATTATGCGCATAATCGCCTAACCAGGCGCAAAAGCGAATCCTTGTAGAGGGTGTGGGGAAAGGATGCACCGATCCTTTTGCAGAATTTCAACCATATTTACTCATTTTACAAAACAAACTCCCTTTGAGTTTAGCTGCAATCCTTACAGTAGCTAGAAGGAAAATGAATTTTCCCATTGACAATCTATTGTTCCCTGTTGGAATGCAAAGTCTTTTGGGATAGCTTGGTCTTGAATGGGCAATGAAGACTTTGTCAAAGGACTATTTCTGAAGGAGATGAAGACTAGTTTATTGATATGGATCTGCCGGAATTTTGGGACTTTCTTTGTGAGAACAGCTCTGGAGGCTGTCATGATGAGCACCTGCATTTCAAAATTTAGCCCTATACCACTGCATAGGCTGACCATATGAAAAGGAGGTCAGGGCTCATGTAACTTTAACAGTTGTAGTGAACAGGGAATTTCAGCAGTGTCATTCGTATGCAAATCTTCCTGGTGAAATTCCCTCTTCATCACAACAGTTAAAGTTGCAGGGGCCCTGCCTTCTTTTGTATATGGTCACTCTAGTATAGTGCATGCACCTTTAACTGTTGTGATGAAGAGGGAATTTCACCAGGAACTAATCGCATGCAAATGACACTGGCTGAAATTCCCTTTTCTCTACTACTGTTAAAGTTACATGAGCCCTGTCCTCCTTTTCATATGGTCAGCCTACCACTGCAAGTAGTAATAAAATCAAATTTAACTAGGCCATCATTCCTGGGGTGAGTGGGTACGTGAGGGACGTAGTCCGATAATTCATGGATCTGAAGCTGGTCTGAATGATGTTTCAGAAGTTCCTTATAACCAGCTCATCTGATTACAAAGGAATTCAGGATCTCTTCCAAGTCTGTAACTCTTCATTGTAAGATTTCAGTAGAACTATCATGTAGATGCCTGCAACCTGCACCTTTCAAAGGCCAGACAATAGACAGTGGAAGGCCAGTAACCTTCTGCTGATACATTTTAATGGAAGCTGGGATGGGCCCAGAAGGAACAGGGAAAGGGTAGAGTACCTATTTCAGCGTAAGGGCCAAATTCCATTTCAGAAAAGCTCTTGGGGGCTGCATTCCAATGGTGGTGGTGTCAAAATTCCAACCCCCCAGCATTTTAGCTTAAAGCTCTTACTGCCAGTAACTAAGCATTTCAACCCATTAGAAGTGTGTGTGTGGCCCTTTCCACATCAGGCATTTTGCCTGGGATTGCCCCTGGGTGCTCCCTGTGAGTCCAAATGACGCACAGGGAGTCCCAGGGGAAGGGGGGTTGGCCAAGGGATTTTCCAGGTTTAAGGGAAACCTGAAAAATCCTGATTCTTCCACTGTCCTGGACCGAGGAAGATGTGCCCACCCACCCCGGGTGCAGCCGTGCTTACTCGCGAGTAAGCGTGGCTGTAAAATGGGCATGGAGCCACACCGCATGGCTCCATGCCCATCAGGGCAGGGGGTGGCACCAGTTTCGCCACCCCAGGAGGGCAGGCAGGGGGTTGCCCCCCCCCCCCCGGGCGCAAGTGTTTTTTTTTTAACTTACTTTTTTGGAGGAGCGCTCATGCACTCTCCATTGATCACACACACACACACACACACACACAAATGGCAGCCACGACTTGCGACGGCCCAGGAGCAGCCTGGGCTGTCACACCTGCTGATTTATATTGAGAGCGCCAATCCCAGAAGCGGCTACTTCCGGGATCGCCCGCACTGCACCCGCTACACCCCTCTGGTGTAGAAAGGGGGTGTGCAAAAGCTGAGAAATCACCGAATGATTGGCAGTCAGGGGGTAGGGTGACCAGATTTTGGAACCCAAAATCCCGGTCTCCCCCCGCCACCCCCCCAAAACAACCCCCCCACCAAGCCACCCTCCCCCCAAAAACACCAGCCTTGCCCGGACCTACCGGGTTCTCTTCCTCTACCACCCGCACCGGGTCCTCCGCTGCCGCCCACGGCAGGTCTGCCGCCCCCCCAGGTCCCTCGCCGCCGCCCCCAGGTCCCCCGCTGCCACCCCCAGGTCTCCCGCCACCGCCGGGTCTTCCTCCTCCGCTGCTGGGTCAGCCTCCAGGGTCCTCCGCCGCCGGGCTCGTAAGGCCAGAGGCCGCGCGGAAGAGGCGGGAGAGGGCCAGATCCAGAAGTGATGTAATCGGCCCTCTCCCGCCTCTTCCGCGCGGCCTCTGGCCTCCTCAGGGCTCATCGCTCGCTGCCCCCGCCGTGTGACCCCCCCGCGTGACCCCCCGCTGCCCCGGTTTGCCCCCGCTGCCCCCCTTGGTTTGCCCGGATCGCCCCAGGTTTCCCGGTTAGGACCGGGAAACCCCGGGCCATCTGGTCACCCTATCAGGGGGGAAAGGGTGTCAGGTTTCTGGACTCCCTGAGCCATGCCTTAAAGATCTATGCCTTCGTAAGAGTCTCACCTTCCTTCTTTTTACCTTCCCCTTCCCAGTGACATGTAGATGTGGGGTGAGTGAGGCTTCAGACACTTGTGGCTTTACACAACAGTTTGCTAATGAATTAAAACAACCAAATTACAATAAAGGTATTTAGTCAATAGAGCTGAACAATACAAAAGGCATTGAAAGAAAATAAGAGTAGTAAATATGCAAGATCTTTTACCCTAAGCTGTGTCTTTCTGCTCCTTTCTTATGGTATTGTCTTCCTCGTGCTCTGGTCTGTTCTTTTATACCCTCTTTCCCCAAGACAGAAAGTCAAGTTCCCATTTTGAGGAAATGAAACTTTACTGGAGAAATGAAACTTAACCAGGGAAAGAACTTTAACTGGAGAAATGAAACCACTCCTCTCAGGGATATTCCCTCCCAACAGAAAACTCCGGGCATCTAAGGCCTGCCATTATTACCTTGCCTCAGTAGGCCTCAACCTTCGCAGGAGGATGGCGAAGAAAAGGGGGCATGGCAATTTGGGGAATCCCAAAGGACCAGATTAGGACTGTATTTGACCATATTTCTCCACCTCTGCCACAGGCGATGGGTGGAGATGACCCACCACCACCACCGCTGCTAGACTATTTTTGAAGGAGGGGTTACCTGTCTATTTCCCCTCCCCAAGGAATGTGCTGATTGAGTCTGGGGTGAGAACAATAGAAGCAAAGTAAAGATTGCTGTTTGTAACAGCCAGGCTGTGCTAGGATTAAATCTGAAAAGGAGGCAGAGAGCTGACATGGCTCTGTGCAGGAAATCCTACGACACAGTGAATTCCTCTAGACAGCTGGTGCAAGAACCTGTTGGGGTTGGGGTGTTGATGCTGTGAGTTCCCATCATATGCTCAGCCTGTATCTATGTGTGAATAAACTTAGGCAGGATCTACACTGCTGTTTTAAAGTTCTTTGAAGTGCTTTATAACAGTAGTGATAACTGTTTTGGAGTGTGTCCTGTGCCCCAACAGTTGTCAGTACTGTTATAAACCACTTTAAAGCGCTTTATAACAGTAATGACAATTGTTGGGGCTCAGGAAACACTCCAAAACAGTTGTCACTACTGTTATAAAGCGCTTTAAAGCACTTTAAAACAGCAGTGTAGATCTGCCCTTCTATCACAGAACTGCTATAAGCCTCTAGTCACCTCCTTCGAAGGAGATTGAACCCTGAATAAATGAACCCCTGAAATTTCTCAGCGCTCGGAAATGGGGTAAAAATGTGTACGTATAACTGAAACCAAATTTAAGTACAACTACTCTTGCTTGTCTCCGCCCCTAACTACCTCTGCAGCTTTCCTGCCTCCCTTTTATCTTCCTTGTTGTCAACATTTAGATTGTAAGCTACTCAGTGCAGGGACCTGTCTTTTTATGTTACTCTATAGAATGCCCTTTACTCTGATGATGCAGTCAGTAATACTAACAGTGCAGGTCTAAGCATGTTTAATCAGAAGTAAACCCCACTGGGGTCAATAGGACTGACCTAATAAAACTGGGGTGTAGGGGAGTGAGGTGGGATAAATCACATGAAAAAGTAAATAGAGTGGATGTTTCTGGTCATGAGGAGCCACCTGAGCCGCTGCTGTAGCATGTGCATTTGAAAAATAGCCAAAGAGGAAGTCTTGTAGAACAAGACCAAGGCAAAATGATATCATGTATTTATCTTTGGAATTAAGATGGAACATGCAAATGACGTGGGGTGGGGAAGAAGCAGTCGATCAGGAAACAATCCTGCCTGCCCGGACAAGCCAACCTTAATGTCTTGGTTAAGGTTTGCTATTGATTGCCACTGCCTTTCTACTTCTCAGTATATCAGGGCCAGCACCAGCCCAAGTGGCTGTCTTTCCTGCTGCTTCTGATGCGCCGCTGCCCAAAGGGAGGGTAGGGTTCTGGAACATAAAAGTCCTACTGGATCAGACCAATGCTCTTTCCAGTCCAGCGTCCTGTTTCGCCAGTGGCCAACCAGTGCTGGAGATCCCTCTCTTCCATTGTTTTAACAGGTATTCAGATACATGCTGGCCGTTTCTACACCAGGCTGTTTGCCTGGGATGGCCCCTGACTGGTCCCTGTGCGCCGATGGTGTGCATTAGGTACTTCTGGGATCGCCCTCCCTCCCTCCCTCTACGCCCCTATGATGTAGAAAGGGCCACAATCTCTGATTCCATCCTTATTAGTATCCAAGAGTGGCTCAAGACTTTTTTCTGCCTGAGGCAAAGGACGAGATGGTACTCCCTCCCATTCCATGTACAAAAGCCAGCTGGACTGGCAGATGATCCTGTCTTCAATACTGCTGATGGGATGGCATTCTCCACTGCTCCTGAAGGCAGAAGACTAATTTAGGAAACACAGATTAGGCCTCATGGCATGCAGGTCTGTCCTCCAACATTTTGCTGCCAGCCTCCGAGCATCTACCGCCTGAGGCGACTACTTCACTCTGCCTAATGGTAGAGCCGGCCCTGTTAGTAGCCATTGATAGCTTTATGCTCCATGAATTTGTCTAATCTAGGGGTGGGAAACCACCAGACTGTTTTGCAGGGTCTACTCGCCTGATATGCAGCATCTTCTCACCCCACCCTCCACGTAGTAACTAGGCCAAATGGTGCCCATTTCAGGATTGTTGAACCTCTTTCAGTCCGAGGGTTGAATTCAGTTTTGGAGATGTTCTGTGAGGCCACATTCCTATGGTGGGTGGCAAATGAAGACAAAAGTGAGTGGGACCAAAAGCAAAAGGGGTGAGGCCTAAAATCATTGCATGTTTTAGATTAAAGCTCTTGCTGCCAGGAGCTAAGCCTTAGGAGAGGGCATTTCAACCTTTTAGAATGGGGGAAAACATGCAAAAGTTGGGAAACGACCAAATGATCAGCAGTCAGGAGAAAGGGGGTGGAGCTTGAGGAAGGGGCCCTCTGGGGAATCCCAGAAGGCTGAATTGGGATCCCCAGCGAGCTAGAAATGGCCTTCAGGCCTGAGGTTCAACACTTTATTTCAAAGCCTTTTACTACTTTGAATAAAGCATCTATGGGGCGGGCAGGACTAAGGAGGGGAGGCAGCTGAGGAGGGACATGGGGGAGAGAGAGAAGGGTAAAGAATGTGTGTGTGTGTGTGTGTGTGTGTGTTAAAGGTGCTATGTGATGTTGCTCTGCTCCCATCTACCTCTGGTGTGGACTCCCAACAAATTTTCCCAGTGAGAATTTGGCACTTTCTGGTGTGTGTGTGTGTGTGTGTGTGTGTGTGTGTGTATGTCCCACTTCTGCCCTAATCGACCCCATTCTGTGGTGGTAAATGTCATTCAAGGTGCTGGTTTTAACTTATAAAGCCTTATACGGCTTGGGACCACAATACCTGACGGAACGCCTCTCCCAACATGAACCTACCCGTACACTATGATCAACATCTAAGGTCCTCCTCTGGGTGCCTACTCCGAGGGAAGCTTGGAGGTTGGCAACAAGGGAGAGGGCCTTCTCTGTGGTAGCCCCCCAATTGTGCAACGATCTCCCCGACAAGGCCAGCCTGGCACCAACATTGTTATCTTTTCAGCACCAGGTCAAGATTTTCCTCTTCTCTCAGGCATTTAGCAATATCTGATGAGCCTGGGTTTATTTTGTTTTTAGGCTTACAGCTTTTTAAAGTTATTATAGTGGTTTTAAATGTGTGTGTATATATATTATATGTTTTTGCTGTTTTAATTTTTGTATATTGTTTTTAATTATTTTAATCTTATGTGAACCACCCAGAGAGCTTCTGCTATGGGGCGCTATACAAATGTAATAAAATAAATAAATAAATAAATTGTTTAGCTCTGCACCGTTTGTGTGGAAAGCTTGGTGAGGCACAGGAGTGCTCTTTACAAAGATCAGCTGCATGGTAATGAAATGGGCTGCGGAAAGCAACAGTTTAATGCCTACATCCGGTGACGGATGTGCCGTTCTAAAAGTGTTGTTGTCTCTGGGATGCAAGATGCCGCACCATGGATAGTTGGCATCACATATTATATTTCTGGCTTCTCTATGTTAATATTGCTTCTCTATGTCACTTCTGAAGGAATATTACACATGCCTAGTATGATCGACTGTGTGAGAAAATGTCATGATGACAACATTATAACATTAAATAGATATTATAAAGGTGAAGGGAAGTGATTCAATTATAATATACATGTATTGATAATGTAGCTTCAGTAATCTGAAGCACAATCCTTTTTGTGTTTACTCAGGAGTAAGACACCCTGTTCTCAATAGGACTTACTTCCTAGTATATATGTTTAGGATTGCAGCCCTCAAATCTCATCTCTAGTGTCTTAGGGCTGCAGAGGCTTTGATGTTCCTATAGTCTGGCAGTAGGTGATGGGAAAGACATTTACATGAGACTTTGGAGAAATGCTGCCCCTCAGAGAAGTCAGTATTGGGCTAGAAGTCAGTATTGGTCTCATTCCGTATAAGGCAGCTCCATTTGTCAACAGGCATGTAAATGTCACTACTTGAGCAGCAAATATCAATTCACTACTGCTTTTTTTGCATCCATCCATCCACCCACGACATGTCCACATAGTAAATTTTGTTGAATGTGTTTAAGAGGCAGTCATTCTTTAACTGGATCCATTTTGAGTTTATCAAATGTTCTAAATATTTTTTTTAAAGGGAGACTATTATTATTGCTTTATTACCCACCTTCTCTCTAAAGAGCTCAAGGTGATGGGCATGGTTTTTGACCCTGTTTTATCCTATCAAGGTTAGGATGAAGAAGGTTGACTGGCTTAGGATCACCCAGTTAGCTCCATGGCTGTGTCGGGATTTGTACCGGTAGGCTGTCTAAATGTCCTGTTTGCCCCATGGTGGATCCGAATCGGCACTGCGTCGGTTATAAGTTGGAGCCGCCGATATGGAGCCACTGCGGGGCAAAGAGGTGAAGATGCGTAGGAAAAAAGTCAAGGACTTATCCTAACTTTTCCTGCGGGAGCAAGGTCAGCACAGCTCTTCCACTGTTTGTCCTCACTCCAGCGTTGCACTGAGGGCATTCCCAGGTGGAAGGCGACCTTGGATTGGTCACTGGAAGCCGGGGGAGGGAGCAGGCCCGGAGAGCCAAATGGCCACTGGAAAGCCCACGCTGTCTCCCTCTGTCAAGATTGCTCATCGCCACCCTGCAGCAGCAATACTGCGGGGTTTTGCAGTGGAGCGGTACCAGCCAGGTACTGTGAAGGCAGGCCCAGGGTCTCTCGTCGTTTCATTGGTCCAGTCTGAGTGTAAATATTATAAAAACATTTTTTATAGTTTGACATTTTTTTAAAACTGACTTTAATTGCTGATCACTGCACAGTTTTTGTTTTTAAGATGTAAAGTGGCTATGAATCTTGTAAATAAGTAACTAATTCCAGATAGAACCAGTTGTGCCCTTGATCCTCTGTAGTGGGTTCTCTGTGTAGCCATGCCCCCAAAATCTACCATCAAATTCTATTTTCTTTTTTCAGAATGTGGCAGTAAATCTCCTGTTTATCGACATATATGAGAGTGAGAGAGGAATGAGCTGTTCTAGAGGCAAATGTAAAGCTAATAGTAATATATAATTGTCTGGCAAAATAGTTTTGTACTTATGACTTGAACAGAATTGTATGTTCTTCTGTTTTAAAGGCAGTTATTAAGTGGGTTGGACTTGGGTGGGAAGAAATCATAGGTCTTCGAGAAATAACAATATAGATAACAGACATAATTGAAATCAACATTCTTATCTTTTTGCTTTCGATTGAAATAGAGACTCGGGTGATGAATCTTAAACCAGAAAAATATTATGTTTAAGAGATACTGAATTAAGCGTTTTATTTTGGTGTGTGTGTGTTGAAATATGAGCGTAGGTTAAAACATGATAGTTATATTAAAGATAGTCACACTGTATTAGTTTAAACCAGCACAGATTATATCTAGTATCTAGAGAGGTTAGATGATAGAAAAATACCATTTTATTTTATCGATTTATTTGATTTACATCCCGTCCTTCATCACAGAGAGCCCAGGGCAGCTAACAACTTACATAAAGCTCAATATAGCACACAAACATCATTAAAAGCATAACTCTGTAATAGAATTCAATAAAGCCATCAGTACAATCAACAGAAAAACAAACGCAGCAGTTGCCTATACCCCCCCCCCCCCCCCAAAGCTTGCACAAATAAATATGTTTTTAACTGGCACCTAAATAGCAGCAGTGTGCAGGACAACTGAATTTCTGCCGGAAGGAGTTCCTTAGCAGGGGAGGGGTGCCACATCTGAGAAGACCCTGCTATGTGTGATGGCCCCATGGGCCTCCTTCACAGGCTGATAGCACGTATAAATGCATTAATATTTACTTCATTTATGTTTAAACCATATAATATCCTCAGCTGGTGAGCTCGGTCCAGCTATAGTCTCTTTCAGATGTTAACCTAGGGTAGCCTTCCTCAGTTTGGTGTGCTCCATCAGTCTTGGACTGCCGCTCTCTTCCTTCCCAGCCTGCATTGCCAAATGATGGGAGTTGCAGTCCAACACATCTGGGGGCCACTAAGTTGGGGAAGGCTGATCTAGAGCAAAATAAATGTTGGGGGAGAGGGAACAGCAGTACAGCAGTAGGATTAGGGTGACCCTATGGAAAGGAGGACAGGGCTCCTCTACCTTTAATAGTTGAATAGAAAACGGAATTTCCACAGGCCTCATTTGTCTGCATGCAGCACCTGGTGAAATTCCCTCTTTGTCACAACAGTTAAAGCTGCAGGAGCCCTTCCCTCTTTTGTATCTGGTCACACCAGGCAGGGCTCCTGCAGCTTTAACTGTTGTGATGAAGAGGGAATTTCACCAGGTGCTGCAGGCATACAAATGACACCTGCTGAAATTCCCTTTTCTATACAACTGTTAAAGATACAGGAGCCCAGTCCTCCTTTCCATATGGTCACCCTAATTGAGAATGAATCTCATGGATGAGCTCTCCTCTGTAGAAATATGTGGATATCAGAATGGCAGTTTTTCCTATTTAGTTAGGGTTGAATCCAGATTAAGATCTCAATCCTATGCATGATAAAACAGAAAAAAGTCCTTCGACTCCCAGCCAGCAGACTGGAGGATGCTGGGAGTTGTTGGACTTTTTTCTTCTAAATGTCCATAGGATTGCGCTCTTAATTCTATTTGGAGGAGTTCCATTTAAGTCACATGGATTTCAATGGGATTAATCTAGGTGTGACTAAATCTGGATCCAATACTGAAAATACTTCTAGTTACCACCTTCTAGGTGGCATATAACAATTTATTCAAAAAACAACAACCTCATAAAATAAACAACAGCAATATTCTAGTAATCCATAACATAAATTGAAACAGCCGTAGCACAAATCAAAATGTGTGGGCAGCAGTGCAGGCTTGTCATTTTAGACTCTGGACTTAATGATTTTAAGCCCTTCCCCCAGTTTAGATGGAAATATGTATTTCATTTATTTCAAAAAGTGGCAAACCTGATGACCACCTGTGTTTGGGGCCCCTCCTGCTCATTCTGCCAAATAACGCCTTGGTCATCGGCCCTAAAATCGTACTCTTATGGATTGTGCCTGAATATACATAAACAGGACATATTTTAGTTGGTGTTTAAAGGCAGACAAATGGCTTCTCTACACTGGCCTCATTCCTGCGATCAAAATTGGTTACTCCCTGACATTTGCTGATACTTTTCATGACAATATCATCCTCTGGTGACTCTCCCGCTGTTTTTTAGCTTTATTCTGCCATGATTTAACTTGTTGGAAATGCATTAATAAATATACACTGCCATCAAAGAGGTGGTGTATTTCCAGGATTGCAAAACATTCCTGAGATGTCACAGTGCCATCTGCTGGCTGTATAAATGGAACTTCCCCACAAAGAAACCTACCCCCCCCCCCAAAAAAAAGGGTGGTGGCATGTGTATTGTTCTGATTGTAATCCTGGAAAAACTCTGCAAGAAGGAAGCCCAATAAAGGTGTGGGATTTTTTGCTTTAATGTAGAGAAGTCCAAAGTCAGAGCCAATCTAATGGGTATGGAGAAGGAACCTCATAGGTGAGGCACAGCAACAGAGAAGGCCTGCTTGGGTAGATGCCTTTGCCTCTGAAAGGATGGGCCTTCAATGATGATCGCAATAATCAGGCAGGTTCACAGAGGTCAGAATGTCTTCAGAAAATAGAAACGCAAGTCAAGGTAAATACTGCTAAGAGTTTGCATGGGATATATCCCTGACCATTGGTTGCTGTGGCTGAGGCTGATGGGTATTGCAGTCCCAACAACATCCGAAGTGCCACAGTTTCCCTAGCTCTGCTCTTTCCTTCCATATCTGAACAACATCTTCATATTTCCAGTAACATAAAAGATCACTTCATATTTCATGAAATTTTAGTTGGTCCACTGACTGTGGATTTTGAAATGCATCCAGTGGAATTAGGCTGACCAGATAAAATCCAGGTCAGGGCTCATGTAACTTTAACAGTTGTAGAGAAAAGGGAATTTCAGCCAGTGTCATTTGTATGTAATTAGTTCCTGGTGAAATTCCTTCTTCATCACAACAGTTAAAGTTGCAGGCACTATACTAGAGTGACCATATACAAAAGAAGGCAGGACCCCTGCAACTTTAACTGTTGTGATGAAGAGGGAATTTAACCAGGTGGTGCATGCATACAAATGACATTGGCTGAAATTCCCTTTTCTCTACAACTGTTAAAGTTACAGGAGCCCTGACCTGGATTTTATCTGGTCACCCTAAGTGGAATAGGTTGATTTTCTAATATTCCTTTGTGATATCAGGGATCGTTCTACCTTCAACAAACATTTACTTTACCTGTGACGGCAAAGCCCCTTCAAGAATGAATAAAATAATTATAGCCTCCACGTCTCTTGTAATCAAAAGAAAACATAACCTTACTAAGTAGAGCTGGGAGTAAATGTTTGTAGAACAGCGCAAGCACTATTAGTTCGGGAAGATGTATTGATAGAATTGGAGTTTCTTCATGTGGATTTGTCAGCGATCAAAACTTTGTGAAGAGAACCTGCCCTTCAGAATTCGATGGCTGCGTGGTGACATGTCTTCTCTCCCAAAGAATCCTGGGAATTATAGTTTGGCGAAGGATGCTGAGAATCCTCCACGTCAATTCCTTGCTTATTTCATCCGGAGCTGGGAATTGAGAAGAGGCACAACTCTTCCAGATCTTTTCTTAGCTCAGCCTCCTTCAACCTGCTAGCCTCCAGATGTTTGCACTACAACTCCCAGCATTCCTGATTATTGGCTGTGCTGGCAGGGACTGATGGGAGTTTGAAGTTCAAACCATCTGGAGGACACCAGCAATTTTTGAAGTTTTTTTTTTAAGACCTTTGGGCGAGACACCCTCCATGGTCCCCCTCCCTCGGTGAGTCTGCCTTCCCACCACCATCATCACCAGCTTCCAATGCTCCTCCTCCTTCTTGCTACCGCTTACTTGCTTGACAGGCAGGGAGCCAATGAGCACACAGGCAGTTACATCTATTGCTCCTCATTCTCGCTACCTCCGTTGTCTGGGCCGGAACAGGAGGCAGGTGAACAAGGCATGCTACACTGGAGGAGAGGAGGAGCAACTCCAGGGGCCTCTTGTCCGTGGGCCCCTGCTGGGGTGTGGACCCTTGGCAGGCGCCCATCCATTCCTGGCCTGGATGAGGGCTCTGGTGAGGATAGCAAGGAGGAGCTACTGGAGCAGTAGCTGTTGCTGCCAAAGCCAGACAAGAAGGAAAGGGGTGGTAACAATGGTGGCAGCAGTACGGAGGAGAAGCAGGTGCTGATGCTACTAGATGTAGGGTGACCCTATGGAAAGGAGGACAGGGCTCCTGTAACTTTAACAGTGGCATAGAAAAGGGATTTTCAGCAGGTGTCATTCGTATGCATGCAGCACCTGGTGAAATTCCCTCTTTATCACAACAGTGAAAACTGCAGCCCCCCTATACTAGATCTACTCTCTTAGTGGGCATCTTCCCTCACTGAATCTACCTTCTCATTGTCACCAGCTGCTATTGCCCCACATCCTCTTTCCCATTTTTGCTACCACTTGCTGGCTTGGCAAGCATAGGGTGACCATATTTTGGAAACCAAAAAGGAGGACAATATGGCCGCCCCAAGGGGGCGTGCCCACCAACATGTCCATCCCCAAGGGGGCGTGCCCACCCAAACATGGCCTTGGTCACATGTCTGATTTCACAGCATACAATTAAGACAAACTTGTTCTACACAACATCTTAATGTTAAAATCACTGAAATAAAGAACAAGTGAGACATTGAATGTATCTGAAATTAATTTCACTCACTTCTACTTTTGTAGCTTTTGCTGTTCTTTGAAGCTTTTACTATACTCTGTGTGACAGAGTCTCCCCTTCCCTCAAATATCTTTTCTGACTGCAAATCTTTCACTGGATTACAATAGTCTAAACTTTCCTAACATTTAACACTCTTTCCCCATCATTTTTCTCATATCCATACTCACAGATTCAGCATACTGTTACCATTGAACAAATGAAGCAGTGGACAAGTGCAGAGAAATCTAGTACAACAAACTAGCAACCTAGCATGCAGGAAGAGTATAAAATATGATTACCCTGCAAACATTAGCCATGGAACAAAATGGACTAAAGGCTTGTTGTAGTCACTTCTCGCCTCTTAGCTTGTTTCAACTTCTGGTTGATCAGTGAGAAACTAATCTAACAATGTGTGATTATATCTCTGATTCATTAGCCATGTGAACAAGACCATGGTCAGTACAATTCAAAGATAGGCCAGAACAGATGCCCATTATTACAATGCTAGATAAGGATCTTTCCTTCCTTTTATCCAAGTATATACTGAATTTACATTGCCTCAGTGTGCAGAGAACATGCAACCAGCAGGTGCTCTCCAAAAAGATGCTTTCAGAGCCTAGGAGATCCAGACACACTCAAACTCAAGCTAAGCCATGCTATGTGGGAACAGAACAATTCTGGGACAAGAACAGTCATAAATATAAAAGGAAAACACAACTACCTCATTGACATAGCAATACCTAACAACAAAAATGTTGCAGAAAAGGAAGAGGAAAAGAGAGACCCAGCAAAAGTTTTAGGAAATCTCGCTCATATTGGCATAGATTGAGATATTTTGCTGGTCAGAATTTTCAACAGTAGAACTCCAATGAAAATACAACTCTAACCACAGCTTCTGAGGTAATTAGCTGCTGGTCCATGAGTTGGCCTCTGTCTCCAGGAAGGAGCTGAGGACGTTGATATGTCATTGTCATTGTCAATACATGAAATTAAAGCACAGTGATAGCAGTCTGTGCATGCTTTCTCTCTCTCTCCAAGCATACGACAATAAAAGAAAACCTTTAATTGATATCACAAGCTGGACACAGGATAGGGCATTTCTCATTGTAATCAATAGGACTTTAATTGTGTTCCTTGTTTATGTATTCATTATGCTTTCTATTTATTACACCCAATAACCCAACTTCTCTGTGTGGTGTACAATAATTAAAAAATAACATACAAACAATAAAACAATAATTAAAAACAGCACATAATAAAACCAAAATGAAGTCAGCCATAAACAGTAAAAACACAACAGCACAGTAAAACCAGCAGAAAATAAAGGTGCATAGGGCGAAGAGCACTAAAATACTTATTACAATAATTGGGTGATGAAAACACCACAACAATGGTACCAAGCAAGCTTCTCTGGGGAGGGCATTCCACAGACGGGGTGTCACCATTGAAAAGGCCACTGATCTTAGGGTGTTGTTTTCTTAGGGTGTGAGCAGCTTGGTGTTGTTTTCACCCTCTATTTGATTTTGATCTTTTCATTTTTAAATATTTTCTACACTCTCTACGTGGCTTAATTTTCCCTACCTGGACTTTGCTGAGTTCTATACCCTGGATTCTAGGAGAGATCTCTTTCAACCTTCATCTGGATCCATCATAACCTGGTCTTCAGATCTCTCCTTGTGATCTCTCCTTGGGATAGGTAGCTATACATTCCTTTTAATCTTTCCCCCTCCCCACCTACACACATACACTGTTCCCTTCCTTTTTCTAAAAGTTTGGACCATATGGTTATAATGTTGAAAGCTTCAAACACTAGGGTGACCATATGAAAAGGAGGACAGGGCTCCTGTATCTTTAACAGTTGTGTAGAGAAGGGAATTTCAGCTGGTATCATTTGTATGCATGCAGCACCTGGTGAAATTCCCTCTTCATCACTGTAGTTAAAGCTGCATGCATACAAATGACACCAGCTGAAATTCCCTTCTCTACACAACTGTTAAAAGTTACAGGAGCCCTGTCCTCCTTTTCATATGGTCACCCTAAGCAAATGCCACAGGGGAAGAATAACCAGTGGGGCTCCCCAGAGCAGTCACCCGCCCTATGGCTTTCCTCAAAGATCCTCAGAAGGTGAGCGAGGGGGGCAGTCTCTATGAAAAAACTCCACTGGCTGTAAAAAGCAGCCTGTGTGCCTCAGACAGGCCAAAATGCCTGACTCTTGGAAGTCCTTCCTTAGAGCATTGTGGGAGGGGGCAGCAGCAGCAGCAACAGTGCAATCTCAATGGGGAGGTAGGTGAGAGATGGGAGAGGCAGTCAGGGCAGGCACAGTAGGGAAAATGCAGCACATGGGAGGTAGAGGGAGACGTGGCACATGAAGCCCCAGCAGGTAAGTGTCTCGCGCCCCCCCCGCCCCCCCCGCCCTGCACATCCGTGCCGCCCCCCCACCCCCCACCCGCCCCGCGCTCCTTACCTACTGCTGCTGGTGCTGGGGCTTCCCTCCGTGCTCGGAATCTACTGAGAAACAGGCTTCCTGGCCTGTCTCTCAGTAACGCGCCGAGTGATGACGTCATCATCCGGCGCGCTACTGAGGGACAGGCCGTGAAGCCTGTTTCTCAGTAGATTCCGAGCACGGAGGGAAGCCCCAGCACCAGCAGCAGCAGGTAAGGAGCGCGGGGCGGGCGGGCGGGGGGGGGCGGCGCGGGTGCACGGGGCACTTACCTGCTGGGGCTTCCCTCCGGTGCTCGGAATCTACTGAGAAACAGGCTTCGCGGCCTATCCCTCAGTAGGGACAGGCCGCGAAGCCTGTTTCTCAGTAGATTCCGAGCACCCGAGGGAAGCCCCAGCAGGTAAGTGCCCCGCCGCGAGCACCCGCGCCGCCCCCCCACTCCCCCGCCCCCCCACCCGCCCCACGCTCCTTACCTGCTGCTGCTGGGGGTGTCCGTTTCCCTCCGTGCTTGGAATCTACTAAGAAACAGGCTTCCTGGCCTGTCTCTCAGCAGTGTGCCGACTGATGATGTCATCACCCGGCGCGCTACTGAGGGACAGGCCGCGAAGCCTGTTTCTCAGTAGATTCCGAGCACCGGAGGGAAACGGACGCCCCAGCCGGTAGGTACCTCGCGCCGCCAGCCTCGCGCCACCGCCGCGTGACCCCCCGCCACCCCGGTTTGCCCCCGCCGCCCCCCAGTTGGCCCGGCTCGCCCCAGGGCCACCTGGTCACTGTTTTGGGGGGCTAAATTTCTGGATTTGGCCCCCCAAAATGGTTTTTCCGCCCGGATGTGGATTTGCACCCCATTTCCCTGCCATGTCCGGACAAATCCGGGCGTCTGGTCAGTCTAGGCAAGCAGAGAGCCAGCTGAGCAAGTAGGCAGAGGCATCCAGTGTTCCTCCTCACCATCACCACTGTCAGGACCAGAGCAAGGGGTAACTTGTGGCCCTCCAGGCGCGTTGGCCTGCAGTTTCCATCACCTTTCATCATTGGTGGCTATGGTAGGCTGACCAGGTGGCTCGGGATTTCCCGGTCCTAACCGGGAATCCAGAGGCCAACCGGGCCAACCGGGCCAACCGGGGGGAAACCGGGGTGGCGGGGGGTCACGCGGCGGTGGCAGCGAGACCCGGAGGCGGTGGAGGAGCTCGGGAAGCGGACGCCCCTGCAGGTAAGCACAAAGGGGGGCTCTTACCTGCTGGGGCGGCCGCTTCCCGGGCTCCTTCGCCGCCTTTGCCGCCGCTGCCGGGCTCGTAAGGCCAGAGGCCGCGCGGAACAGGCAGGAGAGGGCCGGATCCGGAAGTGACGTAACCGGCCCTCTCCCGCCTCTTCCGCGCAGCCTCTGGCCTCCTTGGGGCTCAATCGCGATGGCGATGAGCCCTGAGGAGCCCGGACGCCCACGCCCGCCTCTTCCGCGCGGGCGTCCGGGCTCCTCAAGGCTCGTCGCCATTGCGACGAGCCCCAGAAAGGCCAGAGGCCGCGCGGAAGAGACGGGAGAGGGCCGGTTACGTCACTTCCGGATCCGGCCCTCTCCCGCCTCTTCCGCGCGGGCGGCGACGGAGGACCCCGTGCGGCTGCGCGGGCGGCAGCGGAGGACTCCGCGCGGCTGCGCGGGCGACGGAGGACCCGGCGCAGCCGCGCGGGCAGCGACAGAGAACCCCGCGCGGCCTCGCGGGCGACGGAGGAACCCAGCGGTAGGTCCAGGCTGGGTTTTTTTTTGGGGGGGGGTGGCTTGGTGGGGGGGTTGTTTTGGGTGGGGGGGCGGGGGGGACCGGGATTTTAACTTTTAAAATCTGGTCAGCCTAGGCTATGGGCTGATTAGAGATGTAAAATTTCTGGAAATTTTGAACCCATGGTGAAAAGAAACCCAGGGTTTTTCCGTGTGTGTGTGTGTATGTGTCAGAAAAACCGATTTTTTTTTGGAAAAAAATTAAAAATGCAATATTAGCACTTTTTACAGATTGAAAGTCAATTTGTTACTTTCAGAACATAAAATGTAGTTATGTACAAGTTGGTTTGGCATAAAATTATCACATATGGTATATTAAAAGTATAGTGTATTCAAGTAATTATTACAAATTGAATTTACTTTTTAAATTTTTTTACCTTTTTAAAAAACAACAACAAATGGAGCTACAAGCTCATGAACTGTAAGGAACCTTTTTGGTTTTGCCAGTTTATGAGGAGCATGCAATTTTTTAAAAAATGAACAGAAGAAACCATTAACATTAGTAACAAGGAAAATAATTTATGTCTCTGCTAGTCCTCCACAGTGTCAAGCAGACATAAAGCACCCATTCCCATAAAAAGAACTGAGAAAAAAGGGGGACCAAGATTCAATGAATATGCATGAAATTTAATCAGACTCATTTTCTGAGCTATAGCTATTACTATCAGTTTTAGTCTCTGCTTCAATGGCAGTGCCCCCTAGAGGCAGAAGTGCATCTTGCTCTTGTATTTGAGAGCTGTAGTCTCAGTTTGCAAGCTAGGACTTGCTTGTCCTCGATGCACAGAAATTGTAATAATCTGATACTGTACATAGTTTTTAGAAATCTTTTGGAGAAGTAAATATATCAACACTTTGTCTAAAGCATTTTATGCATCATGCTAAAATAAAACATTCCATAATCCATTTTTCCTTCATTTTTTCCAATTTTGTTGGAAAAAAACAAAAAAAGGCTTCGGGCATAAAATGGATCAAACCTGGTTTTCCCCTGATTTTTCTGGTTTTTTTCTGGGCCTTCACATGTCTAGGGCTGATGGGAGCTGTAGGCCGAAACTCTGGAGGGCCACAAGTTATCCACCCCTCCTGTAAAGCCTGTGTGTTCTTGGCTTGAGAGCAGTCGGTTTGGGCTCTGTGTAGCATGGGATTGCCCTGTAGTTTGTGGGCCTTTCCTTCCATGGCTGCATGTTCTGCTTGACTTAACTCAACTGAGCCTGTTCCCATCAGATCCATTGCCTAGAGCTCCTTGAGATGGCTTGTTCTGCCAAGAGATTCTTCATATGACCTTTTTGGGCCAGTGTAGAATTATAATTTTGTTCAGCCCTACTTTTAAGCTATATTCTCTGGATCGCTTCTGTCACTTGTCTCAAGTAAAGGTAATCAGGGGATGCCTGTGTTGGTCACTGTCTTCTCTTTCTGTTCATGCCTTATGTGTTCTTTCATCCATTCTTTGCCCTGCATGGTGCTGGGCTTTCTTCCAAATAGCTTTATAGTGCAATAAAAGATGAGTGCATGTTTTCGTAAGATGGAATAGGTGCTGATGGATGTGCTTGACAGCTGTCATCTTACTATCTCTTGCCATGTTTCATCGATCGATGACGTCAGTCGGTACAGTTTGAGTGAATGTGGTGAACTTCCTTTTCTCAAAATAGATGTGTGCTAAGTGGGAGACATTTTATTTATTTATTTTCATTTTAAAAAGTTGATAAACCACTCTTGATCTAAAAGCAGCAAACAGTATGGAAAAAAGAATCAAGACACAAATGAATAAAAATATTTAAAATTAAATCATGTATCAATAAAAACAGTCTTAACCCCAGTCTTAAAGGAATCGCACTGGCTGCCTATACACTTCTGGATGGAATTCAAGGTGTTGGCAATGACATTTAAAACCCTAAATGGCTTGGGACGTGGATAGTTGAGGGAGCGCTTCTCCCTATATATGCCCACCTGAGATTTGAGATCTGTTGTAAGAGCCTTCCTTTGTGTCCCACCAATGCAAGACATACATTATGATGGGAGATGGGAAAGGGCTTTCTCTGTTGTGGCACCCTGTTTGTGGAATTCCCTCGGAGGACTGGCTGGTGCCGATGCTAGCTTCATTTCGATGCTTTTTTAATGGAAATCTTTGAGGGCTAAATTTGCCTAAAACTGCGCATAGTTTAATTGTTTTGTTGTTTTAATTTTCTTTTTACTGGTATCAGCTTGTTAATGGTTTAATATGTTTTAGCTGTGCAAATTATTTATTGTTTTACACTGCTTGAATTGATTTTATTTGTATGTTGCCCTGAGATACCAGTGATATAGGGTAGGATACAAATGTTTGAATGAATGAGTGAATGAATGAATAAATAAATACCGTAACTGATCATTCAGGGAAAGACATCAGCTGGCAGGATATTCCACAGAGAAGGAGCTAGAATATGAAAGGTTATATACCGAGTAAAGTCTAAACTGATCTCAGGTCCATGTGGAACCACCAGCAGGTCATCATCTGATGACTTCTGTGACCATGTGGGTTGATAAGAGAGAAGGCACAGTCTCAAATATCCCGGGGCTGATGGGAGTTGCAATCCAACACATAGGTACTAGGTTGGGGAGAATGGGTTAGTATGCATCGTTTGCAGCATCAGTCACCTAAGACAAATTCTACTGCTTATAATTAAGAACTCAAGAATATAAGAGGAGCCATGCTGGATCAGAGGCAATAAGCCAATATACACCAGTTGTTGGGGAACATGGGTGGGAGGGTGCTGTTGCACTCATGTCCTGCTTGTGGGTTCCTGGTCAATAACTGGTCAGCCACTGTGTGAACAAAATGTTGGACTAAGAACATAAGAAGTGTCATGCTGGATCAGACCGAGGGTTCATCCAGCCCAGCACTCTTCACACAGTGGCCAACCAGCTGTCGACCAGGAAACCACAAGCAGGACATGGGTGTAACAGTACCCTCCCACTCATGTTCCTCGGCAGCCAGTGTATATTGACATACTGCCTCTGATACTGGATCATTAATAGTAGTAGTAGTAACAGTAATATCTGGCCCTCCCCCCATGGAGCCCCAATACTTTTATTAGGCGAACCAAAAGATCACCAAAAGCGTGCAAGCTTTCAGGATTTCTAGATCTCTTAAATCAGGCAAGCTGTTACAAAAAACAGGTTTTGTATGTGGGCGGTGGGGGGGGGGGGGGAATTGAGAGAAAAACTGTAACAACTTGCCTGACAGAGATCTGGAGATCTTTTGGTTGGCCGAATAAAGGTATTACATTTTATGGATTTTAGATTCCCCCCCCCCTTTTATGGCCAACGTGGGTGATTTTGCTTTTAGGTATAAAACCAATATTTCAATAGTAGGTAAGATATAACTGCAAAGGTTTATTTTGGAACAACACAGATATAAAATATGGTGAGAATTCTGTTCAGTACATGTCAATGTGAGGCTGTTGTTTGTTTATCTCTTGCCTTTTTTCCAAGGAAAGCAAGACGGCATACATGACCCTCCTCCTCTCCATTTTACCTTCACAACAACCCTGTGAGGTAGGTTAGGCTGAGAGGGTCAGTGACAGGCCCAAAATCAGCCAGTAAACTTCATGGCTGAGAGGGGACTAGAACCCGGGTCTTCTGGGTCCTAGTCCAAAACTCTAACTGCTACACCACACCGGCTCTGTTAGAGGAGTCAGTCTAAACAGTTTGAAATGATGCGTAGTTCATGCTTACTATCGTATGATCCCAGACTGGAAGAAAATGTCAAAGCTGCCTCATTGTGCCGTGCCTCATTTAACTGCACCGTCTTAGACATTCTTGGGCCAAATGACAGAAGCCATGAATACAATTGTATGTTTGAACAGCCCCACCCTGTTGTGGTGGCTGATTGCTTGGCAGGTTAAATGCAGGAAAAGCCTACTGTTGTTGGCGGCAGACGAATGACCTCCCACGGGATTAGTTACAGAAGACAATGGCTTTAGTGGACTATTGATGAACAAGCGCAGAGGACGGCAGGACGATGGAGAAGCCGCCAAAGTAAGTTGACTTGTTCTGGGTCATGTTGGGAGGCTGTGAAAGCAATGAGCCGGTGGCTGTGGTAGCAAGAGAGGAAGAGAAACTAGGTGCAGAAATAGCCTCCTGAAAGGTGCCAATGGCAACATGAAGCCTTAGAGTCATATCCTGAGTGGTTTTGTTCTCTTCCTTTACGGAAAGAGTGTGCATGAGCTTTATGTGAGTGTGCATGAGCTTTATGTGACTAAAGCTTTATGTGACTGAGCTTTATGTGTAAGGATCTGTAGAGATACAATTCTGTGCACCCTTACCTGGGAATATGTCTTATTGAACTCAGAGGGGCTTCCTATGTGTGCATAGTGTTGTAAGTTTGGGGGTGGGTTAGTATGGATGTCCTCCGAGGGATCCCTTGCAGCTCTGTCATTCTGTGCTGAAAAGCCAGGGTCTGGACAATGGAAGGACCACTTTACTGGCTTTGTTAGATAAAATACTGGCCAATTCTATGCATGTTTAGCCAGAAAAACGTCCCGGCATGGGAATGCTGGGAGCTCTAGGACTTTTTTTTCCTGCCTAAACATGCATAGGATTGCAGCCTAAACTAGTTTAAGGCTGCAATCCTATGCACACATGAACTCAATGGGACTTACTTGTGAGTAAACAGAGCTAGGATTGTTCAACAAGTTTGTAATGTGGATGTGCTCTGAATTGTAGGATTTAATAGAAAGTGAGCAGCGATTTTTATAGAGAGAGTAAGCGAGCAGGCTGGCCACATATGCACCCCTAGGCCTTAAGTATGACCTCCACCATATCTACCACCACATCTGCTTCTGTGGCAGCAGAGGCCAAACAATCGGCCATGATGGTAGCCTTAAAACACCAAATTTAGTTTAACACGAAATTTAGCCTTTTAAGGGAATTGTTGATGTTTACTGCTGAAATTCAGGGGCAAACCACAGGTTATTTTCCTGCAGCATAGTGGTGCGGTGTGGGGCCCCTTGGGGGTTAAAATTGGCTCCCGGAAGCCCCGAAGCTTCCCTCCCCCAGAAGGAGAGAGACTTTTTGGCATCAGGGCTCAGCTTTCCCCCTTCCAGCGGGAGGTGATGACGTTGAATCTTTTTGTGAAAAAGCTTCATGTTCTGAGTTTTGAAGCAGTTGCAGCTGACATCAGAGCTAGTGATGGGTGAAATTTCCCTGAATGAGTTCGTTATTTACTTGGGAAATAACGAACTCACTCATGTAGGCTTGGATGAGAGTTGTCCCTTAAAGCGAACTCTCGTTCCATGTAAACGAACTTTCGCACACGCCTGATCTCAAAGTGCATCTTGGGAGCTGTAGTTTGAAATCGCGGAATGCCTCTTCGGAGCCAGAACTGCAGTCATGGCAGTGATGATGAGGAAAGCTGTTAAGGAGAGTGTGGGACAACTGCAAATTTTGGAGAGGTACTGCCAAGTCCTCCTCCTTCTCATGGAGCCAGTGTGGTGGTGGCCATGAGGAGGGAATTAGCATGGCATTAGGCAAAGAGAAGGTGGGCATGTGCAGAAATGGCATTGTTTAGATACAGACTGCACATGCTCAGATGCTCGCAATCACTTCTGAACTTAATAGCGTATTCCTAAACCGCTGGTCCTGCCTCATTAAAATGGTGAGTGTTACGGACAGGTGAGATTCAATCAGCGAGTGGACTAATTACGGATTTCGGCCACACCACTAGTCCGGACTGAGCTTGGGAAGCACCTCTTGAGGCTGAGCATCCTCCTGGAAACCTGACTAGGAGAATGGAGAACTCTGGGACATCTGTTGGGGCGTGAATGCTGCGAACTTCCACCTCATGCTCAACTCGAATATTTGTGACGAAATGCAAAGATTACAAGATGTCAGTTAGTCTCTAGGCATCTTATTCTAAGGAACCCTGGGGGAAATGCCTGCAGCCCTGCCTGGAATCCTCGCCACTTGAAGAATTGTGACGCAGAGGGCATAAGAATAGGATTGCAGTGTTAGGACCCCAGTCTAGAACCAGCTTACAGCCTGGTCCTATGCAGAGTTAGGAATGCGTGAGCCCATTGACATTGATGGCTTTTGATATGCCCAATGGTGCATATGATGCTGGAGGGCTATGAATGGAGACCAGAGGAAGGCTTCTAAGGCCCACTCCTGTCTCTAAACCTCCGTTTAAAGATTCCCTAGGAATGGGGAAAGATGATTAAAGGTGCAATCCTATGCATGTTTAGACAGAAAAAAGCCCCACAATTCCCAGGATGCCTTGGCCTGCACCTGCCTGGGGCATGCTGGGGGTTATAGGACTTTTTTCTGTCTAAACCATAGGATTGCACCCTAAACTAGTTTAACGCTGCTGTCGTATGTACAATTGAACTCAATGGGACTTCCTTCTGATTGTGCTAGAAGTCTGTAATGTGGACATGCTGTGATCTTTAGATAAGGGGAACTCTGGAATAAGTGAGTTCCTTTTTTCTTTTCTTAAGGTGGATAAACTTATAAACACCGTTACTTAATGGGTTGCATAGGCTTCTAGATAAACATTTTCTTGTTCAGCACAGCAAATGCACAGTTGTCAGTCTGTTGTTGTACAGGATCCAGACGTCTTTACTCAAGGAAGTACTTTTATTTTGGGGATCATATTTTCCCAAGAAAGGACCACAGCTCAGTAGTAGAGCTGATGCTTTGCATGTAGAAAGCCCCTGGTTTGAAGCCTGGCATCTCCTGTTTGAAAAATGTGACAGGTGATTGTAAAGACCACCTGCCTGAGACCCTGAGACCCAGTCAGTCAGAGCAGATCAGATGGAGAAATAGTCAGACATGGTATCAGTAAAGATACACGAAACAGTGTATCTTATGCTGTAGACAAGCATAAAAATTTGTGTGTATTTCTGTGCATATTTTTCCAAATGTATGTATTAATTGTGTGCATCTTCTCTTCTTGATCAATGGCGATTTATGTGTTTTTTAAAAAATTACGTATTTTTTCATGTACATTTTCCTAATGTACGCGTGGCGGTGAATATATATATATTTATAGTCCGCAAGTCACATTTCAAACTCAGAAATGTACGAACTTCAGGCATAGATTGCGTCCGCGTTTGTGTTCAGTTTGGAAGGAGCAAACTGGGTTTATTTATATTTATGTATTTATTACATTTGTATACCGCCCCATAGCCGAAGCTCTCTGGGCGGTTTACATAGGATTAAAAACAATTAAAAACAATATACAAAAATTAAAACAGCAAAAACATACAACATACACACAATCTGTACATTTAAAAACCACTTCAACACTTCAAAAAACTACAAAAATGAAACAAAACAAAACAAAACCAGGCTCCTCAGATATTGCCAAATGCCTGAGAGAAGAGGAAAGTCTTGACCTGGCGCTGAAAAGATAACAATGTTGGCGCCAGGCGGGCCTCGTCGGGGAGATCGTTCCACAATTGGGGAGCCACCACAGAGAAGGCCCTCTCTCTTGTTGCCGACCTCCGAGCTTCCCTCGGAGGAGGCACTCGGAGGAGGGCCTTAGATGTTGAACGTAGTGTTCGGGTAGGTTCATGTCGGGAAAGGCGTTCCATCAGGTATTGTGGTCCCAAGCCATGTAAGGCTTTATAGGTTAAAACCAGCACCTTGAACCGGGCTCGAAAACATACAGGCAGCCAATGCAAGCGGGCCAGAGTAGGTCTTATATGTTCGAACCTACTGGTTCCAGTTATCAATCTGGCCGCTGCATTTTGCACAAGCTGCAGCTTCTGAACCACCTTCAAAGGCAGCCCCACATAGAGTGCATTGCAGTAATCTAACTTGGAGGTTACCAGAGCATGGACAACTGAAGCCAGGTTATCCCTGTCCAGATAGGGACGTAGCTGGGCCACCAACCGAAGTTGGTAGAAGGCACTCCGTGCCACTGAGGCCACCTGAGCCTCAAGTGACAGAGATGGTTCTAGGAGAACCCCCAAGCTACGAACCTGATCAAAACCAAACGGAAACAAATTTCTAATACATCCCTAGGTAAAAAGCAGTTTCAGATGTTCCCAGAACTGAAACGATAATATATTTTTTCTGGGGAGGTAGAAATCTTCCCCCAGAGGGTGTGGAATGGGTTGTGTGCGTATCATGGGCATCTCTTGCTTAGCGCTTGTGAATTCACAGGTGACAATAAAAATAATTCTTTCCCTACCATTCATTGCCCTGTTGTGATCCTAAGAAGTGCAGCCAGACTGCAATGAGGGAACTGACGCAGGAAATGAAACTGACCAGTTTCAAAGCAAAATGTGAAGAATTCCCTTCTTTCTTCAGACATTTTGCCTTCAAGCTCAGGTGAAACTGGCAAGTGCCTAGTTCTCTATGCTAAATTAAGACTAGTCAGTTTCTCCTTGCATCTGAATCCTCTCTCCGCAGGCTGAAGACTCTCTCTCTCTCGTGCATCAGACTGCACATCACTGGGGCTCAGAAAACGACAATACAGCCACTAGGCTGACCAGATAAAATCCAGGTCAGGGCTCATGTAACTTTAACAGTTGTAGAGAAAAGGGAATTTCAGCCAGTGTCATTTGTATGCAATTAGTTCCTGGTGAAATTCCCTCTTCATCGCAACTGTTAAAGTTGCAGGGGGCCTGCTTTCTTTTGTATATGGTCACTCTAGTATAGTGCCTGCACCTTTAACTGTTGTGATGAAGAGGGAATATCACCAGGAACTAACTGCATACAAATGACACTGGCTGAAATTCCCTTTTCTCTACAACTGTTAAAGTTACATGAGCCCTGACCTGGATTTTATCTGGTCACCCTAACAGCCACCCAATATTTGTTATATACATTCAGCATTGCCATCCTTTCCCAATCTGGTACCCTCCAGAGGTGTTGGATTGCACAACTGTTGGTTGGAGATGATGGGAGTTGTAATCTAGCAGCTCCGGAGGATGCCAGGTTGGTGAAAGTTGAGTCATGCTATTGCCATTGAGTTAGGGCCTTGAGAAGTATTCCACAAATGCTAAAGAAGTACACTTTAAACCGATGGCCTATATGGCCATGCTCCTTTCCCAGTATTAGTGGGAGGAAGAAATGCTTCCTAAGACTATAGATTTTTCTTCCCTTCCTCTGAGGCTACAACTAGATTTGACTAGATGAACTGATGCTAAAGAGTCCAGGGTTCATGCACACTGCCAGTAACCTTACTTCTCTCTTGTGTGCTGATGGGATGCATTGTTTATGGCAGGGATGGGGAAGTGGTGGCTTCCCAGATGTTGTTGAACTCCAGCTCCCATTAACCCCAGCTAGCATGGCTAATATTCAAGGGTGATTAGATTACATGGGCATCCACGTGGTTTGAAACTGAATGCTTCCTCTGTCTGCTTGCTCCATGTGCTCAACTCACTTTAATGAGACAGCACCATCTGGTGGCGTAATTATAGCACAACGCCGAGATTACACGCTGGGAGATGGTGCGATTTCCTGGATATTCCCACATTATCCCTGGGGTTTTTAAAACCGCAATTTCCAGGGCAAAAGCATGGGAGGGGCCCTGGATGCTGATGACCTTGTAAAATGAAGCTGCAAACTTCTGTGAGTGGCCAATCGCAAATGTGCAATAAACTGCTGGTTTTGAGAAGCTGAGAGAGAGAGAGGTCCTGCCACCTGGTTTACAAACTAAAATGATAAGACACACAAGGGAAGTGGAGGCTGTTTAGTTTTTCAAGGCCAGAATAGGGTGGTATGCTAGAAGTGGGCATTTAAACAGACCTGGGACCAGGCTGATCTTCCCTTGCTGGTGTTCTTGCTTGAATGAGGCTCTTGTTCTTTAAGCCAATGGAGGGGGCCACAGCATTTCCCCCCTTACTTCTGCAGTCCCAGGGCAATGATATGTTGGAGACCAGAGTTCTTTCATGCGTGGAGAGGGAAGTGAGCTCCCTGTTTCTGCTACTTCTTTAGCTGATGGATGGGCCAGGTTGTTCTCCCCCTTAGCTTTATATTTTTGATGGGAAACAGAGGATGAAGCCTCCCAGCTGCCCAAGGTCCCTGGGCAGCTGGCAGGTGACCATATGGCAAAGAGGACAGGGCTCCTGTATCTTTAAAAGTTGCCTAGAAAAGGGAATTTCAGCAGGCGTCATTTGTATGCATGCAGCACCTGGTGAAATCCCCTCTTCATAACAAAAGTTAAAGTAGGAGCTCTGCCCTCTTTTGTATCTGGTCACTCTAGTATAGCTCCTGCAGCTTTATCTGTTGTGATGAAGAGGGAATTTCACCAGGTGCTGCATGCATAAGGACACCTGCTGAAATTCCCTTTTCTATACTACTGTTGAAGATACAGGAGCCCTGTCCTCCTTTTCAAATGCTCATCCTAGGCAGAAGCAAAGTGTGCTTCCTCAATGTGCTGGTGAATTTGTAGGTCAAAAGCATGGTTCCCACTTAAGACATAATGGCATGGACCAGTGGTTGCTGAGGCAGGCCACTCTGGAAGTGATACATGAGTTGCTTGTTGCACAGTCATTCCAGGGCTGCATTCTCTACAAGGGTTGTAAGACTAAGAGGCACTCCTGCTACTAAAGCAGAATACTGCTAAATTTTCCCTGGTGAGGCAATGCAAAAAACACGGAAGGAACTCCAGCTGGTTTTGTCTGCTTCCAAAGACCCTAGGTGGCGCTGCAGAGTAATTTTGCAATGGGACCATGACAATGATTCAATCTGTTGCAATAATAAGAACCTTGCGTTTTGTATTACTTAGAGCCAATGGTTGTAATTACACAAAAAACAAAGGTTGCTATAAGAAAAAAAAATGCCAAAATCCATACCTTTATTAGGCCAACTGAAAGGTTGCCAAGAAAGATTTCTTCATCAAGTTACTAGGAGCAGATGGGGGACAAGAAAAAGGCTGGCTTGATGTTGAATTTATGATAGGCTGACCAGATAAAATCCAGGTCAGGGCTCCTGTAACTTTAACAGTTGTAGAGAAAAGGGGATTACAGCCAGTGTCATTTGTATGCAATTAGTTCCTGGTGAAATTCCCTCTTCATCACAACAGTTAAAGTTGCAGGCACTATACTAGAGTGACCATATACAAAAGAAGGCAGGGCCCCTGCAACTTTAACTGTTGTGATGAAGAGGGAATATCACCAGGGACTAATTGCATACAAATAACACTGGCTGAAATTCCCTTTTCTCTACAACTGTTAAAGTTACAGGAGCCCTGACCTGGATTTTATCTGGTCACCCTAATTTAGGCCAGGCCAGTGGCTTAGCTAAGAGCACAATCCTATGCATGTTCAGGGGGGAATGCTGCTGGGAGCAATAGTGGGCGTTGTAGGACATTTTCTGTCTAAACACACATAGGGTTATCCTAAGCCAGCCTTCTCCAACATGGTGCTTTCCAGATGTCTTGGACTGCAACCCCCATCATTCCCAGCCAACATGCTGCGGGGGAATGATGGGATTTGCTAGTGTGACCATTTGAAAAGGAGGACAGGGATCCTGTATCTTTAACAGTTCTATTGAAAAGGGAATTTCAGCCGTTATTTATTTATTTATTTTATTACATTTGTATACCGCCCCATAGCCGAAGCTCTCTGGGTGGTTCACATGAGTTTAAAATAATTAAAAACAATATACAAAAAATTAAAACAGCAAAAACATACAATACACACATACATTTAAAACCACTATAATAATTTTGAAAAGCTATAAGCCTAAAAACACAACAAACCCAGGCTCATCAGATATTGCTAAATGCCTGAGAAAAGAGGAAAGTCTTGTTGTCATTTGTATGCATGGAACACCTGGTGAAGTTCCCTCTTCATCGCAACAGTTAGCAGGAGTCCTCTAGAGTGACCAGTTACAAAAGAGGGCAGGGCTCCTGCAGCTTCAACTGTTGTGATGAAGAAGAAATTTCACCAGGTGCTGCAGGCATACAAATGACGCCTGCTGAAATTCCCTTTTCCATGCAACTGTTAAAGATACAGGAGCCCTGTCCTCCTTTCCATATGGTCACCCTAGATTTGCAGTCCAACACACTGGGAGGGCACCTGGTTGGGGAAGGCTGCTCTAAGCTAAATTTGTACACAGCTGCCTCTTCACCCTAGAGATCTCACTCCTTTCTTTTTGAGGATTGGCGTAGTGGTGATGGCACAATTGTTTCTGGTGCTGTGCAATGCCAGGCTCATTCCTAATCTTGTAGAGATTTCTTTGTGTTCTCTTTCTCCCTTTTATGTACTGCATCGAAATTGCATGGTCTATATAAATAGATGCATATTTTTTTTACCTATTCGTTCAACATTGTTCAAAAAGCAAAGAAAAAGAGCCAGTCCAAATTCCTAAGAGGAGAACGCTCACAGAGACAGGAAAAACACAGAGAGGAGTATCCACTCCCAGGCAATGGGAGATGAACTGAACTGAAAAGAAATGAAACTAGGGGAATTGATGCAGCCCTGCTCTGTGCGCTGGTTTCATTTTCTGCATGAAAGACTCCCTTTCAAACTTGTTCCATAAAGTGGGGACTGTTGGAAATGTCACATCCTGAAGCCAAATGCACTTTCTGTGTTCAGGCGTACTTCTGAAGAGCGGGGTAATCATCGGTTTGTTTTCCCTCTTGGTTTCTCAGTTCCTTTCGGTTTGCTCTTCTGAGATTATAAAGAAGGACACTGACATTGTGTTGGAGTGGAAGCATGTGTCTTGGAGAACAGCATGATGCCACAAAATGCATTTTACTTGCCAGTCAATTGTGACGAGGGCTAGAGCTGACGTTGCATCCTAAGTGCCTGCTCTTACAATGATGCACTTTCCCCTCAAAATTCATGTTGGACTACAAATCCCATCATCCACGACAATGCGAGATGGTGGTTGGGGATTATGGGAGTTGAAGTCCAACAACATATGGAGATCCACGGTAGGGATCCACTGCTTTACTCTACTTTGTAGTTTTATCCAACACTGAATGCAGCTGATGTTTGTTTCTTGGGTGTGGGAATTCCTTTGAATGAGCGCATTTTTTTAAAAAAAGTCTCGTATTACTACATCCTTCCCTGACCTGGTGCCCTCCAGATGTGTTGGATTACAACACCCACGGATTCCAGTCGGCACAGTCAATGCTGGTACGGGTGAAGATTATTACCTAGTTCCATACTCCATGATTTTGACACAGGGTACAGTCACATGGGGCAGTCAGTGTCTTGTGTGACAAGAATGCTGTGGAGTGGCAGAGATGTTCCCTCCCTTTGCTTATCGTTGAACGTTCATTCCTGTTCTCTTCCCTGATTTTTCTTTCTAACTGTCTTTTCCTACTGGAAACAGTGATTCCAAGCCTCCGGGGATCATAGAGGGAGCACAATGACAGTCACAACTTCATGTAACCAATCAAATTTGGCTATCTGACATCATGAAGCTAATTTGGAGCGAGGGCAAGGCTTCCTGCCTTTTCATTGCCCTCTTTCTGAATGGATGTGTGTGTGTGTTTCTGCTCATGGGAGGAGGAAGTGTAGCCATTGCTTTTGTCACCAGACAATGTCAGCATTTACTCATCTGCTGTGTTTTGAACACTTTCTCAATGACTTCTAGTCCTGATGGCTCTATGCTACCTCCAGTATCAGAGATAGTGTGCCTATGTATACCAGTAGTTGGGGAATATGAGCAGGAGGGTGCTATTGCACTCATGTCCTACTTGTGAGTTTCCCGCGGGCAGATGGTTGGCCACTGTATAAACATAATGCTGGACTAGATAAACCCTTGGTCTGATCCAGCATGGCTCTTCTTCTGTTCTCCCCTTTGAAGCCCCCCTTGAAAAAAATGTGAAAGGGGAGAGCTTTCTTTTTTGCAGCTAATGAGAGTATCCATGAAAAAAGTCCTCTGTTTTAGCTCAGAGCATACTACTCCCATAGGCAAAGCCAATCTGTTTTTGTAGGGGATTCCCTCCGCTTTGGTTTTTTGTCTTTTTATACCAGGGCTGTGCTGCTGTTGACAAATGTCACTCTATCCCAGACTCAAAAGTGATGACAAATGCCAGAGAAGCAAAACTGTTTGTTTGGTTCAGCCTTTATTTGCTCTAGGGATGGGCTGAGACTGGTGAGTAATTTCCATCTGTCAGTACCCACCTCAAAAATCTCACTGGTCTCAGCTCACACTTGAAACACATTCTTAGGGAAACCAAGGAAGAAGGTCCCACCACTTTGCAATGCACAGTACCTTCATTTTCACATATGCACAGAAAATCAGATATGGCAGTGGTGCATAACTCCACATGTGCACAGTGCTGGATTTAGGAACAAGCCAAGTAAGCCATGGCTTAGGGCCTCATATTATGAGAGGGCTCTAAATATGTTGGAGATAACTAAGATGTATTATAATTTGAATTGCTTTGGCTCAAATGTGTTAGAAAGTCTAATGTGGCTTATAGCAGAGTTGCCTTATATAGAGAAAGCGTGGCAACACAGCATTTACTATTAGAGGCAATCAGTGCAGACTAGAGCTACTGTCCTCTTGTCTTGCTTGTAAACTTCCCATAGGCATCTGGGTGGCCACTGGGGGAAAAGAATGCTGGTCCAGGTAGTACATTTGTTAATATACACTCTGAGGTGCTAGAACATAGGAAGAACTAGGCTGGATCAGACCAAAGGCCTATCTAGTACAGTGACTATGTGTCCTCCTTTTATAGAGGACTGTCCCCTATTTGAAGGGCTCTCAGAGGGCGGTTCTCTGTTTTGAATATATCCTTTAGTTGAAGAGCTGTCCAGTCCAAGTCTGAGGAGGAAGAGCTGGCCCACCCTTTTCCCTCCAAGGAACCCAAGGTGGCATACATAATCCTCCTCCTCTCTATTTTATCCTCACAGCAGCCCTGTGATGTAGGTTGGGATGAGAGTCTGTGACTGGCCCAAAGTCACCCAGTGAGATTCCATGGCCGAGTGGGGACAAGAATAGGGTGACCATATTTGGGAAACCAAAAAAGAGGACAACCTGTGGGCAGGGCAGGAAAGTGACTTTTCAGGGCCTCTGGAAAAAGCGTCATCCCCCACCCCACCACCTTAAAGGACCCAATTGGAGTGGAGGAGGGGAAAGTGTGTCATTTCTGCCCCCCCACTACTCCAATCAGGGCCTTTTCTATAATCTCTGGGAATGACACAGTTTCCCATTTAAGGTCCTGATTGGAGCAGTGGAAGGGAAATGATGCGCCTCCAGAAAGCACATCATTCCCTCCCAAAATGCTAATGGCGGCCTTAAAGGGGAAAGTGTGTCTTTCCAGGACAATATAGAAAATCACAGAAAATCCCCCCTGACATCCGGAATAGAACAAAAACCAGGACAAATCCGGGGAAATCCTGACAGTTGGTCACCCTAGAACTCAGATCTCCTGACTCCCAGTCCAACACTCTAGCTGCTACGCCACACTGGCTGCCCACCAACAGCACCTGGATAGCAGACTGAGCAAGGCTCACAGGTCAGCTGCTCACAGCCTTCCACACTATGGTGAGATGTACTATACTTTTATTTAAATTATAACCATCCTTTCCAAATTAGCACACGAAAACTTTATGTGAATGGGTGCCATCCGTTGTCCTCTTTCTCTGGCAATGCAGACCCTCTTTTTCAGCGGTTCGCGTGAACACCCTTCCGCTAGCTGACCCACCCCGTGACTCTCTCATGCATGGGGTGAATGTGCGAGGGGAGTCATGTGTGGCCTCTACATGTAGCACCCACTCTGCCATAGTGCTTCTTAAGTCTTCTTAAGTACCCTCTGCCCCCAGGAAGATTCCAGGAAAGGGAGGATCCAGAGGACTATACTTCCTAACAGCAGAGATTGAGTGCCGCCAACAAACCTAAAAGGTGCTGATATTTTGATAGCATTTGGGGGCTTCTGGCCTCGACAGCTCTTGCCCCACTCCCTCCCTGGCTAGCTCGTTTAAGGACAGAGTGTGAGAATCCCTGTTGTAGTCGTCTTCTAACACCACAGTTGCATTAGCGTCCTAATGCAGGATTGGTGTCAAGGGTAGGCATGGTTGGGCATCTGCCAAGAGCCCGCTCGCCAGTAGGGGCCCACTGACAAGAACTCCCACCCCCATGAGGACTGGCTTGCTCCTTCTCTTCGCCACTGTAACTGCTTGTTCACCTGCATTTGGGTCCAGACCATGGTGGTGGTGAGAAGGGGGGGCATCAGTTGCCACTGCCTGTTAGCTCAGTGGCTCTCTGCCTGTCAATCAATCAGGTGGTAGCAATGATGAGGAAGAGGAGGAGGAGCAAGAGCAGCTGGTGGGACTCACTGACAGATGGGGCCCATTGGGGGTGTCTTGCTCACGGCCCTCAAAAACCTGCGTCCGACACGGCCCTAATGCACAGGACCTCATAGAGTTGGCCTCATATATTCTGCTGGGTGTGATGATGCTAGATTCATGCCTGCCAATGAGATGGCAGCAGAGATATTGCGGGGAGGGGGCTCAGGGAGTATAGTAAGTTTAAAGGGGGGCAAGATTCAGGAAGGATCAGATGCCGTGTGTCTTTGAATATCGGTCACTGAGGAACAGCAGCAGGAGAGGGCTGTTGGGCATATGTCCTCCTTGGTGAGCTAATCAGAAACAGGATGCTGGGGGGGGGGGGGCTTTTGTCTGATCCAGCAAGGTTCATAAATGTGAGAAATAAGGCTCTACTGTGTTCTTCACAGAAAAGCTTTGGACATGTTTGCAGTGTACATTGGCCTTTAAAAGCAGGGAAATGAGGCAGGGAGAGAGGGGGCTTTAGAGACCACTTTGGATGGCTTGTCTTCTCTATATAAGTCAGCCAAAGATGTATCTAAAACCTCTCTTTCCCTGCCACGTTTGAAATCATTATTTCTCCACATGTCCAGCTGACTCATGTGCTGTGAACATGCTGCAGTCCAGGCAGAATGATAAAATAACAGGCTATGGTAGGAGATCCACATGAACCAATTCTGAGGCGGTTGCCCATCTCCTCTAAGCAATGCTAAAAAGGTTCCCATGCGCATTGGAATGGGGAAAATGTGCCTGCACGTTGTTGGTTGAATCAGTCAAGAGCTTCTCTGTGGCTGATCGGAATATTTACCATGGTAAGGCTGGAACATGCTGTTGACACTGGAAAACATCCAACTGAACTTCCTGAATGATGTTTAAACAATACACCGACTTCAGAGAAAAATCTCAAGGTATATTAAATGGCACATTAAACACCGAGAGAGACACCGTGCAAAGCAGATACCTGCAGTTAACTGTTTGTTTTTGTTCTATAAATGTTTCTACCTTGTTCAGCTATAATCTCTCTGGTTCCCTGATGGTGCATTTCTTGTGCAATGGATGGGTTAATAAAATCCAAGCATCATCGTTAACGTCCAGGTTCTCACATATTCCACTTCATTTTAAAAATAAATAAATAAAAGTGACTTACTTGAGAAATCTCCAGCTGTTCTTTTTAGCTAACAGGAAGTTGCTGCGGTTTCGACCCACAAAAATCCAGTGCCCAAGAATGGGAAATGAAAAGAAGGGAAGCAGGCCTCATGGAGATACTACTAGAGAGGGGGGAAACATCCTTCTGTGGCGGCGGGGAATCAAAAGATGCCGAACATGTTTTAAGAAACCAAAGCAAACCTCATTTTGCTCCCTGACAGGGTGCACTTTTTGCAGAGCTGGGAAGGAACTTAAAGTTTCCTCAGAATTCTCTGCATGTTTTCCACTTAGCCGGCTGTTTTGTTTTTAAAGTCATTTTGTATAGTTTCCAAGAATATAGCAAAATGATACAATCATGGGATAGGGCAAAAGAAAAAGGCAAACCGAGAGAGAAATTTGCCCATTTAAAATTGTGTATCAATTTATTCCAAGCAGTCTTTCCACCGCTGTGAGTGTCATCAGACGGGAAGAAAATCATGTTTCCTTACCGTCGCTTTTCCTCCCGCTTCTGTCCCATGATGCTTCCTCTTTTTTCACATGGGGATGAAAGAGGAAGTAAACAATGACCATGTGGCCCATTCATGGGGTGTTTTTATTGTGCCGCTTTTCCTACATACAGCAGGAAATGGTGGCGTGTTTCACTTTAAAAAAATAATCAGATCTTATTTTGTTGCGGAAAGAAAACCAGAAAGAGCAAGAGATGCACGGAAGGTGGACATCGTCATCAAAAAGACCCATGAAAAGCCATGAGTGGTCAGTACCGAGTAGGGATACTGATAAAAATGGGAGGGAATCGGGCATCCAATTCACAATTCCGATGATGTCCCTGGGAGCACCGATGTGATCCGATCCGATTTTTGTGGTGTCCAACTTTAATCGGATAAAATCGGAAAATCGGATCAGACCGCCATTTTCGGTATTTTCCCCATAGGTTATCATTGGGGGAAAGAATCGCCTGTCACGTCTTCATTTTAAAAGGGATCAAAATGAAACTGGGCACATTGGAGATAGCATGTTGGTTGTGATGTGTGCCAAATTTCAGGAAAATCCGTTCAAGCGTAAAGGCTTGCGTTGGGGGAACTTTTTTATTTTAAAAGTTAGAGACATGATACTTCGGGACGTTGCAGATTGTATGTTGCTAGTCATGTCTCCCCAAGTTTCATGCCTGTATCTTTTTTTAAAAAAAATGCATTTCTTTCCTATAGGCTTGCTTTGGGAGAAAGAAAGAAACACATTTAAATTTTTTGAAAGATTGTGCTTGACAGCTGTCAAAGTAAGTTTGACAGCTGTCAAAGCCACAATCACGATCTTTCAAAACTTCATTGAAAATACACGCTTCAATGGATTTTTCTGAAATTTGGCACACATGACAACCAACATCCCATCTCCCATGTGCCCAAGTTTCATTTTGATCCCTTTTAAAATGAAGAAGTTACAGGCGATTATTTCCCCCAACGCTAGCCTATGGGGAAAACACCTAAAATGGCAGTCCAGTGCGACCATTGGATGTCCGATTTTCACATTGGAATCAGAACCAAAGTGATTCAAGGCAGGTCCGATTTGATCTAATCCATTTTTTTAAAAAATCGGAAGTTCCGATTCTGATTCCGATACGATTTTCTGGGCCGTGCACATCCCTAGTACCGAGTGTGAAATAAAATGCTTGTCTGATGACACTCTGTGATAACATGTCAAAGGTTCCCGCAGGGGTCTAGGCTGGGCAGCCATCAGGCCATGCTCTATCCCAGGCTGTGCCGATGGAGCCAGTCAGCTGTGCCACTTGATGTCCTGGAGGCCTCAAAGAGAATGGGGAATCTCGCCTTTCTGGTCCACTCACTCCTGATCTATAAGTATGGGCCTGACTGTGGTGGCCATTTACACATTGCAGAGAAGAAAATATGCATCACCAAAACAGAGGACAAAAGAGGGATTCCGAGTCATATAAAATTGGCACATGCTAATTTATAAGTGTAAACACAAATTTAGAAATAACTATTATAATTTAAACAGAAATACAGTACATCTCACCATAGTGTGGAAGAGTGTGACCAGGGCTAGATCAATACTACTGCTTTATAGTGGTATTGAAGTGCACTGATAACTGTTGGGGCACATTACACATTCCGTATACTGCTTTCATAGCGTTATTTCCTGCTTTTTATACCATACTATCGAAAAATCGCAATAAATGTCATTGGGGATCATCAGACGAGCATTTTATGGCACGCTCGTTACTGGGCACTCATGGATTTTGCGGGTCCTATTCATGACGCTGTCTGCCTCCATGTGTCTCCCTCTCTTTCTGGCCTTCTTCCCGTGACAAAAAAAAAGACCCCGGTAAGTCCCATTTATTTTTAGAAATGGAACTTGCCGCAATCGCCTGCTGTATGTAAAAGAAGCGGTGTGATAAAAACATCCACCAAATGGGCCATGTGGTCATTGTTTACTTCCTCTTTCTTCTCTGTGAGAAAGAGGGAGTATTGTGCAACAGAAGTGGGGGAGGAGAAGCGACAGTAGGGAACCGTGATTTCCCCCCTTCTGATGAAGCCCATTGTGTCTTCTATGAGGTATAAATAGGGTGACCCTATTTGGGAAACCAAGAAAGAGGACACCCAGTGGGGGGGGGGGGTTCGTGGGAAAGCATGCTTTCCAGGGCCTCCTGAAAGTGAGTCATTCCCCTCGCCATGCTATTGGCAGCTGCCATTAGTGTGGCGGTTGTGAATGACATGCTTTCCAGAGGCCCCAGAAAGTGCACTTTCCCCTTTTCCAGTCCAATCGGGGCCCCAATTGGAGAGAAGGAGGAGAAAGTGTGTCATTCTTGCCCCCACTGCTCCAGTAGGGGCCTCTAGAAAGCGCATCATTTCCCCCACTACACTAATGGTGGTCTTAAAGGGGAAAGCGTGTCGTTCCAGGACATTGCTGGAAATTACAGAAAATCCCCCCTGACACCCAGGATAGAACAAAAACCAGGACAAATCCAGGAAAATCCTGACATTTGGTCACCCTATAATGCACAAGAGGGATATAGCATTATCATGATGGGATCGTAATGGTTTGACACAAGGTGTAGATCTGGCCCAGGTAACCTGTGCCTTGCTCAAGGTGGCTGTCCAGGTGCTGTTGATGGGCAGTTAAGGCCCAGCTTTCCCTTCCAATGGTTCTTTATCTTTAAACCTGACTTGAAGAGCTCTTTAAACAGAGGATGCTTTCAAAATAAAGGATAGTCCTCTGACAACCTTTCAAATAGAGGACTATAAAAAAGACACATGGCCTACAGTTGCTGCTGATGACTTCCATCCAACTTGCCTTTGTCTTGTAACACTTGCCACCTTGCTGTGGAAAGATGCTAGCCACCAGTTGATGGGGTGAGGAAGGAACGTGACCTGCATTCGCAGGTGGCTTAGTGATGTGTGTGTGTGCATGGTGGTGGGGCTTGTCCATCATAATGTTATTTGCTAGATTGTTTGATTACAGTGTGATATGATTAAATCACAACTATTTGTTGCAGGCACTGAGCCAAATCCAAGGCAGGGGTAAGTGGGAGTGGGTTCCCTGCTTCCCAGTGGGGGATCTCCGTAAGAGTCTTGGGGTGTCAGTTCAAGGCTCAGCCCAACTCAGGGGCTGGCATGCCTACCACACACTCCAGGTTCATAGTGACGGCTATATGCTACCGCCAGTATCAGAAGCAGTATGCCTGTGTACACCGGTTGCTGAGGAACGTAGGCAGGAGGGTAATGTTGCACTCAGATCCTGCTACTCATGGGCAGCTGGTTGGCTACTGTGTGAACAAAGTGTTGGACTAGATGGGCCCTTGGTCTGATCCATCATTGTTCTTCTTGTGTTCTTAAAGTACTGGTCTGTGCCATAGCGGGCGTGAACTTGTCTTCTACCTGTAACAGTTTCCCAGCATAGTATCGATCAGTATTTGGTCTGTCCAGTGTCTGCAGCCTCATCCTATGCCAAGCCAAACTCTGTAAGCTGTAACCAATAAATGTTGTGGCCAATTTTATTCATGCTGCAGGCACATCCGTAATTCCATATTTTTGTACATAATCCTCTACTATTTAATAAAATGCTACAATTCCATCATAAAAATGTTAGATTGGATTCATTCCTGTCTTGGCTTAATTATGTTAGCAATTTCCTCCACAATGGTCGGGTGTCCTTTTTCCTCCCTTTTTTTTTTTTTTTTTACAAAGGACAGTCCTCTATTTGAAGGGCTGCCAGAGCCCCGCCCTCTTTTTGAAGATGTCCTCTGTTTGAAAGGCTGTCCTGTTTGATTCCCTAAACATGTAAATTAGCACACAAATTTCATGCAAACAGCTGTCCCTTTTTGTCCTCTTCTTTTTATGATGCATTTCCTCTTTTTTGGTGATTCATAAAGTGACCACCCTAGCTGGGAGCTGTAGTACTAGGGTGACCCTATGAAAAGGAGGACAGGGCTTCTGTATCTTTAACAGTTGTATAGAAAAGGGAATTTCAGCAGGTGTCATTTGTATGCACGCAGCACCTGGCGACATTCCCTCTTCATCACAAGGGTTAAAGTTGCAGGAGCTCTGCCTAGCGTGACTAGATACAAAAGTTAGGGTCCATAGGTAGTTCCTGGTGAAATTCCCTCTTCATCACAACAGTTAAAGTTGCAGGCACTATACTAGAGTGACCATATACAAAAGAAAACAGGGCCCCTGCATCTTTAACTGTTGTGATGAAGAGGGAATTTCACCAGGAACTAATTGCATACAAATGACACTGGCTGAAATTCCCTTTTCTCTACAACTGTTAAAGTTAAATGAACTCTGACCTCCTTTTCATATGGCAGCCTATCCATAGGGTCACCCTGACTGTAGTCCAAAATATATGGAGTAACCCAGGTTGGGGAAGGCTGCTCTAGCCTTTCTCCTACTTGACTCTGGTCTATACTGCAGAGAATCTTTATCGTCAACATAGTCCTTGCCCTCCCACTGCTCCCACAACACACACACACACACACACAATTCTCTGGGGCCAGAAAAATGTGGACCAGAAACAACTTCCTAACCAGGAACGAGGAACATATGGCCCTCTAGATATTGTTGGACCACAACTCCCATCATCCCTGGCCATGCTGGCTAGGGCTAATGGGAGCTGGAGTCCAACAACTGGTTCCCCAGCCCTGATGAAGAGCAACTGTGGTCCCAGGAACAGCCTCTTGTACCAACAAAAGGGAACAAGGATGTAGGAATTGCTTGTGGGCCGAACGCCTTTGTCCTATCATTAGTGAGCTGAGCTGGAGTCATTTTTCAATTCAGTGGGAACGCCTCTTCATGCGTAAGCTTTCTAATTTCACACCCCTGATAGCTATCTTATGACTTGTGGCTAGATGGAGTTCCCACCTAAATTTATCACGATGTCCAAAGAAACACCTCCTTTGTAAATAGAGCATGGTTTCTATTCAACCTTTGTATGCATACATTGAAAAATGGGGGTGGAAGAATTAAAGAAAGGAATGAGATACTTGTACATCTTTGCTAATTAATGAGATGGGTTAATAATACCTTATTCTGTTTTTTAAAAGGAGCATAAACTACCTAGGAAGTACCATGGATATACTTGCATGATTCAAGCAATTTAAGGCCCTCTTCTTCAAGAGTTTGGGAACAGGGACAAAGAAATGCAGGGGAAACTTCAGGTCTTGCTCTCCCTTTTTATGGTTGTGTATCTTTAAACCAGACTTGGGCTTGACAGCTCTTCAAACGGAGGATGCCTTTAAAGAGAGTACTGTCCTCTGACATTCCTTGAAGAATAGGACTGTCCTCTTTAAAGTAGGACAGATGGCCACCTTATTCGCCCATAGGAATAAAACTAGGCTGAATTATGATATGGAGCATTTATATGGTTGCAAGTGTTCAAAAGTAGTTTCCTGTGTCTCATATCAGTAATTCTTATAACATCCATGTAAGGTAGACCAGTATTATTAAACCCCTGCATTGCAGATGTTGGTGGGGGGACTGAGACTGAGAGATAATGGCTTGCTTAAATACTCCTGCTGAGTTCATGACTGATGTTAGATTTTAATTTATCAATCATAAACTAATGCCAGTTGATTGTTTTTCCCTCAAAGGGAGATGTTCCTTTTCAATCAGGAGAAGTATGTAGTAATTATACTTGGAAAGGAGGGAGGAATAAAGACTTACAAATTGCCCTCTGAGTTGATAATATGAACACGTTTGATTAGTATAATTATTGCATGCTGAACCATTTGGATCTTTGGAATTGCCATCTTTTGTTCACTCTTTACAGAAAATCCAGAGAACATCATTGACAAATAATTCTATCCCTGTGCTTTCTGTTTTGTCTTCCTGTGTTTTCAGACTTAATTTGTGGTGATGGCAGAGGGAAAGAAAACTCAATTGTGGCATCAGTTTTTTCAATATGGAAGGCAAAGTGCTATTGAAGTTTTTAAGGGCTCATGTGCTTATAATTGAAAGCTTCCACGTTCAGTTTCTACCCGATATTGCTTCATGTTCAGCATACCAGTGGGATTAGTGGTGAATTACTCTTTAATTAGGCCCTCTTTAATCATTTAATACATGAAGAATGTGTATTTGATGAGCAGGACTGGGCTGCTGGCCCCATCTCCACCGTTTCTCAACTCAGCTGCCTCAACATCTACATAGGTGTCCTGATCATGTGGAGCCTCTATATGTGAGCAGCTGCTCCTCTACAGATGTCTGTGCTCAATGCATGGACATCAGGGAGCAGGGCTATCTTGCCTGTACAATGCCTGGAGCGGGGCCAGCAGTGCAGGGTTGCTTAACAAGGGGGCTTCAGTCAGCTCTTGTTTCCCTTGTGTATGGTGGTGGGGAATTTTAATTACTAGCTTTCTTTCATTTTTGTTCTTTTATAGTGAAAAGGTGCTGTTTCATTCTAAAAGAAAGAAATGAATAAAAACCTTGAACTGAAGTAAGGAGGAAGCTACTAACTCATGTTGCAGGAGTTTTCTGTTGAATAGCACATGTATGTAGACATTCGTGGTGAGAGAGTTGGAATAGGACTTGGGAGATCTGGGTTCTAGTCCTCACTTGGTCATGGAGCTCACTAAGTGACCTTGGGCCACTCACTGACCAAGCTTGCATGACTTCAGGGTGATTAACAAGCCATGAGGGCTTGTTAACCACCCCTGCACATGCTGACTGATTAATTACCCTTTCTGTGTGTGGCTTGTCACACCAAACCCAGCAAAGATGGGTGGCTGGTGTGGTTAACAAACCACCCAGAATCTGTGGTCTCTTGTAGAGTTACTGGGTGGTTTGTTAACCATCTGAGCCTCCCATCCTCACCAGGTTTGGACATCACGACAACCCACACTCAGCGAGATGGTTAGGGAAATCAGCAGGTTGTAACCGGAATGTGTGGGGTTGATTAACAAGCCACTGTGGGTTATTAAACATCCTTGAGTCTTGTGAAACAACTTATTGGTCCTGTACAGAAGACATCTTAAACCACGGCTTTAACCACAGTAAATAAGGCTTTTTTTGTTTGTTTTATTCACCATGATTGAAGCCATGTTTTAAGATGTCTTCTGAACAGGGCCATTGACTTTTAGCCTAACCTTCTTCACAGGGTTGTTGTGAGGGTAATATAGTACTATAATAAGTGCTGTGTGGAACGACCGTTTTATTGTAGAAAAACAGTGTGCCTCAGAGGTCTTAAAGGGTCATTGTGTAGAAGCAACCATTGCATTATGTTGTGAGGTATCACAACCTGAAGTGTTCTCACCTCCATATTTCACACCTAATATTTGTAAAGCTGAGCCATGGAAATCTAGTGTTTGCACAAGCAGCATGTTTCTTCATTCTAGGATAGTGTTTGCAGACCTGACTAACCCATCACTTAGAAGTAAATAAATCTCACTACACAGATATGAGGTGGAGAACATGTGCAGAATGTAAAAGACAGGTCCTGGGAGGGAGACATTCACAAGGGACATGGAATCCTCAGAGAGCAGTCCACAAACCCACAGGTAAAGCCAAAAGATATTTAGGGATTATTTGGTTATTTTGTAAAAAAAAAATGTGTTGCTTGTTAGGATTACAGTCCTCTGTATACTTGTTTTTATTTATTTAACTGCTCTCTGGGCACTTCACAACAGTTTGTTATGCTGGGATATTTGGGAGTAGGCTCCATCAAACTCAGCAGGACTTCCAAGTGAGCATGCATAGGATTTGGCTGTATCCTAACCACATTTATTGGGCCTATTCAGATGACACGCTAAATTATGGTTAGGTCACTAGCCCTTTTGCAGCAAATGGTCTGTGAGCATGTTAAAACCTGGTTATGTAGCCACCATGGTTAGGAATAGTTCACATGGCACACTAAGCCATAACGTTTAGTTCAAAATGCTTAACCACCGTGGCTTAGCATGTCATCTGAATGGGGTCACTGTTTCATCCATTCAGTACCTGTTTTCTCCCTGTGGTCTCGTTCCAGAGATCCAAAAAGCTCTGCTTTATTATCTGATCTGTAGGCTTGTGCCACCCTGTTTGATTGAGGCATGCCTATTTAGATAATAGAAATGGATCTCAGAACATTGCTAACATCGATCAAATATTGAATTCTGCATATGTTGATATTTGACAAGTGAACCTTTACTGTATTCAGAATCTACAGAGGTGTTGGTAATGTAAGAAGTTAATTAAACCAAGTTATATACAGCTGCAAGGCTCTGAAAAAGAATGCCTGCAGCAGGTTTTGTTCTAGTCCAGCCTTCCAGCTGGCAGGGGTTGATAGGGGCTCTAGTCCAACACATTAACAGGGCACCGGTTTAGGGAAGACTGTTCTAATCCAAGTGAAGAGAGGGAGATGGAAGTCTGGGTAGCATGCGGTTAATTTACTGTGCCTGAATATAACACCCTTTACTTGGTATGGCATGGTGTTGTAGTTCCCTTCATTTGGCTCATTTCCTATTGTACTACAAACCTCTTGCTCGTCTATCAGAGAAACACAGTTGTCTACCTTTCCCTGCATTCTTTTCGATGGGATTTAGGCACAACTGGTAAGCCACATTCTCTGCAGGGAAAAGCTGAATTGTGCAAACACTATATAAGTTAGAAGCAAGTCTGTTTATTTCATGTGTAAGCATAATTATTGCTTATTGTGCATCATTAATTCTGCTTTTCCTAAGGAAGAGGGCCAAGGAAGTGTTGGACTGCCTCCCCATAATCATTCATAGGCATGGTTCACACATAACGCTAACCCATGTTATGGGGCTTATTCATACCCAATGTGACTCTTGAGTTCAACTAGGCTAAACATTTGCCACATACTCTCAAGCCTACTTCTGAAATCATAAGGGCCAGAAGTTGTGTTTTAAAACAGAATTGCAGAATATATACAATACTGGCCTTAGGTGTGCATCCATTTCACTGAATTATGGCTTTTTATATATTCAGTGGAGCCACTTCACACATTACAGTTCTTAGGCGTACACCTGAAAATGTAAAGTGTGAATGTAACAGACACGTGCATCATGCTGGTACTATTGTCAGAGAGCCATGGTTGGCTGCAGCTTCCTGTTGAGGATCCACTTGGTGACAAACCAAATTTTTGTTTGCATATTGGGTGAAGTGGTTGGCTATAGTTTGATTCTCCATTGGGAGCAAGATTTAATTTTCATCCAGTTTTCAGCCAGACTTATGGAGAATGGTTGGGAATCTCTGTACATAGTAGTAGAAAGTTGCTAAGGAAATGAGAGATAAGCAGATCCCTCTTATTGAGTACCCCTGTAGGAAATCCCAGTTGTATTTTGTGTGCTTTTGGTTTACACTGCTTCCAGCCCATTTGGACTTGACTTTTGGCTAAATCTGGCTAGCAGTTTAGATCTAGACTTTAGTCATGGCTAACTTAAGTCTAGATTGCAATGGGTCTAAGATTCCATCCAACTGGAATCTGGTTCTCTACCCGTTCTCTGACATCCAAGACTGTGGGACATGAAACAACGACCTTAAGATACAGGCAGGCAGATTTTGGTGGAACACCAGGAAAACATCCTAAGGGCCAGAGCAGTTAGTCAATGAAACCAATTGCCAATGGAGGTGGTGGTCTCTCTGGCTCTGGAGATGTTCAAGCAAAGACTGAAGGGCCATCTGCCAGGGGTACTTTAAACTGGATTCCTGCACTGAGCAGGGAGTTGGACAATTGTTGAATGGCGTCATCCAACTCTATGATTTTATGGGTTGTATCTAATGTTAGTCCTAAGTAAAGTAGACCCATTGAAATGACTGACTATCACAAGTAACTTAATGAATAAATCACAAGCAACTTAAGGGTCATTCATTTCAATGGGTCTACTCTACATAGGAGTAACATCGGCTATTACCCTATGATTTATACAACCACACAGAACAAGGTCAAGTCACATCCCTTTTTCTCCCATTCCCCAGATTATCTTGTCTTGTGCACATAACATGCAGCTTGTTTGGAGTGTTTATCATGAGCACAAGTTGTAAAACATCACGCCACCATAAAACCTGTTTTGTTGATTGAGTTCTCTGATGTGCCTTATTGTGCATTTGTACTTGCGACCGATGACCTAGGTCTAGTTCACACATGCATGGCACTGCTTGATTTCCCTACACTTGACCACTGGCAGCTGGTTGTGTGAACCATCTCCATTGAAAAGCATTGTGCTTGTAAGGATGTGGGTATAAAGTGATTGGGATGTTCCGACTGTGATGTGAGATGGCCATTTGCATGTGCAAATCCTCACTGGATGTTGCAGTCATCAAGTGATTGCAAATCCTCATGGGATATTGCAGTCATCAAGTGATAGGCAACCATATGCAAAACAGCTCTTAGATTGTTGGTTGGCCTGAAGCACAGTATCTCTTCATTGATGTGACAGACCAACAAGGCTATAACCAGATATTTTGTGGTGGGTGGGTCCTATTGGGGAGGAGGCTTCACAGGACCAGTGCAAGACATTTTGCCATGTGAGGCAAAAGAGAAAGATGGTACATCTCCCCCCCTTTCTATACACAAAAACTGACTGGTAGTCGCAGATGGGGATCTTTCTGAAACACTGCTGATGGGACAGTATATTCCACCATGCATGAAGCAGCAGGCTAGCTAAGGGGACACAGGGCAGGCCAAGTGGTCCACAGCTCTCTCTTCCAATATCTGTGACTGCCTAACTCTGCCTAATGTAAGGGGTGGCCCTTGGGTTTCATGAGTCAATATAAATATAAACTAATCAGTGGCAGGTAGGTATCTACAGGTTTGGAGCAGGCTCAGTTCTTGCTGAGCATGTGGATAAAATTCTGCCCACAATTTTTCCCCATATAAAAAGGCTAGAGGCAGGCCTGCTCCAAGGTATCTAGAGAGGCCCGTCGAATTCCTAAGAGAGGGTAGCCTAACTCCCATGAGAGGTGAGCCAGCTTCTCACAGGAGCCCCGTGGCTGGGGCACAAGGGAGGACCAGCGGCTGGGTATGCAGGAGTGAGCAGTTAGCTAGGCTGGCCGGCAGGCCAAGCGAGTGAGGGAGTGGCCAGCCAGCCGGTTGGCCAAGCAGATAGGGTGGGCCAGCCGCAGCTGCAGCCTCCCACAGGAAAAAGAAGCAGTGGTCCCTTCTGGCAGGGGTGGGTGAGGAGAGTGGTGGAATCCACTGCTCTCCACGCTCCACTGCCTGATGTGAGCGTATCAGTCTGGCTAATGGTAGGGCTGGTCCTGGCTAGAAGCTTTCTTTTTGGGAAGGTAGCAGAAAAATATATATCTGGTGGCCTGGAATATGCTTGAGGAATCTTGACCACCACAGTGACCATATTCCTGCAAGCCGCATGCAGAATGGTCCTTTGAATGGTCTCTGCTTGGTGCAGGGTGTGCTCATCCTTGCTGCACGAATATCTTGGCTTAAACATCCTTTCATATTTTCAATCATTTAGTGTGTGTGTGTCTTCACGCAAAACAGATTAGCCAAAGATTGTTGTGAAGTCTGTCAAAAGAGAAGGGGGTTGCAATACATTTATTCAGGTCGCTTGACGTAAACATGCCATTTTGTTCTGCAAATGTGCTTCCAACTGCTTGAAAATGAAAACATTCAGGTAGATAACAGCCTGGGAATCAATGCCTTTGCTGAGCAATTTGACTACTTGCACCCTGCAGTCTCAGCTGTGCGTGGATTAGATATTAATGGTATATTATGGGAAATAACTCCATACGGATACTGCCAACCCATTAAGCTTTCACATGTTGTTTTTAAAGTGTCTGGGCACCGACCAGAAAACAGATTCCTTAAGATCATGCTGTGAACAATGCATCCCACAGCAGGAGTGAGAGAAACCTTAACTTGTGTTCTTATTACCAGAGGGCAGTGGCACAGCTCGGGCTGGAGCTTGGGGCCAAAGTTCAGGGCTCTGCAGCCCAGGGAGTCCCCAAATATCCACCTGCGGTCATGATGGTGCTGTGATTGAAATGAGCCTGAAATGTAAAACTGCACATGCTCAGAGTGCATTTTTCTCCCTCTCTCAAAATACTAGAACCCAGTGGGGTCATCCCATGAAGCTGATCGTTGGGAGATTCAGGGCAAATAAAAGGAAGAACTTCTTTACACAGCACATAGTTAAATTATGGAATTCACTACCACAAGATGTAGCGATGGCCACCAATTTGGATGGTTTTAAAAGATAATTGGACAAATTCCTGGAGGAGAAGGCCATTAATGGCTACTAGTCCTGATAGCTATGAGCTACCTCCAGTAGCAGAAGCAGTAAGTCTATATACACCAGTTGGCAGTTACTGGGGAACATGGGTGGGAGGATGCTGTTGCACTCATGTCCTGCTTGTGGGTTCCGGGTTGAGAACTGATTGGCCACTTTGTGAACAAAATGCTGGACTAGATGGACCCTTGGACCTTTCTACACCAGGCTGTTTGCCTGGGATGCCCCCTGGCTGGTCCCTGTGAGTCCAAACAACGTACAGGGACTCCTGGGGGCAGGGGTGGGGCACAGGATTTGCCAGGGATAAGGGATCCCTGGAAAATCCCGAATCTTCTGTGGTCCAGGGACATGGTGGTGGGCACGCACCCTTGGGGCAGCCACATTGTCCTCCTTTTTTGAAATGGGGGGGCATACACTTCCCATCTGGCCTGGGCATATTACCAGCTCTGCGTGGCCCTGTGTGTGTGTGTGTTTGTAGTGCGTGTGCTGTCACACCAAATGATGCTTGGGTCTTCTCTTTCCTGGAGCGGTGCCAGCCAATCAGGGATCATGTAGTCATTTGTGATGATGCCATGTTGATGATATCATTGAGGGCAAGCCAAGCCAATTCAGAGCAGGGGCAATGCTTTCTGTATTGCACTACCGTCACTAGAGCCTATCTACACACGCAGGATAAAACACTTTGAAAACATTTTGAAAACGGTCTATGGAGTGTGTCCTGGGCCCCAACAGTTCTCTAAACTGTTTTAAACCATTTGAAAGCAGTAGTGTAAATAGGCTCTCTGGATGGGTGCTGGGGGATGAGCCAAGGGAGTGTAGCTGCCACCTGAATGGATGTCTTGGGTGTAAGGGCCAGGCGTTCTCTGCTTGATATGCTCCACCCATTTCATTTGTTGCTGGTTTCTGCCTCCGCACAATGGGTGAACCGTTTTGCCCACTTCGGGAGATTCACCATTCAAAATCGCTCAAAGAGGGCACTTTGTTTTATGGCAGCTCTGAATGGCTCATCCCTAAAGAGACATGAGTGGCATGAATTGTGGGATTATTGTAATAGTAAAGTGCAACTGACCTAGTATGTTAATTTGGAATAAGGCGTTCCGCGATACGATTTTTCATTACGAAAGTGAATATTTGAAAGGGGGGAAATTTCAGTTCAATGCAACGTTTAGTAAGATTGACGCATCTCCCTGCCTTTGTGCCAGGCCAAAGAGGATTTTTGCAGGGTTGCTTTTAAATTGAACTTCCAATTCAGTTGCTGGGAAAAGCGCCAGATACTATCAGGCAGCATCTGTGGAGATATGACTTAAGTGAAATTCACAGAGAAGGGCTAATATAAATTTGGAGCTGAGTTAGAGAAAAATGGTTCAGCTGCGCCAAAGAAAGCTAAAAGCGGAATGCGATGCTTCGCAGAGCCTGGTGCAAGAGATGTTTGAAATGGTTTATTTCTTTATTTAATCGCGTTCCTTTATTTCTTCATTTACCACAGACATTATAGTAAGACTGACATAAAACATGGTACATCTGCAGGAGTGATCTGCATCGTAATATCGCTTCTCCACTTACACACATAAACTCCAATCCAAGCCATACTTGTGTCATGTGAACCGGGTCATTCTCACTCTTTCAAATCCAGATTACACTCAGGCGTTTTCTATAAATAATTTACACATTTTGGTAGTTCAAAAAGTAAGTCTAACTCCTCAGGTAACAAACCTTTTGCTTTTCAAAGTCCCTGTAATCTGAATACACCTGGATGTAGCTGCAAATAGTCACATACGAGCTGCACAAATGACCAGCTTGAAGTTACTGAGTTATATCCAATGTTAGTCTAATTTAAGCCACATTCATTTTTGAGGAGTCTACTCTAAGTAGGACCAACATGGCATAGAATCGCCATGTCTCTTGCATATCCCAAATTTCTGCCAACGGTCCGTTTCAAATATTTGTGGCAAGAAAAGCTGGTTTCTGCAACCTGTATCAAATATACAAATTAAATAACTTTGCTTAATTCCTCTTGCACAATTTCTTCTGCTGCGCATGAGGAGAGACAAGGAGCTATGCAAGCCACTGATGGCCAGCCATCTCACAGAGCTACTCCTCTATAGGGTGACCATATGGAAAGGAGGGCAGGGTTCCTGTATCTTTAACTTGTATAGAAAAGGGAATTTCAGCAGGTGTCATTTGTATGCGTACAGCACCTGGTGAAATTCCCTCTTCATCACAATAGTTAAAGCTGTATCTGGTCAAGAGGGCAGGGCTCCTACAGCTTTAACTGTTGTGCTGAAGAGGGAATTTCACCAGGTGCTGTATGCATACAAATGACACCTGCTGAAATTCCCTTTTCTCTACAAATGTCAAAGATACAGGAGCCCTGTCCTCCTTTTCATATGCTCACCCTAGAAACTCCTCTGGCTTCAGGTTTCATCAGACATTACCTATTACTGTTAAGCATGTATTCTCAGTCATGAAGGCTAGAAAGTAAGGAAGCTTGGGAAGCTAAATCCTGTGCCCAATATGACGTTCTGCGCATTTTAAAAAAAAATCTTTTTAATATTTTAAATTTTAACCCCCCGTGCTCCCCTCCCCCCAGGAGACCTTCAATTATACATTATTCTTCTTTCCAAAATTGTAAAGACTCTTTTGAAGGTATTTGCCCCTTCCCTGTTCTTAATACATATTCCAAAAATAGGCTCCATATATCTCCAAAATCATTCTTACTGGACATTCCCCTCTTTATTTTCATGTGTTCCGTGCATTTTCTGAACATGTGCAGAATCATAATGTATACAGTGCCCTGTGCAAATGCAATATTTTAAAAATAAATCTAGTTCCGAATGTAGAGTAAGCAATGTTTTTAAGTACAGGGTCAGGCACTGGATTCTTATGTAATCATATGTAAGTTTGGAGTCTTATGTAGCACAAATGACATCCTCCTCACATAATGGGAGAACTTGAAAGTTTGCAGAATTTTTTTTTTTTTTTTTTAACTTTAAATAAAGAAGCCTAAGGTGTGGCTGCAGGTGGTGATGCAAAAACTGCCTAATGAGGATTGAGCATGTTCAATAGGTGCAGAATGCTAGCTGAGTGTTGCAGGGGGAAGGGGAAATGGGGATAGAGCAGGAATGGATGGACCTTCCTGGAAGAGGGTACAGCTAGCCCTGGGAGTGTGCTATTGCACTCATGGGCTCAGTTCGGACGACACGATAATCAACGGAGGGGGGAAGAGGCAACTGTCAGTTGTGTTGCTTATTGTGTCATTTGGAGGGTATCACACAACGCACACACAACTGATGGTACTCTATTTTGGGCAATTAAACAACGGAGAAAAACAGCGAGCTTACACGTTGTGTATCCCAAAATCCGTTGTTTAAAGTGTCATGTGGAGGGAACTCCCCTTTCTCCACGTATTATTGCACTTGGTCATAGAGTTCGCCGGCCGGAGCAGCTGAAAACCCCCAGCTGCTCCAATACAGCCGACAGAACTTGCGGTGAATGATGGGATATGGCCAGGGGAGGGAGGAGGGAGGAGATGCAGCAGCCCAGAAGGATGCCGGGACTTTCAGCTGCGCGGCGGGGGGAGGGGCAACATGTCGTGTAGCAGGTGCCGCAAAATAACGCACCGTGAGTATGCTATCCCCCCTTCCGTTGCCTAAAGTGTCGTCCGAACTCAGCCATGTCCTCCTTTTGGGCTTCCTATAGGCAGCTGGTTGGCCACTGTGTGAACAGACCGCTGGACAAGATGGACCCTTGGTCTGATCCAACATGGCTCTTCTTATGTTCCTATGGCTGACTGCAACAATGAACAGTATCATTCCACACCATAACATTTTTTGCAGTTCCACTGTGAATTTATTTTTATATTTTGCAGAAAAGGGCTGTTTGCTGGAATAAAGCTGAAGAAGAAGAAAAAAGGAGACAAGGGGTTAACGATTGCAAACAAAGGAGCACTGGGTAAGACCTACTAGATCAACATTACAGCTGGTTAGAATGGAGAGTAAGCACGGAATGATGTCATCCTCCATGGCACAGGGCAATTGCTTTAGCCTATAGGCTGACCATCTGAAAAGGAGGACAGGGCTCATGTAACTTTAACAGTTGTAGAGAATAAGGAATTTCAGCCAGTGTCATTTGTATGCAATTAGTGATATTCCCTCTTCATCACAACAGTTAAAGTTGCAGGGGCCCTGCCTTCTTTTGTATATGGTCACTCTAGTATAGTGCCTGCAACTTTAACTGTTGTGATGAAGAGGGAATTTCACCAGGGACTAATTGCATACAAATGACACTGGCTGAAATTCCCTTTTCTCTACAACTGTTAAAGTTACATGAGCCCTGTCCTCCTTTTCAGATGGTCAGCCTACTTTAGCTGAACCTTCAAAATAAGTGATAAAATCAGTGATAGCATATCTGCCCTCATGAAACATGAATCCTGGCTAGGGTGCTTAGGGTGACAATATGGAAAGGAGGACAAGGCTCCTGCATCTTCAACCCTGCCCTCTTTTGTATCTGGTCAAGAGGGCAGGGCTCCTGCAGCTTTAACTCTTGTGATGAAAAAGGAATTTCACTAGGTGCTGTACGCATACAAATGACACCTGCTGAAATTCCCTATCCAATACAACTGTTAAAGATACAGGAGCCTTGTCCTCCTTTCCATATGGTCACCCTAAGGGTGCTTCCAGTGGGGTGTTTTGTCTACAAATATTTGGATCATAGAATCAAAGTGCCTGATACCAGTACACCACCTGGGGGCTGTTCAATTTTTATGCTGATATACCAGAAGACCTGGTCTAACACAGTGACCAAGAGACTGAACTATGAATCGGGTTTGACTCTTGCCTCTGCTGTGAACTCACTAGGTGGCCTTAGGCAAGCCACTCACTCTCAACCTCAGTCCCCCAATCTGCAATAAGGGGGGGAGGAAGATAATGCTACTGTTCTACCTTATAGGGATGTTGCAACTATATAATTTGAACATTTGAAAGCACTATAAGTATTATGTTTTTTTAAAAAAATGGTGCTAGTTTATGGTGAGTCACATGTGAAGCCACCAGCGGTGTGGGAGTTGCTTCTGAGTGTTGCAATCTCACACCCCACGGTGAATATTGTGACTTATGTGGATGTGACCAATCATGTGGAAAAAGTTGTGCATCCCTGCTCTAGGCCCAAGTTTCTGGAAATTTGCTGTGGATATTCATAGGGTGCCCATATTTGACAAACCAAAAAAAGAGGACACCCAGTGGGGGGGGGGCAAGAAAGTGGCTTTCCAGGGCCTCTGGAAAGCACATAATCCCCCCACCACCACCACCACCTTAAAGGCCCAATTGGAGCAAAGGAGGGGAAAGTGTTTCATTCCCACCCCTACTGCTCCAATCTGGGCCTTTTTCTATAATATCCAGTAATGACAGCTTTCCCCCTTAAAACCCTGATTGGAGCAGTGAGGGGAAAATGACGTGCCGCCACAGTAATGGCAGCCTTAAAGGGAAAGCATCTATTTCCAGGACATTATAGGAAATTACAGAAAATTCCTCCCTGACATCCAGGATAGAACAAAAACCAGGACAAATCTGGGGAAATCCTGACAGTTGGTCACCCTAATTCAGAGCAGATGGAAATGCACTCCGCACATGATAAGTCTCCTTCATCTGTTCTGTGTGCCTCTTGAATGCAGGCAAATCCATTTGAGGTCTTATATTGGCTTCGTCAGCACTCTGTGAAAACACAGGGAGTGGTTTAGTGACATTTCTTTATGAATTCAAACTTGATAAAACAATTCTGTTTGAAGCTGTTCAAAGCTTCAGGCCTTAAAGGCAAGCTTGATGTTATGCTAATCACATAGCACAAAGCTGAGGCCTAAATCTTTTTTTTAGTTTAGTGTAAGCATGTGTGGCCCTGATTTGTATTGGAACCACTGTGCTCTAGGAGGGGAGGACTAAACCTTTCCCCACCAATTTCACCCCCCCCATTCTGCCCCCACCTGTGAGGAGGGGGGGATTTAAGAAAAGGGGGAAAAATCCTTCTTCATTGGAGGCCTTTTTCTGTTTTCCCCCAAACCCCTGGTGCATGTTCAGGGGTGAAATTTCAGGGACAAATAGCTGGAGGTAGATTTATTCCTTTCTTCCTGGGGTGCAGTGGTCCCAATTTGAATTGGAGATGTGCATGCTTACATGAGAGAAAATCAAGCTCAGTTGCATGCTATGCAATTAGTGTAATGGTAGCGTTTGGGCCTTACTGGAGATTATTTATGAGGGTCCAAGAGCATCGAAACACAACGATGGTGATGAAGATGGGATATCTAGTTATTTCCACCAGCAACATTTCTTAGCAAGTTTTTGTACATCCCTGCTGGCAAGCTGTCATGAGGCAGTCTGAAGAATCTTCCTCTGAGGAGGAAGAAGTGGCAGAGACTGCAGCTTTACCCATTTCCCAGGACTTACCGGAGGAGGAGGAACAGCAGGGAGATTCCTCTGAAGAGCCCCAGGAAAGCCACCCTCTCCCACCCCCTGTTTCTAATGAGGAAGACTCGGGGCCTGAAGGAGTTTGTCCAGTAACTCCCCAGCAAAGGCGGCAGCTCAAACGGGCGGAGAAAGCTAAGCCCACAAGGCGAAGCATGAGACTGAGAAAACAGAGCACAGCTGATGCAAGCCTTGAGTAAGATAACAAAGGAATTGCACGCAGCTGTGAACAGGCTCAAGCAACTATAAAGGAGAAAGAAGTCAGAAGCTAAGATCCGTTGAGAACAACCGTCGTTTTCGGCTCTTGACACCCGGCATACTCCTGAATCGGAACCTGTGGACTGAACAACCGGCTTGACTATTTTGGCTCTGGACTTTGGACTGCTCTAATACTTGGTTTGACCCTCGGCTTGACATTCGGACGGACTGAACTTTTGGCGTGACCTTGGCTATTGGTAATTGGATTTTGGAATTGCAAATAAACCCTTTAAACCGTTAAAGGCCTGGCATTTTTCCCAGACATTCTTAGATAAGGGAGTTGGCAGGCTTCCTATACTAAGAGTCGTAAATACGACAATAGCAAGTAAGTAAAGTTCTAGGGCAAGAGTAGGAAACCTCTGGTTTGCACACTGTCCACAACCAGGCCATGTAGCCTGCCTTCTTTGCCCCAACCCTGTCTGGGCAGCAATTTAACTTGAAAAGAACCTCCCTCCTCCTTGCCCATTAAGATCCCTCCCCCTTCTGTTGGCTCCTATGGAAGGCTTTTCCAAGTCTAATTGTTGCAGGTTGGGGGGGCATCTTTGTGACCTAGGGTGACCAATTGTCAGTATTTCCCTGGATTTCTCCGGGTTTTTGTTCTATCCTGGGTGTCAGGGGGGGGTTTTCTATAATTTCTTATAATGCCCAGGAATGCATTGCATGAAGGGAGTGGAGGAGGGGGAAAGCACACACCCCTCGCCCCTCTGCTCTAATCGGGGCCTTAAAGGGGAAAGTATGTCATTCCTGGACATTATACAAAAGGCCCAGATTGAAGGGGTGGGGTGGGAATTACATGCTTCCCCCTCCTCTGCTCCAATTAAAGCCTTTGTCTGTATGTGTTGTGTTGTGTATCAGTGAATAGGTGTATATGCAAATGAGATGTGTATGTGGGATGACACCCCCCCACACACACTTATCATTGACTCACACAGTTTCCACTTTGGTACCACTCACGTTTTATAAGGGGCCTGACGCTCGAAGGTAAACCACAAGGAAATGTGGCCCGTGGTCTGAAAATCCTCCACTCACCCCCTCTAAAATCTATATTTTATAGGTGACTCTTTCTTTCTTTCTTTCGTTCATTCGTTCATTCATTCGTTCATTCTTCATCAGGCGAACATGAGGACACTGAAAGCCTGCACCAAGAAATCCTTGCTGCTCAAGATGGGGAATATGGAGAAATGGTGTTTGATGATGGTGCCTCTACCAGTAGCTTTGGTGGCTCAGGGCCTTGGAGGAAGAGGTATTGTGCCACTGGATCACAAAATGGCCGCCTAGTCTTTCTCCTTGCTGAAGAGGCACTGATGTTGTTAACATAGCCAATGACAGAAAACCAATGTTCCTGAGAGAGATTATCTCCTGCTTATTGTGCTTATCTGTAACCTGGCAGGATGTACTTGTCAGCAAATTATTGTCCCCAGAAGACAAACTTCCACCAGGTGGAAGTCTGGGTTTGGAGAGAGCGATGGGAGGAGAACCAGGAACAGGCCCTGCCACCAACACATGGCATGGAGCATGGACAGTAATTGCCAGAGATTGTCACAGGTGCTTCCAGGGAAAAAGAGACCCACGGTCTTGATTTAGCTTTCCCTGTTGTCAGTAGGAAGGCAGCTGCTGACTTCAGTGGAAATTGGATCAACCTTCTTGCTGTGTGTTATAGCTGAAGCTGCAAAGTAAATATGCAGTGATATTTCTCATACGCCAGAGGTAGACAGCCATATAAACTGAAGTTAGAAATGTGTCTGGATAGCAAGCAAATAGACGTCTAAAATATGTAGCATTTTTTCTCTTTGGGATGATGGAACTCCAATTTGCAAATGGGGAAAAAGCATCTACGCTGTCAGGACTTTTGTCCAAAATAAGTCTTGAACTGATATTCTGAGGAATGTTTGGCCAGGATTCAGCCAGAATACTACCAACCACCCAGTTCTGGCCAGCAGAAGGAACTGTAGGAAGATCAAGCAGATGGGCAGGGATGCTTCTTAAGAATGATAGGCCAAACCAGGGCCTAATCCACACCAAGCAGGATATTGCACTGTGAAAGTGGTATGAAAGTGGTATATAAAAGGCAGGAGCCACACAACTGCTTTATAGCGGTATTGAAGTGCACTGACAACTGCTGGGGCCCACTGACACATGCCATGTACCACTTTCATATCGCTTTCATTGTGCTATATCCTGCTTGGTGTGGATTAGGCCCTGGTCAGGTGATACTCCTGAATTTCTATGAAAGCTTCTGGGGCAGTCAGTCAGTTAGGTCTGAGTAACCAAGAGAGGCCTGCCATGCCTTCCCATAGTAACTTGCCCTGAGGGCCCCTTTATAAAATGTGGCATGCATATTCGTCTGCCAAAATATGACCTCAGTTTTCACATTAAGTGTTTTGAGGAGCTGCCAATGAGCTATCCAGGATGAGGGTGGGGCATCTTGTGGCCCTCCAGATTTTTCTGGCCTGCAACTTCCATCAGCTCTAGTCAACGTAGCCAATGATAAGGAATTTGTAGTCCAAAGCATTTGGAGGGCCACACGTTGCCAACCCGTGATCTAGGCCTTCACATTCAATCCTGACTCAATTCTGGAGCCAGAATTTTCTGAACAACAGAAGCTACAGTTCAAATCTGAGGTGTTTTGCTGGAACACCTGTGCTTTGTGGTGGACCGATGGTGGTGATGTGGCCTGCTTTACAGAGGATGGTCCTCTACTTGATAGGCTGTCTGAGGGCGTGTTCTCTATATGAAGGCACCATCTATTTGAAAGGTTGCCCAGTCCAAGTCTGGTTTAAAAATAAAGAACCGGGGAGAACAGTGGACTTGAAGTTGCCCATCCACAGTTAGCAAGCGCCTGAAGAGCAGCAGACTGAATGGGCACACAGGTAGTCACCTGTTCACAGTCTCCTCCACCAGAGTGGGGAAAAAGTCTATTTAAATTATAGTAATTATTTCTAAATTTATGCTTTTACATTCTGGGGCATGCACATTTTATGCAAGTGAAACATTTCCTCTTTGGGGAGCAATGTGTAAGTGGTCATGCTAGGTGGAACGAGAAGTCCTTTTTAATGTAGTGAGGCCATTCCATCTATACACGGCCCCAGAACTATTGTGGGTTACTATTTATACAATACTGGAGCAGAATCCAATGGGGCATTTACACCCTTGCTGATTCTCTTGCATCCCACAGATTCTGTTGCACAAGTGGTGGGTCTTACTGATTCCATTGCGCTCGCGCAACAGAGATTTCATGCTTCCAAGAGGAAACTCTGAAACAAGCAGAAACGCTCATTTCTGAATAGGACAGGTTGGCGGAGCAGCCTTATGCAAGCTCCATCGACCTGCCCGTTCCAGAAACACCTGTTTTTTGTTCATTTCTGGTTGCCACCGGAAGCACTAAATCTCTATTTTCGCAAGTGGTGAATGCTGCTTTTGGGCGGGAATTGGTGGAATACAAGAGAATCAGCAGAGGGAAGAAGTACTTTCCAGACCAGTTACCGGAGGACTTTCAGGGACTAAATCCAAGACTTTATGAATTATCTACCGCTGAACTTTGGGTCCTTCCTTAGGCTGTATTAGCTCCATGGGTCACCTTCAACTTATGTCTGATCTTGGTGGTAGTGGGGAAATGTGCTAAGCTAAATCACCTTATAGTTTTTCAAGATGAAAAAGTACAACTTCTTAAAGGCTGATGCATATCTTTGTGTCCCGAAATGGAAACAGAGCAAAAGTGGAGTCGAAGATTCATGAAGGGGAGGTGAAAACTCAGAATTATCAGGTAAAGTACAAAATGAATGGCCAATGTCTACAATGAATGACCCCATACACCTCTATCCGCACTCTGTTCCAAGAGGAAGCTATATGTTGTATTTCATCCTTGCAGATTGCTATAACAATCATCGAGGCTCGACAGCTTGTCGGTGAGAATATTGATCCGGTGGTGATTATAGAAATTGGGGATGAAAAGAAACAGACAACAGTCAAAGAAGGAACCAATTCACCATTTTACAATGAAGTATGTCAATTATGAAATGTTGTCCTGTTGCTGCAAAATGATATTTTGTGTTTTGTTTTGTAAAAAAAATAAAAAAAAATAGTTGAAATGCCAACTCTGCCCCCTGGGTAGGGCTCAGTGCATCAATCTTCCTACCTCAAGGTATACCGGCATTACCCAGTTAATTGTAGTAATTTATGATGTTCTGTAAAGAATCCTGGGGAGTGTAGTTTGAGTGTGCTGGGCATTTTGTTAGAGATCCTTAATATTCTTCTCCAGAACTACAATTCCCAGGATTCTGTGGGGAGAAATAATTATTATTTAACATGGCGTTCCAGTAGAAGAGAAGCAGGGGATACATTACTGGTGATCACCCCATAATTGTTTTTAATTCATAGCAGCCAGAGCCACTCAGCCCCGATCAAATCGGAACAAAGCTGCTACATGAGAGGAGAGAGTAACTTTTTCCCAATTATCCCCCCCATACACATTGCTATTTGGCCTATGGTGGAAAACGTACAGATTTCCTCCCTGTTAATTGCCATAGCTTACCGGTATTATTTGTATTGTTGTTATTAATAATTCACTAATTGGCTGTACTGTGTCCTTTTTTCTCTCCCTCAGTATTTTGTGTTTGACTTCATTGGGCCCCAAGTACATCTGTTTGACAAAATCATCAAAATCTCTGTGAGTACACACATCCTAGCTGGCAAGGACCTGAATTGTCATTCTGAGACAGGAGCTTTTGAGAATAATGGCGGAAGGAGAAACGAGATGAGGGGTTTCTCAATTATGTAGAAGAACAGGGACAAGTAGTTGTACAAATGCACAACTCATTTGATTGGCTAGTAATTTGCTCCTGCGGTTTCAAACTTTGGATTTCCATTTTAGAATGAAAATATCATTACAAGTAATATTAAGTTGTCTCTTTTCTGTTATTTGGTTCCTGCATTTTATACTGCACTCTCAGGTGGCAAGGTGGCCTGCTTAGAGGGCAGTCCTCAGTTTTGTAGGGTGGCAGAAGACAGTCCTCTATTTGAAAGTATCTTCTATTTGATGGGCTGTCCTGTCCAAATCTTTATCATTAAAGATAAAAGACTCATTTACAGCTACCTCCTGGACAGCAAACTCAGTAGCAGGCATACGCAGGTCACCTAGAAGGTCTTCTCTACTATGTTGAGATGTCTTACATTTTAGTAATGATTTCTAAATTTGCACATGAATGTATACATTTGCATATGCAAATGTTATGCAAATCAATGCTCTCTATTGTCCCCCTTTTTTTTTGGCAATGCATAAGCGGCCACCCTGTTCTTATATCAACATTTAAGATGAGACTGTAAATACCAGATCTTAGAAGAATATAGGAAGTAGGACAAAATCTCAGCTGGTATCTGAAAAACACGTATCTCTGTGAAATCATTGAACGACTGGGATTTGCTTTGATTGAGGGTGTGATCCTTGATTTCTATGCTCAAACTACAAGAGAGTGGAGCTTTTAAAAGATACATTAACCTACTGCGTCAATAATATTCACTGCGCTGGTCATGAAATTAATTTTAGCTGTCCTTGCTGCACTGTTTTGGGAATCCAACATTGCCAACATAATAAAATGGAAAGAATGAGACAGATATGTTCTCCATGGGAACAGGTTGCATCATGCCAGGCAGAAACCTTTATTCACCTCACTCTGTATGAAATCTGTATGAAATCTGCAAATGAACAAAGACAATGGTGTTATTAGCCCTTGGAGCCATGAACAACTTCACGGTCATTATTGAAAGAGGTACAAGGAAGTCAGCAGGTTGAATTCCACATATTAATTTAAAATAACCAGCTTGGCCTTTGAACAAAAGATATTTGAGAGTCAATTGTATTTTAGATTTGAGTATATATTCCATGCAGTATTTTGAATAGCTGGTGCTATTCTGCTAACCAGAGGTCTTTGTGGGATCTACATCCTACAGACCACCCCATTATACCAAGCCACACATAAAAACTACAGGGGGTGGAAGACCTTGAACATCTGCTGGTGTCATTCTCTGCTCATACCCTCTTAGCATTTTCACACCTGCAACTGATATTGGCTTCTCCATAACCAGGGTTCAGTCTTTGTGTGGTGGAAGTGGGGCTCTCCTGCACATCTCAGATCAGGGGTAGGCAACGTGGTGCTCTCAAGATGTTTTAGAATACAGGCTCCACAATCCCTGACCATTGACTGTGGTGGCTGGGGCTTATGGCAGTTGTGGTCCAAAAATGCCTGGAGAGAACCTAGTTGCCTTATCCAGCCAAACATAATATGAGCCAGATTCTTCACGCAGAGGCTCATGCCTGTGGATATCCATTTTTCATTTCCTCTCCCCCTCCCCATTTTTGAAGGGGAAGGATCGTGAGAATGCCTGGCATGCACATTACTTGAATGGTTGGAATAGGCATGGGAGGGCCCCTAGCTCAGTGGTAGAGCACCTTCATTGCATGCAGAAGGTCCCTGGTTCGATCCCCGGCATCTCCAGGTAGGTCTTGGAGAACCCCTGCCTGAAACCCTGGGGAGCTGCTGCCAGTCAAGGTCAACAGTATTGACCTGGATGGACCAAGGGTCTGATGCAGTCCAAGGCAGTTGCACATCCTATGTTGCACTTGCAAACTCCCCTGCCACGTGAAAACTGAAACTAGTGGGTGAATGCCTGCACTGCAGATCCAGAGTTTGGAAACCCTTAGCGAGGTCCCTGCCCTGCGAGGGCCCAAGTCCTTGCCATTGTCACCCATCGCCCACTCATTTGCCCTTTTTCTAATGGGCCCAACCTTGATGGCTGTCCAGAAGGAGATATGAGCAGAAGCTCCTCCTTTCGATGCCTCCTCATTCAGAAAAAACAGGTGAACAGGCCACGAGAACAAGGCAGAGGAGCCAAGCCCAGACGCTCTAGGCATTGGCAATGGGTTCTCTTGGCAAGTGCCTGACCCCTGGCACTAGCCCTGAGCAGCTGTGCCAAGGCTCGAATCTAAGTTGGCAAGAATGTACATCTCACATAACTTCTGCATTGTATTCTGGGCTGATCTCGTTCAAAACAGAGCAAAAGAGTCTCAAAGGCATTTCCTAGTGGGTTTTCAAAAATACACCATGTTCTTACTCTAAGAGCCTTCCAGAATTTTTTATTAGTGCAAACAATACATAGCTAAACCTTAGTTCATGACAAGGGGAATCTAAATTGTTTCCCCTCAAAACAGCACAGTTTTACTTATTTATTTTATTTCATCTTATGCAGGGCAGGAAGGAGCAGCAGAGGTGATCTTCACCTCCCTGTCCTCCTGCTTTGCATTTGCACTAGATGGTTGTTTTTGCCCATCTAGCGAAAGTGTTTCGAAGAGGGAGGGAAGGAAGCTGGAGAGTCCCCAGGATAGCTCGTATCCTGGCCTCATCAGTCTCCTTCTCTCCGCACCCATCAAAATGCCCCCTTTTCCCCCTCTCTGAGGTCATGTTCCTGAACTTGGAGAGGTAGCTGGCAAAGTTCTTTTCACTCTGCCTGCAAGGGGGAGGGGAGTCAAATCATGGATTCCCCCCAATGAGGTTAAAGTACTGTCTCCAACCTCAGATCTGGGAATGGCCCCTGAGACACTGTTTAGGGGCTATAGGATTGCACCCTTATTTATTTTATTGAATAGATTTATATAACACTGACCATATTTTAAAATATTTTAAGCGGTTTACATTAAATACATTAAAATACATTATGACATGGATTAAAATACAAGTAAAATACATAATCTAAAACATTTATACAACATTAAGCCCAGTTAAAACTAATGCAACATTTTGATTACAAACAAGCAAACTGGGCAGCACACTCATCCAGGGAAGGTAAAGAAATAGGTCTTTAACTGGTACTTAACACATGCTGTCGTTGGCACATCAACTTAGTCATTCCGATGCATCCATTCTGGCCATGCCACATTTCCCAGTAACTAAGTCATATCTTGGGTTCCATTTCTTGGATATGCTAGATGGTGAAACAACTAAAGCAGAGCCAGGGACAGGTTTTAATATGTATGATAGTCGCTGTCTGGTATTGAAAACGCTGTTACTTAATCCACGTGAACAGTGCTTGATCTCTGCTGGACAAATGTCTCACATGCCCAAAGTGTAACCTTTCCTGCATTTCCCCCTAACAGGTTATGCATAACAAGCTGATAGGGAGCATATTGATTGGCTCCTTTAAAGTAGATTTGGGGACAGTTTACAACCAGCCAGGTAAGAGAAACATTTTCAGTCCAACTCTCCTTTTGTTAAATGATGTGTTTTCCATAAATTGGGTGCCACAACTGAAAAGGCCCTTGGTTGTGCAGCCACCCGGCTAGCTTCCTTCAGGGGAAGATGATCTAAGGATCCATGCAGGTATATCCTTGTGCATCTAGTCAGGGCATCAGGCCAATAAGTGTGCCTTCCTCTTGTTGATAAATATGTCTGTCCCCACCCTGAAGGGTATCCCAGCTTCAGAACAAAGTTGGATCCAAGGTCCAGCCCTTGTGTTCATAATGCAATGTTCTTCAGAAAAACCAGTCGCTCAGAAAAACCAATCGTCGATACATACACTAATGACAGAACTGCTCATTGCAATACACACATCCTGGTGCAGAAAATGGCAGCTATGTGCCCAGTTTCCTTGACCTCTCCTTTAATGTATAATGTAATTTACTCAGGACGATGTCATTACGACATTGTGCATGTCCTTATCCATGCCGCGCGTCATTGGCTGCTTATGGGGAAGGATGAGGTGGGTGGGAAATGCTTAATCTCATGCTGTCACGATAAGGATACATTATATTAGATATTACAGTGATGGGTGGGGAAAAGTGGAGGCTGGTGGCTCCAATTTCAATGGGGCTGTGAATCCATTCCGGGTTTCAGCCAGAACTCTAAAGGAGCTATCCAAGCCCATGGGCCTATTCTAGGAATAAGGTTTGGCACCTTGCAGAGCTCCTTTAGGGTTCTGGCTGGTTCTGACTGAAACCCGGAATGGATTCACAGCCCCACCAAAATTGGAGCCACCAGCTTCCACTGGTGGGGGACTAGACATATCTGGCGGTGAAGAGGCTGTCACAAAAACATGTATATCATGTATATCATAAAGACCCAGCCTAGGATAAAGCTATATCTCCAAAAATTGCCATCTAAGGAATTGTGGTATTTACATTTGTCAGGTTGAAAACATTCTGCTTCACTGATACTTCTCTTGAGAAAGGAGGGCGCTTTCTTCATTTCGAGAGCATTCCCAATGTTATTCGCATGGCAGATAGGATAGCTATGGCCCATAACTTGCTGACTGCTAATGCGCACGTCCTCTTGAGAGGCTGAGATTTCAAAACCTCTCCTGTGCACCCTTCATGCTTGTATGTTGTTTCCAGGTCATCAGTTTTGTGACAAGTGGGCCCTCCTCACGGACCCTGCCGACATTAGGACAGGAACCAAGGGATATCTGAAGTGTGATATCAGCGTGGCAGGGAAAGGAGACACAATACAAGCCCTCCAGAAAGCAAGTGATGCAGAAGAACAGATAGAGAAGTACAGCATATGACTTAATTACTTTCTATCTGGCTGGTCCTCTGATTCTGGGTATAGACAGCAACTGCAGTACATACGCCTACAGAGTGGCTTGTGCTGATGGAGCTACAATCATATTCTTGACCCAAGGGGCAAATCCATCCTGCTACAGGGGCCCAGCTCAATGGCACGGGTGCAGAACCTCAGACTCAAGGGCCAAACCCGGCCCTCCTAAAGTTCATATGTGGTCCTCCAGGATTTCCCCAAATAGTCATACCCCCTTTCCCCAATCGCCTATGGTTTCCCAACTTTTGTGCAGTTTTTCTCCTGTTTAAAAGGTTGAAATGCCTTTCCTAAGGCTTAGTGATTGGCAGTAAGGGCTTTAAGCTACAATATCCTGGTATTTTGGGACCCGACTCTTTTGGAATGCACCCCCCCTCCCCAGAGCATCTCTAAAGCAGAATTCAGCCCTCAGGCTGAAAGAGGTTCAACACCCCTGCTCTATGGCAAATGTGAACCAGTAGCAGGCACTCCCTTTCTGCAGGGAACCCTGGGAATTGTAGTTTGGTGTGTGGTGTTGGGGATCTCTAGCAAAGAAGCCTTCACTCCCAGCAAACTGCAATTCTCAGGATTTTTTAGGAGGAAGCAGTGACACTTAAACTTGGGTAAAACCAAGTTTGTACTGTACATGTACCCTCGTCATCCCAATTTCAATCCCATTAATGAAATATTACTATCCAATATTAGATCAGAGTCTCATATGAAGTACCTGAAGCTGGACTACTACTAGTCCTGATGACTATGTGCTACCTCCAGTATCAGAGGCAATATGCCTATGTACATCAGTTTGTGGGGAACATGGGTGGGAGGGAGCTGTTGCAGCCATATCCTGCTTATGCGTTTCTGCTCAACGGCTGGTTGGCCGCCGTGTGAACAGAATACTGGACTAGATGGACCCTTGATCCGATCCAGCATGGCTCTTCTTATGTTCTTACTATAAATGTTTGTATTTTCCCTCATGTATGAGACACCCCAGGCATAAAAGGTTACAGTGTCAGGGAGAAAGGTTGTATCCTCCCTATTTCCCTGACATGCTAGCATTTTACATGCAAGAACATTCTTATAAGGCAGGGCGTTCAAACCTTTAACCACACAAGTAAGTCCAACTTCATGGTATAGGGTAAGGGGGAAATTCCTAAACATATTCCAAAGGATTACAGTGGGCATTTTTTTTTTGGAGCCTTAGGTCCAGCCCTATGATTAGGTAGCATGAAGTGGCCAAGTAGTGGATGATGGGTGAATGTGTGTGTGTGGCAGCAGCAGGGCCTTTGTTCCATCTCCTTGAGCCCCCTGCCTGTTCCCATCCTCTTGAGCTGGTGGCCCAGTGGTGGTGATGTTTGGGTGTTGCTGGCCTAGGCTGGCTTGCCTAGTCGCCTTCTCTCAAAAAATCCCAGACAATGCTCTTGAGGAAGGATCTCGACCAAGTGAAAAGGTAGAGAGGCAGCCAGCACAGGTGAGGAACTTCAATTAAGGATGGACAAATCTGTCTGTTTCAGTTTCTCTCGGTCTCTGATTTTTCCAGTCTTATGTTCAGTTCATCTCGAACGTTCATGATTTCTTCAGACTTAAGTTTAGTTTGTCCCAAATGTTGAGAATGTTTTAAAAAAATGAAAATTCATAAATAATTTTGTGCATATTTCTCTTAATACCTGCATTTTGTAGGCATTTTTTACCTATTGTACAATTCCCCTCGAAAATAATGCATTTTTGTCCACTTTTTTAAATCGGCGAATTCCAATGCAAAATTTGGAGACATGCAAACTTTGAAGGATAACATTGCTTTGGTTTACATAGTCAGTTGAAAAGTTGTAAGCAGCTAAGTTCAGATCAAAATGTGAACTGAATTATTCACCCCTCCACCCCACCCCCCACCCCCACATACCTAACTTCAACATCAGGCATCACACGTGTGCCTGCGCTACTCTGTTCACATAACGCAGGCTGGCGCTGCTGCATTATATCACTGGTTGGAATGGGCAGAAAGCAGGCGCCAAGCTGAGCTGTGAGCGAACAGCAATGAGGTGTTGGAGGAAAGCCAGCGGCTTGCTCTGTACTCCCCTAAACTGACCTGCTACCCTCAGGTGTGGTACAAGAGACTGTCTTGCTGTCAGCGTTGAAAGAAGATTCAGCTGCCAATCCAGTCATCTTCTGTACATGGATTGGAAGCGGGGGGGATGCCATCTTGTCCTTTCTCACACACAGCAGTGTGTCTTGGGCTGACCCCGAAAGGGCCTCTTTTTGCATGGCTGTGAGGCTCATATGTTCATTAGGCTATGGTGATTCCCCATTTGTGGCCACTGGACTCTTAGATCCAATTCTCGTAAACAGAATCTGACAGTCTTGCAAAAGAATGACTGCATACATTGGGTTCACGTCCCTCAACAAAACGAGTGGAGGAGATGCAATTCTCGGCGGGGGGACAATTGGAACATCTCTAGGGCATTGTGCGCATTTATTTGTGCGGCTCCCTTTTATAGTTCACATGAGTAGAAACATTTTAGTATGCGTGTATAGAGAAAAGGTTGGACGAAGAATGTATCACTTAGGGTTGCCATATGTCATATTTTGCAGTGGACAGTCCTCTGTTTGAAAGGCTATCACAGGACAGTCCTCTATTTGAAGGCATCCTCTATTTGAAAGGTTGTCCAGGCCAAGTCTGGCTTAAAGATAGAGAACCATGAGGAGGAAGAGCTGGATCTTGAAGATGCCTGTCAACAGCACCTGGGCAGCAGATTGAGCAAGGCACAAATGTTACATGGTCATAGTCTTCCTTCCTATGGTTCGATGTATGGTATTTCTATTTAAATCGGAGCAATTCTTTCTAAATTTGCATATTTCTCTATAAATCAGCATATGCAAATTTTGTGTGAATATATGGTAATTTTGTTCTCTTTGAGTGAAGAATTTACTCTTTTTTGGCAATGGATAAGTGATCACCCTACACGTGATATTCCCCATTCTGAAACACATAGGGACACACTAGACGAGGAGGAGCAAGAAACTGCATGAATGGCATTTAAAAAGTAAATAGGCATGGGGCTGATCTTCATTGGCATGACAGGGTTGGCATAAGGTTAAGGCCCCTACCCACTGCCGTGGTCCCAATTTGGATTCCTCCTGCCCCCATGCCTGCTCTTTGCTTTTCAAAAGCCATTCACAAATTGCTACTTGTATGAATGATGTTTCATCGAGTTTGGCCGGACATCAGGAAAAGCTTCCTGACTGTTAGAGCAGTACGACAATGGAACCAATTCCCTAGGGAGGTCGTGGGCTCTCCCACCCTTTAGGCCTTCAAGAGGCAGCTGAACAGCCATCTATCAGGTATGCTTTAAGGTGGATTCCTGCATTGAGCAGGGGGTTGGACTCGATGGCCTTATAGGCTCCTTCCAACTCTACTATTCTATGATTCTATAACCCTTGGTTCTGTGCACGTGTTCTTTTGAAATCACAACCTTTTCATCAGAGAATGTTTCTCATTTTCCATTTTTTCTCTAGGAATCTCCTGATACCCAAAGGATTTCCATCAGAAAGGCCTTGGGCTAGATTTTACGTGAGAATCTACAAAGCTGAGGGGCTCCCCAAAATGAATTCTAGCATCATGGCCAACGTCACCAAAGCATTCATGGGTGACAGTAAGGACCTCGTCGATCCGTTTGTGGTAGTCACCTTTGCAGGTCAAATGGTAAACAGGGACCGTAGCACTCACAAAATGTTGCATTTTCCTGTCAGTTGACTGCTTGCAATTTTTATTTTCTTCATGCTATTACTGTCAGCAAGAAGTTCATGAAGCCTTCAAATTGCTGCCATGCATTTTGAGTGAATTGTAGATTTCACTGTACATTAGTAGTAAAATCGATTTTAGTGCTGTCAAATGGTATGCCAGCTTATTACATTAATGCCATCTACTTTCCAAACACAATAAAAAAAAATGAAAGATTAAATATTGAAAGGAATCCCAGTCTGAATTTTAAGCCCCTAATTATGTTTTGGCCTTATATGTGATACAAAGTATATTGGTTTTATACATTTTAATTGTCATGGCTCCCTTCCCTACAAGGGATCTTGGAACTATAGTTTGGTGAGGTGTCAAGAATTCTCTGTTAGAGATTTCTAGGACCCCTCTCATAGAACTACAGTTCCCAGGGTTCCCTAGGGAGAGTGTTTGACTGTGAAACCAATAGAATAGACATGCTCTTGCTGAACCCTTCTTGAAATATTCCCAGTCTAAATATATATGGTGACAGTTTCACATGCTTACTGAAATAGACCTATATAGATCCCCCCCAGTATCTCTCTCTCTGTGATCACGATTGACATAGTCCAATTTGTAAAGAACTTAAGAGCCTTGCTGGATCAGATCAGGGATCCATTCAACCCAGCATCCTGTTTCAAATAGTGGACAGCAAGATGCTCCAGGAAACTCACGAAGCTAAACTAGATAAGAAGTGGAACATAGAACAGTGTATTGTGGGAACTCAGTATAAATCACTCTCTCTCTGTACACTTTAACTCTGTTCAGAAGATAGAACTCCTCACACGTCCAATCAATGTATGAGTGGGGAGCAGGGCTGCAGCAACAAGCCATGTCCCCTGGGATTGTAGAAAGTCTCTCTCCCTGTAGATGTTTGTGCTCCAACGTGGAGTCAGTATACGTTAGATTGGGAGGGAGGGCATGGCTGCTCAAGGCAGTCCCCCTCCCCCTCCCCCGCCACATGCATGGTGATGGAACTCATGAGGCCTTTTTCTGAATAGGGCTATTGTGTCATGTTGCAGCCCTTCAACACGATGCAACTGACGTTACAGCCCTAAGTACAGTTAGGTGGAAGAACCAGTTAAATGAATGGACCTTAACTTTATTCCACCATTCCTGCAATAATCTCAGGGTGGTGTTCAAGAGTTATGTCATTTGATCCTGACAACAACTCTATGAGATAGGCTCAGGTGAGAGAGAGAGAGAGAGAGAGAGAGAGAAGGCAGGCATGTCTAGGGATGTTGGAGGAATCCATTTGAGGGATGGAGTTCAACGAGCGTTCATTGTTTTGCACTCCCCTCCCCAGACTTCAGTATGTTTTCTGCTTCAGAGCCCAACTGCAGCAAGTTGGGCCAGTTAGCAAATTTTCTATAATTTTTTAATTTGCGCAAATAGCAGCAACAATTTGCACAAATTATGCAAATTGCAGTTGCGCAAATTGTACAAATCGGTGCAAAATTCGGCTGCAATGTACGCAGATGTTTGTACAAATTACAGCTTAGCACACACACAAAATACGCAAAAAGTTCCCGGAGTTTAGGGAACACCTGCGCCTCAGCCCACAAATGCAAACTGAGTCAGGCACACTGCGTAACTCCATCAAGCCAACAAATGAACAGATTTCCCAATTATTGACATCCCTAGATTTGTCCAAGATTGCGCAGTGAACTTTATAGTAGAATAAGTTTTTAATTCAGGTTTCTCCATTCCAATATGTTCTGCTGCAAAATTCAGCTATTGGTGTTTCTGTCTCTGACAACAGAGAACAATTATTTTCATATACCCCTCACCTGACCCTTTTTGAGACCAGGGCTCCATTGCTCTTCCACCCCTCATTATATGCTGTATTCAGAATGTCCTGTTTCTCTGTTTGTACTTCACTGCCTTCTCTTCAGTTTGTCTGCATCCTTAAAAAAATATGACAGCTATCATTGAATTGAACACAACTTTGGTTCTGTATTGCATTTGTTGCTGCTGTTTTTAAAAGACAAAATTTTGCAGAAAAGATGTGTGTGGAAACTTCCATCTCTTCTCATGCAGGCAAATAGATAGAAGAGATAACATCCATATGTATTAAAAATCAGGGGCAATTTTAATTTTAATGAAGCTGTTTTGCTCTTTGCAAGACTGGCTTGCAGAAAAGTACAGACATTTTGAAGTATCACTAATTACTCTACTTTAGATAACGGTGTTTTCAAATAGCCTTTTATTTGGAAGACCTTGATATACAGAATGTGCTGAAAGCGAAGACAAAGCAATCCATCTGGATTCTTCGCCTCAATGGGCTTGATCCAGACTTATTGCACATAATTAGTAACATATGCTGCTGAGTACTTTGAGGTGCTTGCCACTGCGTTTGCCACCCCTGCTCAAATTCCTGTGAGCAGACCCACTGCCTCAATTCTGATCACACTGCTGATTTGCTCCACTGTCTACTACCACATCCCTTTCATCCATGGCGGGGAAAGCTTACTATGTTGGAGCAGGTCAACATAATAGGAATTGGAGGGCTCCCTTGACTATTGTAGAGGTATCATATTCTCCAGCCTCAATCCCCCCTCTGGTTCAGAGGAGAACTCAGCGGGGGAGAAACATAATCCGGTAATCCATCATCTGCTACTCTAGGACCTTCCAGGTTTTGCTCAGTACTTACCACTTTCATGTTGTATGAGCCAGTGGCTCCAGAATTGGACAATGGCCTTTTAAGGAGTAGACAACTCCTTAGAGGACAGAGTTAAGTGCAAATCCAGACCTGCCAGCTTTCAGAAGGTTTCAGAAGGCTTCTACATGTTGCTGAGACAACAGCTCTTCCTGAGCAAGTTCCAGCCAACATAGATCTGCCCAGGGTCCTGAAAGACCTGGCCTCTTCTTCCTAGGCAAGCCTCTCTTATCTTCAAGGGAACCTTCCATCCCCACTCTCTGTGAAGTAGGTTCATCACTGATTTAGGGGCAAATTCCCCAAATAGCCTCTGGTCTTTCATTTTAGGGACGGACCACAGTACAGAAGAACTGTGCTGACCCTGTGTGGCATGAACAGGTTATCTTTAAGGAAATGTTCCCGCCGCTGTGCCGAAGGGTCAAAATCCAGGTGTGGGATGAAGGGAGCATGAATGATGTTGCCTTAGCCACTCACTTCATAGACTTGAAGAAGATATCAAATGAACAGGATGGCGATAAAGGTAAAAGTGGCATATGTGTCGGCTAAAAAGCTCTGAAACCTTAAAACTGCCTGCGCTGTAAAGATGCTGTAGTCCTTATAGAACTCTCTTTCCTGCAAGACCAGCAGAACACAAGCCTGAGAATCTTCGAATACACAGTAAAACTTTTTAATCTATGCTTGCATTTGGAGGCTGGCATCTCTTTATTTAAAGATGTATATCTTATACCTTAGCATGTTTCAGATATTCCCTATATATCAGGGGTGGGCAAATTCATCGGTCCAGGGGCCCATATCCCCCCTGGATCCCACCAGGATCCCACCCCTCCCTGCTACCACCAAAATTGGCATTGCTGCTCCACCAATTTTGCTGCCAAAATTTGGCAGCAGCAAAAAAAAAAGAAAAAAGCAGCATTTTCCCTTTAAAACAAGGCCTGTTGGGAGCACACGCCTTATTGAGAAGCAAAACCACACTCCCAGAAGGATCCATCCCTGCTAGAACGCCATATAGAAACTCTAATTTGGACTATAAGGCATGTAAGGTACAAATAAAGCATTTCCTCTGCTCACACAAAGCATGCACCACTTTACAGGGTTTTGCTTAGGAAAATCAAAATGCCATTGAAGTAATACATTTCCCACAGTGTTCCATACAATGAGCAGATTTGGCGAGAATCATTGTCCCTTAAAATTCAAGGTTTAAATCTCCTTGTGTGAACTTCCTAGTGAGTTAGCTGTGTTAATCTGCTGCTTCAAGCAACAATCTGCTATGCCTACCCATACGTAAATTGGTTTGTAGACAGGCATGCCTGCTTGAAATTATACATGTGTGTACACATCTCTCTCTCTTTTCCCTTACTGTTTCTTGAATGTGTGTCTTCCATAGGCTTCTTGCCTACCTTTGGGCCTGCTTGGATCAATCTTTATGGCTCACCCAGGAACCACACCTTGATGGACGACCACCAGGAGCTCAATGAAGGTTACGGGGAAGGCGTTTCTTTCAGGGGACGCCTCCTGATCGAGCTTGCTGTGGAGATCCTCTCTGGAGGTGCCCACGAGTCAAAGTTCTCGAAGATCATCAAGGATATAAAGCTGCCTTCGAAGGACAAGGAGTCCAAAAGCTCAAAAGGGACAGGAAAAGACAAAGGGACAGAAGATGGAAAGTCCCCTTCCCCCTCAGATAAAACAAACTCAACAGATGTGGAAGTGGAGCCTTTTGATGTGCCACCTGAGGTGAATTCTTAAAATGTGGATCTAATTTACACCTGGTTTAGATGCTATAGCCCCAGAATTTTCAGGTCAGTAGGCACATTTGGAATTTTGAGAGCATTGTGTGGGTGCTCTCACAAAATGGCTGCCTTGGGGGGCTTGCCCATGTATAACAAGGCTGTCATGTTGGACATGGCTGGTCACAAAGCACACATTTTCCAGAAGGCAAGTTGGTGAGGTGAAGGCTACAATCCTATAACTACTTAGAAAAGTCACTTGCCCCAGAAGCTAAGCACAAGACAGCGGTGGGTCTGAGCACCAAAACACAAAGCCACTCTTTTGAACCCAAATAAAGTTGGTGCAACCCTTTTCTTTATGCCAGCCTCCCAGTTGTTGTTTTTAATTTTAAAAAAATCTTAAGAAATAAAATAGAAATCAGGAGGGGTAGGGAGCCTAGCGGGTACCATGTTGGAGATCATAACCATAGCTTCTGCCTTAAGGAGCCCTGAGAAGTCTGATTCGGCAAGAAGATCTTTGGTGATCTCTAACAAACAGCTCTCAGCATCTACACCAAACTACAGATCCCAGAGTTCCTTTGGGAAACTCATTGCGGTCAAACGTGGACTCCAAACAGTTTCTAGTATACCTGTGTCCATATGCAAGCATAGTTCCCTCTAGTAGTACCGCTGGACTTTTATTTTGAATTATAGGCAGGGCCAGTGTCAGAGGTCAGCACTGTGAGGACTCTATTGAGCACCACACTTTGGAAGGGCGCCTGCTGATGATGCCCAGAGCTCTTTGCCCTCCCCCCTCCTTGATGTCCTTGCCAGTTCACCTGCTCTCTTTAATAATAATAATAATAATAATAATAATAATAATAATAACGATTTATTTCTTACCCGCCTCTCCGTCTAGATCGAGGCGGGGAACAACAACATGATAAAATACATAAAACTAATTAAAACATGACAAATATTATTAAAACTGCATTAAAACATCCTAAAACATCCTAAAAACAGTCTAAAAATTACACTGGATATGCCTGCCGGAAGAGAACAGTCTTTATAGCTTTCTTAAATTCTAAAAGACTGTTAAGTTGACGAGTCTCCTCCGGCAGGTCATTCCACAGTCTGGGAGCGGCAGAAGAGAAGGTCCTCTGGGTAACAGTTGTCAGCCTAGTCTTGGCCAACCGCAGTAAGTTCTTCCCAGAGGACCTGAGCGTGCGGGGCAGATTGTGCGGGAGAAGGCGATCCCGCAGGTAACCTGGTCCCAAACCATGTAGGGCTTTAAAGGTAATGACCAACACTTTATACTTCGCCCGGAAACTAATTGGCAGCCAGTGGAGCGATTTTAAAGCTGGCGTAATATGGTCACTCCTAGATGTACCGGTGACCAACCTGGCTGCCATATTTTGAACTAGTTGAAGTTTCCGGACTAGGCACAAAGGTAGCCCTATGTACAGCGCATTGCAGAAGTCGAGCCTCGAAGTTACCAGCGCGTGCACTACCATCTTTAGGTCTTTCAACTCTAGGAAGGGGCGCAGCTGGCGTATCAGCCGAAGCTGATAGTAGGCACTCCTGGCCGTCGCATCTATCTGGGCTGTCATTTGGAGCGACGGATCCAGGAGCACCCCCAAGCTGCGAACACAGTCTTTCAGGGGGAGTGTAACCCCATCCAGAACCGGTTGACACACCTCCAAACCCAGGTTGCGGCCTTTGACAGCAAGCACCTCCGTCTTGTCTGGATTCAGCTTCAGTTTGTTTTTCCTCATCCAGCCCATTACCGCCTCCAAGCATTCATTCAGAGGAGACACACTATCCTTAGCTAAGTATGCAAGGAGCGCCATGCGGCAGAAAAAACCCTCTGCATGGTCTTGTAAATCTGCTTTTCTTTATCAGTTTTTGTTGGATTTTATTTTTTTATACCAGCACGTTACGTCGGATGAGATAAAAAAAATCTCAAAACCAAGGTTTCCATTTTTTTGAGGGGGTGCATTTTGTTTTATCCTGGGAGCTTTTTTGCATACAGAAAGAAAACTCCGAATGGTAAGTGGCTGAAATGTGAGGACAGTGTTCTCTGCACAGTCGACAACAATGTCCTAGAAGGTTGTATTGTAAGTCTATTCCTCTGCAAAGTCTGCAATTAAAAAGTGCACCTGGGTTAAAATTGATACCTGTATTGTTGGACTGGGGTTTTAATTTGTTAAAAACGCAAGGGAATGTCTCTTGTCAATTTCAGGAACACCTCCTATGAAAAAGGACTTTCTTTGTTCATAGTAGAAATGAATTAGAAACAAATGGGGGGCCTTGTTTCAATTTTCATTCAGTTCAGAAATGAAGGCAAATCCTCACTATAAAACCATGGGACGAGGTAAATCTGTACTTTTTTCTTTTAACCTGGCCCCAGATGATTTCTTTCATCTGTTCGTGCTTGATTCCTTTCAAGTGCATTGTTTTTAAAATTAGGCAAAGAATCATAGGGATATGGTAGAGGATCTGCATTACATGCAGAAGCTCAAACCTCTGCAGGGCAGTAGAGTACATACAAGCTGACTGCCAAAATCTGAAGTGGACAGGAGTTAACATGCACAGGAGTTTTCTTGTGGTTATCACAAACCCACCATGGGAGTAGGTCTCAATCCAAGAAAATGACAGATTGCTGCTGGTCAGAAATTTGACAAGACTCATGAACAGAAGACTAAAATTAATGTGGTTCCCTTGATTTCCTCTTTGTAAGATCATTTGAGTAAATGCCTGCCATCACTGAGTGTAGTGTGTGCAATAAATAAAATGTCTTTCTTTTTTTTCTTTACCCTTTACCAGATCCACGAAGAACAATTTGAGGAATTTCTTCTCTTTGGGACATTTTTTGAAGCTACAATGATTGATAGGAAAGTTGGAGATAAACCAATAAGCTTTGAGGTATCTGTTGGTAAGTATGTACAAATTTTCTTCAAACACAAGGTTGAAAATCTGCAAGCTGATGTTGCTATCAGCTTGATACATCTGGCTGCTATTTGCAAAGCAGTGCAATGAAACGTCTGGAGGATCTGAGATTAATCTGCTTTCTCCTCTTCCCTGCTCATTCAATCCCCTGGACCAGGGTAAATATTGGCTGCATTCAGACAACATATTAAGCAACTGGGGGCGGGGGAGGGAACAATAATCAGTTGTGTTGCTTATTGTGTTGTGTGGAGGGTAACACGCCGCTCACAAACTACTGACGGTATGTTATTCCGCCCAAATAAGAAACTGAGAGAAACAACTGGCTTGCAAGTTGTTTAGCTTGAAGCCAGTTGTTTAAAGTGTTGTGTGGAGGGGTGAGTGTATTAATGGCATGTGGTGAGTGGGTTAAAACACAACCCCATAGAGGCAGGCGGCAAGAGCGACCAAAGCAGCGGCTGCCACTCTGCTACAACTGGTGCAACTTGCAGAGGCTGCTGGGATAGAACTGGGAGGACTGAGGGAGGAGGGAGGGTGGGGAGAGGGGCGGGGTCTGTGTCAGTCAAATGCCAGGTTGACTATTAGTCCACTCAACGCCAGCCCCAACCACCCACAGTTGTGTAGGAATATGTTGTGTGGGGAGTACCCACAAAATAACCAACTGTGAGTTGGCTGCTCAACCCACCATTGACTAATGTGTTGTCCGAATGCAGCCATTGTCTCCACAGTGTTGGAGGCTACAGCTGTTGTATTGGCGAGATGTACCTGCTCACTGGGGAACCAACATGGAAGTATTCTGAAAAGCAGGTTCCCTATTATGGATAGATAAATCTTGAAAAATCTTGGCCTGGACATAGGTCTAATACAAATGCATTCCGATATTGGTTTGGCATGCTGTGTGCAATGGAGTTATATACTCAGCATCTTTGGTTAACTCATTTTGTGCACTGTAGCCAAAATGGGCTGTGATTACTACAAAGCTGTTCCTAGGGGCTGTCTTGACAGCGCTGCATCCCCCAAAACCCTGTGGTTTTGTTACTGTGGGGTTGCACTGGGTAATCCCCATGCCAAGTGTGGGGTTTACGGCGGTCATCGACATTGGAGTGGGGGGGCCCTATCCCTCCCTGGCTTTTCCCCCTTTGTCTCTTTCAAAAACTATGGCAGACAACCTTACCTCATAAAATCTTCTGTAGCAATTCTAAAGACAACTGTAGACCAGATAAGCAAACAGTTACTGGTTCCTCCTGCAATTTGCAAAAGGGAAACTTCCCATCAAAAGTGACCCTTCTCCCCATGCTGAAGGTAGCGCGGGGGTGTTCCAGTGGCCATTCAGTTCACCAACCCTCCCCCTGTCCTCTTCCTGGGCAGACAGCGACCAGTTAGGGGGTCGCCATCTGCCTGGCCACGTCTCTGCATCAAGAATGGAATGGAATGAGGCTGTGTTTGCCTTGCTTCATCCTGAAAAGTTGGGGTAAGTCCCCAACTTTTAAAATGCAGGGCTTCTCTGGAAATCCCCGTGATGGCTTCGAGGTGGCTGCTGCATCGTATAATCGACGCCATGCCACCACAGAGCCACCTCGGGGCTTCCAGAGCATATAGTTTAAATCAGAGGTATACAAACTTTTGAGCCTCCAAGAGCTGTATCCAGTGTCAGCGGGGGCCCTGGAGGCTGCATATGCATGCACCTACACAGGAACATACATGCACACATTAATAAATGAGCAGCGATTTTATCTAGTCGCCTTTTGGATAACAATGGTGAAGGGAGACCTTTCCAGCATGCATCCAGGAAACACCTTTTAGCATAGGAGCAACTACTATGCCAAGGAAGTGAGTCCTTGGGGATCATTGCTTCCTGTTTGTCTTCTGCTTTCATTCCCCCCCCCCACCATCTCTCCTTCACTCTCTTTTAAACCCTGGACACTACGTGGTCTCCTCCCCACACCCTGTGCCCTGACCAGGAACACTGCTTCTGCATCGCCATTAGCAGGGTGGAAATAGTGATGCTGCCCACTTCTGGTGGCTTGGGCAAGGGGAGTGAGGTGGCTAAAGCCTCCCCCTTCCCTCCCCTGGCATCACCGCGAACCTGGACTGGCAACACTGCTTCCGCGTTGCCATTCTGGATTGGTGGGAATGCCTAGTGGCAAGAGCAGGCTGTACGACAGCCCTCTGGGGAGCATAATTTGACATGGATTTGGTAGGTTTTTCTCCAGCAAACCTCTTTAGGGATTTGGGGGAAAGTGAAAAGTATTTCAATGACACTGGTGACATTTCTCTTGGAATTATTATTCTGTTTGGCCCATCTTTAAAGGTAGGATCGGATGAATGTGGGCATTCCAGGCACTAAAACGTCTCTCACCCAGGCGAGAATCAGAAGCACTTTGTAGCCAGCAACAGTTTAAATTTTTCATTGTAGCGTAGGAGTTAGTGTGTCCCAGAGGAACATATTAACTCCTACTTTGGACCAGAATACAAACATAAGGAAAAATCCAGCAGGTCATTAAAGTGTAGCTTCTCTTTCACCCAGATTAATTTGTCTCGCCCTGCCAGGGTTATCCCACCCTGTTTATATGCAAGGTAAAAGCCCTGCATTATCATTGTGCGTGTTCATGAACCTGTGTGTTTCTTTTGAGGAACTGGGTGTATAGGGAAAGGCCTCATAGGCAAACATGGCAATGTCTAATATTTACTTAAACAAGAGACTTAAGAGTGGCTGAACCTCATTTGTATATTTGCACCATAAAGGGCAAGCTCTTGTTCCTGATTAAAAAAGAAAAAAACTTTTCCTGGGTCCTGATTTGGATTGGATCCCTTACTCTAAAGAAGGACCAGAGGCCGGGTTCATAGTGTCCCATTTCCTGGATACTCGAGCCCACCTGAAGCCCTCCAGGTGTCTGACACTGATCAGCAAGTTCTACAAAGGGTTTAAATTCTGCAAGACCTGGGAGAACTCCCATTGAGAGCTCCCAGGCAAGACAAACATTGCTTCAACCTTGCTGCGAGCTCAACTAAGCACCTAAATACCCTCTTCAAGTGCCCAAGCACTACTCCTTAGCAGAAGCCTAGCAAGAATTTAGAAGCCCTCCAGATGCTGTTGGACTCCAAATCCCATCAACCCTTGACAGCATGACCAATGGCCACAGATAATGGGAGCTGTTGTCCAGAAACATTGGGATTTCCAAAGTTTGCCCAACTGTGCAGTGATTCTGAGAGAGAGAAATCCTCCTCCAGTGTGGGCTACACACACTGGCCCAGGAAGAGATCCCACAATCCCCCAGATTGAGGCCACTTTGGCTCATGGGGAGGGGGCAGGGGAGAGGACTTGATGTCTGCCTCTGCCTCTAAAGCCAAGTGTTCAGGCTCTTCATGCAAGGAGCCAAGGTCGCAAGATCCCTCCTTTTGCTGAAAGCAGAGATGAGAGAGGCTATACTTAGGGGCTACCCAAAGACTTTGAAGTGCATACTTTAAAAATCGGGCTTCTGTCCTTTAAAACTTCTGGTAGCTTTCTGCTAAGGGGGGCTTGGGTATTTTAGGAAGGTATTTCGGTGCTCAGATGAGCTCAAGGCACTGTTGGAGCAATGTCTGTCTTGCGTGGGGCTCTTACTGGGAATTCTCCCAGGTCCTGAAGTGTTATATCCAATTTTAGTCCTACTTAGAACTTTTCTACATAATGCTGTTAATCTGCTATATCTGCTTTTGGTTTTGTCACACACTTGAGATCCAAGCACTACATGAAGAGTGTTTCCTTTCCTGTTTTTTTGCTACATAACCTCTAGGTGGCACTGTGGTATAGAGGAATAGCACAATTACACAACGTTGTCTTTCACTTTCACAAATAATACCACATTTTCCCTTCCTTAAAAGCACTTGCCAAAAGTGCCGTTTAAAATCAGAAGTGAAACGGGAGGGTCACGATGTCATCTAAAGAACCCATAAACAACTGTGCATGAGGAATGACGAGCGCACCGTTAATGCCTAGTGTAGAAAAGCTCTCAGAGTTCACTCACTGAAATGAATGGGACTAAAGTCAGACTAACATTGGATACAACCCAGAGAATTCAAACACTTTGTAAAACTTGCTAAACAGTGACAGATACCTCTGAGTGGAAATCCCCCTCCCCTTCCCTGTGTTCACCCTCACTTTTGCAAATGGCAGATTTGGAAGAGGGGAGACACTTTGGTGATTTTTTGAAAGGGCAAAAATCTACAAAAGGTTTATGGAAGTGCCTGTCCTTTTCTTCCTTTAATTTGTGCATGTGTGCGTGTGTGTGCGCATGCGCGCAAACACTGCTGCCCGCAGCAACAGAGCACCTCTTGGCAGTCATCAACTAGCAGCTAACATGTCTTTTCCCAGAATGCCTTGCATAAAGTGTTGTTATGGAGCCTCCTGGCATTGATCCTCAAAATGAAACAAGATGTGTTTTCAGAAACAGGGTCAACCAGATGAATGTTGAAAAATTCAGAACTCAATATAGGTTTTTTTTTTGGTTTTTTTAAAGGAATGGGAAAGGACCTGGTTATAATCATGTTCAATGTTTTACCTCTTAATATGGTCTTATTCAGTTTGTCATGTGTAAATCTGGTTGTTGTTTTTATCTCCAGGGAATTTTGGTAACGTCATTGATGGAGCGACACCAGGAGCTGGGGGGAAAAAGAAGGCCCATGAAGGGGAAGAAGAAAGTGCCCCATTGTTACATGAAGGAGCAGGAGATGCTTCCCATGACATTGCGGTGCCACTGGTATCCACCACACACCCTGAGAAGCCACTTATCACTGAAGGAAACAGGTAGAGCCTTGAAGCTTGTACATTGTTAAACAAGCCGGCCTTGCCCGATATCTCTATTTATTTATCTATTGCATTTCTATACCGCCCAATAGCTGAAGCTCTCTGGGTGGTTCACAAAAATCTCTAGAACCAAGATTCTTGAGCAGAGAGACAAACCTTCTTTATTCAGTGATGCCGGTCGTTAGAGAAGGTGTCAGTGCCTTTCTGCCACCTATTCTGCACATTGGCCAGGTTTGCGCAGTCACCGCAGCCCTCCTTAGTTCATTCAGGCCATGGTGGGATGCAGCACATGCCGGCACTCGCTGGGCAGCTTTCAAATATTCGGACTGTGACTGCAGCTTGTCTTGTTGTCCAAACTTGGCAAGGGTGGGTTGTTGGAATGGTTAACAAACCACCCAGAAGCCATGGGCTGTTTTAGGTTTGTGGTTGGTTGGTTGGTTGGTTGGTTGGTTGGTTGGTTGGTTAACCACACCAACAATCTTCTCTGACGGGGTTCAGACGATGCAACAAGTAGGGTTGCAGTTTTAATGTTCAAAATGGCTGTCTGCACATGCCACATGTAGCTTGATTGTGTGAATGGTCCCATTGTTTGCCTAAATTTGGAACCAGGAGGTAGTGTCCTGAACTGACAGTGCTATTGTGTGGATCAACTGGGCCAGTGGAACAATTTCTGAGCAATGAACTTGGAGCAACAAAGTCCACTGAGATTAGTAAGATTTCATATTATACTTAGGGCCTGTTCAGACAACACGCCAAGCCATGGTTAGACCGCTAACCCTTTTGCAGCAAATGGTTAATGAGCATGTTTAAACCTTGGCTAAGTAGCCACCATGGTTAATAATGTTTCACATGACACGCTAATTCACGGTTCACATGACATGCTAAGCTATAAAGTTTAGCTCAAAATGCTTAACTACTGTGTGTCATTTGAACAGGTTCTTAGTATTATAACTGTCAGTGACCCTGTTCAGATGACACACTAAGCCACAGTGGTTAAACATTTTGAGCTAAATGTTATGACTTAGCGTGTCATGTGAACCATTCCTAACCATAGTGGCTACACAACCATGGTTTAAACACACTCACTAACCATTTGCTGCAAAAGGGTTAGCAGCCCAACCATGGCTTAGAGTGTTGTCTGAACAGGCACATAATGTCAATTCATAACCCAGATTTGAAAGCAGGATTTGCAAAATATGGTTGTTGGGTGATTCTGGTCAGTGCTAACCATGGTTATAGTGGTAATGGAATACCACTGTTAAAGCAAATAATGGAATGGAAGGCAGAATTCTCACTAGAGGTGCAAGGAAGACACAAACCCCGAACATACTCTGTTCTCCTAGCCATTGTTTAGGACAGGGGATCCCCAGCATTTTTGGGGCAGTGGGCGCATTTGAAATTATGAGAGAGTGCTGTGGCTACTCTGACAAAATGGCTGCCATATGAGAGCTTGCCCATTCATGAAACAGCTAACATGGTAGGCATAGCTGGTCCCGAAACACTCAGCGTATGTTTGTGTGTCTTAGCTCCCAAACACAAAGCCACTCTTTTGAACCCAAATAAAAATGGGCCTGGGGGGGGCAGCACTTCACTTTGCAGCATACTAGCCTCCCAGTTTAAAAACATTTTTAATTTTAAACAATTGTAAGAAATAAAATAAAATTTGGAGGCGGGGGGACAGTGAGCCAAAAATGGAGTTGGACACCCCATTGTTAGGAAATTGGGATTGTTACATTTGCACTGTTCCTTCATCTCTAGACCTGATGTTATATCCCAAAACCTCAGAAAATGAAGGAATGTTTGTTTCTGGACTCTCTCTTGAGAAAAACAACACAATGAAATGAAATCATTTTCAGCAAGGCTAGAATGGAAGAGAAACAGTCTTTTAAAGCAGTCTTCCAAACAGAGATAACAAGCACAGTCTGCCAAGAACGTAGTTATTTTTCCCCTTGACAGTGATGGAGAATGTAGATGGTCGGCTATTATCTTGGAGAGCCAGCTGGTGGGTTTTTATGTTTTCTCCAGATAGAAATTCAGAATTAGAGAGTTCCAATATGTATAAAAAAAGCAGAAGTTTTCAAAGCCACAATAGCTGTATATAGATGGCTACAATATTTCTCCCATTCCTTCTTCTCATTAAAGACTGATGATATCTCTCTGACGTAGGTGCAAAAGTATTCTGGATTTTGTATTTCCCCCTTTCCTTATGGAATGCTTGTGGCCAAGGGAGTTTTTCTGGCATAAAATATATAGCAGAATCCTGCTCTTTCGGAGTTAGCCACCTGGCCATGACCCAGATTCAACACCCAGTGGCCTCTAGCAAATTCTAATCAATAATTGATTTAAAGAAAACATTGCCTGCAGGTCAATATCATTTGAACGAATGATTTTTTCCCCCTTCAAAATTTGTGGAAGAGACAGAGAATCCACATTTGCTTACGTATTTCAGTTTCCTTACAGCTGGATAGTACCAACTTTATTACAGAGCCTTACCTCTAACGGGAAGTGAGGGGGTTTGTACAGTAAAATGTACTTCTGGCCACCTGAAAATGGGGGTGTCTATATACTCTATTTACCCCATAGTGGCTGCCCAGTGGCACTGCGTTGTTTATATGGAACAGCCACCAACTCGCAGCCACATTGGGCTTTTATCCCCCAAACTGCACTTTTCTGGGGGTGTCGTTTTACTGTGACTTTTGCAGTTGCTCCGATGCCACCATGTTGTTTGTTTTGCCTGTCTCTGGTGGCTTCAGTTCAGGGGCTTTCCTAGGAGCAGATCCCAATGCAGGGTGAGCCTGGGAACACAAGGCAGGGGGCGGGTGAGTGGGCTTGGCAAGCCGAATGGCTGCCAGCACTGGGTTTTTCTTGGTCGGATAACCAGTGCTCCCTCCTGCCACCTAGCTTTCTCGATACCACCTCGCAGAAGCGATGCTGCGGGGTTTTGCAGGGATCAGCGTACAATGCGGCATCATATAGATGCCCCCACTGATGAATGGTGCCTGAGAGTATAGACGTTGGCCATTTTAGGGTTTTGTCTCTTGTTCAACTAAATAATGAGAGCATAATGGGTACGTTGTGGCTCCCAGCCTGAAAAAGTGAGTGCATTTCAGAAATTATTATGGTTTTAAGTTGGGATTGATCCTTCCAGTTCATTTTGGAATTGGACTCAGCAAACTGAGCTACACACACCCAGTCAGAAAATAGCTTGTTAACCCCAAACCGAGTTTGGATCCCATCATGTTCCTGATGACATCGTCAGGGGGCAGCGGGAAGCTGGTGGCTCTGATTTCGGTGGGGCTGTGAATCCGCTCTGGGTTTCAGTCAGAACCACACAGAGCTCTAAAAGAGATATCCAAAGTGCTGAACCATGTCCTTAAAATAATTTCAGCACCTTGGATAGCACCGTTAGCATTCTGGCTGGTTCTGACTGAAACCCAGAATGGATTCACAGCCTCACTGAAATCGGAGCCAGCAGCCTCCACTGTCGAATGCAAAACAGTGTAATTCACTCCCCCAGTCCTCCCATGAGCCCCAAACGCGCACCCTTTCTGCCTATTGCTCCAGATCTCTCCCTCCCTTTGCCTCCTCTTCCTCTCCCTTCTTGCATTCCAAGCAGGAGAGAGAGAGAGCACACTTGTATTGTCACAGCCACCACCATGTAAATGAATGGCAGAGAGAGCGAATTCATCACAGGCCTTTTACAAATGTGTTGTATTGATATTCTGAACCAGGTAATTACAATATCACCACCAAGCCAGTGGTGGGCAGACGGTTGATCTCTAGATGCTTTGGGTCTTCAACTTCCTGCACTCCTGACTTTTGGCTGCATTGGTAGGGGCTTCTGTAGAGCTGGAGAAAGTGCAGAAAAGGGCAACTAAAATGATCGAGGGGCTGGAGCATCTCCCCTATGAGGGAAGGTTACAACAGCTGGGACTGTTTAGCTTGGGGAAAAGGAGGCAAACGGGAGACACGAATGATAGAGGTGTACAAAATCATGCGTGGTGTGGAGAATGTGGATGGGGAGACATTTTTCTCCTCCTCTCACAATACTAGATCCCAAAGGGGGTCATCCCATGAAGCTGATTGGTGGGAGATTCAGGACAGATAAAAGGAAGGACTTCTTCACACAGCGCGTAGTTATATGATGAAATTCACTACCACAAGATGGAGTGATGGCCACCAATTTGGCTGGTTTTCAAAGGGGGTAGGATGAACCCCAGGAGGAGAAGGCTATGAATGGCTGCTATATGCTGCCTCCAGTATCAGAAGCAGTAAGCCTATATACACCAATTGTTGGGGAACATGGGTGGGAGGGTGGTGTTGGACCTGTGTCTTGCTTGCGGGTCCCTGGTCGAGAGCTGGTTGGCCACTGTGTGAACAGAATGCTGGACTAGATGGACCCTTGGTCTGATCTAGCATGGTTCTTATGTTCTTATGGGTTGAAGCCCCAAACATCTGGAGATCTACCGCCCAACCCCTACACCAGACATTACTCAGCTAGATGACTTGATGGCTTGACACAGTAAGCACTTTGTATATGAGTGTACATTCACTGGTGGAGGAATTGCATAGGGTACCCAAGGACAGCATCATCACAAAGCAGTTAAGCACTGTTTCTGCCTGGATGGGGAACTGGCCCAGAAGCATTGTCATTTAATTGTAATACAGCTGGGATCTCAATATGCTTCCCGCCTTTGAGCTACTTGGCCATGAAGCTCGCTGGGTGAATTTTGAGCTAGCCCTCAACTCTCAGCCCAACCTACCTCCTAGGGTTGTTGTGAAGATAAAATAGAGAAGAGGAAAGTTATGTAAGCTACCTTGGGTTCTTTGCAAGAAGAAAGAAGGCGGCATATAAACGTAATAATAAATACTTTTTTTAAAAAAAGCCCTGAAGCCTTCCTCAAATGTGGCAACCAGACTCAACTTTCTTCTAATACAAGCTAGCGCTTTCTTCATCCCAACCACCCCTACTGGCCCTGTTCAGACGACATGTGAAACCATGATGGTTAAGTGTTTTAAGCTAAACATGATGGCTTAGCATGCCATCTGAACCATCTTAGTGTGTTGTGTGAACCATTCCTAACCATAGCAGCTACATAACCACGGTTTAAACACACTCACTAGCCACTTGCTGCAAAGAGTTAGGGGGCTGACCATGCCTTAGTGTGTTGTCTGAACAGGCCCATTCTGTAGACTCTCTCTCTCTCTCTCTCTCTCTCTCTCTCTCTCTCTAGCATATAAAGCTGCACAGTGATGTGCCTGATACATTTTAATTAGCCAAAGGAGAGAGAAAGAATTAGTAGCATGGAAGTGTATTTCCAAAGGTGAAACATCTGAAAGGAAAGCAATTTAACAGAGGCAAAAGATTTTGACCGCCAACAAAGCTGCCTTGAAAATGGCCTTTTTAAACAGCACACTGACAGGACAAGGCTTGGAATGAACACATCAGGCTGTATGTCTGACGAATGGCACATTTCATAGAGTCCCTCCAGCCAAATTGGCCTCTCCAGCTTGCTTCCTTTTTGTAGAGAATTCTATTTTTGCAAAAGAAGAGGAGGAGGACAAAGAGGAGGAAGTGCAAAGCAAGGGATTTCTGAGTTGGGCTTCAAGAGAAAATACTGTCAGGGGAGAGAATAAGAGCTGTCATTTACAATGGACGCGCTGCTGTAATCTATTTCTCAAACTGTCCAATTTTTAAACAACTGGACAGGTTTGAGATATGCCCACTTCACCATGAAGCTCACTGGGTGAACCGCTCTGGATTTCAGTCAGAACCAGTCAGAACTCTAAAGGAGCTATCTAAAGAGCTTCTGCACCTTGGATAGCTCCTTTAGATTTCTGACTGGTTCTGATTGAAACCCGGAGTGGATTTCCTGCCCCAGTGACATCGGAGCCACCAGCCTCCATTGGGTCCAAGCCATTTTCCTCCATTCTTACTTTTTTCCAGTAAACCAGGCTTTCAAAAATCCAAAAGGAGAGGGAGGTCCCCAGCCACTGAACACATGAATAAACTGTTGTCTAGAAGTAGAACAAAGAAATTGAATTATGGTGCAAGCCTATGCATGTTTAGACAGAAAAATGTCCTACAATTCCCAGCATAACCCAGCCAACATGGGAATGGGGAATGCTGGGAGCTGTAGGACTTTTCTCTCTCTACACAAGCATAGGACTGCTCCTTAAGACAGCCTTTCTCAACCTGGATCCTTCCAGTTATATGTTGGCCTACAACTCCCAGCACCCCCCAGCTAAACATTCTGTTTGGGGGGTTCTGGGAGTAGTAGGCCAACACATCTGAAGAGCACCAGGTTGGGGAAGGCTGGGTTAAGATCTACATTAATTCACAAGATATCCACAAATATCCTTTCATGATATTGTCGTATAGTCTTTAAACCTTACTGCACTCCAAGCATCAGCAAGCAGCTGGATCTGGCCACCCTTTCAGTCTTCCACAGTGCCCCAAACTGAGTGTCATTCTGGGGCATTTTGGGGGGTTAAAAGGGTGGTTACACAGTTGCCCTGTGTGGCTCAGAGAGCTTTACCTGCAGTGACTTAAGTCCTGATTTGGGGCGGGGGGCGGACACTAGAAGATACTTTATCCAAAGGCTCCCAAACCTGGATCCAGCCCAGAGTTCAACATCTCAAAGTTGGGAGATCATAACTATAAATTAGGGGTGTGCATCGGATCAGATCCGATCCACGATCCGAATCCAATCCGCCCCAAAATCGGGAAAATCCGATCCGATCCGATCAACCTCCAATCCGATCCGATCCGCCGAGGTCCGATCCGGATCGGACGCCATTTTGAATGCTTTTTCCCATAGCCAAGTATTGTTTTACAAAAACGCCTATAACTTTTCATTTTTAAAGATAGAAGGATGAAACTTGGGCACATTGTAGAATGGTTAGGGATAGTTATCTGTGAGAAATTTCAGAAAGATTGGTGCATGCGTTTTGTGGCAATTAATTTTTTAATAAATACCCAGGAATGCCTATAACTTTGTCATTTTTAAAGTTACACACATGAAACTTTGCCACATTGTAGGTGGTACCTTGGGACCGAGGTGTGTGAAATTTCAGAAACGTAGGTGCTTGTCTTGTGTGGCAATTAATTTTTAGAAAAATGGGTAGTAGTGGGGTAAATACAGTTACGCCTCCCATTTTTTTATTTTTAAAGATACAAACAGGAAACATGGGCACATTACAGGTACCACTTGGCTTGATATGTGTGTGAAATTTCAGAAACATTGGAGCTTGCCTTGTGTGGCAATTAATTTTTGAAACAATGAGGAAAGAAACACCTATAACTTTGTCATTTTTAAAGTTACACACATGAAACTTTGCCACATTGTAGGTGGTACCTTGGGACCTATGTGTGTGAAATTTCAGAAACATAGGTGCTTGCCTTGTGTGGCAATTAATTTTAGAAAATGGGTAGTAGTGGGGTAAATACAGTTACGCCTCCCATTTTTTTATTTTTAAAGATACAAACAGGAAACATGGGCACATTACAGGGAACACTTCGCTTGATATGTGTGTAAAATTTCAGAAAGCTGGCTCCAGGCATGTGGTGGCAAGGTATTTTTGAAACAACGAGGAAAGAAACGCCTATAACTTTTTTATTTTAAAAGTTAGAAGTCTGAAAGTTGCTCACTTTGTAGATGGGTTAGGGGTCGATATGTGTCAGAAATTTCAGAATTATAGGTCCAGGCATTTGATGGCTATGGAATTTTTAGATTAAAAGTTTCAAAAGTTTTTCCACAGAGGCTTGGTTTCCCCCGTCTCCCACTCCCGCCTCCCGCAAAGAAAAAGGAAACACACTCTCTCGATCTCTTTGATCCTTGCATGCATGGCTGCAACTGAGCTAGTATCCATTACAAAAGGAGAAACAAAGTAACTACATTAAAGCACTTGGCTCATGTCTGCTTTGATACTTTCACTTTTTACTCAAACAGAACAGCTGAGCCTAGGATCACTCTCTCTCGATCGCTAGGATCGTTACAGGAGAAATTTTCTACAGTCTTCAAAGTGGTGTGTGCAGACACCTTGCCACCACATGCCTGGACCCAGCTTTCTGAAATTTTACACACATATCAAGCGAAGTGTTCCCTGTAATGTGCCCATGTTTCCTGTTTGTATCTTTAAAAATAAAAAAATGGGAGGCGTAACTGTATTTACCCCACTACTACCTATTTTTCTAAAATTAATTGCCATACAAGGCAAGCACCTACGTTTTTGAAATTTCACACACATAGGTCCCAAGGTACCACCTACAATGTGGCAAAGTTTCATGTATGTAACTTTAAAAATGACAAAGTTATAGGCATTCGTGGGTATTTATTAACAAATTAATTGCCACAAAATGTATGCACCAATCTTTCTGAAATTTCTCACAGATATCTATCCCTAACCAGTCTACAATGTGCCCAAGTTTCCTGTTTGTATCTTCAAAAATAAAAAAGTGGGAGGCATAACTGTATTTCTCAATGGGAAAGTGCAATGCAATGAGTCCCTATGGGCAAGTGCTTTCCAATGATTCCCTATGGGCAAGTACTGTCCAATGATTCCCTATGGGCAAGTCCTTTCCAATGATTCCCTATGGGCAAGTACTGTCCAATGATTCCCTATGGGCAAGTACTGTCCAATGAATTCCTATGGGCAAGTGCTGTCCAATGAATCCCTCATTGTTTCAAAAATTAATAACCACACCAGGCAAGCACCAATGTTTCTGAAATTTCACACACATATCAAGCCAAGTGGTACCTGTAATGTGCCCAAGTTTCCTGTTTGTATCTTCAAAAATAAAAAGTGGGAGGCGTAACTGTATTTACCCCACTACTACCCATTTTTCTAAAATTAATTGCCACACAAGGCAAGCACCTATGTTTCTGAAATTTCACACACCTCGGTCCCAAGGTACCACCTACAATGTGGCAAAGTTTCATGTGTGTATCTTTAAAAATGACAAAGTTATAGGCATTCCTGGGTATTTATTAAAAAATTAATTGCCACAAAACACATGCACCAATCTGTCTGAAATTCCTCACAGATAACTATCCCTAACCATTCTACAATGTGCCGAAGTTTCATCCTTCTATCTTTAAAAATGAAAGCGTTATAGGCGTTTTTGTAAAACAAAAAGCTATGGGAAAAAGCATTCAAAATGGCGTCCGATCTGGATCGGACATCCGGTCCGATCCGATCCGACCATCTTCTGATCCGATCCGATCTGATCCAACCCCCCAGGTCCGATTCCGATCCGCTATCCGATCCGATCCGGGGGGTCAGTGCACATCCCTACTATAAATGTCCTTGGCTTAAGTGTTAGAGAACCAGACCATCTTTGTGGCTTTACGAGTGTTTTATTTTAACCTGGTTTGCACATCCCCTCACTTCAGAAGCACAGCCCAAAGTCCTGATGGGATCTCATCTCTTTTGCTAGAAACTATAATTACTTGCCCTATGATGAGAAGAAGCCCTGTGTCTACATCAAGAGCTTTTGGGGCGAGCAGACCTTCAGGCTGTATTTGTCGAACATCCTCGAGAAAATGGCAGATCTCCTGGTAAGTCTGCTGGAATATCCATGAGTGAGTAACACAGGGAGAGCTTGTCTTCCTGAAATGTGCTTCTCCCAGACAATTGCTAAATGTTTGTGGGCATTTTTTCCTACGCATGAGTGTCCCCAAGCAGCTCGTCCTTAAATTGGCTTTGCAATGCATTTGTATGGCTTACGCTGCCTAGAATGCTCATTCGCATCACGAAACAGCTGCCTTCCACACTTTCTCTTCTGCAATAGCGTGAGTGATGCCTGGTAGCAATTTAAGCCTTGCGTGTTTAAAAAATGCCCTCTATCTCTTCAAGTAAATGTTCAAGGTTTCCTCCTGCTGCACCCCTGATTTGGGGCTTCTGAATTGGCCCCGCTCCGCCTTGGCCTCCTTCGCATCTGGATCCGGAGCTAGAGACGAACATCTGACATGGCGCGGGCCTGGGAAAGCTGGATGCGAGGCCGATTGGGAGTCCATTGACTCCCCCTCCCCTGCTCGCCCCCAAACCTGGCAAGCTGCTGCTGGGACATACCTTTCCAAAAATGGCCCTTTATGGCTGCCATCGTTTGCAACAGTAGATCTATGACAAGAGAGAGCTGTTGTGTTTCCATGCCCTCCCGCCAAAGTGCGAGACAATAAAGAGGTCTGCCAATTAACCCACAAAGCTTTATTCAGTAAATAAACATCTCTTTGCACCTAAAGAGAGTTTAAACCCTAGGAACTTTCCTCCAGGCTAACACTTGGCTTAGGCTGACCATATGAAAAAGAGGACAGAGCTCCTGTAACTTTAACAGTTGCAGAGAAAAGGGAATTTCAGCCAGTATCATTTGTATGCAATTAGTTCCTGGTGAAATTCCCTCTTCATCACAACAGTTAAAGTTGCAGGGGCCCTGCCTTCTTTTGTATATGGTCACTCTAGTATAGTGCCTACAACTTTAACTGTTGTGATGAAGAGGGAATTTCACCAGGAACTAATTGCATACAAACGACACTGGCTGAAATTCCCTTTTCTCTACAACAGTTAAAGTTACATGAGCCCTGTCCTCCTTTTCATATGGTCAGCCTAAGTCTTGGCTAAACTAAAGGAGACAATTATTCTTTCAACACAAGAGAAGTCTTTTCCCGGAGTCTCTTTCACTTCAAGGTTGATAATGTTTCCTTTAAAATAGACCCCAAAACTATTTCAGTGCTCACAAGAGATAAAACCTAGGTCCTTGTATTCCCCCACCCCACCCCAGGTGGGTACGAAAGAAGCTTGGGGGGATTTTTATTGTAAAAGTGATACATGGGGAAACAGTTAAGCACCCCTTCCCTATGGCCTTACTGCTTCTATCAAATTGGCAGCTACTTCCCCAGTCTGCTTCCCCAGACTGTTTACATCAGGAACTCTGCAGTGAACACTCTCTCACTGGAGACCTCTCCATTAATTAAAATGAAATGTTTTGAGTCTACAATGAACTCAAGAACAAATAAATTCATTTCTCAGTTGAATGCGTTATGTATGCCAACTAGTTGGCACCGATTATCATTGATCACTCATGCTGATTAGCCAGCGATAGCTTCCCCCACATTCATTGCATTAATTTAAAGCACCGCTTGCTATTTCCTAGTGACATTTATGTTCTTTATGTAACTGCTCTTTTTTCCCCTCCCTTAGGAAGAAGGTTTAGAACAAGTGAAAGATTTGATCAAAGTTTCCGAGATTGCATCAGAAGAGAAAATGAGGTCCACTCTCACTGATTTTATCAACCAAAGTAGGTAAGAGCATCTATGGGAGAAACTCACAGTGTACTTTATAGAAAGGCAACAGTTCCCAGGAGGTGAGTAAGGAATTGATGATATGTATGAAAGTGGTTGTACTCAGGATTCATTGTGGTCCATCACAGTGTTGCATGTGTTCATTTATTAGTCTGTCCTGTCCTGCCCTGTTTCACGTGAATCTGCAATTACATACACACACGCACGCACGCACGCACACACACATACATACATACAATTGAATTATTTCAACTTATTTTTTCGCAACTTATTTTTGTACATATTTTTATATACATTTTACTCACAAAATACACATTTTCTTACACATTCTACCCTAAAATATACATTTGCGTACGCATTTTATCCTACAGTATACTTTTTTGTGTGGATTTGAGCCCCAAATACACATTCTTACACCCATTTCAGTATGTTTTTTGAACCAAGAACTGTATCCTAAAATGTGGAGAAGTGAAAAATCGTAAGAATAATTGCATTCCGATCTTCATATTAGTCAAGAAGTGTGAATCAGGTTGGTTCACTAAAAAAAGAAAAAGTGAACTGACTGAAATCCTCAAGGATTTCTTGTCTGTTTAGCTTTGTAACCTGTAGTGAATGCAAAAGATGTTGCTGTCTCTGGCTGCAACTTAATTCAATGAAATATTTTCAATTCTGTTTCCTATGCTCATTCCCCAGCATTTCATTTCTAGATCGCCTATCCAGCTTTTGTAACTGTCAGAAGAACATAACATTCATTGGAAATAATCAGTGACATCCCTTGCAAATATATCATGCATAAATCTGCAAGTTCAACACGAATACAAAGGACTTCACTTGCTCAACCCTCTGCAGTGTGCAGTGGATGAGATGCAAAGTAGTTACATATCCCCTAAACTAATTAATTTTATTTTGACATATTTCCATATAAATTATGTTCTACTTCTTTATGGTTCTCACAACGATAAACGATGCCTCCATATTAATATGTGTTATGAATCCCAGCTCTTTCAATCTTCTGGCTCATCTTCTGTGCTATATAAATGAACTTGCTGCAGGAGCTATATTATCCATCATTATGAAGATAACATCTTAGTAAAATTGCTTCTGTGTCATCATCCCAGGGCTTTCATTGTGAACGCTGAAAAGAAGCCCAAACTGATGAATCGAACGGCTTTGGACAAAAAGAGACTAACATTGTGTAAGCAAGAATTGGTACGTGAGTCATATCACTTGGATCCCTGCTACAATGTGTTAGAAAGGCGCTAGAGCTTATTGCGTCTTTCCACCATAAGTTACATCTGTCTCATAAATGGTGGTAACTTTATAATATACAGGGAAATTACAGGAAAGAGATCTCTGTGAAGATTAATACACTTAGAGAGCAATCTTATGGTCTGTAGACAAGCATCCCAGTGACCATAAAATGGCTCAGGAAATCCCTCCGAGGTCGGAGTCAGCGCTCCAACCTCGGAAGGGAGAGTTGGAGATCTGACCCCAGGTCCTTCCCTCTCACAGCCATGCAGAAAGAACGGAAAAGCGACCAAGAAGGAGGAGGAGGAGGAGGAGGAAAGGGGGATGTTCCATTGGGTGGAGATTGGAGGAGACCAGAGAGACCAGGATACAAGGTATCTTGAGCCTCCTCCAGCCTCCTTCCCTCACCTTTCTAGGCACCTCGCTAGATGGGCTGAACATGTGAAAATACAGGAGATCAGAGGCCAGAGGAGGCGAAGATCACCTCCGCTGCTCCCCCCCATCGTGCTGGCTTCAGCCCAGCAGGATATAGGAATCTTAGAAGCTCGTGAGTTCAGGGGCTTCCAAGTGGCAAGGGCACAGTCCATAGGATTGAACCCTTATGCAGAATGGGCAGAGCTCACATACCTCATAAATGGGATCTTCCAAATTTGGTATGATGAGTTTCCATGCAAGTCAAGAAAAAGTCATGTGAACCTATGACCAAATGATGAATGTAACAATGTCCACTCTTGTTATAGAGGACAATTGAATTTGACTCTTCAAGATTTAAAATATAAGGAACCTTGTGGGCTCCGAAATAAAGAACATCTACTGAATAGAGTACATAGGTCCATACAAGCTGGCTTATACCTAATTGGTCCATTGTCCCTCTAGGTCAGGATTGTCTGCACCAGCCTTTCCCAATCTGGTGTCCTCCAGATGTTTTGGACTTCAACTCCCATCAGCTCCAGCATGGTCAATGGGCAGGAATGCTGGGAGTTATAGTCAAAAACATCTGGAGGTCACCAGGTTGGGGAAGGCTGCATCAGAGTAATGGAGAAAGCATTCCACAACTAGGGACTCACTACTGAAGAGGCCCTTTCCGTGGTTGCCACCTGTGTCACACCTGGGAGGACCTTGAAGGAAGGCCTCAGTTGATGATCTCAAGGTTTGGGTAGGTCCATTCAGGAACAGGCAATCATTTAGAACTTGAGGTCACAACCCTTGATTTCGCACACATCATTAACGTTCAAAGTGAGGAGTTGCACATTTCCCCTGTAAGGAGATGCAAAGTGATAATCTGCATTTGTAAAAGAGTCATCAGAGAACAAACCCACAAACTGACATTTCATATCGAAAGCGGCTCATCCTATCAGACCAAGCCGCCGCCTAGGGTGACATTGACATAACTGAAAAGTTGCCTGCTGTGCCAAAAGTAGTTTGCATGCCTCTGTTTTGGGAGATGCTTCTGGCATGGCTGGCTCCCCAGAGAAATTAAGAATGTATCCGGAATCAGCAAGATCCGTCCTGCCTCGGGTGGAAAATCAAAAAGCCTTGAGTTGGCTGAGTTCATCTCCATTTAAATGTGATATTTTCAATGAAGGTGGCTCATACGTTCAGATTTGCGTCATTGAGCACTGAGCAATTCAGTGACAATAGATCAAATGATCTCCATACATATTTATTTTTATTTATTTCGGTTTACTTGCTTTCCTACAACATTGCGCCCAAAGGAGCTCATGGTATATCAATTAAATAGGAATAAACATAACAATTAAACAAAAATATAATAAGAAAAATGACAAGTAACCATAGAATCAGTAAGTACATTCATTAAAAAAAAAAACCCTCGGTCCATACAACATTGACCCAGCTTTGCAAGTTTCCACAGAATGCAGGGAGTTATAAGAGGAGATAATAAAAATAACTTGATATTATTCTTGTAAGTGAAGGGATTTTTTTCCTCTGAATAATTCAACTCCTAGTAATGCACAAACATGCTCATAGAAATATATATAGATAGATACGATCCTTTACTGACACCTAATTTATCCCATTGTGACTGGGGGGGATTTTTTCATTCTAACTACTAGTCGCTGGGAGAAAGTTGTCTTGAAAGACAAAGAAAGATGTGATCAACTCTTCTTGTCAGTGGTATAGTGGAGCCAGGGCTCACAGGGTCAAAGCACTGAGACTCTTTGATTAGCAGGGATAATTACATCAATTGCCTCTCCAAGACTTCCCTGTTCCCACTGAGCTTAGTGTCAATTGCCAAGTGTCTGGTCTCTTTTGTAGTCTTTACAGTTAATTATTTTTATGATGCAAGCCACAGCCAGAACAACAGTGCCACAGGTTACAATAGGAATCTACCAACAGCAACACGGAGCTGAGTTCTCCAGTCAGCTTTGTATAATATGATATTAATTAGACTACAGGTGCACTGTGATAGAAAGTTGCAACCTGAGTGCCTCTCTAATTCCCATCCTCAGTGGGTCTTCCCAGAAGATCCTCTCATGGGCTACCAGCCTGTTGGAAAACCTCATGACCCAGCATTGCTCCGCCCTCCTGACTTGACATCTAATTCTTGGATTCTGTACTCCTAACTCCTCCTCCTCCTCCTTACGATCCTGCATTCCAATGGGTGATCTTGGCGGCTCGACAATCCCCTCCCCCTCATTCCTCTCTGACTCCAAATCAGTTCCCACATCTTCTTAGGCTGCTTCTGCACAGATGCTGAGCCCAATCCCTACACTTAGCTACAATTCTCACCGTAGCTTTGGGGATGGTGGAAGAGAATGGATTTCCCCACTAGCAATATATTGTTGTCAGCTATCCCTGTTGTCACGGAAAGCATTTTGGGGATGACAGTCTTGAATGGGCAATTGAGTCCCACTAGCTTTACTAAAGACCTGTTCCTAATGGAGATGAAAAGCACTGGAACTGGTTTGTTGAGAGCGAGATAAAGTCCTTCTCCCTGGTGCTTGGAAAATAAACTCCTGGATAACCTTAAGGTAGTGGTCTTATGGTGTTTGAGGACATGTTCCATCTAGGGGTGGCCGAACTCACCTGCGCCCATCTCGGCAGATGCTCATTCCGTCACCGCCTACCCTCACTCGTCAGGCCATGCAAGCCTCTTCTGAAGCTCGGCTTGGCCCAGTGAGCGCTCAGCAGCCCTCTGCCCTCACTGCTGAAATTGCACACTTCCCCCTGTTGCGTCAATGGCGTAAAGGCCCCATTTACTCAAGGGTAAAGGTATGAATGCTCCGTTTGGTGCAACAGGGTCCGTGCTCTTGCCAAGTGCGCCCACCTGGGCCTGGACCCAGTCAGGTGCTCAAACATCCCTAGTTCCCTCACTGTCTTTTTTCCTTCCTTGTGAAATCTCAGGTCACTTTGGTCAAAGTCCATTGTGCTAACCACTGCTCTGTTCTTGGCCAGCTCACTATTCTAGGATTATCAGCTGATCTTAATGAATGGGGTATTATGCTACATACTGCTGCTCTTTGGTGTGTGTGCGTGCCCGTGTGCATAAAGATCTGTGTGTACAGCTATGGAGTCTTCTTGGGGATGTGGCTGTGGGGGCTGTTACGATGAGCTCCTGCATTTCAGAATGTGCCACTACATCCCCTTTTCTTGTATGTCCCAGTGGATAGCGTGGAATTGGTATTACGTGGAATTGGCACTGCCTGTTTTTGTTCTTGTAGGAAGCAATGTCCAAAGACGCCAAAGGGATCATCCAACAGCAAAAGAAGAAGATTCCGCTCGATGGAATGATGCGCGAGACACAGAACTTCATCGAGACGATTCGCTTCTTAGTGGATGAGGTAACTCCTCCAGCTCACTTTCTGGAGCTGTTGGAGCCTCCTTAGCAGAACCTGACCCTGTGCCTCAAGCGTTCCTCTCCCTTGTTTATAAAGAAGCTATGCCAAACAAGCTATATCTTGAATATCTTTTGCCCTCCCGTAGTCAAATGAATTCCTAAGGATGGAGATTGGACTTCTGATTGGGAGATAACGTTACTTGAACAGAGAATGGGTTGGAAATACGTTGTTTTCGAGTGGGCCCAGTAACAAAACGTTGCAGTGTGGAGTGGACTTCTTCTCTCCAGGATTCCCGACATGCCATTCCCATCCCCTTCCCCATTTGGTTTGTCAGTGTTCTGTAGTCACTGAGCATGCTCAGGCCTCATTGGCCTGTTTTAAGTTGTTGGTGGTGAGATTCCTAAAGCATTGTTGTATTTCTACAATCCTCTGGGTTCCCCCAAGGCTACTGATGCCACTCCCCTATGAGTGGGTGGTGCCTTTTTGGCTACATAGGCAATGACATTCATAGCATGATCATCAGACCTAGTGGAAATGATCAGCAGTAGCTAGGGAAGTCAGAGAAATCCATCTGGGGTGGTGGAGGAGTTCGATGACTTTTCCTTGGTTTCCATGCATCCCCCAACTTTGTTTCAGTTCCTGCTGCAGCTCCAGACTTGATCTGCAGCAAATCAGGCCATTTTCCAAACATTTTCTGCATTTTCCCCGAAGGTTCCACAATTTGCCCAAATTTCTGAGCAATTTGCACAAATTTGGTTGTAATATGCCCAAATTGATCCAAAATTTGCACAAATTGCTGAGAACCTGCAAACACAGTGTGCAAAAAAAGTCCCCAGACTTTTTTGGGGGGGAGGGAGAATAAAAAAAAGAACAGGATTTCCCAGCAACAGACATCCCTGGTTGTAGCTAATATTTGTTGAGACGGGTTTAATTTTTATTTTAAACCAGTATGTTTCTTTGATTGCCCATGGTAGGAAAGTCCTTAATGAATATGAAAAACAAAGACTACATAAATAATAATAATAATAATAATAATAATAATAATAATATTAATAATATAATGCATCTGCAATAAATATGATGTGTCTTAAGACTGCAGTCCTTTGCACTTGGGAAATCAGTGGAACTTACTTCTGAATAAACATGCATCGGATTGTGTTGCATGGCAAAGATGATCAGGGCCTAGTTGACAATGTGGAGCCCACACCTCTGTCTGGGGTGTACCACACTTCAGACTTCAGGTTAGGACTGGCATTAGAAGATGGGCAGGATCATGTGTGTCCCATCGCCATGTAGTCATGACAGTGTCTGAAAGAGCACTTACATATTCAGCTATTTGTGTAGAGGTCTGTTTTCATGCGATACAGAACTCTACTTTTTCGGGGTTCTCAACTGGATGGAGAAATCCTGCCTCACATATAGTTGCACCCATAGGGGCCTGAATGGACATGTGCAGGTTGGGCGCACATGATCCTGTTCCGGTCCCCCTCCCCAAACACGTCCATGTAGAGGTTCATCAGGCAAGAGTTTTATCACACGCTCTCTACTGCCCAGTTACGGATTTGCGTGCGTCCTTTAGATAACGACGTCCGCCTTCCGTGCACCTCCCGCTCCTTCTGCTCATTTTTCTGTAGCACAATACCCCCCCTTTTAATCTGACTTTTTTTTAAAAAAAACCAAACGGAATGAGTCACGATCTCCTGCTGTCTGCAGGAAAAGCGGCACGATAAAAACGCCCCCTGAATGGGCCACGTGGTCTTTGTTTACTTCCTCTTTCCCCTCCGGGAAGAAAAAAGAAGTAACAAAAGCGGGGGTGGAGAAGTGACAGTAAGGAAATGTGATTTCCCCCTGTGCGATGACACTCATAATGCATATGAATCCTGTAGGAAACCTATAGTGGCATGCCCTAAATGAGGGCTGAATAATTTCTGTCCCTTTCAAACTATGCCTGTATTTTATTTCTCTCTTAAAAGCCTGACAGTTCCTACAAAAGCTCTGAGCTCTTGTTCCTTGACTCATGCACTCACAAAATAATTTTTAAAACCCGCTGATTTCCTAAGAAAACACACCTTTCGGGAACCTAATGCCATCCTTAATGCTCAAAGCACCTGCCTGTCTTTTTCCAGCCTCAGCATACGGTGCCCGATGTGTTCATCTGGATGCTGAGTAACAACAAAAGGGTTGCCTATGCAAGGGTCGCAGCCAAAGACTTGCTGTATTCCCCCGTGAACAAGCAGAGAGGCAAACACTGCGGGAAAATTAAAACCCACTTCTTGAAAGTAAGTCAGAGAAACTTCTAGGCATTTTCAGTAGAACGTCACTTTTACTGGTGTTCCGTTGAGACTGCCAGAGAAAAGTATGCTGGGGTGGGGTGGGGGGAAGAAACCCACCTTAAAAAAAGCCTGGTTGGGGAACTTGCAGGCATTGAACTAATTTCAAGAGAGCTGGCAGAGAGAGAGAGAGAGAGAGAGAGAGAGAGAGAGAGAGAGAGATGGGGTGATAAGGAGGGAGGGAGGACCAAAGGGAGATGGGGTGGCACAGAGAGAGAGAGAGTTTGTGTAGATGGAGGGAAATCTCTTGTGCAAATTGTGCCCGTAAAGTGGCCATTTCCGCAATATTACAGGCTTCCTTCTCATTCTCCTCCTGTTCATTGCCACCATGGTAGTCCGAATGGGAAGAGGTGAAGGGAGTGGCGCTCCCTTCTCCTCCTATTTCAGCTGCTGCAGCAGCCGCCATAGCAGCAGGACAGGAAGGAGACAAGAGGAGCTTCCTTCTTGTCCTTCTCCCATCCTGCCGCTGCCTGTAACGTTGTACAAATGCCCCCTTTATGGCTGCCATTCGCCCAAGATTACATTTCCGGAAACACCCAAGCCAAGCTTTTTATGTACCATGTCAGCCTTCACGGAGGATGGGTGGCTGCCAAATCCACTTGTTGGGCATGCAGGTCTGGGTGAGCCGGGTGGCTTGATGAGCAAGTCAGGGGGTTGTGGCCCGTCAAGTGCCTGGACAACCTGGACGGAGGTGAGCCCGCCCATCCCTAACTACACTTAGAATACTGTGGATAGCTCTGGTCACCACACCTAAGAAAGGGATGTTGTAGAGCTGGAAGTAGTGCAGAAAAGAGCGACTGAAATGATCAAGCGGGTGGAGCATCTGCCCTATGAAGAAAGTTCACAACAGCTGGATTGTTTGGGCTGGAGAAACGATGAGTTAGAGGAGACATGACGGTGGTGTATAAAATTATCCATGGTGTGGAGAAAGTGGATAGGGAGACATTTCTCTCTCTCTCTCTTTCATAATACTCAAACCCAGGTCATCCCATGAAGCTGACTGGTGGGAGATTCAGGACAAATTAAAGGAAGGACTTCTTCACACAGCACATAGATAAACTATGGAATTGGCTATGACAAGACATAGTGATGACCCACACTTTGGATGGCTTTCAAACTGAGTTAGAAGAAGGCTATCAATGACTGCTCATCCTGAAGCTATATGCCAGCTCCAGTATTAGAGGCCGTATGTCAATGTACACCAGTGGCTGGGGAACATGGGTGGGAGGGTGCTGTTGTACTCCTGTCCTGTTTGTGGCTTTCTAGTGGGCAGCTGGACTAGATGGACCTTGGTCTGATCCAGCACGGCTCGTCTTATGTTCTAGCTGAACTTGCATGGTACAGAACAGACCCATCCGCCTTCCTCCTTCTGATGGTGCAAGACAGTGGTGTCCCATCCACCTCAGCCACCACTTGGTGGGAGCTAAGAACGATGCTGCCACTGCCACATGACTCAAAGCAGTGAACAAGATGAATCATCTCTGGAACTAGTTCCACTGAACTTTCTGAAAGCAGCATCTTCTCAGTCCAACTCTACTGCTGTGTTCTGTCTTTTCCTATAGTCATTACTGAAGATTCAGAATAATTTTAAAAATGACTTTAGGCAGGAGCAGACTTTCTAGTCCCAATAGGGCAACTGGGTAAACATTCATACAGTGTTTATTTTAGGGAGGAGGCATTGGGATTCTTTTAAATACGTGTTCATAAAAGTCTCTTCCAAGTTCTATAAAAGGCTTTGTTTAATGAAGCCAAACAATTGAAGGAGCAGCTGTTGAAACTCCAAATGAAAGAACTGTGAACATTTTTTTCTTCGATGGAATATCTACCTGCTAATCAGGTTAACTCTCAGAGGCACTTCCATGGCAAACCTGTCAGGAGCCCGTTTCAGATAACTCTCTTGGCTGAATGTTTGCTTGTCGATTAAAGTACGAAGTGGAAAAGATCTCACTTACCAGACATGTATAATCACACTGGCAGACTAAAAACAAGTCCAGTTAAGCTGACACTTAGCGTTGGGTTTTATTTCCTCCTTTCTGAAACAACCAGGAGAGAGGGAGTTAGCTATCTTACGCACAGTTTGAGGAGGAAACAGTCAGAGGCTCTTAAAAAGTTTTCTACTTTGTTTTTAATTGTTTGATCTAGCTTTCGATTGGCCTTGTAAACTAAATTAACAATTACTTGTATTTTGTTTGTTAAGTAAATAGCAGGCCTGGGAGCTCTAGTCCAAATCAATACCCTAACGAGGTGCATGGTTAACAAGGCACCCTGTGAAAAATGTCCTGAGTTCAGAGAACACGCTAACCCATGGTTTAGAAAACAAGTCATGGTTCAACAATATGTTCCCAGAAATCTCCATTCAGCCATGAAGCCTATTGGGTGACCATGAGCCAGTCGTTATCTTACAGGTTTGTTGGGAGGATTGAGTGTGGGTCAGTGGTTGAGTGTGGGTTAGTGTGTTGTGTGAACAGCCTTTCTGTGTTTAAATGGGAAAGCCATCTGAGCATGATGTACCCTTCCCCAAGCTAAGGTGAGGAGGCAGATGTGTTGTTGTGGGTGGGTGTGTTTGGTGTGAACATCAGTTTGGTAGTTTTAAAGACAGAAATATGTTCTATTCATTGATATCCTGTTTTTAATGTTGTATTTTTCTCTTGCTTTTAAAATTTTAACTGTTGTGATTTTTGTGTTTTATATTGTTGCTGTTCCCCACCTCGATCCGAAGGGAGAGGCGGGCTACAAATAAATAAATATTATTATTATTATTATTATTATTATTATTATTATTCAATGAATATATAGTTCTTCACCCATGCCATTCCCGCCCCGCTCCCATTTTATCCTCCCAACAAACCTGTGAGGCAGGTTAGGCTGAGGGATAATGACTGGCTCATGGTCACCTGTTGGGTTTCATGGCTGAATGGAGATTTCTGGGAACATATGTCACTTTGAGATCCCTGGAGGAAGGGAGGGGATACAAATATGGAGAAATAAAATCCTGTTCTGTGTCACTACACTCTTGTCCAGACATTTCAAAAATGTTTAGTTGTGTATATCTTAACTTCCATTCTTCAGTTGCCAGGAAAACGGCCTCCAGGCTGGAATGTCCACGGAAAGGTTGACACGTACCTGTGGCTTGGCTCGGCTAAACACGCCCATTGTATTTTGGACAATTTACCCACTGGATATGAAACAGAAACAGCTTTGGACGCAAGCGCTGGGCACCACACTGCTCCTCCACCTGCCAGTCTGACCTACAAAAGTAAGTCATAGTTTAAATTTGGAGGAAGGGATGCAACTAGTATATAGCATGATATAGCATGATTGCATTTTCTTCTCAAAAAGTGATGTTTGGTATATATATATTCTTAAAAATCACATATTAGGGTTCAAGTATAACCCCTTCAACTTCCAGTGAGGTCATTCCTTTTAGCAGTCTTCATGCATTACTGTAAGGGTGTAGGAGCTAATTCCACACCTCTGCATTACCACTTGGAAGTCTGATGCCAATTGTGCAGGTCCTTCTCTATTAATTGTCTTTACTCAAGGGTGGGACAGATCCAAGCAATTGGCCCCAACCAAGTAGTTCTGGGTTTGCAAGCATTAGCACAGTGGTAAGTTATGAAGCCGATGGGAGTCCACAGTGGTGGATGAAGAAGATGGTGGGAATCCACAGTGGTGGATGAAGAAGGTGGTGGGAATCCATAATGGTGGATGAAGAAGATGATGGGAATCCACAGTTGTGGATTAAGAAGATGATGGGAATCCACACTGGTGGATGAAGAAGGTGGTGGGAATCCATAGTAGTGGATTAAGAAGATGATGGGAATCCACAGTGGTGGATGAAGAAGATGGTGGGAATCCACAGTGGTGGATGAAGAAGGTGGTGGGAATCCACAGTGGTGGATGAAGAAGATGGTGGGAATCCACAGTGGTGGATGAAGAAGGTGGTGGGAATCCACAGTGGTGGATGAAGAAGGTGGTGGGAATCCATAGTGGTGGATGAAGAAGATGATGGGAATCCACAGTTGTGGATTAAGAAGATGATGGGAATCCACAGTGGTGGATGAAGAAGATGATGGGAATCCACAGTGGTGGATGAAGAAGATGATGGGAATCCACAGTGGTGGATGAAGAAGATGGTGGGAATCCACAGTGGTGGATGAAGAAGGTGGTGGGAATCCATAGTGGTGGATGAAGAAGATGATGGGAATCCACAGTTGTGGATTAAGAAGATGATGGGAATCCACAGTGGTGGATGAAGAAGATTGTGGGAATCCACAGTGGTGGATGAAAAAGCCAGTGGGAATCCACAATGGTGGATTAAGAAGACCCTGGCTTCTGTACCACTGTTGTAAAGTAGAAAGGGGATCTTATTAAACAGAACAAACACATTGTAATTGTCATTTCAGAAACTTTTAGAGTTTCTTAGGCCAGATCTACACCTTGTGTCAAATCATTCTGAATGTGGAATAAAAAGCAGGATATAGCACTATGAAAGCGGTATGTGGATTGTGCCCCAATAGTTATCAGTGCACTACCCTATGAAGCAGTAGTGTAGATCTAGCCTCATTTGTACATATTAGACATCCTCTCCTCTCCTTGCCATAACTCTACTGTCAAGACCTGATCTCAAAACTAGTTTAGTGAGGAGCAGATGTGGGATGATGCCAACATCTACCTTCCATCTGTTTCCAGTGTACACCGAACAGCCCTATATAATGTTGTCCCGGTTCCACTTCTGGACTTTCAGAGTTCCACTTTCCCGGCTGGACACTCTGATTCTGCTCCTTAAAGATATCTTGCCTCTTTAAGAGCAACCTTGTCCCTTTTCTGGGACCCAAGCTTCCACCTGTCTCTTTTCCCCTTTTCAATAGCGTGGAGGTTCAAGCTGTCGGCAGGTGCGAAAAGGAATCTCCAACAATACCAGTTTTGAATCAAAACTCTTTACTATTCTTGGCATAGTAAGGCACGCTTTGCTTAAGATATTTACTCACATAGAACTGAAGTAACAAAGGCAAGAAAACAAAAAAAACAGGAGTCAAACCGCAGGTCTAACTTTTCCCTAACTGCTCTTGACATTTTCTCTTCAAGCATTTTCTGGGAAAATTCACCCTTCCATTTCTAATGAAAGCAATCTCTCCGTTTTTGGCTCCTCATTTTCCTTTTCCCGCTTCGCCCCTCCTTTTTCTTGATCACCTTGTCGAGCCTTTTGTTAGAGTCATTGGCTATCCTTTTGTGTGTCTGACCCGACACATCCTGAGCTGTAGACCGATCAGAGAGCCATTACTGTTTTAGCCCTGGGGAATTCACTCTTATTGTTACGTCTTAATCACTCTACTTCCTAACTATTAACTCTTTACATACAGTGAACCCTTCACAAATGTGCATTGAATCTGGCTTCTGGACCTCACTGTTAACCCATATTTAGGATGGTTTGGAGTGCTATGTCCAAAGATTGCCAGGACCACACGGCAGCTGGAACACTTGGTTGCTCATGTGCTGGGGCTCAGAAGTGAGTGCAGCTCAAGTCTCCTATGAGTTCAAAACTGGAGTTTTAAAGCATATTAGCACTGTAGTTTTATGCACACATATTTAGGAGGAAGTCCCATTGAAATCGGTGGGTCTTACTGTTGAATAAATATGCATATGATCAATTTTGAATTGTGTGTTGCTTCAAATTCACAATGTGAACATGGTCTGAGATGAACATCAGAAATGGTGATCCTTTCTGGCTCTAACCTTGAGTTTTTGCATTCATTTGGGCCATTAAAAAACCCTCAAATCAAGAAGATGTATTTGCTTTCTGCTGCTCCAGAGGGTAGGACATGGACCAATGGTTCGAATACAATGGAGATTTTGGCTCAACATTAGGAAGACTTTGCTGACAGTGCAGGTTGTTCAATAGTGGAACAGACTGTATCAGGAGATGGTGGTCTCTCCTTTGCTAGAAGTTTTTAAGAAGAGATTGGATGGTAACCTACCAGGGATGCTGTACCAATAGATTTCCTGCATTTGCAGGGGGTTGACTAGACGACCTTGGAGGTCCTTCCAACTCTCTATCCCACTTCTTGTATTGAGGCAGGATGGACCACTTCGATTTCCCCAAAGTGATACTGTACTTCTCTCCATTGTGTTTACACAGCCAGGAATGTCTTCCAGCTGAGAGCTCACATGTATCAGGCCAGGGGGCTTATTGCGGCTGATAGCAGCGGACTTTCAGATCCTTTTGCCAAAGTGACATTTGTTTCACACTGCCAGACCACAAAGGTAAAGGAGGAAGGATTGCTGTTGTCGGTGGGTAGGGATGTTTCAAACGTGGATGCACTGCACCCCACCCCACTGACTCAAACAGGCTCTGCCTTTCAAACAAACCTAAGTTTTATTTAAACAAATCCTTTTCTACAGAGCTCTGTCAAGCTGTGGCCTCTCTCTCCTCAGGCCAGAAGCAGTGGGTGTTGCCCTCAAACCACTTCCTGGTTCCTCCCAGAAACCACACCCCACACAGGCTCAAGCACAACCTCACCATGGCTGGGAGCATTATTCCTGCCCCGTGCCATAAGAGAACATAAGAAGAGCCATGCTGGATCAGACCAAGGTCCAGCATTCTGTTCACATAGTGGCCAACCAGCTGCCCAAGGGAAACCCACAATCAGGTCATGACTGCAACAGCACCCTCCCACCCCTGTTCCCCAGCAACTGGTGTACTTAGGCATACTACCTCTGATGCTGGAGGTAGCATGGAGCCATAAAGACAGGTAGCCATTGACAGCTTTCTCCTCCAGGAACCTGTCCAATATACTGACTCGCATTCCACTCATTGCAATGAATGATTTTTCTGGTAGTAGAAGCAGTAGTAATAGTAATAATATTACAAAGTTATTTTGAGAATGAAGAAGGTTAAAGACTGGACAGTAACTTTGGACATGGAAGCGGCCTATTAAATGATTGGGAATGTCCATTCGACCTCTACTGAAAATCATGGGCCTTTCATTGTTGTCACTGTGCTTGCCCATAAAGAGTGCAGACATCTGGCAGGCTTCTAGTGGTATTTTTGCTGCTTTATTCATGTACTACTTTCCCCCCTTCAGATCATTCAACAGACTTTGTCTCCTACCTGGAATCAGATGCTACTGTTTAATAATATTGTGCTTCACGGGGATGGGAAAGAAATTGCCGAATTTCCCCCAGTGATTGTTATAGAGCTCTACGACGATGATGCTGTGGTAAAGATGTCTTCCCCCTTTTAATTTATTTCTAAATTAAGCTAGCTTTATAGAGAGAGAGAGAGACAGAGACAGAGACAGAGACAGAGACAGAGACAGAGAGAGACAGAGACAGAGACAGAGAGACTCTATATTGTATTTGGCCAAATAGCAAATGATATTTGGACATGCAGAGGTTTTGCTTTTTAAAAATCTCTTAGCCGTGCATGCAAATTTCTGACCCTTTATAATAGAGCATAGCATCATGGACAATGTATCAATTATGCATAATTAAGTGCATTCCATATAATTTATTCTGCTTCTACCCAAGATGTGGAAGGAGCTAAGCTAAGCACCAAGGCCCTGTCTGTTCACTAGAAGCACCAACTTTTGATTTCATAAGTACTGGGCTCCAGGCTAAGCTGATGGGGGAAGAGCTAGAAAAATCTGAGTGGCTACAGGGCAGAGCCCAGGGGAATCTGGTAACTAAGACTGGAACAGGATCAGATTGGAATTTGGAGCAGTACCCAATGCTATTCCCACTTGGAGTAGACCCTATGAAATGAATGTCCTTGAAGTTACTCCCCTTGGTGTTTATGGAGTGGAGCCATGGTAAAACCAGTTGGGCTATGGTTCCAGTAAGTCTCTTATCTACAGTCAGTGGAAGCTGGTGGCACAGATGTCAGTGGGGAAGTGAATCTGCGTTGAGTTTCAGCCAGAACCAGTCAGAACCCTAAAGGAGTTATCCAAGGTGCTGAATCTATGGGGGGGGGGGGGGCGATAGGGTTCTGTGCCTTGGCCAGCTCCTTTAGAGTTTTAACTGAAACCCAGCACAGAGTCATCACCCCATGACATCGGAGCCACCAGCCTCCACTGATTACATTGTTTTACTGGGAAGACCAGTAAAATACATGGGCTTGTTAGCAACTCTGCCTTTGACTAATGGAAATCCTGCTCATTCCCATTGTGTCTTTTATCACCAGGTACTATCCACACACACATTTTTATCTTTACGCTCATAGGTGGTGGGAATGTGCTTGGCATACAAGCTATATCTGCAGGAATTTCCTCTTCTAAGCAGCTATTAAAGGTGCAAGAGCCCTGTGCCATTTTGCATCTGGCCACCCTAATAATGCTGTGTGCCTAAATAGCCCTTGTGTTTATCCCAAACTCTTAACAATCACAGTACTTTTGGATGACCAGTACAGTACTGCAGTTGGATAATTTTAGACTCTGGACTTAAAGACCTTAAGGCAAGGGGCTCTTTTGTGTATTATATCACTGAAGTTCAAAATGTGAAAACTTCAAATTGCTTTGTTTGGGGGCTGTCTTGCTTATTCTGCAAAGTCCTGCCCCAAAGTTCTGCCTGACACCAAACTGGACCTATAGAACATGCAGATAAATGATGTTACACTGTGTGTGTTTGAAATACCTAGGGGAAGTCTGAATATATTGGCGCAACCATGGCTGCTCCTGTAACAACACTGGCTGGCGAGAAATATGAGCCACCTAAACTTACTTACCATCCAGTCTACTGTGGAAATCTTTCTGGGGGAGATCTTCTTGCTGCATTTGAGCTTCTGCAGGTGAGCTTAGAATACTTTCATTATCAATATTTTTATTGGTGAATGTATGGAGAAGATGCAAGTATTACAAGGAGATACAAATATTGTAATACTTGCATCCTGAAGTCAATGCCTCCAGTTGTAATACTTGCTTAAAGGAACAGACATTGTTGGAAAACTGCAAGTTAAACTAACAGCAGAGGCCCCCAGCATAGATCTGCTGTTCGCAAGAATTTTCCCAAGGCAAAACAATACAGCGACAAGACAGAACAACAAGACAAGACATAGACCCTTAGCTATGCACTAAGGACATGGAACAGCACCATCTAGTGGTTGGAGGTGTTGCTTCTATAAATATTGCACTATCCCGCCATGTGCCTCCTTTCCCAAAATATTCTGCTGTTGCTCTTTTCTGTATGTGTGCACAGTTGTGAGTAAGCACTCATCTGCCACCCGAAGCAGCAGATGGGTCTGCTTACTCATGAGAAAATCCACTGATGTGGAGGTCTGTAACCTGCCATTTGAATCCTTCCCCAAACCAGCAGTTCTTCTATTTTTGTAAAGGATTAGTATATTTCCGCATATGTAGTCCTTTAAAACAGAAGCATCTCTAAGCTGTGAAACTGACGAGGCCAGAAACTGCTTACAATGTGATCTAGTCAATCTCACTATTGAGAAGTGGGTGAAGAGGCTTTTCTCTGGGTAAAAACATTATCGGAGGGATGCAAGACAGGGCCTTCTCAGTGGCTGCTCCCAGGCTCTGGAACCCCCTGCCCAGAAAGGCTAGAAAATGTGAGTAGGGGAAGTAGAACTCGGATTGGATTCATTCATTCATTTATTACATTTCTCTACCACCCAATAGTTTACACAGATTAAAAACCTTAAATATATGTTAGGCTGACCAAATAAAATCCAGGTCAGGGCTCATGTAACTTTAACAGTTGTAGAGAAAAGGGAATTTCAGCCAATGTCATTTCTATGCAATTAGTCCCTGGTGAAATTCCTTCTTCATCACAACAGTTAAAGTTGCATGCACTATACTAGAGTGACCATATACAAAAGAAGACAGGGGCCCTGCAACTTTAACTGTTGTGATGAAGAGGGAATTTCACCAGGAACTAATTGCATACAAATGACACTGGCTGAAATTCTCTTTTCTCTACAACTGTTAAAGGTACATGAGCCCTGTCCTCCTTTTCATATGGTCAGCCTATACAAACGACACTGGCTGAAATTCCCTTTTCTCTACAAATGTTAAAATTACATGAGCCCTGACCTGGATTTTATCTGGTCACCCTAATATATGTTAGTATAAAAACCATTTACTCTCTCTCTCTCTCTCTCTCTCTCTCTCTCTCTCTCACACACACACACACACACACACAAGCAATTTTAAACAGGTGTGTGTGTGTGTGTGTGTGTGTGTGTGTTTATTAAACATTTTAGACTGGCCTGAAAGGGTCCCCTTAATGCAGTTTACAGGGTGGCCCTATGAAAAGGAGGACAGGGCTCCTGCATCTTTAACAGTTGTATAGAAAAAGGAATTTCAGCAGGTGTCATTTGTACACATGCAGCACCCAGTGAAATCCCCTCTTCATCACAGCAATTAAAGGTACAGGGGCCCCGCCATCTTGACAAGATACAAAATTTATTTATTTATTAATTTATTAATTACATTTGTATACCGCCCCATAGCCGAAGCTCTCTGGGCAGTTTACAAAAGAGGTCTCTTCTGAAGAAGCTCAGAGCCCAGCAGGGCCCCTCAAAAACCTAGAGCTGGCAGTGCAGTGGAAGGCTTGCACCAGACAGGGCAGAAGGTGCTCCCTCTATTTCCCTCCCCCCTATTCATTACACCAGCTCCAGGGCTGTTGCAGTTGTCGTCCCCCCGCCCCACTTGGGAGCATGACAGGGGAATGAGGGGTTTGGGAATGTTTTGGCCACCCTCAAGCTGCCCCCGACACACCACTTATTTTCCCTACCACCACTGGAACACCAAAGGGCAATGGTGATGGATGGTTCTGCTGCTACAATAAGGCCTCAGGTGGCAGACATTGTCCGTCACCTGCAGATCTCTGTCTCCTCCTATAGAGAAAAGGATCCGCAATATCCTATGACCCCTAAAATGCCCTCCTAAAGACAATGGCTCAGTTCAGACAACAAGTTACTCAACGCAGTGTGAAAACTCCACTCAACAGTTGAGTTTTTAGGGGGTACTCCCCACACAACATGTTCTAACGCCACTGTTGTGTGACTGTGGTCTACCGTGGAGTTGAGTAAAAGTCAACGCAGCATTTGATTGACAATTCCTCCACCCTCTCCCCTCCCCTGGTCCTCCCAATGGTATCTCATCAGCCATCTCTGCAGAAAACCAATCCTAGCGGCTCTCCTAGAGTGGTACTCGCTCTTTTCACCGCTCTTGCCAGGGAACTCTGTAGCCAGTGGGAAAAGCCAACTCAACGCTCCACGGAGCCCGCCACACAACGCACAATACAACACTTGTGCAGGAACTCTCCTCTGCACAGCGTGAATATTCTGCATGGAGCGTTTTAAAAAAACAAACCTCCATCGTCGCATGGAGTTTTCCCACCAGACAATACATTTCTCAACAGTAGTGTAAAAACGCCACTGTGGAGTTCTAAAAACAACGTTGAGAAACATGTTGTCTGAAATGGGCCAATAGGATCGGATCCTTAGAAATGTACGTTTTGAGAGAAAGCAGTTTAAAATGCATGTTTAACTATGTATCAAATGTGAGTTGTGTGGATTTTATTTTAAAGCACAGGTTATTGTGGAAATTGGATGGAACAGATTTATAGGTGAATACATGCAAAAGTGACAGGGACTAGAAAGAGACGGATGCACACATCCCTACTAATCAACTAATGTCTGCTTTATGAGTTCTCAAAGGTCTAGAAGGCCCTTTTCTCTGCTTTACTTGCAACTGCTTTGGGATTCTTCTCAGTAAAGGCTGTTCTATATATAATATGATTTATTGCCTTTTATTGCTGTGGCTCTCCAATATATTGAGACAGTTCTTTCGTGTGCTCCAGCAAAGTGTTAAAGACAGTTTCTCTTTTTTCTGTACAGCTATAAAACCTACCATTCACCTTATCTTGATCAATAAAAGAAAATGGCTGGAACCCCATTTGATAGGAATAACAAAATTCAAAATTGATATGTCCCTGAAGAATGCCTCTCAGTTCCTTAACCTTTCCAAGAGAAATAATTTAGCTTTATAACTGAAAGCATTCAAAACACTTCCGTTGTTGGATAGTAATGATTAGCTTATGACTTCACCAATGGATGGTATTTACATAATCCCAAAGTGTCCTTCTTTTCCTTAATTTATCCTCCCATTGAAAGTAATGGAAGGGAAATTAACTAAGACAGCTTCAGGGTGATATTTTTAAGGGGCTTGATCTAGGTTTGATCTATGCTTTATGCTTTTAAATTTTGTATATCGGTGTTTTAATTATTCAATGTTTTTAATTGTTGTAAACCGCCCAGAGAGCTTCAGCTGTGGGGCGGTATATAAATGGAATAAAATAAATAAATAATAAATAGGGGAGCAAGGGAGGGCTGGATCCAGCCATCCCGAGAATAGGGAAGCATGAGAAATTTATTTCAGTTCATCTTTAATCTGTTTTACCCAGTTCACAAGAATGCAATCTGCCATTGGAGTCTGCACATTTCTGAGCTTGCAATGTGATTTGTGGACCCCCAAAATGTGTTCAACAGCACATGCACTCTTGAAAAATGTGCATGATAAATTGTATAGTCTTTTTTTTAAAAAAATGCATACGAACCCACTTTACTCAACGGGAGAAGAATGCGTGCATCTCAAAGATGCACACAAATGATGCGTCCATTTACACAGTTTCATGTGAGAAGGAAAAACAAAGATTGCAGTCTGATATGGACAAGAGTTAGAAAGAACTTCGAGGTGGAATTTGGAGAAGGGGAACTCAAGTTTTGCTTGTATGGGCAACTGCGGTCCTGGAGCCACATGGGAGGTCTGCCTTTGGGAGCTTCAGGTTGGAGAGATCTTGCTCTGCTGGGTCTGTCTCTTTGGCCCCACTCTGTCATCACACTGTTTGGCTCAGCAGTCCCCTCCTGGGAAGGAGATGCTGCTACTGGGGTTGTGCTGTTGCTGCGGCTGTGCAGCTGCTCTTTACCAGCCTTTCTCACTTTGCTTCTGACCTGCATGCCCCCACAATTCATTGCTTCCCATTAAGGGGGGGGGAAACTCAGCTTTTATGCACATCTCTACCCCAGAATTCCCCGTTTCGGCCCTTGCTGCTGATGGGAATTCTGCCAGTGCTCCTACACCTCCAGTGCTTTCCATGGGTGTACCAGGGACTTCCAGAGCAAACATGCCACACTACTGGAGGAGTGGCACTTTCGCACCATCCTCAGCTGACCTTCATGCAGAGTTTCGGATAGAATTGGGTCGTTAGTCTGCTGTTGCTAATGGCTTTTACAATGCTGCTTTCACTGCCATTTGCTTGTTTCATCTTAATGTTGGAATTGTTTTAATCTTGTGTGTTTTATATTTTTAATGGTAAATTGCCTCGACTTTTTTTGTCTTTCATAAGAAGATGGGGTGGAAATGTTGAAATAAATGAGTAAATGAATAAATCCCCGAATTCTGTAGAACCACTTGGATTTGAGTATGGGGCCGGGGTGAGTGGAAGATGAGAACAAGGAACATCTTCCAATAATAAGCCTTTTAAACCACTGCAGCAATCAGGAAATTAATTCCCTTTTCTAGGCCGTTAGTTTCAACCAGTTGATTTTGGTAATTCAGTAACACTGGCTATCCAGGGTTTTTATACCCAATGATTTGCTCTATGGAGAACAAAAAGGCTCTCTAAAGCCTTTGAATTTTGTTTCTGCCTAATTTTAGGTACAATTAATGCAAACAGAGTGAATGCCCCCAAAGACTCTGGGATCTTTACTGTTCAGCAGATGGGACTGAATACGGAACAGGCCAACCACAACTGAATGATTCCACATTGCCCTTAAAATCGAAGATGTAATTTCAGAAGCATTGCTGCGGCTGCTGCATAGACTGTGGCTGTATTAAAATGCCAGACTATCTAAATTAATAAGGATGAATAAATGACCTTTCACTAGACCAGCCCTGGATTAACCATTAAGCAATCTAAGCACGTGCTTAGGGCACCAAGGGAAGGGGGCCACCACAGGGAACGGGTACCATAGCAATCTAATTTTACGGAATATATAAATATAATAAAAAACAGTTTATATGTGATATAGTTGTGTGTTCTGGCGTGGGGGGTGGCCTTGAAGAAAACTGAGTTTTTAATGTCTTATTTCACCTTCAGCACTTATTGAGTCTTAATGTCTTGCCGGGCTAAGCAATGGAAGGGCCAAGGAGGCGCCATTATTGGGCTGTGCTTAGGGCATCAGCTGGCCTTAATCCGGCCCTGCACTAGATACATTTTACCCACTGCATACTGTACAAACATCCCATATCTGATCCTTTCGGTATAAATAGAAAAATAACCACTGATCCTTATAAACCAAGATTGTGAAGGGGCTTCCTTGCAGTGAGAATTGCTGGATAACCTCCAGGGTACTTTTTAAAGCACCACAGCCGAACAGTAAAACATTGCGACGATTTCATTTTACAGGTTTCTGATTCTGGGCCCGAAAGCCTCCCACCCGTGGATCCTGCAGATGTCAGTCAAATCTACCCAGTCCCAGCCAACATCAGACCTGTTCTAAGTAAATACAGAGTAGAGGTGAGTTAATAAAGAATATAACGTCCCTGCATCATTCACCGACAATTCTCTGCCTACCTGTAGGCTCCGTACAAAATATTTTCAACTAGGAGCAAGTGAGCATTTTTCTGCTATGCAGTGAGTTCTGCTTACTCTGCTTCCACAAGTTATGTAATTGGGGAAAATTAACTGGATACATGCTTAATGACTTGAACCATTAATAATGGTTGGGATGTTCAAAGGATATAATGGAAAAAGACACTGGCTGAATTTGGACAACACGATAGTCAATGGTGGGGTAATAATCAACTTTACAGTTGTTCATCTAGGGGGTACTCCCCACACAACATGGTAATAAATAATCAACTGTGGTGTGGATTAGGATCAGCACTGAGTTGACTATGGCAGCATTCAGATGACACGATAGTCAATACAACTGACGATTGTTTCCCCCTCCCCAGTTGATTATTGTGCCGTCCGAATTCAGCCACTAGGAGTTTGATAACTCTACAACCCTATGGTGGTAGCAGAACTAGTCAATTCTGGGAGAGAGGACCAAAAAACAAACAAACAAACAAACACACCTTACAGGCAAAATAGTCTTTATTTTGTGCAGTCATTGACCTGGTTCCCATGATCACTGTAGTCAATCATGGCTTATTTAAGCCACAGTGAGCCACAGCGCCTGTGGGTGCCATATTGCCTATTCAAATCTGTCCTCAGCTTGTCTTGTCATCTGAATCCAGGACTATTATCATGTCATTTAAACTCAGGAGGGTTAAATAACCCTCAAATAAACCATGGTCTGTTGTAGGGTTATTTGAGGGTTGTTTAACCCTCAAACGACCTCTGTTGGCTGGGTTCAGACAACAAAATAATCGCCATTGGTGGCTGAATATTCAAAATGGTGGACTGCATGTGCTGCAGCCCACCTGGGTCACACAATTAAGCAATCTATAATTTATTAATCATGGGTTGTTTGTGAGTGTGCAGGAGTTTCTGCCTGCTCACCTGCTTCCACTTTGCTAAAAAAATCCAGGAATGCCTCATTCCTGGGTTGTTCTCCATAATGTCTGCACCTGAAACTCTAGGTTACTGAGAGAGAAACATTCTGAGTTTTAACTCAAGAACAAACCATGAGTGAAAACTCTGGATTGTTTCTCACTCAACAAGCTAGATTCCCAAATTCAAATATCTCAGAGAACCATCCAGGAATGGGATGTTTCTGGATTGTTTAGCAAAGCGGAAGCTGTTGAGCACCAGAAGTCAGCATGTTCGCTCCTATGTGCTTACAAACAACCCATGATTAACAATCCATAAGTTGTTTAATCATGTGATCTGGGTCAACAAATTAGAACAGAAGTTTTATTTTTAACTTGGTGGCCTCTCTACTCTTTTGTGAACTGCTAAATAGATTAATACCTCCCCGCCCCTAAACCAGGGGAAATAAATGAAATCTTACTTTTGCTTCAATTTGATTCTGACTGCTGGTATAGCATAGTGGTAAAATAAGTGAACTATGAACTAGGTAGTACCTGGTTTAAATCTCATCACCAGCCACAAACTTAGTTAGATGGGCTTTGGGCCAATCATCCTTCTATGAAAATTATCCCCTCTCTCCTTATGTCTGCAATATGGGGATAACTATACTGGCCTGCCTTACAAGGTTCTTGTACGTATTAGTGTGGTGTAGTAGCTAAAATGTTGGACTGGGAGTCGGGAGATCCGTGTTCTATTCCCCACTCGGCCATGGAAACCCACTGGGTGACTTTGGGCCAGTCACAGACTCTCAGCCCAACCTACCTCACAGGGTCGTTGTTGTGAGGATAAAATGGAGAGGAGAATTATGTATGCTGCCTTGGGTTCCTTGGAGGTAAAAAGGCAGGATATAAACGCAATAATAAATAAAATAAATAAAAATAAATAAATAATGGCTATGAAGCCTTTTGAAGCCCTTGAAATGAATTATGTACATGCTGTCTTATCACTGTTCCTGCGGCAGGTTCTGTTCTGGGGCCTTCGTGAATTGAAGAAGGTGCAGCTCCTTTCTGTGGATCGGCCACAAGTTCTCATTGAATGCGCCAGCAAAGGAGTGAAATCATGCGTTATCCAGAGCTACAAAAACAACCCAAATTTTAATGTCCTGGCAGACTGGTTTGAAGTGGTACAGATTTATTTATTTATTTATTTATTACACTCTTTTACCGCCCAATAGCTGAAGCTCTCTGGGAAGTTCACAATAATTAAAACCATAAAATGGAAGACAATATAATACAGATGATGAAACTGAATAATAATAATAATAATAATAATGATAATAATAATAATAACAACAACCAAACTGAAACTAGCAGTAGTGCGAAAATTTAAAATACAATACCAGATATAAAACAAACTAAAGTACTTTGGAGAATAAAAAGATCTTCACATGGCGTCAAAATGAGCACAATGTAGGTGTCAGATGAACCTCTCTGGGATGCTCATTCCTAGGCTGACCAGATAAAATCCAGGTCAGGGCTCATGTAACTTTAACAGTTGTAGAGAAAAGGGAATTTCAGCAGGTGTCATTTGTATGCAATTAGTTCCTGGTGAAATTCCCTCTTCATCACAACAGTTAAAGTTGCAGGCACTATACTAGAGTGACCATATACAAAAGAAGGCAGGGCCCCTTCAACTTTAACTGTTGTGATGAAGAGGGAATCTCACCAGGAACTAATTGCATCCAAATGACACTGGCTGAAATTCCCTTTGCCCTACAACTGTTAAAGTTACATGAGCCTTGTCCTCCTTTTCAGATGGTCAGCCTACTCATTCCACAACTGAGGTGCCATAGCAGAAAAGGCCCTCTTCTTAGTAGTCATCTGCCTCATTTCCTTTGGCAGGGCCTCCCAGAGAAGGAAAGCTCATCTTAGGGTCCAGGCAGGTGGATATAGGAGGAGATGATCCTCCAGGTAGCCTGGCCCCAAGCCATTTAGGGCTTTGAATGCTAGTACTAGCACTTTGATTCTGGCTCGGAAATGGACTGGCAGTGAGAGCAGATGGAAAAGTACTTGCATAATATGATCGCATTGGCCACTCCCTATTAACAGTGGCTGCCCTATTCTGGACCAGCAGAAGTTTCTGGACCGTTTTCAAAAGCAGCTCCACGTATATCGCATTGCAGTAATCCAAACGAGAGATTATTAGAGCGTGGATAATTGTAGTTAGGCTACATACATGCAGCTCTCCGTTAATTAGATTTTTATTCCCTTTTTTAAAAAAACCAACAAGTGGAAAACGTGAAGTAGAGTTGGTGTTCCCTAGAGAATAACCTAGGAGGTAGTTAAAATCCAGCATCATGCAGCAAACGAAAATTTTATGTTGGAGCTGGGGAGACTTGGGTTCAAATGTTGACTCTGATCTGAAGGTCAGTGGCTCACTTTGGGTAAGTCACCCCCTCTTTACTTAAAGCTACCTTCACAGGGTCATTGAGAGGATAAAATGTGGGGGGAGGACCCATTAATGCCGCTCTGAGTGCCTCACTACACACAACATTAATGAAGTTATTAGCAATCACATTGTGGGTATTTAAAAAATTAAGTACCCAGGTGCGGAGGGGTGGGGTGGGGGAGATAGTTACCAGAACTGCAGTATAAGACAAAGGGAGATCTAGAGACTCATCAAACAAGCGTTTTATAGCAGGCTCGTTACTGGTCACTCACGGTTTTTCCCGGGTCTTTTTCACAATGCTATCCACCTCTTGTGCGTCTCCCGCTAGTTCTGCTAATTTTTCCGTTGCAAAAGAAGACCCGGAAAATCCGGTCTTTGGGGCTGCAACGGAACTTGCCGCCATTTCCTTCTGTGTGCAGGAGAAGCAGCACGATGAAACCGCCCACTGAATGGGCCATGTGGTCGTTGCTTGCTTTCTCTCTCTCTTCCCTGTGTCCCTATTGTAGGACAGCAGCAGGAGGCAAAGCGACGGTAGGGAAACCCTATTCCCTGCCCCCGTCTGATGATGCTCTATTCTTCCCTTCCTAGCAGTTATCATGGGGGAGGGGGGGACCTTCCCATTGGCACCAATACCCTTCAGCATTCACTCAAGTATTTTTCCCCTAATGATCATTGCATTGGGGGTGGGGGAGTTTCATCAAGATCATGGCTGGCGAGGGAAGACTTAAATCTTGTGCGCTGTGGTTCTGCTAATAACCACTCTTACCACCCGGCATATGGCATATAGTAATTATTTTAGTCCCATGACATGATTGCAGGTATTTTGAAGGCAATTCAATAGGATTAGTGAAATTTTTCAATGGAGGCGTTTTTGCTTATTTCTGCCACTGAATTTTGCACCAAGTGAAATGCATGAATTTGGAGGATTTTAATGAGTCCACCCATCTGTAAAAAGATCAGAAGAAATGGGGGGGGGGGAGAGAAATAAATGTAATTAGTGAAATCAAATTTCCCATAGATTTTCTTCTGTGCTTCTAGATTAGATAGAAAATACATCTCAAGTTAAGACAACGTTCTCAGCGAGTGAATGCTGATAAATCTCACAGAAGAAGACAAATCATGGATTATTATTGAGACTTGTGCTTTCTACTCTGCTAGGAACTTCCTGAAAATGAACTGCTGCACCCTCCACTCAGCATCTGTGTTGTTGACTGGAGAGCCTTCGGTCGTAGCACTCTGGTTGGGACGCACACCATCAATTGCCTTAAGCAGTTTCTGTATAAGCCAAAAGAACCACCTGCATCACCAGCAAAGGAGGCTGACATTGTGGAACTGGACTCAGGTAAGATGTGCTGAGCAACTTCACCCAGGAGCCTCATCTTTAATATTATTACATGGGTAAACTCACATGGGAAATATTTGGATTATTTTTATGGTCTGCTTTATTGCAGGGGGTTGTATTAGACTAAATATGGTCAATATATAATGTGGCAATAATGGCCCCTTTTGTGTGACCCAACACAACAGGTTTCCTTCAATATCTTTGTGTCGATCCTAGAGGTTCCTTGTGTAGATATCTATTGCAATTCCCCACCAGAGATCATTGAATAGTAGAGTTGGAAAGGGCCTATAAGGCCATCGAGTCCAATGCCCTGCTCAATGCAGGAATCCACCTTAAAGCATCCCTGACAGATGGCTGTCCAGTGCCTCTTGAAGGCCTGTAATGTGGGAGAGCCCACAACTTCCCTAGGTCATTGGTTCCATTGCCATACTGCTCAAACATTCAGGAATTTTTTCCTTATGTCCAGCCGGAATCTGGCTTCCAGTAACTTGAGCCCATTGTTCCATGTCTTGTACTCTGGGATGATCGAGAAGAGATCTTGCCCCTCCTCTGTGTGACAGCCTTTCAAGTACTTTCAAGATCTCCAGTCCTTGTGTTTGAAGACATTATTGAGTAAATGAACATTGGCTTTGCATGCACAGTGATGTCCCAGGTTGAATCCTTGGGATCTCCACTTAAGGCATGTCAGGGAGGAGTGAAAGATTTCTGTCTGAGATCCTGGTGGTCCAGTTTTAGTAGATGTGACAGTAGATGACTCTTGATCAGTGGTGTAGTGGTAAATTTAGAAGTACAGGCACTCATCATGACAGTCCACAAAGCCACACCCCCAAGGACAAACCAAAGATTCTGCTGATCTATATCAACCAACCAGTTCCAGTAGTTTTCATTTCCACCAGGAGCAGATCTTTTGTAAAACTAATGGGTATGGATGTCCATTGCTGAGAAAACTGGCCCTTTTTGGGTTCACTGGATCTTTGCAGGGCCCCCACCCCCCCAAAATATGTACTCTGACCCAACACGATGCAGATCACATCGAGCCAGCACGCATGAAAGTGAGCTCCATCCCCTGGATGGATTTCTCCGACACTCTTACTAATGGTTCTTAATTGCCCATTCCAGACCAAGACACCCCAAAATACATCACAGATGAAAAATCATGACTCAGGAAGACAGACATATGATAAGAATTCAGGCAGAAGGTGCCTCTGAGCATATGCTCAGCCCAGAATTTGTCACTAGCACCAGAGCCAAGCTGAGAAGTCCTTTTCCACAATGATACATGCCTGTCGTCCCCACCCACCCCACTATGTTTTTTCAGCAATCTAATTTAGGAGCAAACAGCTTTTAAAGCTTCTGTTATTCTTGTACAATTGGGGATCAGAAACCCTTATTGTTTGACTCCATTCAGAGATCTACGCAGAGGTTACCCAGAGATCTACCAACCGATGTACCTTCTACTCCACCCTGCTTTAAATCTCTCAATTTTTAGTATATTGAATGCATTCTCTTACTGTTCTCATCTAATTCTATACTTTTTTTTTGGGGGGGGGGGGTCCAGCTTCACCTGCTCCAGCACAATTTCAACCCCCTCCACCCCAACAGCCTCCATCAGATCATGTCTACATTGATGTGGAACATGGGGCCCCTGTCATGGCCATCCCCGAGCCTGAGCCAGCATCTCCGCTTGTGCCACCATCACCGACTGTGCCGACACCAGCACCTTCACTGAAACCCACGTCGACTTCTACCACTGAACCTACAAAAGATGGGAAGGGAAAAGTAGGCAGCCTCGTTATCTTGGAGCTCTTTGCCTTGTCCACTAGAGAATGTTCATTCTATGTTATATCTCACAATCCTTATCATGACTGCAGGTCTCCTTGCTTTATGACTGTTTAGGGGGATAAAGAGGTGTTTTATGTAAATGCTGATGCATGTCAGTTTAAGGGTTAATCAGACTGTGTGTGATACAGAACAGGAATCCAGTTCACAAGAGGGGAACGATACAAGTCAATACCCCTCCCCCCAATAATATAACATAAGCACATAAGAAGAACCATGCTGGATTAGACCAAGGGTCCATCTAGTCCAGTATTCTGTTCACAAAGTGGCCAACCAGCTGTCCCTGAGAATCCACAAGCAGGACATGAGTGCAACGGCATCCTCCCACCCATGTTCCCCAGCATTTGCATCTGATACTGTAGGTAGTATATGGCCATCAGGACTAATAGCCTTCTCCTCCATGAATTTGTCCAATCCCCTTTTAAGGCCATCCAAATTGGTGGCCATCACTACAGCTTGTACTACTGAATTCCATAGTTTAACTATGCTCTCTGTGAAGAAGTCCTTCCTTTTATCTTCCCTGAATCTTCCACCGATCAGCTTCATGGAATAACCTGGGATCTAGTGTGTGAGATCCTAATACAATGATCTCCCCCCAAGGCTCTGGTCACAACTGGGGATAATTACAATGGCTCACTGCACACTCTTGATACCTCCAGTAAAGGCAAGCACAATACAAGATGCTAGTTTTAGCCTATAAAGCTCTAAGTGGTTTGGAGCCAGGCTATCTGAAGGACTGCCTCCTTCCACATGAATTTACTTGTAATTTATTATAATCTTCAGAGGTCCTGTCGTATATCCCACTATACAAAGAGAGGCTAGGATGGTGAGTGTTCAGGGCAGGGCCTTTTTGAGAGCAACATCCCGAGGGAGGTGAGATTGGCTCATTCCTTACTTTCAGAACAATCTGTGCTCTTCTGTCAGGTTTTTAATTCTGTATAAAGTATTGCCATTCTTTGGTTTTAATGCCAAGCTAAAATTTTATTTTGCCTTCATGCTCTTTGGTCTTTTATTTTATTCTACATAGCCCTGGATGCCTGGTACCCAGACAGTGCAATTTATAAATTGTAATAAACAAATAAATAAATGGGGATGGGCAGCTCCTCCAATCATCAAGGCGAAGTGAGACCTAGGTCTTTTCTGGTTGTGCCAGAACAATGCTGAAAAATGAGTACCTCTGCAATGAAGTTTGCATAAGTGAAGGGTTCAGTCCATGTGACCAGAAGCATTGTGCATGGCTACTTCTGTGCATGGTATTTTGATGCGGGTGGGTATTTCCACATTCATATTAAGATGCAGGTAGTTGTCCCTGCCACATCGGCATCTTTCCGCATGCAGAAACAGATCTGCAGGTCCACTTTCCCCATCTGCATGGGGTTTGTTTTTTCTGCCTGGGATGTTACATCTGGGTCCTATATGATTTTCCATGCAAGGAAGACAGAGCAGTGGATTTGTCCTTCCACTGACACAGCAGGTTCCTAGAAGGTGCGTGTGCACAGAAGAGGATCTCTGGGTTGGGATGCACAGAAGTATAGCCATTTTCATCATCCCAAGCTTTTTCCTTTCTAGGGCTTGGGAAAATCAATTCGGCGCTCTACCAAAAGAAAAAAGAGAACAATAGCTGATGAATCTGCTGAAAACGTGATTGATTGGTGGTCAAAATATTATGCTTCTATACAAAAAGTCCAAAAGGTAAGAACCCTGAAACTTTATCATATATAAGTAGCCTCAGCAGTTACCACTTGATGTCCATTGAACACACACAGTCCTCATTGAATGGTTTTCATAGAATCATAGAATAGTAGAGTTGGAAGGGGCCTATAAGGCCATCGAGTCCAACCCCCTGCTCAATGCAGGAATCCACCTTAAAGCATCTTGAATGCCTCTAATGTGGGAGAGCCCACCACCTCCCTAGGTAATTGGTTCCATTGTCGTTCTGCTCTAACCGTCAGAATTTTTTTCCTGATGTCCAGCCGGAATCTGGCTTCCTGTAACTTCAGCCCATTATTCCGTGTCCTGCACTGTGGGATGACCGAGAAGAGATCCTGGCCCTCCTCTGTGTGACAACTTTTCAAGTATTTGAAGAATGCTATCATGTCTCCCCCCAGTCTTCTCCTCTCCAGGCTAAACATGCCCAGTTCTTTCAGGGTTTTGTTTCCAGACCCCTGATCATCCTTGTTGCCCTCCTCTGAACACGCTCCGGCTTGTCTGCATCCTTCTTGAGGTGTGGTGCCCAGAACTGGACACAATACTCAAGATGAGGTCTAAGCAGTGCCAAATAGAGGGTAACCCGTGCCTCTCTCCCCTTCAGATTATTTTTCCCCTAATTTGTTTTTTGGTACTTTTTCAAACTTTGGGGTTCCACCAGACCCGCTGATACCTCCATCTTGTGCATAGACAGTGCCACTTTGGGTACATAAGCAAAGACACTCACAGCCTGAACATTGGAAATAGAAGGCATTATATACCTAAATTTCCCCCTTTACCTCAAGCAAGCCAGGAAAACAAGGTTTTGCATAGTTGCTGTTTCCATACAGGTGGAAGCAGGAGAGCAATGTGAAATCCCAGAATCAGAAAGTTTAGAAAATAATTTTCTTTAATGGATTTTTACTAAGATTCACATCAGGCAGCGTGTGTGTGTGTGTGTGTGTGTGCAGTTCAGTGAGTATGCTTTGCGTATCATGATGCTTGGGCCCCTGGGTGTGCATATATATGCATATACTCTAGGGATGGAAATCCTGTTCACTTTTGGCTCGATTGATTCCCACTGTGCCCCCTACTCAGCACGCGTTTGCGAGCCAAGCAGCGGGTCAGTTCTGGAAACTTGTGAACTATTTGGCTTTTATTTTTTATACGCTTGAGCCTCGATTTGCACAGAATTTTGGGTATAACTATTTGCAGGAATTGTAACTTGTACAACATCACGGTCGTAAACAGTGCAATTTGCATTAAAATAGTTATGCCTGTAATTTTGCCCGAATTGTTATTAGCGCATACATTAAAAAAATGCAGAAAATTGTGAGCTTGCTTGACTCATCACGTGACAAGTCAGGCAAGATCAAGGGTGCATGAGCCGGAGTCTGCGGGGGGGGGGGGGGTTGAGCTGGTGACAACCCACTGAACTTTACCCCCAAACAGATTCCTCCAATATCCCTAATAGTCCCAGAGCCAGGCAGGATTTATTTACCCCAGCGAGTAATGGAGTTAACAAAAAATGTGTAATTACAAAAAGGATTTGTCATTAAATTTCAAACATTTCAGAAAAACTTTCATCTCTGTAGCATAAACGGGTGAGAACTTATGCATATTTAAATGTGGCAACTACATAATAGCGTGGCAGCCATATTGATGATGTCATCACGCACCCCCCTAGAGTTTTGTAAGACTCACTTTTCTGAGACACTTATGTCATATATAAACAAAAAAAATGCTTTTACACTCATCGGGTAAATAAATCCTGGTCTGGCTCTGGGACTATAAAGCAAGCTTATCTCCAACTGAGGATAACACTTTGTACATCTGATGCAATGGGCTTTAGTCCATGAAAGCTTATGCTACAATGAATCTGTTAGTAATCTTTAACACGTCACAGGATTCGTTATTTGTTTGTTTGTATTTGCATTGAGCATGTTTATAGGGATGCAATGTTTGAGCTCATTGAGATTCTTTGAATTCTTCCTCGAAGATTGTTTCACCTTGTTTGTGTTCCCATAGGCCAAAGCATGAAAAAGCAGATTTGGGGGGAGGGGAGGGGTTGGTTGGTTGGTTGCTCAAATGTGCATTTTTTTAAAGTTGTGAAACTTTTCCAAGAAATGTGTTCCTGCTCACATTTGAAGTTGGACATGTTCACATGATTTGTGAACAGGAATGAAATTCTCGTATATTCCTATTTCAGCACCATTAATTATGGTTGTCCAGTGGGAGGAAAAATGGTTTCTATAAGTTGGGAATTGCTTCCTTTCCAATATCTCTCTTTTCTCCAAAGGAGGGAAGCAAACCTACTCCTATTTTAATAGACAAAAAATGATATTTTAAAGCTGGGTTGTAATGAAAGTGGCTTTAGCGTAAAGCTCCACTGAAGTTTTAAATGTCTATCTGTTCTTTTTATTTCATTTTGAAAGGCAAAAGTGCTTGATTTCAGTGATGGAAAGCCAGGAAATAGTGAGTGAATATTTGCATTTTTATTAACATTGTTTTTCATGGTTAATGATGAAAGCCTGTTAGCTGAAGGAACCATTGGGCAAATATTGCTTTTATCCTACTTTACTGTGAATAGCTTGCATCTTGAGTGCTCTTTCTGTAAACAGACGGGCTCCTTTGGTTTGTGAAACTTTCATTTTGATCCACGGGTGGAAGGGGGGGGGAGACTCAGTTCTTTGCAGATTTCCCTTGTCCTTACAGCCCCCTGTGCCACCAGCATCCCCCCCCCACTATTTTGGAGGTTCCCCCAACTTTCCAGAGCAGATTTTCAGTGGGTACTGGGGGAGAAGGACAATTGGAGGAAATTGCGTAAAAAAACCTCTGTCTGCAGAAGCATCTCCTAAGCAGAGGTCCGTTGCGTGTAATTGACAGATAGGATCTGCCTTGGGGGGAATTTCAGAATGCAGTCCAGACAAACATCTCAAGTGTCATATTTACCCGGGCACAGTGTAACTATCGCTTCGCCCATTTGTAGAGATGTCACATTCATGGGACATGTCCTTCATTCCACTGGCACAAGCTCTTCCTTGTTTGTCTCTGACCCCGCCCCTGATGTTATAAATGATCTCTTTACAATTATCCAACAAGCCATTCTCAGAAGGCGCCATCAAGAGGAAGAATTGGCAGCGAGTGCCACAGAACCACTTGCTTTGGAGATTTGGTCTTACACTTATATGTTGATATATCCAACTCTAGGATAAGTCCCACATGTTAACATGTGCATTAGAGTGGAGGAGTACCTGTTAACCATTCCCTCCACCCTGCTGCCAAATCCTTCTTTAGCCGTCTCGCAGAAGGGGCTCTAGGCACATATCAGCATACATGTGTGGAGCTCCTCCATGGGCCAATCATAGGCTCTTGTAGGACTCTTTGTTACATGCACCAATCACACAGATGGTGCTTGAGGGGGGTGAGCGGCATAGCCGTTAGGCCCAATAGCAAGGGGGCAAGGCCATGCAGCCCCTCACTCATTCGTTGGACATGTGATGGGGTTTCACTGCATTCCCTTCATGTTTTCACCCCTCTGATGAAAATTGACCCCATCCTTTCCATTGCAAATCCCTCCCAGGCTTCCTTCCTGGTGTAGATAGTAGCCGTGCATCTCAGCAAGTTTAAATTCTTCCTCCCACACTCAGGGGTTCTGATAGTGCTCAGACTCTCCCATGGCAGCTATTTACAAAACAAAAACATGCTTGTTAACTGCCTTCAGGCAATTGACGTCACATCTAGTTTGGCTCTATGCTCGTGTGTCTGGTATTATAAGGTTGTAGTGTAGACATACTGGGACAGCTGGATGACAGGGCGCGAGCAGATCAAACCATATATAAGATCTAATTTATTGTCCTCCTTGAAAGCTGCAGGTGAATGAAATTGTAATTATTAAATTACCGATACAGCTAAGAGCTTGCCAAAATCTAATTATGTGGGCAATTTGCATCTCCACCTGTGTGAAATGTCTTTATGGGCCAGCCAAGCTACATAAAGTCACTTCTCTGTTTGTGTATTGAAAATAACCTTGCCTTTTGCCATCCACCAATCAAATGATGTACCTGCCACTTTGCATAACACTTTATCTAAACTGGACTTCCATTCACAAACACTTATGCCATAATAAATGTGTTAGACCCTGTTCAGACAACATGCTAAGCCACCGTGATTAAGCATTTTGAGCTTAACATTATGGTTTAGCATGTTGTGTGAACCATTCCTAACCATGGTGGCTACATAACTGTGGCTTAAACATGCTTACTAACCATTTGCTGCAAAAGGGTTAATAGCTTTACCATGGCTTAGCGTGTTGTCTGGACAGGCCCTTAGTTTTTAAGGTACCACAAGACCCTTTATTGCTTTTGCTGCAACAGACTAACACTGCTACCTCTCTGAAACCTGAGTCTTGTGTTGTGCCATCATCCAACCAGCCAGCCATCCCTCCTGCCGATGCACAGGGAACTCTGGAGTTGGTGGTTCATGAGAGAGCATGCACATAGGGAAGCTCAACTCTCTCTGCCTCTCAGACTACAACTGCACACACATTCTCTGTTCTGAGCAGGGAGACCCTGGGCCAACAACTCTCCACTCAGAATGTTGCTTGTCCTGCTTTAACACTGCTTCTGGGTTGGCCTCAGCAAATTGCACAAGAGCTGAACAATAGGTACATAGTAACACACACCATTCATCCATTCAGGTTAGCTGAGAAGGACTTTGTCTTTACCCAGGGCTGAGAGGGGCTCCCTTTCTCAGTGCTGAGCAGGAGAAAGGGTTTATCTCCCATCTTCAGCAGATGGTATATTAGCCCTTTTCCCAGCCCCAACAGTGAAAGAGGGAAAGGGATTCATTGATCTGATGCACAATGGAAATGAGCTATAGATCTGCTGCAAATCAGAGATACGCCTTTTCCTCTCTTTCAGTACTGGGACAAGGGAAAAGTATGAGGCAGGCTAGATGGGAAGTCACCATGGCCATATTCAGCCCATGGGCTTGAAGCCCCCCATGCTGGATCTGTGTGATGCTGTGATCACATTATTTTTGTTCAGGAGAATCTACCATCATATTATTACTGCAATTACATTTCCAGCTATGTAAGTGTCCGGGCTGCAATCTTTAGATCCCCTTTAAATTCTGGAGTGATGTCAGCCTCGAGATCTATCCTTTGACAGAGACATTATAACTGCAAAAACTGTCTGTTCACCTTTACAGCAAAGGAGACCACTGACCATGTAACATTCAACATTGATGATGAACCAGACAAAAAGAAGAAAGATAAACTACTCAAGAAGAAAGTGAAAGAGGCACCTCCAAATCTAGCAACCATGGAGGTAGAGTTTATTATGATCGTTTCAGATTTTGATTGTCCTGCTAATTTGGACATCTGACTTGGAGAATCGGCAGAGCCCATAGAGCTGATGAGTATGACAAAACAGCCAGGTGTGTATTGCAGCCACTATGGGATTGACCAATCAAGCAGATTCCACAGGGCAGTTGTTTTGGGTATAGCAGGGCTTTCGACACACAACCAATGGACACCAATAGTATTGGAGTTTGGGCAAAATTCTTCCCTGGTTGCCTGCTCCAAATCCTTTTACTTAATGAATTGAAGTTCTTTTCTGCCAATGGAGCAAACTAGGCCTTTTTTCTTACTGTGAAATGCTGACTCTTGTCCAATCTTTTCCAAAGATCTATGATGGAGACCTGGAGAGTGAATTTGACAACTTTGAAGACTGGGTGAAAACATTTCAACTCTTCCGAGGCAAATCAACTGAAGAAGATCACAGCGACTATGAGGAGAGGATAGTAGGAAAATTTAAGGTATGGTTAAGGGAGAATTAACCACTGTGTGATATATAGAAATCCGTGTTGCACAGAAATTCATGTCTCTCAGTAATCTTCTGAAGTTTGCATTCCTACATGGGAAGATGCACAGATACACTTTTCCTGCTGCCTGCATGTTCTTTTCAGAGCCAGGTGAAGACCTTTAAGTCTCCCCAGGCCTTTTATTTTCAGTTTTGTTTTTAAATTTGTGTTGCTGTGTTTTGAGATCTTTACCTACTCAGAATTCATCTCAGACTTGGCTAAGATGTTAAGCCCTGGGGTGGTTCTCAGCACCTCTGGTACCACTGGTCTGTTGCCTGAGATGGAGTCACAGCCCAGTCTGATGCTCCAGGTGGTTATCCTGGCAGCAGTGACAGCTGGTGCCTGGTGGGGCAGAGGGCGGATCATCAGGGGCAGAGTCAAGGGGTCACCGAAGATGGAGCCAAGGGCACCTGAATAAGCTGGGGGGAGGTAGCACAATGCCTTGTCCATCAGGCCTCAACCAAGCTCCAGGCCAGACTGCAGGCTTCCCTGTCCCCCTGTGCCATCAAAAGAAAATGAGGATCCATGGGGCCAGAAGCAGAAGACAAAGATGCCAGGTGGGGCAATACTGGCTCCTCAATGAGATGAGTTGCTCAGAAAGTGAGGGTTTTATAAGGTCTGGCATGTCCCCGTTGGCCTGTGGGGACAGCTGACTATGTTTAGGCTAGAACTTCAGCCTAAGGGGCATCCTTGATCCACAGAGTCTAATCTACCTGGTCTGCATAAGAACCAGAGAGTTGGAGGCACAGAAGGTAAAGTGGTGAAACTGGCTGCTGCAAGACCTGCTTCAAGACCCTCCCCCCACTCTCCCGACCACCCTGTCTTATGCCAACATGCATACATTGCATGTTAAAATTGCATGTTTCATAGGGTGACCATATGGAAAGGAGGACAGGGCTCCTGTATCTTTAACAGTTGTAGAAAAAAAGGGAATTTCAACAGGTGTCATTTGTATGTATGTAGCACCTGGTAAAATCCTCTCTTCATCACAAGAGTTGAAGCTGCAGGAGCTCTGCCCTCTTTTGTATCTGGTCATGCTAGGCAGGGCTCCTGCAGCTTTAACTGTTGTGATGAAGAGGGAATTTCACCAGGTGCTGCAGGCATACAAATGACACCTGCTGAAATCCCCTTTTCTAGACAGCTGTTCAAGATAAAGGAGCCCTGCCCTCCTTTCCATATGGTCACCCTAATGTTTCAGCCTCATTGCTGACGTAGAACAGACTGACAACACTTCTTTAAAAAGGAGTTAAGATCCTTAGAATATGTTCCCCATTTACTAGGTTTAGTAAACTACTACCAGAATGGGTGCCACAAACTAGTCTATAGGTTGGTGGATGGATCTCTAGGCTTAGAGGTTTAATTTGGAGTTGTCTCATCAAAGTAAATAGGAGAACTCTGCATGAACTGGTTTGAAGATTGGAGCATTAACCATATAGCTGTTGATTTATCCATTTAACACAAGACCTTTAGTTCTTGGAAACCTGGATATCTTACCGGGAATGGCCTAAAAATACTATATGATTCACTCCTGAGACAGAGAACTAATAGAATAGTGATAAGGCTGGATGAATTTATTTATTTATTACATTTCTATGCCACTCAACAACTGAAGCTCTTGGGGTGGGAGGAGGCTCACAAAAATTTAAACCACAAAATACATCATAAAATACAATATAAAATGGAAAAGTTTAAAATGACAGTATACAAGTACAAAGCAAAGCAAAAACCTAGCAGCATTTGCCAAATGCTAATTGCATGCTTGACAATTTGTCTGCATTTTCTGATTTGGGGTTTGCTAGTAGTAACTAGATGCATCCTGTGTGTTGACAGGGCTGTTTCTGCATATACAAAAACCCAGAAGAATGCTACTCAGGAGACGGAGGCCAGCCTAGGATTCTACAGGGTCTACCTCCAAATCACTCAGTGAATGTTCTAATCAGAATTTATGTTGTGGCAGTAAGTAATAACCCCAATTATAGCTTTAAACCAATGTTATGATTCTGTTTTTCAAAATAATGAGGATTCTCTGTTTCTTGTGTAAGAAGAATCAGTTCAAAGAGCGAAAGAAAGCAGAAGAGCGAACAACCTCACTATCACCGTCTTTTGTAATGTTTAACGAGGGACTTGCAGGTCTTAACAACAGTGAAATCTGTGAGCCCCAAATGAGTTTTCTGGAGTTTATGGATCTCATCATAGCTAAGATCCCAAGTGCCGTTTTGATGCTATGGTAAACACCATGTCTACACTGGGGGGGGGGGGGTTCCCGGGGTCGCCACTGGTTCGTCCCTGTGTGTCCAAATAATGCACAGGGGATCCCGGGAGCAGGCAGGGATGACCCCTCCATTTTCGTGGGATAACCGAAACCTTGGTTATCCCGATTTTTCCTGCGGTCCCAGGATGATCCCAAGGACCGTGGGTGGTGTGGGCGCCCATCCCAGCTTCTTCCCTCCTCCCCCCGAGTAGCGGGGGTCAGCAAGAGGGAAGGAGCTGGGCCGGGGGAGTCCATGGGCATTGGGGCGGGGGCGGGGCTATTTTTCCCCACTCACTTTTTGTTGGAGTGCAATTGCGCTCCTTCCTGGTTCCAGCTTTTCTTTTCTTTTTTAAATGGCGGGCGTGACGTCTCTGCTTGTTTAGAAGCTGGGGGACGATCCTGGAAGAAGGTAAGTCCAGGATCGCCCCCTCCCTCTACACCCTTAGGTGTAGAAAGTGCCCAGGTAGGGCAAGGAACGAATCCTGCCTGAAACCCTTGAGAGCCACTGCCTGTCAGTGTTGACAATACTGGGCTAGATGGACCCATGGTCTGACTCAGTACAAGGGAACTTCCTATGTTCCTAAGAAGGGCAGGTTGCTCATGCTTCTTTCCTCCTCCTTCTCCTCCTCCTCCTTTCTTTGTAACCTTTGAACAGTGGCTTTAGATGTAATGAAAATGCAAGGGGGAACAGGAAGTGTAAGGGACTTGTGCATCCTTTACCACTAATTCTCCATATATACTGAACTAGATCTTTTGGATTTTACCTTATGGGGAGATGCTCTTTTGGATAAAACTGAAGAAGGGAAGAGGAAGCACATGATATACATGCTTCCTGGTCTCCCTTGTATCTTCCTTGTGTCCAAACTCAACGTCAGTATTGCCTTGAAAAAGCATCTCTATTGGCATTGTTTGGCATTTCTTAACTAACTTATTCTTTTTCTACAGGCATTTAATCTTAGTCCAGCTGACCCAGATGGCAAATCGGACCCTTATATTGTGCTCAGGCTGGGAAAAACTGAAATTAAAGATAGAGACAATTACATTCCCAAGCAGCTAAACCCAATTTTTGGAAGGTCAGTTCCTTTAAATTTGTGCGATGTACCAAACATAATGGATTGGGTACATACATTTTCCCCCATAATTTGGGACAAAGCGCTTTTGTTCAAGATTTAGGTGCTTTGGAACACTGATTAAATTCTTGACCATGTATCACATTGTCTAATTGCAAGTTATTCAGTTTTCATGCTCATCCAGCATCTCCCAAAATTATTATTTTTGTTTCATCTCTTCTCAGGAAACAACACAATGACCTAATCTATTTACATTAACGAGGATATAAATTAAGCCTACTGTAACTATTCTAGAACTAAAATATTTGGGCCAGTGTTTTACTCATAGAACAGGTATACAACATCAGATATACATCAGGTTTACAAGCATTAGAATTGTCTCATGTTTTAGTCCAACTAAGATACAATTCTTAGTTCAGTCTAGGGATTACAGGGAGTGCTTGGTATTTGTGGACAAGCAGGAATATATATATATATATATATATATATATGCTGACCAGATAAAATCCAGGTCAGGGCTTATGTAACTTTAACAGTTGTAGAGAAAAGGGAATTTCAGCCAGTGTCATTTGTATACAATTAGTTCCTGGTGAAATTCCCTCTTCATCACAATAGTTAAAGGTGCATGCACTATACTAGAGTAACCATATACAAAAGAAGGCAGGGCCCCTGCCACTTTAACTGTTGTGATGAAGAGGGAATTTCACCAGGAACTAATTGCAGACAAATGACACTGGCTGAAATTCCCTTTTCTCTACAGCTGTTAAAGTTACATGAGCCCTGACCTGGATTTTATCTGGTCACCCTATATATATATATATATATAGGTTCATCAGACTAGTGTTTTATCACCTCCTGCACACTTCACGCTCCTTCTTTCCTTTTTTTCCATCACAAAATGGACCCCTTTTAATCTGATTTTTTTGGGGGGGAGGACAGAATGTGCCGCCATTTCCTGCTGTGTGCAGGAAAAGCCGCACGATAAAAACAGCCCCTGAATGGGCCTCATGATCTTTGTTTACTTCCTCTTTCTTCTCCAAGAAGAAAGAGGAAGTAATGTGGGAGAGCGGGAGCGGAGAAGCGACAGTAGGGAACCACGATTCCCCCCGTTCTGATGACGTTCATATCCTTTATATTCATGTATTCAGCCCAAATAATCTTAGCTAAGAATAGAAATTATGATGCATAAAACATATAGAAGTTGCTGCAGTGGATGACGATGCTTCATAATGTTAGTACTTAGAGAAAAATTAAGAGGTGAAATTTGGAAGCGATGTCCAGGTCAGACAGACAGGAAGCATTGTTCAGTCACATTTTCAGTTACAAAAGGGAACAAGTGTTAGAACCACACTGCCAAGTTAAATTCCCCAAGCTGGAAAACATTAATTCATGCCTCACTTCTCAATCAAAGGTGGAAAGATGAATTCATGGATTCCAGTATTAAAAAGCCCCCTGGGCACATATGTTTCCTCCAGAAACTATCCCGAACAACCTTAATTGATGAGTGCCATTGCTGCAAAATCGGTTTACATAAGTAAAGACTTTTGGGAAGATTCCTGAAGTCTGAGAGATTAGTATTATATGACTGATATTTAAGAAAGGCAACAAAACTGAGTCTGGTAGCAACTGCCATTAAGGTTCCAAACAATGCTCCCCAGTACCTAGAGCAGGGGTGTAGAATCTCTTTCAGGCCCAAAGGCCAAATTCCATCCCTCAGGAGCCACATTGCAGCAGTGGGTGGGGCTTAAGGCAAAAGGGGGCAGAGCCAAAGGCAAAATGGGTGGGACCAAAATACCAGCATATTAACACTTTTACTGTCAGTATCTAAGCCTTTAGGAGAGGCAATTCAGCTTTGTGGAATGGGAAAAAGCTGGGAAACCACCAAATGATCAGGTAGTTAGGGGAAAGGGGTGTGGCCAGAAGAAAGGGTGTGGGCAGACCTCATTCAGGCCAGATTTGTCCAGAGGGTCAGAGGTTCAACACTCCCAATTTAGAGAGACATCGTCATTGCTTTCCGGAAGAGCTCCATCCATGTTTTTGCCAAGCCCTAACCTTTGAAGGTCTATGCTACTATGTGTTATGTTGTGCTATATACAGTGACCTCAAGACTGGATTACTGCAATGCACTCTGTGTGGGGCTTCCCTAAAGACTGCTCGGGAGGCTGGAGCTAGTGCAGAGCTCAGCAGTTCAGCAGTTAACAGGAGCTGCCTCTTTTCAACATATAACTCCTTTGCTGAGGGAATTGCACTGGCTACCTATTGGTTACCAGGCCAGGTTTAAAGTTTTAGTACTAGTGTACAAAGCCCTAAACAACTTGGGATCAGGATGGTGGTTCCACATGGACCTATGGCCAGACTGGAATTCACCAGGAGAAGAGCCTTTAGTGTAGTGGCCCCTTCTCTGTGGAACTCCATGCCCCTGGAGATCAGGCAGGCACCAACACTAGGCTGCTTCCGGCGTCTCCTGAAAACAACTGTGTTTCAAGAAGCCTAATCCATATATTTTACTACATACGGTGTTGAGAAATTTGTTGTGGCTTTTGTTTGCGGATGTTACCAAACAGGGCCTGAGTTCAGTAATAATTTGTTGAAAGGCACTATATGATTTGCGGATTTATCCCAAAACAATTGGTGCAAATTTGTCATGTGATGGCTGTATAATTTCTCTCAGATAGCACTGTTCAGTTTGAAAGACCATTTTAGTAGGGTGCCATATGAAAAGGAGGACAAGGCCCCTGTATCTTTAACAGTTGTATTGAAAGGGGAATTTCAACAGGTGTCATTTGTATGCACGCAGCACCTGGTAAAATCCTCTCTTCAACACAATAGTTAAAGCTGCAGGAGCCCTGCCCTCTTTTGTATCTGGTCACTGGACAGGGCTCCTGCAGCTTTATTGTGATGAAGAGGGATACTGCTCAGATTTAAAGACCATTTTAGTAGGGTGACCATATGAAAAGGAGGACAGGGCCCCTGTATCTTTAACAGTTGTATGAAAGGGGAATTTCAACAGGTGTCATTTGTATGCACGCAGCACCTGGTAAAATCCTCTCTTCAACACAATAGTTAAAGCTGCAGGAGCCCTGCCCTCTTTTGTATCTGGTCACTGGACAGGGCTCCTGCAGCTTTATTGTGATGAAGAGGGATACTGCTCAGATTTAAAGACCATTTTAGTAGGGTGACCATATGAAAAGGAGGACAGGGCCCCTGTATCTTTAACAGTTGTATGAAAGGGGAATTTCAACAGGTGTCATTTGTATGCATGTAGCACCTGATAAAATCCGCTCTTCAACACAATAGTTAAAGCTGCAGGAGCCCTGCCCTCTTTTGTATCTGGTCACTGGACAGGGCTCCTGCAGCTTTATTGTGATGAAGAAGGAATTCCACCAGGTGCCGCATGCGTATAAATGACACCTGTTGAAATGCCCTTTTCTATACAACGGTTAAAGATACAGGATTCCTGTCCTCCTTTTCAAATGGTCACCCTAATTTTAGTCTTCTCTCACCCAGCATTTCTCCAGTCAAATTTACAGCTTCAGTCAATGATGCTTGTTCAATTAATGGGGATAGAGACACTAGTATTGGGGGGTGGTCACTTCCGGTACGGTCAAGCACTTTGAAAGTGCTCACTAAAGGAAATAATGACGGTGAGTCAACTGACATACTTTTATCCATATTCTGGTATTAGGTCATTTGAAATTCAGGCAACTTTCCCCAAAGAATCTCTGCTTTCCATTGTGATCTATGACTATGACTTGATTGGTTCAGATGACCTCATTGGAGAAACCAAAATTGATTTGGAAAACCGTTTCTACAGCAGGCATCGAGCTATCTGTGGGTTACAGAGTCAATACGAAATGTGAGTTTTTCGCTGGACATCCCGTCTAAGAGTAATTGATGAATGAGCAGCCTGTTTAGATTCAGAAAATTCTAGTAGAAGGTAGAAGCTGCTTTTAGGTATATCTACAGTAGTTTTTTTTACACAGGGATGGACATTTTGAGCAGCTCCCATCTGAAAAGAATGTTGGTCTTTAACAACTTCAAACGTCCATCTGAAACCATCTTCTCTAATTTGCAGTGAAGGTTATAACGCCTGGCGAGATGCCACCAAGCCAACTGAGATCTTGACCAAGCTATGCAAAGATAACCGACTGAGTGGGCCTTACATGCAACCTGGAAAGATACAAATAGGGAACAAGGTCTTCACAGGGCAGACCGTTTTCCAGGAGGATGAGAATGGTAACTGTGTGTTATTTATGTATCTAGAGCACCAAGAATATGTCTCTACACTCCCAACCTTTTTTTTTTTTTTGTCATTCTGTAAAGCACATTGAGGGCACTGCATTAAAAAAGGCTACCGCTATTGATTGATTGATTGATTTTGTGAAATGAGGCCATGCATCTCCAGTCACCTAGAGCAGGTCCAGCCATGCCCCCCTCCCAAGGCCCCCCCTTTCCCCCAACTACTGGTCGTTTGGTGTTTTCCTGGCTTCTGTACAGTTTTTCCCCCTATTCTAAAAGATTGAAATGCCTCTCCTAAGACTAAGGCCCTTTCTACACCATAGGGGTGTAGAAGGAGGGAGGGCGATCCCGGAAGTACCTAATACACACCATCGGTGCACAGGGACCAGCCGGGGGCCATCCCAAGCAAACAGCCTGATGTAGAAACGACCTAAGTTATTGTCAGTAAGAGCTTTAAGCTAAAATATGCTGGTATTTTTGGCCATGTCCCTTTTGCCATTGGCCCCACCCACCATGGAATGCAGCCCCCGAGAGCTGCTCTGCAATGTAATCTGGCTCTCAGGCTGAAAGAGGTTCTGCACCTCTGTTTTAGACTGTAGATCCAGCCTGCCCAGTTATTATTATCTTGGGGGCATCTCAATATTTAGCCTTTTACTTGAGTTAGGTTAACAGAAAACAGTAGAAATGTTTTGAAAATTAAATTTCAGTGTTGTTGTTTTTAATCATTGCATATTACTTAACAACAATTCATAGTCTTCTAGAGAGTTGTTTCCTTTTCTGCAGCAAACTTCTGTCTGTTCCCTGGGCATTCTCATACACAGATACTGAAGAATCTGTATTATGAGATTTCTCCCTTTGGTGTCAATGTTAGTCCTATGTAGAGTAGGCCCATTCATTTCAATGGGTCTTCTCTAGTATCCAGCATCGGTTCTACATACAGTAGGAGCCTCATTTGACTGAAGCAGATTTTAAGGAGCTGGCGCGACCACATTCATCAACACTTCTGTTTGTGCCATCTCCAGTTCACCTGTTCTTTTTTTACTGCCCTTTCTCATGCAGAGGAGCCAGTAGAATCATATGAACACCTTGCTCTGAAGGTTTTACGTTCCTGGAGTGAAACCCCGGAGGTGGGCTGCAAGCTGGTACCCGAGCATATTGAGACGCGGCCTCTCTATCATAAAGACAAGCCTGGCATGGAACAGGTAAATGCTTCAACCTAGATAGATAGCAAAAAGAGGAAACCATGCTGGTATTTATGCAGTGGATAAATGAGTCCAATGTCAGTGGGGCAATGAATACACTCCGGGTTTCAGTTGGAACCAGTCAGAACCCTAAAGGAGCCAACAGACTCCACTGTATATGTCTTTTAGGGTTTTGACTGGTTTATACTGAATTCCAGAGCGGATATAACCCCCCCCCCCCCGATATCAGAGCCTGTATTTATACTGTCATTTTATTTACTTTCCACCTTCCCTCTATGGAGTTCAAGGCTAGGGATGGGTGAGAAATTTGTTCAGTTCACATTATTATATTTGCACAGAAACACATTATATTAGGGGAAATCATAAGTGTACAAAAATGCATATATTTGGAAATGTGCAAACAAAAAGGCATACATTTAGATAAATGCACATGAAAATATGAATTCACAAAAAACAAATCAACTGATGTGTGAATGGAACAGAATGAACCTAATGAAGGAAAACTAAAAACTGAGAGGAACTGAAGTTGACAGATTCATCCATCCCTACTCAAGATGCAGACTATGTTCAGATGTAATGGTGGCTTTCAGAGGCAGTTCGTGGGTTAATTTACCCACAAATTGAATGGATGCACACTGTGCATGAGCCACTTCCTTCTTCCAGTAACAACCCTTGAAAGCAGTATTTAAGGGTTGTTACTCTGATGTCCCAACCCAGGAAGTTGGGGTTGTTGATGGGTTAAACAACCCTAAGTTAACCCATGGCTTGTGCCACAAACTGGCACCAAAAGCCACATTACATCTGAACAGCCCTGCAAACTTAGATCCTGCCGTTCATAGAAGAGACTTTGAGACTTTGATCAAGCAGAGGCTCCTGCTGGTGAAATAGGGAGGTGCATTTCTTCCTAGGCTGTGGGAGGGAGGGCAAGAAGGCAGAAATTAAACTTCTTGTTTCTTAATCAAACTAAAGTCTCTTTCTGAATCTCATTCTGTTTCCTTCCCTAAAGGGCCGTGTTCAGATGTGGGTGGACATATTTCCTAAGGATATGCCTCTCCCAGGACCACCAGTTGATATTTCACCCAGAAAACCCAAAGGGTAATTCATTCCACACACTCCTTCCCTCCGCCAGTGGATATAAATCTGCTAACTTCCTGCTAATAAACTGCATCTTTCTTAGGCTACTTTCACACGGGAATTTTGCTTTTCCCACATATGCGATTTGTAGGACAGTGACCTGGTTCACACATCACTACAACTTAGGGGGCTTTAAAAAAATTTAAATCTCTGGGTTGTTGTGAACTGAGCAAGAGTGAACAAACGCACTCTCCCTTTGCCTGATTATTCCCGCTGCAAGGCTAAACAACCCAAGGATGCTCTGAGTTCTAACTCTGGGTTATTTCACAGCCGACAACCTGGTGTTCCCGGTTCACACACCACACTAAACAATCCTGGGGTGGAGCATCCCTGGATTGTTTAGTTCCTCCCACATGCAGCAGGAGTGACAAGGCGTCAGGAACCAGCATACTCGCTTGCTTTTGCTCAGTTCACAACAAAACTGGGTTTAAAATAAAAAATAAAAAAGCATGAGGTGTGGTGATGTGTGAACCAAGCCACTGATTGGAGTGTCTATTCTATTTTGAAAATCATCTCCCTTCCACTTTCTGTCCCTCATAAACAATGTTCAAAAGTGGGGCATCTTTTCTGTGCCTCATGTTCTGTTTTGCCCTTGTGTTCTGTCCCTCATCAACAATATTCAAAAGTGGTGCATCTCAGGGCTCATCTACACCTAAGGGTGTAGAGGGAGGGAGGGAGGGAGGGAGGGGGGAGGATCGCGGACTTACTTGCTTCCGTGATCCTCCTCCAGCATCTAGACGGCTGTGCGACATCCTGGAAGAGAAGAGGGATGTCGCAACTGCCATTTTCTTTAAAAAAAAAAAAGAGGAGCCGCGCAGCCCCAATCTGGGTAAAGGGTAAGTTTTAAAAAAGCATGCCCCACCCCCCTGCCATCCCAGGGATGATGAAATTGCTGCTCCCACCCCATCCCCATGGGCACGTAGTCACCCCGTGCAGCTCCGTGCCTGTTTCAGGACCCAGGATGCCACGCTACACTAGGCGTGGTCCTCGGTATGGTCCCGGGACCACAGAAAACCGGGATATCCTCAGTTTCCATTATCCCGGGGTCGTCCCTAGGTCATCCCCAGTTGACCCCAGGATCCCCTGTGTGTCATATGGACACACAAGGACAACCTAGAAACAACCCCGGGATAACTGCCTGGTGCAGACATGGCCTCAGTCTAAAAGGCCATGTCTGCACAAGGGATCTATTGACTGAAATCAGGGCCAGTGCATGCTATGTCTGGCCTGTGCAGGTCCTGCATCAACAGATCATGTGCCCCGTGGTGTCACAACGGAATTGAGGGCAGTTCTTCAGTTCACATGCCTCACTCCTTCCCACCTGTCATTGGCTCTGCCTCAACTTCCCCCCACACTAGCTACTTAAAAGTTCTCCCCCATTGCTTGAAGGACCCTTGAAAAGCTGGAGCTGGCCGTGTTTTGTCCTAGTGACCTCTCCAGTCAAACAGGTATTACAGATTTTTAAAACAATATAAAAACTTGCAAGTTCTGTTTACCACAAGTGGAGCAAGTGTCCACATTTCGAGCAGTGATCCTCATTTCAAACTTCAAACTATTAGTTTTTCACTATCTGAAATCCATAGTCTGTCTCCAGCTGTATCATTTTTCCTTTGCTTTGCGACTGCAACATTATCATATTTTAATGTCAAAGAGAATTTGCACTGCCGCCCAAGTTTAGAACTAGGATTTGTTGTAATAAACTTGGCACATTTGCAAGATGGGACCTTATTTGCCATGAAATACATGAAAATATTTGTTTGGGCCCTATGATTTGAAGAAATTTGTCAATGCTCGGCCTTCGTCATTTCAGGTAACAAAACATGTAACTTCATCAAATAAGCTAGTCAGCCAGAAAGAGAAAGACGAACATAAAAGCCAAGGAAAATTCAAGGCTCATTTAAAAGGAATGTAATGAGGGCTTTCGCCAGCAGTGTTTTTGGAGAAACATTCAGTGCATCAATTATGTTTCTAAAGCTGACTCTGAGATATATGTACTTTGTCACGGAGAATTAATGAAGCACTAAAGAAGTAGCCTTCATGGCAGCTCATTTGTATCAAGAAGTTTTTAATCTAAGCTATAAGTCAAGCATTTTTCTAGCAAGGATTATCTATATTTAATAAATACCAATAATGTACAAAACCTTAGTTCATCATTTTAGAGCAAATCCAATTCCTGTTAGAGTGAATTCAATTCCTCTCAGGTGGCATGTGGTATAACCCTATTATATGACCATACCAATGCTGAGCTAAATGTTTGTTTGTTCCAATTACAAGAATGTCTTATAAAATCCCAATGTTGCTTTCTTTGAAAACGGACCCAAAGGTGATCAAGGCATCCTACACCAGGAGGGTTTGGGGGGATGGGGAAAGTGGAAATTGGAGATTAGTAGTGCATACTTGCACATATAATTAGAAGCAAGTCTCTGTTGCATTCAGTGGAATGTATTCCTATGTACAATCAGCAAAATGCTGAACATTCAGCAAAATGTTTCAGAGAAACAAAGGTAAGGGGGGGCCATTTCATGAAATAAATTCTCTTCTAATTATTGGATCAATTTGATGATGATGATGATGATGATTTTTTTAGCCAAATCACTGTTTCTGCCCACCCACAGTGTGGATATACCCTGGGCCATTCCATTCCATCAATCAGCCATGAAGGCAGTCATTTGTTTAATTTTAACACCAAAGGCAAAAGAGACAATATTCCAATTTCCTTAAATATGCATTCTGTTCCTTTGTTTAGATAACACAGTATTAGAATCTGTCTCCCAAAATGTGAACAAAATGGTTGACTACAAATTAACAAGCCGTGTTTGGCTAATGTAACTTTGCATTCCATTTTGGTTCTTTTTTTAATTCTTTCCTATCCCTGTCTCTCCCCCTTCCCTAGTTATGAACTGAGAGTAATAATCTGGAATACAGAAGATGTCATTTTAGAGGATGAGAATATTTTCACAGGACAAAAATCAAGTGACATCTATGTAAAAGGGTAAGTTCACCCAGGCATGGCCTGCGATCTCATTTATCCATGGACAGGTGAATTAATTCATGGCCCGAGCTAGCCATCAAAAATGAGTCATGACTATATTAGCAAATTCTGTGTGCGCGTATGGATGACAACTCCGTGGCCTCAGCATTTCGCTGCAACGGCTCATCAGGGATTCATCCTCTGACTAGAATTAAGCAGGCAGAGAAGAAGTGACACACATGGAAAATGAAGCCCTGCACTTCCACAAGTTAAATTGAAAATCCTAAAGCAGCAGGGGACCAGGTTGTCCATGGCCTCTTGAACAAGCTGGCACCCCCCAAATGTGTTGGACTAGAACTTCCATATTTCCCAGCCCATAGTTATTAGAACTCCCAGAATTCTAGGGACGTACAGATTTTATAATAAATCCATTCTCTCTGCGTTTGGGAGATTGTCAGCTGTATTGACGGACACAGATTTTTTCCAATTCCTCGAACTTGCACACATTCACACTTCTGTCAATTCGCACTTGCAGAAATGAATCGTCCCCAAAATGTCCAAATCCCTCCAAAATGCACATTTTCATGCTTTACCCTATAGGTGAAATGCACATTTCTGGTCATTGTTTTTTAAATTTATTTTACATATTTTTCTGCAACTAAATTTGTGTAAACGACTGCAAAACTACTCTTACAGATGATGTCTGTGTGTTGGGGAAAGGGAGTCGCGGTGTCAAACATGGGCACTAGCCAAGTGTTGCCAAGCATGGTATCTTCATGCTGAATGTAGTGAAGGTGCCTCTAAACTGGTTCCACAGTTCTTCCAAATTGTGTCTGTCTTTGCTCATAAAGGGATCACATGATACAAAACATTTTTTTTGTAATGAAGTAAAACAAACTGTAACCATTTTAGTAGGCTGACCCTATGAAAAGGAGGACAGGGCTCATGCAACTTTAAGAACTGTAGAGAAAAGGGAATTTCAGCCAGTGTCATTTATGTGCAATTAGTCCCTGGTGAAATTCCCTCTTCATCACGACAGTTAAAGGTGCAGGCACTATACTAGAGTGACCATATACAAAAGAAGGCAGGGCCCCTGCACCTTTAACTGTTGTGATGAAGAGGGAATTTCACCAGGAACTAATTGCATACACATGACACTGGCTAAAATTCCCTTTTCTCTACAACTGTTAAAGTTACATGAGCCCTGTCCGCCTTTTAATATGGTCAGCCTACATTTTAGAAAACTTACCAAGGGAAGGGGTTGGGGGAATCAATATCAAAGATGAATGTTTTGGGAAATGTGTTGTAATTCACAGTTCGATGACTAGCGTGCTTTGCTCCTTAATCGCATGGTGGTAGAAGGAATTTTAATAGTTTCGTGTTAGGATTTTATCATTGAACACCTTTGCTAACATTCCTGGCATGGCTTACCTTTTAGTGCAACTGTAGAACGTAATCAGCAGAGAGATGAAGGGAATGTGTTTTAAGTAACAGCACAGCTGAGCTGAATTTTGACTTGGAACAAACTACTTTTTGAGGTTTAAGAAAGTTTCAGGAACTATTTTGGTTTTCGCTCCGCACTTCCTGGTTCAATGCAGAACCTCCTAAAATTACCAGAGATCCTCAAGTTTGTTATAAGAAAAATACATGCCCCTGGGAGAGGGGTGGTCTAGGAAAGTTGAGAATATTTATGTTATTATCTCACCTCTCTGTGATTTAAGCAGAACCTTTTCTGGGAAAGTGTGGGAGAACAGGATTGTTCCACTCCCGACCAAGTCAAATTCAGTAGACCAACCTTCCTCAACCTGGTGGTCTCCAGATGTTTGAGACTACAGTCCCCATCAGATGCAGATCCCATCACCAAAGTTTGGCAATGATGGGCATTGTAGTCCAAACCACCTGGAAGACTGCAGTAGATTGTGCAAACAGATTCTAGGTGTGTATAAACTGTATATATATGTAGGCTCGTCTGCATGATCAGGAACCCTCCTTTTTACAGTTTTCCCAATCATATGCACAGAACCTACATGTGTATGCTAGGGATGTATAAGAATTTCGCTTCACTTTGCAAATCATCAAAACTTTCCCCATACAAAATCCAAATGTGAACACAAACAGAAGTGCTTTTTTTAAAAAAAATGCTCGGACATTCCCAAACTTTTGATCACATTTAAAGACTGCATATTTTTAAAACATATGTGCACTTTTTAAATATATATATATATATATATATATATATAAAGATACAAATTTTCACACTTTAGTCAGTGTGAGGAAAGTGTGCCCTTTTAAAAATGTGTACAGAAATGTGGACTTTTCCCATTCAAAATGTGGACTTTTCCCATTCAAAATGTGGACTTTTCCCATTCAAACAAAAAGAAAAATAGTTTATGAATGAAAATATGAGCTAGCTGAACCAAGCTTCGTAGTGGATTTTGGAGAATTCCAAATTCGACCATCCCATCCCTATTATATGCTCCTTTTACACAGTCCATTGAACTTACTCATGTCACCATGATTGGCTGTTCCCACCATCATATTTCTACGCTTCCTTTCCCCATTCACTTCCCCAAATTAAATAATCTGAATATAACTTTCATCTTGGCACTCCATCTGCAATAATACTGACCTGTCTTACAAGGTGATTGTAAGGGTTGTATGCTAAGCGCTATATAAATGCTAACTATTTGGGTCAAATGTTGAGAAGATCATCCTAACCTTAAGGTCAATGGAACAATGGAACAGGCTGCTTCGATAGATCGTAGAATTGTCTTCCATGGAAATGTTAAAAAGGAAAAGAAAAAGTTTGACAGACACTCATCCAAAATGCTTTAGACATAAAATACCTTGCCTTGGTACAGAGGGTTGTTCAAGTTTACCTTTGGGGCCTCATCTATACCAGCAGAATATTGTGGTATGAAAGCAGTATATAAAAGGCAGGAGACACACTACTGCCTTATAGCGGTACTGAAGTGCACTGACAACTGTTGGGGCCTATTGACACATACCATCTACCGCTATATCCTGCTTGGTGTGGCTCCTGCCTTTCATATACCGCTTTCATACCACTTTCATAGTGCAATATCCTGCTTGGTGTAGATGAGGCCTTGGACTTCCCTTTGGAGTACCATTTTGACTCCATTTGATTCTTACTTGCTTCTCAACGTCACATGCGACAGGTGGTTGAAAGGCCTTGAAGACGATAAGCAGGAGACGGATGTGCATTACAACTCCTTGACTGGGGAAGGGAACTTCAACTGGCGTTTCGTGTACCCATTCCATTATCTCCCGGCTGAGAAGCAAATGGTTGTTTGCAAAAGGGAGAACATCTTTTCCTTGGACAAGACGGAGCGCAAAATACCCGCGGAACTGGTGCTCCAGGTGTGGGACTTCGAAAGGCTTTCTTCCGACGACTTCCTGGGTGAGCCTTGAACTAAGTGGAGCAGCCTGGGTATGAGCTAAAGACTTAACAGGGTCACTGCTCGATGCCGATTCGGGCAGCAGGTTGGAGGTCCTGCTTGCTTGGATGGAATAGTAATCCACCCATCTGAGGCCTGCTGGGCGTTATGTTAAATAGGGGGGAATCCACACAGTCCTTTGGAACATTTTAAATTGTATTTTAAAACGTTCCAAATAGGTGCGTTCTAAAACGTCTTAGGCCACATTACTGAGTACTCACGTTACAGGAGAACAGTCTTCTGTCTTTAAAGCGGTGTGTGCAGTCACACACTGTTCTGCCCTGTCTCTTTCGCTTTCATTTTTCAATTAGGTTAGGGCAAGGCATTGTGGGGGTTGTAGTTCAGTTACACACTTCCTTCTTAGTTCCTCTGTCATTCCCTAGCGAGTATAGGACTAAGAATTGTGGGTGTTGTAGTTCACTGGTCCACTTCCTGTTTCTTCCCCACCAATCAACTGCTCAGCATTTGGGCACCAGTAAAGGAAGCACTGCCCCCATGAATCCCAAACGGTAAGGAAGGACACATTATTTTACTTAAAACGATTTATTAAAAGTGAAACCGTTGTATATAACTGAAGGGAGTTTTAAAAAAACCTCAGAGATACAACGTTATAGGGAGTGCGTCATGTGGCCCAAAGAGTTTTCATAATCCTTATAAAACGTCAAAAAACTCGTGTGTAGATCCGCCCTAGGAAGCATTCAGGTTGCTTCCTCCATGGGTAGGCATCCCCTTGCAGCAAGGCAATCTCATGCATGGATACGCATGCCACATTTGTTGCATGGGGGCACGATACTGTGGCCTTGATGCCAGATGCGGGTAGTACATGTAGTAGCAATGAGGAAGAACAAATCATTTCAGAAAGTCCTTCAGTTTGCTGAAGTCAGGCCAACCTGAGGGCTGGGTGAAATCACGTGTGTCTGCCTTGGACGAAGCTTGCTCTTCACTGCCCCCCTCTTCTGGGACTTGGCTTGGCCCGGCAGGCACTCGGAAGCTACCTGCCCTGGCTGCCGAAATCATGCACTTCCCCCCTGCATTAATGGCAGCTTCCATTAACACAAGGGGGAAGTGCGCAATTTCTGGAGCCTCCAGAATTCGTACACTTTGCCCCGCTATGTCAATGGCGGCCATAAGGGCCCCATTAACGCAGGACTCCCAGATCCAGTTGGGCACTTGCAGCATCCCTAGCCAACCCCCACCTCTGCTCAAATTCAGTGGATGGGAATCAAAACCTTTAGATAGACTGAACAGTGAGACAGAATAGGAAGCTGCTTTATTGGTCCGGTGGCCCATCAGACCATTGGTCCATCTAGTTCAATATTGTTTTCACCAGCCTTCCCCAACCTGGTGTCCCCCCCCCCCCAGAGGTTTTGAAATTCAATTTCCATCAGCCCCAGCCAGTATGGCCAATGGTCAGGAATGCTGGGAGTTGCTAAGATCTGCAGGACAGGACCTCCTGGGGACATTATTACCTGCAGAGGTCCGCTTGCTGGGCATGTGTGATGCTCTCAAAGTGTTCTCAATGCATCTCTTCAAGAACTATGATTGGCCGCCCCTCTTTTGGCTTTTAGAAAGAACATGAAGACAATTTAGTCTTTGCAATTATGTAGTTGTTTCAGGGCTTTAATGTTTTCCTGTTTCTAATGCTTTTTATTATTGTTTTAAGGTTTTATTGTTTTACATTGTCATGCACTATTTTTTTTAGCCAGCAAGGGAGTATTTAAATGTTGTTGTTGATGATCATGATCATGATGATAATACCCAAAATATCTGGAGGTCACCAGATAATAATAATGGCCCTAACTATCTGGAGGGCACCAGTTTATACTGACTGGCAACAGGTCTGCAGCATTTCGGACAGGAATCTTTCTTAGCCCTACCTGGAGATACCAGGGTTTGAAACTTGGACCTTTTGCATACAAAGTATGTGCTCTACCACTGAGTAACAGCTTCTCCCTTTAAGGGAGAATTCAGAATGTCATGCTGGTTTACCTATATAGGAGCATCTTAGCAGAGGCACGGGAGACAGCTCTGTGTTAACATGCCATCCTAAATCCTCCTCTAACCATCATAACAAGCAATTTCAGGGAGATATAATCAGATTATATTCTTCATAAGTATTTGGAACTTGGCTGAGCTTATCAGAGCTGGAAGCTGTCCTTGGATAGTTGCGTTGCCCATTAGGCCCCTGAATGATGTGTCATTTTATCCCCCTGCCCCACAGGCTCTCTCGAAATGAACCTGAATGGCTTTCCTAGGGCAGCCAAATCTGCCAAGCGCTGTGACATCAGCATGGTGACCGCCATGAGCGAGGAGAACAAGATTTCCATATTCCAGCAGAAGCGGGTCAGAGGCTGGTGGCCTTTCATCAAAGCTGGAGAACTCACGGTAAATAACCTATGGCGATCCTAGAATCTCAGCAAGTGGGATCGGCAACAAAATGCTGCAAGATGGATGCTGCTACTCAGGATTCCAAACACTCCATTCTATTCCACCACCGCCGGTTTTCAGTTTTTGTTCTCCAACACTCAGCCATCATTCTGTGGCCACTTAGCATGCTCTGTTTTTATTGGGGTTGGGGGGGGGGAGTAGAATATTTTGTATGTATTTCTGCAAATTGGGTTCCCCCGCAAGCCGACTGATACCTCCGTCTTGTGCATGGGTTGTGCCATTGTAGCTACATAAGCTACAGGTTCCTGCTATGAAAGGAATGGCACACACCACTTGAACATCACGGATAGAGGGAATGAGGTCAGGCACACGCACACCCTGAACATCAGAAAGAGAGAGAATGGTATTATTAGGGGTTCTTTCTTTAGATGGGATTGGGCAATGGGATCCGGAGAGCAGTTTGGAAAACTGGAAGGAGGTTATCAAGTAAGGCAGCTGGAAGCTGGAAGTTGAAGAAAAAGGGAAAAGTCCTAGGAAAATGAGGAGAAGAATACACCCTTAAACAGGTCCAGCCCAAGATATTTTTCTGCTTGAAGCAAAGAACAATATGGTGCCCCCTCCCCAATCCTACATACAAAAGCCAATTGCAGTAGCACTTTATGTATTTGTTACATTTTTATCTTGCCTTTCCTCGAAGGAGCCCAAGGCAGCAGATGTGACCCCTCTCCTCTCCATTTTATCCTCACAATGACCCAGTGAGGTGGGTGATGCTGAGAGCCCATGACTGGCCCAGACTCACCCAGTGAGCTTCATGGCAGAGTGGGGACTTGAATCCAGGTATCCCCAGTCCCAATCCAACTCTCTATCCACTACACCATAATTAAGTTGAATCTTACTTCAGCACTAGCGATGGGAGAGCATCCTCCACTGTACCTGATTGCAGCAGATACGCTTAGAAGGTCCAGGTCAGGCGATCTACACACACACGGCTCATTTCTCCCAACATCCCACCACTGCTCTCCATTCACCAGGATCTGCCACTTGGGGCAGCCGCTACACTTTGCCTAATGTTAGGGCCACCCCTGCTCTTAACAACTGCATATATGAGGCCTACATCTTGTGGTTTAGGGGAAAAGAAACATAAGGACATTAGCTACCATGAATGAGAGGACATTGCCTTTCTCGTTTTGATATTTGGCTTCTGAGGCCTCTTAAGGCATATTGATATTATTATTTCCAGCCACATTTTCCACACCACAGACTATACAGAGTCTCATCACCTTTAATTTTCTGATCATTATTTCAAAGGGTGTGTGTGTGTGTGTCTTTGTTTTAATATCCTGGCTTTAATATCCTGGCTTTAATATCTTTTCTTAATTGCAAGTGGAGGCAGTAAGATGTTATGATCAGGAGTATAGGCATTCTATCCATCTGCAGAATCACCATCCAATTTGGGATTATGAAAAATCTCTGCTGTAATGTATTCAAACCATCCTTCCTGTCTGGAGAAAACCTTGAAATATCAGAAGCTGGTAGCAAGCTGATTAAGACTTCAAGTTGCCATGGGGAGAAATTTCAATTCTCGGCCTAGAGAGCTAAGCAGCTGGGCATGTTCCCTCCCTGCTTAGTTCCCTCCTGGCTTTTGAGATTACATCCGCCAAGCTTTTTCCTCTGCAGCCACACTTATTAACAATGTGTTTTTTAATTACAGCTGTACCTGTATGTGACGAACTTTGAATACTCTAATGCATGATGTGCATGCTAATTATTAGCAATACAGCAAACATTTTCGTTCCCGAGCTCAGGACTACAAATTTTGGAGGCCAACATTACAAGCCCCAAAGTTCTTTTTCCAGCTCAGATTTTAATGGAGAAAGGGAGGGAGAGGCAAGGAACCCTGGGAAATGTAGTTTTGTCAGAATTACCAACATCAGATGCCGTGTCACAACTACATTTACCAGTTCTTCTTGTACCTATTGTGCAGCCATAGCAGCATGCCAGGCATCAGAGAGGGAAGGGAGAACTCCCTTTCTACACTTTCCTACTTCCGTTGGAACAGCAACAACAGTAAGCGGAGGAGAATGAAAGTGTGGAGAGATTGGAGGAAGGGTTGAATGCTGGCATGCTTCCTCTGACATTACTGGGTGTGTCATAGGGTCTGAATCGGGCCCGGAATAAACTGACCTGTTTTCTGAGTTTCTGGAATATAACTTGTGGGGTCAGGGCTGGGAGAGGGGGGAATCCCAAACCAATTCCAAGTCTACCCAGAGTGAGTTCTCCACATCACTGATTATTATTAATAAATGTAAAGGTGTAAGTTAATGTAAATTAATGATTGAGCTATCTTAAGTTTATGGTTCCTATATTTTAATGAATTGCTCAGGAGTGGGGGGAATACTCTGGGTGAAGAACTCATTATGAGATGGTGAAATACTCTGAACCAAAACAGACTATCTTTCTCAATTTAGGGCAAAGTGGAAGCCGAATTTCATTTAGTCACAGCAGAGGAAGCGGAGAAAAATCCAGTGGGCAAAGCTCGGAAGGAACCGGAACCATTGGAAAAGCCCAAGTAAGTGAGGTTGCTGCTACATGTCGGGTTTTTAAAAAAATTATACTCAGTCAAGGAATTGAAGTTCTATGACAGTAGCTGGGTCCGGTTGCTCTAAAACTGGGAATAGCTGGGGAAACGGAGCAGATTGGTTACGTCATTCTTTGCAACTAGATAATATATGTGAAGCACTCTGAACACTCTAACGCACGATAAACATGCAAATTATTAGTGATACAGCCAACACTTCTATTCCCAAGCTCGGAAATATCAATTTGGGAGGCTCATAATGCTCACTTCAAAAATGCGGCGAGCATTACAAGCCCCAAAGTTCCTTTCCAGCTCCGATTTTAATGGAGGAAGAGAGAGAGGTACAAGGAGCCCTGGGAAATGTAGTTCCCTCACCTACCCACCCAGTACCATTTCTTCTGCTGACAGTAGGCTCAATGCAGGACTTACAAGTCAGGCATCAGAGAGGAGAGCAGAGGTCAGATACATGGAAAACCCCACGTTGTTTCTCCAAATTAACTGCGTCCCCTCTATCCATGTGAATGTTGCATTCTTATACTAACACTTCTGTGGTGTCCCAATGTCCAGTTGCCCCATGCAGCATGAGATCTAACCATGTGGAAGTGGCTCCAGTCCACAATATTAATGTGTGAACTGATCCTAAGCTGCAAGTGGCATGTAAAGGATTTGTTGTTACCTATTCCCATTGCACAGGATCAGGTTGCTATTCCATGAAGTCTTATTTTTCTCCCTATCTCTTAACTGATTACTCAGACATCTGGCAAGAATCTAGATCTAAAAAAATGTGCTATTACAATATGTAGTTTTTAAATAAATAAATACATGTAATTGGAAAATCTGTATCTTGTTCCAATTTTTGTAGAGATGAAATATAAAATACATTTCCCTTTTCAATTCCGGTGATTTTCGAAGGTTAAAATGAAGATACCATTACTTTTGGATATATATGAATCTGACCATACTAATGAGTTTTTCCTTCTATGCTTTTTTTTAGCCGACCTGACACTTCCTTCTCCTGGTTTGTGAATCCTTTCAAGTGTCTGTATCACCTCATCTGGAGAAATTACAAGAAATACATCATCATTGGGCTGATTTTGATTATCTTGGTTATATTCTTAGTGCTTTTCATCTACACTCTGCCCGGCGCTATCAGTCGTAGGATTGTCGTGGGGAGTTCTTAGAAGACTTATCTCTGAATCATGCATGCTGCTAGCAAGTCAGTAGAAATGAATAAAAATGGCCTTTTACCCATGCTCAGAATAACACATAATGCTACATTTTTAGGATATTCCAAATATATTCCTAACACTTTACTACATCGCTCTATCGATTGCTGTCTCAGGGCCAAACCCAACACAAAGATAGGAGCAATTTAGGGTGTTTAAACCCATATTTGCTCCAATTGTGTAGAAAGAGTTTGAGGGCAGTGAGATTACCTTTTGCTATTATCAGATCCCCTGTCCCTCAGCCCTTTCATCATGATTGGGGCAGATTCGGGTTTAAACATGTTGATCTGCCATGTCACAGCCCAACCATAAGGTACAGAACTAGGTTACCGTCATAAGATTTTGGTCCCGGAGCATGATCAGAAGGCATGGGAGTCAGCCACCTTGCTGAAGCTAAACTGTTCTGGATCTGGTCAGTGCTTGACTGGGAGACCTCCTAGGAACCACATGTAGCCGCCTTGAGTTCCACAATGGAAGAATGGTGGGATATAAATGTAATAAATAAGATTTTGAATTGAGTTTCTGGTTTCAAACGTTCAGTGTAACACCTCAGAATGCCTTGACTCAGGATTGAAAATAATCTAGACCAACTGGTGTATTTTGCTTGATGTTGATTGGATACCTGCAATTCTGGTAGGTCTCGTAGGGCTCCCACACCAGTATGTCAGGCAGGCTTCTATAAGATGCTTTGCCACAGCCTCTCCAGTTCAAGCCTAGTGAGGCTAACCATAAAGATGACACTTCTGGACTACATTCTAAGGTCTCAGGAGTCCATCAGATGTCAACGGGCTGGATCTACTGTCAAAATCTGGATTTCAATGGCATCACTTTAAAAAAAAAATTAACATTTGCATTAAGTGTTCATCAATATTTGTGTCATTTCATTAATTTCTATTGGATACAGAAGCCCCATTGGCCAAGGGCCTTCCCATTCACTTAAGTGAAAAGGACAGCTTTGTATACAGTACATAAAGAGATGTATGTATGGCTCTCCCCTCCACTGAAGTGAATAGGAGTTCCTGCTTATGCAGGAGCATTGCGAGCGCTGGAGTACACAGAACTCCAGGCTAGTGGTATTGAGCAGAGTTTCAAAAAGAAGAAGCTTGCTGAAATCACATCTAAGGATTTAAGTGGGGGTTATAAGCACCTTTGGTTTTTGTCTTTGTGTTTTCAGCCAAATTTACTCACCCATAACTTTCTCACTACAGTCCAGACAGAATGGGTGCTGTTTATATGTTGGGGGCGTGTGTGGAAATATCAGATCTGGATCACGTACTATGTTTGCAAAAACCTGCAGAAGTTGCTATGGTAGAGCGAAAATTGAAAAATATGATACACCTGTGTGGATCATACAGAACAGCATGCATACAGCTCCGTGTTGCACTGATGGCGAGAGTCATCCATAGCTGTTCCTTTTCAATATAAATAATTAACTATCATGTATATTAAGTGTGAAATAATGTTCGCTGTAAAAGAGTATGTGAAATTCTGGAATGCTTGTATTGTATTGGGGATTTTTTTCAAATGTTTACTGCTACCAATTATTGTAATGTTATGTTTGCAATGTGATTTTTATGAAAATGAAAATAAGCCAGAGCACCTTTAAAACAGATGGCTCAATTCATTTCGTGGGAGAAGAACTCAAAGTCATACACACTCGTGAGTGATAAACGAAGGGAACTGGAAGCACAGACAAAAGTAGTTCTTAAAAGGAATTTGTAGACAGATTGGAAATTAATAGAGAGAGAAGGAAATTCAGTAATGCTTTGAGGAAGCATTCGCTGAAATGCAAAAACGTTTGAACAATTCCATGGGCCTTTGTATAAAAGGCACAGAAAAGCTAGCAGAAGGTATGTGGTGTAGTAAATGGACAGAGCTGATACATGACAGAATGATGAAACGTAATGATTGGTTCACACAACACACTAACCTCAGTAGTTGAGTGTGGGTTGTTGAACCTTGGGTTGTTTGTTGAACTGTGAGTTAGCGTGTTGTCTGGACCCAGGATATTTTCCACAGGGTGGCTTGTTAACCATGCAGTGTAACTTATTTTTCTTGAACAAGCCACCTTGAGAACCCATGGTTTATTTTTCGGTTGTTCAGGGTGGTTAACAAGCCACACTGCATGGTTAAAAAACCACCCTGTGGAAAATATCCTCGGACGACACAATAAGCAACTGGGGGGGCGAGGGAAACAATCATCAGTTGTATTGACTATCGTGTCATCCGAATGCCACCATAGTCAACTCAACGCTGATCCTAATCCACACCACAGTTGATTATTTATTACCATGTTGTGTGGGGAGTACCCCCTAGATGAACAACTGTAAAGTTGATTATTACCCCACCATTGACTATCCTGTTGTCCAAATTCAGCTATTGAGTGTGTTGTGTGAACAGCCCCATATTAAATTATAAGAAGGGCAGTTTAATTCACTCTGTTTGATAGGTCAAAAAAAGGTAAGCTAAGAATGCGAAAATCCACTGAAAAATAAGCCATGTTAGGACCCTCTCCCAAGTAAGTGTGTATGAGTTAGGGTGAAATTCCTGTTATGTTATATGGCCTAACTAAGATAAAGGGAACATTTGTAAATAATAACGTGAGGTGCTGCATTGGCCACAGCTATAGATCAAACTCAGAATTTGGCTTTAAAGCTTTGGTCTAAAAAGATCAAACAGCATGGCTGGCCCAAGGTATTTATCTGGCTGAACAAAGGGCAAAATGGTACCCCTCTCCATGTACTGGTGATTGATTGAACATCCTCCACTGCAACTCAGGGCAGTAGGCTAGCTTAGGGGGCACAAGGCAGGCTCCCTCCTCTGAATGTTACCTCCACTACCAGCCTCCCAGTGTCTGCCGCCTGAGGCGGGTGCCTCACTCTGCCTAATAGTAGGGCCATCCATGCAAGTCAGTGATGAAAGTAGTACAAGTGTCCCATAGGAGCTGTTGTATTCAGACTTTGCTGATGGGGGCTGCCATATCTTTTGCAAACATGGATTGGAAAGCATTTGGGGTGGGCTGCTAGGTTTGAACAGAGAAATGGCAGGAAGGGGATGGCTTAAGCAGGGGTGAGGAGCCTTTTTCTGCCTGAGGGCTGAATTCAATTTCAGAGTATCTCTCGGGGGCTGCATTTCAGTGGTGGCCATCGTATTTTAGCTTAAAGCTCTTACAGCCAGTCTTAGGTGAGGCATTTCAACCTTTCCAAATGGGGAAAAGCTGCACAGAAGCAGGGAAAACACTCAAGGATCGGTGATTGGGGGGGAAGGGGTCGGGCCAGAGGAAGGTGGTGTGGCCATTTGTGGAGCCCCAGAGGGCCAGATTTGGCCCTTGGGCCTGAGGTTCCCCACCTCAGGGTTAAACCGTTGCTTCCCCTTGGCGCTCCTTTGTTCCCGATCACAACCAAAACAAAATGTAGGTTCAAGAAACTTCGTTGGGACCTTCCTTCCTTCCTTCCTTCCTTCTCATTTCTTTCTTGCTAGCACCACCAGCACCTTGAATAATTTGGCTCCTGCTGTTCAAACCTTGTCACACTCTGGATTTTCTCATCATCTATTTTCTGCCATGGACAGCCAGCCTTCTCTGTCCGTCACCTATCCATCTCTTCCTCGCCTCCTTTCACATGGAACACATTTCCCGAGCTCAGCCAGATGCTCTCCATCTTCGCCACACTCCTGTCAACAGATTCTCCAGCTGTTTGACAATAAATGGAGTATTTTTTTTAAGAAAGCTAGACAGAAGGCAGATGTGAAGCCAGAACCTGCACAGGAACCCTTTGTGAAGTTAGCTGCCTAATTTAATTAAGGCTGCACAGTTGAATGGGGGCGGCAGGGGGACGCGAACCTTTTGTTTTTGCAAGTTCTGTTCCGGTAACGTCTGTTTGAAACACAGAAATTTTGTAAGTGATGTTTTCCTATCTCCATGCTAGGAAAACCTTCACCTTATTAAGAGATAGGTATCAGCCAATGACACTCAGACTGGCAACTCTAGCAGCAGACTGAGATGTGGGAACAGCTGTTGCTAGTTCTTAACAAATATTTTTAAAGTATATTTGCTTAATATACTTTTAAACCACCCATAAATTTATTTATTTAAAATATTTCTCAGCCACCTTTTCAGGGCAGATGTCCTCCCAAAGTGGCTTGCAGCAATAGAATATATAAAAACAGTTAAAATGTTAAAAGCAATAAAAAAACACAAACACAGTAAAATAGCAATAAAAGCAACAATAAAAGTCAATAATAAAACCATCAGCAGCAACAACAGAATCAATAACAGCAACAACAGTAGTCATATCAAGAGAAAACCAAAGTAAAATAATATGTTTTCAAGGCCATCTTAAAAGCCTGCAGTGAGGGAGTGCAAAGGTGTGGGGCCACCGTGAAGAAGGCCGTGTCATGTATTGTCACCCACCTCATTGCTTTCATGGATGGGCAAATGAGAAAGGCCTTTCTTTCTGATAAACCCAAGCTTTTTGGGCAGTGCACAATACATTAAAAATGTAAAATACAAACAATAACACAATGAAGAAAAACAGCACATAATAAAAAACAGGATAAAATCTGTAAGCACAGAGTAAAAATACTCCAGCAGATCAAAACCAAAGTAAAACCAGCCACAATAAAAGTGCAATAATCTAAACACAAACAAAAAAAACCCATTTAAAATAGTTCTTAAACTGCCTGGGAGAGGAAAAAGGTCTTTACTTAGCACCCAAAAGAGCATAATGTAGGACACAGGAGGCCGGTGGCTCTGGTGTCAATAGGACTGTGAATCTGCTCCATATTTCAATCAGAACCAGTCAGAACTCTGGTGCACCTTGGATAGCAACTTTAGAGTTCTGATTGGTTCTGACTGAAACCCGGGCAGATTCAGAGCCCCACTGACATCGGTGCCACCAGCCTCCACTGATTAGGGTGACCAACTGTCAGGATTTCCCCGGATTTGTCCGGGTTTTTGTTCTATCCTGGGTGTCAGGGGAGATTTTCTGTAATTTTCTGGAATGTCCTGGAAAGACACGCTTTCCCTTTTAAGGCCGCATTAATGTGGTGGGAGGGAATGATGTACTTTTTGGAGGTGGGTCATTTCCCTCACACAGCTCCAATCAGGGCCTGAAAGGGGAAAGCATGTCATTCTTGGACATTATAGCAAAGGCCCTGATTGGAGCAGTGGAGGGCGGGAATGACACTCTTTCTCCTCCTCCTCTCCAACTGGGTCCTTTAAGGTGGTGGGGGTGAATGGTGTGATTTCCAGAGGCCCTGGAAAGCCATTTTCCTACTCCCCCCACCACTGCTTGTCCTCTTTTTTGGTTTCCCAAATATGGTCACCCTACCACTGATGTAGGCACCAGGCGAGTCTCTCTGAGGAAAGCATTCTACAGCCAGGGTGCCACCACTGGAAAGGCCTTCTCCTTAGTAGTCACCTGCCTCCCCTCTTTTGGCAGGTGCACCTGGAAAAAGGCATCAGATAACGACCTTAGAGTCTGGAGAGTTGAACAAGGGAGGAGTCACTCCTTATGTTAGGTCATTTTATGTAAGGCTTATTGATGCCTCTTTCCTAATGTTTAAAGAACACACTAATGGCACAGCACCATCAAAGTATGCTTTTCATCTTCAGAGACCTGGGATAATGAAGCGCTTTTTGGCTCAAGAAAGAGCATCAGAGCCAAACTACGTGCGGCATTGAATGCACGTACAGGTTTGACACTCACATTTGATTAAAACAACATATTAGGACTTGGGTGATGCATGGAGTTCCATTGGTGCCGATTGATATTTGCCTTCCAGCACTAATATCAGCTCCAGTTTGTGGTGGTGGGGAGAGAGAGGGTGATTTTTGGTGGGACCACATGTGTAGTGCTTGTTAAATGCTTACAGGCATTTAACATCACACTTAATGAGGCCCTCAGTTCCTTAGAGGCAAGCAAACAGGCAGCTGATTATGGATGCTCACAGTCTAGGTAGGGATATGCAAATCAGCAAACCTCAAGCTTGTAGAGGTTTTCTGATTTCCATCTCAAAACACATTCTGACTCATGGCAGGCCATACCAGATTAAAGATTAATTGAACTTTGTGACCTCTAGTAACATTTCATAATAAAAAAAAGTCACGATTTGTCTAAGGGGACCGTTTCTTTTGGTACTGGCAAAAAGTGTATAATTTTTTTAAAAAAAAGATTTCATTGGTGGCAACATAGAGGACAATATCAAAGAGTGTGGGGAATACCTTCAGGAAACATATATGCTTGTCCCAAAATATGACACTGGAATCAATTACCTAGGGAGGTGGTGGGCTCTCCCACACTAGAGGCATTCAAGAGGCAGCTGGACAACCATCTGTCAGGCATTCTGTAAGGTGGATTCCTGCACTGAGCAGGGGGTTGGACTCAATGGACTTATAGGCCCCTTCCAACTCTATTATTCTATGATTCTATGACGTTCACTTTGTAAAATATGGTTCGCTTGCATGAGGGATGCATTAGAATAATCATCATATATGTTAAATGCAAGTTCAGTCTTTGCCTTGTGATAGAGAAGTGCAAATCAGCAAATAGGAGCTCTCTGAATTCAATCTCAATGTTCTATCCAACTCGAATCTCTATCAGTTTATGAGCTTTCTTTTTTCTGCATGAAAATCCATGCGTATTTCCATGTGCATTTTCCCTAAATGTACGCATCAATTGTGTGCATTTTTGAAATGTAGGCATTTTTGAAATGTAGGCATGCTGTCTTCTGTGATCGAAGCGAATTTCTGCATATTCTGAAATGCATGACTGCTGTCAAGCGCCTTTTTTTCAGCCCACAAATCATACTACGAACTCGGAAATGTACAAACTTTGACCACCGATTGCATCCGTGTTCAGTTCGGAGGGTGTAAAGTGGGTGAAATCCTGATAAAAAACAAATGGAAACCAATTTCTCATACATCCCTACTTCTTGATCACAGGGGAATACACAGAGGACTGGAGAGTGAGGAGTCCTACGTTATAAGGATCTGGGATGTGGGAGAAAGAGTAGGGTTCAATCCAAAATGCCTTCACGTCTGCCACGCTTCTTCTCCTTTTCCCATACAAGTATGCAGTCACATATAAGTTCTTTGGGAAACATTTCTACAGACTACCATCAGAAATATTGTTGAGCTACCATCAAACCACAGCCTGATGGTCCAAAACTCCCGATTCCGCTCCTTGCTTTTGTTTTCACCTCTGCTCCTGTCCTTTCTGCTAATAGGTCTATGTAGGCCTGTTGGTAGTCTTGTAACTGCTTGCACCAAAGCTTGCAATGCGCTCTATGACATCATCAAGCCTAAGGAAGGAAATGGAAGCCAATATATCCTAGGCCAAAGGTGCAATCCTATGCATGTTTATATATATATTTAAAAAGCCCTGCAGCTCCTAGCATACCCAGCCAGCCAGGGAATGCTGGAAGTTGCGGGACTTTGTTTTCTGTCTAAGCATGCACAGGATTGCACCCTAAACCATACTGTGTGGCCAAAGTTCCAGCATATCGTTCCAGACCCATTATCACCGAATCACTACCTAGCATCTAAGTAAATAAATGTCTCTGCAAATCCTTAGAGTTTCTGTAGCAGAAGCCAATAAAAGCAGGTGGGGGCATCATTTATTTGGAAAATAGAATGTAACGTTTTCAGATTTTATAAGAGATTGCATTTTGAAGTTACAGTGTAATAAATATGGGAGATGCACTGACCATAATTCCAGTTTTTAGTTTAAGCTGAATTTATAGCAGTCCCTGGAAACCAGGGAAGAAGTAATTAAAGGTGAAGACCGAAGCGTCTTACAACAGATACTTAAATTTAACGATGGCTTCTACAAAACCTTGTAATGAGGCACTGCAGCTTTCTCAAATATAGTCACTTTCTTTCGAAAGAACATAGAAAAAAAAATTGCCACCAGCTACATTTCCAGAGCTTGACATTGGTTCCTGCATACCGTTTTAAGAGTGGTCACTGAAGCACTAATAGGGTGACCATATAGAAAGGAAGACAGGGCTCCTGTATCTTTTAACAGTTGTCTAGAAAAGGGAATTTCGGCAGGTGTCATTTGTACGCATACAGCACTTGGTGAAATGGCCTCTACATCAACACAGTAAAAGCTGCAGGAGCCCTGCTCTCTTTTGTATCTGGTCAAGAGGACAGGGCTCCTGCAGCTTTAACTGTTGTGATAAAGAGGCCATTTCTCCAGATGTGTTGGGTTTCCAAGATCGTGTCAGGGGCTCCATTGTTTGTGGCTCCACTACTGGTCAAAGAAACTGGAGGTCTAGAGCAAGCAGCATAAATGGAAAAGGAAGGAGGGAGAAAGGAGGGAGTCATGTCAATGTGAGAATGAAAGGGAGGACAAGAACTGAAGGGTAGGAGAGAAAAACAAGGGTGACAAGTTAATGGGAGAGGAGGTGGCACCACTGTGGAGCAAGGAGATGAGAGGATGTGGGAAATGGGAGGAGCCTAAAGATTGTGGGAAATGGGAGGAGCCTAAAGGTTGTGGGAAATGGGAGGAGCCTAAAGGTTGTGGGAAATGGGAGGAACCTAAAGCAAGAGGATGGCTGCTGGAAGCTGAAGTCCAATAACATCTGGACGGCCACAGTTTTACCAAAGCCAGTATAGGCACTAGTTTGCTAGAACGACCAACAGCATTCAGTATAAGGCCGTTTCCTATGTTTTTTCAACACATCTTCCATCCCAAGCATCTTGCAGAGCAGCACGCTTGCGCGTTCCTTGATGCACTCAAGTCTGGATTATGAAAGCTAGTCGGGGCAAGGCTAGTGAACAGATAGGATGGTCTTGCCTCTTGGTAGACAGACAATCGAATAGCCTTTTGGTCCCTTCCAAGAATATGTCTCTGTGGTTCTATGAAAATACGCCCAGAGAGCTTCGGCTATGGGGCGGTATATAAGTGTAATAAATAATAATAATAATAATAATAATAATAATAATAATAATAATAATAATAACCTGCCACCCACAGGCCACTATGAGTTGTCCGTCTCTTCTTATTAAAGTCAACTGAAAATGTTGGTCTCCCCCACCCCACAACAGCCCACCTCATCTGTGAAATGTGATTTTTTTAATTGGAAGTGCATAAATATTACCTCCATGAAGAACATAAGACGAGCCCTGCTGGATCAGACCAAGGGTCCATCTAGTCCAGCATTCCATACACCCAGTGGCCAACCAGCTGTCGACCAGGGACCCACAAGCAGGACATAAGTGCAACATTACCCTCTGGCCCATGTTCCCCAGCAATTAGTGTATGTAGACTTATGTTGGTGTTAAGAGAGTGACGAATGAGCAACTTGCAAGCTAATAGGGTCTAGCATACTGTGTCTCAGAATTTCTCGGGTTTGTTGAGAATGGGAGGGGAAAGAAGAAGAGGAAGAGGAAGATAAAGCTGTGAAAGCTGAGGTTTTCATTATTCCTATGTGAAAGATGTTAGTGCGCAAAATACAAGTCACTGGCTGAATTCGGATGACACAATAAGCAACTGGTAGGGCGGAAACAATTGTCAGTTGTATTGACTATCGTGTCGTCCAAATGCTGCCATAGTCAACTCAGCGCTGATCCTAATCCACACCACAGTTGATTATTTATTACCATGTTGTGTGGGGAGTACCCCCTAGATGAACAACTGTAAAGTTGATTATTACCCCACCATTGACTATCGTGTTGTCCGAATTCAGCCAACGTGTGTACACATAAATAGATCTTCCTCCTAAAAAAAGGCAAATGCAATAATACATGCTTGAGGGGTGGGGTACTCCCTACTCCTACACCGAAGCAGCAGCCTGAATATAAATCAGAATAATGAATGCTCTCAAGACCTTGCGGGAACATTCGATGGCAGGAAGGTTGGGAGTCAGCTGGCAAGGCAGAAGAGCGTGAGCAGCTGAAAATGGATTTGTGAAGTGACATTTGCATTCTGAAGCGACAGCATGCCCTATTTTATTTTTAAAAAATCATTTGCCAAAACATCTTCGAAGCTATGCTATTTATCCATGTTGAAAGAAACATTTAGGAGAAATTTCCCAACTCAGACGCAGTTTAAAAAGCTGCGACATGAGACAGCTCTGCATGAGTTATACAAAACAGCGAACAAACAGTGTTTTTTTGAAATGAGAAAAGCAATAGTCCAAGTAATTTAATTCTCTCGCTTGTTCAGGTCAGCTCCCCATAGAAAGAAGGTGTCCGTGATGAATTTGCCTGCAGCGGATGTGGTGGCATTTTTCATTCGTAGCTGCGGCAGGAACAGTTTCTAGTACCCAATTATCTGCAAGATGAAAACAGCTTGCAAACTGTGGTTATTTTCCACCCTCGGTATTTTCTAGTCAAAGTGAAAACTTCAGTCAATGAAGGTGACATTTTAAAATATATATAGGCGCACTAAAATGAAATTAATGGAAAGGAACATTCAAGAGATGTTCACTCCAATCCAGCAAGGTAGATATATGAACAGGATGTACGTTACAATGCTGATCATGTCCCCACTGAGCTTTATGCATGTATCTTAAGTAGAAGGCAGGCACACATGTCTCCCCACAGAACCATTGGTCATAAACAAGAAAGTGCAACTGGACTTGGCTTGGGGCCATGAATTCTAAATCAGTGTGTAGAATAAGTCCTGTTTGACTATCATTTTCAATTGTCTTTAAGAAGACAAGTTAGACAACTCATAGTGGCCGGTGGGTGGCAGGTTGCCCATAATTTCATAGAATCACAGAGACATATTCTTGGAAGAGACCAAAAGGCTATTCGATTGTCTGTCTACCAAGAGGAAGACCATCTATCTGTTCACTAGCCTTGCCCCGACTAGCTTTCATAATCCAGATTTGAGTGTATCAAGGAAAGCGCAAGTGTGCTGCTCTGCAAGATGCTTGGGATGGAAGATGTGTTGAAAACATAGGAAACGGCCTTATACTGAATGCTATTGGTCCTTCTAGCAAACTAGTGCCTACACCAGCTTTGGTAAAACTGTGGCCGTCCAGATGTTATTGGACTCCAGCTTCTATCAGCCACCGGTTGGTCACTATTTGAACAGAATGCTGGACTAGATGGACCTTTGGTCTGATCCAGCAGGGCTCTTCTTATGTTCTTATGATGGTGTTCACTTGCTTCTGGTTCTGATATTTCCACAAACCAATGAGGATAATTGTTGCCTCACTATTTTGAAAATATACAATTAGAGTTAATGATAACTTTCTCGAAGTGCCTGAAGATTAGCATTTAAATAACAAAGCAACCCAGTGTAACTTTGGGGCAGCTGCAAAGCTACATAGATATCTCTGAAGACGTGTGTGTGTTTTCTGACAATGTGACATTTTGGGAGGTAGGAGAGCAATTAAGCATTGTACTGCCATATTCTCATTGTGTAATTCTGCCATACAACATTTGCCAGAGCATGCTTTTCCAGCTATCCGTTCTAATCTTGCTAGGAGCGGAACAACATTGCATGCTGGACGGAGGAAAACGTAGTGCATTGCATGCTGGACTGAGGAAACCTGGATTCACACACATACACCTCATACGACAACTTGCTGGATATCCTTGCAAAATCACGCTAGCTCCGTCTCAGCTTCCCGTTTGTAATATGGCAATTGGAGTCCCCCATTTCTCATATTTGTTGGAAGGATGAATGCAATGAAGACCGTAACAGTCTTCACACGTTTAGTTTGGTTTGGATTCTGCCAGGTTTTCCCTTAGCCCATTGCGCTCCCCTCATAGGGCCAGTTCATCAAAAAATGTGCGCACTGCAATGTGGTAACATGCTATGAATGGGAATACAAAATCATGCACGGGTGCATAATAGGTGCACATGTCATCTTAACAACAACTACTATAATATGAATACCACTGCTGCTACTAATACTGCTCATATTCATATGCGTAGAGCACTCCACCTACATTATCGCAAATACCGTTCCAACAACCCTATAAGGTAGCTGAGTATGCTTATCTCCATATTGCCAACGGGGCTGAGCCTGAGGCAGTGATCCTATCCACACTATAGATATAAAACGTTTTAAACCAATATAAAACATTTTAAACCAATATAAAACGTTTTATATTGGTTTAAAATGTTTTATATCTATAGTGTGGATAGGCTCAATCATTTACCTAGGCCATCTAAGGAGTTCATGGTAAAGTTGTGGGTAACACACACACACAAAGAGCTTTTTTACACGAGGCTATTAATTGCGGTGTCTACTTTTGCTGTGTCAGAATTGCGATTTAAGCTCAACACAAAGAGAGTTTCCTTTCTTGCTTTTCTGCTACATAACCTCTGGGTGGAATAGCGCAAATACACCAGAGAAACTGCGTGTTCAGAAATATTGCCCCATTTCCCCCTTTCTAAAAAAAACAACCAGGAAAGTGCTCTGCAAAAAACAGACGTGAAACTGGAGGATTGCAAAGTAAACAACCGTGAGTAGGGAATCACGAATGTACAATAAACGCCTTGTGTCAAAAATCTCCCAGTGTATACAGCTGTACATTCCTAGGGTGACCAGATAAAATCCAGGTCAGGGCTCATGTAACTTTAACAGTTGTAGAGAAAAGGGAATTTCAGCCAGTGTCATTTGTATGCAATTAGTTCCTGGTGAAATTCCCTCTTCATCACAACAGTTAAAGGTGCAGGCACTATACTAGAGTGACCATATACAAAAGAAGGCAGGGCCCCTGCAACTTTAACTGTTGTGATGAAGAGGGAATTTCACCAGGAACTAATTGCATACAAATGACACTGGCTGAAATTCCCTTTTCTCTACAACTGTTAAAGTTACATGAGCCCTGACCTGGATTTTATCTGGTCACCCTAACATTCCCCCATCACACCAGTTAAAGTTGCAGGGGCCCTGCCTTCTTTTGTATATGGTCACTCTAGTATAGTGCCTGCACCGTTAACTGTTGTGATGAAGAGGAAATTTCACCAGGAACTAATTGCATACAAATGACACTGGCTGAAATTCCCTTTTCTCTACAACTGTTAAAGTTACATGAGCCCTGTCCTTCTTTTCATAGGGTCAGCCTACTTTACATCTGTGTAGGCCAGGGTTGGGGAACCTGGTTCAGCCCAAGGGCCAAATTAATTTTTTTAGAAACTCCCAGGGGCCAAATTCCAGCGGTGGCCAGGGCTAAAGACAAAGGAGGTGGAGCCAAAGGCATTCTGGCCTATTGGAAGGGAGGAAAGTGGTACAAAAGTCAGGAAAACACTAAACAAAGGCTAGCTGTGGGGAAAGGGGGTGTGGTCTCTTGGGGAATCTTGGTGGGTCACGTTGGGACGCCAGGAGCATCAGATTTGGTTCCTGGCGCTGAGGTTCCTCATCCTTGGTATAGGCCTTCCCATTGCCTGGTCCTTGATCCTTTTTTTAAAACTGGAGATGCCAGGGATTGAACCTGGGACTTTCTGCATGCAAAGCATTCACCCTACCATTTAGCTCTCCATAGTTCCTGTCTCCTTTTTCTTTCCCCCTCTGCACTCGGCTGCAAGGAAACCCATGAAGGCCATTTAGCATTCTTTACTGTCAAGATATAAAAAGGCTGAGCAGCTCACGAAGCAGGTAAGTTCAGCAATTCTCAGTTTTAAACCGTTGCCAGGCTTTGCTCAACTGAACCAGATCATGACTGCGAGAGCCCAGAGAGTAAAAGGTTCTTGGCTTCTTTGTGATATATAAGCTGGGATTGTAAGCACCCTCCATGGCTGGGAGACATTAATCAAAGTAAAGTGCAAATTAAGTGGGCAGGAATGATTGAACAGCTGTGCACTGCTTTACTGCAGCGAGATCTAGGTCTCCCATTAATGCCTAGATTACCTTAAAATGTTTGCAGGGGAACTTTTTAAATGAGGAATTTCAGTTTGCAGAAGCCAGGAGCTGCTGAACGAGCAGTTCCAGCTTCAGCAGTAAAACCATGATCCGCAGGCAAATATTTGAGGGAACTTTTGAAGATTTATAACACTACAGCAAAAAACGGAACAACTGGGAATTGTTCCTTCATTCATCGGAACTAAAAAAGCACTTTGAACTTTTATTATCAACTTCCTCCAATTCTTCTAAGGGTATAGTATCTAATATTTATAGATTTTTTTAAAAAAAATCTTCAATTTTCACCTCTTAGAAGTCTGAAAAATGTTTGGGAATCTGACTTGGGTGCAGATATTGACCCTGTCAAGTGGCCCAATCTCTGGTCTTCCCGCCCATTTCATTCAGTACTGGCATATATCCATGAGAACTCTTATTTAAAAGTATGTCAGAGGTGGTGTTTAACTCCAGCCTGCCTGGCTTATATTACTAGATTGAGCAATAATGCCCATTGACAAGGTTGCCTACTAAGGGGGACATACTGGCACATGTGGTGGAGTTGCACCCTTGTCCGAAGATTTGGGGGGAAAGTTCTTGATGAGATTAGTATGATCACAGATCAAAGTACAGAATTATCCCTGCAGTTGTGTTTACGATCATTGTTTGAGGGGTTCAATTTGAAACTTTTCTGTAAATCCCTAGTGACCTATCTCTTAATTGCTGCTCGATCGGTCATCGCTCAAGGTTGGAAAAATGCTTACTGCTGCTCCATAGATTTATGGTTTAAGAAAGTTATGTATATTGCCATCTCTAAGGAATTGACTCATACAATACATGCTTCCCAGGGTGAGGTTTATCCATCAGCAACCTGGTGGCACTTTATTACATATCTGACTCGACAATCACATGGATGGCAAATACCTTCTAAATATGAATTTATTTGGAGAACTACATGATTAAACTGACCCACTATGGCTTATTCTGATCTGTGAAGCTAGACATCCTGTGGACATAATTAATATCTTTGGCACCAAACTTTGCATGAATATTCATTCTTTTTTTCCCTTTATAAATGAAGAGAATGGCTGCTGTTGTTATTTCATATTTTCTTTAGTTATATTTTCTGCTATATTGATGAATTTTGTGGAATGTATAGTTATGATTTAATGCACAATAAAAAATAAAATTACCCCACAAAAGGGGGAGAGCACTTGGAGACATCTTCCTTGCATTGTATGGGCTATCCTTCCATTATATCAAGGGTGCAGAACATCAGGTCATGAGACAAAATCTGGTCCTCTGAGGGGTCCCAAACCACCCCAGATGGCCACACCCCCTGCCCTCAACCACCCCTCATTTCCCCTGACCACTGGTCATTTGGTGGTTCCCAGAGTTTTGTGCAGTTTTTTCTTCCATTCTAAAAGTTTGAAAGGCCTCTCCCAAAGCATAGTTACTGGTGGCAAGAGCTTTAAGCTCAAATATGCTGCTATTTTTGGCTCTGCCCCCTTTTGCTTTTGGCCCCACCCCTTTTGCCTTCAGCTCCGCCCACCACTGGAATGCAGCCCCTCAGAGCTTCTCTGAAATGGACGTGGGTTCGAAAGGGGTTCTGTGTCTTGCCTTACCTGGAGGAGGATTCATCTGAGGAAGAAGAGGAGGGGGACAGCCAGCACAACAGGTGCCACCCAGAGCCCGGCAAGGAACTGCAGGCTTTGACTAACAGACTCCCCTGGAACCATTAGAAGAGCAAACTGGCCCCTCCAGTGTCATTCCTGAATTCCCCCAAATGCAAGAATCAGCGCCTGAGATCATTCATCCCTCTACCTCCCTTTCTATTTCTTCTTTTTGAACAAGTTATACACTTCAATTGCTTTATTCCGGTCATGGGAGTCATCCCACCAAGTTTCAGTTATACCTGTCAAGTCGTATTTGCCTTCATGTATTAAGAGTTCAAGTTTGTTTTGTTTGTTTCCCATACTCTGGGCATTAGTATATAGACACCAAAGACCATGTGCTTTATGGTCTGGCATAGGGTCAGATGCGAGCAGGAAAATAATAAAAGGAAGCCTTTTCACTCCCTGATAATATTTGATTAAATCTTCTCCCCCCCCCCCACACACACACATTTCTGGGGGGGAAGAAACTGGAGGGAGATATTTGTTCTGAGTACCTTAGACATGCTGCAAAGTGGGATGTTGAATTTCTGGAAGAAATTCTTAAAGGATTTCTTTGAGGTGCTCTGTATTCCTGGACACACTGACCATGTGTGCGAATCTCGAACCATTAACACCACTACTTCATTGATAACCTGCTGTAATGTACAAGATTTTTTTCTTACTTATGTCCGTGGGCAGTGCCAGAATTACACCAGGAACGAGTTTGCCCCACCATTATTCCATTTTCATCTGTCTCTTCACACATCGTGTTCACTCTGTGGCCACCGGGCAAAAGAACTGCGGCAAATGGAGGATTTTATCCGCTGTGAGATAAGTAAAGAGCAAGAAATGAGGCCTTATCACAGTACCCGGGTGGAACTGAGTTTTCTTGGTGCACGGAAAGGACACGGCCATTATCTGCCTCATTTGATAAGAGCAAACCTTTCACAGAGAAGTTCTCAGGAGGTGGCCTACTATATATGGAATTCGGATCTTCATTTTTTGTAGGGTGACACATTTCAAACCTTCTATAATTATGCTGATTAAAAAAAAACACCCTTGGAATATATAACCATTACAGCTGTATGGGGGTACTCTGACCGTAGCTTTCAGTAATCGAGAAAGGGGGGCAATGTGTGCTGAGAAACTGTCTATCAAACTCTCCCAAGGTGCCCTTGGATGAATGCTATTCAAAGAGTGTATAATTTTAATGTCTTTAGAAACTAAATATACGCTTACAAAGTCCAGAGTTCATTAGCAGCATAGACAAATCCAGTGGAGTCTGGTGGCTCCGATGTCAGTGAGGCGATGAATCTGCTCCAGGTTTCAGTCAGAATTCTAAAGAAGCTATCCAAGGTGATTCCCACGCCTTGGATAGTTCCTTTAGCGTTCTGACTGAAACCCAGAATGGATTCACCGCCCCGCTGACATTGGAACTACCAGGCTCCACTGGCTAAATCCTTGTCAGACTCGTGAAGGGGCTGCCAGGAAGGTATGGGATAGCCACACCCCACCCAGACCATTGAGTGTTCAACATCAATCTGAAGACGGCCGTATGTATGCATGTAGGGCTCGTATGTATGCATGCGGTTGACCAAACGTGTTGGACTACAACTCCCATCATACCCGAGCACCATGGCTGTGCTGGCTGGGTATGATGGGAATTGTAGTTGAACACACCTGGATGATAGCAGGTTGGGGAAGGCTGATCGAAGGAGTGGGTTTAGCTGGCGCATTTGCTCCTCCCCCTTCATCCATTCATTACCCAGAAACAGGGCTGGCTCCTGGTTTTGGAGGCCCCTTCTGCAAGACGTCTTCATTGGGCCCCTCCCTCAGGGAGCCTACCCTCTCACTACCATTGGCACCTGCTGTTGTTGCTCCTCATCCTCTTGCTTGACACCAGAAAGCCAGTGAGCAAGTCAGCCGTTGCATCTCTTGCTCCTCCTCACCACCACCATTGCCTGGGCCAGAGTGAGAGCATGAGGCAGGTGAGCAAGCAGGATGCAAGGGTGACCAGGAGGAGCGATTTCAGGGGGCTCTTGTCAGTGGACTCTGAGGGTACCTCTAAGTGGACACTTTCCGTCGATATAGATTCGCACTGGCGGCAGTTGTGTTACATGACGCTGCTGCCAGCACGAAGCCATCTCGGGGCAAAGGCCCTTTGCTCCGATTTTTAAAAGTCGGCCATTTACCCCAACGTTTTTAGATCGGAGCAGGCTGGCCAGGGAAGGGGGTGGAACAGCGAGCTATAAGCTCGCTGCACTGCCTCCGCAGTCCTTTCCCCCCATTTTTTTTAAACAACAACCTTACTGGAGAGTAGGGGAGCCGATGCTCCCAGCCGCCCCTCCAGCTGATGCTGGGCAGGCGTGGGTGCGGCTGCGGCGGCAACAGGAAAAGCCACCGTGGTGCTCCTGCAGTGAAGACTGGCAGCAGGAGCGTCAATGCACAGTGCTCCGACTGCTGCCGCCACTGTGTGCTGGAAGAAGCGCCACGAAGAGGCAGCCCTACTGGAGTATGGGCCCTTAGCAGGTGCCCAACCATGCCTACCCTCAATGCCAGTCCTTCCCAGGAGTTCCAGGTGCCTAAATAGAACGTCCTCAAATATTGCCTAGTCTCATGATGCAGCCACTTTGCTTAAGCTAAGCAGGTCTGGTTATTTTCTGAAGGGGGGTCCCTTGGGACCCCCACATTTACAGCCTTAAGCTCTGAACAACACAATATAGATGCACTATAGAAAGCAAGAAAAGTTTCCTGCTGGCTGGTTTGCAGATTACAGTCTAAACGATAAGGCGCATTTTCTTCTGCATGTAAAACATGTGCTTTACAACTGACCTATGACTTTCATAGAAATGAAACATGGAGTGAACACACACAATGGCTTATTTAGAGCTTCTTCAGATGGGGGGGGTCACGTTTCCCTCTTGTCACTTTGCCTCATGCTACTGTCCCACAACAGTAACAAGCAGGTTCCTCTTCCTTCACACGCTGAAGAAAGAGGAAGTAAACAACACCACATAGCCCATTCAGTGGGCATTTTTATTGCGCTGCTTTCCCTGCACACAGCAGGAAATGGCGGCACATTTCGCTGTAGGAGGGAAAATCAGATTTTCCAGGGTCTGTTTTTAGTGGAGAAATGACCAGAAGGCGCAGGAGGCACATGGAAGGGGGACGTCGTGAAAGGGACCCACGAAAATCCATGAGTGCTCAGTAATGAGTGTGCTATAAAACGCTTGTCTGATGATCCTTGATGTATCAGAATGGAGGAGGGAAGAATAAATCCCCCATGGTTCCTAATTTTATGTTTTTTAAAAGCAATACATGAATGCATTCACCTATTTTCCACACTGTCTAATTTGGCCCTGGAATCTATCAAAGTGTGAGGAGAATTTTGTTCTTACCGCTCCTCCGTACCAAATCAGAAATTAGCAGGAGAGTTGTTAAGTTATCCTTAGCAGCTGGCCAGTTAATATAGGCAACCACCTTGCCAAGCATTTATATATACACTTTTGTAAATTAACCACTTGGGGAGGATTAGTTACAGATTCTCATTTTATTGCACATTTTATTTATATTCATCGATTCACTGATGTATAGTTAGAAAAGTATTTCTGTCCCGCACCATCCACCTCATGGGATTCTCAATCAAAATATATGCAATTAAATACCTAAAACAATTTTAAATGAAACCTACCAGCAACAATAAGCAAACCAGACAGCAGCTAAATCAGAGAACCCCTGGGGGAATCAGAGACCTGCAATTAGTTCTGTAAAAAAAGCATGTTTAAATGAGGTTATTTTCATATGCCACTGAAACAGAAGGCATCATGCAGGTAGTCTTCATTAACAGGTTTTCTGCAGAAAAGAGAAAAGTGGTGGGAAAACATGGAACAATTACAAGTATTAGACAATATGGAAGTCTTGTGGTGTTGGAAGAATGGCCATCTCACGGATCCATCTTTCTCCTCCCCAAAAGCACAGTGATTGGAGAGCCCCTGGCAAAACATGGCCTAGGATTAGTAGGTGGACCTGTCAGTCTCTCAGCCCCACTCCTTCCCCTTCCCCACCAACAATGTTTTGAGGAAGAAAGAGAATTATGCTATTTGGGGAGACACGCTGCCTGCCTTTCTGGAGCCAAATCACAAATGAAGTCTCAGGCAGGGTCCACCTTCAGTTCCAGTCACTTTGGAGGGAAGCCACTTCACCTCAGGAAGCACCAGAAATGATCTGAAGGGGCATGATTCAGGTTTCAGCCAAATCAGACACACATCCCTAGTTTGGAGCACATCAGAAGGGTCTCTATTCATATAGTAATGCATTTATGTAGAGCTCCTCCACACAAGGAGGGATCGTGGCCCAATCAGGATCACTTTCATGTGTAGGAACTCTATGTATACTGAGGTGCATGTATAGAGCCCCTGAAGATGTTCTCCAAACATGTGGATGGTAGGCAGCATGGCCAGGGCCAGTGTCAAGGGCAAGCATGGTGGGGTATCTGCCAAGGGCAGCCCCACACCCCTGCAGAGGCTGGAGTTGCACTTCTCCATTACAGCCTGCTTGTTCACTTGTCTCTCACTCTGGCCTAGAAAATGGTGGTGGTGAGAAGGAGGAGCAATAGATGCCACTGCCAACTTGTTCACTGATTGTCTGCCTGCCAACCAAGCAAGTGGCAACAATGGGGAGGAGGAGGAGGAGGAGGAGGAGGAGGAATAATAATAATAGCAGGCTGGTGACAATGGCAGTGAAAAGGCAGACCAATTGAGGGAGGAGGCCTATTGTACCCTTTTGACCAAGGGCCCTCAAAAACCAGGAGCTGGCATTGGGTATGGCCTCGAGGTAGGTCTGCAGCCGGGGGTGTGGCTAGCCTGCTTTCAGTGCATGTGTGTGCGGAGGTGGGGGTCATCTGGGTCATCTGAACTTCACTCCTCCAACGATACTATAAAGATGACCATGAGGTGAAAGAACTCACCCACCCCAGAGTAGTGTGGCCATCTGTCAAAACTCTTTGCCAGTGCTTGCCTGTATTCACTCCCTACTGGGGCCCAAAAGAAATGAGGCAGCAAGATCCATTGGGCCGGACCTGTTTGCCAGTAAGAATTGTCATGTTTGAATGGGCAGCCTTGCAACTGTGCCGCTTCAACCAATTCCTTCCCCGCTCCCAAAAAGTCAGGCCATGAAAAACGAAGCGATGCAGCCACAAAAGTGATTCGGATAAACCGATGGGCCAGTAGGCATCGTCTCCAGCCAGATCTACACCAAGCAGGACATAGTGGCATGGAAGCGGTATATAAAAGGCAAGAGTCACCCTACTGCTTTATAGTAGTATTGAAGTGCACTGACAACTGTTGGGGCCCATTGACACATACCGTATACTGCTATATCTTGCTTGGTGTGGCTCCTGCCCTTTATATACTGCTTTCATACCGCTATAGCCTGCTTGGTGTAGATCTGGCCTCCATTTAGGGCAGAGAGGAAAGTGTGTAATTCTCTACTGCAGCCTTCCCAAATCTGATGCCCTCCAGATGCTTTGGACTATAACTCCCTTCACTTTCGGCCAGCATGGCCAATGGTCAGGGATGATGGGAGTCAAGGTCCAAAACATGTGGAGGATACTAGGTTGAGGAAGACAGCACCACAGCAATGAATTATTTTTCTTATCCACTGAAGAATAACTCAGCTCTCAGAATCTCATCTTCACCAGCTGTGATGTTAACTCACTGCCATTTCTAGGACTAAGTGGTCATCTGTCAACACCTTGTATACAATATCATTTTAATGGCACTGCATGATATAAACTGTGCATTCAAGATCAGTAAGGCTACAATCCTGTGCATTCTTACCTGGGAGTAAATCCCATTAAACTGAATGGGCTTTGCATCTGAATAAGCATGCATTGCACTGTACTACATGTGGTTAGGCTGACCAGATAAAAATCCAGGTCAGGGCTCATGTAACTTTAACAGTTGTAGAGACAAGGGAATTTCAGCCAGTGTCATTTGTATGCAATTAATTCCTGGTGAAATTCCCTCTTCATCACAACTATTAAAGTTGCAGGGGCCCTGCCTTCTTTTGTACATGGTCACTCTAGTATAGTGCCTGCAACTTTAACTGTTGTGATGAAGAGGGAATTTCACCAGGAACTAATTGCATACAAATGACACTTGCTGAAATTTCCTTTTCTCTACAACTGTTGAAGTTACATGAGCCCTGACCTGGATTTTATCTGGTCAGCCTACACTTGGTTACCTTTCTTGCATCCAAGTTTAGAAAGTAACATGTAAATTGCTCCCTGAGCTGCCGGTGCTTAGTATTCTTCTCCCGTCCCAAAACCTGTAAACCTGTGAAATTTCTATCTCCTGAGGAGGTTTGACCTTCTGTTCTTTAGTATGGAAAAAAAATCCCTCCAACCTTAAAAATGTGTTGCATGAAAATGTTCCTTTTTTTTTTTACCCCTTAGAGTTAACTGGAAGGAAATCAATGCAGCTCGGCGGAAGAAATCAATGGAATGGTATGCAGCACACAAGACAAAAGAAGGAAAGAAGCAAGAAATGGCAATTCAGAGCTGGGTTCTGCTATCTCGGCTATCTACATCTCCAGTATTAATACTGTTGCCAGTGCCAGTGCTGTGAGCATAGAATGCTAGCGGACCACTCTGTTGTTTCAGATTCAGGGCTATATGAGATATGATGCAATTCATGCAATCAGCAATGCTGTGAATGGCTTTTAAAAAGGAACAGGTGTGGGGGAAAGCTATTTGACAGGGGTTGAAGGGTTTTTTTTTTTTGCCTTCCACTCTGCTCCCAATCCAGATGTTATTTATGATTGTAGAAAAGCTTTCATTGGTGCAAATGGGAGCTTCCCTCTTATTATTACTATTATGCTGTACAATGGAAGTAGAAAGCATGGGGAGGCGCTTGATTGCAACCACAGCAGGGGGCACACCCGAGAGTCCTAATCTGGATTGAGCTATTCCTCTAGGGAGGGTGCTATTTAGCTTGGAAAAGCCAATCACACAATTGCTAATTTCATGAATTAGCAATTCATGAGTTAGAGTTGACTCTGAGATTTCATAGTTTTCTAGAAGATCTATGGACCTGCCCTATATGGAATCAGATCACTAATCCAAGATATTGTCTGACTGTCCGTGGCTCCCCAAGTTGTGAGAAGAGCTTCTTCTTTAGCTCGGCTACCTGAGATCCTCTTACTAGAAATGCTTCTGGCATGAATCTGCACACTGCTGTATCTGGGGTGGGTGTCTAAATGACCTATCTGCCCCACAGTGGATGTGAATCGACGCTGTATCGGTGATATGACGCAGCTGCCGATTCGCAGCCACCACGGGGCTTTCCCCAAAACTGCACCGTAAAAAAGTCAGGGACTTCCCCAACATTTTTCTTCAGAGCAAAGTCACCACAGCCCTTCCACCATGTGACCTCACTCCAGCATTGAGCTGGGGGCAGTCTGGGGCAGATAGCAACTGGTAATTGGTTACTGAAAACCCAGGAAGAAAGGGGGCAAGCTCCAGTAACCAGATGGCTGGAAAATCCTGCGCTCCCTGCTGGTGTGGGGATTTCCTGCTCCTACCCCGCAGCAGCGATACTGCAGGGTTTCACAGAGAAACAGCAGCAAAGCGGTGCCGTAAAGACAGGCCCCAGGACATGCATTCTGCCACTGGATTTTTTAAATTAGTTGGACCAGTAAAATACAGGCTAACCCCCTATGTTAGTGAGTCAAATAGATGGAGTAGGAGGACCACCCACCCAAAACAAACCACATGCCAAGCTTTTATAGAGCCTAAAGAAATGCCCCCCCCCCTTATATGGAAGTAAATGCCCATCAGGTACAATGTAGGCTGAATGCAAAAATAAGACAGAGGACATTCTCCAAACCTTCCGATGCCAAGTGATGTTTCTTAATTGCAGAAACACAGAAGGGTGGTTGGAATTTTATGGGAACGGGCAGCAACCAGAAGCTATTAAAAAGGACTGCACGCCACACAAGTCACAATGATGCTGAAAAATAAAAGCTAATCTTGCTTTGAAAATATAAGAGAGGAAAATGAAGCTTGCGTCCCACTGTTTTTCGTAACTACCCGAGAGCTATTGAGCCTGGAGAAGAGCCATCCACATTCCATTAGCAAAATGGTACAACCCGGGAAGCTTGATCATCAGTGACAGCTAGCTGATGCCAAAAGCTGGCTGTAATAAAGCAGGGACACAGGAAAGCCGATCAGTTAATGCATCAGAAACAAGAAGTGTGACTTTCTTATGCGTTACCGGAGGTCACAAAGAAGCTTTAAAAATGGTCTTTTCTGCCTTCATCAGGGTTCTATCCTGCCTCCATTCCTGACCAGTCAGGTTATGTGTGGCTCCACCCATGATGCACTTGGGTTGCACTCTGTTTCTGCCTGCCATGGCTCCACCTAATGGTCTTGCACAGAAACCCAGTTGTTTTGAAGGAGGAGCAGGAGGAGGAGAAGGGAGGAGGAGAAAGAGAATTAAAGAGCCCTCTCCCACCTTCTGGTGAAGCAGAGCTACTTATTCATTTATATTTATTTACAGCCTTTTAACCTACCCATTAGCAGGGCCGTGCAGAGCTGGTCATATGCCCAGGCCAGATGGGAAGTGTGTGCTCCCCCCTCCATTTCAAACTGCTCATTAAGTATTTTTTAATCAGTGGCACTGATTCAGTACTAAATACATATATGATCTAGAACGAACTAGAACGGTTGCATTCTGGCATGCTTCCTCTTTGCTGCACCACTCTCTTGTTTTTTCATTGTGACAAAACTAATCTGAAATATATATATGGCCCCACTGCCCCCACTGCCCTGCCCTGCCCGTTAGCTAAAAAAGCCCCCACGAGTGAGATTAATAATAGGGCAACCCCTGCACAGCCTTACAATCTAAAGGACATGACATAGGAGGGAGGAGGGGGGTTGAAGCCAAGCACAGGCACCAGTTCTTAGTTACGAAGTTCTTGCATGAGTTCAGGAAAGGCGAGGAGAGCTCCATGCAGCTGACCTCTCTCTGGCTCACGTATGGGGCCAGGTCAGTCTACCCATTGCCCAGATGTTCTTCCTGGGAGGCAGGTATGCTGCTTCCCAGCGGCTCTTGGTTCTCTGGGTGATGCCAGAGTTAGAGGAAAGGTTTTCATTACAGGGCGATAGAAACAATGTACAACTCTGCAGGTTCAGCCCATCAGTCTTGTTCACACAGCGGGATCCACAGTGAAGGCATCGTCTGTGCATGAATCCAATTAACATTGACTTCCGTGTCATTTTGCCTGAGCCCCTCGTAAGTCATTAAAATGTGATCTCTTAACAAAGCAGATCTTAAATCCTTCTTTACTACCCATCCCATAAATCTTTCAGACACATGCTTTTCGGGAGGCCAAAACAAACACAGTATAATTTCACTTCACACACACACACACAATTCATTGGAGGTTTAACAAGCTAAGGCTTTCATTTTGCTTTTTCCAGCTGACATTCCTGTCTCCATTTGAAACAGCATGAGAGTTGATTGGGCAGAATGATATTCAGTCGGAGTCTTCAATGATCAGCATTCCTGGAGCTCAGCACTTCCAGGAGCGGGGGTGGGTGGAGGTCTTTCTTAGAGGGAATTTACCCTGCCCAAATCGATGCTGACCTGTTTATCTCTCTGTGCTAGTGATCAATACAAAGCAAGGAAAAGGCCAGAAGGCAGAGAAAGAATAAGATGCCACTCACCCTAATGTTGTTTGCACCGATATGAATAGCCACAGGGAATTTGGGATATAATCCAGTTCTCTACCTTGGGCAGGTGTGGATTGTCTACTAAAAACATTTTTTTTAGTAAACAGCCCAAGGAAGACTTTGCAGAGCTTCCAGGAAGTGCAATGGCATTTGGAGATTTACAGGGAAAGAGAGAAATTCATAAATGGGAACGGTTTTCTTAAAATCAATGAGTGTGCATTCATGCGGCATATGATCAGTCTCTAGGCAGGTGTAGGTTCTTGCTTCATGCAGAGTAATATGACGAATCCTCCCTCCTTGCCATTGTGAGGAGACGGCAGCCGATAGCCATCATGCCTTCTTGAAGCGAAAACTGTAGCACTGTAGTCAACATCATGATATAGGCCCCCTCTAGAAGAGGTCGGTTTTACTCCTGATTCTCCGAATATGCGCTTTAGCCTACAGTCTAATTGATACCTAATACCTATATATGAGAGGCGTAGAGGTGAATTACGGGCTCCATACAATGCGCTTTAAAGTTGTTTACATGCATTTCATCGCATTATCATTTAAATATATCGATGCTCGAAAGGGGAACAATCAAAGTAAATTAAAAGTCGCTATTTGATGCGAAATTGGAAATGCGCATTTACGAAGATAAAAATTTCCTGCACGCCTGATTTAAGCCTCATTCGTAAAGAGGTAAAATCGGTAATGCGCCTTAAAGGAGCTGTAAATCGATCATCTAGAGGGGGCCATAGACACCACTCTATGGAGTCCATCTGTTATGCTAGATGGATACCTGGCATCTGTGCCATAGTTCCAACCTAGCAGAGATGGATCATCCTACCTTCCACCCTTCTGCAACCTGGGATAGATCTACGCTACTGTTTTTATAATGGAATGGAAATGTGCTGATAACTGGTGTTATCATGATGGGATCGTAATTATTTGGCACAAGGTGTAGATCTGGCCCTGGTGTCCTCCAGATGGGCTAGACTACAACTCCCATCATTCCCAGCCAGCAGGGCCACTGGGAGTTGCAGTCCAACAGAGTGAAGGCACCAGGTTGCAGAACGCTGCTCTGCTCCTTTGATGTATGATGATAGTTCGATTGCATGGACCATCATAGCACAGCCCACCAAGGACTATGGTATAGTCACTTACTCTGACCAGGTGCAGGCAGGAAGCAGGTCAAATGAAACAGGAACCTAGGAAGCTGCCTTCTACTGAGTCAGACCCTTGGTCCATCTAGCCCAGTGTTGCTGACGCTGACTAGCAGTGGCTCTCCAGTGTTTCAGTTAGGCCGGAGTTTTTCCTGCCCTTCCTGAAGAGGGACCTGGGACCTGCTGCATCCAAATCAGGCACTTTACCACTGAGCTATGGCTCCCACAGTTTTTGAAAGTCTGATGAGATCTGGAGTGGAGGTCATTCATTCACTGTTGCCTTCCTAAATTCAGAGCTCTTGGATGACTTCTAAATCGTACAAAACCTCGAAGAGCTGTCTTGTTCTGCTATTATCTTCATCTTCTTCCTCCATCACCACCACCACCTTCTCAGAGCCCTTGTAAGTCAAGTGCTTCATCCTGACAGAATCTATTTAAAGAGTTGTACAGGGTGGATATTTAAAGCTGTTCACCATCACATATCTCGTCTTATCTCAAAATGGCCTAATTTTAGTGTGCACGCATGCACGTACACACATAATCTGTGCTGCAAGTGTTCTGAACAGCATAAAAACATTCACTGAACTTGAAAGAGAAGGCCCTTGGCTATACAGGATCAAATACTATCTCTTGATTCCAGAGAGCACAGGTGCCCTCTTGGTTCACATCGATTTTAAGATGCTACCCAAGGGCAACTCAGCAGTAGTGCATAGGGATGTACAAGAATTTCATTTCTGTTCAAAAACACCCACCACCAAACGGGTCCTGCTCGCAACCCCAAATGCTTCTGGGATTTGCAATCCCATTCACGAAATGTGCCCTTCACACTGTAAAGTGCATTCTTCTTTCTTCTTCTTTTTAAAAGATGCATTACATGCTGTAAGAAATGGGGGAAAGTATGCATATGACTGTGCACTTGGAAAAATGCACCAATTTCCCATTTGTAACAACAACAACAACAACAACAACAACAACAACCATGTACAGGGATGAGAACAAGGTGAACTGAGCATCGAGGTGGAAAACAGAGAACCTCTGCAAGTTCCTCTATTACACACTCCCATATCTAGTAGTGCATGGTCTTCTGGGAAGTCCTCCCTCCATATGTCTTGGAAAACAACTCATTGGTTTATATGAAATTTAATTTAATTTAACTTGGCCAGGGGGCCATGCCAGGTGGAACGGGATGGGAAATCAGTGATTTGCATAGCCATAGTCAGTGAGGGAGCCTGTCATATACTCCCCATTAGCTACACGAGGCAGGTGTTCCCACAGGCTACCGAACCAAGGGCCTAACAGCCCACGGTGCTGCCTGGATGGACCTGCCAGAAAGTCAGCCTCACTGCCCCTTCCAGGTCTACATTCTGCCATTTGCATGGCAGCCAGTGGCAGCCAGTCCTCCTCCCCCAGTTTTAATTTACTGACCTCCCCTGGCTGGACTTCACGGGGGAAACGGAGAGAAGAGGTAGACTGGGCAGGTGTGTGCAGCGTGAGGCGCTGTTGCCATTCTCAGAATGGAGCGGCTTTAGTGTGGAAGAGCCTGTTACTATCTCTTTGCTTTACAAGACAGGCACTCCCACGATGCCAGTTAAGAGTTGAGGGCATCCTTCACTCCTGTGTTAAGTTACTGACGTCATGTACTGTCCTGAGCCTTGCCCAAGTGGCTGGAAATTGTAAGTAGAGATAGATGGGGCAGGCACAGCACCCCCTTGCGCCTATGAGCAGACGTCCAGGCCTGTTGTTGCGCTTTGGCAGTTCCCACCACAGAGCAGAAACGGCCCAGTTTTCCCCATTTAATGCCACTAGTTGTGATTATTTTCTCCACCTGGTTGCGTCCTACATATTAAAAGTTTAATGTGAATGGGCCCATTACACAAGGGTAGCCCTCACCCACTTTTGGGACCTCAGCAGCTTCTGATGGGCCAGACAAAAGAATGTACTCCTTCACACAATGCATAAACAACAACAACAACAACAACAACAATAATGAGAGAATGTGTAGTTCTGCCCACTTTTAAATTTGGCCCTGTCCCATCCACTGATGGCATGTGGCCCCTGAAAGCTCTGTGGCCCTCTGGTTCAAAAAGTTTTTTTCCCCCTGCAGTAAATTATTCATTCCATCTAAAAGGTTTCAGACTCATCTCTGTTCAATGTATTCCATCTAGATATCCATAATCCACTATATCCAACAGATGCATTAGAGCTGAAGTGAATTGTCATTTAAGAAATTAGTTTTGATCTGTTCAAGAGTGAGATCCAGCCAGAATAAATGGAGGTGGAAGGAGGTTGCCATTTCCTTGAGATTTAGAGGAGTCTCCCCTTACCCCATCGCCAATGAGAAAAGAGATTCCCAATCGCTTCCAATGTATGGTTATAGTCTGTAATTGGAAACATGCCCCATTCCCCCTCCCACATACATACACACAATGTTTTTCAAATTCTTCAGAGCTAAGCCATGTTCCAGTTCAAGAACTTTTGCAAATGACATCCATTAATGCATATTCTAGCTATCGAAGCTATGGGCTGTTATCACATGGCCAGATCTACACCAAGCAGGATATGGCACTATGAAAGCGGTATGAAAGTGGTATATAAGAGGCAGGAGCCACACTACTGCTTTATAGCGGTATTGAAGTGCACTGACAACTGTTGGGGGCCCATTGACACATACCATCTACCACTTTCATACTGCTTTCATAGTGCTATATCCTGCTTGGTGTAGATCTGGCCTATAATTACAGAGGTGTTATTATGTTTAAACCCTGTGTGTGTGTGTCTCCTTCATGGTCATGGTCACAAAATGTTTCAGGAGAATCAATTATAAGCTAAAGAGGAAAGGAAGGTCTTGAGCTAGGAACTAAAGAGCAGAAGTGACTCTGGTCTTGGTGGAAGAAAAAAAAATGTTCCAACTTCATTCAAAAGGAAGAATATATTGATCAAATTTGACAATGAAACCAGATAGGAATGAATGAACCACTGGAGCACGTAAGGCCAAAGCCGAGGGACAGTTTTGCTTTTCCATTCAAGTGGGACTTAATTCTAACTAGTAAAAATCTGACTGCAAGGATCAGGCATATAGATCTGAACAATTGCCAGGAGTCGTCGGGATGTATGAGAAATTCGTTTCAGTTTGTTTTTGATTAGGATTTACCCAGTTTGCCTCTTCCAGACCAAACATGGACTCATACACAATCTATGATCAGTCCATACGTTTCTGAGCTTGCAATGTGATTTGTGCCCCCCCCCCCAATTGTGTTCAACAGCTGTAGGCCATCAGCAGGGGGCTTCTGCCCTGAAAGACAGCCAAGAAATATTTTTTAAATAAATGAGATAGATGATGATAGATAGATAGATAGATAGATAGATAGATAGATAGATAGATATAGATGATAGATGCAAAACCAATATTTCCAAAATTGTGACAATAGACTAACCTGGCTACACCGTTGGAACATATGATTAGTACATATGCAACCAGAATAAACTATATTTGTATTGTTGTAAAATGATGCAGCAATGCAGCAGTTTAACAAGGACACCTACAGTACCCCAAATTCATGAGATTGGTCCATAGGTGTCATTAAGGCTGTTTTGTCAACAGCTTTTTCATTTTCATGTCTTAGGTGAGAAACTAACCGCCTCCAGTAAAGTAGGCAGAAATATCGTTGAGGATAAAAGATGGGTGGAAAGTTCCATTTGCTCTTGCATCCTGATTGATTGCTTCTGTTCCACCTGTAGCCTGCAGGAAGAGGATGAAAAGTCGAAGGGCTCGTTTTTGACCTTGTGGGTGAGGGAGGTGGTGAGGAGGAAGCTTGAAAGATAAATAACCAAGTCAACATGAATTATGACTCGTTTACCAAAACTGTGTCCTCAGTTCTAAGCCCCTGCACTATAGATCATAACAAATGCCATCTAACAAAGAGGATAAGACAGGTAACTGTTCTCTGACATAGGCAAAGCATTGCCCATCAGCAGCAATGATGGTACATTCCTAAGTTCCAGCCCCTTCTGTATTTCTTCTTCAATCCGTAGGCTTAGGTGAAATTGAAATCCAACTTTCTCTTGAGCCGGAGGTTGAGGGCTGATTCCAGTGGTAATTATCAACTGGTAATCTTATCATGCCCTCAGCTAGCCTCCCACTGACAGCACCTTCACTTAAAAGAGAAAACTGTTAAGAGTTTAAGGCTGCAGTCCTATAGATGCTAACGTGGGAGAAAGCCATTGAAATCAACAGAACATATTTCTGAGTAAACACAGATAGGTCTGTGCTGTGAAGATCTTTTTGTCTATAGGATCGCAAGTTTCAGTACCTGTAGGGTGACCAGATAAAATCCAGGTCAGGGCTCATGTAACTTTAACAGTTGTAGAGAACAGGGAATTTCAGCCAGTGTCATTGGTATGAAATTAGTTCCTGGTGAAATTCCCTTTTCATCACAACAGTTAAAGGTGCATGCACTATACTAGAGTGACCTTATATAAAAGAAGGCAGGGCCCCTGCAACTTTAACTGTTGTGATGAAGAGGAAATTTCACCAGGAACTAATTACATACAAATGACACTGGCTGAAATTCCCTTTTCTCTACAACTGTTAAAGTTACATGAGCCCTGACCTGGATTTTATCTGGTCAGCCTAAGTACCTGTGGGCAACAGTGGTCCTGTACATATACAGACTTACTGGACATTTATGTACTTACTTATTCACTACATTTATGGACTATCTGCCAATCTGCTCAAAGAAGTTCACAGTTTAAAACAACAGCTTACAATATAAACAACGCAGGACCTAGGTACATGGTATTGGGGAAGGACCACCTTCCCCAACACCAGCCATCCTAGGATTTAAGATCAGCCAGGGAGGCTTTGCTTGTGGCGTCCTTGAGGATTGTAGCCTGTGGGGCTGCCACACATGGCAGGGCCTTTTTTGGTGGTGGCCTCCTGCCTATGGAACTCTCTTCTGGTAGAGATTCAGCTGTCCTGCACCTGTAAATAGAGGAGTATCCTCTTAAAGTAGGATGCATGGCCACCCTGCCTTTTTAAAGGTAAACTGGGGACTGATGGGCTGGACTACTGGGATTTTATTTATTTGTTTATTACTTAGATTTATAACCCATCCCTTCACCTTATATCTCTTTTCTCCCCTCGCCCAATTCCACCCTGTTTGAACCCACATCTCATAGTTCCCTCCATAGCAGAGTGTTGCTGGGAGGGTCACATCAGCCAGCTGATATATGTTCCTTGCAGGCTTTATAGGGTGACCATATGAAAAGGAGGATAAGGGCTTCCTTGTCTTTAACAGTTGTATTGAAAAGAGAATTTCAGCAGGTGTCCTTTGTCTGCATGCAGCACCTGGTGGAATTCCCTCTTCATCACAACAGTGAGAGCTGCAAGAGCTTTACTACAGTGGCCAGATACAAGGGCAGGGCTCCTGAATCTTTGACTGTTGTGATGAAGAGGGAATTTCACCAGGTGCTGCATGCATACATATGACACCTGGTGAAATTCCCTTTTCAATGCAACTGTCCTCCTTTTCATATGGTCACCCTAATTATACTCAAGACAAGGGCTCCGTTTGCATTTGTCTAGTAATAAGCAAGTGATTTGACACCAATGGACATTGTTTGCTAAAAGAAACTTCATCAACTAGCACTGCCTTTACCGTAGGCTGTAATCGATTCTCCCACGTAGAAATGAATGCCAGCAGTATCTCCTCTTGTTGATTGCAATGATTTTGATTAATTTGGGCCACAAGCAACAGACCGGAAAGCAGTATTTTCTACAAAACCAGATATTTTGAAAATGTTACAGTTACAGGCAATCAATTCCCTCTCAACTCAAGACCTCATTTAGTCTAGCCCGAGTGGGGAAGGGAATATTAATCTTGAATGTTTATTTTGTGGTCTTATTTCCCACTTGCTTTTAATGACCTTTTTGTTTTTCTTAACCGAAGTCATAAAACCGTGATCACATTTCAAATTAATAATAAGCAGTTAAAACACACACCATTTAACATGTGGCCAGAAAGGAGCGATGTCGGCAGGTAGGGATCAGGCCTTCAACACACACAAGGTCAGGTATGTCACAGAAGTCTCACCATGCACAGGTTTACAAGAAAGTGGAGGGTTAACCCACTCATGAGCTTTGTGATGCTTCCACAGGGATTCCAAGGAGGCTAACATGTGACTATCTTAGGGTGACCATAAGGAAAGGAGGACAGGGCTTCTGTATCTTTAACAGTTGTATAGAAAAGGGAATTTCAGCTGGTGTCATTTGTATGCATGCAGCATCTGGTGAAATTCCCCCCTCATCACAACAGTTAAAGCTGCAGGGGCTCTGCCCTCTTTTGTATCTGGTCAAGAAGGCACCATTATTATAGTAAAAAAAATAAGAATAATTCAGAATGCCAATAAAAACCATGGCTGTCAGTCAAGGAATCTTCCTGGAATAAGATTGTTTTCAGCAGGTGCTGGAAACAACGCAGCATTGGTGCCTGCCTGACCCCCAAGGGCAGGGAGTTCCACAGAAAAGGAGCCACCACGTTGAAGACTCTTCTCCTGGTGGACTCCAACTGAGCCATAGGTCAATATGTAACCACCAGGAACGTGTCATCTGATGAACTTGTTGTTGTTTTCATCCAGTACATCCACCATATTGCAGGAGAACTACACCTTCTGTCAAATCATTATGATTCCATCATGGTTACGCTATATCCCTCTTGTGCATTTATAACACATAGGATACCCAATGACATTTGTTGTGGTATTTTTGGATAATGTGGAATAAAAAGCAGGAAATAACACTATGAAAGCAGTATATGGAATGTTTAATGTGCTTCAACGGTTCTCAGTGCACTTCAATACCACTATAAAGCAGTAATGCAGGAGCGTAATCAGATGGAGAGGGAATCGCGGTTCCCTACCATCGTTTCTTCGCCCCGTTCCTGTCCCACAATACTTCCTCTTTCTTCCTGGAGAAGAAAGAGGAAGTAAACAAAGACCACGTGACCCATTCAGGTGCTGTTTTTATCTCATCGCTTTTCCTGCACACAGCAGGAAATGGCGGTACATTCCGTTTCCTAACAAAAAAGTCAGATTAAAAGGGCTCCATTTTGTGATGGAGAAAAGGCAAGAAGGAGCAGGAGGCACGCGGGAGGCGGACATTATCGTCTAAAGGACATGTGAAAAAACGTGAGTGGCCATTAGCGAGCGTGCGATACAATGCGCGTCTGATGAAACCCAATATCTAGCCCACATGAGCTTTGTGTCTGGGTGCCTCTAGACAGGCGCTTTTCCCCACGGTGGCTTCGGAGTGGTGGCAGGTGATTTACATGACCCTGCCACCACTGAAGCCATCTAGGGGCAAAGCCGCAAAGCTCCGCTCTAAAAAAGTCAGGCATTTACCCCGACTTTTTTAGCTTGGAGCAAGGCGACGACAGCATCTGCCGTCTGTCGCTCTTGCTTCGGAGCTTCTGGGAGGCCTGCCACAGTCTATGGCAACCACTGATTGGTCGCCATGGGCTGGGCAGGGAAGGGGATGGACCAGCGAGCCATAAGCTCGCTGCACCAACTCCGCACCGTCGCTGACCTCCCCCCCTTGTAAAAAAAATAATTAAAAAATGAAACTTAACTTGGAGGAGGGGGCGGATGCTCCCAGCTGCCCCTAAAGCTGCAGCTCGTGCTCTGTTGGGAGGGTGCAGTGGGCGTAGCGGCAGGAAAGCCCACCGTGGCACTCCTTCTGCTGTAGATGGGTGGAAGGAGTACCAATGCAGGGAGTGCAGCCTGCCGACGCCACTGCGCTGCCGCCCCGACGCCGTGAAGATGAGCCCTCTGTTCTGTCCGCTGTTCAGATGATGACTCTTGATGGAACATCATTCTTATGGTTCTTTGAAGGGTAGCCCTTCAAAGAGAGATTATCTTCAAATAGAGGACCGTCCTCTTGCAGCCCTTGGAACGGAGGGTTATCCTTTGTAAAAGAAGCTAAATATCCACCCTATTTTTACAGGATGGGGCCCTTGTGAGTTTAGAATAATAGAGACTTGTGATAACTTTTTCAGTGAACTATTTATTGAGAAATAAACAGATCTGAGCATGGGGGAGCCAGCAACTGCCCAGGCACATGCTGTTAGTATATAAAGTTCCATTCCTTTCCCCAAAGCAACAGCATATCCTTGGATTGAAGCCAGCTGTAAAAATTTGTTTCTCCTCCACCGGTTACATCCCAAATGGTCAAATTTCAATCTCTTCAAACTTCCCACTCACAAATTGCAGCAGGTCATGTGTCTCACAGCTAGTAGCCACCAGCTTCCATGGGCCATTAAGCACTTGCCTTAAAGATGCAAGCTACACAAAAGCTTTGAGAGAAGATAATTTCCCATTTTATGAGGATGCTTGGCAATGGGACATTTTCAGAACTTGCCCCTGACCTCTGAGAGTGTTAGAAGTGTTCCTTCATACTCCATCTAGCTTAAACAAGTGCTGTGTTTCAAATCACACGCTTGCTTCAGTTAGTGCCAAATAGCCTAATATCCATTCATTTCAGAGACACTCATGTGTGTACAGCTGAAGGACCACCTTGCTGTGCGTGTCTGATGAGAAGTCATGAAGCAAGATGAAGCTAGATGAGGAAGCAGCGTAGTTCCTATAGAAATTTATGAATAAGGGACATCATGAAGAATGATGCCCCCAAATCATCTCATAGGTCAAGTGATCATGTAGCTCTTGGAACACAGGCAAGCACAAGCTGTAGGCAATTTTCCACCTTCAACAAAATATATAAATCACACATATACACACCTATCCTCAACTAGTACTCATTTTTCAAATAGCCCACCTTTAGGCAGAGTGTGGCGGTTGCCTCAGGCAACTGATTTTGGGCGTCACGAAAGGCAGCAAGTGGTTAGTTATCAAATTCATTGTTATGGCATTTTTACTCAAAGGGTGTATAAACATTTTCAGACAGAGTGCCCAACGAAACTCCCGTGGAAGAGCACTCTGTAAGGTTGGGGCCACCACAGGAAAGGTCCTGCTTCTTATGCCCAACAACCAGATGGACTATTTATGGGCCTTTGAGCAGAGCCTCTACAGCCGATTGAGGAGCCCAGAAAGATTCTTACAGGTGTAGGTGGTCCATCAAATAACTTGGTCCCACAGCAAGTTTGCTGTCCCACATCCATTGCACAGGATGGAAATATTATATCACTGGTGCTGGATCAGAACTGGAGGGCTTAAGAACACAAGAAGAGCTATGCTGGATCAAACCAAGGGTCCATCTAGCCCAGCATTTTGTTCACACAGTGGCCAACCAGCTGTCGACCATGGGCCAACAAGCAGGACATGGTGCAAGAGCATGCCCACCCATGTTCCCCAGCAACTAGTGTACATAGAATATTGCCTCTGATACTGGAGGTAACACATAGCCATCAGGATTAGTAGCCATTCATAGCCTTATCTTCCATTAATTTGTCTAATCCCCTTTTAAAGCCATTCAAGTTGGTGTCCATCAGGTAGCAAATTTCATAGTTTCACTATGCGCTGTGTGAAGAAGTACTTAAAAGGTTGGGCATCTGCTGGTTTGACTTTGTGTATTATTGTCTGGAAAGGACTGAAACTTGGTTTTGGTCATCATCAAAATGAGGTGAATATTTAGATTTCTTCCAATTTTTCCATTTTGAAAAACAGGGGTGATGGTGTGTAGATGTTGAAACCTCTGGCATTTCCAGTTATTTTGCCTGTGTTTTCTTCTACATTTACTCCTATGCAGTGGAAAGGGCATTTTATAAAAATCAACTTATTATACTACAACATGCTTCCACCATACTTCGATGCTTTAAGTTTATAACTCTTCACAGCTGAATGATGACATAATTAACACTCCTATAAATTGATCTGGCATGGTGTTATTTCAGAGATGGCTGCTTGTTCTTTTAAAAAATGACTGTTGTAAATAAACATGGCAGGTTACCAAGGCATAATAGGGGCAGAAAAATGGATTTATTGGTGCTAAGCTTCCGCCAACGATATAGTGGAAAACATGACAGGGAAGTATTGAGCCAAGAGGCAACAAAAAAAAGTACAGGCAGGGAGATAACCGTGTTATATACAATCCAAAATGGTTCAGATGAAATCCTTTATTGGAAAAATAATGATCATTAATGGGATCAGAAGGTGGCCACCAAAAATAGAAAATGCTTCACGAGAAAAGAAGACAAAATGTGCATAAGCTAATTGATAGGTGTAGATGCCAATTTAGAAATAATTGCTATAATTGAAACAGAAATACAATACAGCTTAACATAGTGGGGAAGAACTTTGACCAGGTGACCTACGTGCCTTCTCAGTCTGTGGTCCAGGATCTATCTACTTTAAGCCTTCGGCTTCTGATAGTTCTTTAAACCAGATTTGGACTGGATTGTCCTTGAAAGCAGACACCTTTAAATAGAGGGCTACCCTCTGTAAAGCAGGATGCATGGCAAATCTACAGGGGTACCATTCTTCAAGAAGAATCAACATTAACCCTCCTACTCTGTGTGTGTGAATGGGTTGGCTTTCCCTGTCCATGTGGTCATAAGTACTTGCGACAGGAACCATATGATTTCCACTTAAAACAGCAGCCTTGAGTCTTCTCCTGGGTACAGGGCTGTGCAGAGCTGGTAATATGCCCAGGCCAGATGGGAAGTGTGTGCCCCCCCCCATTTCAAACTGCTCATTAAGTAGTTTTTAATGTTTTTTGAATGCCCACCAACATGCCTGTTCTACATAACACCTTCATATTAAACCTGTTCTACAACACCTCAAGGTTGAATCAGAAATTAACATTTATTTTTAGTTGCTGTACAAATAGAAGCAACAACAATAGAACAGGCCTTCATCATTATCAAACATTATCATCCTCATTATTATCATTAATAACTATCATCATCATTACCTCACCCTCCGCTCCAGAGATTATATGCCATGGAGAAGATTGAGGAAAGAGATGCAGTAAGGACAACCATCGCAACTTAGGTACATATATCCCTGCCCCGCATGCGGCATATGGCCCTCTGGAGCTTGTAGTCTGACTGTGGTATTCATGACGGACGGCTTCTGCGCTGTTTCCGCAAGGTGGGATCCTTGTTTCATGATGGGCTGCTTACGCTACGGAAGCAGTAGCATAAGCTGGGGAGGACCTCCTTGTCGGAATGCCCCTTCAAAATCGTGGGCCCTGGGCCAACTGCCCCCCCCGGCCCCCCCTGCATGACTCTGCCCAGGTAACTTCCAGTACTGCAAAACACATGCGGAATTATCGCATCAGCTACATGAGGGGGCTGGGCACTGATGGTAGGCCTGCCCCCAACGCCTTCAGTGTTGGAAAGTCTCATGTGACTTACAGCAGAGTTGCTTTATACAGAAAAAGCTTGGCAACATGGCATTTAGTATTGGAGGCAATAAATGCAAGCTAGAGTCAGTTTAAAAGTTCAAATCCACTTACTTTATTAATGCTTTTATACACATTATCAGAGAAGGCTAACAGTGTTTAACTACAAGCACTCCTAAAGCTGGGTACTTAATATAAGTGAGCAAAAGCATGAGATATGGCTATTTGCTTCCTTCAGAGAGAGAGAGAGAGAGAGATGGGCTGCCTCTACAAGAGGCATTTAAAGCTCTTTCAAGGCGCATTAAAAAATTTACCTCTACAAAGAACGGAGCGCAAATTGGGCGTAGAGGCGCTTTAAACATCCGATTATGCGCATTATCGAATGCGCGTTAAATAGCAAGTTTTATTTTGCTCCGGCCGTTAAAGCGCATTTTGACTATGTGAACAAGCGATTCTCCGCATTAACTACTTGTAAAGCGCATTTGAAACAACTGGTAAGGTCACCCGTTGAGTGCTCAATTACCTCCTGCATACAAGCATTTACGATAAACGTGCTTCCGAGAAGATGCGCATAATCGGCTAACCAGGCGTAAAGCCAAATTCTTGTAGATGAGGCCAGAGAGAGAGAGAGAGAGAGCTGCGTGGCACTTGTTACAGAGGCAAGAGGAAGAAGAAGGAAGAGGCAAGGGAGGGAGCAGGAAAAAGGACATGACCAGACAACAAGGGGGGTGAACAAGACAAGTGGCTGTTGATGCAACATATTTTCTAACCCCCCGTCGTGTCTGGAAGCATGCGGAGTTGTTCCTATTATCTAATATCCAGTAGGTTATGCAGAGTGATCATATAATTTCCTCATGCCATGGCCTAGAGCAGCCTTCCCCAATCTAATGTCGATGTTTCAGACTACAATTCCCATGGTCCATGACCATTGACCATGCTGGCTGGGGGTGATGGAGTTGAAGTCCAAAACATCTGGAGTGCACCGGGTTGAGGGAGGCTGGCCTAGAGGCCTTTCTGCAGTCCTCACCCCACCCAGGATCTCTCTAGGCTTAAGGACAGCTCAGACAAGCCCCGTCACGTATGAAAAGGATATAAGACCAGGTTGCAGGGCTACATGAGCTAAGCCCACCCATGACATCAGTGCCTCCCACTTCTGCAGACTGCATGAGTAGGTTGCGCAGGAGATGGGGCCTTGCACACTGCACTGTGTAATAACGTAAATATGTGGAACTGTCCCATGCAGTGGAGGATTCTGATTGGCCCAGGATCTCCCTACATGAGGAAGAGTTCTACATCATGCACACGCCCGAATGGGCCTCTTCTCGTGCTCACCTGGCAGGGCAGCTGGCAGGGCAGGGGGAATCAGCAGCAGAGGTAGGGGGCATTGGCAGGTGCCACTCCACTTCCCTCATCAACATGTAAGAGGATTCATTTGGATGCCCTTGTATTCAGCACCATTTCGGACATCCAGCCGGTCCAGCAGGGCATCTAGCATGGGTCATAGTATTTCCAGAATTTTCAGTCGTCTTTAATGATATGACATGGGATTTGATACTGAGAGAGCGGAAGAGAGGCGAAGAATTGTTATTTTTAACATTGGGAGTAAGGGGCTGGTTATGTGCAGAAATTACTAGACGCTGAGAATCCTGCTCTGCAGAATCAAAACCAGCGCAATGAAATGCCGTCGTAGCTGTGGGAACTATTGAACAAAGAGCAACAATACATTGACCCCCTTCCAACTAATCCCTGTGCTTTGTCAGCTTTGTTAGCAAATGGCATACTAATGGAGTTTACGATAATACTCTCCCCTGGCAAGAACTACTCTGCCAAATGTCTGTAGCCAAAGAAACGTCATTAATTTCACTTGTTCTACCTCTGGAATTCAGTGCAAGAGCAAATTCAATTCTCAATTCACAATGCAATCTTGGGGTGGGGGTAGGGGTTATAGATCCCTTTTAATGATAAATGAAGGAAAGCTTCGTGTTTTAATGACAGAGGAGAAGAACCGAATACAGTAGAAAGGCATGCGGGACTGTATTGTTTTAATAACTCAGGAACAACAGCACTTAGCATTTCACATGGATGTAGAGGCTGTATCTTGCAATGAGTGGTCTAATACTCTGGATTCAATGAAGTACTGTAACACATGAACAACATGGACAATCTTGTTATTGACTTTTTCCTTGCTTGCGCCAGCAGAAGATTACTGAAGCACAGAGCTGCAGTAACTTTTCAGCATTCTGCAGCTCCTTATCCTGATAAAATGTTTTAGTGGAGGTGACGGTAAGGCACAAATTGTGTGTTCCTGGCCAATAGCCTACTGCAGTGGTGGGGAACTGGTGGCTCTTCAGATGTTGTTGGATTATAACTCCCATAATGCCTGTACATTGGCCATGTGGATTGTGGCTGATGGGAACTGTTGTCTAACAACATCCAGAGGGCCACTGATTTCCCACCCCTGTTCTATAGGGAAGATGAACACAATTTGACTTTGGGGTGTTTCATTAGTCCTGCAGATTTTCAGGCAAATGGCAGCATAGCTGGGGAATGCTGGGAGTTGTAGGACTATTCTTTGTCTAAACACGCACCCTTCATGACCTGGTTCTCATGTAAGGGCAACAAATTGTGAGTTAATTAACCTACAATTTGCCATAGCGCATGCTGGGCACATGCCACTTCTGACTTCAATGTGCAACCTCCAATTTTAGGTTGCTCCATAATGTTCGGACCCAGAAACTTTGGGTTGTTTGTGAAACAACCCAAAATTAACCTACAATTAGTTCTTAGGTTAACTTTGAGTTGTTTAACCCACAAATAACCCAAAGTGTCTGGGTCTGAATGTCATGGAGCTATCTCCAATCGGGCCACTCGGAGGTTGCAAATTCCAAACAGACACAGCTTCCACTAGGCACGTGCCACCGCAAATCATAGGTTAACTGAGCCACGATTTACTGCCATTACATGTGAACAGGCTTACTATGACCCAGTTCATACATCATGCCAATTCCTTAGTTATTTATCTAAGGAATTGGTGAGTCCACATGGTACGACTGAGCATGCTACCTTCCGTGCGTTTTTTTTTAAAGTACACGAGACGGTAAAATAGACAGACAGATAGATGGATAGATTTATTAATTTTACAGCTAGAGAAATTAGCATAGACTACTGCTGCTCTGTTCATTGCTTTGTGGAAAGAAGCTTCAGAAACTCTTCTGTGGTTTATATATAGAAGGTGATAATAAGTTCCCATCAGGCTCCTGCAAATAGATGGAATTTGGCTCACCCTAAAAATAGAACAGAGGGAGGGGGGAAGGGCAGAATACAGTCGTGGTGCTTAAAGCAATAGCTGAGATAAGCCAAGCCCGAGTGTGGTAAGGAAGCAAAATTGCAAAGCAGTGGTTCATCAAAATGCAGAAGAGCAGCAGCATTAGCATAGCAGCACCTGAACTGATCCAACCCCTTTGCTCAGTTATGTAATAATAAGAGTTGGTTGTTTTTTGTATCTAATTTATTATTATTATTATTATTATTATTATTATTACATATATATCCCACCTGGTCCTCCTCTTCTCCATTTCATCCAGAGCGGATTCACTGCCCCACTGACATCGGAGCCACCAGCCTCCACTGGAGATTTGCCATTACTTTATGCTATGCTAAAATCTATGCCAACATGGATGTTGCATCTCCCCTAGCCATTGCTAAGTACTGAGCAAGGACAGGTTCCAAATCACGGGGAGGTGCCTTCGATTCACATTCCATCAAACAGGAGCAGAAGCCCCCTCCAGACCTTCCCCCTAAACATAAGAAAATCAGAGAGGGAGAGGAACATGTTGGGGGCAGGCCTTTCTACTTTTCACCCTCACATGAGCAGGCTAAATATAGGGCCATTGATAGTGTCATATAAATAAAGGAGACAGAATAAGAGAGGTAAAATGCGTCTCCAACATTTGAATTGTGCATTTCTTTAAAAGTGATTTGGTCAATAGAAAATGTATATGCTTCTTGCTCAAGTACATCTTAGAGCATCTCTATATTGGGGGGGGGGGGGGAACCGCACCCTTACTATTTTTTCTTCTTCTGGGATCTTTCCTCACTGACTACGGCTCCTTTAGATGGCCACCAACAGTGACCACATGATTTGTAATTGAAAATTTCCCCTCTTGCCAATGCTCCATAAAGTTAAATGAAGTAGTGCCATCTAGTGGCCCACAATATCCCACGACAATTTTAAATAGTGTATTATCTCTGATCTTTTTTAAAGTGAGATTTCTGGGGAACTGCACAGGAGATGTCCTGGAGGCTGCTAGCATCATGTAAAGGATCCACAAACATTCACGAGTGGCAAAACATTAGCATGTAATAAATTGCTCATGTAGAGAAGCTTGTAATCAATGAAGATTATTTGCCTATCATTGCTGTGTGAGTGTGGATGAGATGGAGGCAGAAGAACAGAGCTAAGCGTTTCCAGCTTGAATTAGCTGAAACTGAGGGTGCAGGAATTTGCTGTTGTGGACACAACGGAGACTGGTGACTCCAATCTCATGGGCAGTAAATCCGTTCTGGGTTTCAGTCAAAACCAGTCAGAACTCTAAGAAGCTGTTCAAGGTGCTGAACCTCAGCAACTTGGACAGCTCCTTTAGAGTTCTGACTGGTTCTGATTGAAACCCAGAGCAGATTCACTAGCTCACTGAAACTGGAGTCCCCAGTCTTCACTGTGTCCACGTATGCTCTGCTTATATATTTTGTAAATCAAATACTGTAAAGACACTTTAAACGTCCAGTGCTCTATCTTCCAAAGGGAACTAAACTTGGTAGCACCACCACCCCTAGAACTTCTCAGCACTAAAGAGTCTTAGGGAGCGCATAAAATGGCCGACCTTACTATGAGAGTTTAAGCTGCAATTCTGAATGAGCATCAACAATCTGGCTCCTCGTCCACCGCATTCTTCCTTCCTTATTCCTTGTACCCACCGCGTATCTTTCCCCAGCTAGTCCTTTCTCTGAAGCATCAGAGCAACTCCTCAGGTTTCATGCTTTGCCCCTGTACGACCCATGCAACTTTCCCTGAGTTTCCCAGAATATCCAGCCCTCTATGGCAGGCTTCGTTGTTCCTGTATGTTATGACCTTGGCATTTGGCTGTATTATTTAAAACACACATCGCTGGAACGGTTCCAGCTAAAGCAAGTAATACATATCACTGTGATCACTGCCCTCTCCTTTCCTTTCTTCTGCAGGTTTGCATGGCTATTTATACCCTGTAAGTTCACCTCCTTTCCTTTTTCCTGGCAGGAGTCCTCAGCCTTCCACAGCTACAAGACAGTTAGAAAATCAAGAGGTGACGATCCCACTATTGGCGCACCAGCATACTGTGGGGTAGTGAGGTTGGCTAGGCAGAGTGATTGTGACTGGCCCAGAGTCACGCGGCAAGTTTCGTGGCTGTGTGAGGATTTGAATCCGAGTGTCCCCACTCCAAGTTGAACACACTAACCTTTATACACCACACTGGTTCTCATGGGGAAGAAAGTGCCTGGGAAACTCACAGTAATCCTACTAGTACACTACATCTACACCTTGGGGGGAAACGCGCACATTTAAAATTAGCTCCAATTTCAGAAATTGGCATTCAGCTTTCTTAAGTTTGAACATTTAAAACATGTGAGTTTGAGGCATATGTTTTGAGAAATGTAAATCTTTCTGATGAATTTTTAAGACAATATCATTAAATATAAACCTGATGGAATGAAGTGCTTTTAAACCATTACCACCACTACTACCACCACCTCAAAATCACATTGGGCCTGTTCATACAGCACGCTAAGCCATGGTTAGGCCGCTAACCCTTCTGCAGCAAATGGTTAGTGAGTGTGTTTAAACTGTGGTTATGTGAATCGCCCAGAGAGCATTCGTATAGAAATGCAATAAATAAATACATAAATGTAGCCACCATGGTTAGGAATGGTTCACACGACACACTAAATGTTTAGCTCAAAATGCTTAACCACCATGGCTTAGTGTGTCATCTGAACAGGGTCATTCTAGGGTTGCAAGCAAATTTGCTTTGGGAGAACCAAATTCCTCCAAATTTGGTTCATTTCTACAGCACCCAGTCAGAAACATGGGTAGCAACCACCTCAACCTGTCTCTTGAACAATGTAGGGTACTCACATCTTCAGGCCTAGCAAAGACTTCCAGAGCGCAGAGAATAGGCCACTTGTGGAAACCTTCGAACCATCCATGATCAAGTATCTACACCTTTACCCCTGAACTCCAATCCTTTATTGTTAAGCTTTCACCTCTTACCATTGGGCTCTACCTTAGCATCAGATTTGTGTCTTATGGGAGTTTGACAACCATATGACATTGCCGAAGTCTGCACTGAGACCCTGCCAGGTCTCAAGATTTGGGGTGCTAGAGATCAGACGACCAGTGGTGTAGTGCAGGGGTGTGCAGACTTCTGACTTGCAGGAACCACTACGTGCTTTTACTAGAACCTGGAAATCTTCCCAGTACCTGGTGCAAGAGACATTGAAGAATTCTGAGCCCGGGCATTTGTTTTGAGTACCAGAAATGAATGGAAACTGCAACTTTCCACACAAAATAATGCCACCCCTCCTTTTTTCATTTCAGCTGTGTGATTTAGGATGCGAGGAAATAATTTGCTGCTATGTTAAATAACTCAGAGTCAGAAGTCCTTGTTGTTCTACTGCAAATCAATCACTCAGAGATCTACCAGTTTAATTGGTAACACTTCTTTGCAAGATTGTGCTTACATCCAATTAAAAGCTAAAGGTTGCATTTCAGTTGGCTGAAGATCTTTGATTAAAACTCAATGTGTTTTACAAGTTGAAACTGCACAGTCAGAGATAAACACCACTGAGTGAGTTCAATAGAGATTAATCCCAGGAGGGAATAGGAGTGACGTCACTCCTTAATTGTGAAATTTCATTCATGGCTTCTTTGTTTGTTTAGATGTCTGTAACTGGGTTCACACAACACGCTAACCCACACTCAGTGTTTGAGTGTGGGTTGTTGTTGAACCATAGGTTGTTTGTTGAATCATGGATTAGCATGTTGTCTGAGCCTAGGAAATTTCCCATAGGTTGGCTTGTTAACCATGCAGTGTGGCTTATTTTTCTCAAACAAGCCACCTTGAGAACACATGGCTTGTTGTTGGGCTGTTCAGGGTTCAGACAACACATTAACCCACAGTTCATTAAACAATCCGTGGTTCGAAACAACCCACACTCAACTGCTGAATAGGTTAGCGTCTTGTGTGAACAGCTCCTGTGTGTTATGATGGAGTGTTTGCTCATAGAATAAATAACAGAAAGAGGTGTGTGGGGGGTGAATTTTCCCTAGGCGCTGCCATGATATGTTCTGGTACTTTCAGATTTACAACTGCTGACACCAGTCTCCACAGCAAGGGAGTTCCCAAGTTCATATTTGGTCCCCTATTAGAGTCCGAAGAAGGAATCAAAACTCTCCAGAATACAGTTTTGACAACTGTAGGGTGACCATATGAGAAGGAGGACAGGGCTCCTGTATCTTTAACAGTTGCATTGAAAAGGGAATTTCAGCAGATGTCATTGTTATGCATGCAGCACCTTTTGAAAATTCCCTCTTCATCACAACAGTTAAAACCGCTAAAGTATAGCTAGAGTGACCAGATACAAAAGAGGGCAGGGCTCCTGCAGCTGTAACTTTTGTATGATGAAGAGGCAATTTCACCAGGTGCTGCATGCATATAAATGACACCTGCTGAAATTCCCTTTTCTATGCAGCTGTAAAGGGTACAGGAGCCCTGTCCTCCTTTCCATAGGGTCACCCTAGACAACTGCTACTATCAACTGTGATTTAAAAGGTAGTGGTGGCCTTTTTTTTTAGAGATCTGTAATCAAAGTGCTTGAGAACTGCCATTCACTCTCCAGAAGTAACGTAACATTAGGCTGACCATCTGAAAAGGAGGACAGGGCTCATGTAACTTTAACAGTTGTAGAGAAAAGGGAGTGTCAGCCAGTGTCATTTGTATGCAATTAGTTCCTGGTGAAATTCCCTCTTCATCACAACACTTAAAGTTGCAGGGGCCCTGCCTTCTTTTGTATATGGTCACTCTAGTATAGTGCATGCAACTTTAACTGTTGTGATGAAGAGAGAATTTCACCAGGGACTAATTGCATACAAATGACACTGGCTGAAATTCCCTTTTCTCTACAACTGTTAAAGTTACATGAGCCCTGTCCTCCTTTTCAGATGGTCAGTCTACGTAACATAAGATCTCAGTAAACAAGCCTGCATGTAAATCACCATCTCTTTTAAAAACAGAAAAGAAACATTGTCCCCCCCCCTGCAGCTGATTATAGGGGGACCTAAACTTAAACAGCCCTTAGCTTCTCGCTGTGATGAACCATGTGGAGAGGGGAATGCAATGTCAGCTCTACGCTGAACAGGGGTTTGAATTATAAGGTACAACCGGGCAACATTAAGATGTCAATTCGATGTGATGTCAAGAACCATTGACTTCCATTAAGAGGCAATAGACTCACAGCCTGAAGGAATGCACATTCAATATGCTGCTTTAAAAACCTTGTGTATATATTTGGAGGATCTGTAATACCATCATCCCATGGTAATTTTAACCTGAAATTAAAGGAAAATTATATATATATATATATATATATATATACACACACACACACACACACACTCACACACACTCTCACACACTCACACACACCACACACCACACACCACACACCACACACACACACACACACAGAAGACCAGCTTCACATACTACTTTTTGGAGAAAGTAGCCAAGATCCATAGGGTTATGTTTGCAAGGAGCATTTTGTTGCTGATCCTTTGAAGTGCTCTTCCCAATGCAGCTTCAAAGCTCTTCCTAATGCAGCTACTTTAGATCTTAGGAAAATGAGATGGATGCAACATTTATGTCAATTAAGCAGCTAGATTAATTGCTTAAGAAACATTTTGAACACTTAGGGGTACCTGCAGTTTAGCGACAGCCATCAAGCTTTGGAGAATCACTGCTATATTCATATTGTCTTCAGCTGCTTAATCCTCCAGCGCACGAAAATATTGCCTCGACAGTAATGCTGCATCAGCTCTTCAGGATTTTGATTGCTCGAGCATAACTGCATACATTTAGCAAGAGGAAAAATATTATACATTCCAAGAACACAGAGGTGGACGTTTTAGGGCCCGTTTGATGACATCTTTTCCCAGATGGCTGGTTATGCCGACAGATGTCAGCCTTGGATGAAGACACATGCTGCCATGTTGCTGGAGCATTGTTAATTACATTACAACCCTCCTCTAAGGATAGCAAATGGCTGATATTAACCTTGTCATAGGAACATAAAAATTTCCCTGATGGATCAGGATAAAGATCCGTCTAGTCCATCTTTAGTAGCAGTCAGCCAGACGCCCTGGAGAAGCTCGCAAAAGGGTATGATGACCATTCCCTTGTAGATGCCCTCAGCATGTAGTGTTCAGACGTATGCGGTCTATGAGCATGGTGCTTCCAATCATAGTTACTGTGGTTAGTAGCTATTGATAGACCTCTACGCTGTGCCTTTGTCTAAGCTGTTTATCAAAGCATCCCATGCCAATGACCCAATAGCCCACTGAATGACGTAGTGCATCCTTTTGCCATCGCTTCCCTAGACGTACCACCAGGATTCAGTGTGTGAATGTCCATTGATTACTATCCTCCACTTCCTGTCTTTTAGAGATGCGACAGCAAATGTAGAGTTGCATTTAATGCACGTGTTTTTCAAAATGCAAATAGCAGCTGCTGTGGAGTGAGCTGATAATGATTGGAGGAACGGAAGCAATGAGGGGGATTTCCTTCCAATGCAAATGGCAGCTAGAGGGAAGGAGGTTTCCTCAGGGCTGCAGCATGGGAGGAAAAGGTTTAATTCCCCCTCCCTGCCTGCTGCAATCCCAGGGCATGTCTATCATTAAGGGAGGGTGTAGAGGGAGGGGGGAAGATCACAGACTTACCTGCTTCTGTGATCCTCCCGCACCATCTACATCACTGCTCAATGTCCCAGAAGGAAAAAGGGACATTGCAGGTATTGTGGGCTCCAAGTGAGCCATTATTTTTAACTGAAGATGAGCCGCACAGCCCCAATCAGTGGAAAGGTAAGGGGTTTTTTTCCAAAAAAACTGCTCCCAACCCCACCCCGCCATCCTAGGGATGGCGAAATTGCATTCTCACACACACACCCGTTAGGCTGACCATATGAAAAGGAGGACAGGGCTCATGTAACTTTAACAGTTGTAGAGAAAAGGGAATTTCAGCCAGTGTCATTTGTATGCAATTAGTCCCTGGTGAAATTCCCTCTTCATCACAACAGTTAAAGGTGCATGCACTATACTAGAGTGGCCATATACAAAAGAAGGCAGGGCCCCTGCACCTTTAACTGTTGTGATGAAGAGGGAATTTCACCAGGGACTAATTGCATACAAATGACACTGGCTGAAATTCCCCATTCTCTATAACTGTTAAAGTTACAGGAGCCCTGTCCTCCTTTTCATATGGTCAGCCTACATTTGTGGACTTCCATGTATGGTAGTTTCTCCGCAAAGTTTATTGTTCTATATATTTAACAATTTACCTAGGATAAAAGTTAGGCTAAGTTTCCACTCCATTTCCACAGGCTGAACCTATGCTATTATGCCTGCATGTTACCAGGCAGTGAAGAGTGAAGGCTCAGAAGGTAGGTAAAATGCAAGAGACTAGAGAGCAGACCAAAGGGAAACATGTGCATGGTATCTGATTCCCTCCCCACTCCATGAAATAGACCTGGACTGGGTCTTGTGACATAACAGTCTGGTTACTAAACTCTTATTGGCTAGACCAGTGGTAGTTAACCTCTTTTGGCCAGAGGGCTGAATTTCATTTCAGAAAAGCTAGGGGCTGCATTTCAGTGGTGGCAGGGCGAAAAGCAAAAGGGGCTCGGCCAAAATTACCCAAAAGGCTAGCGTATTTTAGCTTACAGTTCCTACTGCCAGTAATTAAGTCTTAGGAGAAAACATCTAAAAGCTGCAAAACAACCAATCAATCAGCTGTCCGGAGAAAAGGCTTTGTTCCGGGGGAGGGGACGTAGTCATCTGAGAATCCCAGAGGTCTGGATTTGGCGCCCAGGTGGACTGGATTTGGCCCATGGGCCTGAGGTTCAACACCCCTGGGCTATATCCACCCAACACCCAATTGGGTCAACATTGCTCGCAGCAAACGCCATCCATTTCCTTGGTAAGGAAAATTGCCGTAAGTGCTAAATTAAATTTAACCACTTATTAGAGCTAAGGGACACCTAACTTATGCTTGCTTCGTTTGGTGAATCTGCAGATGCCATTCCTTCAATAATGAATTATACGGAATCCGTGACTCTGTTTAACTTAAGAGTGACTATATTCTTTAATTGCACCACTAAGTAGGAGTCCTACATTGATTCCAGCTTTCGGAGTGTGTCCATTTTTCTGCGATTTATATGGCTTCTGCAAATACATTAAGTTGCAGGGGCCCTGCCTTCTTTTGTATATGGTCACTCTAGTATAGTGCATGCACCTTTAACTGTTGTGATGAAGAGGGAATATCACCAGGAACTAATTGCATACAAATGACTCTGGCTGAAATTCCCTTTTCTCTACAACTGTTAAAGTTACATGAGCCCTGATCTGGATTTTATCTGGTCACCCTACATTAAGCAAGGGTAAGCAACAGTCTGAGTATTATGTGCACCCTGATCAATACTCTGCTCCCTCCCTCCACCCACAAGTTAAGATTGGCAGGTGGGTCCCTGCTTAAAGTTCCATCAGCTCTGGAGATCAGGATAGTGACAAACTGAGAAAGGCCTCAAGTGCTCCGATGGGAGATGCCTCAATACTTTCTCACTCAAGTTCAGAAAACACTGCAAGGCACGTTTTTTTGGGCCAGCTTTGGGGATTTCAACTGTGATTTTAAATTACATCTGACTGTTGGGTTTGTATTCACTTTTATTTTCCTGGGATTGCGTTGGGTGTTTTAAGTTGCTTTATTGCTTCTTCGACGATTGAAGAAGTGGGGCAGAAAATGTTTTAAATAAAAAAGAAAATAGAAAATAATTGAAGGGAATAAAAGGGAATAAAACCAAGGTGATGTGCCTTGGTGGGTCTTAGCAGCTTGCAAACTTCCTGTCTATTGTTGCTTTAAATCCTCACCGGGTAGAAATAAATTGTATTCAACATGAGAAATTTAACAAAGGGTGACAATTCACAGCATGTTGGATGACTCTCCTCTGGAATGTAATTAATATATATTAATTTCTTGATCTGCACAGAAAGCCAAGTGGAAAATTCAATATCCTGCAGGATAATTAAAGATAGGAGTGCAGTGGGGCTTTTCCCTTCTTCAAATAACTCCTGTGCTGAGCAGGAAAATATTTCTCTGGTGTGGTCTGGAGGAAAGCAGCTCATATGCTGAAGTACCTTCTGGTTACTGATAAAAGTTGGAGATTGAAAGTGTGTAGCGAAGCAGAAAATAACCCAAGCTGGCGATATGAAAAAAAGAAGTGAGAATTCTCTGTTATAAGTGAGTGAGCTGTACCAAGGACATCAACGAAAGAACTTGGGGGAAGGAAATTGGTGTTTGTTGAACAACCATGACAGTCAACGAAAGGGCATTTGGGCTCCCAATGGACCTTCTTGGGAATGAAAATCTCTTCTCTTAGGCATGGCTGAGATAACATTCTGTAGCAGCCTCACCTTTCCATTTAGAGTTGCTATGGAGTAATCCTTGTGACTCAATAAACTACCAAATGCAAATTTCTATTGGACCCAATCTTGCTGCTTGATTGCGTGAGGCAGAATGGCCCAGATAAACTTTTATCAACTCCATTTAATTCACTGGCTGTATCTTACCCTGGAGGACAGGGCCACCGTTTGATTTCCCCAATGTACTCTACAAGTCCAGCCCTACAATTACGCAGGATGATGCGGGTGCATCAGGCAGCACGGAAAGGGAAGATGGGCAAATTGCACTGCTCTCCCCACCCAAATGGCCCGCCACTGCCTGCCTGGATGGCCAGCTGGTCACTCTCTTCCTTTCCTCCTCCCCCTGAGCTGCCACCGCCTCTGGTGTCCACCCACCTTCCTCTTCACTGGCCGGCCTAGCGGTTGGCCACCTCTATGTTCTTCCCCATCTATGGGGGCCTCCTGGCAGAATCAGTCAACATATTATGAGAGGTCCTGGCCGCTCCTGCAGCCAGGAACTCTCACAGTATTTCAGCTGACTCTGCCAGAAGGTCTCTGCAGCCAGTGAGTAAGGAGGTGGAGCACCAGCTGCCTCTGCTATTCTCCTGAAGAAGTGGAGGGGTGCCAGTGCCAAGGGTGGCACTGCCTAGGCTGACCATATGAAAAGGAGGACAGGGCTCATGTAACTTTAATAGTTGTAGAGAAAAGGGAATTTCAGCCAGTGTCATTTGTATGCAGTTAGTTCCTGGTGAAATTCCCTCTTCATCACAACAGTTAAAGTTGCAGGGGCCCTGCCTTCTTGTGTATATGGTCACTCTAGTATAGTGCCTGCAACTTTAACTGTTGTGATGAAGAGGGAATTTCACTAGGAACTAATTGCATACAAATGACACTGTCTGAAATTCCCTTTTCTCTACAACTATTAAAGTTACATGAGCCCTGTCTTCCTTTTCATATGGTCAGCCTAGCACTGCATCCTTGCTTAAGCCAGCCAAATGCCTTGGGCCGGGCCTGGTATGGGGCTGCCCTTGAAGACTGCACATAAATTACAGCTAATGCCAAATGCAACTACTCAATGCTTAGTGAGAGCAGGTGGGTGGGAGGACGTGACACCAATACTCCTCCTGCATTTACACTTGCTTCTTGTGGTGTGTTGGACATGATTGAAGGTGTTCCTTATAATCTATGAAGGCCTTTATTATTATGACCTAGCTGTGCTGTCTTGTCGTGGAATTCTTTATATGGTCAAGAGACTGGGCACGACTCAGGTAGCGTTCACTCACAAATTGCTTTAATGCAAGAAGACAGAACATACGTTGCAACGGAGCTCTCTAGTACAACGAAAAGAAAACTGCCCACTGCTTCAAGGTCTAACCCTTATATAGGTTTCTACAGTTCCCATACATAATTAGAGCACGCCTTATTGCAGAGGTCAATTGTCCAGTCACAAGGCTTACAATATGTTAAGCATGACATCATGACATAATCTGTTGCCTGGTTACATGTGAAGGAGCTGACCTATACATTCTATATCTCCCTTTGCCCCCCCCCCCATCCTCCACATGTCTCGGTCTGGAGAAGTAGTTGACCACACATTTCCTATTGCCTATTGTTATTAGCAAAGAGAGAGAGTGGCCTATACTTCCTCTTTTTTCCTTAATGCCGCAGGGTAAAATGCAAGCTTCCCAGCAAAGCAAAGCCCCCTTTAATAAGTTACTTATTTATTGATAAAGGTGAATTTCCACCACGGTCTTCACCCATGTGAAAAACACATTACTTAAGGGAAGGCTCAGCTTTGTGTCCTGTCTCTTCAAGATTTAGGTAGATGCAGAAGCTAACCTCCTCTGTTTGCAACTAAGACCTCCCTGTGTCCATCTCTTAACCTGTTCAGACATCATACTGTGCCATGATACTTAAGCGTTCTGACCTAATTATGGTCGCTTGGCGTGTCATGTAGGAAGAGAAAAATGCTACAACAATTATTACAGAACCACCCTGGGTAACAATCCCACTGCAGCAGCGTTTAGGGCCCCCATGGTGGCTTATCGTTATGTGGGGAGGACTCCCCAGTGGTTAAAATTGGCTCCATGTGGTTTATAGGCCATGGCCATAGATAGAATCTGCCGGCAAGAATGACCACAACATCCAGCAATGCTCTTGCCACCGCAGACTTTATGGTCGTGTGGCCATTTCCCCCCACTTTTTCTGACAGAGTGGCCATGGTAAGCCCATTCATGCCACAGAGGAGGCCGGGATGCATGGTTAAACTGCACGGAGGTATGTCCACTAACTAGGAAAGGGAGGTAATGGAATCATGCAGCGGCACATGGTTCTACAGTCCTGTGGGGCCCAGGGCCTGCTTGCAGTGTTTTGTCTAACCCTCTCCTCTCCATAATTACCCTTACCACCACCCATGTGTGTGAATAAGGCCTTTGCCTACCTTTAGGACAAAGGATGAGGCCAGGCGAGACAGAGAGGGAGAAAATGGTAACCAAGTCTGGCAGAAAGCAAGATGAGATCTCTTTATTGTGTAGACAAGTGAGGAACCTACCTGCCTGCCCCTGGGGTGTTAAACTTTATCACCTGATTTGCTTTGGCATTGCTTCCGTATTATCTATGACTTCCGTAGTTGTAGCTAATGTGGCTAATCTTCGTCCATACTTGGACAGAGGTGGAAGATTGTGCACAGCCTAAATCCCTGCCTACCACCTCTCAGGGTGGCCATGTGTCCTACTTTATGGAGGACAACCCTCTTCTTGATAGTGTCTTCTGACCAGCTGTTCAGCCCAAGTCCAGATTAAAGAACAAGACCCATAAGAAGAGATAGCAGGGGCATTGAGGTTGCCCATAAAAAGTTGGCTCCAGAGCAGCAGATTGAGCAGGCATGCAGGACACATGGTCACGATCTTCTCCATCATGGTGAGATGTGTTGTGTTTCTATTTAAATTGTTGTGATTGTTTCTGAATTTCTGTCTATACACAGAAATCAGCAGATGGACATTTTATGCAACTCTGGGTCCTCTTTCGTCCTCCATTTTGGTGTTGCATAAGTGGTCACCCTAGATTACCAGTTCAAGATTGGCTGTGGGCATGATTCATGAAATGCTGGGTTTATTTTGGTTTTACATGGTATCTTTTCTATTGCACTTTGATTTGTTGTATTTGATGGTTTTAATTTAAGAGCGCCTCAGCTATTGGGCAGGATAAAAGTATAATACAATAATAATATATGCCTACTTTTGAGCTGGGTTATTTTTAATACTTGGTTGTTTGTTTGTTATATGTGGTTGTGTTGTATTTTATTGGGTCATTTCATGTATTTTATTGTATATAACATAAAATAATACATAAATAATAATCACCTTGAGCGAAGTTTAACATTTTTTAAAAGACAATTGATATGTTTTTAAAAGAATGAATGAATGAATAAATAAATAAATAAATAAATAAGAGATGTGAAATTCCTGCAATGACATAAAATACTGAATCTCCGTTATACTTCTTCTGAATTACACCAAGATAAAGAATGTCGCCGTTTTCCCTTTGGGCGCTGTGCCCTTCATTTCCCTGGTTACTTTTCAATGCCAGACACCACATGGTAGCAACAAGACACACTGAGCAGAGAAGAGCATGTCCCAGAAGAGGAAGTGCCTGAGATGGAAGAACCCTAGGGACAGAGCGACATGAGTTGGTGTCCTCTGCCAGGAATAACAAGGGCTCGCTGTCGCGAACACTGTGCGTTTCCTGACACTACGTTGGGCTTTTTCTCCCTTGCCTATTACCCTCTGCTGAAGACAGGTTTGTAAGTGAAGGCATACAATTACTGAAGCAGAATAAAACTAAGATCTCCTTGTGGTCTTTTAAAAAAAGTCTTCTTCTAAAATAAATACCAGAGGGAAAGGGGTTGTGGGCTGAGTGTTCCAGCTAAAGCGTGACCCACTTCTAAACTTGTCTTTATCATGTTTCCTGAGATCAAAATTCTGGTGTGTGAATTGCCATGTGGAAAATGTCTTTCCCTGAAGGCTCTTGCTTGTACTGCTGCTAGAGGTACATCAGAAACCCTGATGAAACACCACACGCGTGGGATGTATCAATGTGTCTCAGATTCCCTCCATTCTACTATGGCAGCTCCCCTTAAATTTGTGGGACCCCCAGGAGCAGTTTCCAACAGAGCACATGCAGCTGAAGTCAGAAGTGGAAATCAGAAGAGCCCCATTTGAGCATCGCCATGTTTGTGCAGGCACATGGGGTTCTTGTTAACCAGTGTAGGCATAATAGAGGGCCTGTTCAGACAGCATGCTAACCGCTGTGGATCGCTCAAAAACATTATTATTATTATTATTATTATTATTATTATTATTATTTACATTTATATACCGCCCCATAGCCGAAGCTCTCTGGGTGGTTTACAAAAATTAAAAGATCGAACATTAAAAAGTCAATATACAAAATTTTAAACCATAAAACAGCTAATATTTAAAACATTTTAAACTTTTAAGCCTGGCCGCAAAGTAAGTTAAAAACCTTCTTCCTGCATCGCTACGCTAGAACCGTGTAGGTAGGTGAACAAGACTTTCCCACCCCATGATTGTCCACAGAGACTGGAATGAGGATGGTAACACCCAGGTGGGGAAAGACTATTTGATTTGGCCTGCCCACATGAACCAGGGTTCAAGTGCTTAACTGAGTGGTGTGGGAGGAAAACACAGGGAAGTCGTTCTTTTATGGGCTACTGGTAAGTGTGGATTAGGCCAAAAGTTTCCGTGTTATGGTTCTATAAGATGGCAATGAAAGAGCAAATCTTGACACAAAAATCAGTCCCATCAAATATAATATCAACATGCCCCCCTCGTGTAGCTATTTTATGTTAAAGAAAAATATGAACAAGGCAAACTATTCAACGTACTATGATATGAATGTGTGCATAGTAATATAAATATAAAATAAATTAATATAGTTAATTAATGTAATCTCAAAATCAGAATCCCACAATCCAGCTACCCATTCATGGGACATAGGGCAGTCAATATTTCCAGTCGCCCAGCTCCTGTACCTTTAACAATAGCCTGATTTATGGAAACGTTGCAGGTGAAGCATTTCATTTTGTCTCCATGCCAAAAAGAACCCCTTCTTTCACCTGCTAACTTTCTCTGCTTCTCAAGCTGCAGCTGGAATCTATTTCAAGGAGCTGTAGACCTAATGAAATTATAGCAACCCTTCCAGATCCCAATTGAACATGTGGGGCAAGCATTGTGAAGGAATAAGATTCCATAGAGATGTGGGGGCAGACTGGCTCCAGTATTTGGCTTTTTTTTTCTTTCCCTGCAGGAGTTCACGCCAAAGCTGTGGGTGAGAGCTGTGAATAACTCCTTTCTCTCTCTATGATGTCCTTCCCTTTTAATGGTAACTGGACCAAAATGTAGCAGGTGAACCTTTGCAACCCATGCTAATATTCAGCAGGAATGAAAGCAGTTTCTCTCTTTGCAAGAAACCTACAAAAACTACCCATTGTTGGAATGAGAACACTGTTTTTGCTATACTAAGGTCAGCTGTTCTGCTTTGGATCTCAGGTGCAGCTACTAAGATTGTTCCCATGTGCTGAAGGATTTTGCCATGGCTAGGGTGGCCATATGAAAAGCAGGACAGGGCTCCTGCATTTTTAACAGTTGTATAGAAAAGGGAATTTCAGCAGGTGTCATTTGTGTGCATGCAACACATGGTGAAATTCCCTCTTCATCACAACAGTTAAAGTTGCAGGAGCCCTGCCCTCTTTTGTATCTGGTCACTCTAGCTATACTTTAGCAGCTTTAACTGTTGTGATGAAGAGGGAATTTCACCACATGCTGCATGCATGCAAATGACACCTGTTGAAATTTCCTTTTCTATATAACTGTTAAAAATGCAGGAGCCCTGTCTTTCTTTTCATATGGTCACCCTAGCCGTGCCTTCTGTTCCCAGAAACTCTGGATTGCCCCTAATTTCCCATCCCCAGGGTTACTCAACAAACCACAGAGGCAAGGAAACTAATTAATTTGCCCCTGCTGAGTGTATCAATAAGCTTGACCGTGAACTCATTTTGACAGGGCAACTTGGGGTAATAAACAGCGGGGTCCTATTTGTTCCACTTACTTAACAGGCTGGATAAAATAGGCTCACCTGGAGCACACTTGTTGCAGTGAGATTGTGATTACAAAAGTGTTCTACACTTGTGTCTGCATGCATGCAAATTATCTAGTCTCCTGTTAATCTGGATGCCAAAGCTCTCTTCCAATAATTCACAGTTTTAAAAAACAATGACGTTTGTTCTATCTGAAAACTGCCAGAGCTGGTCTTGGGCATTTCTGCATTCATCTCCTTTCTGGGTCCTCCTCAAGATCAGCAAACACAAGATTTATTCGCCCCTGATCCACTCTGCTGTACTCAATCACCCAAGGCGCACATGAAAGAGTGACGGAATGGATGTGCTTTCCCCATCCTACCAGAGAAGATTTATGGGTGGAGGGCTCAGCATGAGCCATCCTGCGGGCCTCAGCCCAGGAGCTTTAGGATTAGAACATTATCCTAGAATGGATGGTTCTAGATCCTAGTAATGGTTTCTCCGAGCTGTTAGATGGGCAGTTTAAGCAGCAGCTGAGAAGTAAAGTTAAACAATTTATGGATGATTGTGCCAGTGTTGATCAAAAAAGCAAGTTGCTACTAGTAGCCACATTCAGCTGTGTCAATGCAGCTTGCTAATGTGGTTCTGCGGTCTGGAGAGTGCATCTTTCTCTTGAAAATATTGAAAGAAGCAAACAGGTAGGCAGCCATAGCTTTCTCCCACCATTCTCAACCTCCCAAACTCTTTGTAAGATTTTTGCTACAACAGGCTTACACAGCTACCCCTCTGGAATCCATTGCTTTATTGCAACTCACGTTTTTACACCTCAAGAACAAATACTTTACAAACAAGCTTCATAATTTCCTGGTGCTGTTGTGTTTCGCTCCTATTTCATTTGAAATTTATTTTGAATATTTTGCAATTGGAATGACCTTGAAGTTATTATATCCAATGGCTCCCCTCTAAGATGACTTATTATTATTATTATTATTATTATCATCATATCTTTCTCGCTCGTGATGGTTTGTCTAGACGGACATGACGGGCTTTGCCAAGTCATGCTGCCTTTTATTGATTCAGGAATTTCCTGACGATTGAGCATGTTTTAATTAGGGGTGTGCATCAGATCGGATCCGATCCACGATCCGAATCCGATCCGCCCCAAAATCGGGAAAATCCGATCCGATCCGATCCGATCCGATCAACCTCCGATCCGATCCGATCCGATCCGACGAGGTCCGATCCGGATCGGACGCCATTTTGAATGCTTTTTCCCATAGCCAAGTATTGTTTTACAAAAACGCCTATAACTTTTTCATTTTTAAAGATAGAAGGATGAAACTTGGGCACATTATACACTGGTTAGGGATAGTTATCTGTGAGAAATTTCAGAAAGATTGGTGCATGCGTTTTGTGGCAATTAATTGTTTAATAAATACCCAGAAATGCCTATAACTTTGTCATTTTTAAAGTTACAAACATGAAACTTTGCCACATTGTAGGTGGTACCTTGGGACCTATCTGTGAGAAATTTCAGAAACTTAGGTGCTTGCCTTGTGTGGCAATTAATTTTAGAAAAATGGGTAGTAGTGGGGTAAATACATTTACGCCTCCCATTTTTTTATTTTTGAAGATACAAACAGGAAACTTGGGCACATTACAGGTACCACTTGCCGTGATATGTGTGTGAAATTTCAGAAATTTCAGAAATTTCAGAAACATTGGAGCTTGCCTTGTGTGGCAATTAATTTTTGAAACAAAATTTATATCTTTCTGAAATTTCTCACAGATAACTATCCCTAACCAGTGTATAATGTGCCCAAGTTTCATCCTTCTATCTTTAAAAATGAAAAAGTTATAGGCGTTTTTGTAAAACAATACTTGGCTATGGGAAAAAGCATTCAAAATGGCGTCCGATCCGGATCGGACATCCGGTCCGATCCGATCCGACCATCCTCCGATCCGATCCGATCCGACCCCCCAGGTCCGATTCCGATCCGCTATCCGATCCGATCCGGGGGGTCAGTGCACATCCCTAGTTTTAATTATGACTGCTTCCTGGATGTTGGTGTGGATGTATTCTGGTAGGCCCAGTTTCTGAAGATTTTCTGTATATTTTTATGATGTGATGCGGGTGACTGATGTGACTAATGGGATAATTGTGACCTTTTCCTGTTGCCGTAGTTCTTTGACTTCCACAGCCAGTCTTGTCTTTCTCCTTCTTCTTTCTTGGCCCTAATACTTAAACCTGGAAGTCTGTTAGACCCAGCTAACACATGGCTGCAGAAAATTGCAGCATTGATGAGTATGTAGTACATGCTGCATTTAGCACAATGGGACTCTGGTTCTGCATTGTTTCTGTAGGAGTTACATTCATATGAAATCAATAGTGATTGTTTTAAACTCTATGGCCACCTGAGGTGGGAAAGATGTTCAAGCAAATGCAGGCTATTATTGAACAGATGTGGTGCTGCTCTTACAGTTCACGTCCCAAGGTGTACTTTCCTATCTGTCACGTAGTTTCTTGTTTACCAACCGCTTAACCGCGTGAACCTCTGCGCTGAGATACAGTTTGCTGATGTTGTAGTCTATCTTCATACAGGAGATGATTTATGATATAGTGGTAATGGAAACAGACATGTCGCTGCATTGGTTCAGGTCCTTCCTTGCTAACAGACATCTTAGCTATTTAGCCCCTGTTAAATATTTTTGCCATATCCTAAACTGCATCACATAGATCTAAGTAATGAGCTTTTAATGCTTCAGGTTAGGAATGGAGGAGAGATGTGTTTAGTTCATCTTTAAAGGCAAACTTACCTAATTCTGCACTTTCAAATAATGATGTGGACTGAAATTCAGTAGTCCTTTGAAATGAGCACTTCTCTGAGTTTTGCAATACTGTTCTTCGATCAAACCAAGACATACAAAAATGTACATGTTCGGGGAATGGATGATCAAAAATGCATTATATTAGGGGAATTGCTTGCAAAGAAATGTGTACACCAGGCAAAAATGCAAGCATTAGGAGAAATGTGCACCAAAATGCTTATGAATTTTCATGCAATTTTTTTTAAAAAATCTCAATGTTCGGGACAAACCAAACTTAAAATTGGAAGAATGGTAGGAGCTGAAATTGGTGTATTTGGCCATCTCTGCTTCTGACCATGGCAGAAAATAGGACTTCAGAATGAATACCTAGGGTTCTGATCAAATTCCACCCAGAACAACCACAATAAAATGCCATCCAAACCAAGATCAGATGGTATCTAGCTTTCAATAGGGCTTACTGAAAATCTAGAGAGTTTTGAGGTGGGTTTGCTCCTCAGATATAGTTGGCTATGCTCTGGAATGCACAGAGACCTTCTGCAGTGGAGTAGTGAGATGTCCATTGCACCACCCTACAGCAGGAGGTTCTTCTCCACATGGGCCCTCAAAGCCTCCAGGATTGTGGTGGGATCAGTGGTGGCTGATGACTCTGATTTCAGAGGGCGGCTGAAAATCCATTCTGAATTTTAGTCAGAACCAGCCAGAACTCTAACGGAGCTATCCAAGGTTGTGGAACACTAAGCCCAAAATAAGTTCAGCACCTTGGATAGCGTATTTATTTATTTATTTATTCATTTATTTATTTATTACAATTCTATACTGCCCAAAGCCGAAGCTCTCTAGAAGGTTCCTTTAAAGTTCTGGCTGGTTTTGACTAAAACCCAGAATGGATTCAAAGTCCCACTGCAATCGGAGCCACCAGCCTCCACTGCATAGGCTATACTACCTAGCATGGTAAGCATTTCATAAGAATTTACTAAATGTGCACTTTCACAATCAATATGTCAACCGGGAGCGTGTTATCCTATGGTATTTGCATCACTGGTTCTGTAACACGCTGCCTTACTTGCTCATGTGGCAGCTGCAGGACTGGCCCTACCATTAGGCCCTGTGAGAAAACTGCCTCGAGTGGCACATGCTGGGGGCAGCAGTGGGAGGCACTCCATTGGCCATTCCCCTAAACTAGCCACCTGCCCTCAGGTGTAGTGGAGGGTATAATTCAGTCAGCTTCTATACATGGAAAGGCGGGTGTGTATGTCATATTATCCTTTGCCTCTGGCATTAAAATGTCTTGGACCGGCCTTGGCTGGCTGGTGTCAGAAAATGTATTGGCAAGGGGGAAAATGTTGATTCATGTCCTGGAGTGTTGCCTGTGTCAAAAGCTTCAACTGTCGATGCTAAACCCATTTTTTTTTTTTTTAAGCCCTTTGACTTGGACTTTGGAAAACAAATCAAGAAAGTCATTGATTTACAGTCCTCGGAATCAATCTGCCTTACATCTTATATTGGCAAGCTGCGTAATGTAACACAGTTCGACTAAATCCAAACTCCATACTGCTTGGCTAGAATGCCAAAAGAACCTCTCTCATCTCAGCAGTTAAAAAGGGTCGTTCGTAAGGCATCATGCCACGAATCAAGGCAGCGGGAAGGGAGAGCGAAGTTATGACAGCTCCGGGAAGGGAAGAGAAGTAAATGCTGGTGGAAATGTGATGACACCACTAGAGGTGGGGGAGTTGTAGGACTTTTCTCTCTCTAAACAGGCATAGGATTGCGCCCTTAAAGACTTCATACACCCATTACATCACTTGCTGTGTCATAACACCCATTATATCATTCTGATGTGTTCTCACTTCTCCATGTCATATGATTTCCGCCTTCCCCACTTTGCTTTTCTGAGGCTGATTTCTTTATATGAAATTGCCAATTAAGAATATGTTTCCTCGAACCGCCTGTCTGAAATTTACCAAATAATGAACCATGATAATGTAAAAAAAAAAAGTTTTGAAATTACACGTGCACCTGCAACAAAATGTTGCAGTGCGGAGTGCTCCCATTCTGGACTCCAGCCAGCCTGTCTTGTCCTTTGGCAAGATACTCTGTTCCATTCCCACTTCCCCATCAAAAGTCAGATAGTATTCTGTGCGCAGTGAGGATCATAGAATCATAGAATAGTAGAGTTGGAAGGGACCTATAAGGCCATCGACTCCAACCCCCTGCTCAATGCAGGAATCCACCTTAAAGCATCCCTGACAGATGGATGTCCAGCTGCCTCTTGAAGGCCTCTGGTGTAGGAGAGCCCATGACCTCCCTAGGTCATTGGTTCCATTGTCATTCTGCTCTAACTATCAGAAAGTTTTTCCTGGTGTCCAGATGGAATCTGGCTTCTTGTGACTTGAGCCCATTATACCATATCCTGCACTCTGGGATGATCGAGAAGAGATCCTGGCCCTCCTCTGTGTGATAACCTTTCAAGTATTTGAAGTGTGCTATCAGTCCTTTCAGTTTGTCCTCACAGGACTTTGTTTCCAGACCCCTGATCATCCTTGTTGCCCTCCTCTGAACACACTCCAACGTGTCTGCATCCTGCATTATTTTGTATGTGTGGCGCGGGGTACTATTGCAAACCTCAAGGTTCTCCCAAGCCTGATAATATCTCCCTTTCCTGCACATGAAATAGATGTTCCCATTTTGCTAGATAAGGGTCCACACTTGGAGATCGAGTTCAGCATTGGTGTATAGGATTTGTGGCATTAAAGACAACACCAAAGATCAGATCATCCATTGCTTGGAGTCATTTCCTGCTTAAATAGAATCCTTGGTCTTCTCTGAACTAAAACTTAATGGGGATGGGGGGAATAAGGCAATTTGGTCAATTCACAAAGCTAACTGCAAATGGCACAACAGTCCTCTAATTCATATGAGTCACCATTTGCTACATGCAGCAGTGCCTTTGAAAGTCAACTGGCACAAGTAAGAGTCACTGAAAACAGGGCAGGATCTACACTACGCTCAAAATCAAAGGTCCTCCTCGGGGTGCCTACTCTGAGGGAAGCTCGGAGGATGGCAACAAGACAGAGGGCCTTCTCTGTGGTGGCCCCCCAATTATGGAATGATCTCCCTGATGAGGCCTGCCTAGCGCCAACACTGTTATCTTTTCGGCGCCAGGTCAAAACTTTTCTTTTCTCCCTGGCATTTTAACATCTCAAGTTGAGGTTTTGATTGACAGTGTGGCCAGGCTTAACAGTTTAAAATGAGCAAAACCTCCACATTCAGTGGCAAGGGTGACCAGGGATGAGCGAGAGGAAATGCAGTTAAATGTCCACAGGGCAAAGCTACACATGACTGTGTGTAAAAGAAAACACAGATGCTTCTTGGCTGCAAAGCCATCTCAGCAGTAGATGATTTGCAATGAAAAAGCAATGGGGAAGAGGCTGCTTCACCCTCTCTCTGACCGCTGCTTTTTCTCTCCACCTTCCCAAGACTCTCCTTTTCTGCAGAGCTCCAAATATGTATTTGCCTGGCTGGAACCCCACTTGGTGGTGGTGGTGGTGGGGAACAGCAGGGTGGGCATGGGAAGCAGGGTGAAGGATCAAGCAGCTGGTAAGGTTAGCTACAAATCCCCTTTTCCCCACCAGTATTTTGCAGTGAAGTAGTGGCCGTGGCTTCTTTGTGGCGCACATTTATGGGTAATGTGCAGCTTGGGCCCTTGCACCCTATTGCAGATGGGGAGGGGAGATAAGCCCTTGAAAGCCTTATCATCCACAAATTTTCAAATCCCCTTTTAAAGCCATCCAAATTGGTGACCATCATTGCCTCCTGCGGTAGTGAATCCCATAGTTTAACTATGCTCTGTGAAAGGGCAACTCACCCATAACTTTTTCATCCTTGCCGTTCCATTTTTAGAACACTGAAGCCAAGTAGGAGCGAGCTGTAGGTCTTGGTGACATTGATTTGATTTGGTGCCAGTTCAGGGTTAGATTCAGAGGAAGCATTGACTCAAGCACACAATAAATAATACCATGAGATTTGAGATTTTGCTGGTCAATGTGATCACTCAGCCATACAGAGCAAACTTTTATTTCCTAAGCAATGTTGCTCAGCACATTGCAGGATGGCAGTAGCACATTTGGACAAATATGATTGCTCTTTCTTTTAAAAAAAAATGTCAAAGGAATGAGAAGAAAAGGGCAACATTTATTGTGGTAGGAACCTCTATAGATCAGAGGCTGCTTCACTGAGGGCATAAAGAGATGGAATCTCCATCTCATGCAAACTTTCTATTTAATTTAAAGTAGGGTTTGATTTGCATAGAAAAGGGAATTTCAGCAGGTGTCATTCATATGCCTGCAGCACCTGGGGAAATTCCCTCTTCATCACAACAGTTAAAGCTGCAGAAGCCCTGCCCTCTTGACCAGATACAAAAGAGGGCAAGGCTCCTGCCGCTTTAACTGCTGTGATGAAGAGGGAATCTCACCAGATGCTGCAGGCATACAAATGACACCTGCTGAAATTCCGGCAGCGGCTCTCCAGGGTTTCGGCAGGGGGTCTTTCCTAGGCCTACCTGGAGGTTCCAGGGATGCTGGGAACCTGGTGATCAGCAGCACCCTGCAGACCCATGTGTTTCTTCCCTCTTTCCCCTCCCCGCTTTAGTTTGCCCACTTTTGCATCCTCAAAAAAGACAACACCCATTTGCATTTACTATGCATGTGCTAATTTATATGGAGCAGGGGTGGGGAATATCTTTCAGCCCAAGGGCTGGATTCAGTTTCAGAGAACTACTTGAGGGCTGTTCCTCCCAGCGCTGGCTGAGTCCCCAACATCACCCCTCACTGTTGGCTCTACTGGCTAGAGCTTCATGCACCTCTGGCCACCCCTGAATGGGGATGGTGAGAAGACATAAGAAGAGCCCCGCAGGATCAGACCAAGGCCCCATCTGGTCTAGCGCTGTGTTCACACAGTGGCCAGTGAGCTGTTGACCAGGAACCCACAAGCAGGACATGGTGCAACAGCACCCTCCCGCCCATGTTCCCCAGCAACTGGTATATGCAGGCTTACTGCTTCTGATACTGGATGTAGCACTTAGCCATCAGCACTAGTAGCCACTGATAGCCTTCTCCTCCAGGAATTTATCCAATCCTCTTTTAAAACCATCCAAATTCGTGACTGTCACCACATTTTGTAGTAGTGAATTCCATAGGTGCTAGGTGAGTCCCTTTCTTCATGTTTCTCTTCAGCATGGAGAAAGTAAAAATGAGTGCAGCAATGACATCGGTGGGTGTGGTCATGCCCATCAGTGTGATCAGACCCACAGAGGGCCTCTTGGGGGAAAATTTGGCCTTCCACCCAACATTTTGCACTCCAGCTATGCATCGGTGTTGTGATGCACATTTGATTGCACATGATCTCATAATGCTACGATCCAATGGGGTCATCTCATGAAGCTGATTGGTGGGAGATTCGGGACAGATAACAGGAAGTACTTCTTCACACAGTGCATAGTCAAACTATGGAATCCTCTACCACAAGATGTGGTGATGGCTACCAATTTGGATGGCTTTAAAAGGGGTTGGGTAATTGGAGGAGAAGCCTATCAATGGCTATTAGTGCTGGTGTCTATATCTCCAGTATACCATTTGCTGGGAACATGAGTGGGATGGTGCTATTGCACTCATGTCCCATTGGGGGAACCAGTTGGCCATTGTAACTACAGCATCAGAGGCAGTATGCCTATGTACACCAGTTGCTGGGGAACATGGGCCAAGGAGGGGGGGATGTTGCACTCATGTCCCACTTGTGGCTTCCTGTGGGCAGCTGGTTGGCCATTGTGTGAACAGAATGCTGGACTAGATCCGGCAGGAGTCTTCTTGTGTTCTTCTGATCTCAAGTTATCCTCCTTCTGCACCACAAAATGTGGGTTCAGTTGTGCAGTTCCATCCGCATAACATTTCAGATGATAATGTGCCTCACTGTGAATATGCATTCAGTGTTGTGTGCAACAGCATCTGCACTGGAGCTTACACACACACACACACACACACACACAAACACACACATATATATATATATATATATGTATGTATGTATGTATGTATATATATATATATATATATATATATATTTCCTAGGCAAGTATTACCCTGTTGTGTACATACCACTTCCAGAGCAGGAGCCACGGAAATGTTGTATGCCAGCCTTCCCCACACCTGGTGCCCTCCTTTTTGTTTTTTTTAATTATTATTAATTTTTAATTTGTGAGGACAAGCTTATCCCTGAATAGGTTAAACATGGGCAGCACAATCCTATGCAGTCCTGTGTCCCTTTCTAAACCCATTCATTTCAATGGGCTCAGGCTGCCCTGAATGGTGATCAAAGTAGGAGCCTTTCAAACAACCAGCCAGAGAAACCATGATAAAAGGCAGAAAGCTATGTGCCTCTTTCCCCGTTGCACACTCAATGAGGATGGGGAAAGTGGGAGGCAAGTATTCAACTTCATATACATTATAACGGGAATGTCCAAAGTTATAAAACTCTAAAACAAAAGCAATCAGGGGCTTGTTAAGTGGATGACTCATGGATTCTAATTGCCAGGATAGAAGCAACTATTATTGCTATGATTGTTGTCTTCTGTTATAAGTTGTAATTACCTTTCTGTAGACATTCTGCTGCCTCTTGATCAATAGAAAACCACAAAAGGGCAGAGATACTCCAGAAGGAGGTGGTGATATCTATTATTATATGACTAAATCAAGAAGAAGTTTCTCTGCAATCCCAAGAAAAGCTTCCTCATTCTTTTCTATTACGGAGAGGATCCAGAGGGAATTTGCTGTGGCACTATAGGAAATATAGCATCCAAGAAATAAGAAAGGCAATTACTTGCAGAGAGAAGGAAAATCAAGCTCAGGCTGAGATAGAGATCGTCTCTGCTATTTCAGGATAATGATGCATGTAATGCGGTCACTACCAAACCTAGCATAACCGTTTATCTTGCGATTGCTCTGATAAGGAGCTATGTTGCAAAGATCTGTGAAAAGCAAAGTTGTGGTTTGGTGGTAAGCCTCCAAATCTTGGATTTGAGTAGGGCTTCCTTTGATTTCTGATATTACTAAAGGTTAGAACATCAACCCTAATCTTACTGGGTGAATTCCAACTAGTAGCCCTCCACCAATGAAGGCTTCCATTAGCGGAGTGGGAGATCCCCCTCTCCCATGCAGCCCCCATGCCCAACCCAAATCTGCTTTGGAGGTTGGGGGATCCTCTAGAACAGACCTGGGGAGGCATGGGGGCTGCAGGGCAGAGTCAGGATGAGGCCCAGTCTCCCTGGAGCAGATTCTGAATCAGACTCAGTGGCTGAAGACCAGCTGAGACAGGAAGCAGAGGGAGGAAATTCTCCAAGACTCTCCAGGTGTCAAGGAGAAATCTTCCCAGGAGCTTATCAAACAGGAGGCTCAGGCTCAGAGATCATCTTTCCCCATCTCCTGAACTCAGTCTTTGTTGGAGGGGGAGGGAGCATTGGAATTGACAGATCCCAGAGTCTGTCACAGGGTCAAGCAGGCGGACTTGAAAGAAGGTGGGTGGCAGTCTGCTAGGTTAGCTACTTGCCAGAGGTTACAGCTTGAAGATCCCCCCTGAAGGAGGGATCTGATAGAAGCCTGTTGGGCATGGTGGGAAACCGTCCATTTAGTTGATAGGCAACTGCCTTGCTTTGTTAGGCATATTAAGCTTAGAGAATGGCTCCTAGCATTCACATTCCCTTCAGGTGTGGAGATGTCTATTTACTGAACAGAGCTTTTGTGGATTGCACACCAAACCTCCTTATTGTCTCACATCTTGGTGGGAGGGCTTAGGATCATGACACAGAGGAAAGAAAGGGAAAGTTCAGTTGTCTGTCTGAGAAGGAAACTGCATTTTGAGGCAGACTCAGAATGCTGAGTTTGGTCTCTGTAAGCACCTAAGGTTGCTGGCTGTCACCCTGGAGATCTGATGTAGGAGCAATGAACCTTAGCAATCTATAGAAATGCTTCTGTTGTGCACCTCTAAATTGTCCCCAACAGGTGCTGACTCCTTTATTCCACTTAGCTGCACTGGAAGCTGGTGGCCCTGATTTCGGTGGGGCTATGAATCCATTCTGGGTTTCAGTTAGAACCAGCCAGAACTCTAAAGGAGCTATCTAAGGTGCTGAACTCTAGCCCCAGAATGGGTTCCTCACCTTAGATAGTTCCTTTGGAGATCTGGCTGATTCTAACTGAAACCCAGAATGGACTCACAGCCGCACGGAAATCGGAGCCACCGGCCTCCACTGGTTAGCTGTCCCTTTCTTTGTGGATGGTGGTAACTTTCTTTCAGTGAATCCATCTTCCTTATGACTGTCAACCAGAGTTGATCAAGCAACTCTCTGTTTTTATTGCCACTTCCTCCCATGCTCCTATTAAGGCAAAGCACACATACAGCAAGAGCATTAAACAATGCTGAAGCTACTGTCCATCAAGCCTTCACCATCCCGCCCCCCAGGGAGATGCTCAGAGGCTACAGATCTCATTTAAACTGTCATCTTACTGTGATCCTCTGGGACTCGTCTTCTTCTTCTTAAGGGAGAGCGAGAGCGAAAGCATGAATTTTAAATAACTTTTGAATTTTTAAAAAGCTTTTGGTACAGAATTCGTTCATCGCTCTGCCAATCTGTAGTTGCTAATGAGATCATCAAAAGAAGTCTGTCTTCTATCGTATGATAGGGGTATGGAAACTCTTTCAGCCTGAAGGGCAATATTCAATTTTGGAGAAGCTCTTGGAAGTGGGCAGGTACATACCAATGATGGGGAAGTCCAAAGGCAAAGAGGGTGGGAGCAAAGGGAAAAGGGGAGGGAGCAAAGGGAAAAGGGGAGGGACATCATTACCAACAACTCCATGATATTTTAGATTAAAGTTCTTGCTGCCAGTAACTAAGCCTTAGGAGAGGCCATTCAACCTTTTAGAATGGGAAAATACACACCCACATGTTGGAAATCAAGCAACACTTAGCAAGTGGGCTCAAGTTACAGGAAGCCAGATTCCAGATGGACATCAGGAAAAACCTCCTGACTGCTGCTCCTCCCCAAACTGGCTGAGTCTCCAATATCATCCCTCACCACTGGTTCTGCTGGCTAAGGCTGATGGGAATTGCAGTACTGCAACATCTGGAGGCCACAAGTTGCCCACGCCTGGTCTAAAATGCTCTAATTGCACCACTGGAATGGGCAGGCGCCACCAATCAAAGCGGTAAGTGATGGAGCTCAGGGCTGAATATGGTCACATGACGTGCCCAGCACCCCTTAAGCTAGCCTGCTGCCCTCAGGTGAAGTGGAGGAGGATGCAACTGCCCATGTGGTGTATGGAGAGGTGGGGTAGGGAGGCATCATCTTGTCCTTGGCATCAGGCAGCAAAAATGTCTTGGACTGGCTCTGTTTACAGGCTATAAGCATTATTGCTTGCTTTTCAAGTCAGAAGTTTAAATGGCTGCTAATGTCACAACCACAGGGGGTGGTTCAAAATTTGACAACCCTATTTAAAAGGCTGATTTCCATCTTTCTTTGTCTCGAACCATTTTGAGATAGGACTGTGGATCAGTGGTAGAGCACCTGCGTTGCATGCAGAAGGTCCAGAGTTCAATCCCCAGCATCTCTAGCTAGGGCGTGGGTGGGGCAAGGCTTTCTTCTCAATCTGGATTGATCAACCCTTTTTGAAGCTCCTAATCCATGGGGGGGAAATGCAAGAGCGCCTCATGTGGATTTTGCCACTTGGTCCTGTGCTCTGCTTTAGATTGGCCGGTCAAGCAGCCTAGTTGCCGATCATTGATTTGGAGCCACTAATCTGCACACTAACCTGCTGCAAGAGAAGCTGAAGCATACCTTGAAAACTTAATCTCTGTGGCTCTTGGTTTAGAGAAGAGCCACAAAGCATTTGGTGTCCATACATCCCCCAAACCACACCAATGTATGGGCAGCGACATCATTCCTAGGACGCACCTGGATTTCCTAAGGTAGCCCATGCTACCTTAGGTGAGGGATCCCAGGCCAGAAGCAACGCCATTGGCCAGACAAAGAACAGTCCTATCACTAATCTCTGACACACTCTCTGTCAATAGACCTGACAGACCTGCATTAGACCGGTAAGATAATTTTATACTTTGTCCCATCAAGTGCTTTATTTATAAATGCTGTATAAAATCCTCTTATTGGTCTGGTGCAGTTCTGTTAGGTCCCTTGCACTTTGTGTGTTTGTTTTGAGCTGTTATTGAGCTTTGTCTTTCTGTTTTGCATGGCTCTCTGTCAAGGCAAAGGGTGGGGGGGGGGTGAGAGGTGTCAGGAGGAAATATGAACTCATTGCAAGGAGGATGCCTGCTTTTTGTTCTGGGAGCCGACTGAAAAAGCATCTCTGTAGCTTTCTGCATTTAAGAGTGGAGCGTGCCTCCCACTACAATCTTTAAAAAAATGTGCTCCAAGGATCTTTTAGGGAAAAAATGTGGTAAACACTGACTTAGACTTTGTGTTCAGGGCTGTGTGTGTTCTCTGTGTTTTTATAAGAACTGACAATTCTGGAACAAGATTTATCAAATTCTGCACAACTGAAAGATGGATTCTCTTGGCTGTATACATGATGTAAATTGGCTTTCAGCAGAGCGCCTAGTCACTCTACAAGAGCACTCTCCCGATCTTTTGGACCATAACTCCCAGCATGCCCGACCATTGGCCATGCTGGCTGGGAGTGTTGGGAGTTGAAGTCCAAAACATCTGGGGGGTACCAGGTTGGGGAAGGCCGCTCAATAAGTTGAAGTACAAAGGGTCCTCACTACTTTCTTTCTTTGTGTTTGTGTTGGGGAAGCTGCCTTATAACCAGTGGAGGCTGGTGGCTCCGATGTCAGTGGGGCCGTGGATCTATTTTGGGTTTGTCAGAACCAGCCAGAATTAAAGAAACTATCCAACTTGCTGAACCCATACCCAAAATGGGTTCAGTACCTTGGATAGCTCCTTTAGAGCTCAGGGTGTCTGGAGCTTCGGGACAATACTGAACTAGATGGACAAATTCACTTGACCTGGAATAATGATGCTTTGTTTGTTTGTTTAAAGGATCTGCAAGCTGCTCTCCGGGATCTCAAGTAAAGAAGTCTTTTGGATCACCTACTAGGTGATCTTTTGTTTACAAAAACCTAGAGATGCCAGGGATTAGACCCTGGCATAAATAAATAAATTTATTTATGCCAGGGTCTAATAAATAATTAGATTTATAAATACCCGTCACTAAGCTCTGCTCCCTCCATGAGTTGGTGGACACCACAGCTCCCTGGTGCTGCTCTTTCTGAGTCTCTGTCCCAGGTGCTGCTTAAGAGCAAAGTCATGACAATACAGTTCCTTATCTTGCACAATTTATTCTGCACCTGCTAGTAATGAGGCGGAGCAAGGAAATGAAGCCCCCCCTCTCTGGGTTTGAAATTTCACTGAATATTGCATAGACACTTACAAGCAAAGGAGGGCAAAAGAAAGAGTATTGATAAAAGAATTTTTATATAACCTATGTTTATTTTGTTGATAAGATTCTTTGGTATAATTGAGTTTTTAAAAATAAATAAGAAAGAATTATAGACTTCTGTAGCCTGTTATTTCTAAACTAGCTGCTCTAGAAATACTGCAGAATCAAAATCCAAAGTGACGCTGGGATTCTTTTTAGATGACCTACATAAATGAAGTTTCTACTAGCAGAACAGTGTCTCGATGGGGAAGGCAGAAAGTGTATTTAAAGACACTAAGGCTCGACTATCGGTGACAATTGGATCAATCTAATTGACCTCCAGATCAGGCGTGAGCTCCCACAATAGGACAAAATAAAGACCTACCTGGATGCCCTAGCCAAATTGATGAAATGCTTCCCTCGCTACCTAGTGTCATGTGAACAGGCCCTGAAATATCACTAGATTCCATCCTTCCCCAACCTGGTGCCCTCCAGATGTGTTGGACTACAACTCCCAAAATCCCCCAGCCAACTATCTGGAGGGCACCAGATTGCACTACAACTCGATGGGCCTGTTCAGACAACACTTCAGGCTCTGTGGTTAGCAAAACTGTGGTTCTCTGGGGTTAACACTAACCACGAGCCTTGCTGTCACACACAACACTTTAAGCCACAGTTAGAGCTGCTAACCCTGCTGCAGACGGTCCGACAATGATTAGTGAGTGAGCAGTGTTTAGCAAAACACATCGCACAAGACACCTTAAACCCTGCTGCTTAACCAAAAGCCTTAACCAGCAGGGTTTAAGGCGTCTTCTGAACAGGCCCATTGATTGGATTCCATTGTGCAGCTAGGTAATTTTAAACCTGAACTTAATGTACTTACTGGGTCAAGGCCGTGGGGTGGGGTTCCTTGAGATGACCTTGCACACTATTTCATTGTAAAGCACAGTATTAATGTTTCTCTTCTCCTTTCCCCGTTGCCAGTCCATGCTTTTGAACTGGTTCTACAATACCAAAGTGCAAGATTGCTTTCTCCTCCTCTCTTCCCCTTTAAGATCCTTGGAAAATAATGCACTACGCACAGAAATAGTCTGCACATCTGCAGTGCCGCTTCTTTGTTGTTATATTTCCAAGAATCATTTTTATAGTAGGGGACTATAGAGGTATGATTGAAAGAGGCTGGCCTTGCTCGTTGTGATGATGGGTAACTAAACTTCCTTCTGAATATGAAATATGAAAACAAATGATTTTATCCTTTTGATGACTGGCTCTTTTTGAAGAACAGTGGATGAAAGAACACCTGTGTCTCATTTAGAGGTTAAAGCAGCATGTTTTTCTTTATGGGTTTTAGATTAATTGTAATATGTCTTTCATAACTATATAGTTTTAGCATAACTATATAGCTTTAGGTTTTATTGCCATTGTAAGATGGGAGAGAATGTAATATATCAGTTTTGTTGCTGACGCATTAATACATTATCTATGTTCCCCACCACCACACTTCTTTATTCTAAGGATTTTTAGATGATACCAATTTAACAGAAACTAGTGCCATTTCCCCCCAAATGTTCTGTACCTAGAAATTGTTCTTCCAGAACAACAGTGCATAGAAAACAGGGGTAGTATCCAATGTAAGTCTGACATAGAGTAGAGCCATTGAATGAGACACATTAGCCACAACTAACTTAAGCCTTATACATTTCAATGGATCTTCTCTATGTGGGATACTACCCCAAAATTGCTTTTGTTCATTTAGCATGCAAAATAATGCCTGGGGTTTTTTTTCTCAGTAATGTGAAATGTGCCTCACCACATTTTCTATAAATGCATAGCTTAAATTCTTAGTGTATTTATTGTGCTTTGATATGAGATGTTGGTTCGTAGGTGTTCATCAGAAGTGAGAGCGTATATATCCTTATAAAACAAAAAGATGCTTAGTGCTTTCATCAGCTGCCATAAAAGCTTGGCTAAGCATTATCTCTTCTATGCTGCATCAAAGCTAATAGTTTTCTTTATCTGTATTAGATTATGAAGATGATGTGAATACTTGAAATTCCAGCCTGTTTGTCAACATGACACATCAATGCATAGGCAAGGAGCTGATGCTCATACGTCCAGTGGACTGTAGCAGAGACTCAAAACTTCTGCTCAGCCAGCTGAGGGGGGAAAAGGAGGATTTAATCCAAAAATTTGCACATATCATTGCTGACGCTGTACTTATTCATATTTTTTTCAGGGACAGCAGAAGATGCTTTGCAGCTGCAGCAAATAAGCTGAGTCAAGGTGCCCTAGGATCACTCAAATGTGCGTGTGATCCAAGATTTGCACTCCCAAATTCTCTTTGACGTTGTAGTAGCCTGCTTGCTTCAACAGCCCCCTTCAACAAATTCCTCTTGAATACCTGCCTGGGTTAGACTAGTCCTGGCACTTTTGAATTACCTGCATAACTATCATAAGCTTATGGAGATTTCTTTTCTTTTCTTTTTTTAGCCCTTTAGTGGGGGAAGCAGCTGATGGGGGAGTTTAATCCCTTCCCCTTGTGGCCATCCCAGTCTGGATCAGGAAACACATGCTTACACACAACACATTTGATGTCGTTTAACCCTCATGCAAATCCCACTGGGGCCAGTGAAGTCACTCCCTAGAAAAAGCCTTGCAGATTACAGACTTATAGTAACTGTCCACAACAGTCACTATATTGATCTTGCCTAACCATTTAAGAGCCAAACTGCATTCAACTGAAAAAACAAAACACCAAACCGCAGGCAGGCTATAAATCTATGAAATAAATTAATAGCTCCCCCCACAAAGAATGAAATTGGGAGGGGGGTTGATTTTAACAGCAAAAAGGGAGTATTGGTGTACCTTCACTCTCCCCCTTTCTGCACCCCTTTTCTTCCAGTGGAGCAGTTGGTAATTTTAGACTGTGGACATGTTCGTCCATTTCCCCCTCTCCATAGAACTAGCATGACTGCAGGAAAGAAACAGTGTTTTCTTCTGCTGCCCAGGTGCTAAACATGTTTATATGGGAATAAGCACCATTTTGCTGTAGAAAAGGATCATCAAGTTTTAAGGTTAAATAATAAAATGAGCTTTTGTAACCATATAGATGTCAGGACAGCTCCTCCTGCCACCGCCATAGACTAAATATGTTTTTAAAAATAAAAGTGAGCAGGCAACCCTGGTGCTGACACCAAATTTGTCACTCTCCCCATCATCTGCCACACTGGCTGGTCATGTGCAGGGGGCGGGTGCACTAATGTTTGGGGTCCTGGACTTCAGCCCAAGATATTGCACTACTTTCCTCTTCCAAAGTGGTTCTCTTTGAACCAGGCTCATTTCCTCCCTGAGGACAAGAGGGTGATGCAGTGCTGCAGCTAGGGCAGTATCTCGGGTCCGGAGTCTCCCACCACCACACACAAAATGACTACCCAGAGGAGCAGATAATATAAGCCGCTGCAAACATGGGCATCCTGTAACTCACCAAGGCTGACACTGCTCGTTACAGGTTTTTAGTATTGTTCTTGGAGATGGTGGTCTGAGCACATACATGGGTACAGAGGCTCATTTGATCATTTTTACTTTTAAAAATATTTTTTCCTAGCACAAAATGGTGCTTCCTCCCACATGAACGTGGGCAGCAGAAGCAAACTCCATTTTCTTCCTGCAGTCACGATGGTGCTGATTTGAGCTTAAAATGCAAAACTGAATAGCCACGGAGCCTCTGATGATGCCAGTGACTCTGCAGGCTTCAGTTCAAGCCAGGATGAAAACCCAGAACCCACTTTGGAGTACTAGGGCTTAATCCTGAAATTTGCCACCAACGCAAAGAACAGTGTTGAAGTCAGTCATCAGTCATACTTCTGAATTTCTTTTCTTGCCTACTAGAAAATTGGTATGATGTGGTTCTGTCAAGTACTGAAGCAGCAAGAGTTTGCAACATGCAGGAAGAAACTGTTTCTTCTCAATGAACTCCTGAAGCCCAATCTGGTTCAAGTGTCAGTCTACATCTCTCCCAGTGCTTCCTCCCGTATTCTCTTTCCTGTCTTCAAGTTGTTGGAAAATGTACTCTATAGGAGGGGTATCATTTTAACTAGCTAGGGTAGTCTCTGTTCCACTTCGCCTATCTATATGCATACTGCACCAGCTGGAATGTTTCAGCACATTAAACTCAATCAGCAAGTAGTTATTTATTATTATTTATGATTAAGACATTTCAGATGCCACTTTTCAGGCCGACCTCACAAAGCAATTTATATAAACATTGTGAACCCAAATAGCATCAATAGAAGTTCTATGATAAAATTTAAAAAAACTGTTGGTCTTGAAGAAGCCGTTTCTTGTTCTTCTCCAGGCTAGACAAGATGCCCCCTGTGGTGGGTTAGGGGAGGAAGGGAGTGGAATGGTGGAGGTGCACCAAGCTGTATTTCCTTCTTCCATAAGGGCACATTTTTGACTACAGCTCCAACTCCAGGCATCCATTGGCAGAACCAAGTTCCACAGAGTTCAAGGCAGGAAAGGATTGCCAATGGCAGTATCCAGGCCCACCTGTACACTAGCGGGACCCACTGCTAGGACTATGGGGAGCTAGCAGTTCTAAAAAGCAAGTTGAATGAGGAGACACATTCATTTCTGGAATGGGATAGGTCAATGGAGCTTGCAGAAGGAAGCCTCATTGACCTGTCCCAATCTGGAAAGAAGAGTTTCTGCTTATTTCCGGAGTTCCTCTTTGAACCGCTAGCTATCTGTCGTGCAAGCAGCAGGTCTCGCCAAGCAGGAGCGCAGCAGCAATATTGGGCACTGCCCCAAATCTTCAAACTGGATCTGATACCTATGTTACAACAGGTGAAAGCCACTAGGTCTTTTGCAAGTTCAGGAAACAAAGCCTAGCATCATAGTCTGCCATGGGCAGCTGGAGGATAGAGCTAAAGGCAGCTAGGATATGCTACTATCACTAAACCAGGGCTGTTGAACCTCAGGCCCATGAAGTTCAACAGCCTTGGCCCAATCCTTTTGTTGACCACTGTTCCACTTGGTGGTTTCTGGATTTTGCACATTTTCTCCTCCATTCTAAAAGGTTGCAATTCCACTCCTAAGTTTGACTTACTGGCGATAAGACCTTTATACTAAACTATGCTGGTATTTTGGCCCCATCCATTTTGCCTTCAGTCTGATCACTGGAATACAGCCTCGTGAAAGTTTCTCCAAAATTGAATTCCACCCTTGAGCTGAAAATAAAGGTTTAACGCACCTACACTATGTTCAAAGGCAGTATGTTCAAGTATCAATTGGGGTTGAAGGGGGCTCCTGTCTGGCCATTACTGGAAAGAGGATTCTGGATTAGATGAACCTTCAGCTGATCTTGTATGTTCTTTGGTTGTTTTCTCTCTTTTCTTTAAGGCAGGGGTGAACAACATGCAGCCCTCCAGATGTTTTGGCCTACAATTCCCATCAGCCCTAGCCAGCATAGCTAATAGTGAGGGATGACGGGAGTTGTAGATCAAACATCTCGAGGGCCACATGTTGCCCACTCCTGCTTTAACAAGGAGAAATGGCTTATGCAATGGCTTTTTAGACAACTAGAGTTAAACAAAAAACTAGCCAAGGCCATCTTTTCCCTGGTTGGCAGCCCTAACCTGCAGCATTAGGGGTTTTCTTCCATAAAATTTAATGTTGTTCTAATGCTGTTTCATCACAACCAGCAACTGGAATATACTAGTATTGTATATGGGAGAAACACTGAAATCAGGCTGTACACATTCACAACAGCGATGTAATATGTCCCAACAGGGTTGCTGCTAAGCAGCCATTAAATAAACAGTTCCCAGTGGACTGCAACCCTCTCTGAAGAAATCCCAGGAGCCGTAACTATTCCGGTATAAGTTTCTAGGAGGATCCTAAACTTTCCTCTTTGTTAGTCCACTGCATAACCTTGTTCGGTGTGATGGAAGAGAAGAATGACATGATGTAAATATAGAGCCCTTTCGCTACACCAGAAATATAATCCCACTGGTTCAAAGTTGTTAACTCTTTAGGGAGAAATCAATCACGGAAAAACTACGACTTTCAGAGGTGTGGAGAAGACCCATGTTAGATATTTAAAAATTGTTTTTAGATTTTTGATACACTTTGGATCTATTCAGAATTCTTGTATCACACTGGGAATGGAGAAGAGAAGAAGCGGGCTTTTTTTTGTCCTGTTCAGAGTTGGGGGAGGGCCTTAAAAGGACATAGAAAAAACATGACCTTTTAAGTGGAATGTACCAGTGATCTTACTAAAGAATCATACCGCTTTCATCTCTTTGCCATATTGGGCTTCAGTAAAGAATGCACTGTTACATGCAAGAAAAAGATTAAGGCACCCCAGAATCACGCAAGGGCCACTAACTGGGTTCTCTTCACCTTTGTGTCGGTTTTGTTCTACTGCAGCAAATCAAAGAGGCAGAGCAGACACGGGCTAGCAAGAAAAAAAGATTGCCCCCTCTATCTACTCTATTGTAGTACGGCCTGCCGAAAACAGGATAGCTCTTCTTTGCTAGATGTGCACCCTCTGGAAGAGAAGGCACTTTACTAGTAAGATATGTAAAAGTTTGCAATATGCTGCAGAGAATAACAAAAAAAAAACCCACATTCTCTAGTCAACAGCCAACCATAAATTTGGTAAAAAATTGTTTTCGTTTTGTAATCTTGAGATGGGTATTAGCAAAGAGTCGTTCAGATCATATTACTAGTATTGCATATTTTTATAAAAGGAACATACTGTCCAGGAGCCCTTAATAGTAGTCCCTTTCTGAGGTAATCCCTTTCAACTCCCTGAGTTCTTTCTCTTCCTTAGATTCAACAGCCGAGCAGGCATTAAGTATGCTCAAGGAACAGAAGCGTCAGAGGTTTACAAGAACATTTTATTGAAACACGAATAATTAAAGCATACATTGTTAATCCCCAGTCAGTTTAAAACTCCTTTTGACTGTTTCCACTCTGCCTCTCAACTGCTTCTGAACTCTCTTTCCCTCTTCCAACTCCTTCCCAATCTTTACCGCTTTCCCTTGGGAAGGTGGGTTCTGTGGCAACGGATTGCAAGGAGATTCATCACTTATCTGGGTTACACTTACCAAAACCAGGAGCCACCACTGAGATTCAAGAAATACATCAAAGTGAAGGAGTGGGGTCAAATTCACAGTGCCTATTCAAATAACGTTGGCATTAATATGGTAATCAGGAACTTGGGAGACATCATTCTATAGAAATCAATGTAGCCTTTCATTTGAGCATCTTCCGAAGTGTTGCATGATATTTTAACTTGAACAAGGTTGGTGAGACTGGGGCTAGAGCTCTAATGGTTCTTTTTATAAAAAGAAAAATGTTGGCTTCTAGAAAAGAAAAAACTAAATTTGAAAAGAGAAATTACTTGTAACCATATATTTCACGCAAGCTCATTCCACAGAGTTCACATCTCTGGCAAGCGATACCTGCAGCTGTCAAAACCAAAGCCCCTCTAGAGAGAGAATTCAGAGCTCTAAGGTAAACATAAACAGTGGAGGAACAAGCTGCCTTTAAAAATATGGTTTCACAGTGTCTTGCCACAAGGTGTCTAATAAAGGCAACAATGTACTTTGACAATACACATAGTACAGTCCAGTGACAATGTCTAGAAAAATGTTCAGGTTTTTAAGCATCCCTAACATTTCCACATTTCAGGCTTGGTAAGAGTATGATTCTAGCCCAAATTCTAGTCTAAGAAATCATTTTTTTGTGTCAAAAAAACTGATTCTAGAGTCGACAGAAAATGGACCACAGGTAAGTGGCCTCACACACGCCTTGCACAAAAGGTTCCCAAGTTTAATCCGTATTGTCTCCAGTTTAATGTATCAGGTAGTGCAGGTGATGAAATACTGTACTTTATTGGCAAATAATCTGACTTGGGATATGCTAACTAATTTATGGACATAAAGCTATGTACCTATGATATTTATTATAAAGAGAGGTCCAACATTCCATGAATAACTTATTAGTGCTATAAATAGCTGTTTTTAATGGCATGTCAACCTTCAGTTTGTTTATCCAGCCATGGATAAAACTGGACATAAACAAGAATTGGACGTTAATAAGTTATCAGATAATGACCTTGTTTGCATCATTCAGTGGCAAATCACAGGTTAATCTGTGACTTGTGGGGAGACATACTACATGTGAGTGATTTCCAGTCTTTAGCAACAATTTATGAACACCCCATTCATAAATTGTTAATGCAATGTCTAAACCTGAACACTTTGGGTTGTTCATGGATTTAAAAAGTCCATAGCTGACCCTGGTTAACTCTTAGGGTAAGTTTGCGTCATTTAACACACAAATAACCAAAGTGTCCGGATTTGGACATCACACGAACAATGTACGAATAGAGCATTCTTAGGAATTGCTGCCAAGGTATTAACTTCCATCCCTGCAAATCATTAATTACCCGTATTTACCATGGAATGCCTCCATTACATACAAAAATCCCCATAGTGGAGGAATTCAATAAACCAGCTACAACAGTATGTATGGGTTTCCCAAAAGTATCCATTGTTCGTTTATAGGACAATTGGGATTTTATTTTATTTTTAGAATTGAAGAAAGAAAATGGTACAACTGAGGATGCTTCTTGTCTCAAAATGAAATACTTTGGTTCAAACAAAAATACGCACAATGGGCTGGATCCAGACTCAGCCATACTTAGAGATTCATTGAAATCAATGGTGTTTTCCCATGACTAACTTGCCCAATTGATTTAAATTGGTCTAGTTCAGCATGACTAAGGCTAGATTCAAACCAATATGTTGGTCCAGCTGTAATAATGGGTGTTTAAAATAGAAAAAATCTGAACAAGTGCTGTGAAAAAGACATGACCAAATGACACACTAACTATATATGTCTACTCAGAAGCAAGTTCTATGAGCTCAATGGAGCTTACTCCCAGATAAGTGGATATAGGATTGCAACCTATTTGATTTGTATCAGATCTTTCCCGTAAGAGTCAAGCAGTTAAAGCCTGCTAATTCTGCCTTACAACAAAAAGCAACAGGTTCTAGATAGGTTCGCAGTTGATTCCTTTTTCAGTAGTCAAACTATATACGTTTATATACATTGATAGCCCCACGTCTCTTTTGTTACTGCCATCTGCCCTTCCTTTCTAAAGTCACAAGTATCTCAGTAACATAGCCTAGCTAAAAATAACAAAAAATAAGTTTTAAGCATATTGGTAGCACTATATAAGCAGCAATACGTTAAAAATCATTTCCCATCCCTTACTAAGCACTAAGACAGCAGATAAGTAGCAGGCATGCTGAAGAATTCAGGAGGACAAATGAGACATTTCAACCACACAGAAGTTACCATTACCATCATCTAATGCGTTGAAAAGAAGAATTGGATGATTTCTCCCAGAAACAAAAAATAACTCGCACAGCCATCTGTGCATTCAGCTGGTGTTATTCATATGGAGCGAACTCTTAAGACAAGCCACTTGTTCTGCCTGAACTTTATTCATGTTACAGCTTCTGCCACTGACTTTTTTTCGTATACTCAACATAGAAACTCCATAGATTCAACCTAACGGATTCCTTACTTTCCCAGAGGCTGACTGATCCAAACTCCCAGTTCTTCAATAGTTTTGGCCACCAAACAGTTCATTTGTTGATGGTAGCTAGGGCAACCAGACGCAAAAGATGACAGGGCTCTAGAAGCTTTATGAGCAGAAGAGGAATTTCAGCACGGGCATGCTGCCAGAAACTCTTATACTATAGAATTCCATCTTTAGGATGGTGTCACACTTTCTCCTCTGCCCCACCTACCTTGCAGAAAACTCTTTCTTTTAGCCTTTCTACACATTTGAGTCAGCCCATGCCAAACAGGATGTACTGCCTTATATTCCAAAATGGAATGAAAAGAATCACGCCCACAGACTTTTAGACACGTTCCATGCTCTCTCCATATGGTTTCCTAGCCTTCCATTTATGGGACATCTCCAGCATAGTGAGCTGTTGCTTTAGAAATATCTCCTGCTCTGCTAGATAACTTTGCTGACTGAATGGCCAGCCATATTGTTTTGCCTGTGAAGTGCTGTCAGTTACATCTCCTGCCACTATTCCTAAAGTCCATAATGTAATCCCACATTTCCATTTAGAGATGTTCCCTTGACAGTGATGGCATCATTTTATTATCACAAGTCACTCACCTGACAGCCCCAAGAAAATTAGTATAATTCAGTGCCATTTGACAGTGAGGAATACTTAACACGCACACACACGCACATTTTTGTAAGATTTAGTTCATATTTTTGTTAAAAATGATGGTTGCAGTACAACAAGTTGACATACAGTATCAAGAAAATGCACTTAAGCTTACATGCACAAACCAATAAACAGTATTAACTGAACTTGATAGTAGAATTAAAAAAATGCAGACTATTGCAGCAGCTGACATTTGTCTAAGGTTTTTGTTTTGGTGCGCCCTTCAACAAAAAGTATGAAATATAAATGTAGTGCTCCAATCAGCCTGCCAGGTCAAGTGACACAGTTGATTACTGCCTGGATGTTTTATCACCACACAAATACCATATATATCAGGAACATTAAGACATATTGGGGGGAGGGGGGGGACCATAAGCATGTTTTGTATTTTAGAACACTCAGCAGGTTACTTCAATAGGACTTGAAGCCAGAACTATTAAATGTACGCTCAACATTCACTACCAATATGCAACCCTTTGAAACCATGTAGGATCAATTCCAGCAAGCCCCATATCTTTACCATTTTATACTGAATCTGGGGATTCAATGAGCAGTCATCTCCCTGCTCTTCCCATATGCTGTAAGCCTGTGTGTGGGAACTTTTCCTGGATAAAGGTGGTGTTGAATAGAAGCACTGGGGCAGGCTGGGGGGAATTTAAGGATTCCAGCTTCTCCTTCCATATCATGGCCTCCCATTCATCCCTTTTTAGGTGCTTGGGATTCTTATTTATGCTGAGGTCTGTTGCTAAATATCTAGTCTGACCCTGAAAGCCAAGCCACATCTAGGTTATCAGCAGAGTTTCATTCATCCAGAAGGTATAATATATAAGATAGCATGATGATTTAAGCAGAAAGTTTAAACTGGTGGGGGGCAGCAGAAGGTAGAGCACATTATTTTGCAATTAAGCAAGGAATTTAGGTCTCTCAAGATGTGCATTTAGTTCGGAATGGCAATATAAGAGCACAGATCTCTTTATTATATTCATTGATCTTTAAGTACATTTAAAAATACTGCTATGTGGTAATTCATAGACAGCTTTTGCTAGGGTTGTCAACTTTTCAACTAGCCTCTATAGCTTTACCTTTAACATAAGCATGATGTGTAGGCCATTTTGGATATGTTTTAACCCCACTATTAAGTACACATACTCTCAGGGCAGCTAAAAATCTAAAAAAAAAAAAAAGATAAAACTATAAAATCAGTTTACAACAGTAAAACACAAACAGCAGCTAGCTGCAACTATAACAACAAGAAAGTAAAAGATCTAATAAAATACAAAGGTGTGGCATTCAAAAGACAAAACTGTAAACACCAGGGGAGCTTCGTCGGGAGGACGTTTCAAAGGTGGGTTGTCATAACTAAAGAGGTCTTTTCTCCAGTCTCCCCTTGCCTAGCTTCTGAAGGCTGAAGCAGCTCGAAAGGGGCTTTGGAAGACTATTTAATGTACAGGCAGATACATGTAGAAGTTGAAAGTCCTTCAGTTGTTGAGTTTCAAGTTATACAGGGCTTTAAAAAGGTAAGCACCACATTAGCAGGTTGTAATGTATCTGCATGCCATGGAAAGCTTCACCTACTGATTTCTGCAGATCAAGTTTCAGTTAAAGACACAAGAGCAAGCCAAGCCACTTTTTCGTTATCAGTTGACAACCTGTGGTACAGGGATGAAAGCCAAATTCCACATCTAACTACCTTAGAACAGTCTTACTGAATTATTTCCTTATTTATTCATTGCATTTTTATACTGCCCAATTGCCGAGGCTCTCTGGGCAGTTCACAATTTAAATTATGTGCTCAATCCTTACTATGCTTACTCAGAAATAAGTCTCACTGATTTCAATATGATTTGCTTCCAAGTTTGCATCCCTGGGATTCCAGCTTGAACATGTCAACTCACAAAGATACAGGAATAAGGTTGCAAATCTATGTTCCTGGCAACCTCTCTTCCACATCTTACAGCTACATAATGTAATGCCTGTCTGTAGGATAAAAAAAAATCTATGATACCAAAATAAAAATGTCATAGAATGATGGTACAAGCTCACACCTTTTATCTACAACTAGACATTCGTTCTATTTGTGCTATGTTAGGAAGTTGGATATTCAGTGCTGTAGCTCAAGTTATCGATTCATCATTTCTAACATGAAAAAGTATGACCAGAAAACCGATGAAGCGAAATGGAAAGAAATCCTTTATATACTTCTAATAAAAGTAAACTTGTTTATTTCTGTAAGTTACATTCTGAACATAAGATCCACTCATCCAGTTCAAGTCAAATTTAGACAGTCAAAAGGCATCTGAGACACATCCAGACTAGCATTCCTACCCAGTTAGTATTCAAAGAGACATGGACACTGAAACTATTACTTTTGAATTCCAAAAGCAGAAGTGGCACACTGAAATCTGTTTCACACTGAAGGCAACACAAATTAAAAGACATCTTTTCAATGTCCAATCTAATTTTATTCTCATCTTAGACTCTCCTGTACTCATCTTAACACCATTCTCTCGGTCACCTGCACTATATGCTGTTTTTTCTCTGCCTCTGCTCATCAAGTGCACATGTATTGTACAAGCCCATATTGCTCCTCAGCAACCGACAGAACCTTTATCCTATTGGGGGTTTCCCAAATGCTTGAATTCAGGAATGAAGTTCAGACAGATAGAAATTATGTTTGTTTCTTTCTTCTTTTTGGCAAGGGTGGGGAGACAAGAAAAGATGGCAGCAAATACATATCAAATGGAACTAAGCCTGACTTTCAAAAATACTGTTGCAAAACACACAACATAAAACTGGATCACAGGGATCAGCACTGAAAAGCCAAGTAAGGAGACTGTCATGATGTACCAAAGAGGCAAGATGTTTTGCACAGCTTGCCAAATCCAGCCACTGGGCAACCCCGCCTTTTCTCATTATAGTCTAATTGCACTGCAGTGAGCTACTGAGATCCCAACTTTTATGACTCTCCAGATCTATGCTCCCCTAAATAGGGACACATTCTGAACAGGGTCTATAGAATTTTGAGATTGAGGCAGCACCTGAAAATGTAACCAACGTAGAAGTGGATTCATACAGTCACTGTAATTGCCTCATTGTTCAACAAATATCTATCAAACACTATTTCCAAGTTCTTGTTTCAGGCACACAGTGTGCAACCAGCGACTCAGGACAAATGAAAGCTGCAAAAGAGCCAAGGTATGATATCTCCTAAAGCCACCTGTCACCTAACTTTACTAAAAGTCTGGACTGGAGGGTCTGATGAGCACCAAGGTCAACTTGTGTCATGCGTTTTCGAATGCTAAGTAAATATGCAAAACCAAAACCCATACAGTACATTGATGGCAGGCAATTAAAAGTAGTAATCATGATCAAGGATATAGGCAAAGAAGGTGCGGGGGGAATAAAAGTCAACTGCCAGTGTAAGTGAAACACACACGTCAACACTTTACATTTAAAAAAGGAAAACCCCTTATAAAAAGATGTACTAAGACAAAGCCACAATAAGTTAGTGTTTCCATAAAACAGCATGCTGTTTTGTTCCCCATTCTATACATTATTACTGCCTGCTAAATCCTAAATATTTTGACAGCATGGTTGTATAACTGAGGTACATTAGTTTATATGTATATATATATATATATATATATTAAGCATTGTAAAAAGATTATTTTTGTCCTTCCAGTTTTTTTTCTTCATCATCTCCCAAGAAGAACAATGGAAACATTCCTAAAAGGCAGCCAATGGTCACTCCAATAGCCTTACCCTAAAAAACAAACAAACAAAAAATGGCTTGTTCAGAATTATCAACTACGGGTCAGTTCAATGCTGAAAATCCTAGTAACATCCTTTGTGTGGTTCAGGCCCAGGTTTTCAGTTTGCTGCCTCACCACCCTACACAGGAAGTAATGTTTGATGAACCTGATTTGTAATCCTTGTGCCTCCCAAAGTCTATCCAGTATGCACAATTTACATTCTTGTGAGCATCTACTTCCATTTTTTCAGAAGAACACATTCCCACAATCACAGGATAGAAATATTTAGAAACGTACATATAGTATCTACACAATTTCTAGTGCTCAGAAGTAATCTGGGTATAGGAGTTGGTATTTCCCTTGCTCATGGCCACATTTCCATTACAGCTGCCTCTTCTCAAAGTGGCAAAAGAGAGAAACAGTTGCATGCAGAGTTGGAAATATGTGACTTGTATCTATATAAACCCTTCTATGGCCATCCTATCTGCTGAAGCCAGGAGTTAAATAAATGCCCATATGCTCATAATGATCTGAGAACACTTGGTTTCTTCCAATGATGATTTCAAGTCTGTTCTGAGATGCTATTGTGCACATATGCGCAACTGCATGCGCGCGCACACACACACACACACACACACACACACGTATACTTACAAAATGTGCACTAAGACGTGTTTGCCACATGTCAGCTTGTTTGGGTGTTAGTTCAGGAATGGAGAGGCCCAACCTGGAGGCGACAGCTTCAACATAACCTGCAAGTCTTGGAGGGAGAAAAATGAATTATTTATTTATTTATTTTTGCATTTGTATGTTGCCCCATAGCCAAAGCTCTCTGGGTGGTTTACATAAGATTATGGGTGGTTTACATAAGAATTTTTTTGAGCACAAGAGTATGAAATATACAAGTTGCAGCATACTTAGGTTTTGTTGGTTGTGGAGAAGCACTGAGCAATTAAAGATTCTGTCCACAGAAAACCTATATTACCAAACCAGTACTTTGTCAAGGCAAGCCTATAAAGCTGAATAGCTAGTATTTCAATGGTGCTACATAAAATTGTTCCATGTATTTAGTAAGTACATTAATGCCCTACACTCAGCAGTAGAATCTCTTCTGTACTGCTTCTCCCACAGCAGTAATTTAGAAATGTGTTTATTACGAATTAAAGACTGGTGGTGTTTTCCAAAAATCAAAGACGTTCAACCTGGACAACTCTGCCAATAGTTCCAGACCATCACCATACCAGACTTACTGGAACAACAGCATAATAGACATACCAAAAGTTTCAATTCTTCAGCATAACTCATTTGACCTTCAGAGACATGACTGGTAAAAGTGACAACATTCATGTTCCAGAGGCCGAGGTGTTAAATGATGAGTGATTCAAATTCTCTATGCAATTTAAGACCAAATTTGCTGAGGAATATGGGCGTGAGTATTCTATTGCATTCATATCCTGCTTGCGCATTTCCTGTGGGAAGTTGGTTGGCGACTGTGTGAACAAAATGCTGCACTAGGTGGACCTTTGGTCTGATCCAGCAGAGCTCTACCTATGTAACTAAACGTTCCTGTGAAATAGCAGGTGCACAGTGAGTAACAAAGGGTTAAAGATCCTTTCCCTCACCAGGGTGCTGATCACACCATGCCCCCACCATTTACACCTTTAAAAACATTCATATAATCAGTAATTGCTTGAATGGTGTAACTTTCAACTTGCATGGAGAATGTCTGAGCCATCAAGTGCTCATAATTTTAATACCTCAATCTCTGAAATTCCCCCAGTTCACTCTATACTGGGCAGTGTTTGTCCTCTTATTTGGCACCTGCCAGGCCTCCATAGCATTGACAGTTCACATATGAGACTCCACATGAGGAAACCATGCAGCAGCCACTCTATCTCCTTATGGATAACATAGCAGCAATCCATACTCCTGGATGCATGGTTCTTTGCTTAGTGTGGTCTGTAAGACGTTTCTCCTCTGTGCTCTGGAGCATACAATTCCATTTTGGACTAATCATGGCATGTAACAATGTAGCAATTTGAGCACCAAAAGAATTTTAGGTTTTAATCTAACACAAGGTGGTTTCCATCCTTGAACAGTAGACCCCACATGACAAATCTTTCAGTTCAAAATCAGTTAATTGTAGAGATTTGGAGGAGACGGGGAGCTACTATTCAATATGCTACACCGACTTGATAGCTTTTTAGCAGACAAAGCAATAAATAAATACTATCACTAAACATAAATAATATAAGCCTCAAGCCTCATTACACACATGGAACTAGCTATTCAATTCCTTGGACTCTGATCATGTTTGCCACTTTCATACTTCCTGACTATGTCCCATTATTCCTCTTCCTATTAATGTTTGACTTCTACCTGTAAACAGCCCAGAGAGCTTCGGCTATGGGGTGAAATATAAATGTAATAAATAATAATAATAATAATAATAATAATAATAATAATAATAATATCTGCTCCAAATATAGGTTAAGTATTCAAAATGGGAGTGAACATTAAAAAGTCAATATACACAATTTAAAACCATAAAACATAAAACAGTTGTTATTTAAAACATTTTAAAGTTTTACTGTACTTTAATTTTCCCCATCAAATATTTCAGGTGAAATACTTGTGGGATTGGGACAAAACTTTAATATGGGGTACCTTTTTAGCTTTATTTACTAAATGCAAATAAAATAAACATGCTAAGTTAGATCTTTCAAGGGAAGGGGTGACCAACTTGTTCTCCAAATGTTTTGGTATATGGCTACCATCAGCTCTAGCCAGCATAGCCAATGGTGAGCGATAATAGGAATTGTAGGCCAAAACTTTTGGAGGGTCACAAGTTGCCCACCCCTGCTCTGGAGCATCTGAACATTTTCCAATGTAAACTAAAAAAAAATCTAAAAAACTAAAAAAAATGGCGCCAACACTATTATCTTTTCGGCGCCAGGTCAAAACTTTTCTTTTCTCCCAGGCATTTTAACAGCTCAAGTTGAGGTTTTGATTGACATTGTGGCCAGGCTTAACAGTTAAAATGTTTTAAAGTGTTTTAATGTCAGCTGTTTTATGTTTATGGTTTTAAATTTTGTATGTTGACTTTTTAGTGTTAAATCTTTTAATTTTTGTAAACCGCCCAGAGAGCTTCAGCTATGGGGCAGTATATAAGTAATCGTAATCATCATCATCATCATCATCATCATCATCATTTGCACTGGAAAAATTTCCCATTCAAAATTTTCTGGAAAGCATTACAAACCAAACATTTGAAAAGCCTCAAGATTTCAGATGATCAATATGAACACTTGAAAATCCTGATTTTGGGGGGGTTTACATAGGGCAAACGACATCTCTAACCTGCACCTGTGGTCAAAAGTACAGGGCTGGAAACGCATTACTTCTATGTTCTAAACAGCACCATGCCCAATATTGGCATATGATGTATTACATACTACTAGCTTTATTTTGGCCCATTTTTTTATTGACTGATGTTGCTCTCTACTAAAATTAAGTTTGAGCACTAGACAATACTTAAAGCCTACAAAAATATAATTAAAAAACTTACCCCAATCCAGCTAAGTCTGAGACAAGATTTCCCAAGGCAGCAGCTAGATATTGGAGAATCACAAACATTACATGAAGTAATCTACTAATAAAGGAATAAGAATGCATAAATGCTAAGGGCTTTATTTCTAATTACTATATTGCTCAAAACCCAAAATTCCTAAGACTATTATTTTCAGCAAAGTATATCCCAAGTTTCTAAAAAATATTCAAGGCATCTTATAAACATAAAAGAATACACAATAATAGTTATCAATAAAATAGAAAGACTAAAAAAAGCAAGAGCATATCACAATTTAAGGATGGAAAGCTACAAAATAAGACAGTCTTTGCAGCCTGTCTGAATACAAGCAGCTAAGGGGCTAGGCAAATTGGGAAGATATTCCAGATAATGTGTGCCAGAACTGAAAAAGCCCTTTTGTACCCACCTCACTGTATTTCCGACAGAGTGGGGTACCTGAAGCATGGCTTCAGAAGAAGAGCAATGTTTTTAGGCAGACTCATAAGGAGGAAGGCAATTCTTGAGATATTCTGGTCACAAGCCATTTAGGGTTTTAAAAGCCAATGAGTTGAATCCAACTGTGTTGTTCCACTGTTGGAAGCAGTTCCATCAGTGGAACTGGGAGGGAGCAACTTGCCCTCCTCCCTGCAACCCTTTGCATACCCTCAAAATCTGCTCCAGAGAGCAGGGTAACCCTACGGAGAAGTTTCTTGAGTGATGCACAAGGCTGCATGGGGGAGGAGAGAGGGAGAAAGTCCTGTCACATTCACAGATTTCTGCTAATATAATGTTAGATCAGGTCCTTCAATTGAACCCAGAAACTAACTGGCAATTTGTGCAGTTGGTATAAAGTCAATATAATATGATTTCATTAACTAGTCAGAAATCTGGCATCTTCTCCTGGTTTTGAACCAAATCAAGCTTTCAGACTCTCTTCAAGGACAGCTCCATATAGAATGCATTGCAGTTGTCAAAACTGTAGATAGGCAGAAGATACTGAGCACAGGTGAGGTTTCTCCAAAAGCATTAAATATTTGCTTCGTTGAACTTCTGGTTAAAATAACTCCACTAGTTAATGGTGTAACACAATCTATTTCTATGGGTATGTTAACCACAGAAAGCTGCTCAGATTATTGAATTAAAAATCTTTTGCTATTTTGCCTTCAAGTTCATTGTCAGCTACCCAAACATATTGGATAAAATACCTAAAATTTAAAAGAAAACTCTTTTGTTTTCTAGAACATTATATGCTACCATACTTTAATCTGAAAAGAAGGTATTTTACTAAGTGCTTTACCTACTTTAATAGCAACAATTCGGATGCCAAAGAAGTGTAAATATGTTTGCTGGGTCATTTTAGCTTAGAAAAAAATTAAGTCGAGGAAAGTATGAAAGGGGTGTCAAAATCTATGCATGAAGTGGAGAAAACAGATAGGGATAAGTTTCTCTTCTCTCAGAATACAAAACCTGGGGCCATCTAACAAGCCTGTAAAGTGGACCATTCCGGACAGATAGAATGATGTACTTCTTAACAAAGCCCATAGTTAAATGATGGAATTCACTACCACAAGATGTAGTGATGGCTACTAACTTGGGTGGCATTAAAGGAGGATTAAACAAATTCATTGAGGATAAGGCAATCTACAGCTACAAGTCATGATAGCTATATATTATCTCTAGTTCTACTCAAAGCCAGCATGCTTTTGAACACAAGTGGGGGGATGCTATTGCATTCATGTCCTGATTCTGGGCTTCCCCAAAGGCATCTGGTCGGCCACTGTGGGAACAGAATGTTGGACTAGGCAGACCTCAGTACTGATCCAGCACAACTCTTCGAGGTGAAAGCTAGGTCACCATTACTTTTCTTCACAGTAAACCTTCCTCTAAGGTTCAAATTACACAGCAGGTACAGTTTGTTTTATTTAGAGAATTTATACCCCTCCTTTCTATTTCTCAAGAAATGTTCAAGGCAACTTACAACATGACTGGGTTCAGACGATTGCAGCGGGGAAAGCAACCATCATGCCTGCTCCACATGTGTGCAACTGCCATTTGCATTATTCCACTTAATGCAGCGTGGGTTGGCATGTCATCCAAACCTAGTATGTAGCGGGGTGGATGTCATAGACACCCTACAACCACAAAATGCAGTAGAGGTTGTAGGGTGGGTATGAAACCCCAGCTGTGCTGTGCACTGGCTTTGAATGACACATCAATGGTGGTCGCGTGGGAAGCAGCCATGATGGTCAGACACAACATGCCCCAGGCTGCTTTCAGTTTAAAAAGAGTCATGGGGCACTGTTTAACATACCATTTCACTCAAAGAACTGACAGTTTCCATCTGGCACTACTAATAACAAACATTTGCTTTCCTCAAGCACCAGTAGCAGTTTGTTATCTATTCCCTTGTGCACACAGATTTCATGATGGATTTATGAACAACTACAGCAAAACCCACATAGTCAAAGGACATAGATTACTTGCCTGCCATAGTAGAAATCCCAAGCACAATTCCTATTGATAGTTCTATTTGTGTGCCCTAAAAATAATTAAGAGTATTTTAACAGAAAGCTTCATTACTAGCTATACAGTAACAAAGACAACATTATTGGTGTTGTTTATATATATAAAATGAAGACGTTAGGGACAACAGACTTTTCTCCTGGAAAACCCCAAAAGGTAGCATGCACAGCATTACATCTAAAGAGTGGTGTGTTAAGACAGAAGTGAAAATAAATAAAAGCCTTCCTGAAACCATTATATATTATTATAAAAAGATAAATATAACCCAAGACAACCCAAGTTTGATAACAAAGTGTTACATGACTTACCGCAGCAATCATGATTGCATTATCAAAAAATCCAAAACCTACAAAAGGTACTGCATTGTGGAAGAACACTAGAAGAAAACAGAGAGATGTGTAAGAACTGCTTTTACAGGTTTGCAATTTACATATGCAAACCACAGCTTAATTCTCTGATTTCCCCATCTACGAAATTATTTGAAGAAGCCTCGATGTGAACTGGGATATGTTTAAGATCACAGGAATGAACATGGATTTTCTTCTGAATATAATTCAGCAAATAGATTGCTCTTCATGTTATCCTGTACAAAACAAACTCCAGCCATGTCTGTGAAGTGCACTACAAACACAGAAATGGCTTCTGCAGCAGATGTGCGGGTGGAAGCTATCTACATGTACAAATCAACCACAATCACAAATGTTTGAGTGGAATAGGTCCTTCCTCTCATGGTCCCATTCCATTTCTGCTCCTTCACTCCACTCTATCTCACTGATAAAGAATTGCTTTTGTATAGAAAGCCACTTTATGAAATCTAATGACTGCTGTAACTGATTCATAATTTGGGGGAAAGGGGAAGGAAAGAAGAAGAGTTTTAGAATATCCTGATTAGAATGGCCCACTTTGTCCAGTATATTCAACTCCATGTCTTTAGAGCTGTCTTCCACACAGTTAAAGCTGCAGTCCTATGATTCCTGTGAGGACACTATGGCTCAATTCGGACGACACAATAAACAACTGGTGTGAGGGAAACAATCGTCAGGTTTTTTTACTATTGTGTCATCCGAATGCTGCCATAGTCAACTCAGCGCTGATCCTCATCCACACCACAGTTGATTATTTATTACCATGTTGTGTGGGGAATGCCCCCTAGGGTTAGTGTGAGGGTTAGGGTTAGTCAACCCACCATTGACTATCGTGTTGTCCGAATTGAGCCTATAAGGGACTTCGGACCTTCCACCCCTGATGAAGACCCCAAAGGGTACTTATTATCCCTCCCATTAGTGTAAACGGGGGGGGGGGGGGAATATAAGGCAGAACATGGAGGATCCCCACCCCTCACTCATAGAAAATACAGGTATTATTATTATTATTTACAATTTAGACACTTAGAACACAATACTGTGCACATTTAGATAGTAAAAGTCCTACAACTCCCAGTATGCTCCAGCCAGCAATGCTGGCTCAGGCATGCTGGGAGTTGTAGGAGTTTCTCTCTCTCTAAACATGTATAGGATTGTGCCCTTAAGAACTTACCATGTTTCAGCTGTCCAGTGGATGGTGGTGCAACCTCCAATTTCTCTAGATAAGTAAAAACAATTGAACAAAAATATCAACACATACATATCTGAATAGTTTACAATTTAATGTATAGGAGGTGAAATACTAATTTCCCACAAAATTTAGTCATTTTCATATTGTGCTTTGAAAAGCTACTGCATAAAAACCTGCAGCTAGGCAACCCACTTAGACTTCTGTAACAAGTATTAATCTATGTTTTAATTGTTCTGCTAAATCATGCTAGTAGTAGTACTATTCACACTAGTAGCAATATCTATCTCTTATGCATATTAACAAAGCAACATTTCACAAAATGTTCACTAATTCTTGTACTTGATCTTTTGAGATTGAAAAACTCTTAACAGAGGTCCATACTCACCATTCCCACACCTAATTCATCTTGAAAAACTCACTCTTTAGTCACAGAGTACTCGAAGTTAATTTCATTACTTTTATTAAAATGCCACAATTTAAGTTACTCCATGGTGTTTAACCTATTTAGGGCACAATCCTATGCATGTTTAGGATGCTTGTTGGGAGTTGTAGGGCTTTTTTTGTCTAAGGATGCACAGAATTGCAACCTTAAAAAACTTACCATACTAAAAGCATGGCTAAGATGTAGACTGTCCAGATAAAAAGACCATTTATTATCCATACGTGATCTCGATAAAATCCATCCCAAGTCAGGGAAGGCAGAACTGTATGGGTCATGAGCTGGAGCTTTAAACAACACCCAATACCACAAAAATAGTTTAGGCTGCTTATATGTAGACATCTGTAACATTTGTTAGTGGTATTACTTGCTTTCCTGCCAAATGTCCAGAAAATTCTTCAAGCAATGCTCCGCAACTTAGATATGGTTAATTTTATTTACAGTGGAGTGTAATTATATCAGATTATAGGGCTTACTTAACTAATAATAATAATAAATTTATTTCTTACCCGCCTCTCCGTTTGGATTGAGGCGGGGAACAACAGTAAATATAAAATATGATAAAATACATAAAACTGATTTTAAAATATGGTGCACATTATTAAAATAGCAAACTAGTAACCTACTGCTGCATTGTGAGTAAATTAAAACATTAAACCACCATTATAAAAAGGAAATTGCAGCCTATGAACACACACAAAGCATTTTCAAATAATCAAAAAGCAGGAACTGGTATTCCAACATTAGAAAATGTTTTTTTCTTACAACTCAACAGTTTTTAAAGCAGTAATAGTAACTGTTTGAAAAAGAGTTGTGATTAGTATGGATTTAATGGGTGGCACAAGTGAGCTCGAAGTCACATTGTACTCACAGTACACTCAGTATCATGTAGTTGATAAAGGCTTGGCTTGACTTGGGAAGACAGTTACCAGGTGCCCTAGGGCCAGTTAGTATATCTCAGCCTAACCTACATCACAGACACAGGGTTGTTGTGGGTACCCCGTATATTCCTCCCTGAGATCCATGGTGGAAAAACTGGATATAGATGTGATACAACACAAAAAAGTTTTTCTAGTCCAAAACCACAAAGCACAAACCATGATGGAGGAAGGGCTGCATTTTATAAACAGTTATGATAGAAAGACAACTTGCTTTAAACAGATTAGCCTATGTATACAGACTGAAGGATCGTCTTACCTTAAGTTAGTTTTTGTGCGTCAGATCCATCAATTCAGAACACAGTATATACAGTAGGTAGTTTCTCTCCAACCTGCCTGTCAAGGCAAAGCCAGCAAGTCACTTGCCAAGATACTATCAGGACAGTGAGAGTTTTAAATACACTACATTGAACAAAATATATTCCTGTCTGCATTAAAGAAGCAGCATTTATTCAAGAATCCATAAAAACAAATTGTACTATGTTGCAGAGGACATCTGGACTGGTGGATAAGATGCACAGAAACCAGATCAGGTTAATTTCAGCAATTTATTGATTGAATAGATTTGTATACCGCCCAACTGGCAAGTGACCTCAGGCTGGTTTACAATCATCAAATTGATTGACAGGCGATATTACAATTACAGTATGAGAACTAGTTAAAGTTTTACCCAAATGGCGAGTCTTGTTTCCCGGTTTTTCCACAAATAGCTCTGTAGTTAAAGCAAACAGTCTATATTCAGTGAACATCTATTGAGTCTCAAATGCTTAGTTTCCATTTTTCCTGTTGAGAGTTTTAGAAACAAGAAGAACTTTGTCTGTGCTTTGTATTGTACTTCATTCAGATGTATCCATTTAACCTTCTGCCATTTTCTGGCCAAAGGTCCCCGAACCCAAGCTGCTATTCGCTCTTAACACCTCATAGGGTAAATAGCAGGTTAGTTATTATCCATGCATAGAAGAGAAATCTTGGGTGTTCAGATAACATTCTGGCTGGAAACACCTAAAAGGGGGGAAATGAAGCCAACGCAAAATAAATGTATTACTTCATACTAAATGTTGGTGAGTATTTTTTATTGTTTATGTATATTTTGTTTTGCTTTAATATCTGTACTTAATTTATGGTAGCACACTTTTTCCAATAAATTTATAGTGTGTTTGGAAAAAGTATCCATTCCCAGACCAGCTGAATCCATGCATTATTAATCACCCTCGAGGCACCACATAAATAATTAGAATGGAACGTATCCATAACCATGTCAGGACATTTCCAGTTGACATACCAGCACTTCAGCCACTTCATCCATGTATGAGATCAGGTGTTAATATTTTAGTAACAATCTGAACTAACCTAGCTTTACCACTCCATTGTTATGTAGAATGAATGATATGATAACTCCCTTCCAGACTCTGAATAGGAGATTAGAAAGACACAAAGCCAGCATTGTTGTTCAGGAACTTCCTGTTTTCAGGGTCAATTTGAACTTTGTCTATAATACATCCCTACATGTATACTCCTTTCACAGGGTATCATGCTTCATAGAACCAAGCTACATGCTATGTTAGTAACATGGTTGAATGCTTAGAACCAGGCACACCTTTAACATCTGCTCCTTCCCCTGCCATTCCCTTCTCTATATAAGGGATGCATGACAATTGTGTTGCAGTTTGAAAACAGCAGAACATGTCCTGCTTGCAACCACAACCACACTTGCAATTTTGAGCAATGATCTCATATTCTCGAGCCTGCAAACACATTCGCAAAATGCACCCTTTTTGAAAAATGTGCACCATTCAATAATATTCCCAAAAGGAGTAATATTCCCAAAAAGAATAAAACATAAATAATAAAAAGCTAAATGACAAAAAAGAAAACCAGCATAAAACAGTTACTAGGATTAAAATTGTATTTTAAAAATTTAGAAAAATAAAGAAGTCTTTGCCTAGTACTGAAATGTCAAGAAGGTAAGCAATCCTCTTTGAAGAGAGCACTCTGCAACTGGGGTGCCACCACAAAGAAGCCCTCGCTTTGGTAGCCACTCATTTCAAATGGCAGGGGCACCTGCAGGAGGCTGTCCACTGAAGGTTTCAATGCACAGGTAGGTACAATTGGGGACAGGCGGTCCTTCAAGTATCCTTAAATTGCTCTTCCTTAATGTGTTTGCTGTCAGCAATGATTCCGCTGCATAAATTAGATTGGCACTGACTGAATTACTTCTGTCATTGAATTAGCAACTACTATCTGATGACTACAAATAACTGTTTCTAATGTTAAAAAGCCAAAAGCTAGTTTTTCAGCTATTCCGTTTCAGAGTTTGATGCTCTCCTTTCAAAAATATGTGACATTACAAATATGTTACATAATATAAAAGTGCTATTCAAAATATGTAACTTGGAGTGCCTTGTCAGAACTCGGAGCCAATTTTTTAATCATATTACTAAGGCATACACTACAGACATTTTCATTTAAGGGACTAGCTTTTTTTTTTTTTTTTTGGCCCTAGTGCAACTCTTTAATATACAAATAACCAAGAGACAACTATTTTGACAAAAGTATAAAAGAATCCAATTAAGAAAATAAAAACTATGTCAGCCAAGAGGAGTGGCAGGCAGACCTAGAAACTTGTGTGGCAAGATCCTATTGAAATTAGACAAATTATTAAGCATCTTGGTATTTAGATAAGTAAATGCCCGCTTATTGGGGAAAGCTCTGCAAAATAATCAATACCTTCTGGATTAAAACTGAGTTCACTGAAGAAAAAGATCGAATACACTTGATCAGATATTTGCTCTGAAAGTCTGTTAACACCTTCAGACATCAAAAAGATAATTAGGACACAGAAAATATTATGCATAACTTAACAGAGAAACAAGGTATGCCATATTACATTATTTGTTTGAACACATCGACACTCAAGGCACTGCTAGAACGTTGTGCTTTTCTCGAGATTCTCTATAAAATATTGACTGCATTATTGATTTACCAACCTATTACCATTTTTATTTGTCTGTAAGGTACAGCCGTTTCTAAACCCTGGATATCTTTTTTCAGTGTGGAACTACAATTGCTTCCAGACAAAGGGCTCCTATCGCTAACTATCAAAAGGCATTATGCAGCTATACTGTCTTTTCTTCCTTAGTGGATATTTTCTGGTAAGAAAAAAGATGGAGGAAACAGTTGAAAAACATAGGAGTGCTACAAATTGAAGATGACATTGTCTGGACACACACATACACACAGAGTAACATATTATGAATGAGGCAATGTGACTGCACAATACACACCTCATCTGGAAACACCCATATGCTTTTTCATACTTCAGGAAGCAACCTCTGGATTTCTAACCACCAAATTGGTAGCAACTAAAAATGTGGTAATAATAAAGTATATATAAATTGGGGTATCTTTTCTCCTATGCTAAAAAATATACATTGCTTACATTTAAATAAATTACTAGTTCAATAAAAATATAGACGTCAACCACATATGTATCATGGCTCCACATACCATCACAAAGGAAACAATATTGACATTTAGGCACAATTCAGACAAACACCAAACTATGGCTTGGAGCTAAATGTATGAGCCTTAGACATGCACACTATCCCTCCCTTGTTAACAGCAAACCAACTTTTCATTACATCCAAATGGTTTGCATTTTTGTACAGCAAGCATCGCTAGTCTGTTTGGAGATCAAGCAGGACTCTTCTCATGTTCATGGTCAAGCTATGATTTGCCGTTACACCTGAACTCAGCCTGACAACTGTTACCCAGAGGACTTTCTCTTCTGCCGCTCCCAGACTGTGGAATGGCCTGCCGGGAGAGATTTGCCAACTTAACAGTCTTCCAGAATTTAAGAAAGCTATAAAGACTGATCTCTTCCGGCAGGCCTACCCAGTCGAATTTTAAGAGTTTTATTGGTATTTTATTGGTATTTATATGTTTTTAATCAGTTCTATGTATTTTATATCATTTGTTTTTAATGTCATTCCCCGCCTCGATCCAGAGGGAGAGGCGAGTAAGAAATAAATTTATTATTATTATTAGAGTTAGACAAATGATGCCAGTATTTCAGTTTTCTAAATTCAACCTTTTCCAGCATATTAGAGAAAGTCAGTATATTACAGGTTTTATCAGAACATGCATCATTTTAATGAAGTAATTTGTAAGCCAGCAGAACTGGCACATATCCTCAAATAAAAACCCAAACACCTTTGACTCAAGTGGGACTAAACTAATTTAAAATGCAATTATATCCTTCAGAATTTATCCATGAATATTCCAGCGTATTCGTGTGGATTTAAGATCCCAGGCAATTATGGTAATTTTTAATCTCTCTTTAAGGGCACAAGCATCTCATCTCCTCCAAAACCTGTTGTGATCATGGATTGATGAAAATGGAAATGACCATAGCGATTTCTATTAGAGAAACATGCCATGTTATTTAAACAAAGTAGAGGTCAGCATGTTTATATGGATATTTTTTTATGAAGCAAATACATCTAAGCCATATAGCACCACACACTAGATTATGGTTCAAGCAGCATCTACTCAAGTCATGCATGCTTATGTAGCAAGTAGAGAAGATTACTGTACCCCAGGTACTAGGTGGCTCTGGTGGTGCTACCTGCTTCATTGGCATCTCAAACGGTACCAGTGGTTTAGGAAATCTGGATGCTAAAAGTTTTTCAAACATAAGAAATAAGTCATACAAGTTTACCTTCCAGTACCCAGGGTACTTAAGATTTGCATATCAGTATTTATATAATTAATTAAACCATATAATGTGCAGTACAATCCTATGTATGTTCAGTCAGCGAGACCCACTGAATTAATGGGGCTTTCTCCCATATAAGTACACATTCTCAGATTATTTTAAAGTTTAACGCTTTAATCTTTTGTAAACCACCCAGAGAGCTTCGGCTATGGGGCGGTATATAAATGGAATAAATAAATAAATAAATAAATGGCATTATTTGTAGCCCCAAAAGGAGAAAACAGCTTGGGGTGCATGAAATTTGGAGCAGAGAAGAGATTACGCACCACCAACCCACCACTTCTCTCCTCCAAATTCCAAAGCAGCAAGCTCTGGTACATGCTCTTATAATGCTTAGTTCAGGGGTCCCCAACCTTTTTGGAAATTTGAGATTATGCTGTGGGCACCACTACAAAATGCCTGAATAGTGGATCACCACTTTGAAGTCTACCTGTTGCGCCTATGGATCTTATGCTGTTTCTTATTCAGCAAAAAAATGTTTTTTTGTCTATTGGACTCCACAATGTCTCTTTAATTAGGGAATTTTCTAATTTGGCTAATTGCTGGTGGTGCAATACAGCTAATATTTCTTTTAAATTTATGTTTTGGCATGTCCAGTAGTTGCTTCTTTTGGAGGGGGGGGAGGTCATTACAGAGAAAATTTTGTGCTGGAACAGTCTTTAATATTCACTAATATACAAGCTTTTTAAAATTATTTACCTGCTTCATGGATTCGCTGCACTCTTTTGACAGCTAAAAGACTGGTATTACAACATGGGATGGATAAACACTCACCTTGTGCAATGCAATGGATTAAGGACCTTACAACACTATCAATATTTGAACAGGTGTCATATAGATGCCACCTTCAAATGGATACTTATTTGGATATTTGGTCCACTTTTGTTGAACCCCATGTATGTGCTAGAAGGTTGTATAAAATTCATACAAATCTGTGTGTGTATGTTAAAAATGGAAAATAACATAAAAGTAAAAATGTTTAAAAACGGGCATCTGTGAGCACCATGCTGGGCATCCATTCTCAGGTGCATTGGGTACCTCTGGTCTAGTTACTCCATGCCTAAACATATTATGAAGATAGTGTAGTTTGTTTTCCTATACCCTCTCCTTGTATACTCTTTAAAATAATATTTTAACCAATCACTCATGGAAGTAAACAAGCATCTTTGTGTTCTTCTTACTGTGTTGTCAAAGACTCATGGTTGTTTTTTTAATGAATTTGTGCATTTGGGATGGTGTAATCCAGAAAATCTAGAGCAGGAAAAGTGGACAAGGGGGAATCAAGCAAGTAAATATTTCCTAGGCAACATCAAAGCATATTTTTGTAAAGTATGAAAAGAGTATAGACAGCGCACATCAGTTGAGATAATGTGCCTCAGATTGGTACAAACGCTTGCTGAACTACTAATGCAAGATCTCAGTGAACTTCCCCCCTGCTTACTGTTCCTTTGATCTGAGCACAGTGTAATTTCCTCAAGGTGCATTAATTGCTTTTCAACACATAATCTCCACTTTTGCATCTTTACAAGTAATCTGACCAGCACTTAAAAGTTTTACTCATTACATAATCCACGATAGATGGTAACTGGTCAAGGAGCATGTTTTATCTTGGGCAACCTTGCATACATGCCTACCTGTTACTAGCCCACAGAAGTATGTGCTTACATGACTGTCTATGTTTGTTAACATTTGATGTCTAAAACTGAGAAGACTCAAGAGCTTCCCTACTTAGCGGTCATATTAGGAAAGCATTTATAAACCTAATTTAGGTGTTCAATTAATTCCTATAATTTTTCATGTTTCTTGAGTGAGGCTCAATCCCTCCCCCACCCCTTCCAACTTGCCTTGTAGGTTGTGTATGCTTAGTACCACAGTAAAAGGTAACTCCTCTCATGGATGGTTTAACTGGTTTTCCTGCACATTTGCAGAGGGTTGGATTAGATGACCTTTGTGGCCCTAATTCTATGAACCTTCTATCAAGACTAACTGGATACCTTCATTGTTACCATGTGTACAGGAATCTACAAACATGATTGCCAAGTGGCTAGCAACAACCATAAATCTCTTTTTGGCAACTGCCTGCACCTGGAAGCCCAGTGCAAAGTGAGAGGACCCTCCCCTGTACCCAAGTACTCCCTGGGGGAGAACTCTTCACTTACATGAGAGATAGAATGTGCAGAGAACTCAAAGTAGAGCTCTGTCTTGCTTCTCACCAAGCTTTCAAGAAACTCAGAATCAGCAAGGAACTCTGATTTGGAGCACCCCCACAAATACTATATCCTGAAGAGCTCCCGGAATGGGAGGGGTCTGGGGTAACAACAAGTAATGGATGACTAGTCATATTTTGTAGCTCTCTCCATCTGTACCATACAGATATGCATCCCATAAGGAGCATGTGCCAACATTCACAAGTTGGAATAAGGAATCAGATTTTGCAACTTCCCTGTACATTCTAAAATTAACAAATTATTTTTCAAACCAGTATGTGTGACTCAAGTTCTCCCAAACATTAAGTAACGAAGTCATGTAATTTCAGGTAGGATTGTATTTAGTATTTAATTCTCTCCTTTTAATCTAGCATAATTGGCATCACTATAAGAAGGTAATTACTGCAACTTTTTAATAATATAAAGAACTATACATATGTCTAGTGATATTTTGAATAAGGCACTACTGCCAACAACAACAACAAAAAGACAATATACTATTGCGAAATTAAGAGGTTTGTTAGTTGTATAATCAAAATTCTAGTTGAGTCATTGTCATGTCATTCCCAAAATAGCAGGACTTTCATGAAACTGCAACTGTTCCCATTTTTCATGCTCAGAATAAGTGTTATTTAAGTTTCTTTCCGGGCTAATCTAAATTAGAAATCTTTATTTTGCTACTCTTTAGTTATTTTGAGAGAAAATTAATGATTTTATGGAAATGGCTTTGCAGCTTTACACATGCTGGCTAGCAGTAATTATATCCTACTTTAATCCCTCCATGCAAATGAGTTCAGAGAGATATGAACACACCACAAAACTAAAGCACAGAATATTTAGCCAATATCTGTCAGATAATAACAAATTTCAAAAAGGGTAAAAAACAAACCCTAAGGTAAACACTGCCAGCAACGCCCATCCCTCAGCAATTCGCTGGGTTATTGTGATGTCACAGAAAACTGGAAGTTCAGCTGCCAATGTTTTAGCTTTATTTAACTGTAATGCTTAGGCTTCCACATATCCCACTAACCAGGGCCAGTTACCTCAGGCCTCTGGGGGTACTGGCCCTGTATGGTGCCCTTGCGCCACATAGATTTGTACTTCAGAAGTCTCTTACTAGCTCAAACAGCTCAAATATTAAAAACAGAAGTCCCTTATGAGCAGGAGAAAATTCCACTGCTTCTTACCTCTCCACACCCGCATAAATGACAGAAGTCCCTGCTTCTTTCCCATGTCCTCTGACATGCCAGAGGACATGGGAAGGGGTACTAGTGAACAGTTGGCTGATACTCTAAGACAACACTTGTGGACCCCCAAAAATGAACACTGAGATTATAAACATGTCCCCATGAAAGAAGACCAGTGATTTCATGGCAAGAGAGATGTAGAATTGAGACAGAGTTTGACATTTTCCATTAGAAGGAAACTGACGTTGGCTCTCTTGGCCAGGATCCAATAAAGACAGCCTGAAGAAACCCCTGGGGGAACCAAAAAAATACTAAAAGCAAATATCAAAATGAAAAGCTCTCTACAAAGGCCATTACTGAGTTCCAGCTGTGCAACATAGGTGCTGGAAGGAGGGGGGCAGGCAGTACACAAGCCTGGCTTATAAATATAAATCAGGAATATTCTTTTCTTTCCTTTTTTTAAGATTCAAGAAGAATATAATTTATAATTGAGATTTTGGACTTTCTAGGAGAGCTTAAATTATTTCAAACCTTTAGTTACAAATCTAGTAAGTAACAACTTAAGAGATTCACAAGGCACAACAAAGTATAAATAAAGCTATCATGTAATTCATTTATTTACACATACATGTATATGAAAATGGGAAAATACCTTCCATTAAATATACCTCTGAGGCCAAACAATACCAATACTAGTTTGTTATTAAAATGTTTTTCCTATTGTCTGGAACTACTAAACTATAGACCATGCAGGGTGCCCTTTTCAAGGACATATTTACATAGATCAAAGTCAAATGGAAGCTAGTTTCTAAATCGGTAGAGTGACCTCAGACTTTAGCTATAAAAGCTTGCTGCTAATAACTTATAACAGATTAAGAAAGCAAAGTTGCAGATTTAGCATTTGATTATTTTTCCACTTGAAAAGCTGAAATAGCTAGAGAATTGCTATTTTAATCTATCAGATTGCTTTGGGTTTATAAGCTGGCAGACAGCTGTCCAACTACAAGTTTGGGGGAAAAACAGGTGAAAAATCAATGTGAAAGATAACCTTAAGTGATCCTTAGAACCATTTAAAATTCATGTACAACCACATACATGCATGCATATTGGAATTCATAACAGCTGCAGACATCACTCTCATTCACTATTGAAAATGGACATTGTTCACTGAATGGACATTGTTCACACTATGATACAAGTCTTGTATATAAAGCTATGTTCCAAAACAAACCATTTGATGCACTACTTCAGTGTGATAGAACGTCCTGACATTGCAAATGGTTAATCGTACTGTGCTAATTTAGATACACTATAAACTGGCACCCCGGCTGTGGAATGAGCTCCCTAGAGAGGCTCACCTGGCACCCAGATTATACACTTTTAGACGCCAGTATTTTAACAGTTCATCAGTTTAATTTTTAACTTTGCTGTTTAAAATATGTATTTTAAATCTGTATTAATTTTTGCATTGCTGCTTGGTTTTATCCTGCTTATGCTCTTATATTGTATTTCTATGCTATGTTTTTATACTGTTGTTTTATATTTTGAATATTTGTCTCAGTTTTAATTTTTGTAAACCACCTACCCAGAGAGCTTCAGCTATTGGGCAGTATAAAAATGCAATAAATAAATAAATAAATCTGTGTGGGTAACTGCAAGATCTGCAGAAGTTCCAAGCGTTCGAAGGTTTTCTTCAATTTCTTCCTAGTTTAACTCTGCCTTCACTTATTTTATGGATTGATTTGATTTGTACCCCACCTATCAAGAAAAATGGCATGTGAGCTGAGGCACTTTCCTCGCTTTCTCTATGCCTTCTTATGTTGAATTATATACATAAACATTCTAAGTAGGGATCTGTTCTCATGCACTATGTCAAGTGTTATGTTAGTGATGCTGCTATATAATAAAATAAACATTCAATAGGTTATATCATGATGTAGACCAAAGTTGAGTAATAAAAATCTTATGTTATCTTCTAAAAAGAGTTCTTTCATCCAAACAATTAACTGAAGAGGTCAACATAAGATGTAGTCTCAATCAAGTATGATCTCTTATTTCAATTATACTGCTTCATTTCTTTGTAAATATGCAAAGTAAAAATAAGTGTCTAAGTTCATACTTCACCCTCCACCCCAATGGTCAAGGCATTTACAGATTAATAGTTTTGCATGCAGAAGATATATTGAAATAGTGCAGCTGTCTTCTGTTAGTCTCACAAAGAATCAAAGTAGCATTCAGCACAGAGAATCTAAGCAACAAGTGAGGTATAGTCCAAAGTAGTGACTGTAGCACTGAACACTGAGTTATCTCCCCTTTCCATTTTAGTACTTCACTTCAGTGTTACAGTCATTGAAAGATGCTGCCTTTTAGATGCAGTCTCAGAAATATGAGCAGATAGATCTAATCAGTTAAATTGAGGGCATGCGACCAACATTGGCAATGGAAAATGTCAATGCTGTTGTAACATGTAAAAAGGGTGGTTTTTTTCCATTCCCCCTCCTGCAAGATTGTCACATGGCTATGCTTGCTTCACTGCTGCTATAGACTGTAAATATGCTGTCATGAATATACTTTAATACCTAATTTAAATTAATGGACCAACTTTGTAAATACACCACAGTTCCATCAAGCCAAATGTCACTGCTTAAATATCAGAAGGTGAAGTATCTCGCATCTTAATTTATCATAACTGCACTCCTAGTTAGAAAGTTCAGCCTGAACATCAGGTACACACTGCAAGCTAACAGGATGGCAGGAATTTGGGTCACACACATACTCACAGAATATGAATAGTATGCACGAAGTCTACTTTATTAGTAACAACCCACAACTGGGTCCCAAAATATTGAAGACAACTGGCTCAGGGCACTGGGAGTTAATTTTGAGAGTTTTTACACTTCCAAAAATCTTTTTCTTCTTATTATTAGTAAATACCCTTAAGAGGAGCCAACCAGATTAGGAGTTAAGAATTTACTTGCACAGTCATTTGGCACAATCATAACTGTAACAGGACATGTGCATATGAGATCATGCATGTTATCACCCAATGTGTGGAAGTCAGTCCAGCGCAAATGCTACCATGTGTGGGATTTTGCTTTAAGCACACCTTGCCAAATGCTGGAAAAGCAAATGGCCAGCTAAAAACAACATCTGCATGTGGTGGTTGATACATGCAACCAGCCACTATGGGCTATACAGCATAGGCCCAATATTTTGTTTTGATTCCCTACCATCACCAAGAGAGAACTGCCAGGGCCCATGTCAGATAGCCACACCCTCTGACCAAGAAGTCTTCCCCTGACTCCTTGAACTTAAAGATTGGGGTGGCGAGGTTGGCCATGGGCAGTGTTATATCGGGCACATCTGGGCATGTGCCCTGGATCTTTAGCGCTGCCCCAATTGCCATCATCTGCCTTAATGTAAGTCTGCTTCTTCCCTATAAGCCAGTAGCCTTGCAGTTACTAGGAGTCCTTAAGATTCACTCCCTTAGCAGACCAATAGAGTGTAGCATGAAGGCACCTCACCCCTGTCTTTGAAAAAAGTGGATTCACATGGTTGCAGAGGAAGGAATCTGAGGTTGTTGTTTTAGTTACCATTAGCCAGCAATAGGAAGGACCCTAGTTCAGTGGTAGACCACATGCTCAGCGTGCAGGTGATCCAGGGTCAATCCAGTTTCTCTGGTTTGAATTCTGCCTGAAACCCCAGAAAGCTGCTGCCAGTCAGTGTCAACAATACTGACCAAGGGTCTAACTCAGTATAAGACAACTTCCTATGTTTATTTATTACACTCATATCCTGCTTTCTTCCTCCCTAAAGAACCCAGGCGGTGTACATAAGTCTACTCCTCCTTCTTTTTACCCTCACAACAACAACCCTATGAGGTAGGTTAGGCTGAGTCTGTAACTGGCCCAAAGTCATCCAGTGAGTTTCCATGGCAAAGTGGGGACTAGAACCCAGATCTCCCAACTCCCAGGCCAACATTCTAACCACTACATCACATTGGCTGTATGTTCCTATGAATGGAAAGCTTAAAAAATAGGTGTTACTATTTTGGTGGGAGTGAGATAAATACTACTCACTTATATAATTCAATGTATGTCTACTCACAAGGAAGTCCTGTTATGTTCAATGGAGCTTACTCTGAGGAAAATGTAAATAGTATTCCAGGACAAGTTACTTTTCCAGGGTGTTTGTAGCCTGATCTTCTGCATGTTTACTCAGAAATAAGTCCTGAGTTGTCACTGTGTTAACAATAGAAGAAGAAGAAGAAGAAGAAGAAGAAGAAGAATGTGGCAGTGTAGATCCAATTCCAATCCAGTGAACTGATTACTCTTTCAGCCCAATCCTATGCATATTTGAGATTTTTTTTTACATAGATTCTAGCTTCAGCGGGGAAGGAAAGGCACCTAGTATATGGCTCAGAGTTTCTTCATAACTTAGCTATTGTTTAAAAACAGAACCCTTGGCTGAATTCTTATGAAGTTTGACACAAATTAAATTATAGGGAGGATGAGACAATGAAACCTTGCACATAACAAAGAGCAGGAAGAAGAGAGTTGCATGACACAAAACTAAATCAAGCTTTTATGGAGAGGTGCTGAAAGACAGAAGAATATGGAGGGGCTGTTGTGTGGAGGGGAACAGAATACGGAAGGGTTGTAAGTGCTCAGTGGTGAGAGAAAAGCATTCTGCCTATGCACAGAAGCACTCTATCTTTCAATGCTAATACTGGTGAAATGGAAATGATTTACTAGAATTCTAAATTTGCATGCATGTTTGCATTGAATTCAGGCAATGTCTGCAGCCTAAGCAGAATCAAGCAGACTGTCTTGAAATAGCGTGTTTTGGTTTAGTTTCTTTAAATGGTGCAGGAGAGGGGAAGGAGTGTGGTGAATGACTGGCAGATCTACCTTTTAATCCTAGAGTACATTTTACAGTGGATTCCAATCACTGTGTTCTGTGGGATGGCAAGGACGGGACTGTAAGATAACAATTTTTCCAATGCTGCCATGCTTTACTACGAAAAACCCTTAAACTGAATTTCAAGCATCATGATTCCCTAGCCCCTGCTCCTATTCTTCCGAAACTTGGCAGGTTTCCTACCTGGAAACACCTATACAACCTGTGCCACTTTCATACAAATCCCGCCCACGCCCCCCAAAAAAAAACATTGGGGCAGAGGGAGTGAAGGGAAAGACAAACATATCATTTCACCCAAAATTGGAGAAGCCCCCTTCCAGGGGAAGTATCCAAATGCAGTTCTATGTAAACTAGGCCCATTCATTTCAATGGGTCTATTTTGTGTAGGAGTACCATTGCATACTGTCCCAGGTGAACAGCTACACTTATCTTTCTGAAACTTTGTTGATTTCTTAGAAACACCACTTTGTTGCATGTAATTTTCAGGAAAATTCCTTAGGGAAATAACTATGAACTCTTTGGAGACCCTCAAAAGATCAAGGCTCCTTTTGCACAAAACCCCATGGCCATCATTCTGAAACTGGCAGGTGTGATCCCCTCAGTTCATGCAACCAATCCTGAAATTTGCATTCAATTCTGCCAAGAAATAAAAAAGTTATCAACAGTTCCCTTTAAAAGAAAACCAAAATTTAAAGGCACGTGGCACAAAAAAAACCTTGCATCTATTTTTCTGTCCTTGGGCAAGCGTAATCCCCTCTTACTATGTCTACAGGTATCATCCAATTCTTGAGGAGGAGGATTAAGTTTCTTTCTCAAAAAAGTGAAAAGAGTAGTCAATAGGGAGCAGAATGCTTCAGTTTTCCAAACCTTGACTCAGGTTTGGTTCCTTGTCAGAGTGGACTGCTTCCAACGTGGTCCAAGCAGAAGTGGGATGTTTTCTGAAGCACCAAATCAGAGTTTGAGTCGAGGGAGGGAGGGATCAGTGGACACCTCCTATATATATATATATATATATATACACACACACACTGTCTCTCTCTCTCTCTCTCTCTCTCACACACACACACACACACGCATGGGCCTGTTCCCTGGTTCTTTTAAAAAACTAGTAACGCCCCTGAGGCTGACAGTGGTTGCACAGCATCCCAACAAAGCCATTCTGCACGTGTTCAGAGGCACGCCCTTTACATTTTGTGGATTCCAGGGCTGTGTTATTGCACCGAAGTGGGAACAACAAGGAGACTCCCTAGGCCAGGGCTTGCTCGGTTTCACGCCATGGATGGGGCTGCAATCCTAAGCACACTTACTTGGGACTCAAGCCCCGTTGAACTCCGAACAAGCGTGCACCGGATCGAGCTACACGGAGAGAGACAGAGAGACGTGACAACCAGGTCGCAGGGAGAGGCCGGTGCCGGGTCTGCCTCTCTTCCATACACACACACACACACACACACACACCATCGCTGCCCTTCCCCTCCTTCCTGTCCCAAATGCTTCCTCGCCTTACCTTGGGCGATGGCGATGGACTCGAAGCGGTGCAGCTCCCTCAGCAGGCAGCTCCGCTCGGTGGAGTGGAGGCTGTAGATGAAGTCCCGGGCTCCCTGCGCCGTGTTGAGCGCCTCCATGGGCTCCTTCTTGGGGTGGGTGCCCAGCGACCTGGCCAAGCCCGGCGAGGAGGACGGCGAGGAGGAAGGCGGGAGCCAGGGTCTTTCTTCGGGGCTGGAGCCGCGTCGGAAGGTGCTGAGGCGGCGGAGGAGGAGGAGGCAACAGCGGCTGCTGCCGAGGGGCCTCCGCCGCTGCGGCTGGAGGCACAGTCGGGAAGCCAGCGCGGAGGAGGAGGAGCCGCCCGGCCACCCCGAGCCCAAGCGCAGCGCCAGGCGGCAGCTCAGCCACGTCGGCGACGACATGCCGCCCCCGCCCCCCCCCCCCCAATGTCCCTCAGCGCACCGTCCGCGCTACCGGCGCTGGGGAGACCAAGGGCGGCGCTGCCCTGAGGCGAGGAAGGCGCCGCTCATGGAGTCTCTCCCTCAGCCTTGCCCGCGTTCTCTGCCTCTCCTCAGCGGCCGCTCCCTGTTCTCCTCCTCCTCCTCCTGCGGCGCTCTCGGGATAGGGGGAAACAGACAAGAGGGCGAGTCAGTCACGGCGCCGCCTCAGGAAGGCTCCGGGCAGCCGCGGCCTCCTCCTTCCCCCCTCCCCACCACTCTCGCTTCTCCGCCTCCAAAAGCTGGGCGGGTTCCGCGGCGAGCTCCAAACTCGACCCAGGCAGCCTCGCTCGGCGGCAAAAGCGCAGCGTGTGAAAGAACGGGAGAACGAATGCTGCGCAGGCGCAGAGGCGCCACTCCTCCTGACAGACGGGATGATACCGCCTGCTGCTGCTGCTGCTGCTGCTCCGCCTCCTCCTTCTCCCCCTTCGGCCTATAGGAAGAAAGAGAAGCGCCCTCTCGCTCTGCCCCCCACTTCTCTCTCCCAATCAACGTATGTGATGAGTGACAGGGCCTGCGCTCCGCCCAACGCCTGGCAGGCCCGCTCGCGCCCTACCCCCCCCCCCACCACCACCAACGGGCAACAGCGGCTGTGGGACGCCCGGACTGTTCTGACAGAGGCAAACGATCGAGGGAAAGGGCCTGACGAGAGTCTGTCTTTCCCCTCAACCCTCAGGGATGATTCCCCCTCACAAACATGCACGGCATTTCCCCTCCCCTAGGGTGACCAGATAAAATCCAGGTCAGGGCTCATGTAACTTTAACAGTTGTAGAGAAAAGGGAATTTCAGCCAGTGTCATTTGTATGCAATTAGTTCCTGGTGAAATTCCCTCTTCATCAGAACAGTTAAAGGTGCAGGGGCCCTGCCTTCTTTTGTATATGGTCCCTCTAGTATAGTGCATTTACCTTTAACTGTTGTGATGAAGAGGGAATTTCACCAGGAACTAATTGCATACAAATGACACTGGCTGAAATTCCCTTTTCTCTACAACTGTTAAAGTTACATGAACCCTAACCTGGATTTTATCTGGTCACCATCCCCTCCCCCTCCCCATGTCTCCTTTGGGTTGAGTGACTCAAAGGCTGCTACTTTTTAAGCCAGGGCTCATCAAGGTTCATCCTCTCTCGTTATGAATTCTGGGATTCAGGACCTCAACAAGTAAAGGGAAAAAGAATAATTCATCCTGAGCATGTGCAGAGTGCATTTCCTGCCTCAATACTGTTGTTGTTGTTGTTCTTCTTCTTCTCCCAGGCCTTTGAACTTCTTTTTGATCTTTGTGGGCTTTTGGTCGTTTTAGCTCCAGTATTAAGGGTGCAATCCTATTCTTGTTTAGACAGATAAAGTCAGTAGGAACACTGGAAATCATAGGACTTTTTTTTTCTGTCTAAACATGCATAGGATTCCACCCTAAGTGATTTTAGCACTTTATTAGCATTGCATTTGACCACATTGGCTTTTGTACTGCTTTTCGTGGTACCAGCTTAGTGTTGTTTTTCGGTTAATTTTATACTGATGTTTGTGAACTTCTTTTAGGTTTTGTTTTTATTTTACAGTGCTACTAGCCAGCTTTGCAAGGGTTGGAATAGCCCTTAGTTTGATACGTTGAAGCCTTCAAGCAAACGTACACAGGTTGTGCTCACCCTGTTTGTGTGAAACCATGCCAGTGGCACCCCTAGGCATGCCCCCTGCCATGGTGCACCCTTATAGACCCCTGAGGGAAGGGGTTTGCCCACTCCACCCCACTGAGGGGAGCTGTCCCCCAGCAGAGGGGAGGGGGCATGTGTATGCTGATCTCCCCTGGCTTCAAACTGTATGGACTGCAAAGCTGTGTGCTGGTTAGGGGTATCTGAACCTAGTGGCTGAAGATGTTACTGCAGGCTTCAACCACATGAACACCTTTAAATTAATTCAAAAGAATTAATGTGTTTTTAAAACCCAAAAACCCCAAGGTACACACCCCTAGGGTCCCCATAGTATGCATGCCATGTTTCAGATGTCTAGGTTTCACGGTCTTGGCACTATGGCGCTGACAGACAGGCAGACATCCTCTTTTATTATTATAGATTGTTTTGTCTTCTAAAGGATTGTATGATGTCTAGGGAATAGATTTGGTAGCTGTCTCAAAAATACAAATAATAATATATAAATAATAGTAATAGGTTAGCCCCTGGGACACAACTCTAAGATAAGGGATTGGGATTCTAGGACGAAACGTGTGGCTTCTTGATCAGCATCTACCCAAAATAGCCCTCTTTATAAGAGTTAGCCACTGGTACTGCTTGGCATAACTGACCAATTAGGGTAGATTTATTTGTTTGAGGGAGAAGGAGAGCTTCGGCTATTGGGCGGTATAGAAATACAGCAAATAAATAAATAAAATAAGCACAGGCATACACATTACTCTCAAATATACATACCTCATCAATACCCCCTGTATGCTCATAGTATTGCTGTGTAACTTCTCAAGAGAAAGAGGGGTGCTGCTGAGACTCGAGCCAATCTGGAAGCAACACTTTCTACATGGTGGTTACTCAGAAGAAAAAGAAAATAAATGCACTTTGAACAGGCTCAAGGGCATTCTCACAACTTTATTATTGTTTTACATGCGTCATGACTATTGCAAACAGGCTCCAATGCTGAGCTCACAGATCCAAGAGTGCAGCCCTCACAGAAATTAAGCCTTGTATGCTTTGCATGTGTCAATCTCCCCAAATTCCGCAACTCTCCTGGCTAACCCAACCCAATGCAGTGAATTGCCATTTCCTGACTGAAACATCTCTTTTAGCAAACCTCTGGAGCCAGGAGCTTCATATCAAGTGTTGGATCAATGGCCTTTACCTTGAGGAATAACCTCCTCTAACTATCTTATCAGTTATCTTTCACTTGAGGGCATATGTGACAGCAACCAATATCATAATAATCTAGAAGTTATTTTGCCTACTGTTTGTTAGCCATTGTTTTGACTACTGTTCGTTAATCATTATCAAGAAGCTCAATGTGAGTCTTCATAACATTCTAACAGGACTAGTGGAAAATCATTTTTAAACAATACAAGTGGGACCTGCAACAAAATGTTGCAGTGTGCAGTGATCCCCTCCCCCTTTTTCAGCCCACCCTACTCCAAACAAAAGCACTGTGAGGCCACTGAGCATGCTTAGTCCTCTTTGTGGCGATTTTGCCCCCTTAGTTTCTCTCTCCCTCATTATTCATTTACTTACTGCATTTAACAGCATTTTCAGGGCAGCTGGTGAAAAAAAATGAAACAGTTTAAAAATCTAGGACAATAAAAACAACAGCAGCACACACAAAAGCATTTAAAATGTGGCAGAGAGTAAAACCAAAGTGTTGAAGTTTAGAGGAATTTAAAATTGGGCTGGAGGGGATTTCATTTGGAAGAACTATAATTCCCACCCTGTCGGAGTTAAATTGCAGAGAACCATCTGTTGTCTAAAGATTAGAGATGAGAGAAAGGTGTGGCGGGGTTAAGCTTAAACATGTACTCTTCCGAAACTGATGGTGCTTGGCAAGTATGAGTCATCAAAAACTTCTTCACTTTGTTATAAAGGTGGTTACTAGGCAATTCTTAAAAATGAATTGGTTGTTGCCCATAATACTTTTTTGGGTTTAGATCTCAGTCCTGTAAACACTGAAAGGTGTTGGCCTACTTATTTCATTGGTACTTGCAGGAAAGAAACTATGTTTTGGATTTCAAATTACAGCTGTGTCCCTAAACAAATATACACATACTCACATACACATATAAATGTGTCGCATACACATATAAATGTGTTTGAAACCGTCTTAGATATATGTTTAACTTTACTAACAGTGCAACCCTATGCTTGTCTACTCAGAAGAAAGGCTCAGTGATTTCACTGGGACTTTATATGATCCTATTCCCAATTACCTGGAAGAAAGTCCCACTGAACTCAATGGGACTTGCTTTTGAATACACACATATAGGATTATAGTAGTATCAAAGATGTGTAGGATTCCAGCGACTCCTGCATTGAGCATCAACCTGAATTTGTAAAGGACTTCAGTTCTATATACAAGTCAGTGTTCCTATATGTGTCTTTTCTTCTTAAAGTTTATATATAGGAAATAAGAATTAATACTTTTGGAGTAATCAGGTAACCACTTATAACATCACTTTAAATCCAGTTTAATGGACTCCCCTCCCCTCTTCCTGATCCTATGGGATTGTTTATTTTTGCAAAGAAATGTCAGAATATGCAGCCTGAACCTATGGCATTTACTTGGAAGCATCTTACTCCTTACATGGGAGCAAACCACAAAGGACATGCTTGGATTTCACTGTTAAATTATAATTCCCAACTATCTCCTCTCCACTGTGGCAAGAGATAAGTAAGTTATCTAACTTCTTTATCCCCTGATATTGTTAATTTTCTTTCAGAGCTACATTTATTAATAAATCCTTGGAGGAACTTGGCTTTACCTTCTATAAATATTGGGTATTGTTTAGTTGTGTCACTAGCATATAATCCAAAGCCACTAAGCTTCCACACCATGTCTAGCCTTTGACTCCTCTTCCTTCTCTTCTGCTACAGTCTGTGCTTATAAATTCAACAGGTACAGTTTTCCTACTATGGAGGTGCAATCTAGGAAAGACCACACCTGTTCAATTTCTGCCTGTCTGGCAGCTGCACAGAGCAGCTGTAAAGAAAACAGCTTCACACCTTATCTGTACAATTCTCCAAGCATCTGGATTTATTTATACATCACCATGATTTGTTTTATTTTTGAGTTCCTTTCATAGAAAGGAATTTTTTTTTGGAGAACACATAGACCATCCAGATGGCATCGTCTTCAACAACTTCCTGCTGCTTTTATGGCAATACATTTCTCCTTCCACTCAGTAGACAGATTAGAAGCACTGATTTCCAATGCTGCAATGGCGTTGCTTTTTTCTTCCAAGTGCAATAGCTGCAGCGAATTAATACTGTGGATGTCACAAGTACTCTTTTTAAGTGGCTGCTGGTTATAATATTTCAGCCTTTGGGCTGAAAAAAAAGAATGGGAGAAACACAGTGAGTGTTGCCCTATTTCATCTTGACTGGAAACAAGTTTCTGTCAGGTACTTCAGTGAATGCTGGTTTGAAATGACCTTTTATATTTATTTATTTCATTTCATTTCTAACCCGCCTCTCCATCCAGATCGAGGCGGGGAACAACAACAAATACAAATATAAAATCATAAAATAGATAAACCATTAAAACAGATAAAAACAAAGACATTATTAAAAACATCACAATAATCCATTTTTTCAGCTCTGATTCTCAATCCATGGAGTTCAAGCCTTTGATGATATCCCTTCGTCTTTTTGGCTTGTCTTTTCTTTCTCTCAGAGTACAGCTTTCCACGGCACCCTTAGACTGCACTAAACTCTCTTTTTTATATAGATAGATAGATAGATAGATAGATAGATATCATAATTCAATATGCATAATAATCATTTCTGCAATATAATTAACATTGATGATAATAAAAACAATAATGCTAATGTTAAGTGTAGTGATAGCAATACATTGAATTAAAATTAATTAAAACTATAACAGATCAATTTTCTCCTACTAAAGAGTAAGTCTGAGCTGCATCCTGAGCCCTATTATTTCAATAATGAATAAAGAGACTCCATTTCTCCATAAATTGATTATTCTGTTGCCTCCATTCCCTAACTTTTATCACGTTTCTAAATCTGTTTTGTTAGAATGCTGTGGCCAGTTGCAACCTGGGTACCCAAAATGGATGTCTCTGACTGCCATATACGCGCTTGCCGTGAGACTCCTAGTTTGAGCTCTGCCGCACTGGATTCTTCTTTTTGTGTGCTAGCATGCTCAGCCAGCACAAGGGTTGCTGTTTGTTTTTAAAGTTTGAAACTGCTCGTTTTGAAAATTCTGTTACATGGGCTGGTGGTTACCTTTTTGCTGATCCAATTTGTTTTTCATTTTTTCACACATAACACTAACAAAACATCCATAAAAACACACGAAAAGAAGACAAGATACAGAGTTACAGTGGATTCCTGATTTTCTCCCCAGTAAAGACATGAAAATATATGTTTCTTGCAACTGGGCTGGTGGTTACCTTTTTGCATAAAACCTGGATGCTCTGAGATGTTATTTAGATGTGTGTTTGATTCGCATACATTTTATTTTCAAGCATTGTGTTAGGACAGGGCCAGTAAATCTTTTGTCCCCCGAGGGCTGCATGCTGCATCGGGGGTGGGGTGGGCCTTATGGGTGGCCTGGGCAAGGGGCAGAAACCGCACACCCACAGCCTTCCCTCCACTCTCTCACACGCAAACACACAGCTAGGGTAGACATGTGTCCTCACGTGCAGAAGGTAGTCCTCTATTTGAAAGCATCCCATATTTAAAGGGTTGTGCAATCCATGTCTGGTTTAAAGATAAAGATACCCATCAATAGTAAGCCCCTGGACAGCAGATTGAGCAAGAAACACAGGTCAACAGGTCACAGACTTCCCTGCCATGAGGAGGCATATTGTATTTCTATTTCAATTATATTATTTCTACATGTGCATCTATACATATAAATTAAACCATGCAAATCTCATGCTAATTTGCTGTCCTCTTTTGCAGGGGAGACTGGCGGATCCGATTTTGGTGGGGCTGAGTATTCATTCTGGGTTTCAGTCAGTACCAGCCAGACTACTAAAGGAGCTGTCCAAGATGCTGAGCACTATCTACCCAAATAGGTTCAGTACCTTGGATAGCTCCTTTAGTCAGCCACTCCCTTACCGCCCCCTCAGCCTGAGCCAGGGGACTCTTAGGCCCCCTCCACAAGGATGCGCTTTTGCGCCCGGTTCGGGGATTATGCGCATTTTCGCGGAGGCGCATTTACGCCTAATCCCTCTGCACGGGAGGCGGCGAGAAGCGGCGAAGCGCATTAAAAGATGCCCAAAAAGCACTTTACAGGTAGTTAATGCGCATAATCGCTTGTTCACACAGCGAAAATGCGCTTTAATGGCCGGAGCAAAATAAAAGTCGCTATTTAACGCGCGTTCGAAAATGCGCATTATCGGGGAGATAACGCGCCTGTACGCCCGTTTTGCGCTCCGCTCGTGTGTAGGTAAAATTTATAATGAGCCTTCAAGGCTCATTAAACGTCTCGTGTGGAGGAGGCCTTAGACCTTACAGGACACTCTTGAGGCTTAGGAAATAGGGGATTTAAGCTACCACATCCTATTTGCAAGCCCCAAGCTTGAAACATTAAACAGTACCAGTTAACCAAGCAGAAGGTTCTGAATTTAGTACCAAGACTTACTTGGAAAAAAAAATGCACACAACTTTGGAGGTAGGTGTTACACAACTTTGGAGGTAGGGAAAGCAGAGGAACCAGAGTCACATTTGGAAACAACACTTCAGGCAAAAATTAGCAACAGTTACCTAAACCTTCGCTTTATGTTACCTAAGCATGGGTTTTCAAATAGGACAGGGCCCAATCCATGATCCAGACAGTCACAAGGTCCGAAGGCAGGATGATGTATGAAGATGAAGACAGTGGGCAGCTACAGCTCCCTCTTTTTATGCTCAGGTCCCTAACAACTCTAAGGAGATCTCTGTTAGCCAATCACAAGCTGGCTGGAACAGCATTCCCAAACACCTAACCGGGGAGCAGGGGGAGCGTACCCAAAGGAATGCCATTGAGATCATTCAATCCAATTAACTGAGCCTCACTTTGGCCTTGGCACTGGAGACATTGCAAGATAACACACACAACAAGGTGGTTGTATCACATTACATGCAACTTCAGCCTGGCCAAATGGAGTCTTACAGACAGAGCACGAAATGAAAACGGGGTTCTTGACAATACTGATCAGTGCAATCCTTAGTGGTTCCCGGCACCAACCAGCATTGAGGAAGAGGAGATGCGATGGACACCCATGGGCCACCATGGAGACTTCTGCAGGACACATGCCATCAATAGACTACAGTTCGGCACAGGTATATTAGGAGGCCCTGTGCCTCAACCTACAGTGTTCAAGAGGGCCCCCATTTCCAGTGAGCATTTGCAGGTGGCTTCAGGGTCGAGCACTGCTATCTCAAAATAAACACATTATGAAGCATTCCAAAATTCATATAGTGCAATATCTTTATCAGGCCAACTCAAGATCACAAGAAATGTGCAAGCTTTCAAGAATGTTTCCTCCGTATTCATCAGCATATAGTATAGAAGTTTATTCTGGCACAAACCTTGCTAAATATTAACCTTGAGTTCATGTACGTGTTATGTATCCTGCATGGGGCAAAGTTGGGTATTGGTTTTGCTCAGTTATGGTACTATAAGAATGTCCAGATTGCAGAACATTAATCTTGAAGGCAGTGATGGGCAACATGTGACCCTCCAGTTGTTTTGGCCTACTACTCCCATCAGCCTTAGCTAGCATAGCCAATGGTGAGGAATGATGGGAGTTGTAGGCCAAAACAGCCATAGTACAATAAAAGATGGATACACAGAATATGCACATTAACCCTCAGACTTGCCCTTATGGTTGTCTTGTGAAGTTCTTGTGTCCTTCCATAGACATAGTCTTATAAATTCATACTCTCTCCAAGAGATACTGTAAATCCTACTCATCCCTTCATACGTTATAGGAACAAACTGCTGTGAGCTCCAGTGTTGGTCTGGGACACCTCTTCTGTTCTCCCCCTTTGGCCAGGGAAAGAAATATTAAGCTTGCAATCTTATATCTACTTACTTGCAGTATGCCCCATTGACCTCAATGGAATTTCCTTAGACATGCACAGAATCATGCTGTAAGGGAGGCTTTTGATATGGGAGATGCTATTTGACTAGTACACTGCAAGAGCATGAGAGATCATAGTAATTCTGCTTCATTCACAAGGGTTGAAGGGTAGCTTTAATAAAACTATGACCCACAATATACTGGAAAATGCTGAATAATCTATTGTCAGCACCCAGCATCCATGGTGTAACTAAGTTAAGAAAGCTAGCGCTTTTTCCATTCTTTACCACCACTGTCCCTGAGAACTTTATTTGTAAGCAAAGATGAAAGAATCCCCAATTGAGGGTACTGCCTTTAGGTAAGACATAAACAAACATCTGCACAGATTTAATAAAAAGGTTACTCTGTGCAGTAGCAAATAAGCCAAAAAAGTAATTGCCTTCTCCAGATGGAGAAATTTACCTTTAAAAAAAGGTATTTTTTATTTCTTATATTTATGTCTTGCCTTCCTTCGTCAAGCACTGAATCAAATGGCAGCTTCGTAAAGTCTAATCATCATGATTTATTTTCCAACATGAAGCTGTTGAACGATTTCCAGAGAGGGATAGTCTGGCCAGGGTGATCCATACTTTGGTAACCTCTCAATTGTATGACTGTAATGTGTTACAGATGGGGCTGCCCATGAAGATGACCCAGAAGCTCCAATTAGTGCAGAATTTGACTGCCAGAATTTTTACTTATACTGCCAGGTTGGTTCACAGCACTCTAATCTTAAAATAGGGTGACCAGATAAAATCCAGGTCAGGGCTCATGTAACTTTAACAGTTGTAGAGCAAAGGGAATTTCTGCCAGTGTCATTTGTATGCAATTAGTTCCTGGTGAAATTCCCTCTTCATCACAACAGTTAAAGGTGCAGGGGCCCTGCCTTCTTTTGTATATGGTCACTCTAGTATAGTGCCTGCACCTTTAACTGTTGTGATGAAGATGGAATATCACCAGGAACTAATTGCATACAAATGACACTGGCAGAAATTCCCTTTGCTCTACAACTGTTAAAGTTACATGAGCCCTGACCTGGATTTTATCTGGTCAGCCTATCTTAAAAGAACTGCATTGGTTGCCTATTTGTTTCCAGGCCCAAATCAAGATGTCATCTGGTGCTGAACTTTAAAGCTCTAAAGTGTTTGGGACCCAAATGTTTGAAAGATCATATTCTCCCATACCAACCTGCTTGTGTCTTAAGATCTTTTATGGAGGCCATATTCTAAGGGTGCAGTCCTGCTCTCCAGGTGCTAATCCTTGATGGACTACTTCAAGGCCTTCTTATGGTTCTTTATCTTTAAATTGGGCTTGGACCAGACAGTCCTTACTTCCCTCTGTAAAGTAGGACACATGGCCATCCTACTTCCTGGTTTAGGGAACATAGATACTAGCATTTTCATGTGGCCACCCTGACTGTCATCCTCATGCAAGTGTATATCAGCCATTTTAAGACCTGAGAGTTCTACATAAACACGAGAGAAGCACCTTCAACCTCTGCTCATATAAGGCAGCAATTTCCAGAGGGGTAGCGATTAGCAAAAACTACAAAGTTCCTTATGGCTCTTTGAAAGTCTCACAAATTAAAGCTGATGTCATAAGAAATCCGTGAGCCTTTAAGCTGCTACTAGACTCTTTGTTGTTTTTGCTATAAGGAAGCAGTATTTGCACATTACTGTGGGCATTAATTTCATCCTAAGGGGATAATTAAAGTTCTTGTTTAGTGGCAGGGCATCCACCAGAACAAACTCTTTTATAACTGCGTGGGAAGCGTAGGTAGGGAACACCATATGGATGTAACCCGGTTGTTCTTTAACACCTCAAGAAAATCAGCACTTTTATAAAGCATCTTTCTCCTTTCCTCCTCCCCCTGTCTAAAAATATGCAGTCATTTAACAGAAGCAACAATGTGGACTTATGGTCCACATGATTCAAATTTGGGGGATGGAGCTAGTCCACTCTTACCTTCCTACAGTAGAATAAAGGCTTTAGGAACCATCCCTGCCTCAAAAGCAGCCAATAAGGACAGAGGATGCTCATTGGCCACTAGATGCTACCGGACAGTTAAGGAAAAAAGTACAAACATTGGAGGAATCCGTCTGGGGGGTGAAACTTGCTGAGCTTTAATCAGGTCGCCCCGGACTTCAACTTGCTTCCCTGTGAGCTGGGCCAACTTGACCCGCATCGAGTCAAACCGGCTTGTAGATTTTCCTCTTTTTTTTTCATAAATAGAAAGTTGCGCAAATTGTGGCTGAGATTTGTGTAACTTTCTATTTACAGTAAAAACCTGATTGGGGGGGGAACCGTGTTTCAGGAAAATTTGAGGCTCAGCCCACAGTTGCAAGCTGAGCCAGCTGGGCAGCGGGAATCTGTCAGGCTCAAACAACGGACATCCCCAGAAAAAACTAGAGAACCAGGGGGTGGGGAATGGAATGGAGTCACTGGAATCCTGAACGGGGAAGCATTTCACATGGCAACAGTTTGTCGAAGGTCCCACTTGAACAATTATATTTTAGATGGATGATCAGTCAGGCCCATGTGACTCCCGTGGCATTTTTCCAGAGACCCTCTTGCCCACCCTCTTCTCCCTGGCCTGTGTGGTCAAACCATTGGTCTCTCTTGCTCAACAAAGATTTCATTGTTTGTTTGTTTGTTTGGATACAAAATAAACCTAGATTTCAGAGAGTAAGGGTGGAGTATTGGGTAGTGTGTTAGGTTAGGGCTGAAGAGACCTGGGTTCAACTCTCCACTGAGCCATGTAGCTCACTGGGTGACTTTAGGCCCATCACTGATTCTCAGCCTAACCTCCCTCACAGGATTGTTGTGAGGATAAAATGGAGAGAGGGAGGAGGATCATGTACATGACCTTGAGCTCCTTCCAGGAAAAGGATATAAATGTAACAAATATTAAATAAAACAGTGAGTGACGGTAGCTCTCCAGGGCAGGGCTGGGTTAAGACATTTTGCTGCTTGAGACAAAGGACAAAATGGCACCTCACACCCGCACACCGGCGACTGCCCCCAATTCTTTGTACAAAAGCCAGCGAGAACCGCAGTTGTCTCCTACTTCAATGCTAGCAACAGGACAGTATCCTTGACAGAAGACAGCAGGCTTACTTAGGGGCAAATACAGCTTTGTCCACTCCCCGCCCTTCAGCATCTGCTACCAGAGGCAGCTGCCTCACACTACTTAATGGTAGGGGTGGCCCTGCTCCAGGATCTCAGGCTAGGGTTTGAAATCTGTGATGTTTCACTGTTTTCATGCATATATCTGTATTATAAATGCTGTTTGGACTTCATATGGTAAGGATGGTAAGTAGTTAATTCTGTTGGGAGGGGGAGTGAGTGCATCGAATGTTGGGGAGAATGCTGATTGGCTGTTAGATTCAAATGTGTGACTGGAATGGCAGTTAGTAGTTGAAGAGAGCTGTTGAGTGTGAGAGAGACTGGGTTTGTCTGCTGAAGGGGTTAGAATCAGAGTAGGATCAGTTGTTTTTAATTTTACTGTAGGTTTAATTCTGTTTTAACTTTTGTAAACTTATATTTATATGTTTTAATTGTACATGTTTTAATCTTGTAAACCACCTTGAGTCCCAGCACTGGGAAAAAGGCGGGATATAAATAAATATAATAATAATAATAATAATAATAATAATAATATTGTTTTGGGAAAAGAGGGAATAGGAGAAGATAGATTGGACTAGCGGATAGGGTAGACAAGGATACATAGGATACTGTATTGTAACAAATAAGTATTGCAACAAATGAAACCACAAGATTGATAAACTGCATGAACTTACTTATTGTTAAATAAAAGTTATTTTGTTCCATAAACTGGATTGGATTCTTAAAGTACCTGAGGTCAGCCGAAGTACAAGGGTGAAGCACAGAATGCTGAGCTGGTTACTGTGGGGCCAAGAAGGGTCAGTGAAACACAGCACCAGTGAACAGCAGTATGCTGACTGGGTCCATGGTTGGGATCCTTTTATAGAGAAAGGTAAAAAGGAGACCCAAAGGGAGCGGTCGTCACAAGATCCCTTTCGCTACAGTTGCTAGGGATTGGACCTTCTGAGTGCAATGCTACAGCTCCTCTGTATCTTCTGAATTGTGGAAAGTTATATTCACTTGTTCTTGAGTGTGTTTGGGGGGGGGGGCATGTAGGATGCCTTTAAATATTTCCTTTAAGCTGAGTTATTTCTGTAACATCTTATGAGCATGATTTGTCACCTCCAATAGTCTGAAGTTAATTTCTTTCACTGATGGTAATTCTATATTTCTCAATAGGCCTGACAAGCTCCGATACTGCAAACAGCCTCTGGGGTGACTCAGTTGGTTTCAGATGTACCATATATTTACTATGCAAATGTGTTGCATCTAATCACTAAAGCCATTCATCCTGAACGTGAAACTCTTGTGATGCCTGAATCCGCAACAGAGGAACACTGTTTATTGACATGTAAAAAGATTGCTTTGCTCAACTATATTAATCCTAGAATAAAATTGGAAAAAACCTCAGGGCTGACTGTATCCAGCCCCCCAAAATAGAAGGATTTCTTAGAATTAATCTAACCATACCAGGCAGTCAGGGCCATTGGACAGACACGAGGAAGAATGGCTACTGCAAGGGGAGTGCATGTGGAGAGGGGGCTAAGAAATACAGAGGGTCCATGTGTAGGGGCATTGTGGGAACCCTTCATAAAGATGAATGTATGGCTCAGTCAACACATCTCAATGATTCAAGATAGACGGGGCACTATCTTGCACTAGTGGGAATGGTGGCTAGTGCAACAAAAAGCTAGTGTTTGATAGGGCAACTGGAAATTTGCTCAAGCAAGCATTCCAGAGCTCTGCTGTCCTTTCCTGTTCCAGAAGCACTAGTTTGAGCTTGTTTCTGGGGTTATGCTATGTTGTCATCCCACTAGCGCAACATGTTTGGCGCTGGTGGATTGCCAGCGTTAGATACTGCCCATGGTTTACGAGACCACGTAGGAGATGGGTCTAGAAAAAGGCTCTCCCTAATATTTTTAGCTGTCACAAGTGGTTTTTGATTGAAACATGTGGTAGGACATAAAGTGAGTGAATAGGGCATTATTGTTTGTTGCACTTCAGAAACTTTTTTTTAAGCAAGCGCCCAATAACCGGAGCAACAGAAAATGAAACAGAGAAAGCAAAAGTTGCAGCAAACTCTTTTGGGTGCTGAACACCTGAATGGGGAACCATTTGGAGACGGCATGGTGTTACCAAGACGGCAAATGTGCCTTTGAAACATTGGGAAAGGGACACTCATCTTCTGACTTCTTAAAAGCTGACCAGCAGTACTGCCAGTAGTCATCTAGTTCTCTTTTTGGAATCTGAAGGGAAACAGGAGTCCACTTTTTCTCTTGCCAAGTTGTTTTACTGTTCTATTTTTTTGTTTGGAAAAAAATTGTATGTTTCTGACAGGGTCCAGTACAGATGGAAGTCTCAATGGGTGTAATAGATTGTATCCTGATTTAACTAGATTTTCGATCAATCTCCTTTACCTGCTATATTCTGTCCTAGCAGCAGCACCAATTCACAGAGCCAGTTCATGTAGTAACTCTGACATTATGGGCTGGATCCAATAGTGTAATTCCACAGGTGGAATTGCATCTATCAGCAGAACAGAAAGGGGGCAATTCCCTCTATGTCCAGAATCTTCATAATTTGCTACAGAGGGCTGAGAAACCACCTGGAGCAGATTTTTGGGTGGCACAGAGAGCTGTAGACAGGGAGCTTCTCCACATGAGCAATTTATTGCATGCTCGTGATCGGTAACTCATGGAAGTTTGTGGGTCTTTTTCATTATGTCACCAACCTCTCGTACTGTTTCCAAGCATGAATCTATTTCATAAAATGCTGAAAATGTTGTAATCAATGGAAAACACACTATAAAACAGCACCATCTGCTGGTAGTAGAATTGAAACATATGGGAAGGAACTCGGGGAAAACAAGGGGTTGGGAGCATGTGTATTTTGCCGATCATTAAATGTGCGAAGATTTCAGAAGACAAAGTTGAATGTGATTTTTGCTGAATGTGAAGAAAAGGGAGAAAGTCCTGTTGTGCTAGCACACTTCCACTAGGATAATGTTGTATTTAATCTCTAAACTTCTCATCTATGAGATTTCCTCACCATGGATATGAACCCTGTTTGCACGTGGCAAACTTTTATATTTCAAATGATGATGCTGTCGTATGACAGCTGCAAAGGATATGGTCATGTTTTAATGATGTTTTTCTACTTTGATGTTGGTCCCATCTCTGGATGCTCACTGTTCATAAAATACAGTTTATTTTGTTATTCATTTTCATTTGTAACATTTATGTACCGCTGAATATAATAGAATCTCTCACCAGTTCACATTAAAATACAATATATAGTTTAATCTCAAGACATAAAGAATCTAATGAAAAAAGTGGTGTACATGATTTCAAGATGTTTGTTTTTAGAACGATAAATCCTTCCTTCTGCTGTATGTTCACAGTAAATGTTATTTGCTGATGTAAGTTTGGGGAGAGGGGAATCTATGTGTTCTATTTTTAAACCAGGCCTTTCTTGCTCTGGCAAAATGCTGATGTGTTGAGTGAATGCTATCAGTGTGTTGCAGTGAGTGGACTTAATATGAATAAGGTATAACATGCAGATTGTGTAAGCAGTAGCCATAATCCTTTCTATTTATTTTGGTTTATTAAATGGTTGCCAGCCATTTCACACTATACAGAATTGTCAGCAGGAAGCACATATGGTGCTACACTGGAAATGTTTAAGTGATTCAATAATTCCTGGAATGTTGTTCTTGCAAAGTGCTACACTGTGCAGATAGGAAATGGTGAGTAAACTGTACTGCCCCTCTTATCACTCTGCTGCTATATCCCGATTCATTTGGCTTCTTTAAGCGAGCATTTTATAGCACGCTCTTGGCTGGCCACTCGCAGATGTTTGCGGGTTGTTTTGACAATGCTGTGAGCCTCCTGCGCATCTCCCACCCCTTTCCCCAGTTTTAGTGTCAAAAAATAAACCTCAGAAAACCCGACTCTTCTGAGATTTGTGGGGGTTTTCAGGATTTCCTGCTGCGTGCAGGCAAGGTTGTGCTATAAAATGCCCACTAGAGGGTGCTGTGCCATTGAACTGTACAGGTCATGTGGTTGCTGCTCTCTTCTCCTTGTAATTACAGCTCATTTCAAATGTGGAAGAGAAGCAGGAAGAGAGCCACGGAAAGGAAATGTGATTTTCCTCCATCTGAAAGTCCTCATTGCTGCCCATGATCTTCGCTCCTAAAGCTCCAGGATCTTCAGTTCTCCAAAGGTCTCCTGCTCCCTTTCTCATCAGCTATCCTGTGTGCTAAGTGCCTCCCAGAACACCTGTGTGATGCCATCTCCTTTGGGTCTCTTCTCAAAACCTACTGTGTCCATGAAGCCTTTGGCACAACCCCCCTCTCAAGTTTCCATGCCCTGCTGTCACTTAGCCTGCAACCAAGCCTAAACATGTGTAACTGTTTACTTCTGCCTCCATTTCCCTGTTGTTTCTCCTGTGTCAGATTTTAGATCGTAAAAGTTTGTAAAGCACCATGAGGCCTGCCTTCTTTGTACTTTGTAAAGTGCCATGTACACTGATGGTTTAATGTAAATAAATTTATTATTGTGATTATGATGTTCTATAGCCATCTTTATTGTCATTGTTGTGTAGAAGAAGGAATTTTGGTAGATACAACTTATCCCACCTGGGCATGACAAATAGCTCCTACGTTTTTTATGCATCTGTCGCTTAGGTTATAGTCCATACAGTTATTTTGTTGTTGTGTTATGTTTTGGCATTTTTAATGGAAATTGTTTTTAGCTTTTTATATTTTGTATGTTTTAATAATTTTGTTGTAAGTTACCTTGGGACTTTTTAAAGAGAAAGGTGACTAGGAAATTCAATATACAACAACAGAAGACTGAGAGAGTGACTTTCCTAAGGCCACCCTAGTGCATTCATGGCAGAGGCGAGATTCGAACTGGGGGCGTCCTGATTCTCAGGTCACACTCTTTAGTTACACCCATCAACGTGCATTGGGGGAAAGACAATGTTATTGCAGGGTAGCTAATTTGCATTAAGCAACATTTAGTATGTGTCTAAATATAAACCAGGTTTCCTGTCCACATAGGAATCAAGTGTTGCAAGTGATGTTTGCAACCAGTTAACAATCAGGCAGGATTTATATAAAACAATTTATTTTATTAAACAAGCCCACTTCAAACTCCTCATTCTCTGTGTTATCTCTTGTTCTGTATCAGTGCTGTTTGCGGCATGATTTCCTGGAATAAGTTCATCATAGCTAACAGAGGAACCTAGGCATGGCTAAAGTGAATTGGTATTCAGACAGCATATGTCCAATTATAGACTACTAGGAAAAATATTGTGTGTGCAGATTGTACTGTTTGGCCGCATCATTTGTGATCATAAAACACTTTCAAGATTTAGGTTATAAAACACTTCCTTGATTTATACCATTAAATATAGTTTGTTAGACTTTGACAGTATGTATGCAGCATGTATTTGCATCTGTCTGGGAATTTAGTGATCCCGGTTCACTTTCCACAGAGTAAGCGTGCTCCAGAGATCCATGCAAGGAAAAATACTCACACACCAGCGGTTCTCTTTAGTAAAAGCTTTACTGAGATTCAGTATTTCCTTCAATATATTTACAGCAGTTTTGGTCATCAATATAATACAGGTTACCAGGAAAAATCTACATCACATAACATCACCATCAACCATCTAACACCAGCAGTCTAATAACTATGAGACATTTACAGATATATATACACATTTGAATGGACAATGACTATGCACAAAATATAGAAAAAACTCCAGGGGAAAAACCCACTATCTCTTTGACCTTTAGAAACAGTAGATAGAAAAACACTCCCCTGTTAATTGACAACCTGGTGCAATAATCAGTCCTCTGGACACTCTGCAACTGTCCAGTACATTTTTATTCATCTGAAGAGAAATTTTACCTCAACAGCATCTGCCTGTATTATAAGCACAATAGAACATGATGTACTATAATGAGACTATCTCTGTAGCAATAATAAAAAAGGATGTGTTCTGTCAATTGGTTTGTAGGTATTAATAATGAAGACTGATGCCAATACATTAGTCTGGAGACACTAACATAGGGATCTGCTGCAGCAACATAATCTTCTGTTAGGCAGGATGGCAATATGCCAAATTAGAGAAATTGAATTGTTGAAAAGAGCTACATCACATTTTCCTTTGCTCTGAAAGTTGCAGAAAGGCAGATTGTGACAAAACGTTTAAAAACCTTCCTAATGTTGAGAGCTGTTCGGCAGTAGAACAGACTTCCTCAGAAGGTGCTAGGCTGTCCTTTGCTGAAAGTATTTCAGCAGAGGTTGGATGGCCATCAGTCAGGGATGTCTTGCATTACAGAGCCTGCACTGAGTGGGGTTTGGAGAGATTAATCAACTTAACAGTCTTTCTGACTTTAAGAAAGCCATAAAGACTGATCTCTTCCGGCAGGCCTACCTAGTTGAATTTTAAGATGTTTCATTGTTATTTTAATAATGTATTAGTTTTATATGTTTTTAATAATTCATTAGTTTTATACATTTTATTCAGTTTTATGTATTTTATGCTGTTTTGTATTTAATGTTGTTCCCCACCTTATTATTATTATTATTATTATTATTATTATTATTAAATGTAGGGGCTAGGGAAGGGGGCATCACCATTTGGAGAACCTCAAACAGCTGGATTGAGATCCTGGGCCTCAGGTTTTGCCCCCCCCCCCCCCCAACTACATGCTGTCTAAAGTGCCTTCCAGCTCTATGATTCTGTATGTAGGTAGCTTTGAATGTGTTTTGTTTACCTTTTGCTGACATTGGACTAAATACAATTGAAGGCTTAGTGCTCAGATAAGATTTCTACACAAATCCTGTTCAGTTATTATCTATGTGTAGAACCTATGCACGGAGCAGTTGGCAGTGGGGTTGCGCTGCCCGCTTTTCCCCTGGTGTCATGTGTGCTCCCTGAACTTTCACTCATTGGCACTGATGTCTTCATCAGGAAAGCCTACATATGGGCAATTGCTTATGCATACATTTCCATGTGACTGGAACTCCTGTGGGACTGGGAATTCCAGCCACGCAGAAGCCTACACATGAGCAAACTGTTCCCACAGGCTTTCGTGATGCAGATGTTTGCACCTACATAGGACCACACGAAGTAACGCAGTAACGCTACTCCTATCTTCATGTGTAGCTTCTACAAGAGGAGAACAACTGAATCAGTGACATCGGCTCAGAGTATCTTATTGCCACTTCTGTTCTCAGTGGGTGTACCAAGATCCATGAGCTTGAACGATTTGGTTTTTAAGAGGTGATTCTGGCATTAATTTCCCCACTTCTATCCTTAAGACAAATAAAGATAAATTAGGATCAAATGGGGTGGGCAAAACAGGACGATGTCTGGAGGTCAAACACTCTTTTTCTTCCTACTTTTCTACATAGAACAAGTAGGGCAGAATAACTTTTAAACTGTCCCTCATAATGTAAATATGTTTATTAATTAATTAAATTTATTAAACACCTCATAAAATAAATGTCTTCAGGCGTTTTGCAATAATGATAAAAAATACTAATAAACCCACAATAAAATCAATGATATAAAACTAATAAATTACCATCATAAAATACAGTATCACATTGCAAGGATTAGAATAACAAAACATAAAAATATTGTTGTTGTTGTTTTTAAAGTAGTTTTTGAGAAGTTGCCAAAATGACATCTCACTTTAATTTCTAGAATCATTTTTATTCCCGTGAAACAAGTATGCCACCTGGTGGCAAAACAAAACACATGGCCACTGTGTGAATTACATTATACTTTTGCATGGAAGATTTGAGTGTTGATTTGTTGGTTCCTGGGGGCGAGAATGGGACATCTCTTTTGGTGGTCATAAGAGGAGAAATGGTGAAGATCCATTTGTACTACAGCTTGTTTCAAATGTTTTAAAACTAGGTTTTAGAGGCTGGGCTTTTAGCCCTACTTTGCCACCCTCCCTCACAATTTATTCGACTTTGAACACATTATTATTATTATTATTATTATTTGCAGTTATAGACCATTTCATGACTTTGATGCATTATTTCTTGTTGAATAGGCCTGATGTTGTACATTATGTGAATAATAATAATAATAATAATAATAATAATAATAATAATGTGTTAATGCAACACTGGCTATACAAGTCAGTGCTGCTAGCTTGTTTGGACTATTTTTTTCAGCAATTGAGTAGATGGTCTGTAATGCATGCGCATGCACACACACACAGCTTGGCACCCCAGGCAATTGCCTATGTCACTTGCTATTAATAATAATAATAATAACAATTTATTTCTTACCCGCCTCTCCGTCTGGATCGAGGCGGGGAACAACAACATGATAAAATACATAAAACTGATTAAAACATGACACATATTAAACTGCATAAAAATCCTAAAACATCCTAAAAACATCCTTAAAACATTCTAAAATTCCACTGGATATGCCTGCCGGAAGAGAATAGTCTTTATGGCTTTCTTAAATTCTAAAAGACTGTTAAGTTGACGAGTCTCCTCCGGCAGGTCATGCAGGGCAATATACCCTGGTTATATTGCCCTGCATGATTTCCATGTGAATTTTGCGTATGGAATTTTTTTTACAATAATTCCATCATGGTATATGGAATTATGGCAAATAGCCATGGCCAAAATATTGGTATATTAACTGAAACTAGCTAAAGGCAAAGTCAAAACATCTGACTTTTATAAACCGTGGCAGGACTTTATTCTATATATGGATCACAGACATAGACAGCAGTTTTTGTCAAAACCTTTCCTCAAATTATGGAAAAAAGACTAAACATAAATTTGACATACAGAAGAATTATAAAGAAAACTTCTAAGCAGACCATGGGTTCCATGTATGTCTTGGATGGTAAAGTAATAGTGAAAATATATGATTAGAGCTTAAAGAGTGCTATCTCTCTAGCAATAATTCGATTTAAATTCAATTAATTTCTATTTATTTATTTATTTCCTTTTTCTTATTCTTTATTCTCTCTCTCTCTTCTTTTTGTTGAGTTCGTTTTGGAAAACCAATGAAATCTTTTTTTAAAAGAAAAGAAAATACTTTAGAATAGTGTGTTGGGGAGGCATGCACATGATCTTTGAAGCATCAAACAACTCTTCAGACAAATTTGTTCTGGATCCCAGAAATGTTCTGTCTCTCTCTCTCTCTCTCACACACACACACACACACAGAATTCTTAAATTCTTAAAGTAAAAAGTTTTGGCTTCCACTTTCTTCAGCTGGTCTAAGATGAAAGAAGGCAGAAGCCAAACATTTTGTGTTAGTCACTCATATATATGCCTCATAAATACATTTCCCTAGGCATTGTACAAAGCAACAATAAAATATAGAAATAAAACCACAATAAACTGTCAACAATATAAAAGTAATAAACATGCTGACACAACTAAAATGGCCATCAGATATATTTAAAACCATGTTGCAGGGAGTAAAACAATAAAACTTGAAAACTAATGCCTGACAGCAATGGTATAATCCCATAGGCCATTGGACTGTGTGGAAAACCTCCTCCAAGGCCATAGACCAGGTTGAATGGCTGCCAGAAACCCCATGCTTTCTCTGCGTCAGGATTAGCCACTGCCAAACAGCAGAGAAAGCGTGGAGTTTCTTTAAATGTGGTGGCAACCCAACACCATCTAGGCAGTCAGTCTTCCCTGCCATGGGGACACATATTGTATTTCTATTTAAATTATATAATTTCTAAATGTGCATCGATACATATAAATTAAGATGTGGACATTTTATGTCCATTTTGTTCTCTTTTCTCCACCCTAAGGACTGTTGCTTTCATGCCCTGCTTGCGGGATTCCCCAAAAGCTTTGAGCTGAGCCATAGTTGGAAACAGTATACTCCACTATTTGGATTATGGTCTGATTCAGCAGGGCTCTTGGTAACTAGGGCTGCCTCTACAAGAGGCAGTTAAAGCTCTTTCAAGGCGCATTAAAAAATTTACCTCTACAAGAACGGAGCGCAAATCGGGCGTAGAGGCGCGTTTTCTCTCCGATTATGCGCATTATCGAATGCGCGTTAAATAGTGAGTTTTATTTTGCTCCAGCCGTTAAAGCGCATTTTGACTATGTGAACAAGCGATTCTCCGCATGTCAATAATTTAAATCATGTTTCAGTTGTCCAGTAATGCGCTTCGCTGCCTCTTGTACAGAGGTATTAGGCGTAAATGCGCTTCTGCGAATATGCACATAATCGCCTAACCAGGCGTAAAGGCGAATTCTTGTAGATGAGGCCTAGGAGGAGCCCTCCCATCTGTCTGCCCAGCGCAACGATCACTATGTACGTTTACTCAGGAGTAAATCCCATTGCATCCAGTGAGGCTTGCATCCCAGGCTAAGGCTGCAATGCTAACTCCACTTACAATGAAGAAAGGCAAACGGAACACAGTGGGGACTTATTACTTTGAGTAAACAACGTGCTGAAAGAAGATTGACTCCAACGTTAGCCTAACTTAAATCCCATTCTTTTCAATGGGCCTACTCTAAGTAGGACTAACATTGGATACCAGGGTGCATACTGGCACAGTAGGCTGGTATTTTCGTTTTAATTCAGTATCCTGAGATTTGCCTTCATTTTGAATGTGCGCCTGGGGGGGAGGGGGGAGGGGGGAGGAGCTCACTGAACTTGTGAAGGAGTTTCGGGTTCTCTCAAGACGCGCCTCGCGTCGACGGGGCTGGTAACGGGCTGGCTTGACGCGACGAGGCAGGCCGGGGCTCGAGGCGCACGCGCGGTGGCCCTGAGGGAGGAGCGGGGGAGGGGCAGGTACGCTCGCGCAGCCAATTTGGCGGGTGAAGGTCTGAGGGGCGGTTGGCAGCTTCTCCCCCCCCCCACCCTCCCCTTTCGTCCTCCAGGGAGGCGGGGCATCGCATTGTGACGTAGGACGCCGGGGGCCCGCCCCTCGCGTCCCAGAAAGGCCCGAGGACACCACGGCCGGCGCCGCCGCTGCAGGTGGTGGCGCGTGCTCGTTCGCGCGCGGCGGCAGAGGAGGAGGAGGAGGAGGAAGGGATTGAAGGCAAGATGGCGGCGGCCCCGCGAGTGGCAGCCTCGCGGCTAGGATCCCGAGTGGCTCGGCAGGCAGGCGAAGCGAGCACCGGTCGATAAGAGCAACCCCCTCCGCCTCTCCGCCGCCGCCGTCGTCATCCCCTTTCTCTACCTTTTCCCCGCCACCTGCCCAGAGACGGACAGGAGGCGGCGGGGTCTCGGGGATGGCGGCCCCGGGCCCCCTTCAGCCGCCGCCTCAGCGGCTGGGCCCGCGGCTACGGGTCGCCGTGGAGGTGGCGCTGCGGGCGCCCTGCCTCTTCTTCATCGACGCCATCTTCAACTCGGTCCCGGTGTTTCCCGGTGACTCCCTGTGGGCCGGCCTCCTGGCGGGGCTGCTGCGGCTGCTGGGTGAGAGGCTCCCCCGACCTGCCCTCCGTTTACAACCCCCTTCCCCGCATATCTATGGCCTTTGTGAGAGACCCTCGCGTACTTCCCCGAGAAGAACACGTCTCTCTCTCCGGTGCCTTCCATTTTCTTCTCTCCTCCCCCCCCCCCCCGCTAAAATTCTCCTCATAATTACCCCAAAGAAGTGGGAGAGGAAGAGATGCCCACCTCCAGTCTTGTCTTCTCTCTGCCCCCACCCATATTCGCTTTCCTCCTTTGAGGGAACCCCCTTCCCCCCGGTATATTAACACACACACGTCTGGGTAACAGTTTCCTCCCCAGTTCCTTCCCTCTCCTGTATGACAACTTTCCTGGTCTTTCGCTTTTTCTCCGTCAGTTGGTTGGTGGGTGAGAAAGAGGAAGAAGTATTTCTTTACATGCTTCTCCTGGGCCCGATCTTCCCTGAAACTCCACTAGGTCGGGCCCAGTTTTTTGACACAGCATTATGGGTGTCTTTTCAAAACCCGATCTTTCCCAATCCCTAGTTGACCCATACATATGTGTTGAAATGGCAGGAAGGAAATTACCTATGTGTGTGACGAATGTGAAGGGCGCTTAAAGGATGTTAAAGGGTAAAATCCGCAATAGGTTGATCTTGACTAGGCCATTACTGTAGATATCACATAAGAATCTTTTCAAAATATTTATATGTTAATATTGCTGATCGTTATTTTACTATTTTGATACTACTTGTCAGTCTGCTTGGAAGGATCTGTATCCTGCAAGGCAAGATAAAAATAATTGCAATAAATAAATATATTATGTAACACACATGCTCATCTCCCTAGCCATGCTTTCCTCTTGGAGAAATCCTGTGAGAGATTTACACTTCGTTTCTCTTTATTCACTTATTTTGCTAAAACCCGAAGAGGTGTCGTTTATTTAATGCTAATGGCCTCAGTCAGTTTCCCTGGGATAAAAATTAGACTGCCCTTCTTCAAGTTACTGTCAGAAGAACTGTAAGCAACTCTTCTCTTTGGCTCTTAAGATGAAGCTTAAAAATTAGACTGATAAAAGCCTAGCAGTACGTAATTACAGTTGTGGAGTCCTCAGTTTTGTAAATTTTTAAAGATACTGCTTACAGCTTGGCACGATTACTTGGTTAAGTGTAAAATGACCTTTTATGGTCTTGTCTTGGTTGAACTCTGCCATTCTCAAATCTCCTCTTATCTATAACTTAGCTCCTAGTGTTTCCCTATCTTTGCTCCCCCCCCCCCCCCCCAGTATAATCATTGTGGGTCTGCTGCTGATTAGATAACCATAGATCACAGAGCTGTTCATATGTTGGAACTTTGTAAAGCTGACATTGTGGGCTGCACTGACCATGTTTATTAAGCATTATGCCATGGATATGAAAGCTTGTTCTGATGAAAGATTTAGAACGGCTGTTCTTCAAAGACTTTCAGTGATAATTCAGTATATTGAATGTTCCAGGTATGCTAGTTTACCAAACACTTAATTGTTGGCCTGCACAGAGACTTTGAAGTAGAAAGTCAACTCTTTTTCTGTATTTAGTGTTATTCGAGTGACCATTTGTACAGTTGCACATCCTAGTTTCCTTCACTGTGTGTTCTGGGGATTTTCATGATCGGGCAGAAGGAACTTAGTGTGAAGATATTTCTCTTTGCATTCAGGAAGGGGGTCAAGATGCATCTTCTTAATCTGGATTTTTAAATTGTTTCAGTTTTTAAGGTTGCTTTTAACTTTTTATTATGTTTATATTTCTTTAATATTGTCTATTCATAACCAATTTCCTATATAGATGGCAATTGTGTATATAGAAAAAAGTATTCAAACCACATGGGGATGATGTGGTGGCTGCACAGGTGTCTATTTCGCTGTGTATATTTACTGGAAAGCAACAGCCAATTGCATCCAGACACCAAAATAGAAATGTGTGATTGTCACATGTGATGACACTGTTTGCGTGTTTTAGCCTGCCTAGAAGTGCTATCTGCAAGTAATATCACACTTCAAATGGCCAGTAAACCAGGCTTGAAAGCAGCCATTCATTTGATTGCCTGTGGATATGATATTGGATTCCCTTTTTTCTTTAAAGTGCTTATGTGCCACAAAATAGCATGTGGACTGCACTTTGGTTAAAAAAAAAAGTGCTAATAATTTTCATAGCTTTTTACTATAGCTACTTAAACATCCTCTAAATTCTAAAAAGCTATGCTTCAAAGCAGAGTTTAACTGAGATATCTTGGGCAGGATCTATACACTACTGCTTTAAAATGGTTTATAACAGTAGTGATAACTGTTGAGGCCCAGGACACACTCCATATACAGTTTTCAAGCTGTTTTCAAAGTGCTTGGTGTAGATCTGGCCATGATCTATCTTCCTTATTACTTCATCTTTGGTATGACACATTCCTAAGTATATTTGAATGAATTTACCTGTCAACTCCAATTTCATTTAGTGCAAAAACTCAGACATCTTTGTCTACGTTGAGTTTGATTATAACTTTAGTAGCCTGACAAGTTGTGTGCCTAGAGCACATTTATACTGCAGTGGAGAAAATAAATTTCCTTTCATGTGATTTGACATCATGTTTCTCTTGAGCATGATTAAATCATGTACTGTGTGTTAAAACTATTGGTACTTCAAATCATCTTCAATTTTCTTCAGACCTGGTGAGATGTATGTTCCTGTGAGTTTATAATCTTATAAAGCAGGAAATGAATGAATTGTATGTGTAGGTAATGAAAGAAATTATATAGAACAATAAGATATGGGATTGTTCAAAAACTGGCCTACAGAAGTACTACTTTCACCAGCTTCTTTTGTCATTTGCTAGACATCAGAAATATCAACCAGATTTGCACAGAGGGAGAGTTAAACCACTGTGTCTTATTACCCCCACTGCCTGTGGCGGATGGGTTTGCATAATTACTCTTGCCAGCGCAGCTTGCAGTGTCATGCAAACCGGTGACTTTTTTGCTTTGGTTAACAAACCACCCCCAAACCCTAAAATAGCCCATGGGTTAAGGGTAGCTTGCTAACCACGGGAACAAGCCACGCTCGCTGGGTTTGCATGACACAGCAAACCATACTGGAGAGGGTAATTATGCAAATCCCCTTGGCACTTGACCCACTCTGGCTTATTCCCCCCCATCCCATGGTGGTGCAAACAGGTCTTAGTGCAGCCTATGGCTTAGTTCCTTTATCTCAAAACTAGACATCAGACTGAACTCAGGGCCACCCCAAAAAGACACAGTGTGATTCTGTAGTATGCATGTATGACTATCTATTAACTTTTTTAACCCTTTCCCTTTGTTGCCAGAAAACTCTGGAGATTAATGTGCGACTGAATTGTGATATTGTTACAAGTAAACACTACATTATTGCTGGGGTCCTGATGTTTCTGCCAGTGATGTGGCCTGACATAATGATACTGGCATGCATCCATGGGGATAGGTAGGTAGAAGAAGGGCAGTTTAAGGGTGCAATCCTATGCATGTTTAGAAAAAAAAGAGTCCTACAACTCACAGTATGTCTCAGTCAGTCATGCTGACTGGGGAATGCTGAGGGTTGTAGGAACTTTTTTCTGTCTAAACATGCATGCATAGGATTGCACCCTAAAGGGTTTTGAGCGTGATGCTCCGGGAGAGTAACTTCCACCAACATGACTGATCACTCAAAATAGGATTGTATCCAGATCATTATACTTAGAGTAAAACCATTGAAATCAATGGGGCAAATTAGTCGTGACTGAGGCTCATTGATTTAACTGGTTCTACTCGTAAGCATGAGTACGTCTGGATTCAAACCAGATCTTTAAAAACAGGAATGAGAAGATAATTTTCAGGTTGAGGCTTTACAGTGCCTTGCTTTGGTTTTTTCAGCAGTTGCCTGTAAATGAGGAGGAGGTGATGGTAGAATTGTAAATTTCACCAAAACATGCCTCATTCATCCTGTTATGAATCTACATTGGAATTAAGTGCTTTGAAACTAATTCTTCATAAATGAGATTTGGCAGGTTTGTTACTGGATGATCTCTGTTAAAGAGTACAATGATAAGATTAAGTGCTTATGGTCACTTGAGAACTATGTTTAAATGGTTTCTTTGAGGAGAGGATTAGGAGATGAGGAGGGTCTACCTTTTATTTGAGACTGTTCATTCCTGATCTCCAATTTACATGAATCATCTTTCCTATGACGTTTATATGGATTAATGCAGTGAGGAAAATGGGTGCAGCTTGTTTTGATGGGTTTTTCCCCTTCACTTTAAATGGTTTCGTTCACAAAGAGTAGCATTGATTTAAATCAAGGCAATTTAAATCAAGATTTTTATTCAAGAAAAAGATTGATTTAAATCAAATTTTCCACTGTAACTTCTTAATATATTTCCTGGATAAGACCACTAATCCATGTTAATTTACAACTAAATAAAGTATTATTTACACTTTTTTCATTCTTATAAGCAGGCTTTCTCTTTAGCTCAGTTCAGACAACATGTTTCTCAATGGTGGTTTTAAAACTCCACAGTGGAGTTTTTACACCACTGTTGAGAAAGTGTTGTCTGGCGGGAAAACTCCACGCAACGGTGGAGGGGTTTTTGGGGGGGGGGGGACAATGCTCCACGCAGAATATCCACGCTGTGCTGAAGAAAGTTTCTGCACAAGTGTTGTGTGGCGGGCTCTGTGAAGTTTTCTGTTGCATTGAGTTGACTTTTCCCACTGGCTACAGAGTTCCCCAGCAAAAGCGGCAAAAGGAGCAAGTGCTGATCTAGGAGAGCCACCAGGATTTTTTTTTTTTTTGCAGCAATGGGTGATGGGATACCATCAGAAGGACTGGGGGAGGAGAGAGGGTGGAGGAACTGTCAATCAAATGTCGCAATGGATTTTACTCAACTCCACGGTAGCCCACAGTCACACAACGGTGGAATTAGAACATGTGTGGGGAGTACCTCCTAAAAGCTCAACAATTGAGTGGAGTTTTCACACTGCATTGAATAATGTGTTGTCTGAACTGAGCCTTTGTCTCATTTTTCATGCTTTCCTTTTTATTTATAGAGGGAATGTCTTTAAAATCTGTCCATAGAGGGTCTTATGACCAGCACCCAGTTGGAGGTTAACAGCACAATCCCATCTATGTCTCCTCATAAATGGGTTCAATTAAGTTCAATAAGGTATACTCCCAAGTAAATGTGTATAGGATTGCAACCTTAATATGAGAATACAGGAAAATGCTTACTGAACAATTTTGTCTCTTTTTCTTTTTGGTGTTACTTCTTTCTGCTTCACTCTGTCTTGTCTTGGCTTTGCCCTCATTAAAAAAAACAAAAAACAAAGTATCAAACAAAAATGCAATGGCCATGACTGATAGGTCAAAGCAAGTTTTGATAGTTACTGGGTTGAAAAAAAAACATCCAATGAAAATCTTTTAAAATCCATTTTTTCAAAAAGCATTGATTTTTATACAGCTTGCTATATTGTTTTTCTGCCTTAACTAATTCCTCTGCATTGCTTGGCCCAACTCCATCACCACATGAGCACAGAACAGCAATCGTATCTAGCCTTTGCACATGTGAATTTAGTTAAAGAAATTGAAACTGCTGCTGAACTGAAAGCTGGACAGAGACATTTTCATGAGATGAAAAACTGAAAATAATGCCCATGTTTGTTTGATAACTTCATTTTTATGGGCCATGTTTGAGTTTTTATTGTAACTATGTTATTTTTAAGGTAGATAGAAATTTAGTGTTTTATTTATGTTGCGTGTGTTTTGTTTTTAAAAATCTGATTTAAATTTTTATAAAACTGATTTAAATATTTTTAAATCATCAATTTTCATCCATCCTGAAGAGAAGTTAATGTGTGGAACTTTTGGAGGTTTCAAATGGTTCCTTTTCCTACCTTCCTATTTTTAATGTATGGAATTTATCTTTGCTTATTTGAAATCCTAGCATTACTTGGATCTGTATTACTTACAAGGAAAATATTGAAGGTGGTACAGAGGAAAATAGAAAGTGCCATGAAGGTATTTTATGGCACTTTCTGTTTTCCTCTGTAGCACCTTCAAAGGCTGATATAACTTGCTCCATAAAATACATTTACATTGGGACTTATGGTGTCTAATTTTGTTTTGTTTTTGGTGAGTATTTTCAATTAAATTGAATCAAAGCAGCTTGATTTTCTTAAAAGGTTGGACACTTCAGCTTTACAACACAATCCTATGTATCTAAGTAGTAAGACATGTTCAGTTCATTGGGATGTATTCATAGGCAAATGTGTACAAGATTGCATTCTAAATAACTGAAAAGGCTGTTGTTCTGTTCCAATCTGACATACCTTATTCATGGACCCCAATCCAGAATATTTCCTATACATATCTGTGGGACTTTAGCATGGATTGGATCCAGACTTAGTCATGACTAACCTTCCCCATTGATTTCAGTGAGCATGACTAAATCTGGATGCAACCCAATGTATATCAGCAGTTACAGCTGAGAGCCTATTAGTATATTCAGGCTACTTTCACTTTAACAACAAACAACATGTGACATTCCTAATCCTTTCTTGTGTCCCAGGGACTACATTTTAATCCAAATCCTTGTTCTCTGAAAATATTGTTCTCTTCAAGGTTTACAGGAGAGTTACTTATATTCTCTTTCTCCCCTTTCCTGATAGGTTTTTTCCCTTCATCCAATTTGTTACATTGCGAAAAGTGTTGTAGAAGTAGTTAGTTACTATTTCTCTCCCTGTCAGTATAAGTTTGTCTCTATTTTCAGTAACTAGTGTAAGTGAAAGGTCAGTGTTATAAACAAGTTATTTTAAGCCAGAAGAGGAGGTGCTATCTTCTACTCAACTTGAGCACATTTTAGCCATTTGCCTTGAATGCACCAGAGGGTATTTAAGTTTGTTCCTTCACCTGTCAGGTGGTACGGAAACATTTTGGCTCAGTGGTCAGTAATTGAAATCCAATAAATATTCTTCCGAAGCGTATCCAGTTCTTTTGAAACCAGGTTATTTGTGGAAGACACTATCTTGTGTCCCGAAAACCTTATCTCTGACCTCAATTTATTAATGGGAAATGTGTAAACCTTGGTTCTCCTACCAAATAACTTTCTTCCCCAATATATTTCAGAATGTAATCATATTGCCTTTTGGATAAAGACGATCATTTAAAAATCTATTTTTAAATTGTTAACCAGATTTATTTATTTTTCTTATGCGTTATCCTCAGTACAGTAACTTGACTGACAATATGCTTCAAAAATAATAATTATAAGCCATATGGTTTTACATCTTCAGCTCTGCTGAGTAGCCTTGGAACATTGTAGTTGCTCATGCTTGCTGCAGTTTGATTTAATATTTCCTTTACGAGAGGCCTCAACAATTTATGACCCACTCAGCCAAACAGGGGTCAAAGACCTGTTTTGGCTGCCTGCCTGAGATAGCAAAACAACAAAGGCAGAGAAGTACCTGAGAAAACACACTAGATAGTTGGTGGGCTGTGTCCAGCTTGCTGGGTCACAAGTTGTAATGGCCCACTGATGTGTTTTCCCAAGATTCAATAGAATGTTTTCTGCATCTAGCTTGATATTGTGTAATAATATCTTGCCTTCATGAGCAATTTTATCCATAAGCAAAAACTTTTTAAAAAACAAAGGTTTTTTGGGGGGGTGCACATGTAAACACCTTTTGCACCCTCTATTCCTCATTCTGTTCCATTTGAAAACGTTGATCACGGCCATCATTTTAAGCCTTCGTTGCCTCCCAAATTAGGCAAACAAAATGCACCGTATGGCCTCAAATCCTATTTATAAGGCACAAATATCCATTGAAAGCCTATACTTTTAAATGTATTCTTGACAAAAGCCAGCAGGAAATCTTGTCCTGAACCGTAAACCCAAGGTATGTGGGTTTACTGCAGGGGTGGGGAACCTGTGCCTTCCAGTTGTTGTCAGACTGAAGTTCCCATCAGCCCCAGCCAGTATGGTCTGTGTGGTTGGTGATGATGGGAATTGTAGCTCAGCCATAACTAGAGAGTTGCAGCTTCCCCACCACTGGTTTATTGGCTCAACAAAAAGTAGTATCCAAAAAGTAGAATGGAATGTTCTAATAGTGGGACTTGCCTGAGTGTTAGCTCTGTCATTGATATACCTTTGGATTCGGTAATAAAATACCAAAAGAAATGTATAGGTCTGCAGTTACAAATATGATTGGATCAAGTGTAAAAGCATACAGCTATGGGGCTGGAAAAATAAATGTTTTTAGTGTATATAGGTGTGTTCTGTATATTCACGGAAATGTACAGACTCAGATAAGTAAATCATTGAGGGATAGTGGGCAATAATTAATATGTTGCTTCGCTCTACCGTTCCTGCACAAGTGTGTTCCAATTTCCAAAGCAAATTGTATGATATATGTGAGTGCAGTCTGTGTATGATAAATTTGCTGATATTTACAAGATTTCTGCCAACCTCAGTTAAGATTTTTCACAGATTCCACCTCTATGTTATAGCATTTGACTTCTCCAAAAATACTGTATTTGCTGGGAGGCGGTCTGAGGTGCTGCAAAGGAACGACAATAGGTGTTTATTAGAGGTGGTGGCCTAATGTTCTTTTTGTTTAGCCAAGGTATGTGGATTTACTGCAGGGATGGGGAACCTGTGCCTTCCCATCAGCCCCAGCCAGCAAGGCCTGTGTGCATACATACACAAACATATTCTGGGTTGTGGCAAATTCGTTTTTATTGGGATTTACTTAATAGAGTACAGCTTCAGTAAAACAAACTGTATATATCTCTTACAAATGTCCTAAAACAACGGTTGAATTTGTTCAAAGTGAATACACGTTAGTAACTTTCAGTCGCTGTGTGTCTGCTAATTTTAAAGCGTACACACAACTGAACTATTTCTTTTTTCTTCTAGGTGTCTTTGTATCCAGTGTTGTTTTGGTTCTGCCACAAAGAGCACTTTTCAAGTTTTACATGATCAGCTCTGCTTTTCTGCTAGCGGCAACATCAGTGCTGGTGAACTATTACGCTTCTTTGCACATAAATGTCCACAGTGCCTATTACACAACAGCTTTTGGAGTTCAGCTCCTTCCTCATAAAGGACCTTCCTTATGGATGGCACTCTCTGTCCTTCAGCTTGTCTTTGGAATTGGCTACGTTGCACTGTTCAATATAGAGTCCATATACTCTCAACTAATCATCCTGGATTTATTGATTCCTATTGTAGGTGTGATCATTGAATTACCGTTACACATCAGGCAGATCTTAGTCTTTACCTCAGGCTTCATTTTGACATTATACACTTTGGTAATTTTAGTCCCTAAAATGAAGTGGTTCTACTACTCTATAAGGTATGTTTATCTTCTTATAAGGCACATGTATCGCATTTACGGATTACAATTGTTGCTGGAAGATACATGGAAAAGGATTCGTTTTCCAGATATATTGCGTGTCTTTTGGCTAACAAGATTTACAGTTCAAGCTATTGTACTAACTTGCGTTATCAAAACAGCAGAAACTGGCCCAGGCATGAAATTCTATGTGGTTTCTTGGGATAATTTTTGGGAATTATTTTGCAGCCTTATTATCAGTGGGTGTGATTCTACTTTAACTGTATTAGGCATGAGTGCTGTAATTTCATCTGTAGCTCATTATCTTGGGCTTGGTATTTTGGCCTTTATTGGATCCACTGATGAAGATGACAAAAGGCTTGGTTTTGTGGCACCAGTTTTATTTTTTATTTTAGCCCTGCAGACTGGTTTAAGTGGGCTCAAGCCAGAAGAGAGGCTAGTCCGCTTAAGTCGAAACATGTGCCTTTTGCTCACCGCTGTCCTACATTTTATCCATGGAATGACAGACCCTGTCCTGATGTCTCTGAGTGCCTCCCATGTGTCCTCATTTCGCAGACACTTCCCTGTGCTTTTCATCTCAGCTTGCCTCTTCGTTCTTCCAATTTTTCTCAGTTACATCCTTTGGAACCACTATGCACTAAATACGTGGCTGTTTGCTGTCACAGCATTCTGTGTTGAACTCTGTCTAAAGGTTATTGTTTCTATCACTGTGTATGTACTGTTCATGATTGACGGCTACTATAATGTCCTGTGGGAAAAGCTGGATGATTATGTCTATTATGTTCGATCGACGGGCAATATTATTGAGTTTATATTTGGAGTAATCATGTTTGGGAATGGTGCTTACACCATGATATTTGAATCAGGAAGCAAAATCCGGGCTTGTATGATGTGTCTACATGCCTACTTTAACATCTACCTGCAAGCCAAGAATGGTTGGAAAATCTTTATAAATCGTAGGACAGCTGTTAAGAAAATCAACTCACTTCCTGAAGTCAAAGGAGAGCAATTACGTGAAATAGATGATGTGTGTGCAATCTGCTATCATGAGTTTACCACATCTGCTCGTATTACTCCATGTAATCATTACTTCCATGCACTTTGCCTTCGGAAATGGCTCTATATTCAAGACACTTGTCCAATGTGCCATCAAAAAGTTTATATCGAGGAGAAGGAGAACACAAATCTCTCAAATAACAATGGCTTTGTTGCACTTGATGAAAATGAACCTAATGAAAATCCTGCACAAGGAGATGTAGCAGCTGCTGATGCTGAAAATGAACTACATGAAGATAATGAAAGTACTGAGAGTGAGGAGGAGGAAGAGACACAGAGCTCAACTCAATTTGGTATCATAGTGCCCGAACGACCCTCTGAACATTGAACCTGAGTTTGTGCAGGTTTAAAATGTCATGTACTGAACACTGTGGGTGTTTGTTAATAATGGAGTTCAACAGTGGAATAAAAGCCTCACTTCCTCAAGTGTGTGTCTAAGCACAAGAACAGTATCTTAAAATGTTAAATCTGTGAATGGGTTGTCTATTTACTGTGATGTGCTACTGTAAATATACCTCTAATTACTACTGGTCTCTTTTGTGACCACCTTAAACTTTATGTACATTATTGTACATGGAATAAAGTGTTTTCGCATATTTTTTTAAAAAGTTGAACAAAACACTCCTTAATTGATAATAAAATTATAGTGTGTACGTTGTGTCAAAATGTTCCCACAGTTTGATAAACCTCAGCTAGTGTTTAGGATATTTTGAAAATTAACTGGTGTCTCAAGGAGGCCCCTTTTAATAAAATTCATAAGGGAACATATTCTGTTATTTACGAACCCTATCAAAGCACTATATCCAACTTGACAACTAAAAAAAATTTTTTTAGGTTTGTATAACTTACCATTCCTGCTAATATTTATGGAGAAGAGCAGAAATGTGGGGGGAGAAGGAACAACTTTGTTCTTTCTGGAAGTGAGTTGGTCATATTCTTTTTTTTTTTTAATGGATAGTGTAATATTTTTTATAATGGTAAGAAAACCATGTATACTGAATGCAAAGTTAACTGGGTAGCACAATAAACTGAAGTAAGTACTGGACAGAGGCAGCACTTTTAAGAACTGCTATTCTAGAATCTGGTATCTAAAAACTTAACTGCAAAAAATGGATGTTAATTTGTTAAGCTTTCCACATAAATATATATTTAATCCAAACACGCTATAGAACAAGCATACTTCAAAAATAATGATTTCAGATTGGATGCAGAGAAGACTTTTAATTCTTTTATTTAAAAGAATTAATGGATTTACCATAATACATAAACTGCTTTACATATCTGGAAAGAAGACTTTAATGCTGTTGTTATACATAGTGTTGGCCAATTCGAGTGGATCTTCTTCACGTACTGTTGCTAGTATTTCCAGTATTTGGCTAAAACAAAACAAAAAGTTGTCTTACTAGAAAAAGCACAGCTTATCGAAGATGCTGGTGTCACTTTGCTGTTTATGTTCACAACTAACTTGAAAACTTTTGATCAGGGTGATTAAAGTTTCTATAAACAGTTTTTGGGATTCCAAAAATCATTCCGGATCGGTCTCAGCAGTTAAGTGCAACAAAACTACAGTGTCTGAATGGCGGCCATCATGCCAAGCTATAATTTAGCACAGCTTGAATGAGTCTAGCCTCCCCTGGACTTGTGTGCTCCCTCTCTCCTCTCTTTTTGCATGGCCAAAAGAAAGGCTTAGAAACTTATGCTTTTGATTAACCTCTATTTTCTGTGTCAGATGAACCTGAAACTGTGGTTAAACTTTAACTCTGGTTAGTTCAAAGAACCCTGCTTCATAAACCAGAGTTTTATGTTGGCTTGTTTGAAATTAGACATAAGTTAAGATTAACCACAGATTGCTTCATATGACACAGCAAATATGGTTAATCAAAAGCAGAAAGAATGGCTTTTAAAGTCCTTGCAGCTATACCAGAAGAGGAGGGGGTAGGAAACCCAAGACTCAGGAGAGAGGCTTGGCTCGTTCACATCTTGCTGAACCATAGTTTGCTTACTTAAAATATGTGCAGTTTGGTGTGAGGCTGAAACACAGCCAGTAGCATATATAGGTTCCAGGCAACTGTGGTGCATCTTCTCACCTGCATTATAATACATATGATGTAATAAATTCCCATTTGCACAGCAATGATGGAGACAACATGAGTAGAAGCATAGCTGTAGTCTATCTACATCAATCCCTGTGCTGACTGCTGTGCACAGGTTCAATTGCTGGATACATGATCAATCCATGCATGGAGGGGCATTGTTGGGAAGGGGAAGGCTAACCTACCTGCCTTGCAAGAATGCTCTAACTTACCTTTGAGAATTGCCCCTCTGCACTGCCAGTAGAGGCTTTTAAAAGTTGAATTGCTGTGTCCATGGGGTATTTTGGGGAGGTGTGTGTGAAAGAAAAAAGGATCTGGGCAATCATGATGGAGGTGCCGTGTAGCCTCTGACTTCCTTGTCTGGAGCCAGTATGACTCTTGGACCAAAGAAGTTTACCCACCCCAAGAACAGACAACAAAAAATCAAGTGCTGAAATCTATTTTGGTATTGAAAGCCATTTGCCTCGATTTAGAATTGACCTTTTATTGTGGCTTATTTCTAATTTGTTCAGTGTTTTATTTCAGTATTAGTTATGTCACTGTTGCTATTTAACTAAAAGCCATCAGTGCCATTCAATAAGCACACTGCTATGATAATTGGTAGCTGTGATCTGGTCCAGCAAGGCAAATTTTACCTGGTTCTGTATTGACGCAATGGACGTTCTGGCCCGTGGGAAATTCGGAAAGTATACATACCTTACATGAGTGGTTTTCTGCCACGATTAGCAGGCCTGCCTTGCTTAATTATGTTAGTATAATGTCACTCCTATGTGGTATTAAACCCTTTGACTCTAGTTCAGCTATGGCAATCTTCTCCAACCTGGTGCCCTCCAGATGTTTTGGACTTCAACTCCCATCAGCCATGTAACATGCCCAATGGTCAGAAATGTTGGAAGTTGTAGTCAAACACATCTGGAGGGCACCAGGTTGGAGAAGGCTGAGCTGTGGTCAGTAATGACTAAGTTCTATTTAATGCAATGAGTATATTATGACGAACTCATTTCATTGGTATGTAGTCATGTCTAACTTTAGCTGGACTGGAGCCATGACATATATTACATTACATACTTACATTACATGGCAAGGTTCATTTCTGTCCTTCAGGCAGTGTCCCACTTCCCACTTTTTCTTGGTAGGGAATGTAGTTTTTATGTATTTCGAGCCAGCATGAGTATTTTTCACTCCACACCATGGAGCATCTAGTTGGATTTAAGGAACAACAGTGGTTTCAAAATTGATTAGCTTTCTGTGGATCTTTATCTCACATATTTCTTCCTCTCCACATCCCAATATTCTTTTTAACAATCTAAATTCTAATTGGATTACTTTAAAAAAAATACAGGTTATAAATCGGAAAGTGCTTTCCAGACATGAACTAAGTGCAAAAAGCAGCAGAACTAAAATTGTTTCTAAAAATACTACATACTTCAACAATAAATAGTTTTGCAGTAGATTACTTCAGTAACTGATACTTTTCTGAGTAGGGCTGCAGTCCGTTGCTAATATGATTTTAAAAATCTGAAACCTAGGGCAAGTCCAAAACACCAAACTCCTTAAAATGTCTTCATTTGGAACTAGAATTTTGTAAAAATCCATCTATTATAGAACAATCAGTAAGAGGGACTCTAATAAAATGCAAACCTGCTCCACTAAAATCAGTACCACTTTTGCTTTCTGTGTTGCACAATTAAGTGGTTCTAATCCTGAATATCTGCTGCCAAGTAACATTGAAGCCAATAGTATTGACTCAACAAGCATAGCTGCTACCATGATTCTTCAGCAGGGCTTTCAAAGCTACACTGAACAATCAAACTCCCTATATATATATATATATATAGTTCTACTAAAGTTTGGAATTAATATGCAAAACAGCTAATTTAAATCCTCATAGGAAAGCATGCCCACCCAGACTGAGGATGATGGAGGTTGCAGTCCAGTACATATGGAGAGCACCAAATTGTGGAAGGCTGAGGTAAGGCTTGTTCTACTTAGCCCGATCCTTGGCAAGAGCTGTACTATTTTTGACAAATGATCGGGGGAGAGGGGGGCATGACATTTCTAGCACGTTTAGACTTCTAGTGGACTGGAAGGTACACAACTCTGGAAGTGTAGCATGACCAATGACTTAAATATAGAATAGAATTTTCCTTTAATGCACCAATGAATTACATCCCCTGATATAAAAAGAAAGGAACTTAGGAAGCTGCCTTATACTGAGTCAGACCATTGGTTCCATCTAGCCCAGTACTGTCTACACTGACTGGCAGCGGCTTGCCAGGGTTTCAGGTGGGATTCCTATCCTCACCCTACCTGGAGAAGCTGGGGATCAAACTTGGGACCTCTTGCATACAAAGCATGTGCTCTATCACACTGAGCTATGGCACCACCCATACTACTTTTAGTTCTATTTGGAGCCTTTCCCCATTTTTCTAAATCAGCCTTCCCCAACATGCTGCCCACAATATGACTAGGGATGGTGATAGTTGCAATTAATAAATCTAAAGGGCACCAAGCTAAGGAAGGTAAACCACGCTGAGGTACGATTGTGTCTAGTTTTCTGTCTGGGCGTGCTGTCTAAAGATTGCCACCCAAATATACTCCAGATCTGAAATACTTCAAAAGGAATATACTGGTGAAAGTGAAATGCAAAATAGTATTAGTCAAAATACCAACTTACCTGTCTCTATCATTAATCTTTCACTGGGAATTGACCTCACGGTTTCTAAGTTGGCTTCTGTTTTCAGTGAACTGGAAATAATTTTTAAAACACTGCTTTGAAGGTGAAGGTTGCTATGACTTGTTGAAGCTGAATGCTTCATATGAACTGTAGTTCTTCGAGTGGTCATCTGTGCAGTCACACAACCCACCCACTGTCCCCTCTTGGCATCGCTGTAAATTGCCTGGTCAAGAGAATTTCTATTGTGCATGCAAACTGTTGTTGTACATTTCTTTTGTCTACATCATATCTCGTCCGCGAGGCAAAATCGGTCTCATAGAACTGAGGTAGGCGGGAACCCAAGCATGCGCAATAGGACGGTGGGGGGAGGGGTTCCCGCCAAAAGTCTAAGCTATAGAAGTTTCCCGAATGAGGCTCGGCGCTGGTGCTAGCCCATAATGTGTGATGCGCAGAGACCACGAAGAAGAATAGTAAGCTCTCCAATCCCCTCAGAAGTCAGTAAAAGCACGTAAGGTTGCTCCCTTAGTTTCTCTGGATTGTGTCTTGTGAAAGCCCAACTGAAGCTGAAACTGGACATTATGTGAAGTTGTGTGTTTTTACTTTGAGTGGGTGGGGATGAAAAGCAGCCGGGGGGGGGGGGGGGCTGCTAGATTATACAGAGGAGTAGGAGGATTTCCTTAAGCCTTCACCCTTAGGAGATTTTTCTCCCATTTAAAATGCCCCCAGGCAGTTCATTTTTCTGAGAAATGGGAACCGTTGCACTGCTCTAGTGAAGTACATTTTCAACACGCCTGCACATAAAATGCCCAAGTCAGGGCCAACATACCTAGACTGTGGTAATGTCACACTCATGGTTGCTACTTGCATTTATTGTTCGATTCAAATCCAGCATTCAACCCTTTGTAGCACTTAAGCATGTTTAATGTGGGCCTGCAAATCAAATGTAGCCCACTTGCCATGTATGGCAACTCACAAGGAGCTTTGCCTCCCCGCCTCCCCCCCCCCCTGCAAAAATGGTGTGTTTGTGTCAGTTACAGACCACAATACATGTTTGATTCACTTTGGTGAGTAAGAGGTTGTGCAGGTCTTGTTTAAAGCATCCATCCCAAATTCAAAGTAAGTTCTTGACACCTCAGCTTTATACATTTAAAGTAACTTACCAACCATTTATTCCTATATAGAGATCTAACTCTAATATAGCTGCTGCCTCTTCTTTGGTGCCATCAAAAGAATGCACCTGTAAAAAAATAATTATATGCAATCTATAAGGAGAAGAAACAATTTAGTTAAGTCAGAGTACTTTATTTGATCTAATTAATCTAAGATAACGGGACGACTAGCCTGATTCAAGGCACTTAGCTCAGGTGACAGACTAGTCTCCTGCCGGAGTACTTGGTACAGCACGTTCCGATCCCTGCTATTTTATGGTGGTGTCACAAACAGGTCATTACACCACCTTAAGAGGTACGGATACACTAGCCATTCCTAAGGCTGGAGCACTATGCCCCACATAGTTAGGAATAAGCCCTGTATGGAGCACTGCCCTGCACATGGAGCGTACCCTCAAGAATGAACAGCGGTTCCCAGTTCAGTGTGTGGCCTTAGTCACATTCACGCCATGAGAAAGGGATTTCCAAGTAATGAGGTTGAACCAGCCAGCTCAACCATTTCCCATTACCTTCCTCTGGCATAGGGTCATGCTTCAATGGCAACAGAAGCAAGGCGTGACTTGCTCAGCCATCTCAGTCCATAGAACAGCCTTCCCCCACCTGGAGCCTTCTAGATGTGTTGGATTACAACTGTAGTCCCCAGCCTGATATGAGAGTTGTAGTGTAACATACCTGGAAGGCACCATGTTGGGGAAGGCTGCCATAAAGTGAGGCTACTCTTATGTTTCAGTCGAGGCCCCCTACCTCAAATGGGTTGCCTACTGGGCAATTTCTCGAGTGCAACTAGCAAGTATTCTGCCATAATTTGGGGTTGGGATTACGTTCTTTATTATATATAGACCAAATACCATGCTGATGACTGTAACTTGTTGAGAAATGGGTGTATTAGACTCCATACAAAAGCTTTTGCCTTTCAACCAGTGTTAGGTTTGTTTCACCACGGCTTCACCATGGGAAGCACTTTGCTTTGAAGCTCCCACTGAAACTGATGGGACTCTGGTCCGCACAAAGTCTCGCTCAGCAACCTTTTCGGAAGGGCCACTTTGAGGAAGGGATGAGAGCGGAGCAGGTTAGGATCCCACCCATCCGTCCTTAAGTAGACCTCCGTAGTCACCCTATGTTCCATGCACCTCTTTTGACTCTGGGTTGGAAACTAGGTGGGCAGCTGGTATTTGTCTGGGGGCCGGACTGGGTCTGAGGTTTCTAGCTGCTGATCGGAAACACAGTTTAGGCCAGGGGTGCATAACCTTTTTGATCCTCAGAGCTGTTTGTGATACAGGCTCAGGGGGCCACACACACACCTGCACTTACATAGGCACTCATGCACCCACATATCCCAGCAGCCTTGATCCAGGTAATTAGCAGCAGCAGGGAAAGAGGGATCGCTATCAGAGTCACTGGGGAGGGGTGTGTGAGAAGGATAGCCTGGCAGGGAGACACACTTGTGGCCTTGGGGAGGGTTTGGGGTCAGGGCACAAGTCCATAGAATGATTCCATTGAGCCATCTGAACTGAAACTAGTCTGTTTGATTTTTGTACATGGCTCCATTTCAAGCCAGGGTTTCCATTTCTTGGCAAGGCAAGCCGAACTGAATCATTACGTTGACAAAGGCTGCTGAGGACAGCGCAGAATTGAGAGGGGAAGGCCATGCTTCAGAGCACTTTGTTTGGGGAAAGCAAGCCAAGAAGAAATCACTGACGTCAGGTGCAGACTGCAGACTTCCTTGGCTATTTGCCCTCGCAAGGATTGTTTTGGATAAGGAATGAGAAGCAGAAGATAAACCCACAATATATTTGCTTGCACTGTGTTGGCAACAACAGAACCCGATGTCACAAAAGGGGTGATGCTGAAAACAAACACGGGCAAGTATCTGTTTTGCACTTACCACTCCTCCCACGCACTTCTCTCTGTTTCGCCTCATGATATCTGTGTGAATGGAGAATATTTCAATTTCAAATTCCTAGAAATCTTTACTTTCCACACACACACCATCCAAATTCTGAAATGCTTTCGATTTTCTACGAAAACCTACCTATGAATTCTGGGTGTGAATTCCTGCAGTGCAGAAACATTGGTAATTTTGTTTGCTCGGATAGATCAAACTGTTTTTCAAAATACCTGAAAGGAAATAAACAAAAAGGTCCTGATGTTGAACACTATTTGGGCTGTAGATACAAGGTTCTGGGAAAGAACAGAAAGGTGATTTTTTTTAAAAAAGAAAAACTGTGGGTGTGGACACAATCCTGCCAAAGTGAAGCAGTTTAAGTCCCACTGTCTCTCTCCTACGTACGTAGCTTCCCTGAATAAAGCTTTCGCATCGGGATTCTTGCCTGCTTGGAATTTGTTCCATCTCTGGTTTGGTCATTTCCGTAACAGTTGTGGAAGGGTAAGCACATGCGTAACCCTCTGAAAGAAATAAGACTTGAAAGTGTTTCATAGTGACTGGGTCGGGAGGGGGGTATTTTTCACCCACAAGAAAAGTGGTTATAGACCATGTAAAGCAAGAGTGGGGAACTGGCCTACCAACCCCACTTCTCCCCCCCCCCCCCCCCAATGCTGTAATTAGGGTTTTAAAAAAACTTAACTGCTACATGAAGAGACATTTCGGGGGGACATTTTTTATAAGCCTTTAAGAGGAGACATTTTTACAAGCCTAACTGCAGCATGGAGGGGAAAGTATGTGTGCACATGAATGTGTATGAAAGTGTGAAAATGCGTGTTGTGTGTGTGAGAATGGCCCTCAGGCTGAACATAAAGCATCCAAGATGCACTCCCATAATATCCTCCCATGCCCTAAAATGCCAATCTGCAAAACTATCCCACGGCTCTATGCATGGGCTGCAATGTCCTAGGAAAGCTGCTACTTTTATGCCACCATGCTAGAATTACACATTTGTAGAGGCTCTCCATGGGTGACCTATATAGAAAATCGTTTACAAACATTGCAGACAACATGTAGATACATTTTCAGTGGCCTACATGGGGCTGCTAAATAGTTTTAGGGCCAGATAGAGCCTTTCCATTGAACTAAATAAATAAAATAAAAACGTCACCTTTCTAAAACCTTTAGACGACCGTACAACCTAAACTGGAGATGTGAAAAGGTAAACAACTGATGGATGGTTCTATAGAACTTCTATAGAAGTTACCAGGAAACCCAGTGGTAGTAGTGGAGAATTTCCCAAGAGTATTAAAAGTGGAGATTGAAGCGAGACTGAAAGATAAGGAAATAATTAAGTTAAGAAAGTGGATGGAAAATTTGAAGGATAATGAGCAAATTAAAGAGCTATTGATAGGTCAAAAATCAACATGGTTTAAATGTATACAATTAGGGAAATGGACTCAGGAATGGAGATTGAAAAATAAAAAGTGTAGAAATAATACAAGATTTGAAGAATTAATAGAGTCAAAAGGTAGGAAAGAAGAAAAGGAAATTAAGAAAGGGTTGACTAGTGAGATATATAAATTATTGATAGAGGAAGAATTTCAAAATTCACTTAAAGCAATAAAAAAGGTATGGGAAGAGGACGTAAATGGAGAAATTAAGGAATATAACTGGGAGAGGTTGTGGAACGCAAGAATGTTAAAATTGTTATCGATCAGAATTAAGGAGAATTTTTATAAGGTATTGTGGAGATGGTATCTAACACCGGTTAGATTTCACCAGATAGACAAAAAAATATCTAAAAAGTGTTGGAGGGGATGCCAGGAGGTTGGAACTTATTACCATATGTGGTGGAGCTGTGAATATGTACAAAAATTTTGGAAAAGGGTATTTAAAGAAATAAGTGAAATAATCGGAAGTAAAGTGGAACTAAACCCGAAGCTCGCTCTACTAGCAATATGGGATAGAGGGGAAGAGGACAAAAATAAGAGAGAATTGATAAACAACCTCCTGACTCCTGTTAGACTAATGATTGCAAAAAATTGGAAAGGACAAGGAAGCTATACAATAGAAGAATGGTATAAAGAAATATGGGATATGGCTTTGAATGATATGCTAACCTGTAAAATGAAATTGAAAAGGGGAATGTCCAGTAAAAATGATTTTGGGGAAATATGGAGCCCCCTATTGGAATATGTCTTAAGATCGGGGAAGGGACAAACACCTTCAAAAGAGTCGATAAATTTCTGGATAGAATAAAAGATTAAGAGAAGGTCTCATGGAGTGGGGGTGCACGGGGGGGATTGTCGAGGGTTATGTATGTATTTTATGTTATTATTATGTTGAAAATAATAAAATTATTTCAAAAGAAGTTACCAGGAAAGGCAATATTGTTTACATATGATCTCACAACAGGAGGTTGTATTTGCACAGTGCGAAATGTAAATGTCAGGCTGAAATTGTAGTTTACCTTTGAACTGTGAAAGGGACCTAGCTAACCAACCCTCCCTACGCAGAAGGAGCATAAATATCATGCACATGACTGTCAGTTTGTCAGAACTGTTTCATGATCTGCTGTCAAAGATGCAAATATTTGGACAGCTAGATATATTCTGTGAATCATTCTTCCCCAACCTGGCTGGGGAATTATGGGAGTTATAGCCCAATACATCTGAAGGACACCAGGTTGGGGAAGGCTGCTGTGAAAGATTTTAGGCATGGCAGCTAAATGGAGCCTCCCAGTTCAGAGGCGCTATGCAGATTGGTAACTAGATGCTGGGAGCAAACCAGAGGTGGCCATCAAACTCCTGGTTCTTTTACCCCTTCCATTTGACTTACAGCTTTCCGTGGCCAGCATGTTCCCAAGCAAAAATACAGTCACAGTGTCCTTCAACCTGGCAAACCTGCCAAACCTGCCTTTTAGCTTTCCCTATACAAGCTGAGGCAGAGACTTCTGTTCAGTGTACACCACCCTGTCATGTCTTTCGCTGGGCTCTTGGATTCACAATCATGTGGCCTTTGTGAGATAACTGTGTCAGCCAGGGCTATTCAAAGCATCCTTTAAAAAAAAAAAAAAAAAAAGCTAACATCTTACCTCATCTTGTCCAGCAAGGTGAAAACCAACATCTTCCAATGCCCATTGGGTAATTCCATAAGGGCTGTCAATCAAAGCTACCTGCAGCCAAACCTACTAAGTGGATTATGGGTCTTTGTTTCTTTGGTACTGGGGTCCTCTGTCACCTGGACAGGCACCCCTCCCAGGCAAGGAGATGCACACCATCCTGCCCAGCATCTGCTAGATGTAAGTTACTTCTAAGAGTTCAGCATAGGTTTGCTAGATTCAGTGAGACCTTGTTCCGATAACAGCAGTGGTTAAGTATCATGTATACTATTCCTAACCATGGTGGCTACATAACCACAGTTTGAACATGCTGACTAACCATTTACTGCAAAAGGGTTAGTGGCCTAACCAAGGCTTAGCGTTTTGTCTTAAAAGTCCCATTATGTTTTATTTCTTCTAAATACCTTTGCTTCCCCTCTTGCCTCTTGATATTCCTGTTAATAAACATTCTCACTTACATTGAACTGGAGTGTGGGACGTCTGGAGTGTGGGACGTTCTAAGCACACCCAAGTAAGCTGTCTTCCCGCTCTCCCCTGCCCCCATGTTGCCTTACCACTCAGCAACACTGCTAGAGCATTTGGAATTGTGCCTACGGTGGGAGGAAGCAGGGCACCAGCTGTGGGCTTGTGCACGCAAACACAATCCAGGCAGATAATTACCTCTGAGTCTTGGTGTCCCCTTTCTCCGGGGCTAGATGACAAGAAAAGGGGTGGGGGCAAAGGTAGGGGTCGGGGGAAGGGGGAATAGGACAGTGCCATTCAATGGAAGGGTAGAAATTTCTGTCTTCTGACATTCCCACCTGCTGCTTAAAAGGACTGGTTCTTTGGTCCAAGCCAACAAGTTTTAGGATGATATATATGCATCCTGAATCAAACCCCTGGCAGACATTGCATGCACCAAAGGATGGTGTGGAGCAGGTGATGGAATGGGGAAACAGAGAAGTTCAGAGAGCTATGGAGAAGCTTTAGTGTAGCCTTCCCCAACCTGGTGCCCTCCAAGGACCATGCTGGCTGGGAATGATGGGAATTGTAGTCCAATGCATTGGAAGGCACCAGGTTGAGGAAGGCTGCTTTAGTAAGTCTGCTGTGTCCTGCGTAGGCCATTTATGGAAGAGCAGGAGAAAAGATTCTATTGCTCCTGCGTTTTTACCTCAAGTGTGGTAGGAAGAACAATTGTTTCACCGCCCCAATGATCATCACTGGGGGTGGGGGGGAAGCAATATGGTTGTAAAAGGACATTGTGAATGATAAAATGTCTCTGATATAAGTAAATCTCTCTTACTTGAGTTGGGTGCCTTTAGGACAAAATTCCAATCTGTCAAAATCTGAAAGCAGAAACAGTCAATTAATTGGCTTCTAAAAGGATGTCATGAAAGCACAGTTTCTTAAACTAGTAGGCTAATACTTACCCAGGCCACACTCCCCGATTGCTATAACCTTTCCTTTATTTTTCTCCGCTAGATCTTGTAACTCCACTAGGTACTGATCAGGGTTACCCTGCTCAAATTCTCCACTGCGGGTGGGATGGCAGCCAACAGTACTGTAAAACATGCCTGAACACAAGTGACATGAACATTTAATTATTATTGCTACAGCATAATCAATACACATGGTGCATTACAACATAAGCAACAAAAAAAAAGCATCATCCCCTGTCCCAGAGAGCTCCTGATGGCGGGGAGAGGCAAAAGCAAAAAAAGGCTAAAACTGCAAGCAACTGCCATTACATATACTTAGGATTTGGAGGTGAAAACTAGAAGAGTCAAGAAAGGCTTCATGGAGGAGGAATTCAAGGAGGGAATCAAAGGAGAGTGAGGGGATACCATGTAAAATGGATGGGCAGAAAGTAGATCTCCGGGGGGGGGGGGGGGGTTGGACTTCAATTCCAAACATTCTTAACCATTGGGCTTCTGGGAGTTGAAGTCCAAAACATCTGGAGATCTGCCTACCCCCAATGTAGTTAATGAAAATTCTGCATAATATCAATAGAAATGTTTGCATAACTCAACTTCTGAATTAACTTACTCACTGTTGAATCAAACAGTTCCATCTGGGGTTATGAGCTAGCAAACTTTCTCGTTTCGTGCAACTAGCCTTGAAATAGCACAATTCAACATGGGACTGCGTAGGAACTAGATAGCAAGCAAGTGATGATTACAGTCACTCTGCAAAATCCCAAACTCAATCTACCACCCAAATCACCATCTCTGATGATGGTGTATTCCAAGTTCACTCTGCAAGACATCAGCCTATGGACTGGGCTGGCCCAAAGCCAGTTGCCTCACAGGAATGTGGATAAGAAGTGTTCCATTGGGCCTAGTCCTTATGTTACTTGTCGACATAACAAGGTGGTTTTACAATGTTCATTTTTGTGTGCTACATATTTTACTGAATGCACCCTTGTGTGGCAAGAGTTGTCATGTCTACAAAAGCAACTGAAAGCTAGAATCCGCTTTAATGGGCTAATACACACTCTCAACAGATGAGGATGCATTCAAACAAATTATTTACCACACTAAATTAAGAAGTGGCGAATCATTTGTTTGAATGTATCGCCTTGTGGTGGCTTTACCTCATCGAAACACAATGAACACCAGACCTTCGAATGACATGATCAATCTAAAAAACCTGGAGATTTATGAGATTTTATTTTAACTAATCATGCCATTTGAATTAATCAAAGTTCTTTTTTTTTTAACCATACAGAATCAAGTCCTACTCTGATCAAGTATACATTCCGCCTATGCCCCGCCAATTGGAATATTAGTTTCTTGCAGCACCTATGGTTTACTCCTAAAAAGTACACTTTTCATATTTTTAATTTAACTATCTATTTAGCACAGACATGCTTTGTGACTATTATGCTATTCAACCTTTCAACAACCCTGTGAAAAAGGCCAGTATTGTTCGCATTGTATAAATGGGAAGCTGAAGCTGAAAAAGGGCATGACTAATTCCATTCATTGGAATATAGTGGCTTTATGATAGCAAACACTTTGGCAAGAATTTGTAGTAGTGACTCAGGATTATCTATTTTTATGATAAAAACACACACACAAGGAACTATATCTATTTGATCCTAATATACATTCCTCATCTGTGGGGACACCCATATTCTAATTTGATTTTTAATTAGAACCACTTTTCACATTATATTTTTATACACATATCTTAACATTTTTCTATATACCTAAAAATATTAAGGGTGCATGAAACATAATTGTATTCAAACGTATACACACTTGGCTGTATCTCCCTGTTGGCTGTACATGCTAGGACAAACCTAGATTTGTAGCTGTGCAATGTGTGAAACAGTTCTAGCTCCAGATGAAATCTAGAAGGAATAACATAAGCAAAGATTTTGATGTCAATTATATGTAGACTGTACTCAAAGAGGGAAAAATCCAGCCCAGGTTAAGTGACTGAATTCATTTCCACTCAGCACAGACAATTAAGAATCATGATGTTTCAAATTCTAAACTGGGTCCCACCCCAAGACACTCTTTGCAATCAAATAGCAATCAAATAGTGCCAATTTTCTTTCAATTCATCATGATTCTTTGGATCCAGCCTATGGCTCCCCACAGTGTGTGTGTGTGTGTGTATCAATATATCTATTATAGTTCTGGTCTTTCAAAGTGTGAAATATAGGGTAGCGAAAGGATTCTCTTTAAAGCTATATAACATAAGGAGACAAATACCATTTGTTTGCGCCAGCTGCAGTGCATCTTTACTATCTTGCAAATTTCCACCTGTAATCATGAACTGGAATAAAGAAGAATATTTGCCATAAGTGCAAGTTTCTGAACATCAGAAAACACATTTATCAAAAGCCAACAGAAGCCATTAAAGTTTAAGACAGCAAAGAAAAAAAAGGACTAATGTATTTACCTTTCTAACGCCAGTTTTAACTGCCCTGTCCACTATATCCAAGAAGTCATCTGCAAAATGTATATAATTAAAATTCATATTTTAAAGTATCATTATGGCCCAATGTATTTCTGGGAACCCCAGCGGACTAGGTGTGCAGCAGCTCCAGCAATTCTCTTCTTTTGACTATAACTTCACAGTACTAATGTGTCAAGCATCTTGTGTCATCTCCATTAAGTACTATGGATACCTCTATACACCGGTAAGACCATAGCTCTGATCCCCACGGCCCACTGTCCACCAGCAGTGTCCTACTCAAGAGATTTGAGGATTGTGACTATTTTCCTTGACAAATGTTTTTACTATGTACATATTCAACATAAATAAGCAACCACCACCACATGTATGTTTCAAAAGGATCTCTACAGCTGCAAGAGAGGGATTCCTTAAGACAACTATCTATGCACAATTAGACCTTCATGGGCATAGAATAAAGTTTTTTTTTGAGGGGGGGTATTAAATAGTTTCCCATCAACTGCTGAATACCATCCTCCTACAGCAGGGGTGCAAAAAATGCCCCTGCAAGCCCTGTCTGGCGGCCCTCAGGCAGAGGGAGGGGGAAGGAAACATGCTCTAGGAATGGGCTCTATGATTCCTGCCATAGAAGGCCTATTTTTAGCTTCCCAAAGTACCCTAGGAAGTATACTCAAAGGCTTTTGCCTGCTTCCCAGCATGCTTTACGAATGGGTTTTTTTACAGTACGAACCATAGAGTTTGTTCCTAGAGCATTTCTCCTTTTTTCCCACTGAAACTGTTCGAGTTAATAAAGTGTGGGATGTCAGTAACTGTCAGCAAAGGAGTGGATTAGAGGAGAGAGAAGGACTAGGAGCCAGGCTTCCTGAATGGTTTGAGAACTGAGGTTTCTGAGAAGAGAGTTAGTTTTATCTGATCAAAACAGGTTCCAGGCCTCCGAAATGCTCTTAGGCAGGGGTTGGATTCAAGCAAGCAAGTGGTGTGTGTGAATGTGCACGCATATATGTGCATGTGTGCACCGGCATGTGCAACCCCCGCCACCCCAGTGGATACCCGACGCAGCCCTTGGGGCCAAAAACATTGTGCACTACTGTCCTAGAGATATACCCAAACTCAAATCTGACAAAGCAATAAAAAACATCTCAACTCAGCAATAAATCCCACTGAGTCCAACAGAGCTTATTCCCAAATTAAGTGTGCATAGAGTTGCAGCCTTACAACATAATCCTATTTGTACTTACTCAGAAATAACAGAGCCATTATATTCAATGGCACTTACTCCCTGGTTTAGGATTGCAATCTAAGCCTTATAGTGCAATCCTATAATTACTCAGGAGTAAGTCTTACTGAATTCAATGGGACTTACTCCCACATAAGAAATGCACAGGGTTGCCTCCTTCATGTCTTTTACAAAGTGGTGTATATATAATTTTGGGAGCCAGGGAAAGTGTAGTAGGAGGGTCCAGTACACACCCTGAATATCTGTGAATGGGAGGCCAACAAAGCAAGCCAGTAAAGAAAGAAAAAAATACCTTGATGTTTCTGAGTACCTCTGTATATGCCTCTGAACATAGGATCAGTTAAGTTAATACCAATATCTAGAGAGAGAAAGAAAATAATTAATAACCTCAACTTCAGGCATATTGAAATGTACACAAGTACAATTGTATTATGCAGAATATGGCCTATAGCAATGAATTTAGCACCTTTGCTATTTCAAGCTGTCACGGCAATAACCCTACAGTGTACATGTATGTAAAATTGGATTGTCTGCAAGAAGGGGATTAAGAACATTTTTTAAAAAGCCCTGCTGGATCCAACCAAGCATCTATCTGGACTAGGGATAGGCAGCTGGAAGCCCAGCACCCAAATCCAGACTCCAAAGGCTTCCTTCCAAGCCTCAAGTACAGCCCCTCATCCCCCAAGCTCTCCCAACACATACTACTATGCACCTCAGCCACTTTCCCCTAAGCTGAGGTTCAGGCAAAGGGCTCTTCTCTTCTTTTATGCATCTCAGCTACTTACTGTCCACATGCAAATCAGAGCACTGGCAAATATGGGGAGCAGGGAAGCGCTTAGTGTGTGCGAAAGCACAACAATCAGGGAAGCAGAGAATGTTTATTTCTGGTTGTAATAACATGCAAACTATAGGGGATGTCAGGGAGCACTGGATGAGATGGGTTTTAGCTGTATTAGTCTTTTAACTGTCAAAAGGGTGCAGAGAATCCATTTACCCTGACCATTTGTTAATTTCCATGAAGCAGGTAAATAATTTAAAAGAGCGTATCCATCAGTGAACATTAAAGACTGTTCCAGTACATTTTTCCCCCTGTGAAATAACCTCCCCTATCAAACAAGCAACTACTGAACATTGGCAAAACATGTTTAAAAAATGCAATAGCTGTAATGCCAGCAATTAGCCAAATTAGACAATTCCTTATTAAAGAGACATTGCAGTATCCAATAGCCATGAAGCAAACGTTTTTGCTGAATAAGACACAGCCTAAGATCCATAGATGCAAAAGGCAGACACCAAAGTGATGTTCACTAATAGGGTGACCTTATACAAAAGAGGACAGGGCTCCTATATCTCCCTGCATAGGAAAGGGAATTTCTGCAGGTGTCGTTTGTATACATGCAGCACCAGCTAACGCTGCAGGAGCCTTGCCCTCTTGACCGGATACAAAATAAGGCAGGGCTCCTGCAGCTTTACCTGTTGTGATGAAGAGGGAATTTCATCAGGTTCTGTATGCATACAAACGACACGTGCTGAAATTCCCTTTTCTATGCAGCTGTTAAAGACACAGGAGCCCGGTCCTCCTTTTCATATGGTCACCCTACTAATCAGGCATTTTGTGGCGCCCACAACAGTATCTCAAATTCTTAGATGTGCCTACAGGTCCAAAAAGGTTGGGGACACCCGGACTAGTGGGTCTTGCTTCCTAGACAACAATATGGTTGGGATCGCCCTTCGTCCGGTTGCATACAAGCACCCTTCCCCAACGCCCTTCAGACGTTTTGGACTGCAGCTCCCATCAGCCCCAACCAGCATGGGCAACGGCCTGGGATGGTGTAATAGATCCAACCATCAGGAGAGCACCGAGTTGGGGGAGGCTATCATATTGACTCTCTAAAGGCTGCAATCCCAAGCACGCTTTCACACGGAAGTAGGCCCCATTCAAACGAATGGAGCTTACCTCTGAGTAAACACGGCTAAAGCGGCGCTGTGGGATGGATGTACTCTACACGACTCAGCCCTGGCTGAACCAGACCCCCCCCGCCACCCCACGGCCCTAAATTTGGGCCCTGCCCGAGTCAGCCCACGGACGCCGCATCCACCTCCAGGTGCCGGTTGCCGAGCAACCACCCTCACCAATGAACTTGAAGCGGCTCATGACGCCGGCGACCGAGGCCCTCGCGCTCACGTTGCAGTCTCCCCTTCGTTGCTTGGCCCATAGAAGTCCGGAAGAAAGGGAAGAGTTACGCGCAGCCATCACTTCCGGTTTCTATTTGAACAGCTGCCCGTATGTGGGGGTAGGAGCGTAATGCAGAACGGGAGGCCTGTTTCATTTTCATGAATTTAAGAGAACGGTGAAGACTGATCTCTCCCAGTTGAATTTTAAGATGTTTTTAATGATGTATTAGTTTTTATTTGTTTTAGTATTTTATCTATTTTGTGGTTCTTGTGTTTATATTTATTGTCGTTCCCCCCCTCGATCCAGAGGGAGAGGCGGGTTATAAATAATAATAATTATTATTATTATTATTATTATTATCCACCATCCTAAATCTTTGTGGTCCTCTAGTGCTGTTTCCATGTAGCAGCAGCAGCAGGAACGCATTTCCTCTTAGGAGCTCAAGGTGGTCTTCCTCCCATTTTGTCTTGACACCAACCCTGCGAGGTAGAAGAGGTGCAGTACTGGGAATTGTTGGACTTTTCTGGGACAAACTACAGGGAGTGTCTTAAAGGCGCGAGACTATGCATGTTTAGACAGAAAAAAGACCTACAAGCCCCAGCATTGGGCTTAATCTACCTCACAGGGTTACTGGCAAGATAAAATGGGAGATGCATTGCCTTGAGGGAGCTTCATGGCTCATTGAGGATGAGCCTCAGACTCTGTAATCACAACACCACTCTGAATTTCCTTAATTTGCCCGGAGAGATATATTCAGAGTTATTCAGTTGGTAGGAGATGACCAACTCCTTGCCTAATTATGGCATTTCCTAGTTCACTCTGAGAAGCCATTTCTAAGTCTCCCCAGAGTTGTTTAAAAGGAAAATCATCTTGCAAACTGATTCTTATGTTTCATAGCTAAATACATTAATCGTCTAAGAGAAATAGCACAAAAGAAACAGCACCAACTCCTTCCTGTCTTTGCTTCTGCCTTTCTATTCTTTCTTTTCCTTTAAGGGTGGGGAGAGGTTAGGGGAGGGGAGACACTGCTGCCCAGCAACTGCATTAAGGTCCTGGATTTATCCATCGGTTCCTAGGGACACCTGTCTCTTTTACCCTGAGAGAGAAAGAGAGAGAACTATATATAATTAAATAAACCTGCATTTGAAAGAACAGAAATTTCCCTGTTAGTTTTTGCTCAGGGGTGGGCATGCATGCTAGTGCCCACAATTATGGTAAAATCTTGGATTTCTACATTGTTTCTACATGCAGCTGTCATTTCTGCTCTGGGACACATTGAAAAGTGGCTCCAAAATCAACAGCTGGGCAACAGTTTTATTTGGAGCAACCCAAATATCACAAAATAGCAAGCAGGCTTTCAAGTTCTATTCTATAACATTTTGGTTGGTCCAAATAAAGGAACTGCCCAACTGTGGATATTGATTTTTTTTTCATGGACTGATGCAACTACCTTTGTGTTTTCTTGAAAATTGCCTTTTCCTATCACAACTCTGAATCATAGGCTTTGGGGGCAAGGTACTGGTAAGCCATCTAGTCCAACCCCCTACTCACTGCAGGAAATCCAAAAGTAGAACACCCTCCACAGATGAAATGTCTAGCCGCACTGCCTGAAGAGCTCCAGCAAGGGAGAACCCACCCCTTTAGATAATTGGTTCCACTGCCAAATTCCTCTTGCCAACAAGGTATTTCTCATAATGTTCAACCAAAATCTACCCTCCTGAAACATAGGCCCATTAGATTTAGTCCTGCCCTCTGGAGAAGTGGAGAACATATCTTTGCCCTTTTCTATGTGACGCTAGGCATGTTTAGAGAGGAAAAAAGCCTACAGCTCCCAACATTCCCCAGCCAGCCAAGTAGGCTGGGGAATGCTAGGAGTTGTAGGGTCCCCCCCCCCGTCTAAACATGCATAGGATTGGATTGCACCCTAAGAGTCTTCCCTTCTCCAGGCTTAACCTACACAGTTCCTTCAACCTCCTCTCATAGGATTTGTTTTCCATACCGTTGACCATCTTCGTGTCCGTCGTCTGAACCCATTCCAATTCGTCTACATCCTTCTTAAAGTGCGGCACCCAGAACTAGACACAGTATTCCAGGTGAAGTCTGACTAGTACAAAACAAAGTGACGCTATATTCCTTTTCGTGACTTATACATTATGGTTCTGTGAATGCAGCCTCAACTATTCTATACGCACAAGGAGATGCGTCCCTCTATTCGTAATATCTCTATGGTTCAAGGTACGGCTAAGGAGGGAGTGTAGAGATAGGAAGGGGCGGGGAGAAATCAAGTCACATTCTACGGCTATCCTCATTGGCTACCCGGTCTATGATGGCACTGTTCTCACATGCAAAACAGGTAGCGGTTTCACCATAGAGATACAAAGTCTAGACGGACACCACTCCCATATCGGGAATTATCATAATAAGGGCCGCCTTCAATGAATGCCGGAACTTCAGCCTCTGTATCATTCTAAACTTTCTGTCTCTAGAGCGGACGGGAGTCCGAGCAGATCGCGTTCCTCCCCGCACTCCCATCATCCCCTGCGGCGAGTGGCGGTTTCCTCTCTCTCTCTCCCCCCCCTCCCGCCTTTCGTGGTGTGTGTGAAGGTGAGGCTGCGGCCCAGCCAAGATGGCGTCGTTTCTGACCCACCAGCAGAAAGTGCTGCGGCTCTACAAGCGAGCGCTGCGGCACCTGGAGTCCTGGTGCATCTTCCGGTGAGGCCAAGGCAACCCCGCTCCCCGGGGCCCTCCCAGCCCCCCTTCCCCCGTTATTCCAGGCCCCCGAAGCCCCGCAGGCGTCCGTCGCCCTCGCCCGTGGTTAGCGGGGGCCCAGTAGGGCGAGGGCACGCCGTGTTCCTCCCTCTTTCATCGGGCCACTGGCTCACCGTGACCTTCTTTGCAACGCTTCTATCCCGCCTTTCCTCCAAGTAGTTCAAGGGGGCTTCTGTGGTTCTCTCCTAGCTCCTCCCTCCCCCGCCATTTTGTCCTTCACAACAACCCTGTGAGGAAGGTTGGGCTGAGAGACGATGCCTGGCCCAAAGTGGGTGTCATAGTTGAACAGACGTTTGACTAGGGTGACCAGATAAAATCCAGGTCAGGGCTCATGTACCTTTAACAGTTGTAGAGAAAAGGGAATTTCAGCCAGTGTCATTTGTATGCAATTAGTTCCTGGTGAAATTCCCTCTTCATCACAACAGTTAAAGTTGCAGGGGCCCTGCCTTCTTTTGTATATGGTCACTCTGGTATAGTGCCTGCACCTTTAACTGTTGTGATGAAGAGGGAATATCACCAGGAACTAACTGCATACAAATGACACTGGCTGAAATTCCCTTATCTCTACAACTGTTAAAGTTACATGAGCCCTGACCTGGATTTTATCTGGTCAGCCTACGTTTGACCCCCTCCCGGCCCAACTCCGATCCTAATGCCGCACTTAGGCTGCGATCTTGTACTCCACTGATGGGAGTCAGCCCTGTTGAGCTTCGTGGGCTTACTTCTGAGTAGGTGTGTATAGGGTTGCACAGGGTCATATCCAATGTTTGTCCTACTTGAAGTAGACCCATTGAAATGAGCAGGACTTCAGTTAAGCCCCATTTATTTTAGTGTGTCTACTCTAAGCGGGACAAACATTGAATACACACTATTGTCAATATTTATCTGTTAATGCGCCAGATAGAAGCATGATGCACTTGCCTCCTCGTGTATTTTCAAGCTTTCAGGTGGGACAAGATTTTGCAAAATCTGCTTCTGGCCTATTTTACCTTCTCATGTTTCTGGTACTGATATTCCCCCACCCACCCCGTTTCTCTCTCTCTCTCTCTGTCTTCCCCCTGCCCCTTCTTCTTTTTTAGATTGTTCACTGTTTGCTAATATTTGTTAATCAAGCAAGATTGGATGGGCATGAGTGATTAGGTGGGGCATGAACATTTATCTCCAAGGCTGAGGAAGCGGGTGGGTACAAAAGTAAGGTTTAATTGGAACTCAAGAGACTGATAATACTATTTTGTATAGGAGGCTAAACGTTTTTGTGTCCATGTTAGCTATATTGCTTATCCTTAGCTGTGCCTCCTGACCACATTATTCCTCAGGAGCACCTATATTTAAAAGTAAAGGGCTGTGCAGGTCAAGTTTGCAGATGATTCCATATGATTCAGGATGGTGAAAACGCAAGCAGACTGCAAAGAACTCCAAAAGGATGTCTCCAAACTGGGTGAGACTGGAGCAGAAAATGACAAATGAGATTCAAAGTAAATGTAAATTGGGGGCAAAAAAATAAGTAAATCCTAACTACACATATACACTGGTAGAGTTCTGAACTGGTGGTGACTGAACAGAAAATAAATCTTCGGGTAGTGGTGGACAGCTCAATGAAGACATCAATTCAGTGTGTAGCAACCTTGAAAAAGACAAATTCCTTGCTAGAGATCACTAGGAAAGTAATCAAAAATACAATTTCCAGTACCAAAATGCTGTACAAGTCTGTGGCACAACCATACTTGATATCCTATATACAGTTCTGGTTGCTGTATCTCAAAATCACAGGTAGAAATGGCCAAGCAGTATGACCAGGAGTGATTCAAGTACTTGAGGGCCAGGGTATGTTCTCGATCGTCCCAGAGTGCAGGACACGGAATAATGAGCTCAAGTTAGAGTTCTGGCTGGACATTAGGAAAAACTTATTGTCGGTTAGAGCAGTACGACAATGAAACCAATGACCTAGGGAGGTTGTGGGCGCTCCCACACTAGAGGCATTCAAGATGCAGCTGGACAGCCATCTGTCAGGTATGTTTTAATGGAGATTCCTGCATTGAGCAGGGGGTTGGACTTGATGGCCATATTGGCCCCTTTCCATTCTGCTATTCTATGGGTAGGGCTTCAGGAGTGTCTGTTCCTCTCATTCTTGCCTAAAATGTGATTTATGGTTATAAATCCTCTGACGGGCATGCATTCTTACATTGAGTCTGCTAAGTTAATTTTTAGGTTTTATGTCTGACATGTTTGGTGTTTAATTTAGCCTACTGAATTGCTGGACACATTATTCACACATGAGGTCCCTCCAGTGGCCATTCTATAGAATAGTTCTATTTCTACTTAAATTTCTTACCTAGTACGTTAGCAACCTAGCTAAACAGATTCCTCCGTCCCCCTTTTTGAGCTAACCATTGCTCAGGTTATATCTGCAACGATTTTAATACTTAACATGGTTAACTCCATCCAGATTTGGCAAACCTAGTTGTAACCCTGACTGCTAACTCTGGTTTTCAGCTGTTCATGATTAGTATTACTTTTGGTGTATATAAAACACTAACTTTGATTAGACCTAAAAGGGGGGGGGGGGATTTTGTACGTGAGAATGGAAGAGGAGAAAAAAAGTGCATGAGCTTGACAGGTGCTCCCAGTCTCCTCAGGCCTATATATGGAATCTTTTAACTACAAGATGGTTATATTTTTCTCTTTGACTATGACTGTCCTTGTATTCTCAGGGATAGGTATCGATACTTTGCCTGTCTGATGAGAGAACGGTTTGAAGAACATAAGAATGAAAAAGATATGGTGAAAGCAACCAAGCTGCTGATGGCAGCTGAAGCAGAATTTTGGGACAGACAGCATCCTCAGCCTTACATTTTCCCTGATTCTCCAGAGGGCACATCTTATGAGAGAAATGACTGCTACAAGGTCAGTAGATAACAAGGCAGTTTATGAATAACCTCCATGTGTTGCTGACACCAGTATGCTCAGCCTTAGGAGAGTCGTTATGGTTTCGAATAATAAATATTTAACTAAATATAAGAAATGTACAGAATTGCTGTGCAGGGCAGGGGCATCGCAACTCTTAGATATTTCTTAAGATAAAAGGAATATATGTTTAAGAAGGCACGTGTGAGGTATAGGAGACGGCAGTGCTGGATGGAAAATGTTGCAAAATAGTTCTTTTTTTCCAGTGCTTAATATTTCCACGGAAAGTTTTCTGCTTCATGAGTTCATTAGTAACAATGAATGGATGCCAACTGCAAATACAATATTAGAATAGCTTCACAGTTTCAAAGTTGTAGATGCGTGGTTGTCAGCATATCATGCACAGTTCTTTGGGTTGCCAAAATTTATTAGTGTATCAGCTGTTTTAGTACCTTTGTGTATGCTGGTTTTAACCTATAAAGCCTTACATGGCTTGGGACCACAATACCTGACAGAATGTCTCTCCCGACATGGACCTACCCTAACACTACGTTCAACATCTAAGGCCCTCCTCTGAGTGCCTACTCCGAGGGAAGCTCAGAGGTTGGGAACAAGGGAGAGGGCCTTCTCTGTGGTAGCCACCAAATTGTGGAACGATCTCCCCAATGAGGCTTGCCTGGCGCCAACATTGTTACCTTTTCGGCACCAGGTCAAGACTTTCGCAGTTTTAATTTTTGTATATTGTTTTTAAATGTTTTAATCTTATGTAAACCGCCCAGAGAGCTATGGCTATGGGGCGATATACAAATGCAATAAATAATAATAATAATTTTCTCTATCAAATCTTTCCCTTGTGTAAGCACTTCTGCAAATGGAACATTTGTTGGTTTCTCCTCTTACACATAGTTTGGAAGCTAGCTTCTGCTGGCAGAATGTCATTTGCGTTAGCAGAATGACACAATTGAATATTGCCCATTGTAAGAGACGGGATGTACATACTATTATCTTTGGATTTTTCCAAATATTCCAATAACATTTTCTACATAACATAATGTAAATCATATTAAGTCAGCTTTAATTTCCACCCTGAAATACCTCATGTCAAATACTTGCGCGACATTGATACAAAAAAATTAACACTGGGTACTTTCTTTTTTAGCTTGCAGTTAAAATACAAAGTAAAAGTTGTTGCACAGTGCAAAATGATTGTGGAAGTCAAGCCTGAAAACAGTGGCTGCATTTGAATTCTAGGACTTCCTTTTTAATCTTGTTTAAACTACACATAACCACAATTCATGTCTAAAAATGGCAAGACCATTTTAAATGAGCCTATCGGAAAACTCTGAAGCAAGGGAATAAATGGAAGCTTTATTAGAGAAACGTTATACCCTCAAGAGGAGACACAAGCCGTGTTGCCCACTCTGTTATTACAACCCTTTACATTCTGGCCTGCTTTCCAATCTGACAGGTACCCGAATGGGCCTTAGACGTGTGGCATCCTTCAGAGAAGGCAATGTACCCTGACTACTTTGCCAAAAGAGAACAGTGGAAGAAGCTGCGAATGGAAAGCTGGGACAAAGAGGTTTGTGCCGCTTCTTCTGCAGTCGACCAAACGTATTATATATTGTAGAATTCTTTCCTATGGAACACTTTTAAAGGAAATGAGAAATGGAAATCCCATGAATTTAGGCGTTCTTCTTGCCTTATTTCTGATCTTTAGGATATGTCTCCATTGCATGAGGCTTAGATACATTCTTATTGGCTTTGAAAGCTCATTCTCAGTTTGCACACTCACACAACTGCGTTTGAATGGCTTGTTGCCCTCTTTTGCCCTAAACTGCCCGGATAGCGTCTTCTCTCCCATCCCTTTTCATTGCATCAGTCACTTTGTTTAGGTTTCTGAGCTCTTAAGTCTGACTGGGGATTTGCTCAAGGACTGTTGACACATTCTGCAGACTCTCAGTACCATCCTAAGAATACCATTAGCTAGGGGGGTTACAATACAAGAGTCACCTGCATTAGATGTGATGGGTTGTATCCAGTGTTGGACTCATTCATGCTGCCTCTGCTCAATTTGGAGCAACTTCTACCTCCTACTGCAGCCTCCTGTGTTTCATTTTAGGCCTTTCCTGACAGTATGCTGACAGGAGCGGCTTTTTCAATCGGGGGGATCCCCCTTGCACAAGCAGATGTCAGCTCGCACAGCATTGGATACAACCTGTTGTCTCCACTTTTATAACATTACCGTTTTTCACGTTAGATGGGAGGCTACTTAAGACCAGGTGGAACCCCCCTGCCTCCATGAAACATTTTAGTGGCAAGAGAGATCTACCTAATAATAATAATAATAATAATAATAATAATAATGATTTATTTCTTACCCGCCTCTCCGTCTAGTAATTAAAGCATTCATAATTCCAGTTGCTACCTCCAGATTACCTTGTTTCTGATGGTTCTTAAGACCTGGACTCAAGCATGTACTATGTGCTCCCCTGCACGCTCTCTAGCCCCCACCCACTGTGCACTAATTCTGTCAGCTCCTGAGCCAGGGGCTGAATTGCCACTGTGCCATAAATGTCAATATACCAGCTGTGGCTCAACACTTACAGACAGCAAACCATCATACTACACAACAAGATAAAATCCTTAATTAAGAGCTGCCTTCCTCAAGCTTAGTCTGTGTTTTTTTAATTTTTTAAGCTAAAAACCTGCTGGTGCACTTTTGTGACGGAGTATATTTCACTCTCATTTCTAGGTACAGCAGCTTCTGGAAGAAACCCCAGCAGATGGCCCCAGGACTGAAGCTCTGCCTCCTGCACGCAAGTCAGGACATCTGCCTCCTCTCTGGTGGCATTATGTAACTAGACCACGCGAGAATCCCGTGTAAAAAAGCTCCTTTCTGGTTAAAAAAAAAGGAAGAGCACTTCTGTAAAGAGTGTTATGATCTACCTGTTGAGAAGCTACATGTGTTACTGTACGAAATGTATGCAATAAAGTCTGTTGAACGTGACTCAGTTGTGTTTGAGAAATTAAATTCCCAGGCTGTGTGAATATCCAGTACTTGTAGACTAGTTCAGTGTTACCCCTGCAGTAGTATTTAAAAGTGAGAGTTTCATTGTGTCTCTGATAGAGATCCCCATGGTAGTTGTCCTTCTCACTGGCATATCAAGTATTCAATCCTGTAGCCTTGCATCTGCATGCATTCTGCAGTACAGCCTCAGGCCTATATGCTTTTATTAAAATATGAATTCCTACACTGCTTTCCCAAAATTGCACAGAACTTGTTTTGAGCAAGTTTGAGTCAACTTGGTTGCGTACGCCTGCAAATCCATCAAATCCTGACAGCCACATTACACAAACAGCTCTCTCCAAGGTAGGAACATATGTTTTCGATTGCCACCTCATGCTCTGTTTTAATGTGAATTTGTCCTATTCTACAGCAGAGGTATCTATCCTTTTTGTTGGGAGCCATTGTTCATCAGATGCCTGTGTTAGGGTTAGAAGATTTTGACACACACGGTGACCTCAGTGTGGAGATGCCTTGTTGGAAGAGCTTTGAAGGTATGGAATATGTGTGCTAGTGGACAGGATTGAGGAGTTTGCATGCTTCCTAAACGTTGTTTTGCAAAGCAATTCGTATGAGTCGTTTCCCTTTTCAGAATTTACAAGCTTAAATGCTGTGTGAACTACCACGAGCTCAATGCTCATCGTATTTTTTTTAAAAAAATTGGGACGCAGGCATCTGAAAAGCAGAGCACTAGCCTCCACTGCCATCTTTTATTTCCAAGAAAGCCTCTCGGCTCCACGTGGGCCCCGAAGAATTTTCAGAAAATAAAAATGATGCTTGGTTGCAGCTCAGTGCTTTATTTGTGTATTGTGTTCCCCGCCTCGATCCGTAGGGAGAGGCAGGTTATAAATAATAATAATAATTATTATTATTATTATTATTATATTATGTTGAGCCCCGCTGAAAAAAAGGTAAAGCTGGGGGAGAGGGGCTGCTAGGGAACATCCTAGTGGTGGTAGATGTTTTTTGCCTGAGCTGTCTGCCTCACAAGTTTGCCTTTTGTCGAATAAGGATTCCCCCACCCCACCAATCCCAAAACGTTTGGGTACTCCGATTAGAAAATGGATTAGGGGGAAAAAAACACCAGACAGCCAAAAAAAGAGGTTTATCAGCAGGTCTTTATTTATAATATAGACTGAAGCAATTGTTACAATGTAGAAGGGCAACACAGTTAACAGCATTTATTTATTTATAGCAGTTCAGAACAAAAACGTTGCATGGGAGAGAGGTCAACTCTCGATACAAACTAGCAACTAAACCACAATAACTTACCATTAGAAACATTTTTTAAAAAATGGTGACACTGCTTTTACAATAGGCAAGGAACACAAAAAAAAATTAACCCAACAAAACTATTCAGAGTGGTTTGTCACATGATAACATTGAATTTTGGCAACAGTTTAATCAAAAATTTAATTTGATTGTAATTCTAGTGTTTAAAGAACTAAAAAGAGGATACACTTCAGAGTACAGCTGCATCCAAAAGGTTTCCTAATACATTTCCAATGCAATCCATTAGGAACATCTCCTACACAAGCCCCTCTGAAATGGGAATTAAACACAAGAGCACAAATGAGTCCTTATGAAACATCCCATTCATTTCCTGATGAAGCTTGTCAGGAAATGATTCTGACACCCTGCAGCCTTTTTATCCATTCATTTTTCCTTAAAAGTTTGTTTGTTGAAGGGCAAAATCTTGAAGCATCATTTGCTGAATGCATCCGCTATTTCATCAAGACTATGTATGTTTGGTAGTAAGGAGGCTTGTTTTTCAAAGAAAGGAGAGATTATCATGTAAGGATCATGCCTTTTTTCTTTTTCTTTTTCTTTTTTTTTGCTTTTGAAGCCATAACATAAAAAGTGTTAAGCAACCACAGCAGTGTAAATGTATATAGAACACAGTGACTATAACAGTTTTACAATACTTCTCACATCCAATGCAGTTATGTATTTAAAGCATAAGAGGTTATGTAGGCAAGATGGCAGCCAACAAGATTCTCCACAGTGTCCATGGAGTAGACTGTGCGTGAACGCATGACCCAGCTCCTTCCACTGTAGCTGGTGCATCTTTGCAGCCACGAATAACACAGGTCGGTTATCTATAATTCCGCTTGCATTGCCCATATAGAGATAAGGCAGACGGTATCCATTTAGACTGCAGAATGTTTTTAAAAAACCCACAAAACTGGAACACCCGTGGCGCCTGAGTTATGCGTGTTTCTACCGACCCCATGAAATGGATATATCACAGCAATTTTCATTTTAAGAAAACAAAATCTCCTCTATAAATTTATTAACAGCTTCCCCCAAAAAGACATTACTGAGAATAATTAAAAAAAAATAGTGGTCAACCCCCTCCCACCCCCGTAATAAATAAAATCAAAACGCATATTCCCATCCCGCCCACAGCCCCAAATCTTGTAGTATTTAGGAAAAGCCAATCCAAAATGCCACTTAAGAAAAACAGGCCCCTTAAAAGAAGTGTTTGTAGTTTCACTGGAATTCCCAGCTTGGTTGTCCATCAGTTCTATGAGTTCCCTCAAAACTATTGGGGGCTTTTCCTGTTTGTTTGTTTAGCTGCCCAGCCTGCTGGGCACAGCCAGTGATAAGGTTATAACTAAGAACTCCCTGGTATTTGTTTTATGTTTAAACATTTCTGCCTTCATTTCTTCAACTTTACGGTATTGTAGACTTTATTTAAAAAAGGAACAGAAAGCGAAGGGAGAAAAACAAAAGTTTCAAATCTACCTGGTTTAAGATAGCATGAACTGACAAAAGGTGTTGCTTACGTAGTCCTGAAGAAAAGGAAATTGAAAATGAAACGAAACGAACAATCCACAGCTTTTCCTGGGCAAGAAATCTTATACAGCCCGAATCAGATAGATGTTCATGGGGCTGCTAATACAGGAGACATTGCTAGTAGACAGCACCCAGAAGTCTTTAAACACCCTACTTAAACAAACACTGCAATCCAATATGGCTTATTCGGATGCATTTACCATGAAGCTACTGCTAGGCTACTTTTGTGCAACAGTTAAGTCCCTCCCCTTTTCCTAACCCCCTAAAGACTCTTAACCAATGACAGGCTCTTGCTCTCTCTTCCACTATATATTGCTTTAATCAATTATATGCTGTTTCCTGCCTTTCAAACATAAAAAAATCACCTTACTTTTAGCTAGGACCTGTTTCTTGCCATGTCCTTTGTACAATAAAATAAAAAGCTTTTGCATCCTCACTATCACAAGGAGCTCTACAAAAGCCTTCAAGAGTAAGAATGCATCACGACCCCTCCCCTATGCTACTTGACATTTATTGTAATCTTCTTCCTATGTGTGTAAAACTTTTACAAAGAGTTATAAAAAAGTTACATGGGATTTGGCACCTTCAGGAAAAATTAAAAGGGAAACTCAGGTTTAAAAATAAATGCGAAAAAATAATCAGCAGTATTTACAAAAAAAAATTAAAAGTTGGGAAGATGTTGCTCCTTAATCAATTTAGTTACCAAATTCCACCCCTCCCCCTTCGTTTTATAGAACTTTTCCAGCGGTCTGTTACTGAGCATCCTACAAAATCTTTGATTGTACAGTGGAATGGATAGAGAGACACAAAGACGATTTCATCAGGTAGTTCAGTCTCTGTGTAGTTGGTAACTCTGGCATTAGCCCAGCATCTAGGAAATGCGGGGTGCTGAGCGATCGTTTGTGGTGGTCTTCTTCAGCTTCACACCCCGGCGTATAGCATTCAGCATATCTTCACCTTGCGGGGCTTCCCCGGGGTTCTGCCCCCCCAACAGAGGCACCGGCTGACATGGGGGCGCGGCGATGCTTGGCCGCTCCCTTTCTCTTTCCTCCCCCTCGCTTTCGGGAGCTGCCTGTCTCTGCTCCTCGATGGTGGTCGGCTTCTGGCTGGTGGGTGGAGGGTTGACAGACGCCTGACCACTCCACGCTGAGGATGCACCTACTTGATTGCTGCTTCCGGCCTCAGGGCTTTGCTCGGGGCTTTCTTCGGCCCCACCCGGCACGCTAGGCAGCCCTCCTGGCATATCTGGTACGGTTGGTGTTTTGACGGGAATCACAGGCGTCTTAATCGGGATTGGCCCCGCCCCGATGGTCCCGCGCCTAACCGCTGGTTTGGTGGAAGGGGTCCGTCGGATGGTGGCCACCCCAGGCGTGACTACTACAGGCCCAAGTGTGGTTGGGAGGCCTGCAGTGGAAGCAGGACGCTTGGCGTGGAACATCCGGCGGTAAGACTGACTGATGTCGCTGTTTCTTGGAATAGTTGAAGACTTGTCGAATTCTTGCTGCTCCGGCTCCTGGTCACCGCTGACGGAGAAGTAGTCATAGTCTGAAACTGGGGGTGGGAAAAGGCAAGTTAGGGCCCTACTTAGAAAGGTTACTGTCATCTCTTTGCTGCTATTCCACCTGATTGCAGCAGAGGGAGACATGGGACGGCAGAGCCTGCTCCATTGGCTCTGCTGAGAGACCAGCTGCCATTTGGCTTCTCCCCTCCCTGAAGCCAGTCATTTTAAGAATTTTGTATGGATTTGTGCCTCTACCTCTACCTTCATTTGTTTCCTCTCCCCTCCCCATCATCCCCTCCCTTTTATGTCATGTCCAGGGGGGCCCTCCTTAGGGCCAAAATAAGGTATTAAAATATCCATATAAATAAAAATAAAAATATGTCTTGGATTGTCTTATTTGCCACTGATCTTCTGGAAGTCACTCTGGGAGACTTTTCAGCTGAAAACTAGGGTAAAAATGCATCATGATCAATATTAATAACGATAAAGCCATCATTGTCAACCCACATTTAAGAGGAGGGGAAAAAATTAGGGGCTAAATTTCAAGTGTAGAATTTGTGTGTGACTAGTCATAGTACTCACACTGGGAACAAATCATACATTCATACTAGCGTGACAATTTGATACCCTTTCAAGTAGACTTTTGTTCTTATTTTTAAGTTCTTTTCCTACGGACTGACCATTTCTCAACTTATTTTTCTTTTAAATACACAGAGAACAGATGGCTAAGCTTAGGAAGCTTGTAACAACATTTCAGAAGACGTGAGACGTATGGGCAAGGTACAGCATAGGTGGCTACATGAACGCATCCGTGTCTTACCTTGGGAGGGAATGGTGTCCTCTGAACAGCATGGTGTGGTTGTTTGGGTGCTGTAGCCACTGGAACACTGCAAGGAATCCCGGCTGCTTCGCTGGGTGTCCAGCTGTAGCCCTCGAGTTAGAGCCAGGGCCAGCTCTTCACATGCCTCCATCTCCTCTCCTTGCTACAAACACAGCAGAGGCCTCTCGTCAGATGATGGAACAAGCTACTTGGGCCAACCTTACAGATCTCTTGGGCCATTTGGACCTATTGCTGTGATGACCCTTGTCAAATTTGACTCTGCATAGACCATACTCAGGGCAGACCAGAGGTACAGAGCCTCTTTCAGCCTGAGGGCCGAATTCCATTTTGGAGAAGCTTTCTGGAGCTGCGTTCCAATGGTGGGCGGGGCCAACGAAAAAGGGGGAAGAGCCAAAAGACCAAAAATGCCAGCCTGTGTTAGCTTAATGCTCTTACTGCCAGTAACTAAGCCCCATTCAACCATTTAAAATGGTTGCACAAAAGCAGTGAAACTTAACTATCGGTGGTTGGAGAAAGGGGGAAGAGGGCATAGTCATCTAAGGAAACCCAGAGGGCTAGATTTGGCTGCCAGGCCTGAAGTTCTCCAGCCCACGTGTAAGCCTACTGAAATAAATGGGTCTATGGGAAGTCTAAGCCTGGATTCCACCCAAAATAGTTTATCGCAAAGGTTGCCTTCGCATTTTATTATGCAACCACCATCAGGGTGGTTGATAGTCAGAGAGAACCCTGGCGGTGCTACGGCAGACTCTGTCCTCAAATAATCCATATCGTGCCTCGTTCTGAAATCCAATAGGACGAAGGGGTGTAAGAAACATTTTAACAAACAAACAAATGAATAAACAAACAAATATGAGCAAGAAAACTTTTGATCCCATTCACTCAGTCACCCCTGCTGTCTGAAGTGGTTCGGACAAGGAAAGGTTTGTACTATATGCTGTTTCTGCTTTGGTTTCCAGGCAAACCCTTTTACTTAGCCACTGAAATCTTAGGGTGGAAAAAGCCCGCGGGTTGCACAAAAGCAAAAAGCCACCTCTTGTGGCCAAGAGGAGTTCTGGCAGAAGAGCTTTTCATGCCACTGACACCTGCGCCTCTCAGGAAGCCGTCAGGGCTAAGGATAGCGCGTTACTTGTACCAATATGTCAACCAGCGGGATAACCACAAAGACGCGTCTCACCCGTGGGGCAGCTGATGCCGTCATGCTCCGGGGTCTTTGAGCTTCCTCCGTGGGCAGAGGGGGTCCGCTCTGGGCTCCCCCAGCAGGATCTACTTCTCGTTTTTCTTTGCGGCGTTGCAAAGTGTTTACCATGGGCTGGTCATAAGGACCTGGCTTAGCCCAATCCTAGAGAGAAAAATCTATTAGTCTAGGTTTATACAGACTGTGTATACTCTCTGGGGAACAACAGTAAAATGTGGGCGGGCGGGCGGGCGGGGGGGGGGGGGCTCCTTCTTAAAGGAAAAGCATAATTTGATTTTGAAAGGTTTATTTTTTCCCCCCTGAGCCCACCTCTACCTTTCCCCCTTCAAATCAAGATGCAATGAATGCTTTTGCAAGACTCGCAGGCGTTACACATTTTAAGGTCATGTCGACTCTGTTGCAGGAAGCAGCAGCACCAGAGAATGGGCCGGTTCAGACGTAATGATCCCAGCTTGCTAGGCCACAGCTTAGCAAGCCAGGAATGAGTCAGGCCAATCCTCCCCATCTCCCTTCACAAGTACTTCAGTCCTCGTTTGTTTAAACCAGAGTTTCCCCAGTACATCTGAAACTGAGAGCTCCGGCTTCATGTCTGTTTACTAACCTCTTTGGTCCTGCTTGAAGATCCCAATTAGTAAACAGATATTAAACCACAGTTCCCCATTTCAGACATAATGGGGAACGGGTTTAAACAAACCAGGATGGAAGCAGCGAAGGCAGTACTCCGATGGGGGAGTACATGGGCGCCAGCCTTTGTTCCCAGCCAGGATCGTTGTATCTGAACCAACCCAATGTGCCTTTTCTAACAGGAACGGTGTGGCGTTAGATGATTCTGTGACAATTCCGCTCCTGAATGCTCCCCTAGCATTTTTGACTTCATTCTCAGTACAGGTCAGTAAATACAGATGGCATTCTGCAAGCAGAGAAACATTCCTGCCCTCTCCCTCAATTCAAACATTACTAAAGTATATGAAATGGGAAAGCCCATACATATGGCTTGCTTGCCCCATTTTCAGAGCTCCGTTCCTGGCTGTCACCCAGAGTACCCCCTTCCCCAGGCAGAGAAGCTGGTTTGAAATTCTCTGCCTCACCTTCCATCCCATCTATGTTTCAGTTTACTCTGTGCTGGCTACTGTACTGTCTCTCCCAAGTTGCCAGGGAGAGATGTTAAAAAAAATAATCTTCAGAATTCAGTAGAAATCAGGATATATTGGACTAGGTTTGCACCAGAATTCAGTTCTTCCTCCCCTCCCTCTCTCTCTCTCTCTTGGGGAAATAGCTTAACAATGCCATATGCACCCTCAGAAAGAGAGACCCAAGCATCTCTCTGTTAATTCATTTCTTTGTCCAAAGAACAACACTCCCAACCAAGGACAGGGAAGCCTCTACTTGCTTAGATTTGGAGGTGGAACTTCAGTAGTAATGGGCATCTGTCTAGACAGACAGTCATGCGGGCCAAAGATATATTGTCCTGGGAAACCTGGAATTGTACTAGAACCGCCCAAGATCCAAGTCAGCCTTCTCCAACTTGGTGCCTTCCAGATGTATTGGACTGCAACTCCTATGATTCCCAGCCAGCATGGCCAATCATGAGAGTTGCAGTCCAACACATCTGGAGGGGTCACTAGGTTGGGGAAGGTTGTCCCAAGTGTTCAGAGTCCAACATGCAACATCCAAACTTTTTACATATGGGTCACATGGACAAGCATGAGCTCAAACTCCAGCTGAGCCCTGCCATGAACTCTCCCTGGGCTCTGATTCCCCCCACACTTGGCACATGTTTATGTATTTCTTGCCGAAAGATGGCTGATGTCTGGCGTCTGTCTCTTGCTAAGGCAGAGTAAGAGCTGGCCTCAAAGAGAAGGGGTGGGAAGAGATACCTCCTAGTCTAGTCCAGGAGCTCAGTACTTTCTTTAAAAAGCCTGCCTCCTATTGGTCAGAAAAGGAAAGCACTCGGAGAATGAGCTGATGACCCTTGACAAGAAAAGAGGGCCAGTGTCATGTGCAGTTCCCATGACTGAGCCACTGCAATGGATCTCCTGGTTTGTAGGAAACAGAGCTTTTAAGGAAGGGACAATCTATTGCTTGTCTATATCATAATATTGGGAAAGAAAGGGCTTGATTTGAGCTACTGAGCCCTGCTGCAAGTTACTGTCACCTGCCTGTGCAAGAGCAGAAATGGCACCTGCATATAAAATTGCAGAAGTTAATGCACTCACATTTTGCTCTGAGCTTCTAAAGGGTGGGGCTCAAAATTGCTCAGAAGTGGGTCTGGAGCATAACTATAGGTTTTCATTTGGAGAGATAAATCTACCCTGAATTCTATTTTGTAGGTGTTAAACGTTACTCTAACTCTGTACCCATGAATTGTATGGTTGCCATCCAATATTAGCTCCCACAACAGACAGGGATTTCAAGTGGCAGATTCTCCCCTTTGCTGGAAATTTAAGTCAGTTGGTTCTTCCCAAACTGTGCTGGTGCACATGAGTAGCGTGTCACCCAAACAGAATCAATCAAAGCCTCAGTTCAGACAACATGTTTCGCAACAGTGGTTTTAGAACTCCACGGTGGAGTTTTTACACCACCGTTGAGAAATGTGTTGTGTGGCGGGAAAACTCCATGCAACGTTGGAGGTTGTTTTGAAAACACTTCACGCAGAATATCCACACTGCAGAGGAGATATCCTGCACAACCGTTGCGTTGCACGTTGTGTGGAGGGCTCCATGGAGTTTTCCGTTGCGTTGACTTTTCCCACTGGCTACAGAGTTCCCTGGCAAGAGCGGCAAAAGGAGCGAGTGCCGCTCTAGGAGAGTTGCCAGGATTGTTTTTTGCAGCAATGGCTGATGGGACGCCATCGGGAGGACCAGGGGAGGAGAGAGGGCGGAAGAACTGTCAATCAAACATCACAATGGATTTTACTCAACTCCACAGTAGCCCACAGTCACACAACGGTGGAGTTAGAGCACGTTGCCCCTAAAAACTCAACGGCTGAGTGGAGTTTTCACACTGCGTTGACTAACATGTTGTCTGAACTGAGCCAAAGACGTCCATTAAACTAGGGCTTATTGGATGGAGACTGAAACCTACTCCAAAAACTTGGAGAAACTCTCCCATCTTCAGCCACCTCCACTACCTCATCTGCAATAATGACATGCTTATCATATCGGGGTAGCTTACAAGGCAGTTGTAAGAATTACTGAGATAATACATATGGAATGCTCTGAACAGTTAATGAATCAGTTAAAATGATTCAAGCATTATTTTGTAATTAATGTGTTCCTAAAGGGAAGAAACCCTGCTATTGGTATAGGTCTATAACCAGAGCTTCTTTGGAAGTAAATAACCTCGATATGCTAAGCAGGGAATGAGGGAGGAAAAATACTAGAATGTTACTATCCTCTCTGTTTTTTTGAAATTCGGCAGTCTTGGACGTCAATGAGCAGGGTCGAACTGACATACTCCACTCCACTGGGGCTTGGCCCATTATATAGATTCAGCTGAAAATATCATGGAGCTCTGTGTATGTGTGCAGGTTCCCATTTCATACAGTGGAACAAAGAAAAAAGTACTTTAACTTCAAAAGTACTGGAAACCTAGCTTCAACGTATGTATGTTGTTTAGATGGGCACTCTTCTCAGGGCAGTTTCTCATGCTATATTCTCTACCTAGGTACAAATACCCAAGTATAACACGCCATGCTTTCCCCTTTAAAATAAACAGAAATAGAGGCCTGATTGTTTCTGGGTCACTGCTTCTGCGTATTTTATATAGGGAAAAACACACTCATCCTTCACAACCAAAACGGCATGCAAGTATTTTGTACTCTGGTATCTATACCTAAGTTCCCAGGTCAGACAGATAAGGAAATGATGCCCAGAGCATGAGGGCCCATGCCCAAGTTCTCTCTCCAGTCACTGCAGGTGCATTTTTCCCCATTTTCCTCTTCCCAAACATGCTCCTCTTAAAGTGCTTTTTAAAAAACCAGACAAACATCCTCCCTAGCTACCAATACATTGACAAGTGCAATTTAACAGGCCAGTTCTCTTATTATGTTTGGTGCTAGCAGGAAGACCTTCTTAACATGATCCTGTGGAGTGTGAGCACATGGAAAAAGTTGCATTAGTGGTTTCCTGCCAAGCTTTTCCAGGGATGAAGCCACAAGCAAGATCCAGCAGGAAACCCAAGGCCCTGCTCATGGAATCATCCCTGTAAAAAAAGACAACGCAGGTAAGTCATTCCAGCATTCAGCTTAACCTATGCACGCACTCAACGAGGTCATGCCAAAAAGTTATCTTGAGAGCACCAATTAATTGGTGAATTGGATGCATCTCAAACTCTTGATGCGCTGCATAGATGGTAAAGCTGTCGACATGCTCATTCAGATAACACCAAGTTCTCTTTATTTGTTGATTTACTGGGGTTACAGAGCAGGGGAGAATCCCCTCTCGTAATGGTGTTAACAGCTGAAGGAGGAGCAAAAATCAACCGAGAATTAAATGGTATTTGAGAAGCAACGTCTGGCGGTAGAGTTGGGGCAGGGGGGCGGGAATGGAATGGAGAGAGTGTGACAGGAACAAAAGAGAAACACAAACCTTCCAGCTAGGGATCTTAGATGATGGTAACATGCCTGGCCCAATGGTGTAATAATGAACGTAGTCTGGAAGGAGGGTGGAGGAGGAAGCCCGGGTCCATGCGTGAGAGACAGACGGGATATGAGGGAAAGGGCCTGCGCCAACTGAGGCGAAGGATGGGCCACTGGACAAACTACAGTGATAATAGCCATTAGACAACTGGAAACAAACAAAAATAAAAATTGAAAAAAAAGAGAGAGAAATTAATATAAATAGGACAAAATATGGGGGAGGGGGGAAATAACAAGGTGAATCGGGCATGCACCGCTGGAGAGGAAGGGGAGGGGGGAGCATACCCCAATGAGGATCTGATAACTTTTGCAACCGAACATCCATACAGTGCTTGCTCATGCTTTGTTAATGTCATTCAAATATGCAATGTTTAAAAAAGGAGGGGGGGGGGGGAGAAAGAATCATTTTCAGGGGCTGAACAGCCTTACGCAACTGTGCTACAGAGGCAGCCCTCTCCTACTATCTGTCCGTGTTAAGTGTGCCAGGTAAACCCAGTGAGTAGAAGGAATGCTCTAACACACAAGCACGTCCGTTGGAAGCTTCCGTTCAGACTCTGAAAGCAAGAAGAGGCAACCTTTCCAAAGCTGTTAATATGCCTTTGGGGGTTAGTATTTTTTGCATTCCACTGAAGCGAGAGCAGCGGCAGCAGCTGCTCAGCCTCAGAAAACAACATGTTCCAGGAGTGACATAATGATAGGGGATGAAGGAGGGAACTAGCGGCATTGCTAGATGAGAATGAATCTGATCAATCGCTCGCTCTGACCAAGGCCAGAATTTACCCAAAGCTGTACTCTACGATGCCTTGGAGATTTACACGTGCCAGAGGGGCTCCCGGTTTATAAAGAGAATTTGGAAAGTGCACAAGGACAATACACTAATTAGACACATGAAGGTATATAGTCCCCAGTTTCGGTCTCATTTATTAGAAAAGCCCAACTAGGGCCAATTGCAATTATTGTTAATTTTATCACAGTGGCACCGTAGTGGGCAAATTGTTGTTAACGCAGCCGGCACCTGCCAAAAAAAAAAAAAAAGCCTTTGCAAAATGTCTGGCAAATGGTCTTGAGAATGCTTTAAACCCGCGTCTCAATCACTGCTCGCTACGCCTTGGCACATCTTCTTTTAGGATGTGGCGGGCTGTGTTCAGAGCAGTCACAAAACCAGTTACGACCCCCCACCCCACCCCAAATTCCTGAACTGGTGGCGATTTGGCATAAAAAGCGATTGTGTGAACAGACTCGAAACGCCAAACCAGCAGCACAAAGAAGAGCAGGATGTGCTGCTGTTTTATTCCTGCATCCCTCTAGATCTCTTCAGGGAGTGAGGGAGGTTTTCCATTCTCATCCTCCACTGGCGCTCATGGAACTATTGTGGCCTGGATGCCGCAGACCCTGGGAAGACCAAAGAACATATCTAAGAGATGATGCCTTTTTCACCTTCTCTGTGGAGGCCCAAGCACCCATGGTGGAGCCGGAGCTGACTGAGGTGGGGGAGCTGCACTCGCTGACTGACTGGCAGGTTTCAGAGGCTTCGGAGGAGGCGGAGCTGGACGAATTCTGCTGGGTTGTTGTAGTTGTTGTTTTTTAAAAAAACACAGCACCACAAACAAAGCAAAGGGAAGGAAAGGGGGGGAAGACAAGCCGACAAAACAAACAAACAAACAAAAACCAACAAAGCACAGAGGGACAAACACATACACAGGAGAAAGGAGGAGAGAAGCAGAATGTTAGGGGTTACGGGAAAGAAACCAATCATTAAACACGGCCGAAAGCTTTCAGTGCTGATCAGTAAAGGGTGAAGGAGAGACGAAAGCAATGACTTCTAAAATGGCAGAGCCTCCGGAAGTTTCCATTTCAACGGCAGGGCTGCCGCGCTGCTAAGAGCTGCCAATGCAGAACGACCTCAAAAGCAGAGCATCGGAAGACGGGCATGCGCTGGCTGCAGGCCGCCGTCCAAAGGGCACTCTGACTGGGCCTTCCTTTTGAGACTGGTGGGCCCAAACTCTATGCAGAGATGCGTGAGGAAATGCTTGATGTCAGAACCGAAGCTCCATGAGGCTTTGTCAAGAAAGTACCAGAAGCAAAATACCGGACTCCTGACAGCTACACACAGATCTTTCTTGGAAAACCAAACCAGTAATTTCCATTCTGACGTAATCCTTTCCACGTGTATTCCTTCATAGGAAGTAGTCAAAACCTACTGCTGTGTTATGTTGACAAAGGTCCTTCAAGGAGTTTAAGCAGGGAATACTGATGGTCAACGGACTTGCTATCCGTCGACATGGATTCTATGCATAGCCTAACTGTGCTTTTCAGGTCTGCCGCCCTCCTATATTTATATCATGCCATAACAATTGTTGTCAAAACATCCTGAGAGTTGTGCGAATCCCAGCATTGGGATGACTCTAGAGAAGCCCTTATTGTAGCGCTAGGAGGGATGCTCTTCCAAATGAGAGCAGAGTCCTTTTTTCTGGGCAAAGAGGGGCACGGAGCTCCATTCCTCTCTCCACCTGGTTGGGAGTGGATCCAAACGACGTCAGGGAGGAGCTTCAGGGCTAAGAACCTGCCTCTCCTGATGTCATCCATCCACCAGATTAGTCCAGGAGGGAATCCAGCACCCAGATGCAAAATGGATCCGGGCCTTTGCCTTCAAGGCACGATTCTCTACTCTTTGCCTTACTTCTACAGTACACCACACTTTTCCATACTATAAAATGCGCTGCCATAAAAAGATGGAGGTCAAAACTCCAGCAAAAGAATCCAAATAACGCTGTTGTAGAAACAATAAGCCAATTTAAATGTAAGGTCTGCATAATTTAATCCAAGCATAGAATTGGGAGTTTCTTGCCTCAAGAACTGGTGTGTGTGTGCGTGTGTATAGATCTGAGATTGTACCGGATGAAGTCACCCCATCTCCTCTTAAGCCTCACTATTTCATAAGAAGCAGATCTCAATGCCTACTCTGGGTTAAATCAAATTACTTTGGAACACAAGCTAGGTTGCTCTCTAGGAAGGAAAGAGCTAAGCCTGGCTCAACCTAGCATGTAGGCTGTACATGTGGCGAGGCGTGGGAATGAGCCTTAAGGTTATGTGTGTGCGTCCCACCCCCACTATGCAAATAATTTCTTACATGACTGGGGCCTGCACAAAGTTGGCACTGCTCATGGAATCCACGTGCTGCCAAGTGAGGAGGAGGAGGAGGGGGGGGAAAGGGTTGTTGTTTTTTGGCAGATTGCAAAAGCAAGTGTTATTCTCCGGGGTGTTTACATACTAGGGCTGCAATTTATGCTACAGGTAATATGTATATGGGTGAGCTCCAGGCTCACACCTGCGCCCCACTACTTGTACAACTTACACACAAAGGTATATCGGACCTTTTTGTGAAAATAAAACAGGCAAGATGCTTTGACTCCTTTTGTCATGAAGCTTCTCTCTCTAGCTCACTAGTTTAAACCTCCAACCTGTCCATGATATGGGTCGATTTTGATTTGCATCATCCCAAAACCTCTCCCCTTCCTCTCCATGAGAAGAGATACATCAACTCTGCATTGCATTCTTTTGTCTCTCAGCAACAGAGAACAAACTCACATAAAGCAGGGCACTCTCCATACATAAAAAGCATCGCCAACAAAATGGATGTTTGCTTCCTCCACCACAGTGTTACCGTTAGAAACAGCACTCGGCTTTCGAACATGACATATGGCACCGTGAGGATATTTCTCTCTCACGTTGCCCTTAGAGCACAAATTCCAAGACGAGAGGCTGTCAGTTGGTTACAAACACAAGACACATTGCACATTAAACAGCTTTTTGAGAAGCTTGTCAACACAGTTACTAGATGCAGCCTGTGAGTAGTGAGACACTGAAGCAAAACGAAAATATCCAGGCCAGAAAAACAATCCACTTTACGCCCATGCTGGAATTATGCTAAGGACCTCTTTGTTTTTAAACAGATCTGCCGTGGCCCTTCTATTCATTCATCAGTGAAAGGGTGAAGATAAAGTATGTTTTTCGATATCCTCTGTCTACAATGAGGCTTAAAGTGTTTTCAGACAACCAGTGTTCCAACTGAGCAATAATTCTTTATGCTAGCAAGCAGAGATCCACATGGGACTAGGTCAGAATGGAGGGGTCCAACTTCTGACCAGCTCAAAAAAACAACCACCACCACCACGTTTTAAGCAAGCTTCAAAAATCTGGGTATCTAACAGCGGTGGTGAACCCAGAGAGTACTTGTGGGCTGGGCCTCTTCATACAAGCTAGCGCCATAGGAACCCACCGTGCAAAAAGAAGTTGTAAAAGGTAACTGCCCAGTAGGACAACTGGTGGCCTGGGCCATGTCACACATTCTACAGAGACAAACACAGGTTTGCCACTGAGAACACAATCTGCCAATCCCTGATAAGTGTACCTGTGTAATACAAGTGCTTATAAACACGTTTGGATTACACTCACAGTAAAGGAGAGCCCAATGAGGTCCCTCCATCAGTGGAACCAGGGAGCGGGTAGGCATTCCCCCTCCCTGCTGCAGGCCATCAAAATCTGCTCCAGAGGGTTGTGCAACCCTCTAGAGCACATCTTGGGCCGGTGGGGGGGGGGGGGGGGGAGACGCCAATTCCTAGTGCAAAAACAGGCTTTTGCTACCACACTGGATTCCTCCCTAAGTTTTAACTTTTTTTTAAAGGGTACACTAATACAAGTACTATATGCAATCCTCCTTAATGTGGGCAGAATGTGGATCTGTGAATTTGCAACTAAAGAATTCCAAATCAAAACAGATCCAAACATTTACCAAGCATTATGTGATGTAGTCCTCGCGGGACTGTATTAATGTACATGTGGGAGAAATTGCACATCGGAATAAACCGCCCACAATAGCAATTCTGGGAGAAGGTTTCCAGCCTATCCTTCTTAGCTCTCTGCTAGTTTTGCATGTACAGAGAAATGTTAATACATGCGTGGTGGGGGAGGGGAGGATTCAGGCAAGTAATCTCTGCCACATGCATATGAAGTGGCATATTCAACATCCTGCTGAAAATATGGATCTGCTTTCAGCAAAAAAGAAAGCCACTTTTTGTAAGTAGAGACTGATTCCCAGTATAGAAATGGATTAATTCCCAAAGTAAGCTGCTGCACAAACCTTTTGTAGAATCTGCAATGCCTTGGAAGGGAAAGGAACAGTGAGCAAAATCCAGCAGGGTGCTTCTGCCCCGTCAATTCTCTTCCGCCCCACCAATTCTGTTGCACAAGCGGCCTCCAATGCTTCAGTACTTCTGGGGCAACCCAAAACGAGCGGTAACACTCATTTCTGGAAGGAGGCAGGTTGGCAGAGCTCACCTAAAGGACTGCTGCAGACCTGCCTCCTTCCAGAAATAAGCATTTCAGCTTGTTTCGGGGCTTCCCCTAGGAAGAGCTTAAATGTCCCTTGCATGTCCTGCTTGCTCAATAGTACTGGTGGAATTAAACGGGGTGGAAAGGAATTGGCAGGTGTAACCGCCCCATTGGATCATGCCCATAGATGGAGCAAGCTTTTTAGAAAGGAATAGTTTGGGGTGGGGTGTTATTAATTAGGGAAATAATATGGTTGAACTACCAGGAGGAGACTGGCATCTTGTGCAAGAACTCGCAGAATGACAGAATATATGGCAACCTTTTCCAACCTGACCTTCTCCAGATGAGCCGGACTATTTCCTCCCAGCATGCTGGCTGGGGGTGCTGGGAACTGTAGACCGGTTGGGGGAGGCTGATGTGGCATCCTGGCTAAATTTCAATTCAGCACATTATTCAGCATGACTGAATAATCTCAAATCAGTCATTTCCAACCTACATTTTGTCGTCATCAACCACCAATTGAAACTAATATCGTCTCCAACTATCACAGCTGAAGTCACGTCCCCCCCATGACTTCATAGCACGTCTACTAAGTATTTTCTGTGACATCCTGAAGGAGGTGAGGAAGACGCGCACACTCAGAAAACACTACTTGGGGAGCTTCAGCTGCAGGAAACTCTCAGGCGTTAAGTATCCCGGTTGTTTGCAAGCATATTTGAGGAGCCTGGGGTTTTGTTTTGTTTTTGTAGCTTTTTGAAGTGTTGAAGTGGTTTTAAATGTACAGATTGTGTGTATGTTGTATGTTTTTGCTGTTTTAATTTTTGTATATTGTTTTTAATCCTATGTAAACCGCCCAGAGAGCTTCGGCTGTGGGGCGGTATACAAATGTAATAAATAAATAAATATTTCCGCTAGATTCCTCTTCAAAATGTTACAGAAAAGCTGCAATCCATTCGCTTCGAGGGTGCTTCCAGATGAGCCCTTTTTATCATGCCATTGTGCTGCCTCATTCAGGAACGTTACAGGGGTTCATCCAGAAGACGTGATCTTCCGCTCGTAACCCCTCCCTGCCCGTGTTTCCCCACTGCATCTTCCACCATTTTTCTCAGCACAGAAAATCCTTCAAGGGGAAAGAAACAAGAATAACTGCACAAGGCCTTCCAATTGGTAGTGCCAGCAGCCCTCTGTCTGGAAGCACCCTGAAACACGGGTTGGGAAGAGGGGAGTACCTTTCCTGTAATACGTGAAAGAGCCCTACAATTATTAACTTTTGGCTGTTGCAACAAGCGGTAATTGCAGGATTAACCTCTTGGTGGCCACAAACCAACCTCTAACTCAGGGGCGTTGAACCCCTTTCCACCCAAGGGCCGAATTCCATTTTGGGGAAGCTCTCGGGGGCCATGTTCCAGTGGCAGGTGGAGCCAAAGATAAAAGGGTCGGAGTCAAAAGTACCAGCATATTTTAGCTTAAAGCTCTTGCTGCCAGTAACTAAGCCTTAGGAGAGGCATTTCAACTTTTAATTCATTTGTTTATTTCATTTCATTTCTGTACTGCCCAATAGCCGAAGCTCTCTGGGCAGTTCACAAAAACTACCTTTTAGAAGGGGGGAAAACTGCACAAAAGGCTCAGAAACCACCCAATGATTGGTGGTTGGGGGAAAGGAGGCAGGGACATGTGGGGAACCCTGGAGGGCCAGATTTGGCCCTCGGGCCTGAGATTCTGCACCATAGCTCTAAACTGTGCTTAGATATATTTTGTTACAGGTAAAGGAGAATGAGAAAGCAACTGCAGCTTACCAGAAGAGTAATGTAGCAGCTAGGTAACCAAATAACTTGGGGCAGAGACCATCGCAATGGGATTGTTTATGAACATTTATACAGTATCTTATTTGCTAATAAAGCCCTTAATCAATTGGAGACTTCAAAGCTAAGTTTCATTTGTCCAATGAGTCTCTTTTTTTAGGGAACGTTCAGGAGCAGAGAAACAGGAGGCATACTATGCTAATGCAACCATCCCCGGACATACCTGGGTGGGTGCTTCTGGAGGCATCGGGGACGGTGACTTGGACTGAAAAGCATCCTGGGACATGAATCCGGAGTCATGCGAAGACACGCTGGAAAGCCTCATCGGTGCCTGCTGAGGCAGATTGGAGCTGCGGTAGCGATAGTGTGAACTGGGTGAGTGAGAGTGCGAGCCGCTTGACCGGGAGTCACTACTGTTAACACTGTTCAGACTGCTGTGAGACACAAGAGGAAAGAGAGATGGGGGCAAGGGGGCGGGAGAAGAAACAAAAAAGGGGGCGGGGAGAGACCGGCACAGGACAATTAACATTCCATGGTTCTCCAGCGAAAGCATGCAGCACAAATCATAAAATGGCAGAACTGGCGGGAAGGACTTGTAGTCGAGTTGTAAGAAGCTGCAGTATCCTCAGTAACCGGATGGAAAATGGCAAATCCAGAATTCTACGCTACACCAGGCTTAGGCTTGCAAACAGTCACAGGCCTGGCTGCCTGTGGCAACTAAGAATGTCTTCCAGGAGACCAAGCAAGTAAGTGGAAGGGGGCTGGTGCTTGCTTCCCCCCCCCCCCCCTTGCTATCAACACGCGACAAGGTGACGGAGGCTTGGAGGCAACTGGGCTAGGGGCTTTTACAGAAATATTTGCAATGAAGCATTAGATACTGATTTGAGCTGGTTCAAGATGTTGGAGGTTCCAGAGGCAGAGAATCGAAACGGCAGCCCCCAAAGAAAGCTAATTGGCATGGGAAGCTCTCCTTGCAAAAACCACGGAAGTAAATGGGGGTGGTTCAAAAGCAGTTGCTTGTGTCTTGCAGCAGCTCCCAGGGCTTGTGGAGGAGAACCTCCTGGTGGATTCTGCCCTGTTTGACTCTCACTGCTACCTTGCCTCTGGAGGTTGTCATTTCCCCTTGTGATGGAGCCCATCATCAGAAAAGGCATGTGCAACCCCGGCCTACTGGACTTTAATCAAAGTTTGTAGCATAGTTTTGAAATGCCCACTAACGGCAGGGGGAAGGGTTGCTAGCAATTAGGCAGGCCGCTTTATACTTTGAAGATCCTGCTACTTAAGGAGTTGCTATCTAACGGAGGAGGTATGGGTGAAACTAGACGAGACCAGCAGGAAATCCGTAAAGAGATGCCTTGAGGATTTCTTTTTAAATGCAGCCACTGGGACCTCTGACCTGCAATGGGCGGAGGGAGGGGGCACCGTGGCTCCACTTACTGTTAGAAAACAGGGGGGTTCCATCACAGATCTCCCGCCATCTCGCTACCTTGGCCATAAGACTGTTAACGAAGACTGCACGACCAGCCATTTTCCTTTTACTTTTCAGGATATTGCATTTTTAAAAGCCTGTGCTTACTGCTGTCAATGTAAATATCCACAGACCTCCTGTCTATAGATACTATACATATGCATGCACAGCTAGCCAGCTGTGGAGAGAAATGCAAAGCCATCCTGGGCTACCATGCCATAGGATGCTTCAGCTCTCCAATCCACGTGGATTTGGAAGGCAAGCATTATTAAAAAAAGAAACAAATAAGGTAAGAGGCTAGAAAGAAAGGCAAGAGGAGACCACACGGCAGAATGTCTTCCTTTCGTTGGAGAAAAGGACAGAACTGGATACCAGTGTGCCTGGGAGGGAGCAGGGAAGAGATGCATGCTGGCAAACTGTTTTAGCGGAGAGGAAACAGTTTCGCGGAGGAGGTAGAAAAGGTATCGGAGTGTTCCAACACACGCAAAATAAAGAAGGAAAAAACTCAACTGAATTAAGACAGTGCTGAACAGTTAAGAGCTATTGCACTTTACAGCAAAGATTTTTATTCCAACAGGCTGAATGACTGCCAGCAATTAATATTCCCCACAAGCAATCATATATTCAGAAGGCAAAGAGCACAATTCGCAGCAAATTATTACTATTATTATTATTATTATTAATTATTATTATTATTGTTATTAAAGTTCAGGCACATGCCAGGACTCCACAATCCTAACTACAAATTACACGGACGTGAGCCAAGCTAAAGCTCAATGCCCATGAAAGGATGAGGGGCATGTGATGTTGAAATAGCGAAGCTGGAGTGGACCTGGTCAGTGCTTGGATGGTCACTGGGAGGCTCAACACAAGTCGCGCTGAATGTTCTGAAGGAAGCATGGGACCCAAGTACAACACATTGAAAAAAAATAAAGCTTCTAGATGTGTGTTCAGGATTTAGTTTGGGGATCCCTCAGAAACAGACATTTGGCTTTTCTGCTTACCTGCAGACACTGGATTTTCTGGACATGGTGGTACTGGGAGAAGATGGAGGAGTCTGATAGGACCAGCCATAATCAGAACCTTTCAAATCTAGGATTACCTGGAGAAGCAGAGATAGCCACACACGATATTTACATCAGCGATTAGTCATTGGAGCCTGAAGATAACTGTTGTCAGGACCACCAATAACCTCAGGGAATCCACTGAGCATGGTATGAGCTCCATCAGCCGAGCATTTAATTGCATGCTTGTTGCTGGGCACTCACAGATTTTCACGGGTCCCTCTCATGACGTGTGCCTCCCGCCCGCCTCCCGCCCCTTCTAGCCTTCCTTGCGTGACAAAAAAACAACCCATTAAGTCTGACTTATTTTTATAGATGGAAGTTGCCGCTATCTCCTGCTGTGTGCAGGAGAAACAGTGCGATCAAAACAACCCACTGAATGGACCACGTGCACGTTGTTTACTTCCCCTTTCAAACACGATTTCCCCCCCTGGGTGATGACACTCTATATTTCACTAGTATCTCAAAGCATTTATTTCTAACATTACAAACCAAGGGTGCTCTCATGACATTAACCACCACCCTTCGTTCAGGAACAGGTCATTTGTGAACGCTATCCACGCAAGATACATAGCATCTTTCTAAATCTCATAGCAAACTTGTGGATCCTTATGTAGTCAAACCATCCATGCAAAAAAAGGGAGGTACCAGCAGACTTGGGGGAGCCTCACGTTTTGCAGAAATACAAAAGATATTTAAGATAAAACCCTAAGTGGGCAAAAAAATAAAAATAAAAAAACAGCCCACTTAAAACCAGCCCAATTAGGATGCTTTGCAGCCATGGAATGCTGACTGGGGGTGTGTGTGTGTAGTGGTGTATCCTGAAGGAAGACATGGCTAGCTGGCTGGCACACTGAACAAAATCACTTCACACTGCAACTTTTTATTGCGGATCCCACTTGCCAAATACATTTCTAAGCCTCTCGATCTTATTCAAATGCAAGAAATGCATTTTTTTTAAAAAAAAACCACTGCAAATTAAAAACGGGAAAAAACACCAATTTGTCATTCATCAAAACAGTACTAAGATGTACGTACACATAGATCCCACTGAAATCAGTGGAACTTCACCGCACAACTGAGTGCAGGATTGCAATCCCTCTCTCTCCTTCCCCCCCTCTCTCACACACACTTTTGCACAACCCTCAATAACACAGCACAACCCTTTTTCAAAACACAATTGGTTGCATTCCAGATCCTGCCAATAATACTGCAGTGCTGCCTGCCAAAATCGAATTACCACCTAGGTCAGGGATGGATGACATGCGCACTGCAGATTGCACACACCCCTCCCCGCCGGCTGAAATTCAGCAGCTGGGACAAGCGAAAGACTGCATTTTGGGGTCTCCATAGTAGTTTACTGCCAAACTCCAGGAGCAAACTACTTTCTTCTTTTTTTTGCTGCCGCAGTCACTGAATAATTTCAGTGGTGTGGGGGCGGCAGCAGGAATACAGCCCCCCAGGGAGCTTTGGGGGCTGGGATGTGGTTCCCAGACTGCCTAAAGCTGCCCACCCCCGACCTAGATTGAGGCCAAAGGCACAGGGAATCCATTAAACATAGTATATATAGGGAAGTCCTCCTACACAAACCCCAGTTAGATGAAGGGGGGCTCAGGTTGTGCCCCCAAACTTGCTTACTTGCCTATATCTAGCAGATTCCGAAGTGCTGAACAGGAAAAAGTCCCATATCTGGACTGTCGCTTCTTCAGAGTGTAGTAGTCACAGTAAATGGAATAAATTAGCTTTTCCTCAGTCAAACTAACCTGCTCACTTGATTGTGGCAACTTGTGAGGGTCCATGGTCAGACTCTTCAGGTCTTCTGATATAGTCTGAAGGTGGGTTATTTCTCCCAGCATTGATATTTCTTCTTCCTGGAAGATTTTTTTTTAAAAATATAGAAAATTAGTATTGTCCACGTTGAGTTTTGTTTGTGTACACAATTTTGGTCAACAACATTCTAAGCTGTGTCTATTTACTGAGAAATAGCACAGACACCGCCGGATGCATTAAACAGGCAAAATTTCAGAAAGATTAAAAGCGGCTAGATACTTACGACTTGAGAAATGGAAAATGCTGACAAGGTAGATGTCAATGTGGCTTTTATATTAAAAAGAAAAATAATTGGCTAGAGTTTCTGACTCCTAATGGTTGACTGGCAACTAAATGGCTCCCCTACCTGTTAGAGTAGTCTGGTGAAGAAAGCTGTGAGGGTGGGAAAGAGAACCAAGCATGATTCTTTGTGTGTGTGTCTGTGTGTGAGAGAGGAAGGCAGTGGAGGCTGGTGACTCCTATGTCACGGGGGCGATGGATCCATTCTGGGTTTCAGTAAGAGCCAGTCAAAACTCTAAACCTTGGCTAGCTCCTTTGGAGTTTTGACTGGCTCTGACGGATTCCCTGCCCTACTGACATCACAGCCACCAACCTCCACTGATGAAAGGACTGTGTTTTAGTATGGGAAACAAATTGTAGGGCTGAGCATGTCCTCAGAGGTACCCTGCTCCTTAACTCTAAGTGTAAAATGGTGGCTAAGAGGGGCTTTTGTATATCTACCTCTGGTTGGTGGACCATAAGGTTCTTGAAAAACAAACAAAGAAGATCTGCCAAGGCAGCAGTCTGCCCACCCCTCTTCTGTAGCACACATATTATCTGGGCTTCAAAGCCCCTTGCTTTCTGGTGCTTCCGCTCGACACAAATCTGGTGTTGGGACCAAACGAAGAAGGACTATGAAAGGAACCGATCAAGCCTGAGTTGAGCGGGCCAAAACAAGGCAACAGTGGAAAATATTCTCAAAAAGTTTTACTCTCCGTCTCCCAAGGACACCCAGCCATATGCCACGCCAAGATTGCCAGTGAGCGATCTTGTGGCTTTGTCCAGTTGTTTTAAGTACAGTCCTGTGTAAGTTTACTTGGAAGTAAGTTCTAATGTGTTCAATGTGTTTAGGATTGCAGCCTAAAGCTCTGATATGAGTGTACATTATGTTCTGACCGTGTCAACTTTGTTTTCTCAAGACCGGTTAGACTGGCATGCTCGAAAGACAAGGCCTTCTCAGTGGTGGCATCAACACTATGGAACTTCCTTCCAATGGACTTATGCCTAGCCCCTCGTACTTGCATTCAGCTGGGCCTTGAAGACCTTCCTTTTCTATGCTGCCTTCGAGATCATGAGCAGCTGGCATGTCCAGAGCGGCATTTTCAACTACTGTGTACGTTTGTTTTATCTGTATTCACTATTTTCATTGTACCCTGTCTCAGTCCTTTCGTGTGTTACTTTGTAAAAACGTAGCTTTAAAAAGCGGCTGAAAATACTTAAGAAATAATGAAAGATCAGCATTAAAATACATTATGTTAGGGACACATTACTCTCTTCTGGGACTCAAACCTTATTTCCATGCAAGTGAACGACAGAAGAGCTTGAAACGAAACTCACAATCACGGGCCGCAGCATAGAAATGAATGAGCAGAATCTGCCACGTTCTTCAATTAGGGCTTTTCTAACAGCCTGTTTCTCTGTTTCTTCAAGGAGGAGGTACTTATCATTCACGTCCTGTAATGCACTGTCTAGCTGAGGCTGGATGTCTCCTCTACCTATTCACAATGGAGGAAAGCAGAAGTCGTTTTAGGCCCAAGATATTTATAAGCCTATGAATATTTGGATCGCTTATTCCACACAGCCAAATTTACAAGCAGTGAAGGCTGGTAGCGCTGATGTAAGTGGGGTGAGTGAATCTGCTCCAGATTTCACTCAGAATTCTAAAGGAGCTATCCTTGGATAGCTGCTTTGCAGTTCTGACCGAAACCCGGAATGGATTCACTCGCCCCACTTCCATCAGAACTACCAGCCTCCACTGCTCGCAAATGTAGCAACCCATGGATACACGGCAAACATATCTGTATGGCTGGTTGTTAACATGCAGATTCAATCAAGTTGACCCCACAACACAAATTCAATTTCAATTAACCCCCTGCCCCAGCTATGAGTACAGATTTGCCTTCATTTTTGGTTTAAATCAGATGTGTTCTAATGGAACTCTACACAAAACACTTTTCTTATGTTTCGTATTAAACCATTCAGAAGAGGCTACATAGATAAGAACAAGAAGAGAAGACAAAAAAAGAAGATTCAGATTCAAAGACTGTTTTTCATCAAATACACGAGACACGATGGGAAGAATTCAAGGTATATAGACTTAGATTGGTATTCAGGGGGTCCTTGGGATTCTGTTGCAGCTAATTATGGGTGTTCTTGTGTTCTTATGAAGACTGCCAATCTTCCCTTGTAATGTGCAGCCACAGGAGAGCATGCATGCTGTTCCATGATGCACTATGTAAGGCAATGAGGTGGCCCAGTAGGCTTGGCCAATGCTCTGCTTGGAACACGGGAAGCTGCTTGATACTAGGTCAGATCTTCTGCCCATCTTCCCCAGTCTACTGTGACTGAATGGCAGTGCCTCTCCCATTAACTTCTACCTGAACTCTGGAACTTCTCCATACAAACCAAGGGCTGTGCTGCTGAACAAGGTGACCATGCACCCGAGAACATGTCCCTGAATCTTCTGCAGGAGTTCAGGGGCAGATGCACAGGGCTTCTTGGCCAGGAAATTGATTTGAAAAGGGTCCCCTGAATGTAGGAATTGTGAAAACTGGTTGTCGTTTTTCTTATCTAGGTTGTGAAACAACAACTCTTGTCAAAGGACTCCAAGGGCTCACCAGCCCACTAAGAACCAGCTTGTGCCCCACCAGAGTTCAGTGGGAGGCCATTAGCTTGATAAGCAAAAGTTAAACAGTATAGGAAGAGTCGGTATATAATATATAGACAGACAAACATTTCACAAAAAGGTATTAGGGAGAGAATCAATTTTACAAACAAATAAGCAAATCGATTCCATTCAAGCTATGGGGTCACAAATAATCAGGAATATTTACATTCAAATGTAAGCACAGCTCTGATCTCCTGCCAAATTCATTTCAGCAATATGGCCGCGACTGCCACCATATTATGAAGCGTCTTTTGAATTCCCAGTCAAATACGGAATCTTTAAGCTGCTGTTTAGTACTGAAGTTGATAGACTTCCCTGGAGAAGCTGCTATAAGGGGGCATCAATAAAATCGAAGCTGGCATGAGACAGCAGCTGATTAAAGCGATACATTTCTCTTGATGATTTTTGAGGTTGGAGCACCGTAGTGTATTTGTCACAGAAAAACAGCGTATGAAATAATCCGGAAGGCTTATTGAGAAGGTGGGGGGAGGGAATCTTGATACCAAAACACACCTTGACGTAAATATGACTGAACCTCACAGACAGTAAATTTTACGCACAAAAACTTCTTTGGTATAAATATGTAGGCACAGAAAATGCTACTGCACAAGATAAAGTCTAACAGGCATGATTGATATTCCTAAAACCAGCTACATACTAAGGCTTAAATCCAGCATCACGCTTGAGGAAAGCTACTATAGCGATGGGGCTTCCTGCTTCTTTCTCCCTGGCAGCCCTCTGCGGTGCTGGAAAATCTGCTCTGGAGGAGATTTTGAGGACGTGCGAGGGACTGTGGGGAGGAAGGGAAAATAATTGTGCGCACACCCCAGTTACACTGATGGAACTGCTTCCATCAGGAGAATTCCACAACAGGATTTAACCCAAAGTGTTTATATGACCATGAATCGTAGGGCAAAAGAAGCTTTATCTCTATTTTCTCCCCAGCACCTCCTGCTGCTTTCTCCTCCCTCACACCACCCTACAGCCCCAAATTACTACCTCCAATGGCTACATCTCCACTACGCCTCTTATATGAAGAGGTTTATTAAGGACCCTGGTTAGTGTAAGAGGTTGATCGTTTGTAGCTATTGCCGGGGCCCTGAACCACTATCGAGTCCACCTGCCAAGAGCCAGTCCTGCTATCTCAGTTCTTGCTCGGCACAAGACATGGGGCAAGCACTGTTTCAACCTCGACATGGCCTATTTAGTTTAAGAATGCTACCCAGAATCCTCTAGCGGGCTCTAGGTTCATGTATCCTACACCTACAATCACCGTGCTTCCATTCCACCTTCTCTCCTAGGTCATGGTCTAGACCTACCTTCCTCTCTACCCTACTTAAACTCATTGTTCATGCTGGAAATATCCCTTGTCTGCAAACCCATTTATTCTCTGAAGGTAACTTGGAATTTCCAAGACCAGAGCTTCCTGGCCAAGGACGCTACCTGTTTTGAACTGCAGGGGGAAATTAAAAGCTCAAATCCTGAACACTGGTAAGAAGTGCCTGGCTACTCAAGTGCAATTGTGCATGGCGGAAGCTTTTACTAGAACACACTAAATCTAAATTAAATCCTTAAACCTTCTTCTGTACATGTTGAAGGATGCCATACAAGTGCAACTAGGAGCTCACTGAAGTAGAAAGATCAAATCTATGATCCAATTCAGTCTCCACAATTTGGAATGCATGCCAGGAAGACACCAACCTCGACATCATATTTAATATCAGTAGCACTCCAATAGGTACACATTGGGGTACTCTTAACAGGGCCTTGCACTGGAAGAGCTCCCTGACAGGCCAGGTGCTAGCTTCCCTTTTGCTTCCATGCCATAGATGGGGATCAACCAAAACACAATCTCCCAACTTCACAGGAAGGTTGTTTTATCAATGTGCACAGAGCAGTGCATGCCATCAGACAGGGTTACATACATATTTGTCACTACGTTCACCCAGCACCATGCCAAGTCACACACCCACATGTATGCAGCACATATATTCCCCGTTTAACAGGAAGTCACCCAGACTGAGATGATGATGATGAAGAGGAGGGCCAGATGTTAGAACAAGGCAGGGACAATAGACAGCAGTTCCTCATGCTCAATGTGGAGGATGGGTTCTCCAGTCCAAATTCCCTGAGGACAATGGTTGAAACCAACGCTGGCAGTTTAAGCTGGAAGCTGCAGCAAGGAGCAGGTCTTCTTATGGACTGGTAACTTAGATCTCTCAGGTCTTTTTGCGATTATTCCTGATATTGAAGGACAGAGAGGTACCAAGTGTGCCCAGAAGCAACAAGACTATAGAAAGATCTGACGTTTCAGAATGATGAACATGACGTTCCATTTTGGGGCATTCACTTACCAGCCTGGCTTCAACACAAGACTGTGCTTCGAGGCCTTGCACAAAAATCTTTTTGGAGAGACCCAACTGATCCTATAAGATCTCTTTGTAACCATGAGATACTGGTGATAACTCCAAGGAATCTGGTAGGAATTCCTTAAGTTCTACACTGCCATATGCATTTAATGGAGTTTTCCTGCTGCAAGCTTTCTGACAATCACACCATTCTGGGATACCCAACAATCATTTTCTGTTCCCAACAGTCTGATTCGAAGTCAGCCATCTCGAATTCAACCCATCATTACAGAGCCAGTAATGAAAAGTAACAAGAAGGAATTCCCAATATACAGAACTCATATATCAGGCGTAACATGCAAGTGAATTTTTTTTAAGAGATTTTTAGGGGCAAAGGGTTATAAACACTAATGATGTTAGGCTCTAGACTTTAAAAGATGTGAATTGAAAAATATCTTTGAAAATCAGTCGGTCAAGGGGTTGTAGACGAAGTTTCCAAAATTCCTGTCTGTGCCCCTAATCAAATTGGAGGCCACTTGGATACCTGACCCAGTTCTGAGCCAAGGTATGAAAGTCTGCCACTCAAATCCATTAGAAATCACTTTGCTTACAAGAACTGGGTTAGAATTTTAACTAGCATAAGTCTAACTCCTTTCTAAGCAAGTAAAATGTGCAGCTACTTTCTACTGTACACACGCCATGAAAAAGAAAGAGAGGTACATTAGGATATCTGCACACCCTTAATCAGGATGAGAAAATGTTCCAAGCATAGATAATATTGTTGCCTAGGAGCTTGAAAGTATTTGAAGGCAGGGCTGGAACTTAAAATTTTGATGCCAATGCTAAGGGGCCCAAAATATTTTCCAATGCCAGTTGGACAGTTAGTGGTTTAGAATCCACCAGGAGAAGAGCCTTTAGTGTGGTGGCCCCTTCTCTGTGGAACTCCCTGCCCCTGGAGGTCAGGCAGGCGCCAACACTAGGTTGCTTCCTGCCCCTCCTGAAGACAACTGTTTTGAGAAGCCTTCCTCAATTGACTAGCTGCTGCTTTTCTGGTTCCTTTGTTTTAAATTGAACAATTTTAAATTGTTTTTTAAATCTTTTTTCTTTTTACTGTTTATACATATGTTCACCGCTTCGGAATCTGTTTTAGATATTGAGCGGTATCTAAATATTGTAAATAAATATATAATGAATAAATAAGGAGGACATGGACCTTAACACCTGCTCTTGGATTTCGAGTCCAAAAGGTATTTTTTTTTAAAAAAAAATCAAAATTAAAGTCTAGGCAGCTAGACAATCATAAAGAGACCACAGCAAGAGTTACACCGACCAGCCACCAGGAATACAGCACAGCTCAGACTTACCCAGTGCCTCAGCTGTCGAGAAGTTGAGCATGATGAGAAATAGCAGGATACAAAAATTGATACAGGGAAAGAAAATAAAAGAAGTCAAAACCAGTGTTCTAGCACTCCTAGTAGTGTTCATTCATCATTATTAGCTTGGAGAAGCAAAATGATTCCATTCACGTTGTGACTTCTTTATTCTTTCGCATTTCAAAATGACTGCGGTTGAAGTGCTTAATTTCCCTCCCCAACAAAACTTGTTGCATTCAGACTGCTTTAAACTTATTAGGCTTTGCTAGAGTTCCAACTTCTTCATAGGGTCTTGACAGCTGGTCCCTTAAATGTTTAGATGATAGATCAACATGGTACAACTCGATGATTCAGAACAGGAACCAAGAGAAACATTAGACTTATGACCATGGTTCATGTTCTGATTGTGGTATCATGAAAAACCATGGTTTGGTTGCATGCTCCCTCCTCCATTCTCACACATATTCGCTTCTTCCTCCAATTCCATGTTTATTGTCCTCATATAGTTGCCTAAGACATACAAAGTGAGCAAATTATAATTGGTGCTAACCTCTAAAAACTACGACTGGAAAATTATCATTTGAAGTGGCTTTGCACACTATGGCTTAAATCCAACACTGCGTGAGCGGACTTCTACTCGTGAAATGGGACTTGCATGCCCCCCAAACCTGTGCCCATTAGGATGGGACTGTAGAGTTGAGGGGGAAATGTGTTCTGTGAGCCATTTCCATCCCACTGTTGGATCCAAGCCATTGGTTTCAAACTTAGGTTGGCGATTAGCATTAATCACAGTTTGCCAGATTCAGATGTCAAGGCAAATTATGATTAGAGGGAAACTGGAGAAAGGAGAGGAAGCTGGCAGATAAGAAGGAAGGAGAGAGGCCACGGACCCACAGCATGTGGCTGGTCCTCCAAATCATGGTTTGGTTTGGTCATCTGAATTCAGCCAAGTATGTGAAGGAATTTTACAACAGCCAGACTTCATTTAAGGATCTTCCACATCCTTTTGTGTGTATACATAAAGCAGAGTGGGAGCAGAATTCTGTATTAAAATACTAAAAAAAAATCAAGCACAAAATCTAAATTATGCAAAAATAATAGGTTATGCAAATATGCATTATCTGTTTAGTTTATGAAGCTGTACAATGTTTAATCTGTAGGCAATTCTGCTTCCCCCTTCTCTGTAGGATTCTTGAGACAAATATGAAACCAGAATCGTGGAATCAGTTTCACCATTTGACTACTGGAATCCTCACAAATTTTAAGCAAAGACTGACAACATATTCACAGTTTCCTCTCTGCAACCCTGGGAACTGGAAATTCTCAAATCTTGAGCAGAATCTCTTTTAGATGCCATCCCAAATGTCCTCTGTATATACACAATTCCAATTATGTAAATATATTGGCTGTGACCTTAAAATACATATATATGGACTACACTCCTGCAGTATGAAATGGCAATGTGACTTTTAGAGATACTTGCAGCATCCAAGTACTGTCAGGATAGGGGTTGGAAAAGTGCATTTGCAAAATAGGAGATAATCCCCCACAAGAAGAACTGCAATTCTTCAACAAAACTTCCTTTTGTTAACTGGCTTAAAGATGGACAAGTAAGATTTCCCAAGAATAGCTTTTAGTACTAAAATCGGAGTATTTGCGGGATGAAATGCTTTTCCCTGAAATAGGTGAAAAACTGCCCAAGCTTCTACAAGATGCAAGTATCGAGAAACTAACTGACCCTGTTCAGATGACATGCTAAACCACAGTGGTTAAGCATTGTGAGCTAAACATGTTTAGCGTGTTGTGTGAACCATGATTTAGCATGCAGTGTGAACCATTCCTAACCATGGTACATAACTACAGTTTAAACATCCTCACAAAACATTTGCTGCAAAATGGTTAGCAGCTTAACCATGGCTTAGTGCCATGGCTTAGTGCGTTGTCTGAACAGGCCCACTGTCTAAAACCATGAGAATCCACTATAACAAATCTTATTCGATGATCCAAAGAGTGGGAAAATACCAAAGTAAATTTAATTCCAATATCATCTGTTGCTGCTCAAAGTGATTCACCATGTTGTATACTCCAGTAAGACTTCATTTATTTTATGAAGAGGGAGCTTTCACCAATGTATTACAATGGATCACGCAGTGAAAGCCACATTTTCCTCTTGGAAATGGTGACGACCTCAAAATATAAATCCAAGACTACTGAAGTGCTTCCTATGCTGTTGATAAACCAATATGGAAATAGACACAGAAGATAATATAGTGTAGCAGAATGTTAGGGCCATAACGGAACTGCTATAAATTCAAGACCTGTGATGAAAAATGGTTTTCCAAAGAAAAAGCCCCTTAATTATATATTCATATATTCTGTTTAGCATCATGGCATTTATACAACTATCTATTACCATTTTTATCACAGCTGGCATATAAATTTAAAACTGTCTACAAAACTAAAATTTCAGCACATTCATAAGAATTCAAACAAAAATTGGCACAGCAAATCTAATAAATCCATGGCTATTTTAGCCAGCTGGAATTATGTAATACACTCTCAAAATCTATTATGTAATTAAATCTCAAAAGCTATTGCTACCTTAAACAACCAAATCCAAAAGGGGACCATTTCCCAGTGTGGTTCTGTTTATATTACCAAGAGAAAACTTGTAAAAGTATTGGCCCTATACTTCACTCTAGAACAAGAGTTTTTAGGGCTATGTCTCCACCATTTTGTTTTTAACCATTTTTATTCTAAACTGTTTTGTGAGGGGTTGTTGCAAACGATGGGGTAAAATAACAACAACACTACCAATCCAAGTACATCACAAAAAAATGTTCAAACAGGTCTGTGTGGGGAGAACTGTATTAATTCTCCTTTTCTGTAATTCCTACAAACATGCACACATAAACTATGAGGGACAGGTTTCTCTTTCAAACAATTCTCCATGTAGTAGGCATGCCAAACAAAAGAGACTATGATAAACAGGTAGTTGGACAAAGAAAACATGGTTTCCAGATAAACCATCTCAACAAGATTACAGAGAACCAACCACATACATCTCTGTAGGCCAAGAACAGATTCTTCACTTTCTGCTCTCGTCATGTCATTCCCGTTCTACGCCATTTTGTTCTATCCCATGTGTTCATTAATATTGTGCCAGAGAAGGATATGTTTATTGGGTACTTCAATCTACATTTATTTCCCCCCTGTTCCTCCCCCATTTTAATAAAGTTCTACAAATGCAATTAAAATACTGCCAGTGGGGTGGGAAGACACACCCCCAGCAAAGAACAGTGTTTGGTTGCTCAAACAACTTCTTAAAAATAAATTTTCATTGATACCAGACAAAGTTTCTCAAAAGAAAAACCATGACAAGGCAAAGTCATGGTTTGGACACAGATGTACTCAAATATATTATGGAACTCTTCACAAGGATTCCCCAAATGCCATTTTGGACACTACAGCTTTAGACCTTGTTCTTCACACTTTTTGCTAGTTTCAACTTCTTACATATTGTCTTTGTTCAATTGATGTTCAAAAAAAGACTCAAGAGTTTAAAAACTAGTTCTACATGAGAACCTATAAGAACGCTTATAAAATCAGTCTGACATACAATATAGATGGGTCAGATGTTTGGGGAGTACTATGGGTCCTGCTTTTATGTTTTATTGAGGTTTTTTTACATTGTCTTCTCAATTTGAAACTTCTAATTGTGTGCTAAACTGGGAGTTGAAGGTCAACAAATCTGGAGGGCGCTAAATTAGGGAAAGCTGCTCTATTTCTTAATCATTACGGAAAGGTATAAGACTGATTGTCACTACAGCTGTCGCTCCGTTGAGACTTATTATCATTATATTTAAAATGTATACAAGAAAACAATGAACAGACATAAGAAGAGCCGTGCTGGATCAGACCAAGGGTCCATCTAGTCCAGCACTCTGTTCCCAAAGTGGCAAACCAGCTGATGACCAAGAACCCAGAAGCAGGACACGGTGCAAAGGCACCCTCCCACCCATGTTTCCCAGCAACTGGTGTATATAGGCTTACTGCCTCTGATACTAGAGCAAGTCTACAACTACCTTTCAGCACAACTACATTTCAGCTCAACAATAACTACCATTACTTTAAATTTGAAGGGAAATCTATGATAAGGAAGTAAAAATAAAAAGTGAACTACCACTACTAGTCCACACTAATTGGGGACTCTGGAAGAGGGCACAACTCCAAGAACACACCAGTCTAAGAGCTGTTATCTCTGAAACCTTAAATGGCCAACTAGCAGTACCTGCTCCCAATGCCATACTCCAAACCTTTGGAGTACTAATCCCAACCAATTCAGGATGGGATTAGCCCTTGCAGGACACATTTCAGAACAGTGTCTAGACCCTAGGGAATTGCTTCTCTCTACCCAAATGTCTTCAGAATTGGGAAGATGACCAGCTGGAAGCACAAGACAGAATCAGTGTCAGTATAAATGGGGTAGAGAGACTGGACAGCTAGGCACAGAGGGCTCCACACAAAACACACACCTACTCCTGAGTTCTGAACAAACATCACTAGGAGTTCAGTGGGCAAGATAACCCGGAACCAATGTTTTTAAAATGTATCAGTGGTTTGCACATGGAAATGTATCAGTGCACCCACATGAACCAGTTCTACCGCCTTATCCAAACTTCCTCCTCCTAAGCACAAATAAATGCATGTTACAACAGCCAACAAAACAAGCAATGACTATAGGAGTTCTACCATCTGAGGACTGAACACAAACAGGAACAATAACATAATATTGTAATTAAATTGCCCTGTGGTAATCAACATGATGGCTCACGTTCCGGTATATATTTTAAAGCACTATTATATAATACACTGAGCAAAATTTGGTAGATTGACCAGTTTTCTAGAAAATAAAAGGAGGTTGTTTTTAGAATCCCTTATATCAAGAACAGCTGCAATCCACTAATGCAATGTTCCCGAAATTTGGGGGTTGGACCCCAATTGTGCATGCAGAGGAAAACCTGATTGTGTGTAGCTGGGAGGTGGGGTCTAATTTCCTTGCATTGGTAGTAAGTCAGTAAGAAGGTTATACTCAAGCTTCCAAAGTACGTCTCATGGCCTCACTGGTATTGTTGAATTGTAAGAGTGGGGTTGCACATCCTAGTAAGCTCACACTGAAGGCGAAGCTGTCGGGCATGTTTCAGACCAATTGTGATTATTTCCCACTAGCACGTATACCTCTGCTTGTTACAAGGTATCACGGATATGCACAGCTTTCAGACTTAAATAGATCCAGAAGCAGGCCTTGGAATCTTGCTTCATATCTTATGATCACTGCTTCATGGAGAGGCTGTGTAAGCAATACATGGAGGGGCTGTCATTTGCTGCTGGTCTAAGCAGGTTTAGAATGGGGTGTGAATTCATAAATTCTGCTCCCAGGTGGAGATTAGGTGAGGCACTGTAACAAAAACCGACTATCAATACATTCAAATAATTACCTATGTATACAGCCATAATGATCACAGAGTATCACTGTGATCAAAACTGGAATCTTCAGAGCAGCACTTCATCAAACACATTTTAAAAAATGGGGAAATTTACCTTTCTTTGCTTTCTTCTGCAGTTTCAGCGTGTCTGAAGATTTCTTTTTTATCTCCTGGCGGGCTTTTTTGTATTCTAAAGAGATACACACACAGTCAGTAATATCAACACATTTGATGTCTTTGTTGTGTTATGTGTTGTAAAACTAAAGCTAAACTTGATGGAACTAGACTAGACAACCAATGTCAGAGAAGGATATTTAATGGTGCAATTGCATACAAGTTTACTCAGAAGCAAGCCTCACTGAGTCTGGTGGGACTTACTCCCAGAAAAGTGTGCACAGGATTGCAATCTAAAGCCCTTTTTTTTAAAGTGCCCTAATACATTTCATAGAACCTTGAAATTCAGCATGAAAGAGTTATGCAGGGGATCTGGGAAGAACAGAAAGCACATAATCACCAGCAACTAGGGAGGTCATACTGTAAGTACTTGCAAAAAGGATCTCATAAAAGCAAGCTATTCTGTTCAATTACTCCGAAGGAGAAACGAATGAACAGGGCCTGGCTCACAGCCTGCTATATGCAGGACTCTGCTTGATTGGCAATCTGTGTGTCATTCACTACCTCTGTAGCTTGCATACACACACACCAATAAAATAAAAAGCAAACTACAAACTTAAAATAAATAAATAAGAGCAGTAATAATTAAAGACAGCCAGGCAAGTTGCTCTTAGGTAGACACTATCAAGGGCAAGTGGAAACTTGTGTTCTGTTGTGGTGTGTGTGTGTACTTTATTTTGTTTATGTTAACATTATAACACTATAAACTATAAGGGTTCTCTTAATTATATGGAACTTTTTTCTATTCTCTTGAATTTAGTATAAACTGAATAAAAATATAGTTTCAAAAACATTACAGGTCTAATGGTGAATTTACAAGCTGATTTTAAGAAACCACGATCTTTTGTGGTTGATATTAATATAATGCGTCCCTATGCAGTAAAATGAGGCACAAGCATGGATTCCATCTACTGAAACTTTTCAGGGTCCCAAATTCTGATTATACCTCTCTCTCACCACTTAAAGGAGTATTTAAAACACTCACATAAAATCACAACTAAATCACCAAAAGCCATCATCGCCACTAATATCTCATGGCTGAAGATCTCTGTATAAAATGAACACATCTCTTTGCTCTTTTTAGAGCTGGTGATTTCCTACCTAAGCAAGGGCTGATAAAGATGCAACACTGGCTCTCTCTCTTATCCATGGTTAAGAGATCAGAAAGCAGCTGCAGTATCACACGCTCCCTTCCAGGCAATCCCACCCATTTCTTGAAAATCTTAGCCCTACCACCTGCCTTAAGAATGAATGTTACATTGTCACAAATATTAGCCACTGTTCGGACTAACCACATTCCATTCAACCAGGATTTGCAACCAACAACATTTAAACCATGGTTTCATAGAAAACCTGGTTAGCTTTAACCATAATTAACATCGGTACTAAGATGACACAGCCATGGTTAAGACAGAGGGGGAAATTTGCTGCAGTCTTGTCTGCAGTTAAGAGGGAGCAAGTGTTGTGTCTACCCGTGGTGGCCATCACCACCTTGTTAGTTGACACTCGTTTTGCCAATATACCCCACAAAAGGAAGAGAGCTGGTTTGGATAGAATGGGGGTTTATTCAAATAAAATAAAAGGCATGGTTGCGTCTGTCCATCTTTCCCGTTCCCCATAACTACCTTTTGCATGGTCTTTATCCAGTTGATTGGCCACTTTCTTCCACTCTTCCATCTGCTCTTGAAGTGGGTTTATCAGACAGTCAATTAAAGCACTAATTTTGTTGAGAAAACACAAAGAGGAATCAAATCCTGCAGGAAAAGAATCGATCTGAATCTAATCTAACCCTTTTATGGAAGCCTCTGAAATCCCTTCCCATCTCTTGACAGCCACTACGCATTCATACAGATTCTTTCGATTGGACCATAGCATTTCAACATACCTGACCTCAATAACCCTTCCAACATCCCTGCAAGGTAGGAGTCACATTATTATCTGAATATTGCAGATCAAGCAAGACGGATGGGCCTGAGTCTGGAACACAGTGGCTAGCCAAAGGCCACTTAGGGCATAATCCGATGCCCAAAGGCTGGCTGGAGCATGCTGGGAGTTGTAGGACCCTTTTCTGTCTAAACATGCATGTGTCCTTAGCAAATCTGTTGCAAAGTCTACATTTGCACCAGGGATTCCCTAATTTGTAGCTCAATCTCTCAAATTCACACAAGAGTTACCAGAACCCAGAGCAAGCCCAGTAAAACATTTCCTTTTGCAGCAATAGCCCAAGTTCTCAATACTTGGAAGTCCTGCCTTTTGGCATTCTTCATTCATTGCTGAGCTACAGTAATGCCAGGGATAGGAATTCCCAGTGTGTAAAAGAGGATTGAGCCACCAAGCCTGGTTACTCAGGTTGGGTAGTTAAATCTCCCCCCTCTACAAAGCCCAGTTTGTTTGGTGAGAGAAAAGGGAAAGAGTGTTCCCACAACAGAAAGTTGGAGGTTAGCTGGAAGCCAGCCCCAGTAAACAACTTAATGTGGCCCTGAATGAAAGGGGCTGTGTACCAATTATATCTTGACCGCAATCCAAAAGTTAATGAAGAGCTATTTCCAAACTCTTGTCAGCTCAGTGACATGCATTACTCACCTTGAAAACTGCCTGAGCTTGGACTCTATGCTTCTGTGTCTCATGCACATTCTGGTCAGAGCAGAGCCAATTTCCCTAGTTGCTCCTGAAAAAGAAGAAAATGGGCTTATTTATAAAAACTTCCAAGGAGTGCACGGAAGGAATAAAAACAGTAATTAAAACAGAAATTAGAATGAGGTGTCAAACATAAGGACTGGGGGTCATCTCAGACCCCAGTGCACCACACAAATTCCTGAGCCACGCCCAAGATAGGAGATAGATGGCCTTTGTAGGGCAAGAAAATTACTCAGCAACGGCTGGTGCTGAATGCCCCAGAATTAGCCTAAAACAGGTCAAACTGAAAGTTATGCGGAAGCGGAAGGGATAGTTTTGTGCCAATTTGGCCAGTATTCGCATTTTTGAAGAAAAATTATATGCTGTCTGCTAAGCAACTGCTGAATGGGGAAGCTGTTCCTCCAAATGATTTGAGGTTGACGTGAGTGGCAGAGACAGCAAGAGAAACGAGAACAAATGAAGTGCTAAAACGGCTAATCTACCATTTCAGTAGAAATGCCTGGCAGAACCAGAAAGTCTTTAACCAATTACCTTAAACTGAAAGGAAGACAGGCCTCCCCAGAAACAGCATTCCACAATTGTGGCACCACATTGGAGAAGGCCTGGCTTCACATCCCCACGGACTGAACTTCACATCAGTCCAAACACTTAGGAGGGTCTCCTGAGCAGATCTTAAGAAAACGGGAGCGATTCATAGTGCACAGACTTTCCAAATAAAGGTTCCCAAAGCCATTTTTAAACTTGCCCATAAAGAATCTATTTATAAAAAGCCTCATTGGCCGCTGACTGCTACCCACCATTGACAACTAGAAAGTGCCGGCATACTGTCACTGGAGGCTCAGGCTGGTGACTAGGAGTGCCATTTACTAACTCGGCTGGTACACCACCCACACCGGTTCCTGGATAGGGATAGTATGGCTACAATGATCCATGCTTAGCAATGGACTGTATTACTATAACATGCTTTGTGCTTCACTTGAGACTGGTCTGGAAATTAAAGCTAGTACAGAATTTGGCAGCTAGGTTGCCAAGTGAGACAACATACCACATGCATACTACACCTTTGCTCAGTGAACTGCACTGGCTATTGATATATTACTGGGCCAGGTTCAAGATGTTGTTATTGACATATAAGGCTCTAAACAGTTTGGGCCCTAGCTACCTGAGGAAGTGCCTTCTCCTGTATCCATCAGCCTGTTCACTGAGATACACTGATCAAGGCCTAGTTGTTGCATCACCTGTACATGTATATCAGAGGGCAACTGGGTGAGGGCCTTGTGCGTTGTGGCACCTCGCCTTTGGAATTCTCTCTTCTGCCCCCCTGCAGTGCAATAGGCGCCAATCTTGATAGTGTTTCAGAGCCTGTTAGAAACTCAACTGTTTCCCCAGACTTCTGCTGGTTTGAAAACTTAGCTTAGTAGGGTTTTTGTTTTTATCTTTGCATTTTATTTTAATTATTCTTTTAACGAATTTTGTACACCATTCTGTGATTTGATAATGAAAGGCAGTATATGCATATTTTAATTAAAATCAGAAATAGAAATAAAATTATTGTAGATGGATCGGAAATTATGGTATTGGGGGTGTATGCTCCCAATGAACATAAAGCAGAATTTTATGAACTATTGTTACGTAGCCTGGTGGGTTTTTCAAGTGATGGCTGGTGTCTGTTGAGTGATTGGAATGGAGTGATATCACCACAAATTGATAGACGTTCGGAAAAAGATATCAAAGGTCAACAGGGAAAACTTCCAAAATGAAAGGCAGTATATGCATATTTTAAATAAAATTAGAAATAGAAATAAAATGCAAATAAGGAAGACAAAACAAGACTTGGGAGCACAGGCATAATTTAAACATTATTGAGAACATGTGAGACTGTAGATCTAGAGCAAAAATAGTAAAATACACATATCCATGTCATTGACTTCGTGAATCCACACCATCACTTTTTCTCCTAGTGTCAGGCAACCTGCTGAACATCTTTCAGTGAAGGCTGACATAGAACCTAAGCTTGCAAGTCTCCTCCCACAACTCAGGAAAGAACAGCAAGCCTGTTCTGGATCTGCCAGCTGTCGAAGGATAATAGATTCCACAGGCATATTATATCCACTCAAACGTTGGAGATCCCCACTGCAAGGAGCAAAAAGTTTCATTAGGAAGCTACTACAGATCCACAAATGTTGGATGGCCTTGGTAGCTGGGCAAAAAATGTGTGCTGATGGGGCTATGCTACATCCTGCAGAGGGAGGTGCAGGATCATTCCTGACTTCACATTGTGCTCAAGGCCCAACACAACTGGGAGTGGGGAACCCCTGCCCTCCTTCCCAGCTCTGAGCTGGGAAGGCAGGTGATGGCATAAAAAAGCATAAAAAAGTCTTGCTGCTTTGCACATCTCTCCAAGGCTCAGCACACTGTCGCGGGAAGCCCTGGTCTTTCTCCAAGCTAAGAAGGAATACGGAAATATACCATGATGTCATATGGTTAAAAGATGCAGTTGCCAACGGCGAGTGCATCCTTGGATCCTTGCACCTCCATGTTCTTTACAAAGATGCTTGTGTTTATTTTTGTCATCCATGAAACCGGCACTTTAGACAAGGACAATAGTTAACTGCACATCTGAGGAAAATTGCTTCAGATTTTCCCCAGAGCGACTGCTTGCATCTCAACATGCAGCTGTTCCACGTTTTGTGGGGGAGGAGACACAGGACTGCTTTCTCAGTCACAAAATCAGCTCACCATGGTTCCAGGGCCCTCGACAATATTGTGACGCAGCCAAGTACCTGTGAACGAAATTCTACACTTGTGGAACACTTGAATCACCAGTAGACGGTGCCATTTACACAGAACATAACTGAAGAACTACCTCACTGGATCAGCGTTGGGGTTGGGGCCCATCAATTCGAGCACTCTGTTTCCAATGGAGGAAAAAGCCAGATGCCCTTGGGGAAACTCCGGACATGATGAAGACAATCGTCCCTTGTTGCTTGCCCTTGGCATCTGATAATCAGATACAGACGCTGCTTCTGAACTTGGAGTTACTGTGTAAGAACATAAGAAGAGCCATGCTGGATCAGACCAAGGGTCCATCTAATCCAGCACTCTGTTCACACAGTGGCCAATCAGCTGTCGGCCAGGGATTTCTCCCTGCATCTATTTTACCTCTCCTAAGAACAACTATGCTAGTGGCCATAACATCATCTTATCCCCATTCATGCATTAATGGGGGGGTTGTCCATGTGATTATGGAACCGCCAGGGTCCCTCTCCTATGGCATGTGGTTTCTTCCCCCACCCGCACCCCCACATCCACACACTGAGCACAGACAAGGGGGGCAGGGGCGTGACCCCTTTGCCCATTTAACATGCAACCCCCACTTCATATGATTACCGCATGAAGGGGGCTCCTGTAATGATGAACTCCATATGTTTTGTGTGAAATTATTTCCTTTTGATTGCCCTCAAACCTACTGTCAAGTTTCACTAGATGACGGGCCCAAACTCCAGTAATTTGAATGTCAGGCCAGTCTATTACTTTCTCTACATCAGGTATTATAAAATGTAGGTATGCACAAGTAGTTAGCTTTTCAGGAGGTGATGCCACCCCCACACCAAAATTCCAAAAGAGATCTGCAAACAACTTTCATTTTAAAGCAGTTTGTGGGTAAGCCATAACACCTCTAGGCTGTGGTCATATTTTTTTCCTTATTTTTCTCTTGGAAGAGTCTTCTTATTGGATTTGAGGAAGTTTCAAGAACAGAAAAGCTTTCTTCTGAAATGTTAAAAGCTTTATCAGATAATACCTTTGGGCGGATTCAGTCCATCTCTTGAAGCAACCCATCCGCATAAGAATGGCATGTCCAAAGCTGACCTATCTGCATAGGCCTCAATCCTGTGGCTGATGCCTCAGATATTTTCTGGGTAATTGACAGTGCCAGTGAGGCCTAAACATGTAGTCCACCTTGAGATGTATCATTCCCATGTGGGGGAAGCAGAGCAGACAGGCACACACTTGCTCAACTTCCTGTCACACGCTGAATATTAGTTTGTTTTTTATTACTGCCACAGCTCAGTGGTAGACATGCTTTGCATTCAAAGACTCCCAGGTTCAAACCCTGGTATCTCAAGGTAGGGCTAGGAAAAAATTCTATCTGGAACCCTGAAGAGCTGCTGCTAATAGTGTAGACAATACTGAATTGAATGGCCCAAGGGTCTGACTCTGAATAAAGATAGCTCTGTATATTCCTGAATATTATCTTCCAAACTAGAACAGAGAAAATGTGTATGCACACGCAAGTACTAGCCTCAGTATCCCAGATTATCACTTTCACTGAACAATTAGGGCCTATTTACATATTGCTTGGACATGTGGGTTCCACAGATAGCGGCCCGCATGAACAAGCCTCATGCTTGTACAGTCACATCAACAAAACAGCCAGAGCACGAATACCTAAGACCAAATTTTCCCAACCTGGAGTCCTCCCATAATTCAACTCTCATAATTCTGAGGCAACCAATGGCCATGCTGGCTGGGCATCATGGGAATTATAGTCGAAAGCATATGGAGGGCCCCAGGTTGGACAAGGCAGAGTAGGAATGCAGTAGACCCTAGTAGGGCCACAGGAAACAGGGCAGACACATAATATGATCCAGGCGTATTTATGAACACCTACCTACACCATGGTTCTCTGTGTGGTGCGTACACAAGCCCAAAGCCCACTCCTCGCCTTGTGTATAACCTACACAGCCAAGCCTTCTGTGAACTGACCCTCAGGGTAAAACATTACAACCTCTTTTCCTCCTTCACTCCTGCTGCAACGATCCCCGCATATGAATTCCCAGGTCTAATCACAGACAGCAGTGTTCCATTAAAAAAGACCAATGACACTCTGACACTGGAAAAAGGCTCCATGAAGCATCGTGCCATGAACAGTGGCAACCCCATTTGGTGCAAGCAGTTGTGAGCTTTGTTCTCTCCCCTCAAAGCCGCCTCACATTTGGGAGGCAACTACCATCTTGAAACACATCAGGGTGTTAACGGACACAGGCACGCAGCCCACAGAAAGGGACAAGCGGTGTTTGTTTGTACGTGCACATGCTGAAGAGGCTTTTCCAAATGAGTAGGCATCTGCTGCAATTCGAGGGAGGGGAAAGAGAGAAAACTTAATTCTTTTGTCAAAGCATATTTGTTGCAATAAAGCGGCTGTGCATCCAAATCTCCTTTTTGAAAGTTAACGCTGTTAAGGGCCTAATTAGAAGCCAGAGATGCAGAGAGAGACACAAAAAGTGCCTCAGCATGAATACAAGCTCGAGTTAGCAGATATAGTATTCAAATTGATGATCTGGGGTAGAGCTTAAGTGTCTGTCTGCATGAGTTTTTGCTAGCCAGAGCAGACGATACAAGGCTAAATAGATTGATGGTCTGACTCAGTACATGGCAGCTTCCCATAAGAAATTCAAGCCCTATTCTTTGGGTTTAATCTCCGAGACTGGCTACTGGAAGCATACCCAGAGAGCCTGTTACTACAAAAATCAGGTTAGATCCAGACTTAGTCACCCATCATTCTTCTCCCGGCCCATCTTCCTAGCCAAGAAAAAAAACGTGCAACAGATGGAAAGAATAGAAAGAGGCAAACAACACAGAACGCAAACACAAAATAAATATAATCTGAAGACAAGCAGACATGACAAAAAGGATTACGCTGGATACCACCTGTCCCTCCCTCCCACGTACAATATTGTCTGACTCTCTAAAAATATTCCAAACTCATGACATTTCTGTTTGTGAGGGTGTAACACATAAGCATTTTGTTCAACTGCCCCATGTGTTCTCCACACCACACCACAACCCTACATTTATTTAACCAGGAAAAGAGAATCTTTGCTCCTGAATTGCTTTTATACTGTTTGTACCTACAGCTGAATCGCCCAGTTCTCAAAAGAAACAAAGTTCTACCAAACAATGCAATCCTATGCATGTTTGCTCAGAGGTAAGTCACACTTACTCCCATGTAAGTGTGCATAGGAATGCAGCCCAAGTGTGTTACTATTCTATCACAATTTCCTAACGACGAGTGCATTGTATAGAGACAAAAATGACATTTTTTGGCAGCTTCACCCAATTATTAGGCATACCTATTTTGACAGATTCCCCCGCCTTTGCCGTACGACAGTTTGGGTTTTGCTTCAATATACTACTACAGAAAAAAGTATATGCATAACATATGCAGTGAGACCGCAATAAAATGCAGATTCTGGTATTTCCGCAGCTGGAAGATTATATGCGCATACGCCAAATTTTAGCTCACACAGAAGTAACCTTGCAGCCTCAACACTCCTCTCCCAGGTCCAGGGAGCAAGACTCAAATGTTTTTAATACAGGGAGGCTCAGCTTGGGGCTAAGTCAGGACCCAAAAGCTCTCTGAAGGACCAGGGAGAGTAAGTTCTGTTGCCTTCCTGCTCCACCATGCTGGAGGGCTGGGCTCCTCTGACTAGAGATCTGGGATGTGTTGTAAGCTGTCTGGGACAAGAAACACTTGGACCGGAGGTGGAGAGAGAGGCCGTATAGCACCAGCATAGGCAGTCCAACAAATATTCAAGCTCTATTAATTGGCAGACAGTTTATAAACCAGGACCGTGTCCAGAGACAAAATTACTTGTACAACTTCGTGAGTTGATGCCTGTACGTCCACTGTGGGAGGAAATATTCTTCCATGGTTAGTGCAGCCACTTTTAGAATTAGTTTTACTAATTTTGTTACAGCATTGGCTGCCCACCCACCCCTTTAGCCCCCTCTATCCCACCCCCAGAAGAGCAGCTGGCTCCTTAAGCCTCATAAGCTCAAGAATTTGGTACACAAGTCTGACAGCAATGGGAAAGCAGCAGCAGGCCACCTGTCATGAAAAAAGAAGGACAAAGAATTACTTAAAAAAAAGCAAATCCTGCATTCAAAAAACCTAAAGTATCTTTACTTCTTGGATCAACAGAGGCCATTAAAGTCCCTAGAAAAAATCCCACTGGATATGTATCGAAAGGAAGCTAAGAAGCTGCCATAATGTGCAATGTTATTGTTTTCTTTGTGCCCTAGGAATTGGAATCTAGAGCAGACATACAGCTCTGGATCCCTGTTAACCATGGTTAACAGATCATGGGGCCAACCTCATACATTCAGGCTCTTTCCCTGCCCTGCAGTTAAGCAGTTTGTTGGTACCATTATCAACCACTACTTAAGCTTAGTCTTAACCCAGGATCTGAAGCTCATTTCCAACAATAATTCAGATCCTATTTTTCTGCTGAGCGATAACCCTGGTTAACCTTAACTGGTCAATGGTGCCACTGAACTGCTTAGCCACTGTTTTAAGAGGGAGAGGGGTTGCTTCAGGAATGGGAGAGACTATGAAATTCCCATTTTGTTAAACCATGGTTTATCACCTAATGCCACTAAATTGTCTATTAATAAGATAAACAAGAAATTATCAGGTTAGGGTTGAGGAGCTTTTGATTTTGGCACTAAGGGCTCACCTGGTCACATTCAGAATATAGACTGCAGCTTCAGAGGAAACACCTTTAAAAGATTCATCTGCTGTTTAGAATTAATTAACTATTCCCGCAGGCAATCTTTGATTTAGTGCTATAGTGCCAGGTTCTCACATTGGCATGGACTTGCTATTTGAAATGCCTGTTCTGTGCATGCAGGACTCCTCTAATTCCACCTAGGCCCTTTCATAAGAATCCAGTTCTTCTCCCACAAAAACCTAGATGCCTGCATGCGTAAGAAATCCACAATAAAGCTCTATGAGGGGTGACCCAGACAAATAACAGCAGATACCTAGCTCAATTCCTGAAGGTTTCAATTATCACTCAAGGGATGAAGGGCATTCACAGACTCGCATAAGCACAAATTAGCTGCGTCTCAACATGGTTAAACATCCTTATGCCCCACAATTAAGATCAGTTTAAGGGTGTTCAAGAAATGAACTCCGTTCACTTTCAGTACAGCTAAAAAGGTCCTTTCCTATGTCCCATCCCGTCAGCTTGTTAGAAGAGTGTTTTATTATCAATATTATGCATGTGCCACATTCAGACACCAAAGCGTGTGGAGAGGTTGATTCCAAAGCTGTACCACACGTTGGAATTCCGTCTATGTGGGACCAAGCATCTCTCCAAAGCTGTGTCACATCTTTCTTCCGAAGTGGTCTTTGGGATACATTGGGGGTTTAAGTGCCTTTTGATTTTAATGAGATAACTAAATTTGAACGAAATGCCTGTTATTTATATCTACTATTTCCTACATGATTAAACTGAAAGAAAAAACAACAAATTCCTGTGCAACGGTTCATAGTATAGACCAGACTTCCCAAACCTAGGGCCCTCCAAATGGGCCTGGACTGCATGGTGGCTGAAAATTATGGGAGTTGCAATCCAACACATCTGGAGAGCACCAGACTGAGGAAGGCTGGCCTATGCAGATGAGAAACACAAATGAGGGTGGAAGAAATGAAGGAGCAAGGATACATGGATTCTGTTTGTTTTTACAAGCAAACCATGCCACTCAGGAAGAAATCCTATCACACTTTCATACTACCACACCTTTCAAATTAAACAAAGGTCCCCTCTACAAGATTTTGGTTTGACGCCCGGTTGGCCGATTATGCGCATCTTCTCCCAATCGCTTTTACGCCTAATCCCTATACATGGGAGGCGGTGAAGCACATTACCGGTTGTATGAAACGCGCTTTAAAGTTGTTTACATGCAGAGCATCGCTTGTTTACATGGTCATAAGGCGCTTTAACTCCCGCGGTAAATTAAAACTCGCTATTTAATGCGCATTTCATAATGCACATAATCGGACAGAAAAAGCGCCTCAACCCCCAATTTGCCGTTCATGTGGAGGTAAAATCGGTAATGCGCTTTGAAAGAGCTTTAAATCACTCTTGTAGAGGCACCCAAACTTGAATTTGATAGATTTATATATACATTTCCAGTGCAATCTTATGCATGCTCACTCAGAATTCCACTTGAGTTCATTTTCCCAAGTAAGTGTACACAGGATTGCAGCCTTATAACAACGGCTCTGTGGCAACAATGAAGTTTTCCCGATAGTTAGATTCTGTCCTATGAAGCAGGAAATATGTCACTCCTTCTGAGCAGAATTCAGAGGCATATTCTTAACAAAATAATTGGTGAGCTCAATCCATCTATCTGCTCTTTAACGCGGCACTAAAACTGTGGCAAACAGTACATGTAAAACAAATGACACAATTAAGGGGGAAAGACAGTCCCTTAAAACGACTAGAAAAGATAAAATAACTGAGTGGGGCATCTGTTTTACAGTATGAGACACCCGGTTTGATAAAGCATTTTAATCGCATTGGAAGCATTTGTGGAAATGCTACTCTGCGCTGCAGCAGAGACGAAATGACATAGTGGCAGCAATGTATTTCAAGTACCTAGGGGGAAAACATCAAGTTTTTCGGAGCCTGAGAAATCAGGAGCTTTGGGATTTTCCAGCCCTGAATCATTATCAGGTGGTCCCTTGCTCGAAGTCACATGAACCCCAGCTCTGCTTGTTGTTTTATTTTTCCAACCTTCATGACTGAAGGGCAGGACCTGGAAATCTCCTTAGTCACCCAAATGCAAAGGGTTGGACTCCACTCACAGCTAGTGAAAATCTTCACTCATGTGGATTATGCAACGTGATGAGTTTTCTTCAGAAAGGGGAAGTGATGCCTCACCCATCTCCATCAACTTTAGCAGAAACCAAGCCCATGCTGCAGGGCACAAATCTGTCACATGCCAGCAGAAGCATAACTATAGCCACAGTTATGGGAAGATTCAGTTGTTCTTTTCTAACCAATTTCTGTGTCTTTCCTCTGTGACTGCCCTGCATCTCCAAAGCGCAGCTGATAATCTAAGACCGTTTAAACACACTTTAGAACTGGGAAGTAGCAGCAATATGTTCTCAGGATTGTCCACAACATGTGCTCTGAATCAACATTTAAATTTATTCCTCAAGTAATTACATGCAATCATTACTCCCGACCAAAGAGCAACATCAAAAGGAAACATCAACTGTTTACATGGCATGCAGTCTCCAAGGCTGACTTTTAATCCTGACAATAGCAAGTTATTAAAAGGACCAGCCAGACTTGTAATGCTCCAAAATGGCCAAGTTTGAGCCAACATGAGGCAAGCACAGTTACATCAAAAGGAAACCTCCAAGCATCGGCCATTCATCGGCCCACATTTTTTTAAAAAATAAGCTCCTTTGTTTACGGAAGGAAATATTTCCTTCAGCGACACCTCCAAGTACTAGGAGGTGCTATATAGTTTTCTTGGAACACCTTATACTTCTAGAGATTGCAAAGTAACACTGGCAGAAAAGGATGACCCAACACTACAGACATCTCCAATAAATATTGTGCAGCCGTGTCTGCACACAACCAAAGGAAAGTGTGCCCTACCTTTGGATACCCTCGCCATCAGACCTTTACAAACAGGGAACTTCAGGGCAACCCCCCCCCCCCATTCTATTGAAGCATTACTACAGAGGCAGATGCTCCAGGTTTATTACACAACTGCTAAATTTAAATGCACAAGCATACAAGTGCAAAGCTGGAACACTGTGACAAATGACCTGCAGCAGACTATTGTTAAGGCTGACCCACAAAATTCCTTTTGTTAGGCAGATGACTGGTTAACGAATGACCCAGAATGATCAGTGGCTCTCTCTTTATGAGAGCTAATTGTTAGGGGATAAATTTCTTAAAACAGAGATGGCTCGATTGCTTGGAACAGAAAAGCCATCAGAGTGCAGGGAGGATGACTTCAAAGAATCAGAGTTGGAGCTGTCCTTAGAGATCATCTAGTCCAACACCCTACTCAATGCAGGATCTGCAGTTCAAGGAACAACTATAGCAGTGGTCTTCAACTGGTCCAGATATGAGACCCACCTCAGACTCCTAACCTGCAACATGGAACCCTCTTTCACAATTTCACAATTGCCCAACATGGCAGCAACAGCTTTGCTGCAACTCATCTGGCCTCACAACCCACTATTGGGTTCTGACCCACCAGTTGAAAACCACTGAACTATAGCATCCCTGAACAACTATAATCCACCCTTTGCGTAAATACTACTGGCAAAGGAGAGCCCACAACCTCCTAAGGCAGTCTGTCCCAACAGCTCTTATTGTTAGGAAGTTCCTCCTAATGCTTAGCTGAAATCTACTTCCCTGCAATTTCTATTTATTGGTTCTAATCCTTCCCACTGGAGCAAAAAAGAACAACTCGGCTCCATCTCCCGAATAACAGCCCTTCAGATATTTGAAGAACACTACCATGACTCCTTAATTTTCACTTTGCTTCTCTAAGTTAAACATAGCCAGCTTTTTCAGTCATTCCTCAAAAGGCCTAATTTCCAGCCTGCTATCTCCCTTTCCTGGACATGCTCGGGTTTGTCAGTAGCTTTCTTAAAATCGAGGGCCCAGAACTGGACACAATATTCCAGATCCAGGATTCCAGCATTGAGAAGGGCGTTGGACTCGATGGCCTTATAGGCACCTTCCAACTCTACTATTCTATGAATCTATGTGGCCTGACTGGAGTGCTGTTTATACACCCTGGAAGCCCTGAGGTGGCTCCGAATCCACACTGTGTAGGTTATATCTCGACTTTTCTGCCTAAACAAGGTCAACGCGGCTCTTCCACTGTCTGTCCTTGCTCCAGCGGGGTTCCTGGGTGGAAGATGACATCCCATTGGTCGCCGGAAGCAGCGGAAGGGGACGGGCCCGGCGAACCTAATGGCCGCCAGAAAACCCGTGCTGCCTCCCTCAGTGGGGATTATTCCCTGCCACCCGCACCACCAATACCATGGGGTTTGGCAGCAGAACGGCACCAACTTGGTGCTGTGAAGACAGCCCCAGCACAAAATAAGAGCAGAACTATAGCCCTTTTCAGGCATTCTAATTGTGGAAGGGAGCTGGGGACACATGCCCTGGCCCCATCCTCTTCAAGCCCTGATTTCCCTGTATTAAATCAGAAGGTCTAAACAACAGCCATAATCCTGTTCCATCAAATGTGGCCACCATTTCTGTTCAGATCTTCCCCATCAACATAGGGAATGGTCATGGAGGACATGTGTGGAAGGAGGGGTGCAGAGTGCACATCCCTGCCTCCCCTCTACAATCAAGACTTTTGAATCTGAACACTATGCCAGGGATGGGGAACTTTTGGCTCATGGGCCAAATCCAGGCCTCTGTGGCCCCTATATGGTCACACACCACCACCCAACAATAGTTTGGCTGTTCCCTGGCTTTGGGGCAGCTTTTCTCCATTCTAAAAGGTTGAAATACCTCTCCTAAGGCTTAGTAAAAGCTGTAAGCTACAATAAGCTGATATTTTTTGGTTTAAAAAAACCAAACAAACCCATTTTGCCTTTGGCCCTGCTCACCACTGGAGTGTGCTGCCGCCACCACCCCCTGAGCTTCTCTGAACGTGAATTCAGCCTTTGGCTGGAAGAGGTTCGACACCCCTGCCCTATGCTTCTGTTAATGCAGCCTAAGATTGCATTAGCAGCTCCAGAGCTAAGAGGAGGGGAAGGAGTGTGTGTATTCTCATGTGTGGAGAAACAAAGGGAGTATTTCCAGGACAGAAAGAGGAGACAAAAAAGGAGGAAGGCAGCTGAGAATTAGCTGAAGGTGTCTCTCTATGGGGATCTGCTGCCTGGTAGGAGCTCTTTCTTTCTTTCTTTCTTTCTTTCAAATATTTTCATCCCACTCCTCAATGGAAAAGGCTCCCGGAGTGGCTTATATATAATCAATAAAAAGAAGACAGTCCCTGTCCGCAGGCTTACAATCAAACATGCCACTTTGCTCTACTTGTATATTTGTAAATAAACATATTATAGAAATGCAACTCCTTAGTGCTTTCACTCCCTCTCAAAGGAAACTCAAACCTGGGTACCAACGCTACTGGAACTTCCCCCTGCTGCGGGAAGCGAGGCGCGCACCTCTATATCTCCTCCAAAATAGATATGTACATGAACATTTTAAATGCCTTGCTTTTATTCTCTTATAATGCAATAGTATGACAGAGTACAAAAACAGAGGGCATTTTAAGGGTGTTTTTAGGATGTTTTAGGATTTTTTATGCAGTTTTAATAATATGTGTTATGTTTTAATCAGTTTTATGTATTTTATCATGTTGTTGTTCCCCGCCTCGATCCAGACGGAGAGGCGGGTAAGAAATAAATTGTTATTATTATTATTATTATTATTATTATTATTATTTTCCAGTGTTTAGATCACATACCTTGGAAATATTACAAGGTCCCTCCTATTTTCCAATTCTATGGTGGGCATCTTTCATTGGCAAGGAGCGAAAGGAAGAGCCTGAAAACAAAGCAACCCAGAAGCCCTGTTGATACAGTCCTAAACTGCATGGGGGCCAGAGTCCTTATAGTTTTTCTGTCCCTCTGCTCCCATCAGGGTTCTCAATATACCACAGATCTGTTGCAACCAATCCCGTCACACCAGAATATAAGAACATAAGAAGTGCCATGCTAGATCAGACCAAGGGCCCATCTAGTCCAGCACTCTGTTCATACAGTGGCCAACTAGCTGTCGACCAGGGACCAACAAAGCAGGACATGGTGCAACAGCAACCTCCCACCCATGTTGCCGAGCAACTGGTGCACACAGGCCTACTGCCCCGGATACTGGAGGTAGCCATCAGGGCTGTTATTCATTGATAGCCTTCTTCTCCAGGAATTTATCCAACCTTCTTTTAAAGCCATCCAAATTGGTGGCCATCACCATATCTTGCGGGAGCAAATTCCATAACTTAACTACATACTGTGTGAAGAAGTACTTCCTTTTATTTGTCCAGAATCTCCCACCAATCATCTTCATGGGATGACCCCATTGGGTTTTAGTCTTTTGAAGTAGGGAGAAAAATGTCTCCCTATCCATATTTTCCACAACTTGCATAATTTTGTACACCTCTATCATGTCTCCCCTTAGCTTCCTTTTTTCCCAAGTTAAACAATCCCAGCTGTTGTAACCTTCCCTCATTGGGGAGATGCTCCAATCCCTTCATTATTTGAGTTGCCCTTTTCTGCACTTTTTTCCAGCTCTATAATATCTTTTTTTAGGTATGGTGACCAGAACTGTACACAGTATTCTAAGTGTGGTCGCACCATAGATTTGTATAAAGGCACCTGGGAATGCCAGAGAGAATCTGCTCTGCTTTTCTCTACACCTGTCACAAAGTGAGGGGTCAGCACTCCTGACTCAGCGCATTCCTTACCAGCCTCTTGGCTTGGGCAAGTGTCCAACCAGGTTGATCACCCGCACTGACCACACAAGGCAGTCCAAAGTGGCTGCCAACAAGGAGAATGGAAGTAAAATGGCCATACCAGAGGTGTGCGTAAGACCTAGACATTTCAGAAGAACTGAAATCTCATTGCTTCTATGAAGGGACCGGGCTGCATGCTGTCCTGTTAAAGGTGGCATAAGGACTCAGTGCATTGCCATTTCTCCAACCTCCACATTTTCATGCTCTGCGGGGATGCTTTCAGGGACAGAGCTAGTGAGAGAAAACAATGAAATCCTAGCAATTTTCATAATGATGTCCTTTGAAATGCTTTAACTCCTGACCTATTATTTGTGGCAGAGGATAGAGCAGCAGGTGATTAGCCTCACTCTGAGTCACCACGTCTTCATCGCACAATAATTCAATTAGATGCTTTTAACATCCTTCCATTTTGTTTACTGCAACCACACTCCTGCTGGCTGCAGTCTTGGCTGGCCTCGCAAAGCTTAGCAAGGTCAAAGCGGGTCGGAGTGGGGATGAGAGACTTGGCCAGAGGAAACGCTGTGAAGCAGCGGACAATTCCGTAAGTGATAAACCAGCGCTAAGTCTAACTGTGCTCAGCTCCACTGTACAGTTTGAAGAACGGATTGCCTCCACCATGACTCAGCCCTTCAGGCCCCAAAGCACTGCAACTTGACACACACCTACAAATCCCAGCCACCCCCCGCCAAAATTCCCAATTGGAATCTGCTGGAATTTATACAAAGACAGGAATATGGACCATAAGATCTTTGGTCCAGTTCCACATTCAAATCCATTACACATGGGAGCTCCACCCGTGTCTTCTACATTTCACCCACTGGCTTCTATCAGAAGCATGATTCATTTCCTGCCCAGGAACTGCTGTAGTGCAGTCCTGTCAAACATCTGCAAACCAACGGACAGCCAACAATTCAACCAGGAAAGAACACACACATACATCTCTCCAGACATTTCCTCTTCTTGATCCTTTCCCCAGGCAGCCAAAGGCCAGCAGGAAGCAACTCAAGACACATCTGACACCCCGCCCCAAAATGCTATCAGACCACAGTAGAAATTCTCTGTGTTCAAACGTATCCATCGTACCAATTATCAAGACTGGCGACATTGGGAACAGTGTTCAGCAACTGAAAAACCAATAGTTCCCCTTATCTTTCTGATGAACACGTGAAACTGCCTCACAGCTGAGTTTGATCGTTGGTCTTTCTAGCCCAGTGGTAGAAGCTCTCTCATCTCAACAGGGGCCTTTTCTAGCCCATTTAGCTGAGGCCTTTGTAACTGCATATGTGGGCAATTGACCCTGAAATCTTCTACATCCAAACGTGCTCTAGCACTGAGTGATGATCTCTCGACATACAAATGCTATACAGCTGGCATAATTCTTACAGGGGAAAAAGTGTTCCCACTGACCATCTCAAGTATTAAATGTAACATTTCCTAGCACCAAAAGCAGATTTTTAAAAGCCTGTTATTCACATTATTAGTAATTCATACCACTCATTCATAAACGAGCAATACGTTTACCCGTCTCTCTTTGAGTTTAGTGCAACAGCCCTATCAGATATTTAAAATGGGGAATGAAAGCAGAGCAAAAAATTACTTGGCCAACGTCACATAGGGAGAGGAGGCAATTCCAGGTGTCCAACATCCATGTCCTGGGTTTTTATCCACTGGCTCTCATTAACACAGTCAAAAATCCCACTAACTCAGCTACATTTAAGTTGCTAAAATTACCACAAAGAATCCAAGCCAGTTTTACATAATAAAGCAAGAGGAAATAATGCATGTGACTTTAACACACATTTTAAGCTAGCTCCATATGTTCTGACGGGGCGTCCCTAGCCATTAAACATGCTGGACTCTGCCCAGGGTTTTGAACGGCATTGCAAGAGCCTCCAGGGAGAGCTGAGCTATACCACCAGCAAAATGGCATGGTGTACTTACTGTACAGTGCCATTTCAGATGGAAGAACCACCCTTCTTCCTGACATGCTAGATTGTTGTTGCTTTTTTAATGCAGGAGAGTATATGAAGAGCCATGCTGAATCAGACAAAAGGTCCATCTAGTCCAGCATTCTGTTCACACAGTGGCCAACCAGTTGTCGACCAGGAACCCACAAGCAGGAGATGGGTACAACAGCACCCTCTCACTCATCTTCTCCAACAACTGGTGTATATAGGCTTACTGCCTCTGATACATACACACATAACAATCTCCCACTGCAGTTCAAAGTGATATAGTCCAACATTACTAGAAGGGTCTACTGATTGTGAAGTTCAGCTCTAAATCAGTGCCTGACATTCCAGTTCAAATAGGACATTCGGGTAATTCTGTGGGCAACTGAACTCCATCAATAAACAGGCTGTTAAGTTAAAAGGCCAATCTCCAGCTAATGCCGGCTACAGGGCTGGCCCAAAGCTTTTTACTGCTCTAGGTGGACTTTTTAGGAAGGCCCAGAACTCAAAGGTACACCCCATGCCTTGCATACAGAAGACCACAGGCTCAATCCCTGTCATCTGCAGTTAGAGGTAGCAGATAGGAAGGGTCATGAAAACCTCTGGCCAGTCAGAATATGAATACTGGGCTGGATGAGCAAAGTGGTCTGTCCACAGATAAAAGAAACATCTTGTTTTCCTAAATCGAGGGGTAATCCCCCCATTATTTCATTCAACATGATCCACTGGAGCTGGGGTGAGGGGAGGAAAATTAGGAATGTTGTCCGTATTAGTGATTTCCAAATTGTGTTCAAAGGAAACTTGGCATTCCTTGGAGGCATATCAGAAGTTCCCCAAATGAAAAAGATTACTAACAGAGGGAGGCAAGCTTGAGGCATGCAGCTCATAAGGTTGACATGCATATAAGGAGAACAATGATACCTGTCAGGCCTGGCCAGTGCTCCATGGGAACTACCTGTGCAGCTTAAAATATGCCACAAATCTACTACAATACAATGGGTTCCCCGACAGGTCAATGGTTTCCTGCATATAAAAAGGTTGGAAAGCTTCTGCTCTATGATAAACTTAATTTGATGGTCAAGATCCCAGCATTGGGGAAGTTAGAGCTGGATTCTATCATCTAAGACAGCCAAGAATTATACAGGTGTGTCTCTCATTTTCGTTAGTAACACAGCTGGTGGCCCCAGGGTGTTGTGAGCAGAGGTATAAGGATATTAAGGAACCAAGTTTCTGTTTGTGATGGGAACACCTGGCAATGACTTTTCTTTCCTACCAGTGCAAAGTTACATGGGCTATTGCAACCAACCAGCCACTTGGGACTTGACAGGAGCTATTTATTCTTTTCCTCCGTCATTCACAAGGCTTGGAATGACAGGAAGACAGGAGGGTAGGCAAGACCATGAGAGAGAAACCATAGCAACACCTTGGAAGCATCTATCAGACAATAAGCCAGGGAATGTTTTTCAGCATTAGATACCCTTTCTTCCTGACTCCTGGGGAGTGAAAGAAGAGAAGCTCACAGTTTCAATGCACATCACAAAAGTAGAGTGTTTACCTTTTGTGCAACAACATCTCATTTAAATACCCAATAGAGCAACAATGGTGGAAACCACTGTACTCATCACCCGGCTGTCCAGGCTGAAAGACGGCCATTTCCATGTCGCTCTTTTATAACATATAATGCAACTCTAGTCTTGACATGCCTCAGTTACATTCCCCATGGAAGAAGTCTGTCTTCCGTGTCCTGTCTCCAAGCCTTAAACCTGCCCTGCAAAAGTCCCAATTCCTCTCCCTACAACCCATCCAAACTCCCTCAGGTCCCGAAAAGGTCTCCTCCCCCATAATTATGTCCTCCACAGGCAATAGGCATGTAAAGTCATCTAAGGCCAAGAAAAGTAATATCTTCCTCATTTATGTGTTGGGGAAAGGGATCCAATTCGAGAAAGGACATAAACAGCCTCAACTCCATCAGGCTAGATTCTCCATTAAGAAAAATTACATTGTTGTGTAAGCTGAGAAGCTACCTTAACAGCCCATTAGAATCCACTGGTGGGAGTATAAGTAATAAATAATAGCAGGAAAAAATCCCAGTAGAGCCGTTATATTCGCCTTAGCACTGATGGGTTTATACACACAGTTTTAAACAGGAGTGATGCACAGATTCTCAGGGGAAATTAAGCTTCAGAGTAGGTTACATGGGAAAATTAAAACTAGAGGCATTTATTTTGAAAGGAAAGGGCTTTTGGCAAGCTTTAAATTGGTTAACTGGTGAAATGAAATCAACTAAAGCTTTACTCTATGGTTAAAATTTGCTCCCTATTAATCAGGGAGTTGATAAAGGGGGAAAATCCCTTCTGTGATTTGGGACTCCCACCACTGTATCAGCTCCATTTTACCAGTGCCATTGGTAAACTTCATGTGCTTAAGAACATCTTTTCCTTCTTCTGTTATCCAAGCTATCAGATTGAAAAATAGTAAGTTGATAATTAAGAGAATCTGTCTTCCTTCACAAGCCTCAAAGGAAGTATCTTGATAATGTAGGTTTTGCAATATATATGTTTACTTAGATATAATCATCTGCTTAAAAGCCAGACAGTTAATAGATTAAAATAATCTTTCAAATGGTTCAAAGTCCTACTCTGATTGCTAACTGGCCATCCCAATGATGTAAAATAGCTCAGGGCAAGGAGCAATTGCTCCTGGCTGAGTAGGCAAAAAGCAGGCACTGAAATCCTAGGCCAGGCACATGTACACAGCTACATGCTTTCTCTCTCTCAGCGCTTAAGAAAATGATATCCAAGATCTGATAGCGCAGAAGCACATATTCATATTAAATTAAAACTGGAAGTACACTTTACTCTTCTACCCAACAAGCTTTACTTTTGGAGACTGTGTAGGCATATGAATTGCCCACCTTCAGTAGAGCCCACTCCCTATTGCTTCTGCATGAGTTACTCTTCAGGGCAGGCCTCCTGACTAGAAGAACAGTAACTGATATGAAGACATAATGGGCAACCTCCCCAGAGGACAAGTAATTCTGCTGAATCACATTAAAACTGTCTGAGTTCCCCTAACACTTGATGCAGTGACACAGCAGAATTAGAAGCTGATTGGAAGGAAACACAGGCAAAGCAGACACTCATGCAGAGACATAACAGGGTAGTTTCTTCTGTGGGTGGGTACCTTGGTCTCACTGAACTATGTAATTCATTCATTTATTTCTCAAGGCAAACGAAGAGTTCTCTCAAAAACATGCAGTTGGGGAAATGAAAAGGGTTACGGCTTAGTGGTAGAGCACATGTTTTATATGCAAAAAGTCCCTCAGTTCAATTCCCTGCCATCTCTAGTTAAAAAGGATATTAGGCTGCAGGACTGCCTCTGCCTGAAACCCAGGGCAACCACTGCAAGACCATGAGCGTCATCAGATGAGCGTTTTATCGCGAGCTCGTTATTCCTCCACTTACGGATGTTCGCAGGTCCTTTTCATGACAATGTCCGCCCCCCATGAGTCTCCTGCTCCTTCTTGCCTTTCTTTCTGTTACAAAATAGACCCCTTTAAATCCATTTTTTTTAAATGGAATGTGCTGCCATTTCCTGCTGTGTGCAGGAAAAGCGGCACAATAAAAACAGCCACTGAATGAGCCATATGGTCATTGTTTACTTCCTCTTTCTTCCCCTGTGTGACGAAAGAGAAGTGTTGTAGGACAGAAGCAGGGAGGAAAGGGACGGTAGAATAGGGGTGGCATTTGGAACTCAGTGGGGCTCAGTAGAGTCCAACCCCCCCCACAAGCAATGATGTTTCAGGTCCAAAGGGGGGCAGTTGTTAGCTTGAGGGGCCAAAGATAGGTGGTATAATCCAATACAAGCCCCTTGGTGACACCATCTTGGTCATGACAAGAATCATATTTCTGTTACTTCAAATTTAAAACAGCCTTTTGGAGATAAGATATCCTATCCATGAAATAATCTTTGTATCTCTGACATGGAGAGCATCCACTAAAGTCAAAAACAGGGAGAGAGAAGCGGTTCTTGGAATGCTGAGATACTTTATTATTATAATACGTATTATAATAATAATAAAGTTCCTCAGCATTCCAAGAACCGCTTCTCTCTCCCTTTTTTTGTTTTTATTTCTGTCATGACCAACATGCATCAGAGCCAAATGGACTAAAGCACTGTAGACTTGCTCCAGTTTGGTGGACCTTAAAGTTAAACACAGGGTGATGAAAACGAACCTTTGCACCTATGACCATTATAAATTTCTCTGTCCTAGTCTGACTAGGCTGAAGCCACTCAAGATGCAAGGCGGCTCAAGAGACAGATGTATGTACTCTAATGCAACATATATCTCTTTCAGACCTGGAGCAAGTTCGCACTAGCTACCAGCTCCTGTGCAACTCTCTCGGGGCTGCCCAGTTCACATCGGAAGGCTTCAACATCGCGTTTGCATGAAACAGCACCTCCATGTGCAAGCACACTCTAATGGCCAATGGTGTGCGACTCTCTGCATTTGAATTAGTGTCTCTAGAGAGCAATCTTTAAAGCCTTCTTTATGAATGGACCAAAAATATGCATTTTCAGCCAGTCCGTCCCCCGCAAAATATTAAATCACAAACTAATCAAGATGATTGTTTATTCCGAGGGAATAAAACCACCTTTCCTAACAAAGGCCAGATCTACACCAAGCAGGATATAACACTTTGAAAGCAGTTTGAAAATGGTATATGGAACATGTCACGGGCCCCAACAGTTGTCAATACTGTAAAGCAGTAGTGTAGATCCTGCCCTAGTACCCTCCAGATTACAGCTGTCATTATACCTAGGCCAGCATCTGGAAGGCACCAGATTGGGGAAAGCTAGGAGGAAAAGTCTTTGGAAATGGAAAGAGGCTTTGCTTGAAGAATGCCAGCGACTGACTGTCTTGGCCTGTCAAACGCCAGCCACTTGCAACTATTGTTCATTAAATCAGATGTCACTTATAAAGACAAGGTGGGCGACGGAAGGAGCCGTGGAAGAGTGAGTGAGGGAGGAGAAACTTCTATTACAAATCCTAAGGTCAGCAGATATTCCATATTACTTCCCAGTTTCATCTCAATAAACGTTAACAGAGTTTCCAGTCCACAACCCCTCCCGAAGGCACCCCACCCCGTGTGACATGATCGTGCCGACAGCTGTGACAAATTAGGTTCAGTCTGCCTGAGAGCCCAACCAGCCATGTTCATTTAGCTGCAATTACTGGCACTTCATGATCCCCCGCTTTGGAGAATGCACCCATCCAGCAAAAATAAAAGCCATCCTGTATGCATCAACATATTTTAATTATTTCTCCATTGCCACATCAAGAAGACTGTTCGGGGTGGGGTGGAGGTGGGTGGGGGGCATAGCCAGACAGACAAATTCATGTACATTCCTTTAGCGTCTCTTCAGGTGTTCTGAAAAAGCTTTTCATCCTTTTTATATGCTTGTAAAGAAAAAAGCATTTTTTTATGCTCTGAATTATCCATCCATTCACCGGGATTCAGAACGCTGCAGTAAAATACTACCAATGTTGCTAGGGCTATAGGATAATTCAAGGACCACTTCCAAGCAGGGCTATTCCATCACCTCCGTTGAAAGAGCACCTGCCTTTGGCTCTCCAAAACTAGCCTGCATTCATTCCATCAGGCTACCTGAACTATTTCTGTCCCAGCTGTTCCTGATAAAAAAAAGTTTAACTCTTAAGAACTGGTTCCTGGCTTGCTTTTTTTCCTCTTTTCTACCCATCCTTTTCCTTGTGTGTCGTGTCTTTTAGATTATAAGCCTGAGGGTAGGTCCTGTTTTACTACTGATATTTGTAAACTGTTCTGAGAGCCTTTTTGGCTAAAGAGTGGAGTAAAAATGCTTAAAGCGAAGAAATGAATCACTCAGTGTGTATCAAAATTAAATATTTCAGAAGAGAAGTTTTGGGTAGTTCCCTTACCCCATTTTCCAAAATACCATCAAAACTAACACCATTGTTCGCATCACTAAGGCCTGATACACATGTCCTTCTAGGACTGAGTCAGCAGGGGCACCACCCTTTTCCCTCCAGGATTTTAAAATTTAACACACACACATCTCCGAATGCTTTGCTGAACTTTTAGCTCTGCTGTAAACACCACACTGCCATCAAGTTACTGTACCCACTGTTGAACAATGATGTTACAGTGCACATAATCCTGCAGGCTTAGTATCAGAACACAACATCTTTGGCCAGCTGTGAGGACCCCACACCTCAGCAGGGCCAACCACTGACGCCTACCCTAGCACCCTGTAATCCCCCCCCCCCCATGTTCTGAGCAGAACTGAACAGCATGGTCTGACAGTTATCACTTTAATCTTCCACCAGACCCTTAGTGCCATTCCAGGGCATTGTGGGAAATTGAAATGGTTCTCCCCAATGGAGGTTTGGGAGCTGCCATTTTTATTTCCCACAATGCCTCAGAGTGAAACTGCTTCCTGCTGCTGGCAGGGAAGCCCACTGGCATAGCAGGGGGGTAGCAGAGGAAACTTTGCTGAGGGCCCCCTCAAACCTGGAGCTTGCCCTGTAAACTCTGTGGGTTGTGTGGGAACACCATAGAACTCTCCAAGGCTCCAGTGACATAGACCCAGGATGCAGATTACGCTGCTGCAGTGATGCCCCTTCCCACAGTGCCAGATTCATGTAAGCGGCCTGAGGCTTGACATTGGCTTATGAAGGAGCTTCAGCATGGGATGCCCACATTACCCTGGCAGTGAAGGGAGGGAACAGTGCTGTTAAGTATCAGGGGACACACACAAAGAAAAGAATGAATAGCACGATTTTGGAAGTAACCCACACAAACTGCTAAGAACATTTTGGACATGGTTGTAGAAAGACAAAGATCACCTCCCCATAGGGATCGTTTACACATCCAGTTATCCTGAGGTGACAGCCCTTTTAAGAGTTGCTTCTGGTTCTGAACTGGGTAAAGCTGGAGCAAAATCCAAAGGAAGAAGAGGGTACTTAAAATGTGGGGGAGAGGGTTGGGATGTGGGAACCCGGATTCAATTCTCCCATTCGACTACAAGGCTAGGCTGACCATATAAAAAGGAGGACAGGGCTCCAGTAACTTTAACAGTTCTAGAGAAAAGGGAATTTCAGCCAGTGTCATTGGTATGCAATTAGTTCCTGGTGAAATTCCCTCTTCATCACAACCGTTAAAGTTGCAGGCACTATACTAGAGTGACCATATACAAAAGAAGGCAGGGCCCCTGCAACTTTAACTGGTGTGATGAAGAGGGAAATTCACCAGGAACTAATTGCATACCAATGACACTGGCTGAAGTTCCCTTTTCTCTACAACTGTTAAAGTTACACGAGCCCTGTCCTCCTTTTCATATGGCCAGCCTATACAAGGCAAACGGAGAACCCTCGGGCAGCTTTCTCTCTCAGTCTAACCAGCATCACAAGTTGTTGTGAAACTAAAATTCCACCTGGCTGCAACAGAGGGAGAGGCGAGGCTGGCTGAGCTGGGCCCGGTTCCAATTTGGCTCCTCCTCTCCAAAAACTCTCTCCGTAGGGCCATTACACCTGGTCATTATGCAACCGGAAAGTTTCGGTACCTGAATTTGCTTGTCCACCTCTTGTTATTTCCTTTTGTGTCTTGTCGTTTAGGCTGTAAGCCAGAGGGAAGGGCATGTGTCACTTGTCAATTTATGTAGCGTGCCCAGAAAATGTTAAGTGCGATAGCAGTATCTAAATAAACAAAGCCCTGAACTCCTTGGAGCAGGGGCAGAATATAAAAATACATAAAACACCTTCAATTCTGTCTCTGAATAAGCAGTAAAGAGTGTCCCTAAATACTACGCCTATATTCGCATTATTTGCCTTCATCAACAAACCAGGAAGGGTGAACTCCGCTGCAAAAAGTATGCAGTTTAGAGGCAGGAATGCAGTGTGGGGCTTCTCAGTCACTGTTGTTCAGGCACCATCTGCTCTTTCGGCATGTAGCTCCCCCAAACAGGTGGCTTTATTGTTTTCCACTCCCTTTCTCAGACGAGCCTCCATGTTCCACCTCCTTAAATGAAATGGAAGACACATACTGGCATTTTAGAGTTCACTACTTTGACCTAAGGTAACATTCCTCTGGCCAACAAGTTTTCAAAGTATGAAACTCCTTTACACTTTTCTCTCGAAACAACCAAGTTTCATTGCATTTAGTTGAGATCATGTCTTCCTAGCCTTAAACCACAGCTTATTAGAACAGAAAGATTATACGAGGCAGGAAGCACCCATGTAGGGAGATGGAGAGAGTTTTCAAATCAGCTAAAACTGACAAGCCAATCCTTTCCAAAAACTTAGCACTGTTTCTCATTAAGGTAAAGCCTCAGGCACAGAGCTGATGATGTACAGTCAGGTGCATAATGTCTGTGATCTCTCTTCTTAAACATGATTATGCAGCAGCCCTGGTTTGCCTTAAGACAGACGGACTTGGGGCAAGTAAGAATCCCTGCAAAAATAGCCGTGGAAAGCTTTGGAAATTGGAAGGCAGTTTATTCAAAGTAAGCCACAGCGGGTCATTTTCCTGCCTCATGCGTACTGGTCACGAGCCACCTAATTACCATAATTATGAACCCAGCAAGGATGGGTGGTAGGAGTGGTTTGCAAACCACTCCGTAACCCATGGCTTGTTCTAGGGTAATGGGTGGTTTGTAAATTCCTCCCTCCCCACTGCCATTTACCCTTGTCGGGTTCGGACGTCACAACAACCCTTGCCTAGCAAGGGTAATCATGGCAATTAGGCAGCCTGCGGCTGGCACACATGGGGCAGGAAAATAAGCCACCATGGCTTATTTTCCCTCCCAATTGTGCGAACCCACCCAGAAAGACAGAAACATTTAAGCCTGCAATGTACTATAAATGGCTAATAGGTATTTCTGGGCAGAGGGACCAGCAACTTTTGTGGATTTGCTTGCAAGCCTGCCTCAATTGCTGTTAACACCACTAACGACTTCCAGAGAGGTTTCATGGATGCTGCCCACTTCATCAGATGGAATCCAATGAAGCGGAAAGTGTCCACAAAAGCTTATCATGAATGACGTAACTTTATTGGTGATTAAGAGGGGGAAGTTGGAATTCAAGATCTAGAAGGGACGGAATTCAAGATCCACAATCCACAGCCTACTCCCAAGTGCTAAACTGTAGCTAGGCAAAACTGGGGGCATCACATCTGTACTGGCCTCTCCCAAAAATACAGCCTATGCCAGCCTTCCCCTGCTTGGTGTCCTCCAGATGTTTTAGAATACAATTCCCATCATTTCTGATTATTGGTAGCGTTGTCTGGGGCTGATGGGAGCTGCGGTCCAAAATATTTGGTGGGCAGCAAGTCGGTGAAGGCTTGTTTATGTGATTGTGTTGGGTTGCAAACGTTCTCGGTCTATTCCTTCCATCCACATTCATTTTCAGATTTAAAAAGGAGAGAGAGAGAGAGAAAGGACTGCGCGTTCCAAGTTATGTTGTGTTTGAAAAGGTCATCCCTCTTCCCATCCAAAGGTCTCACAAAAGGTTAACCTCTATATCCACTGAATGCACATCAGACACAAACTTATGAGAGAGAGAGAGAGAGAGAGAGAGAAGTTGCAAGGATCTGAGCACTACATGCAAGCCGGAACTGTACTGAGAATGCCACGTCACAAACTGACATGAACAAGTTTCTACACACACGCCGAGTAATTCGACCAAGCCTAGTGAACACAGTACCCAAAATTACTGTCTTAAATCAACAAAGGCCCCACCTTAAAAGTGTGGTTTTGCAAGCAAAGGTTTGGACAGTCAACTTACTATTAGACATGGCACTTCCTGTAGTTAGCACAAACACAGATATCACCTACACACCTATCATATCGTGCATTTAAAGATAGGTCCCTTTCATTCAAGCACTTCAGAATAGTTGGGAAGCAATTGTTCTGCAAAGCCAATTCACTAATGAACAACACACCAAATTGTTTTATATATTCATCTGTATTCGCTTTTTGAAAAAGTGTGAATCAGCAATCCTCACGATTGCAAGGACACGCCATGAACCGTTCCAGGCAGTTTGTGTATCCCATCTCCAATCGTAGCTGAAGTGAATGAAAAAGCAACTATTATCTCAGAAGGTAATATATTATAATTAGAAGAAACCTTGGGCTAATATAGCCAATCATCCACCCCAAGCAGGGTTCTCCACCCTTTATCCATCAGTGAAAACTCAATCTGACTCCTAGGGGTGGCAACTTTAGATGGGTAGATGGCAGGAAGGGGGGGGGGTGTAAACGCCCCATGAGCATAAAGGTTTTGTTCCAAGCTCTTGGCCACAATCCAGTGAATTATATAAACAACTCCACATGCTCCATGAAGCAGCTCACAAAGCACATTGCATGCACTTTTGAAACTTGGAAGAGGTTTGTGATACACCAAAAAGGCTGCTGTTCAAAGAAAAGAAGCCCAGAATGCTGCACATGGTCATTGCCCTATCTAAAGGAACTCCTCGGATCTAGGGACTCCCATGCAGTACCCATAACGTGCCCATGAATACCTCTCTAGGACATAGGAAGACCCATGCTGGATCAGGCCAAGGGTCCATCTAGTCCAGCATCCTGTTCTTACGGTGATGAACCAGCCGCCCATGGGAAACCCACAAGCAAGACGTGAGTGCAACAGCACCCTCCCAGCCATGTTTCGTAGCAACTGGTGTATGTAGGCCTTCTGCTTCTGATTACTGGAGGTACATAGCCATTAGAACTGGTAGCCACTGATAGCCTTCTGCTCTAGGAATTTGTCCAACCACCTTTTAAAGTCATCCAAATTGGTGGCCATCACTGTGTAATGTGGCAGCAAATTCCATAGTTTAACTATGTGCTCTTGATGCCTGCAAGGCTCCCTGCCCTTTCTGATTTTATTTCTTAAGCTTATTTTGTTTTTGCTTGTTTTTTTAGTTTAGTTTTAAAAAACATTTTTACTGGGAGGCTAGCATGCTGCAAAGTGAAGGACTGCCCTTCACACCATCTTTATTTGACTCATGAGAGTGGTTTTGTGTTTGGAGTTAAAATCCTACTGATGCCTTGTACTTACGCTCTTGGGTAAGTTACTTTTCTTTCAGTCTGACAATTTGCTTTTAATTTTTGTGAATTGGCTATTGGGCGGTATAGAAATGCAATAAATAAATAAATAGGAAACAAATGTTTTGTGACCAGCAACGCCCATCAGGACAGCTATTTATGAATGGGAAAGCCTGCCGCCCCCCAATAGCAGTCATTTTGTGAGAGCATCTGTGAGGGTCTATCAAAATTCCAAATGCACCCACCAATCATAACCTCGAACTGTTCTATTTTATCCCACTTATCTGCTCTATATTCATTGCATGGATTCATTTATTCCTTATCCACAAGATCAGAAACAAAGTGGCTTTAAAGAGGTGGAACGAAAGTGCAATTTAGTCACACACTTTCTCCACACATTTTGGCAAAATCCAATGCGGAATTTTCACAGCTGTGAGCATTTGCTGTGAGGAGAGCTTGTACATCTCATCACGCAGATGGTAGACAGAAGTTCCACCTTGAGCATTACAATGGCGTATGGAGAACAGGAACCACAAATCCATTCTGCATCCTATTCCTGCTACGTTACATGAGATCAGAGTCGCTGGGAAAGTTCAAATACTGCTTTTTTTTTTTGCCTCTGAAGTTTTTTTTGCCTCTGGATTATGTATTGGTGTTTTAGTTCATTCTCCGCAAGCCCATTTGAATGTATTTTATACAGAAAGGTGAGATATAAAATTGTGCTTTAAATTTTATCCTTAAGTTGTATTTTATGGTTTTAATTTTTGTGAACTGCCCAGACAGTTTCAGCTACTGGGAGGTATAGAAATGCAATAAATAAATAAATAAATAAATACATCTAATCTAAAACTATTGATTGAAGGTTAAATCCCAGCCTTAGTTTTTTCTGTCTAAACCTGCATAGGATTGCGCTCTAAGTCACCACATCCTACCTGGTACTTTTCAGATCTAATCATAAATGTGTGGAAATTGAACCAGAGACCTCATGAATGCAGATACATGTCCTCCAACATTGTGCTATGGTGCCTCCCAAGGAACAGAACCAAGGCGAATTATAAATTAAATCCAGACACTGTAGAATTCAAGCAAATTCTACAGAACCAGGTTCCCTTCCCCCTGTGCATTAAGAGATTTTACATGCATTTTAATAGATTTTGTTCCAAGGAAGATCTTCCTGCAGCAGTTACTTAGAAATATAAGATATGCTCACAGCTGCAGAGGCACCTCAAAGCTCTTTGGGGCATCTTCTAAAGGAACACCTCAGAGTGGAAAATCCAAACCCTTCCCACCTAATCTCTGTATTTGTAATGAGGCTGCATAATCCCTATGAGGCAGCAGAATGAAAGTGGGTCACATATCTAATTATCACTGTTGGAGCGTGAAGTCAAAACATCCATGAAATTCTTTCATAGGATTAAAAAAGAGGGGGGGGGGGAACACTGCAGCTCCTTAGAATATTTCAGTCAGCTGGATACGGTCAGGCGGTTTTAAGAAACACACACTAGAAAGCAAGACTGCTACAATATCAGACAGCATCACGTCGAAACAAAAATAAACATAGCACTTTTGAAGTCTGAACGCCTTGTGTTGTGAAAGTCGAACCTGAATGACCTCAGATTCCATTTTGGCGGTGAGCTTCAGGCAGGGAATTTGGAACTTGTAGTTGTCTTCACAAAACTCAACATGTAAATGTACACAACACACTAGATTTTTTGAAACACAGCTCAGTTACTCTCCATGGCAGATACCACGGTTTACCTTCCCCAACCTAGTGCTTCCAAATGTGTTGGACTGCAACTCCAATTATTCCCAGCCAGCATGATGGGGGTTGCAATCCAACACATGTGAAGGCCACCGGGCTGCGTACGCGTGCAAGAGTAGCAAAATGGCATAGTGTATGCCTTGCATGCATGCTATTCTCGCTTTGATCAATAATGGCACTACTAAGAAAATGTACAGCACATTTCAAGTGTTCAACACACTTTGCACATATTCTTAAGAGCCTATCTACACTACCTCTTTAAACGGTTTATAACAGTTTTAAACCGGTTAATAACGGTTATTAACCGGTTTAAAACTGTTATAAACCGTTTTAAAGAGGTAGTGTAGATAGGCTCTTAGTATTCCTTTCAAACTGCCCCATTATCATCTCCACATTTCAGATGGACATCAGGAAAAACGTCCTGACTGTTAGAGCAATACGACAATGGAACCCATGACCTAGGGAGATGGTGGGCTCTCCCACACTTGAGGCCTTCAAGAGGCAGCTGGACAACTATCTGTCAGGTATGCTTTAAGGTGGACTCCTGCATTGAGCAGGGTTGGAATCAATGGCCTTAGAGGCCCCTTCCAACTCTACTATTCTATGACTCGATGAATGCAGCTGATGCAATAAAAGCTTCTAAGGCCACCAAATGAATGTATGACTGCGGAGATTTGAACTGAGAGCTTTCTGGCTCACACTTTACAAAACATGCTTTGCCACCACTCTGCACTAGTAGCTCCTTGCCTGATAAGAAGCTGTATAATGAGTTGAAAAGAAAAGAAAATGAATGAAAAGAAGAATGAGTGTCACAAAACTCCTTTGGAAAACTTGAGTTTTGAGGAGCAAAATTTAAAGTTGCCTTCAATTCACACAATGTTTTGCCTTCCGGGAGCAACGAAAATGACAAGTCCTTGCTCCCAAGTAACTTACAATATAAGTTCTGACAGCGAGGAAGACAACAAGGCATGAAATGGGTCCAAATTCCTATTTCCATAGAATTAGGCTTGGTTAGCATCAGGGCTGAACTGGGAGATGAACTGGAAGCCAAGAGCCATGGGACAAAGTGAAAAACAATGAGCAAGTCTGAACCAAAGGATAAACAAGGAAGCAGGACTAAAGACCAAGAAAGAAGAATAACCAATACATTAACACAGCGGAGCTCAAGAATACATTCTTGCTCAGGCAAGGCTTACTGGACCATGGATCCTTCTTATGCTCCTTCCTGTCCAAGAGCAACTTATATACCCCATTCTTGTCCAGGAGCAGGGTCAGCTCAGGGCATGAAAATATTGATTTACAGCAGCCTTTCCCAACTCGGTGCTCTCCAGATGTGTTGGCTGGGCTGAGTGTTGGGAGTTTTAATCCAACACATCTGGAGGGCACCGGGTTGGGGAAAGCTGGTGTAGATGAGGCTCCAACATACAGTTCACCACACAGGGCTGTCACAAACCAACCCAAAGGCCCCCAACAACAGCAGCACCCAACAAAGCTGAGGAGGAGCATTACGTTTGTGGAGCAAGTTCGTGATTTTTTTTTACTCTAGTCCCAGCACTCCATGCCTTTACCACAGAGGGACGGAAGGAGGTAGGGTTAAAAAAAGAAGCATTTACTAATGTCTAGCCTGGTTCTAGTTAACACACATAAAAATGGGGGGGGGGGGGAGGGGAGCAATCAGTACACACTGTTCCTTCAGCTAAACAGATAAAAGGAAGCTTCATGGACATAAATTCACAAAACACATCTAATGGCTAAATCACACAGTTCCAAATAATGCCATTTCTAAGAAAACAGCTGGACACAGCTTATGAAGATGCCAAATTCCATGTTGTATGCAGAAGAAAGGGAAGGGAGAACATTTATCATTCTGCACTTTCACTGCTTCTTTGTTGTACTTAATAAAAGATCTATACAGCAGCCAATTCTCTACCCAAGCTTTTAAGAAAGACACTACAATTTACTCAAAAGTATCTGAAGTATCCATACTTTAGGACCCGGGTGGGCAACGTGTGGCCCTCCAGATATTTTGGCATACAACCACCATTGGCTACGTTGGCTAAGCCTGCTGGAGTTGTATTGGAGTTGTAGCTTCCAAACCATGCGAGGTACTGGTTCCCCTCTATTTGGCGTTGGTTAGGTCTCATCTTGAGTATTGCGTTCAGTTCTGGGCACCACACTTCAAGAAGGATGAAGACAAGCTGGAGGAGGTTCAGAGGAGGGCAACAAGGATGATCAGGGGTATGAAAACAAAGCCCTATGAGGAGAGACTGAAAGAACTGGGCATGTTTAGCCTGGAGAAGAAAAGACTGAGGGAAGACATGATAGCACTCTTCAAATACTTGAAAGGTTGTCACACAGAGGAGGGCCAGGATCTCTTCTTGATTATTCCAGAGTGCAGAACATGGAATAATGGGCTCAAGTTATAGGAAGCCAGATTCCGTCTGGACATCAGAATAAACTTCCTTACTGTTAGAACAGTACGACAATTAAACCAATTCCCTAGGGAGGTTGTGGGCTCTCCCACACTAGAGGCATTCAACAGGTCAGCCATCTTTCAGGTATGCTTTAAGATGGATTCCTGCACTGAGCAGGGGATTGGACCCAATGGTCTTACAGGCCCCTTCCAACTCTACTATTCTATGATTCCAAAACACCTGGAGAGTCACAAATAGTCCATTCTTGCATTAGAACATTTGCCAACCCTTATAAATAAGCCCACAAAAGTTATTACCATGGAAAAAATGTTTACTAGCCTGCTAAAAGACCAGTAACCTTTTTCTATGCTGACTGCAAAAGAAGGAATCTTCCTCCTAACCAACACGGGGAAAAAATAGACTTCTAAGGAATGGATTGCTCCATCTCCAGATCTGTCAACCCACCCCCAAATCCAGCCAATCCATGCTAGACTCTTCCTTCCTGGAATTCCTGGACACCTGTGGCAGCCAAGTGAATTATCCAATGCAAGGCTGAATTTGTTATACCAACAGCCCTTCAAAGGTGCAAAAATTGTCTCAGTAAAGGAACATAATAAACATGGCATAGGACATCCATGAATTTTTTTAAAAAAATATTGAAGTAGCTGCGTGGTCGGGGGGAGAAATTGGGGTGTGGTGCTAGAGGAAGGGAGTTAACACTTCCCCCATACCATTTCTGTAATTAAAATGGACACCAAAATGCTATTTGCCCCACGGAGGAAAACATGGGCAACTGGCCTCTCACAGCACACAGATTTGATCCAGTCCCCTCTCCTCCGCCCAATATTTCTGCCTTGATCTTTTCTTTTCAACCCCTCAGGAATCATGTTCACAGATATTCTGTGCTGCATGAAGTGGTTTGGTCTTGAGCCACCCTAGAGCAAAGTAACGAGGGTTCAGAAGTTTCCCAAGATAGCGAAAGCAGAACATGGCGGGCGGTTCCCCTGGCAACATCCAGTCCTGCTGTCAGCAATCAAATCAGTGGAAAATGGAGAGCGGCTGCTCAAGACTAGAGCTGGCTTTAAAGCGGAAATGACCCTCGTCAACAGCACAGTACTACACCAGTCATCAACACATATTATCCTGCCAACTGCATTACGCCGCCTCCTACTTGGGAGAAACCCATCACAAAGCAAAATGAAGTAACCAAGAACTCCCAGGCTTGATGTGGTATGAGGGTAGTGTGGCAGGAGGGACCTAGCGATCAAGGCTGTCGACATTGCCTGGAATAGAATACAGAATGCTGCCAAGTGAACAGGCTGCCAAATTGGTGGGAAAAGCAGCTGTTTGTTTTAAACTCCCATGCCTCTCTTTTACTTGTAATGGCCTCATCTCTCCTCTCTAGCCAAACGCATTTCTATGGGTAGTCTTTCCAATGCCTCTTTCTGACAAGCATCGAGTCCGCGATTAGATCTGGTGGAGGGAGAACTGAAAACCACCCACAGCAAAGCAATCCATCTACTAGGAAGACATACCAACGTGATGGAAGTATCTCCTCACCACACATCAGTAGCACGTCTAATGCTATGCTAAATTCATTCATTCATTCATTCATTCATTTCATTTCTATACCGCCCAATAGCCGAAGCTCTCTGGGTGCTCCCAATATATAGATATATCCAATTTAGGTATCCTTTATATGTTACCTTCGCCATTTTTTTCAAAGGGTTCTTGTGAGGATACCATAACTGGTTTCTTACCAGTTGGGAACCTATTTGAAAACATGTGATATAAATGTAGCTTTAGAAAATGAAAGAGCAAGCAAGACAATGCTTTTATTGACTCTGGAAATATACTGGAAACAAACCTTTGAACCTCTCTCTCTCTCTCTCTCTCTCTCTCTCACACACACACACACACACACACACACTTCTACTCAGAACAGACTTTTTATATATATAAAAAGGATACTGTGCTTACAAGCTGAAACTTGGTGTACCCATTGCTCTTAAAGAAGAATAGGAAGGTTAGAAGTCACATAAACCTTCCAGACCTGAATTCATTCCCTCCGCCCTTCCCCTGTCTTCTCTACAAAATGATACCATGCTGCTGGATGGGCTTTCATCCGAGAAAAAAACCCGAGAATGCTAACAAACAGCAGCATGAAAAGCAAAAGGCAGATATTAATGTTGACGGATACTTTGGTAGCTATGGAACTGCCTTGCAGGCTAGTGCCTTTTGTGGAGCTCATCACGCAAGCAGGACCGCTGTACCAAGTGAGTTGTAGTTTGAGATCTTCCTTTAGAATGTCTGTTTCCTCTGTCTATAGTAGGGGTAGGCAGAAGATAGACCACATCTATTGGTAGATTTCTTGAAGACTTGCAGTAGAGCAGCAAGGATTTCAGACTTACAGCTGTTTAACAGTGGCAGCAACCTAAAGGTACCCCTTCCTTTCTAAATTAAGTCGTTGAAAAGAAGATAACTTTGCGAGGGGGACCAAGAATGGGTTTGCATGTGTATGGCCAAGACTGAAAACTCATTTCTGCTACACAAAACAAATTCTTGAGCTAAGCATGTGTTCAAAGACACCCTTTACTCTTCTTGACATCTGCCCCACTGAATCACTATGCAAACGCTCGGCTTCAGTTGTTAGATCTCAGAGACGTTATAAAAACACTAAATGGTCCCCTACATACCTGACATTTGCCCATCCCTGATCCAGAGGTCAGACAAAAAGACACACACCAACTGGTAAGAATTCTTTCAAAATTATGATCACACACACCAATGAGATTGGAAAGCCATCTGCTAAGAGAGATGAGATACATCCCTTATTTCTGTTTATCACAGAAGGGGCCCTTGTCCTTTGGAGTTTTCCTGCTCCTATCCTTGCTTGGTGTATTACTGATATTGTTCGTTTGGCTCTCACTCCATGTGCAGGAGCCCAAGCAGAGTCCGCCTCTTGCCACAAAGCAGGAAGTCAGGAGGAGATTCAGGGAGAGGCCCCGCATTTGCTGGAAACTGTAAAGGTGACTGCCTCCCAGCCCCAAAGGGTGGAGCCTTCCCCAAAACTAGCTGGCCTCCTGCACCTGAGAAGAGAACCCCTAGGCATCCTGAAGATGATGCAATATATTCTAGAGTTGTGGTCTTCAACTGGTCCAGACCCGAGACCCACCCAACCTGCAACATGGGACCCACTTTCACAATTTTCTCCATGCCCAAAATGGCAGCAACAGCTTTGCCATGACCCCTCTGGACTGATTTCATGACGTACTTTTGGGTTGTCACCCACCAGTTGAAGACCACTGTTCTAGAGCTCCCTGTGGTTCATGTGGGGCCTCGCCTTTCTCTCTTACTAAAGGTGCAAATATCATCAACACTATCCTATTACAGGTGAAGTTTATTAATAGCAGGCAAGTTGTTTTTCAGGGAAGCTTGCCTCTTGTTATGGACCTTGCCGAACTGAACACTGACTGAGAGCCACTGCCCCATGCCATCTGACTTTAGCCTTCTTCTCAGAGTTTTTAAGCAGGGTTGCAAAAATTGGGAGATCCATGAAGGCTTGCAAAGCCTTGGAGGTTTTGCCCCTCTCTGGAACGCAAGAAGGCTGCATTGATGTTTTATTGGGGAAAGGCTTGAGGAGTGACCTCTTATTGCTCCAAGTTTCCTTTCCCTTGCTCTGCGTGGCAGAATAGTCGCAGCTCATGACAGAATTCTAGCAACACTGGTATCAATTAATCCATTCTTCTCCCCATCATTGCAGACGTCAAAGGCATCCCTCCTTAACTGCTCCCTCCTCATCCCAACAAAAAGTAATCTCTCCCATCTACTTCAGGCTGCAAGTGGAGAAATGCATTTTTAATATTCCGCTACATTAAAACCCAAAACGAATTCAATGGACGTAGAAAACTAGCACCGCAGAAAGTGGGATGGACTAGCACATGTGTTCCTGCTATGCTGCATTTTTTTAAAAAAAAAAACTTGCAGAGAGTGTTTTGCATGGGGAAGCAATCAAAGATGGCAATCCTCCCCACTCCCCGCATAGTCAGTAACCTGCAAGAAGAGTTTAGAATCTAAAGGAGGGAGTTTTGCAGAATCCTTGTTTTAACAAGCCCAATTTTTTTTCAGACCAGGTCCTTTCAATAGCATATTCATTCCCTTGTTTTTCAGCCGAAACATCTGAAAACTAAAACCATTAATGAGCCTTTGCAAAGTAGATATTAGCCATCTGAGAGAGAACACCATATTTTACGGATTATGGGCTGGGTAGCCAAATCCCCATTAAGGAAAAGAAAGAAAGCATCTAATCATTTCAGTGGGCTTTATGTCATGCCCTAACGAACACTGGCCCAAGGTGACAAAGAATCCTTGTGACCTGGCCCAAAATAGAATCCACAATTCCTGCCCCCCCATCTGAGCTTTTCAGCAGAAGAACCAGCCATTTACTGAAGAACAAAACATAGATTAGAAGAAGCTTTTCATTGAGAAAATGTGCTGCAAAGAGAAATTGAGGGAGCAACAGCTGCGTCAGCACATTTCATGGACAGTTCCTTTTTTAATGAGGTAAACAGAGGACACTTTCAATGCATCTATGGATTGGGTGGGGACAAAGGGGGAGGAAGCTATCTAAACACGTGGGACTTAAGTGCCACACCAAAGTCAAAAACTTGCATCCAAGATGGAAGCTCTTGTCCCTTCCCTTTCAATTTTTCTTGAATCCTACATTTCTTGATAACAGAGATCGTATCTCAAAGGATCCACACACACACACACACAAAGCCATGAGGCAAATATTTGCATATCTGAATATATAGCCATGGGTGAGAGGGGAGATTCTGGCAGGAATTAAGTGGGAGACATGTCACACTTAACACTGACACCAAGATGGCCCAGAGCTATTTTGTAATGGCATTTTTCAAGATGCTTAATAATAGTGTCAACGTTTGGAAAGGGGAAGGTTTCTGATGCACATTGCCAAAGTTTTATCAGTTATTTAAAACACACACACACACACACACACACAACCATACAAATCAAATAGGGATAGGGGCATGGAATTGTATACACATGCTTCCCTTTTTCTCAGGAATTCTCTGCACCTCTTCTACCCAGTTGAAAGCTTTTACTGCTTATTAATAAAGGGTATATTTCTACTTACGTTTTAATGGAGTGGGTGGTTGTTTCCTTCATTTAAAATTAAAGAACCAGGCACATTGAGGTAATCAGTGTCTGAAGAATCATTGGTGCATTCCCACTGCAGTTAATGCAGGAAGCCTAGCTTCTAAGAGAGTGCCTCTTCCCAGCTCATAGTCAGAGGCTGTTTGGTAGCACAGAGAGCTAAAGACGTGTGGAGATGGGTGGGTGGGCGCAATATCAGTCATACAAAACAGCAAAAAGCCCAATATATTTAAGCCAAGTTGGATGCATCCTTTGGGTGGTGGGCAGCATGCAAGGGATCACTCAACCAATGCACAGAAGGTTTCTTTATGCGCCAGCTGAGTTGGGAGCCAACATGCGCCGTTCCCATAGGGCAGTGAATGGCCCTCAAAGGAGCATTCAGCTGGTGCAGGGAGGAACAGCACATGAAGGGAAATCCACAATGTTACCTCTGCAAGCAGGATTGGGCCTTGCACAGTCCAGATAAGGCCCGTCGGCTGAAGGTTCAACACCCCTGCCATAAAAGAAAAGACTGGAGACTATTTCTTTCGTTTTTTTATTAAAACTGAAAATTCAGGTAAGGAATATGAAACATTGGAGTAGGTTAAGACCTGCAGAAGCCTCTCTCTATGACTACAATGCTGTTAAAAGCTGTGTGGCTGCTCTGAGACAGACGATCTAACACTTGCCAAGAGGCAACTTAATGCACAGAAGCCCTCTTTGGTTTCAGTGGCAGCAATACTGTATGGGACAGACAAGTGCCTTCCGGCCTCCAGAGGATGAATGCAGCTTTTGACTTCCAGCGTACATGCCCCTTGGTCACAAAATGGTGGCTTCACAGTATGGAGGCTTCATTCTGTGAGATTTTTGGTTAAGCAATCCAGGGAAGGTAAAATGATGACTATTTTAAGCCACTTTCACATTAGGTTTTGTTATTTTAGGTTTCCATTTGTGCATCGCCAGCATGCACCATCCTAGCTCTGGAATCTGGGAGATTAGCATGGCTCAGAGAAAGGCAGGCCCAAGATCACACACACACAAATGTTGCACTGGTGCCCATGTGCTTCCATTTTTTCAGCCATGTTTTCCACAGGGTAGAGAGTTCCCATATGGCTTATCCAGAGTCGTCAACCACTGCCACCGCATTAGATCCTCGGAGTGCTTGTTTTGCATGCTGTCTGATGCAGATAGCACCCTGAGAATCGACTACCATCCACAGAAGCAAAACCAAGTCCACTGGGTTTCTAGATTCCATCACTAGGCAACTCCTCAAAGGGGGAAAATACAGCAGCATGCAACTTCACTGATAGGGAGAAGCAATAATATGACCCACAGGATTACTGGTAATCCTAGTGTGACTAAGCAAGTTACGCTACCATGAAGGAGAGTTTGAGGATCACATTTCTCCCCTTCCCTGAAGGCAAATGGATCTGGAGAAGGAACGAAAGAATAAAACCTTAAAAAGTGAAAAATGCTTAGAACATCATATATGAATGCATGTATAGTCTCCATATGGGGCAAGTTACTCCTATCATAAATTTGATAGCTTGCACTCAAATTAAAGTCAAGTGCCAGTCTGAGGTAACCAGCTTGCACGCACGCACGCACACATCAAGCCAGATACTATACCAAGAAAACCTGGTAGCTCAACAGTCTTTTTCCCACGGTCAAAGAAGCAAAGAAAATAAATGTGGGGCAGACCTGGTCCCATAGCTGTCAAGAGCCTGTGCGCTCACAGTTTATCCAAAAATGAAACGGGAGGGATTCACATATGTGCGTGACGGAGGGAGAAGCACGTAAGCCCACAGAAATGCTCCAATCTCCTAATCATGGCTATGAAATTGGGTGCCATCACATCTGAACCAAGTCTAGGAAGTATTGGCTTAATTGATTTTTTTTAAAAAAAGAAAAGGAACATGTAACAAAGAGAAAACAGGCAGTGGGTGTGTTGTTAAATTATTCTGTAACTTGTGTAGCTAAACAAAGCAATTCAACAGAGACTGAAGCCAACAATTTCCAGGGTTACAACAGGAATCCGGCAAAAGATGTTCAATATTGCACGATGATCTATTCAATTATGAGGCAAATGAGATTCCGATATCCACAACAGCCCATTTAGTATAAGGAAGGCTGGGCCATTCAATTGATCATATTTTCTCTGCTCAGTTTAAAGTAACATCAGCAAGCCAACAGCTGATGTGGTCCATTAAGCTGCAATTTTTAGGCTGTTCAACTGCAGGTTCTTCAGAATGACAGGATGTTTCCACATGGTTTGAAGCCAGAGCCCTTCCATGCACTCCCATGTGTATATGAATTCAAGTACTGGGCCCATCTTTCATTTAAAGGGAGGAAGGGGATCTGCTCTTTGGGGATAAGGTAGTCCTGTGTATCCGTTCAAGCTTCCATGTTCAGAACAGATTGCTGGGGTGGGATTGTCTCCTACAGCCTTCCCCAACCTGGTGCCCTCCAAGTGCTTTGGACCTCAGCTCCAGCCAGCATGGCCAATGATCAGGAATCCTGGGAGTTGTGGTCCACAACATCTACTAAGGCTGGTCTACTAAAACATACCAGCACTCAAGAAGTAGCATGGAGTTCAGAATAATACATGCAAATTGAACTAATTTCAGGCAATACAGGACTGAGTTCTCTTGTATTCATTCAGCTCCCTACCCATAGCTGTGTAAGCTATGGGACATTTCAGAGCTGCATCAGCTGCCCAGATCGGCATGTTGTTGCACCGTCACTCTGCTGCACCCATTTCCCAAAGGCCGACAATGCCGAATCAATATTTATCAATTTTGTAGTGTTTTGCAAAGATATGTACAGAAGCCAGATCAGCTGCCAATGGAAGAACTACCCCTAAGAGCCACTGAGGAAGCCTCCCTCCTGAGTATTATTATGTATCTCTTTCTCGCTCATGGCGGTTTTTCTAGACGGACATTATATTATTATTATTATTATTATATTATTATTATTATTATTATTATTATTATTATTATTATTATTTCTTTATATCCCACCTTTTTCCCAGTGCTGGGACTCAAGGCGGTTTATAAGATTAGAATTAAACCTGCAGTAAAACTAAAAACATTTTTTTAAAATTAAAAACAGTAACAGATTTAAAAAAATTCAAATACATTAACAAAGGTCCAGAGTAGTTCCAAAAGCCTGCCGGAACAAAAAAAAACCTTTTTGCCTGCCTCTGAAAGTGTAGCACAGAGGGAGCCAACCTAGCTTCCTTAGGAAGGGAGTTCCAGAGCCTTGGAGCAGCCACCGAGAAGGCCCTCTCCTGTGTACCCATCAGGTATGCCTGGGATGTCGGTGGGACTGAGAGAAAAGCCTCCCCAGAAGATCTCAGAGCACAGGCAGCCTCATATGGGAGAATATGGTCTTCAGATAACCTGGATCCAAGCCATATAGGGCTTTATAGATGATAACCAGCACTTTGAATTGTGCCCGGAAACAGACCAGAAGCCAGTGGAGTTGTTGTAACAGGGGAGTTGTGTGCTCCCTGTAACCATCCCTGGTCAACAATCTGGCTGCAGCTCTTTGAACCAGCTGAAGTTTCTAAACACTCTTCAAAGGCAGCCTCACGTAGAGCGCGTTACAGTAATCCAAACGGGATGTAACTAAGGCATGTATCACCGTGGCCAGGTCCGACATCTCAAGGAACGGGTGCAGCTGGCACACTAGCTTTAACTGCAAATGCACTCCTGGCCACCGCCGAAACCTGGGCATCCAGGCTCAGGGATGAACTCAGGAATACACCCAAGCTGCGAACCTGTGTCTTCAGGGATAGTGTAACCCCATCCAGCACAAGCTGAGTCCCTAATTCCCTGATCTGCCTTTCGACTGACCAGGAGCACCTCTGTCTTGTCTGGATTAAGCTTCAATTTGTTTGCCCTCATCCAGTCTATTACTGCTGACAGACACCAGTTTAGCACCGAAACAGCTTCCTTGGAGTTGGGTGGAAAGGAGTATGCAATGATTCCCCTGGAGACTGTTTCCCCAAGGACTTATGAGCCTCTACGATACATTCCTGCAACCACTGGAAAATGGTTGACATGGAAACCTTGTCCCACATAGATTTCCCCTAAAAAGATATGAACAAGACTTCTGACTTTCTGAACTCTTAAGTCCTGTCCAGATAAAATCGGAGTGCCCAGCGAACATCTAACCTATGCCAGCTTTTCTCCTGAGAATGAACAGGATTCGGCCAGAGCAACGGCAAAGAAACCTCTTGTTTCCTATGGAGCTGCCACGTCCCTTCTCCTAGCGGAGCAACCGCTACAGAAAGTCCCTGGTCCTCCACCATCTAGAGGACTGAGGTGGGTGTGGAGCCCTCCTTCCCCCTGGGACTTTGTGCTCCTCCTGCTTGCCCCGCAGCTCCACTGGACAAGCTCTCTTAGTCTAACCTGCCTCATAGAGTTGCTGTGAGATTTTTAAAAAGTAGGGGGAGGGGAGAGAACCATGTATGTTCCTCTGGAATTCTTGGAAGGGCAGGATAAAAATGCAATACACCTACCAACAAATATACTAATTTCTTTTCATTTTTTAATTACACACCCACCTCTCTTCCACCCTTTCACCTTTGTTTTTCTTGGCCGGTCTCTCCCCATCCCCTTCCTTTTCTCTTAAAAATGCAACCCCTTAAACCCTGAGGAGAAAATAAAATGTCAGTAGTGCCGTTGGTGCAAGCCATCTTCGGTTAGGAAATGGGACATGAGCATGACCCAGCAGTGGGTCCCATCCCACCTTTTGAAGGCCTTCTTCTTCTTCTTCTTCTTCTTCTTCTTCTTATTATTATTATTATTATTATTATTATTTGTCTCTCGCCTTCTTCCCAATATTGAGCCTCAAGTTGGCTTACTTGGACAAGAGTGGACATGAAAGAACCCACGGCTCTAACCCCCTGGCAACTGCTTCTGAATCGTTCATGAGCACCCGCCTCACACTTCCACAGTCTCTGGAGTAGATATCTTCCAGGATTGCGCTAATAAGCCACCCCTAGTATAGTGAAAAAAGATAGTTTACAACTGTTGAACAGCTGTTTAAAATTCCTTGTAAGCACAGAAGAACGAAGCTGGCCATATCACTCTCTCCATAAACTGCAAACTGGATTTTTAACTTCGATATCTAGTCATATGCTAAAGCATTTCCTCACTTTCATTAAATGAGCGTAGACTGAGAGGGACAATTGGGAATTGTAGAACACACACACGATTGACAGCTACATCCACAGGTATGGATGCCTAAGGTGGTATTTGGCATCAAGATACACTTCAGTGACCCAAATTGAGTATACTATGTACTGGCTGTTAACTGTGCAATGGGATCCCTTTAATCCCCAATTAGCCCAATTCCCTGAGAGCTTCGGGATGAAGCCAATCTAACATGATCTTCACATAACCCCCAGGGATGTGGCCAGCTGCCCTCAGTTCAAGGCCAGGATTTCCATGCAATGCCATTTACTAGGTAACAATGAGTCTTCAAGAGGATGTATGGCCTAGTGGACAGTGAGGCCTGAACACCAAATTGTGGCCAGCGCCAGGATATAGGGGGCAGGGCAGGCATCACGTTCAAGAGGTCAGGCAAAAGGTCCACCTGGCCCCAGGTCTAGAACTGGGCTGAGGGAAATCAATCTGAAGAGATCCATCACAGCCAAGGCTGAGCTGAGGAATCCTGACAAGTGAGGAGGCTGGGGAAGGAGTACAGGCAATGAGAAATAGAACAGGAATCAAGCAGGGAGACCCAAGAGACAAGCTGGCTGGGAGGCAGCAGGCACTTGGAGGAAGAGTACAGGAACAAGACGGGCAAGAGCAGAAGCTTGTCATCGCAGAGAAAGAGATCCAGCACTCAGAAGTATTTATAACCAGGGCAGGACAGCAAGGAACAAAGCATCTGGAGCAGTGTTACGCTGGAGCCGCGGAAGGGGAACTCTTCTGCCTCATCCTAGCCGATTCCTTTGGCTGACTCATCACCAAAGGCTCTGCTCTGCAGACCTGAAGATGTCTGAATCCTGCTGATTCTGACAACTACGAATCAAAGTCCACTTCACAGATAACATTCTTGCAACCCCAAGCACCAGTGTGTTATGTAGAAAACCAGGTTTTTAAATATATATATATATATATATACACACACACACACACACACACATAAATACATGTAGACTATAATTTAGAAAAGACATGCAAATATCTATTTTGCAACAGCTTTCTGACGCCAGCAACCGCAGAATAGAATTTTACGCATTTCTTCCGACCTCTGTGTAAGCAACCAGCACATGTGAAATGGCCCTCGCTGAATAGGCTTGAGCATTTCAGTGTCTGAGCCTCATTTCCCGGTCCGTAAAACAGAAAATACTACCATCATTTTTAAAGGCCCTCAAGCTTTTTAGGCCCTATATATAAAAAAAGAGTAATACACCGTACGGTCCCTGCCTGCAGGCTTATAATCCAACAGGCGCGATACAAGAAGGACGAGTGGGGAGAGAAGTGGAAAATGCACTAACTCTTCATGAAGTTTAATGACCAGGCGGAATGGCCACTGAGAGACACATGTCTGGGAAGAAAAGAGCCAAATGGCACCTGGTCTCAGCTGAGCTGATGGAGAAGGCCATGCTGCCTTACCTATCCCTCTCCTGCAGCAAGGTCAAACCCATGCTTTATTAACCTAGCTGTTTGCAAAGGCAAATGTAAAGAACCTTATAAAACACCGTTATATGAAAACACATAGTAGTTTCAGAAGAAAATACCCAATTTCCTCCAAGCCATGAAGGGATATAGCTGAGAAAAGTGGATTACGAAGGAATGGGGTAGTATCCTTCCTTTTGCAGTCTCCTCCTTTCAAATGCCCACCTCTCCACAGCCGGTGCAGTGCTCCGATCATGGAGGCATTGCTCCTCCTCTGAAGGGAGTGTCCTCCTGGTATCCCAAACCTCCTTCCACCACCAGCTACAGGGCCTTCACAACCACCACCAAATGAGGGCTGTACTGCCTACAAATTCCTAACATGCAGGGAATAGCACTGTGATCCCATTGGTAGTAAAAATAAAGTCTCTGTGTGGGTAAATACACAAGTACTGGCTTGCCTGCAGGCACCCACAGGAGAAGTTTAATTCAGCCCAGCAGCCAAAGGGACACTTGAGTAGCTAGGAGGTGAAAATACCAAGGAAGAGAGAGAAGGGACTATGTAGACGTTTAAGCATCTTTTCTATTCCAACACCCACCTTTTATCATCACTCTGGAAACTTATGCAGACTGTTAATGCCCTGTAGCAGAACCGTAAGACAAAAATATTCCTGGCTCCCATCAGCTGCTATTTGCCAAACTATGCAACAGTTGTTTGCCCTTGTCCAAAAAGACAACCCAAACTTGCTCCAACAGATAAATATAGATTTTACTTCTGTCATCCCCAAGGAATCCCATGCATTAAAAAGAATGGGGCGGAGATTATTTTAAAACCTAATCGTCTACTAGAAGCCTTATTAAATCCTTTTTTAAAAAAGTTATCTCTAGAAACAGCACAGTGCCACAGAATTATGGCATGTCCATAAATAGACATGGAGATGACAACTGGGGCCAGTTACACACAAAATGGGCATCCAACTCCTGAAGTCTTTTCTTCTGCAGGATGCAGATGAAATAGTAAAGCAGACAGATATCAAAATTATATTAAACTTGGGTCCATCCTCATGCTCTCTGTTGTTTACCAAATTAATCTTTCATTCCAATTCAGGCTGACTTCATGGGGAGACAAAAAGAAGGTTGGTGGGAATTGGGTGGCGACAAGCTCACCCTGCATGTGAAACTCTTGAGCGAAGGTTCTGCTGATGCTTAAGAAACAGACAGTGGCTAAATTTGATCTCCGGCATAGGCTAAGAGAAATCTGGCTCTTCGTTTTTATTGCTCTGTATTCCAGTAAAAGCTACAACCTCAAAACAGAATAGTTATTCCAGCTTTCAGTTTTTCACTACACCCACTTCTCCAGACTATACTGGAGACAGTTCAAGAGCTCGAGGTTTAGTTCAGAGAGCACTAATTACAGTTTCGTCTTGGTGTGTACACCTTTTCATCTGAACAATAGAGTGCGAATTTAAACAAAGGATTACCACTTTCCCTTCCCTGTCATTTTCAGAAGCATCCACCACCTACAATTTAACATAACTGTTGAATCATTAGTTACGTACAGTTTTTACGACTCCCAGGTCATGTACTGATTCACTGGCTGAATTTGGTCAACACGATAGTCAATGGTGGGGTAATAATCAACTTTACAGTTGTTCATCTAGGGGGTACTCCCCACACAACATGGTAATAAATAATCAACCGTGGTGTGGATTAGGATCAGCGCTGAGTTGACTATGGCAGCATTCGGATGACACGATAGTCAATACAACTGACGATTGTCCCCCCCCCCCCCGCCCGTTGCTTATTGTGTTGTCCGAATTCAGCCACTGTGAGCTTTTCATCTAAAGGGGTCTTACGCCTGATGATGCCACACAGCATTTTTATTAGAAGCAAGAATATTCAAGAGTTTCATATGACAAGACACACCTCATCAGCTCTGCATAGAGGTGCTTCTAGATCGGATGACATTCTTTGCTACGAGGCATTATAATAGCAGGGAGACCTTAGAGGCAGGGGAGGGAGTTATTATACCATCAAGTTTTCATGTTTTTTTCTCTTCAAGCCTCTGAATGGCTTTAATGACTTCCAACAAATAGAGGGATTGCTGTTAAGAGCAGCTCTTCACACCTCTCCCCCACCCAAGCAACTGGCACAGCAGGACCTTGGGTTTTCCCAAAGATCTGGTGGGGTGGGGGGCATTGCCCAGTCACAGAGCTCAAGCTCTGCATGCACAAAAAATGTCCCAGGTTCAAACCCCTGGCATTTCCAGTTGAAAGGGTTTTAGGGAAGAATCTTTGTCCCAAGCACCACTGCCAGTGGTTGAGTCTAGATGGACCAATGGTATGGGACAGGGGCTGTTCACACAACATGCTAACACACACTTGGTGGCTGAGTGTGATTTGTTTTGAACTGTGGATTGGTAGTTGAATCGTGGGTTAGCGTGTTGTCTGAATGCAGCCAGGGTGGATTGTTAACCATGCAGTGTGGCTTATTTTATTTTTATTCAGGCAAGCCTTTGGCATGTAAGTTGGTCTGAAGGGCGTTTTAATGGGCTGGATGAGATTTATTATACTGCTATCCATTTTGGCCTTGACAGAGTCTAGACCAACTTAAAACTTGGTACCCAATAATGTTCTATAGATATGATTGCTTAAGGCAAGCAATTTTTAAAAAAAATAAGAATAGTAAATAAGCATTTTTTAAAAAAATAAAAATAGTAAATAAGCACAATGTTAACTGAACAGAATGGCATTCTCTAATTGGAGTAGAAAAAGCAATGTATTTTGATAAATATGTCACAGCAGAATGTCAAGGAGGTCATGCAGCTACTGGATATGAGATGCACAAGAAGTAGAGATACAAAGCAAGTAGAGAAAACACAAGACCTTAGCACCTGAGTTGATGCAGGAGTTGGCAGTAGGATTTTTTTTTTTTTTTTTGCAGACTGGAAACTTCAGACAGCTCGATAGGACCTGGCATTTGACGACATATTAATGCCACTTAGAATCCATCTGCACTCTTGGATTTTTTTTAAAAAAACAACACCACACAGATTTGGTTAATTTGAAGATCACACAGTTCCCCTTCTTAAGAGCGCTTGCTCAAAAACAGTAACTCTTACAGCAAGGGCTATAGCAGGTATACTCCCAGGTACATTTCTTAACCCAGATATTCAATATAAAATTTCACACACGCATATTTGTTTCTTTATTAGCCCTTTTCTCAAGAATTATTTGCTCACTCAAGTTTTTCAGAGATTTTACTCACTTTGCTGCCAAACCATTGCATTCCGGGCTTTTCCTATTCCTGCCCTTCAAGCCCTGGTCTGTGGCCATTTTTCTGACTTGCAACACAACTATCGCACTAAGCTTTCATGTGCAGACTGGCAAAGATTTAATGACTCACCTGATCGAAGAACAGGCTGTAAAGGCAATTAATCCCCAACTCCACCCTGGGCTCTCCCATCCTGTGGGCAGTTTTAAAAATAATGATTATGCAAAGCACTGATGGGCACGTGTGACCTCGGGATTTAACTCCTCCTTCCAGGTGCAGCAACAATGTTGGAGACAAGGAAAAAGGAATGACTGTGGAAGATGGCAGGAAAGAGAAAGACCTTTAGAGCTGCCAATCGAACTGCACACACCGGAGAAACTTGCAGGAGAGCCCAGTCGCTCTGAACTGGTGGCACCCAGATGAGCAGCTGCAGCCGTGAGAACTGGAGACTCCCCGTTCTTGAGCATCTGGGGCCACTTCTGTGCTCTCTCACTCACTTTCAAGAAGGCTGCCACGAGCTTTTGGGCACGCAATTATGTGTCAAGCAGCAGTGTGTGTGCCTTCCTCAAAAAACCAAAAGGAGGAGAGCATCCACTCAGGGTAAAAAAAAGGAAGAGAAACAGGTTCTCAGAATGCTAAGATACTTTACTGTTCACGCCCAACGAGTTTCGGCCTAAGTTGTTTTTTTAAGGCCTTCTTCAGGGGGCTGGTAAGAGATGTCTGCAGAAAACTCTTAGCGGGATGATAGTCTCCTATGATATTCATTGGCGACTGTGAATAGGTCTGAACAATAAAGTATCTTAGCATTCTGAGAACCTACTTCTCTTCCATTTTTTGTGTGTGTCTCTTCCTCAGCATCCCAACAACCACCTTTTTAACTTATTACAATTCCACCTCCCAACCCCCACAAAAATGCAAATACACTAACAGGACATAATATAAAAACATGAGATACATCCAGAGAGGAAGAGTTTCAGGAAATGAGAATTTAGCAAGCCAAAGTCAATAGGGGGACAGGAGACACAGAAGCCACTCTGCACACATTTTAGGGAGCAAGTCTCATTGAACCAAATGGATCTGACTTTTGAGCAAGCATTCTATAGGCCTATCATCATAGTCCAAAGCCTCTGTGGCGGGAGAACGGGCATTGAAGTGTTGGAATCTAGTATTATATTCCAGTTCCCAACCGATGGAAAAGACTCCTCATCACTACCAAGGCCATTTTTAACCTCTATTCATCTTCATCAACACTATTTTAATGAACTTCACTCTCGATTGTTCTCCAAGTATTGAAGGATGCAGGTGTGCCTTTACTTTTCCATTTGTACAGTGTCAATTACCAGAACCAGTGTTAAATCCTTGCTTTCTTCTGTGCTCTGAGCTGCATGAACATTTTGCTGCAAAAGAACATGAAAGCTTAATGGGGGCACTAATGTTTGGCTGTAAATACAATGCTTGAAAGCATCCCGGAAAGCAAAACCATAGCTTTTTTAAAAAAAGCATGCACGGACGAATGCATCTGATCTGCACTGCACCACATAGCTTGTCTGTATTGTAAAGGTACATCTATACTACAGACTTAAAACCGCCTTCCCTAAGGAACTCCAGAAATTTGCAAGGGACGCTAGGATCTCCCAACAGCGGAGTCTCGGCAGCTGCACCAAACCTCACCTCCCAGGGTTCCTTGGGAAGTCACAGCAATTTAGCTCAAATAAATCAATTTTGGTTTGAAGTGTAAATGTATTTCGAGACAGCCTTATCGAGTTACCAAGTGCCAGGAGCAGCTAGAAAAGTGCCGTCGGCCAACCCATGTCAGCCTTCCTGCGGTAGGTAGGTACATAATTAGAGGTTTTATGATGATGCAGCAGCAAAGCAAACAGTTTGCCAAAAACTAGAATAGTAGTCCTATTTGGAGAATTTCTTTGCATCCAAGAACTTCCCTGTAGTATGGTAAGAGAACCTTGGCAACTGAAACTGCAGTTTCTCAAAAATATGACCAGATATATAAAGAACATGAATTGTCAAAATCCTTGATGCTAGGAAAAAACAGAGCGGATTGCGTATAGATACAAGCAGACAGATATCATCAGCAGCTTTTAGTTACCAGGATCACAGAATAGTAGATGTAAAACACACATGCTTTATAATGCTCTTCCCTTTTAACATGAGCATTTTTATCTAGCTAGTGTGGAATTTTAAATCAGTATTATGTATAACTTACCATTTCATGCCCATTCCCCATGTGTATTTTAAGAGAATAAATAAATGTAGTATCTGCGTAATAAGCAACAGCTTGCCTTCAACTAAGCCTTACTGCTTAGAACTAGAGGTTTGCACTACAAATTGAACACGTGATAATAAAGACAGCATCTTTATTCCAAGAGATACCGTCTCTATTATGTTTTGGTGGCATTACTTGCACTCTGTCTTCCTTGAACCCACCCCCACCTCCGTTCTTTCCCATATTGCAATATATATATTGTATTTACTGTGCTGGTTTATCCAAGATTAACAGAGACCTGTCTCATACTGCTCATGGGGAAAATAAAAGGGTTCTTTTCTAATAAGCATTTACATCCTCACCTGGAGAAATATGGTGTACAAACAACATAAATTACTGCCAACTAAGGCGACACAGCCAATGTTTTATAAAGCACTTATACAACTATTTAAATTGCCTGGATGTTTAGGAGAAGTCAAAATCCCATTTCCGAATAATCATCCCTCTCCCCAAAAAACTGTACCTTTATGTTTTCATAAAGATGATTTCATTGCTACTCTTAACACCCAAACTAAAAAAAATCATACATTTACACACACACACACACACACACACACAGGCTGGAGACAGATGACAGTCTGAATCAACAGCGACAAAATAGAAGCGTCATTAACCACGGCAGGCACCCATACCTCACTATCATTTTGGTTCACAGAATGGAACCACAAGAAACAACGCCTCCATCACATTGCTTGTCAACAAAACTACTATTGTCTTATAGACATCAACGCATCTTCTACAACTCTTCCTTGATCTATATTCAGCATTCCAGAAACTGACATACTGACTATTTCAGCCATATGGTGGACACACTCAACGTTCTGTGTTGACATTTGAAATCGCATATTATGAGTTGCTGGGTAATTCTTGCCAAATGGTCTGCTAATCCTTCTGGGACTTCCTGAAGAGGAAAGAACGCCATCCAGGAAATCATCCCTCCTCTACCAGTAGCTGCTACAGTAGACTCAGCTTTGCATTTTGTAAGCCGCCCTGAAGTCTCAACTCGTGCACCATGTGAATACAAACTAATAAAATAAATAAATAAATAAATAAATAAATAAATAAATGTAAGAGGTTTCTCAATGTGCTGAGATTTGGGGAATGATATGCAACAACTGCATTTACAAAAAAACCTAAATTTATCCTTGATGTAAACTGCATCCATTAGGCAGCATTACTACTGAGCCATCATACAGTAAACATTCCAGGTATGCTGGGCTCTAACATATGAACACTTCTATGCTTACTCTTGAAATATTTTAAAGCAAAATCAAATTGCACATCCCAAATTAATTTTAAAACATTGCATACATTACCTGATATATTAATATATCCAGTTTTAAAATTAATTTGGGGGATGCAATTTATTTTTTCTTTAAAAAATATATTTTAAGAACAAACACAGAAGCATTCAACACTAGGGATGCTGGTGGAATTTGGGCCCTGCAAATTCTGATACGAACTGACCAGATCCCCATCTTCTGAACAAATGCACAGATTAGAATGATCCACCAGCTTCCTGAATGTTCTGACACAGCTCAAAATGCTTATTTTGGAGAGAAAACTAGTTTAGAAATAAATATTTAAATATGAATTTGGATTTGACTCTTTTTTAAAGTCACAGATCAATGAAGAAACGAGCTGGAGTGGACATATGGATGAACATATGTAAGACTAACAGACCAGCATTAGTGAACACTGGGCTATATTGAAATTTGACATTAAATTTCCTTTTATCCTTCTCTAGAAGGCTAACAAGAGTAAAACTTACACTGAAATATTTAATTCTTTTCCCCTCTGGAGCATCAGCAACAGCCAAAACTAGGGACAAAAGACTGGATGATATGGAGATTTGTCCAACAAAGAAGTTTCCTCCGTTTGTCTCCGTCAGTGGAGGCTGGTGGCATCCGATTTTGGTGAGGCTGTGAATCCTTTCCGGGTTTCAGTCAAAACCAGCCAGAGCTCCAAAGGAGCTATCCAAAGTGTTGAGCCCTATCCCCAAATAGCCTCAGCACCTTGGATAGTGACTCCAGAGTTCTGGCTGGTTCTGACTGAAACCTGGAATGGAATCACAGCCCCACCGAAAGTGGAGCCTCTAGGCTCCACTGGTCTCAGTGGGGACATTTTGCTCTTGCACGTAGTTGGGCTGATCGCTATATCTTTGTGTCAGGAAGAAATTCCCCCCTCCCTGACTTGATGTGAGGAATTCCCCACTTTGCCTGTCCATCACATTCTTCCTATTCTCCAAATGCTTTCTGCTCTTTGCTTGTAGATAGAGATGTGAATGCCCACTCTCCCATGGAAAAAATTGGGGAAACGCTGTTCCCCCCCCCCCAACGACCTTTTATGTTTTTTCCTGAAAAATTGGAAAAATTTAGCAGTTTTGGATTATGAAATGGACCCTCCCCGCTTGATTCAGCAGGGCTCTTCGTATGTTCTTAAATTAAACTAGATTGCTCCTGGATGCCAGCATGAAACATGTTAGCAGCTTAGATCCTGCATTTTCCACCCTGTTAGTACAATACATCAGCAGGAACTTTAGCAAAACCAGGCTGTATTCTCACGCACATTTAACTTGGGAATAAGTCCCACTACAGGATATGCTTGTAAGTAAAGCCTGCAGAGGATTGCATTGTAAACCATCATACCTAAAGATTACTATACCCATCCATCCCTTTTATACTTGTTAAGCACATTAGAGCTAAGGATGGGGGAGCAATTCATTCAGTTCACATTTTAAAGCAAGCTTACCTAATTGGCATGTCCCAAATGCAGTTATATTTGAACATTTGCACTTTTACAAATGTTGAAATGCAGTTCTCCCATCAAAGTGCATATTAGGAGAAAGTATACACAAAAATGCATTTCAGGGAGAACCGCTTGCAAAAAAATGCATATATATATATATATATATATATATGCCAACATTGCATACAAAAATGCATGTGTTAGAAGAAATGTGCATGAAAATATATTCACATTTTTGTGCAAAGTTTAAAAGAGAAATTCATAAACTGATGCGGATACAGGACGGATTGAAAGCTGGAAAAATTAGAAACTGAATGAAACTGAAATTACCAGGTTTATCCATCTCTAATTAGAGCTATTATGGTTTCATCCATAGGCCTGTAGAACATTCACATGAGAAGAGATGGCTTAGAAGGGCTCCGCAAGGAAGCAATCTCAAACCCAGGATCCTTGCCACAGTCATTTGGGAATTAATTCGTGGTCATTGATATTCAAATAATCAGATTTATTTTCTTCTTTTTCCATTTCCACTGAAGCTGCCAAAGCAGAGAGTTAATTAATTGATGAACCGCGTTTACATAAAGCATGCTGAAACTGCGTACTTCTCTTAAGGCTCCTACCAAAATAACCAACATGGGCCAGGAGTCATAAACAAAAAGCACATTAAAAGGGTTTTAATACTAATATAATGGGAAAACTTCATAAAGAAATCCCTTACAAAACCTACCTGCAGATCTAGTTAAGGGGTTTGTTTTTTTCCTTTTAAAAAAAAAACCTTTAATAAAACGATAACATCGTTACCTTCTGTTTTCATATTTTATTTCAGCAACTGGAATACTAAAAAGGCCACTGTCAGAGGAAGATTGAACAAAAATCAAAGAATCAAATGCACTGCCAAAACCAATTAATAACGCAGAACGGGGGAAAACTTGTTACAACAAGCTGGCAAGTTAAGGAGTTTTATTGCAGCATTCAAAGTTCTTTTATCTTCTCATCTGACAAAGTTATTTACTCAGGATATTCATGCTTACAGAACAGAAAGTTTCAGCAGAAGGCCAAAACCAAGGTACAGTATTAGAATTATAGTTCTTCCTATGAAGCCTCAGCTAAAATGTTCAGAATTTCCAATACCACCTTGATCATCGTAGGCCTGTTATCAAGGTAACCCAAAATTCCACACCAAATTTCTGCAAGCTACATAAATTATGCTAAATTATAAAACACTGGCCTCACTTACATTTTTTTTAAATGTCACATAATTTAGTTTGCATTTGCTAATCCTTTGGAGATGGAACTGCAAAAGCCTCCACAATCAACTATTAGAAATCCTACTCACACCCCCCCAACCCACTTTAGCATTTCATCAGGTGACCACTCACATACTTTCAAGCTTATCTTCACAACCATAAACACCAGACAACTCAAGATATTCAGCTCTGTACCATATGTACTCCACTCCTACAGAATCCCTAAAGGACCACTGCCTCCTGCTATCTCAAAGATAACTTTGAAATCGTCTGTAAGATACTCATGATTGTTGTTTGAAATAGAGTTAAATCAGTTGCCCCTGAGGAAGAGTCCAATGCATTAGGCCCAGTAAGTCATATTTTGCACTTTGGGGGTGTCCTGTCTACATTTTCTATGGGGCAATTGTTCTCTATATTCTTCACCAACACAGAACATGATGCTAAAACTAGGAAGCTCTATGATGCATTCAATTCTGAGTATGAGTCTACACACACTATTCTCCAAATTCAAAACGGTGATCATAGAAATTTGTTGTGTCATGTTACATACATGTGTTTTCGGTACAGAGAACTTCTGTTTGGAAAGTATAACAATGCAGCAAGGAGAACACCTAAACACAGGACAGGACAGAAAAAGGCAGGTAACACAGGGAAATGGTTGGTATCCACCACCTCCTGGTTTTCAACCTCTCCATTTTACAGTCCTCGATGCAATGAATCAAAGGTAAGCTAAACTGACTTGCTCCCATTTCATTCCATCCAACTTAGAAACACAGTGTTAATGTTTAATATTTCATCCCTGTTGCTAGGGGAAAGCTTTCAACGTGGGAGGGCACTTTATATATTAAAAAATTAAAACAAAATTTTAAAATTACCTGCTAGAGGTAATTTGTTACAAGGATTAATTTTCTTATCATATTCCTAATTGTATAAAATACAATACATTAAGTAAAGTGTCACCAATTTTGACCACCTAAGCTCAGATTTGTAAAACCACGAGGGTTGGGGGAAAAGGAGGAAGAGATGGCTGAGGGGGAAGGACACCCTGCTTAAATCGAATGTTAGATGCACTTACATGCAATTTTGGGGTGGAAAGCAGAAATTTAACTGGGATACAGAGAAGTAATTAACTGTGACTTAAGAAGTAGTCCCATCAAATGCTGGCTCTTTCAATGCATCACTTTAGTCATCTTGAAATTAACTTAATGTAAAGTATAGTTGACACAATTTGGAGGTGATACTTTGTGCAAGATAAAATGTTCCAAATGAATGTTTTCTCATCTTTATAGAGCAACCATTCAAGGAGGAATGTCATGCTACTGCACCCAATCATTGGCTGTCTCTGCTGCCCCACTCCCAGCCCTTACCCTTTCAACGCCTGCAGTGTCTTCATCAAGTTGACAACCATCCACCATACCCAACCTGGCTGGCGATGACAGGAGCTAACTGTCCCACTACAACTATGCTGTTTTGAAGAGCCAATGGTTGTCAGGAGGGGAGAGATTGAGGAAGATTGAGGAAGAGGGAGAAGATGTTGGGCAAGCCAAACAAAGGCACTATAAAGCTGCCCAGCATTATGCCTTTGGAGACCCAGAGGCTCGAATTTGAAGAACAAAGTACGCACTAGACACTGCCCTATTCAGAGACAGTATTTTCACTGACTTCAGAGAAGGGACAACATGGTAGGACTGTGGAAAACATGCTCTATACCTTCTCTTGAGTTAAGTGCCTTCAATCCATGGAAAGGCTCTGACAGACAAATTCTTCCCCCACCCAAGTTTCTTTTTCCAACTCTCATTTTATGTTTGTTCTTACATATCTTCATTTCTTTGAAAGTAACAGGGTGTGATTGTTTGGGTTGCTTCCTGAATAAAACTAGTGGAGGCTGCACTCTCCGGACAGCTTAGAGGGTTGGGCCCCCAAAGTACTGGGCTGAACCATAAACTGATCAGGAGACTTCTCTATAGCCTGCTTTTGCCTGTGGAGCCTGCTCTGAGGCCCTGATTCATGCACCCCTCTGGTAGCTACAGTTCCTACCTGTTCTGCACCATTCTTACTTTGGAGACAGAATCAGATGGCCCATTTTCTCAGTGTGTTTTGATTTCCCTCCCTTTAAATATTCACATGACAGGAACCACAGCTAGAGCAACTAAAGGAGGTTAAACCAAGATTCATCTAAGCCAAAACTACAGCTTCAGCTCCAAAGGCATATGTGTCCCTTTTTGAAAGTTCTGACTTGCTGCAGATGACACCACTCAGGCATTCCAAACCATCATCCCCACACCATTAACAGATCACATGAACTCTGGCCCAACTCAACCAAGAGGCTTACTGAAATAAAAGCAGCAATAAGTAAAAATGCCAAATATCTAAGCAGACTGCCTGACAAAGCAATTTCCCCCTCAAAAATGCTTTCCTCTCCCTTAAAGGCAAGCCATCCTTTATTTACAGTATTATTTCAAAATGCATGTTTCCTAATAGTCAACATCAGTACTGTTCTTCCACCTCTGTTTCATTTAAGCCATATTTATTGGAGGGGTAGAACAGATCACAACTCTGGTCCTTAATAGCTTTGGGGAGGAACAAGTTCCATACTGTAGTAGGCCCAAGTGGCCATCATTTTAGAAAATTCTACCACGCAATATTTTTTTTAAAGAGAGTCTACCTAAAATGCCTCTTATATCAATACTGGAGCAGAAACATTAAAACAAATTGCTAGAAAACATGAGTACCACAAGACACAGGTAATGCCCACAGCAATGCCATACATCCAATGGTACAAAGAGCAGGAACTGCTGCATTTACTAACAACAGCGGAAGAGGACTATTGCATCTTGTCCTGCTCACGGGTTTCCCAGAGGCATCTGGTTGGCCATTTTGTGAAACAAGATGCTGGACAAGCCTTTGGTCTGATCCAACTAGCCTCTTTTTATATTCATATATAATGAATGGGGGGGGGGGGGTACTACGCCTGATCAGGGTTAAGGGAACCAAATGACAACATCTGGTCTTGAAGTTCCCTATGCTGTAACATAAATTACCACTTGAAGAGAAAAAAAATATTCAGCATTCTCTCATGGGATCACAATAAGGACCCTGTATGTTGGGTGTACATCCAAAAGTACATTCATTCACCTGCCAACCATCAAGCCAGTCCAATCTTGAAACTGTGAAGGATCCAACAACCTACACAGCTTGCCAAACTAATCCCCGTCCACATCTGCCAGGCCCAGAGCCAAAAAGAACTCTTACCAGCAAGACCCCATTAAGGTGCCCATCGGTTATAGCAACACAGGATGTCAACCCTTTGGGGCATCTTGTGAGCCAAAGCTGCATGGAAAGGAGGTACAGCTTGCTATTGAATGTGCAGTGGCGACGTATTACATTTTCAACACGCCCTTTCACCTGAAGTTCTGCTAAAGGACCACAGCACTAATATTACAAGTGAGGTCAGTGTTGACTGAAGAGGCCTAACTTTAAGTGTGCATTCTTCTACTGCAGTGTTACTTAAACAATGCAACTAGAACACCCACCTTTAACCTGCAGCCTGCCACTACAGCAGCTGCCATCTCACCTATGCACCTGCTTCCCATATTAGCTGCCTATTCCCTCTGCATAGTGTTTTACGATGACTTTCCAGTTCAAGTATCCAGTGGCGAAGCCCAAGAGGCCTGGCCAAGACCTCCCGTGAATCAAGTTTGCATCTTCAAACACACCTCAGAAGCCTTTGCAATGGACCGAGTCCTGCAGCAGATGTTCAGGGTTTTCTAGACAGACAAGTCAAGATGTGGGTTGCAAAGATTATAAGCGTCCATCAAAAATCTTCTTTGCAACACCTCTGTTCCCATAACTAGGTTACTAACCAGAACTCCCACTTGAATAGCAGGAAAGATGCATCAACTCTTCACCTCTAAAAGCAGTATGAGTTTCCCACACGGATAAACCCCATGCCACACAAGAAAACAAATCCATAAACAGAAATAAGGTTTGTTGCCCCTCTTAGTCAATTAGGGCAAATAAATTGAGCATCCATAAAAATTAAATGTCAAGACTGTCCAAACTAATGAACGTTCCATTCATTTATTTACAGAGCAATTGCACCTTTACGTTTTAATTTATTTGCAGTTCATTCATAATCTAACAGGGCTTGCAGTGGGTTAAGTTATGTAAAAATAACCTTTGGAATATGAGACAATGCTACAGCGCTTGGTTCAGTGCCTCTAATCAGAGACGAGACACTGCCTATTTTTGTGTGTGCTATTCTGAGACACGCAGATAAATGAGATATCCAACACAGATATTAATGACAGCATTGTCTGGGTGAGATATTCCTTCCTTCTTTAGAGGAGGGAATGACCGTTCTCTCCCACACACACATACCCCACACTGTTTATTGAGATGTCATGGACAGAGAAGAATTTGGGCCTCTCCAACTGGAATTCTTATCAGAAAAACTACGGAGGATGTACAAGAGGGAACCTGAGCTCCACCGCCAACTGGGAATACTGTCTTTGCAACCCATCTGTTGTCCTTTTGTGCTGTAGTGAGGATATGGCAGAGGAGGGGGAAGTACCCACCCCTAGACTTGAATTTAAATTCAAGATTAGCCAAAATGATTTTGGAATAGATCCTTGTGCTGGTTTGCATCGTCCTGCTTCATCTACAGCTATCACAACCTGGATGCTTCCAAAGCAGCTTCCATCTATTTTGGGGGTAGCAAATGCAGCTCTTCTGCCACTAAAACTGTATTGTGTCCCCTTCTTGGAGGAAGAGAAAGGGGGGGAATTGCTTGCACATGGGATTGCGCCATACTGTGAAATAAGCTCAGACAGCTCCAGTGCTGAACTCCCAGTCAGCTCCTCAATATTAGTTTCTATAGTAACCGGCCCCTAAGCCCAGGCACTCACAGCAGGGAATAATGCAAATTTTTCAATTTTGCTTAGAAGTAAATGCTGCGAGATGAGTGCAGGGAAACCATTCCAAACACCAGTGCCGGGAGAGATGCTGCCTCTTCTGGTAGTTGCCAGTTACCCAGGGAGATGCCAAATGGCTACCGATACTGCCCTTTTGTTTTTTAAAAGGGTGTCGACTGTACAGCTGAAAACATGCAGCTAACTGCAAAAAAATAAAATAAAAATTAAAGCCTTGCATTATAAGTTAGATCTGGTTCTTGTAAAGAGGGAACTCAGTGTTGAGGACTGCACCATTAATCTAAATAAACAACCTCCAGAATTAGCAGCTTTGCATGGCACATCTATTGGTGCAATGCATCGCTTTAGACTGCAGCAGGAGGACTGAATTCTCCCCAGGGGAAAGCACACACGCACACACACACACGCACACACACACACCTCTTTATGCAAAAAAAACCCCTGCATATCAGGGAGAATGCTAGCCTGACATGCTAATTTTGCAAGGGGGGATGATTATGATGATGTATTATTATTATTATTATTATTATTATTATTATTATTTAATTAATTTCTATACCATCCCATAGTTGAAGCTCTCTGGGCAGTTTACAACAATTAAATTCTGGTAAATGTTCAATCTGTCATTCGCACTCAGACACATACAGTCCAGCAATAGATGCATTGTACAGATGTACTGATCATGTAGCTCAGCTCTCAGGCATTACGTATTTGTCACTGTAAGTACTAACTCCTGAAGGAAGCATTACTCAAAACCATCACATACCATCCAAGCCACAAAGCACAGATTTATTGGGAGTCAATTCATGCTCTTAGCCCTACGTGCAGGCCGCAAAAAATGATGGTACACGGTCACCCTCCACACAGAAGGATGCAACATTTGTATTGGGCTTACCATGCAAGTCAGCTTAATTCAATGGAATGTTTTCTTGCTAGAACCTAGTATCACTGGTGGAGGCTAACCTTGGGAAAGGCACATTCCATGGAATTAGGCTAGCAAAATGGTGATGGCCACCAATTTGGATGGCTTTAAAGGGGGATTGGATAAATTCATGGATGAGAAGGCTATCAATAGCTACTAGTCCTGATGGCAAAGTACAACCTCTAGTATCAGAGGCAGTAAGCCTATATACACTAGTTGCTGGGGAACATGGGTGGGAGGGTGCTGTTGCACCGTGTCCTGCTTGCGGATTCCTGGATGACAGCTGGTTGGCCACTGTGTGAACAGAATGCTGGACTAGATGGACTTTGGTCTGATCCAGCAGGGCTCTTCTTATGTTCTTACATTCTTACAGAGCTTCAGCTATGGGGCGGTATATAAGTGTAATAAATTATTATTATTATTATTATTATTATTATTATTATATCCCACCATGTGAACTTCCACTTTGCAGAAACATTTTCCAAGGCTTCTGCGTGGGGTAAATAGCATATGAATTGATTCTAATACAGATCAACTGACATTATAACAGCCTCTTGGGATTTAGGCTGACAATATTGCCACCGGTGCTGTTACCACTGGTAGTATTTTGCTGTGTAGACAAATCCTCAGCCGGGTGCTGTTTCAGCACCTAACGCTTGCCCAAAGCCAAAGCATAAACTTAAAGCTACCTAATCCATGCAGTCCAGGGTAGAACATCAAGGATTGAATGTACAAAACACTGACTGAATACATAACTCTGACATAGCCCTGTACGGGCCAAAAGACTGTGAGGTTGTCACTGCATCTCAGCCTTCAGCTTCCCATTTGTAAAATTCAAACTGAATTTCCCTACCTATTATTATTTAATATTAAAAATAAGTAAATGCCATTATTTGCCTTGGTGCTTAGGAATAGGACAAACACACGCAGGGGGGTGCTCTTTTAGCTGGGCCCTAAACAACCATCCATTTCCAGACAGCTTTGGCTATTGGGCGGTATAGAAATGCAGAAAATAAACAAACAAATTTCAAAGAAAATGGAACAATGACGGTCAACCCTCTTTTGATATTTCATAATTACTTTTACTAAGATCCGTCTCCTGAAATGGGGAAAAGAGAAGCCAGGTTGCATGCAAACGTGTGAGAATACATGAACAAAAAGCCACTTCTCTTGCCCAGACAATGCAATATGTCTAAAGCTATTTGACATTCAGCAGGTTTCTCCCTTTTGAAAGGGCTCCATTCATGACAGTACAGGTAACACAGAAACACACAGCAAAAAAAAGAAAAGAAAGTGTACCTGCTTCAGAGCAGGTAAAAAAAAACACCCTTGTTGTGTCAAGTTGACTCTTGGCATGTAGCAACGGGACAAACCACTGACCTGGCTGCACCCAACGAAGTGTGCTTATTTTAATCAAGAGCACATGATACAGTCAAGCTAAATATTCAAATAAGGGATGCATCACAACCTTGAGTCAACTGCTCCAGAATGACAAACCTTGCTAGTTTGCATGCAGCATACACAACACAGAGCAAAGCTGTGCTAATGAGGCAGAGGACACTTCTGCAACAAGTATGCGTTGAAACACACACACAGCTCGGAAGAGCTTCATCCTCATGGGATAATTGGAACATCAGATAACACAGTTCAGGCATCTCTCTGGGAGGAAGACACCGTCACAAGCAGGGGGAAATGCCTAAGGAAGAACGCAAGTGCCACCGGCCATCGTGTTTAAGCATTAAATAGAGCTGTTTTGATGTGTAAACCCCAAAGTCGGGCTCCCCAAACTCTTAATCTCATGGCTTTTTGTGCCCTTGACCTTGCTTTGCACACACACAGGATTTGCCCATCAAATTCAACTCTAGTGAATTAATCTGCATCCCAAACCAAAGGCCATACCAAAACTCAGGTTAAATAAACTTTCACTATTACATGGAATCTGCCCCAATAAGGCAAATTTGATGTTTAAAGGTGAAATCAGACAGGTACTCATTCAGTCATTTTGTTGCATACTTTGTCATCCCAATTCTAGTCGGCATGTTTCCTTCAGATATGTGTTTCCTCTTCATGTTGTTGTGGGTTCAGGGGGTTCTCCCCAAAACAAAAGCTGAACACTTTCACACACCAATGAAATTGATGCAGGCCACCGAAGGAGACAGGGGGCAAGGTGAGAAGAGGCTTGAGACTGGACAAGGAAGTAGCTGGGTTCATTTTCTGCTAAAAGCAATTCAAGATACACACAGACACAAAATCAGCAGATACAAGTTGACTAATGTCTGTGGTGAATGAGAAAATGAATACAAAGGCAAACATGCAGTCTTATTAAAAAAATTAATGGCCTTATGGAGGAGGAGGAATGGGAAGAAGAGGAACAGGACAGGGATTTTATTGGCATTGACCTGTAGATCTCCTCCCTGTAGGATGAGATGCAAAAGTTCTATTTGAGACAGGACATGTAACAGGAAGGACATGGACTTGCATTTCCTGTGCCCGCCACAGTTCATAATGTCTGAAACCAATTTTAAGAGCAAAATGCAACTGCATGGTTATTAAAAGTCACTTACTCCCCATGCAACAGAAGCCTCCCCCACTCAATACCTTCTACCTGAGTAGCTTCCCTTGCCAATTCTTCCCTACAGCTTGTTCCCTACAGCTTCCACTCCTAGTTTACTCTCCCATTAACCTACTTGCTTGATCATACTCCTATGTATGAAATGCCAAATACTTTTTCTTGCATAGCATGTTCATTGGATGAGTTCTTTCTGCCCAAAGATGAGGCTGGAAGTGACTAAATTAAACTGAGCCTTGATTCAACAGCCTGGATGCTGAACCATTTGAGAGTCTCAACCTTGACATGATGGTATAGAACAGAGATTATCTATGTGGTGCCCAGGGGTACCAATACACCCCCAGACACCTTTCCTGTGCTCTACCCACACACACACTTTTTAAAAAAATTTAACACATTTCTTACTAGCAGGTGGGTCTGTTGTGAAACAGGTTAGTGCTGAAAATTGAGGGTTCAAAGGAACTGATTAGTGTGTTGGGGTTCAGCTCCCAGCTCTGCTTTATACTCAGTCTTTTGGTCAGGTTACTTGATCTTTGCCACGCCTCCCATGGCAGCCATTTTGGGATGGTGCCCAGGACGGTTTCTCAAATTGTCAAATGTGTCCACAGCCCAGTATAGGAGAAGTCCTGGGTTACATACTATACCATTTTTCTGTCGCTTCCCCCAATGCCTTGTGACAAATGAAATAAATTAGAACAAATACTGATTAACATCTATCAGTAAACAGCAGACAATCCGTGACTTTGGCAACTGTTGCCATCCAGTGCATCAGATTCATGAAAAGAAAACCCTCTCATGTTTGGTTACTCCACTACTGTTGCCATGGCACCAATTACCTGGCTTCTAACATCAAAAATGGACGCTGAAACAGTAAGGATGCCCTGCTTTCTGCTGAAGAAATCACTAGTTATAAAGACTTTAAAGATGGGGTATTTCTCCTCTCATCTTTTAAAAATGGAGAAAAATGTAGACAGTTGAAATACCTAATAATTTTACACTTCCCCAAAACATAGATTTTATTCCCCCTTTGAACTTCCATTTTTATCCCTTTAAGACTCATTTTATGAAACCAGGACATTGGGCCTCACTGAAAAACTTGTAGAAAATGAGCAGCTAGGGCAGCCACATAAGGGGCATTTTAAACTTATTTGCCCACGGGGAGGTTCTTGAAGCTTAAGGATTTTCAATACAAAAAGCATACTTAATGCCATTACAAGGCACTGAGGGAAGTAGAAAGTTGCAGCTATTTTAAAAGTGTAAGGCACTCTTTTCACAAGACGTTTTGTTCCAAATACAAGAAGTTCTGATCATGAGTGAACACACACAAACACACTTCAGAAAATGCACTTATGGGAACTGATAGCAGCACTATCTGGTTCACACCTACACTATTCATGCAAATCCATATCTGTAGAAAGCTAGGTCAGCTCCCCCACAGAAAAAACAACAACTAACGCGGAACAACTCTTATTTCCAAATAGAGGTTCATGTGGAATTCAGAAAAGGACCAACTTCCTCCATTCTACTGTGACCGAACAACTCAATGCTGACGATGCTTACAACTTCCCATTTCAAATCATGTGATGCAAACAAGATTGCCCACAACATCATAAACATTTTGCTTAAGAACTAGCTTGAACAAAGAGTATATTCCTGATGCACCAGAGAATTTGACAAGGTTCGGACGACACGATAACCCATGATGGGTTAAATAACCCATGGTAGGTTATCGTATCTTGTAGCAGATTTTTTTTTAACCCACAATGGGTTATTTTGCCAAAATAAACCACGCAAATAACCAACAATGTTCAAAGTGGATAATTTAAGCCACCACTAGTTATTGTTAGTTGTGTGGTGGGCACTGTGGATTATTTTGTTCACCTACAGAATCACTAGGCAAGAGCAAGTGGGGAGAGGGGTGAGGAATGAATTACTTAACACACAGTTGCTTAATAATCTACTCACAGTTGCTTATTTAACTGATCATGTGGAGAAGAGCTGCAAAATAACCAACTGTGAGTAGCTTATCAACCCATTGTTAACTATCGTGGTGTCAGAATGCTGCCGGAGCTTGTCTTGAATTAGGGGAGTTCATAGCTCAGAGGTAACGCCCATGCTTTGCATGCAGAAGATCCCAATTCAATTCCAGTCATCTCCCGTTTTAAAAAGAATCAGGTACCAGGGGATGGAAAAGACCTCTGACAGGCAAGACAGGCTAAATGGGCCAATAGTCAGTCATGGTATCAGGCAGGTTCCTGTGTTAGTGCTTCGGACTAGCACCTACCCACAATATATTCGATAATGAACTCATGAATATTTTTCACTCCTGTAATCTCAACACAAAATTATATTTTTCAAACTGCATCGTGGACCCTTTCTATAAAATACACCTGCTTTCATACAAGACTGTGTATTTTTCAAAGAATGTGAGGCAAAAAAAGGTCTATGCGCAGCTTATATACTGAATTTTTACAAGGCCCACAGATAAAAGCAGCCATGTTGGTTACCATGGCGATTATTTTACCTATGAAGCTAGAAGTACCCCACAGCAAAAGAGCACCACAGCAGCACTAATTGGGACTATATTAACTCCCAGCTAGTTCTAGTTTCAATCGTTAAAGAAAAACATACACACATGAGTAAAAAAGAAAGCTGCACCCGTATGCTCACTCCCATGCTAATTAAGCTTAATGTACATATCTTGTACCCAAGAACAAACAAAAGAGGATACAGAATTCTGTTTCTCAATTTTCTTCATGAACTGCAGGTCCTTCCATTCTTAAACTCCCTCCGACCACCATAGAAAACTCAATTAAAAAGGTCAGGGCCATCAAAGCTGGGAGAATGGCAAGCTGCAGTCTATAAATTGTAAGTTGCTCAACTTACAAGTTCTTCCCACTTCAGAAATATGCCTCTTTAAGGTATTTCATTTTTCTAGTTATTAGTCAGGTTCCTCTCACACACAAAGAAATATGGGAAATGCTTTCAAGTGCTGTGTGTGAGGCCAAAGGTATGAGACTTTCTGTTACATATGTTGTTCTTATGTAACAACAGCCTATGGATTGTTTGAACCATGGGTTGTTGGGGGTGCGCGGGAGCAAATGACTTTCCTCCCACACTTTCGCTTCGCATCTGTTTTCGATGCTGTTTGATGTGACATCTGAACCTGAAACACAACAACTGAGACTTCTGGGTTGTATACAAAAACGGATGCAAAGCCGAAGCGTCAAACACGCAGGAAAGCAATGTGCTCACACGCTAATGCGCAACCCCAACAATTCAGGCGTCAAACAATCCATGAATTGCTGTTACGTCTCAACCAGGTTTCTCACTCAAATGTTGCCAGTTGCCCAGTCACTATCAAAGGCTTTGCCTTCATGTTGAAGGGAGACGCAACTAGCAGCCCAGGGGCTAAATCCAAACCTGAAACTCCCTTCTCACCTGCAATCTAATGCTATTACTCACCCACATATGTTCCCCCTTATTATGGACCTCAAGTACATTCAACTGAACAAATTATTTGCTCCTGAGAGAGGGGGAAAGACGTTTCCCAAGTGCTGCTTTGTGCAGGTGCAGATCCCCCAGAGGTAGGACAAACCGAGACCACAAAGGCGAAGGTGTAGTACAACTTACCTGTATCCAGATGTCACGATATCATGCATTTCCACAAACCCCCAAAACAGCTGGCAACAATGCAGTGAAAGGAATACATGGCACATGTTCACCCTGTTCTGGAGGGGGTTGCACTCCCCCTAAAGGATTGGGTCCGTAGTTTGGGGGTGCTCCTGGATCCAGAACTGTCACTTGAGACATAAGTGAGCTCAGTGGCAAGGAGTACCTTTTATCAGTTTAGGCTGACATACCAGCTGCGCCCTTATCTGGATAGAGATAGCCTAGCTATAGTTATCCATGCTCTGATAACCTCTAGTCTGGATTACCGCAATGCGTTATACGTGGGGCTGCCTTTGAAAATAGTCCGGAAACTTCAACTGGTACAAAACAGGGCAGCCAGACTGTTAACGGGGAATGGCCAACGAGACCACATTACGCCAGCCCTGGCTGTCGGTCCAGATCCAAGCCTGATTCAAAGTGCTGGTATTAACATTCAAAGCCCTAAACGGCTTGGGGCCAGGTTATCTGAAGGAACGCCTTCTCCTTTATATACTTGCCCAGACCCTAAGATCATCCCTGGGGGTCCTTCTCCGTGAGCCCCTGCCAATGGAAGTGAGACAGGTGGCTACTAGGAGGAGGGCCTTCTCTGCTGTGGCACCCCGGCTGTAGAATTGAGCTCCCCAGAGAGGTTCGCCTAGCATCTACATTATACTCCTTAGACGCCTGGTGAAGACCTTTTTATTTTCAGTGTTTTAACAGTTCTTCAGTTTGATTTTTAACTTTGCTCTTTAAACTTGTATTTTAAATCCCTATCAATTTCTGCATGGCTGCTCGGTTTTTATCCTGGTTGTGCTTTTATACTGTATTTTAAATTATGTTTTTTATACTGTTGTTGTTTTATATTTTGAATGTTTTTTTATGGCTTTAATTTTTGTAACCCCCCAGAGAGCTTTGGCTATTGGGCGGCATAGAAATGCAGTAAATAAATAAATAAATTAGTACATCACGACAGAAAGAAATCGTGTAAGAAGTTACAGAAAAGAGAACTAAACACAGAGCTGCAGTTTTTACTGGCACTTACAGCATTAGCCTCCTCCAATCTGGTACTCCCCAGATGTGTTTGACTACCACTAATATCACCCCCAGCCAGCATGAGCCATGCTGGAAGGATCAGAGTTGCAGGCCAAAACATCTGGAGGGCACCAAGTTGAGGGAAGGCTGCCCTACTATATAGTTTCCGAGTCACATGGAGGAGGGAACTGTAACTTGACCGTCAGCCCAAACTCAATTCAAAATATGGCATCTGTTATACCTAGTTGCCAGTCAGGGAGATACAGTTTTAATGTTATGCGTAGGAAAGACAAGAATATCCTTTTGCAGGGCATATCAATTAGAAACAAAACATCTTGATTCATAATCTGCAATTGTCCAACAGCCACTGTGCATCACTGTGTGATTAAGAGCCATTCTAATTCTGGGCTTATCAATCAGTAGCACGCATAAAAAGAAGGGAGGGAATTAAAGACACCCTTCAACAAAGAAAAGGGAGGAAAAATCAAAACACCAAAGGGGGTGTTGAAACAGTCATTAACAATTGTACTTTGAAGATCAATTGTTTGCTCCAGGCGAAGCATGCAGCTTTCAAATAATCTATCTAGAATTCTCTTACATTTTAAACACCTGAAAATGCAAGACAGGAGCAAAGGAGAAGTTTAAGGAGAGGCAAAGCTATTTAATGCACTTCCCAGCCTCCCCTGTGCATATTTAATACAGCCAGTCATAATAATGTCAACTTTATTCCAGAAGCTCCAAGAAAAGAGCCCTGTACAGACATTTTCCTGTGCAAGAGAGGCCCAAAACTGTGTGAGAGCGTATGCAAGCTCCACCCCAAATGTCCCCAGGCACACAAGTACATTGGGAGTGAGACCTATATGTGCACCTCTGCCCTTTATAGTACTCTTGTGAGCAGGCTAAATGACAGCATCGGGCTAATGAGTCAGTGGTTGATTCCCTTGAAATGCAAATAGAAGCTGGGGGGAGGCTATTTTTGTCAGGATCACATCAAGGAGACAAGGTTAATCTCTCCCCACTCACCCCCAGGTTGCTCAGGATTCCCCTTGGAAGCTATTTGTATTACAAAATGTGTGCACATTTAATGTCCCAATGCAGGCAAACCGGTGACCTCCAACTCACATCCAGCTGAATAGCAACTGCAATGTAGAACAAATATTGAACTATTTACTGGTTTACCCTTTGCAGCACAAATGTTTAGTTGGGCCCGTTAGATAAAATTCAAGATCAACACTTCCACGATCCAGGTTTGCTTTTGCTTTTCTTTCTTTTAAAGACAGACAATACCTGATAGATGCTGACGCAAGAACAAGGAGAATGTATGGTGGAGATGAGAAAACACCTGAATAATGGAACCTCTCGAGAACTCATTGCTTCAAGGAGCTGCAATCCCCCCAACACACACACAAATAAATCCCATGTTGAACCAAGAAGAGGCTTCCTTTTATCCAAGGCAGTTTGTCTCTCTTTCATTCATTGCAGGAATGGTTACAGAACAGAGTTTAACCATTAAACGGAACCATTCTGTTGATGAGGCTTGAGACAATTCACACGCTAGAACCCCATTCCTCTCTGTTCCCATTATCCTAAGCATCCCCAATTATCAAAGCACATGCTAGAATACAAATCCTGCAGGTCAAATGCATCATGGGCTTTTAACCTGCAGGAAACCCAACAATACATAACACCACATCACCTGAAGTGATTTTTCATCAGTCAAGTTGAACTGAGTTGGAATCGAAGGGCACCTGGTTTTGCAGGATCAGACCAGCTCCTTAAAAAATATCTTTACAATACTACTACCAACCAAGCCTGTCACTTTTCACTCTTCTCCATTTCTAAGATATGCTCTTCCCTCTTTTCTGGGGGCAAGAGTTCCAGTTCCCACTCTCATCGCTCGCTTTGTCTTCTTCACCAGGCCGATTTTCCCAGATGTGTGCTAAACCTTCATGTCAGGATTATCCATCTTGTCTGCCACAGCTACTAAGCCTCTCGGCTCTCACATCTGCCCTTTCTCTCTTGTGTATCAGATGAAGAACCTTTGCTCTCACCTTCACGTCATCGTTATGAGCTTCCCCAAGGCAGTCAGTTTTGTTGCTGTTATTTCTCACTGCAAACTACGTCCCCAACCAGAGAATTTAAGTTATTGCAGCTGTAACACTTGAGGCCTCTGAAGCCCTCCTAGTCAACATCTGGTTTTACGGGAGGATTGCAAAGAGGATATTGGTCAGGATGATAGCTCAATTCCCTCATCACCATGCACTCATGTGGGTTGCTGGCCAATCCCAGTGCCACAGCTGCTACCACCCTTCTCCATATGCCACTATTGCTTTGGGGTCCCAAATTTGGAACATGGGCCACTACCTACTAATTCCTAATCTAAGATGGTCAAGCACGTATTACAATAGGCCTAGGACTCAAGTCCATGTACCAAAATGGACAGCATATTCAGTTCTAATACATCCTCATGTAGCCATTCTGACTTAGTCTCTCTATGCCTGTGCCTGTGTCTCTGGCTGTGTCTCTGTCTTGAAAGAAAGAAAGAACCCTAAGAAGAAAAGGAAGAAAACGCGAAAACACCTCAGCAAATAGGACTATCAAGTCTCTAACAGAGGCAACCAGCCAGGTGATCAAAAAAGAACAGAGGGGATAGGTGGGAACCTGTTAGGACATGCGCAGTTGGACGGCTCCTGCCAAAAATGCTTCTCAGTTATAGAAGCTTCCTGAACAGAGGCTCCGCGCAGGCGCAGAGCCCATCCATGTGATGCACAGAGACCACAAAGAAGAAACAGCAGTAACCAAGACTCAAATTTTAGCAATGTCACAGTTGAGGCTGGACCCTATACCAGATATGCACCGATATCTCCGAACTAAGGCATTGTATTTCTATATATACAATACTGCCTCCTTTTAGTTACAAGCTTGGGGAAAGAAAACACTTTGGATAAAGATCCTTGTTTTATCCCAGATCCAAACACTGGAGTTTTTACTATGCACATTTCTGACTTTATTATATTGTATATTTGGAAGGGAAGGAGAAGATGTGAGGAGGACTAGCCCTAGGACACTGATGGTAACCCTAGCTTTCCATTTCGATGTGTTACCTTTTAAATAATACAGTATGTGTACATGGAAGTATTATACACGAAGCAATTTTCTCCTGGCAAAGCGAGCGCTGATAAAAGCAGGTTGACGAGCAACTCACGAGGGCTATTGCTGACTGACAGAGATAAAATGCTTCCCTCAGCTAGATTGGCTAGGCCCTAAAATAGAATGCAACTTCCAGTAAAACAATGAGCAACTACAAGAGAATTTAGCTTTACTTTAACCATGCTGTTTTCCATTAGGTTTACAAATAAATGAATAAATAAGTAAAGATTCTTCCTTCCTTTTCTGCATTAAACACATGAGTCAGCAATTTTGTCTAAAGTGACCCAAGGAACACGGTGCTTCCACAGAATTAAGTCAAGACACACACATACGCACACCTGCAACATGTAGAATATATGCACTTCACACCCTACACTGTAAGCATACGCTTATGCATTTGCTGGCTATTGCAATGCTTTCTGAAATGCTAGAAAAATCTTGGAAGGTTCAGAAGGTAGTTCACAACACCCACATAGAAGATGCAACATGGAAACTAGTCCTGCCTTAAGGCAACCATATGAACCATTATGCAGAAGGTTGGGTAAAGGGGACTCTTGAGAAGTGGGGTTCAAACAGAAGAGACGGCCAACACTGCAAGTTTGTTTGTTTCATTTCTATACCGCCCAATAGCCGAAGCTCTCTGGGCAGTTCACAAAAATTAAAACCGGAAGATACAGCATAAAATATGAAATACAGAAGCTTAAAATTACAATATAAAAGTACAACCGGAATAAAACCTAGCAGCAAGGCGGAGTTTTTAAAATACAAATTTATAACGGCAGAGCTAAAGGACTAGGATGCTAACATGCTGGGAAAATAAAAGGTCTTCATCTTGCACCAAAGGTAGCACAATGTAGGTGCCAGGCGAACTTCTCTAGGGATTTAATTCCACTGCTGGGGTGCCACAGCATAAAAGGCCCTCCTCCTGATAGCCACCCTCCTCACTTCCTTTGGCAGGGGTTCATGGAGAAGGATCCCTGATTATGACCTTAGGGTCCTGGCAGAGGCGATCCTTCAGATAACCTGGCCCAAGCCATTTAGGGCTTTGAATGTCAATAACATAACTTTGAATCGGGCCCGGACATGTACTGGCAGCCAGTGCAGCTGGAACAGTACAGGCAGTTGCAGTCCTATGCACATTTACCGGGGAGTAAGTCGCACTGAGCATAGATTATCTACTTGTGAGAAAAAAATATACAGGATTAGGTTTCTTATATCATTAATCTGATAGGAGAAACCCAACAAATATTAACTGACCCCACAAATCATCACCTTTGTGCTAAGGTCTCCAACAGGTGCTTGTGGACACTTCTCCTGGTGACCACCAGGCTGCCTGCCTCTCCTGGTTTTATTTTAAATCTTACGATTTTTGAAAAATATTATTTTTTTTAACTGGGAGGCTGGCTTGCTGAGAAGTGGAGAGTCACCCTCCAGAATGTTGTTGTGTATTGCTGCTCAGACCTCATCTCTGCCTTGTACTCAAGTTCTTGGACAAATTACTTTTCTTTTGTAACCAACCATGTCCATCAAGGCAGCCATTTTATGAATGGGCAAGCCCCCCCCCCATGGCAGCCATTTTGTGAAAGTAACACTGGCCCCAAAAGGTTGGGGACTCCTGCCTTAATGGTGATGTAACCACATGGTAAAAAATATTTCCAGTACTCACGACCCATAAAATATCCGTGCAGGCATGAATTATGCACGTGCGCACAAAACTTTATCACTCTGCTTTATGCAACTGACACATCATGTGGCCTATGAAAGCCACCATGAGCCAACAAGTCTCAAACAGCCAACCTGCAAGCCTTATCCTTCCTGGAATTCTATCAATGACCCTATTCAGACAACACACTAAGCCACAGTGGTTAAGCAATGGTTTAGCATGTCGTGTGAACCATTCCTAACTATGGGGGCTACATAACCACAGTTTAAACACACTCACTAACCATTTCCTGCAAAAGGGTGAGCGGCCTAACCATGGCTTAGCCTGCTGTCTGAACAGGCCCAATGGTTACTAGTCATGATAGCTATATGCTACCTTCAGTATCAAAGGCAGTATGCCTATATGTACCAGTTGCTGGGAACATGAGCAGGATGGTACTATTGCACTGATGTCCTACTTGTGGTTTTTTCTGCCTGTAGTCAGATGTGTTACAATCCAAAACAAGCCACACCACAAGATTCTGCTGCACATGTTGGTCAGTTATACAATACCATCAGCTTTTTAAAAATAATGAACAGCTTACTTAACCATCAGAGCAACATTAACTCAACTTGAATTGTTCTTTTTGATCTTTTTCTAAACTAGCCCTTCCCACCCAGTGCCCTCCAGATCTTTTGGACTTCAACTCCCATCAGCCCCGGCCAGCATGGGCAACAGTCAGGAATGCTGGGAGTTGTAATTCAAAACATCTGGAGGGCACCAGGTTCAGGGAGGCTAAGCAAGACACTAAAAGCAAGTGACAGTGTCAAACAGGAACTTTTCAATACCACAAAAATGCATATTTCACCAATTTTTGTGTAGAACTTGCATAAAACAAACAAAAAAGACTGATTCAAGGATCCTTCCTTCCCACCCACCCACCCAAACCCAGGTGTTATGTTATTCAATACAACACATAATGCTCCTTCTTATAAACTAATGCTTTGTGGAAAGAAAGAAAGAAATCAAAAGTTTTGAATTTTGAATCTCTGCCCAGATTTTTTATTATTATTATTTTTTAACAGCATGCCTGAACGCCTTTCTCCCACCTTGTCCGGGAGAGGAGAAAACAGAGATGCTTGCTAGAGTTTTAAAGGGCTCCTTTTGTCCAGAAGGGGAATCTTACAAAATTGAGGGCAGGGAAGATGGGTAACGTAGATGGAAGCCTGAAACCACTAAATTTAGATGCGCTAAGTCAGCAAAATACTAAGACATTGAGCAAATGTCCAGTGGATGTTTAAACAAACGGAGATGAATTTAGCTTTATGTGAGGGCTCCTAAAATGACTTACACACAATCAATAAAAACAAGGTCCTCCGCACGGATTTGCAATCTAAAAGACATGACACAGAAGGGGATGGAGAGGAAAGAGAAATAAAAGATGATTCAAGTACCAATTCCAAAAGTTAAAGATCAGCTTTTATGACAACCAGCAAGAAACAATTCAGGGAGAGGAGGAGTCTAATAGAGCTGGTTTTTCAGGAGTGCCCTGCTTCCCATGATTATATTTAGGATTAATATTTTAGAAGAAGCATAATTTAAAGAGCAGCCAAGATGGCCTTCTTTCTTTTCTTTGAAAAATACATCGCTCGGGTCCACAATACCTGACTAAACGCCTCTCTCAGCATGAACTGACATATCCACTATGCTCAGTAAGCAAGGCTCTCCTCTGGGTGCCTCGGAGAGCAGCAACAAGGGAGAGGGCCTTCACGGTGGTAGCCCCCCAATTATGGAAATATCTCCCTGACGAGACCCACCTGACGCCAACATTTACCTTTTTGGTGCCAGGTTAAAAATGCCCTCTTTTCTCAGGTATTTGGCAGCATATAAATGAGTTTTAATAAGGTCCTGGATTGCCTTTGGCTGATTGTTTAGAAATTGTTTTTAGGTATCTGTTGTCTGTTGTGTGTGCTACTTGCTTCTATGACTTTATGTAAATGGTTTGTATAATGTATTTCAGTGGTTTTAATTTTTAATTCTTGTGACTCGCCAGAGAGCTTCAGTTATGGGGCAGTATCAAAATAAAAAAAATGAAATGAATTTGTATTTTAAAATGGTTATCTGCTATGACACCAAACTCCAAGTTGCAAAAGGTCTTTTTTCGTTGGCACGCACTTCAAATAAGACTACAGCTGTTCTTGGAAAGGGTAACAGAAAAACAGAAAGAAAACAAGATTTTGATATTTAGCACCTCAGCATTAAGGAAGACTCACACTTTGCTAATTAAAGAAACAGTGTTGCTTTCACAAGTAACATTAAGAAATCCAGCAAGTTCTGCTAGAATCCGTTCCCATCAGGGACGGATGACAACAAAGCCACTTCCTATGAATATGACCTGACTCAAAGCAAGCAACCTGAGCCCAATGCATGCCATACACTTCTGCATGTTTGCAATGGCAGAGCAACAGGAGGCTTCGCCATGTGGTAATTTGCTCCAGTCAGACAAGAGTAAAATGCAGGCGCTTGCCAGAGGGATTGGTTTAAAAGGGGTGCCATGGGACAGCTGTTCAAATGCACTGGGCCCATGGGGCATGTACATCACACACACCTTCTCATTCTGAAATAAATACAGGTGGAGTTAAGGACTGTGTTACAGTCGAGGCCTGTAGCCAAAGATTTGGCAGGTTATTTCTAATCAATATGCAGACTTCAGACTTCCCTTTATTTGTGCAGCTCCTGCTCATTTGCACTTCTTCTCTTGGCCCAGACTCCATGTTTGCTTTCTCCTCTCAGATTCCTCCTTCTGGCCTTCTACACCACCACCTCTCTGTTCCAACCTTCCTAGCCTGCCCGTGTGCTTCCCTTGGCTTGTTGCTTTCTCAGCCGCCTTGCACTCTTCTTTCTAAGGCCTTCCGACTCTACCCACCCCTCCAGGACTTTTTGCCCATTCCACCACTCTATGATGTCAGGGTAGAACATCCAATCATTCAGAGGTCTCGTCCCCACCACAAAATCCCTTTGGGGATCACAACAGATTGGTTTCTCCTGAACATGGTCCATACAATGTCATCCATGGTACTGTACACCGTGTGCCTCCAAACCCATGTCCATGCCTTACTCCTTGAAGGACTATGCAAAAGATGGTGGACGTAATTTATTATTTATATCCTGCTCTTCTGCAGTTACACTCAGAGCAGCACATGGGCATGTCCCTTGGCTAGAATCTTGCAGAGAGGATATTGAAATAGCAAGAACTTACACTTCCCATTATTTTGAGTGGCACTCTCAAAATTCTTGAACATGTGTTTAAAAAACCCAGCACTCTCTCAACTAACCATTTGTCCATTTGTGGCATTTCCTGTATCACCCCAAATAGGGGCTTGCAATCACCCTGTAAAGCAGGAAACAGAACCTTGCTATAACCAAGATGGTGAAAAAACGCCAAACACAACATAGTAGAGAAAACATTTTTCCCTAACCAATACACCAGAGGCTCCAAGTCTACTTATGTAAAAAGACTGTAAAGTGAAGAAGGAAGAGTCCTGAAACACTGTCAGCATAACCCAACTACAAATCAGGAGTATTTACTTCAGGTTCTAAGACCACACCTCCAAAAATACCAGGCTTGTAAGTAGCTAGTCACCTGCAGTGAATAAATAATTGCTCCCAGGTGATCACAGAGGAAGCTTCTGTGAATTGAGAATGAGTTTTGTTCCTTCCTTCAGGCTGTCAAAATGCCACAAAAAAGTGACTAGCACAGGCGAGCAAATAAATTGTGGACTTATTTGTGAAGCTGCAAAATGTATTGGCATTCTGCTCGTATTACATCCTCCAGTATATTTTGATAAATCCTCATTTAAATAAATAAATGACACCTTTTTGTTTCAAATCAAGAAACCATTCAGATGGCAAATGAAGCAGCACGCCTGTTATTTACACCAATCAAGCTTCAATGACAGGTTTTTGGCTTTTCGGATTCTTCCAAGCCGTCTATTTTTTGTTCGTGTAGCGCATATTCACACTTGGGGGGATTGAGTGCTATTCCACAGATGTCTAGCAGACCTGCCTGTTGGCAAGAATAGCAAAATTTCAAAAGAAGAGAGAGGCGGCAGCTCCCGCAAATGTTACAGACCACATACACAGCATTCTGTTGGAACTAAAACCTGACGCATCTGCTTACCCCGTGTGTTGGTCGCCATGTCAGCCACTTTCTGAAAGGCATCCAAGAAGGCAGCTGCTGCTACTACCGTCGTCCTAAAATACAGGCAGATAGTGTAATGTTAGAAGAGGCTTATCACAGTCTACTTGGATCACTACACACCAAAAGGAAGGGGTAGGGGGGGGAAAGGTATTAAGGTTGTCAAAAGAAGCTAGCGGGAGCTTGTACAAGCAACAAAAAGAACACGCGTAGCCAAGGCTGGCGTCAAGAGTGGGCACGGCTGGGCACATGCCAAAGGCCCGCACCCATGACAAGAGCCCCCTGGGAGTTGCGCCTCCTCTTCACCACGGCAACCTGCTTGTTCACCTGCCTCTTGCTGTGGCCCCTGCAATGGTGGCGAGAAGGAGAAGCAGCAGATGCCTCGGCCTACTTGCTCCCTGGCTCTCTGCCTGTCAAGCAAGCAAGTGGTAGCAAGAACAGCTGGTGAAAATAGCACTGAGGAAGTAGATTCACTGAGGGGACCACTGAGGGCAACTTGCTCACGGCCCTCAAAAACCTGGAGCCAGCGCTGCCACGTCGCTCTTCTCAACTTCATTTGCACCCTTCTCTTGTTCTGAGATGGTATCATACACAGCAGGAAAAGGACTTTCTGCTCTTGCTTATGTGCATTAGCACAACTGAAATAAAGACAGCAGCTCAATTCGGACGACACGATAGTCAATGGTGGGTTGACTAACCCTAACCTAACCCTAGGGAGCACTCCCACACAACATGGTAATAAATAATCAACTGTGGTGTGGATGAGGATCAGCGCTGAGTTGACTATGGCAGCATTCGGATGACACAACAGTCAAAACAATTGACGATTGTTTCCCCCCACACCAGTTGTATATTGTGTCGTCCGAATTGAGCCAGCGTCTCTAAAGCAGCATTTCCAGTCTCGGGCCCCCAATATTTTTGGACTGTAATTCTCATCAAATCACTGGCTATGTTGACTGGAGATGATGGGAGTTATGGTCCAATATCAGCTGGGGTCCCAAGTTTGGCAAAACCTGCTGTAAAGGATCAAGACGGGTAATTAAAGAGATATATTTTTCTAATACTTAGTGAAAAACATCAATGGAGTCTGTCCCTCCTCTCACTTTTTTTTTTTTTTTATGTACTCATCAAAGATGTTTTCAAGAGTAATACCTAAAATGTGAAGGGTGGATGCAAAAATCATGTGAATCTTATAGGAGCATTGGTTCAGGAGTCATGATTGACTATGGCTTCTGTCCAATTGTACACTTGATGACAAACCCAAGTTTGCTACCGTATAATATTTTATATTTGTTTATTTAATTAATTAATACATTTATATTCCACCATTTTTCCTCCAAGGAACCCAAGGCAGCATACGTAATCCTCCTCCTCTCCATTTTATCCTCACAACCATCACCCTGTGAGGTCGGTTGGGCTGAGAGTCTGTGACTGGCCCAAAGTCACCCAGTGGGTTTCCATGGCCGAGTAGGGACTAGAACCCGGATCTCCCGACTCCCAGTCCAGCACTCTAATCACTACACCGCACTAGGGAGGGTGCTGGTGCACTCATGTCCTGCTTTTGGGTTTCCCATCCACAGCTGATTGGCCACTAAGTGAATAAACCGCTGGACTAGATGGACACATCATCTGATCCAGCATGGCTCTTCTTATGTTCTTAATATGTGGACGCCCCTTCATAGAGTAGGAAAGGAAAAGAAAAGGGAATGGTCAACATGTTAAGTTACAATCCAAGCCATTATTGAGACATGTTTTACAACAAAACTATGTTTGAATGCGTGTTTTATACTCACAAACAGGCACAATAGCAGTTCTCAAACATTTTGACACTAAGAAAATGGTTATTATAAAAGATGCTTTAGACCAGCTGGCTGGGAACTATGGGAGTTGTAGTCCACACACATCTAGAGGGCACCAGGCTGGGAAAGGTTGCTTAGGCTCTGCTCTTACTGCTGGTAGGAGCTTCAGTGACTCACAAAATCCTCTCCAATGCTGTTATTTCCTAAATCTCTGAGCCAGAAGTGGGAAGAGGTTGTGCTGCGCTGTCCCCAGTACTTCCTTCTCAGGAGCTGAGTGACAGGCCATGGGCAAGCTCTGAGGCTTAACAAGAAGCTCTTTGCTGTCTTTCCATCCTTAAGGACAGATCATATTCTGAGTTCCCATTTGAAGCATGACTCCCCTCCATTTTTTTCTAAAGGCACACATTGAAAACACCCATATCTTATGACATGAAGCAAGGCCACCACTGTAAATGGCAAAAGGCGGACTTTGGGGATAAGGCTTATAACTCACAGATCTCTTATGAGGATAAAGAAAATTGGCAGAGTGTTGTGCATCAGAAAAGCTAAATAATGGGCGGGGGGAGGGCTACGTCCTGATAAAACTCCTCCAGAAGGGTCCTTGTATTTGCCTTTCAGGTCTTCACACCATTTGCAACTGCACAATATTGTCTTGCCTCATGCAACACAGGCTAGCAAAGGTACCTAAGTGTCTACCTATCCCATTACAGACAAACCAAAGGCCCACAGCTGGTCCACAAGGGTACAGGGAGCGGATCAGCCCTAGGAGATCAAGACGCTGCCCACAACTCTGGCCAAGACAGATCAGTTTGCCCACAATATGAGTAGATGTTTATTAGAACAGCTTCAGATACGCTAAGGTGGTGGTGATGTCCCTTTCCATGTAATTTAGAACATCCCAGGAGGTGGCCCCGCCGTCAGGTGCTATTTTAAGAGCCCTGAAATGGAAGACGGATGGTCTAGCCCATGGACACAACCCACCAGAACGTTCTCCTATGAAAGTCCTCTTTAAATAGATGGGGGCTGCAGAAGAAATAGATGAGGATAGATGGATGGCCAAGAGCTGTCATGACCCAGTGCATCATTTCAACGATGCTTGCATGGGAGAACTTCCCAATGTATTACACTCATATTAATTAGTAGGACAGAAAGGTCACCTTTGGAGTTTCCAGTTAGGGCATCAGAATATCTTGGAATAGCCTAAGAACACTCGTTACTGAGCCTGCACAGTTTCCCTCCATGAGGTGATGAGTGTGCTATGTTTGCACCTGGAGTCCACGCACATCCCCGCAGAGAAAGAGATGTAAGTTCAGCTTTGAATGTTCTAACACAAGGATGGGAGGAGGAATCCCAGCAGTACTCCTTCTTAGTGAGAGCTTTATCAGTGGCCCCTCCAGCAAATATCACATGATGCACCTGTTGCTGGACTATACCATTTCAAATTGTAGGCAAGGGAACCCTATTTTTTGAATCTTTCCTCATGATAAAGAAAAATTCGCTGCACATTCAGAACTAGCATCTCAGAGAAAGCCAGGGAGAACGTCCTTCCAACATACTAGATCGGAATGTGCACAGAAGTGGTTTTCAATGGTTTTATTTGTGGAACAGCATTCAAGCAAGCAATGCCAACTAAACATCTCAAGAGGTACAATCTAGCAACAGATAAATCTAAGAAGTCTGCTGATCACGTCATTTAGCTTTGAGCTGAAACTTTCAACAAGGAAATCAAAGTCAACCATACGTTCAGCAAGAATCCCAAGTGAGACATCTCAGTTTGCAATTGATAGCCTTTTATTCCCTTTCTAGGATGGATCTACTGGCAGCAGCTTCGTACCCTCAACAAAAAAATAAAATGTAAATCCGGACTTCCTAAATATAGCCGGCACTTCATGAATAAGTAGGTCTTAAGGACGCTGTTCACCTCAAAACTGAGGCTGAAGTGTTTCTTTCTCTGCTTTAATTAATTGCACATTCAGATTTAAAATTTAAGAAATCTGGGACATGACATTTGGGATAAACTAAAAACAAGGGCACACAGCAACAGGAGAGAAATAAACCAACATAGTCCCCAAATTAAGAATTCTTCAAGACAGAGCTAAACATTTGGGCGGCTGTTACTGAGGGGCTCAGCCTCACTGCCATTTTAAGCATCTCATTAGTACCTTGTCTCCAGCTATATCCATTTTTGTTCGGGGAGTTGAACCAAGCAGAAGCCTGACGAACCAGGTCAAGATAATGAGCATGCATTTGTTGTCCTCGTTTTACACTGTACAGTAGAAATGGCAAATCCTTGTTCTATAGGAGGTGCCAGAACTCCAGATAAATGAACATGGCCTTACAGTTTGATACCTAGCTCTTACTGTAATCAAACCATCCTGGATGCATACTAGCCAATCCAGAGCATTAGCAAGAGAAACAACAGGTCTAAAACGGGGCTCTCTAAAGGAGGGGTTTTACAATGAGACAAGAGCCAGAGGTTAGAATAATCATGTATATAGCACATGACAAAAATAAGAGAATATGTATGAGGTGCATTCAAACGGGACTGGCGGCTATTTAATTAAGTCTAAAGGGTGGTATGGAACGGGAAGGCTGAAAGAGATGGACGGAGGAACTTGGAGCCAAAGGAGGAGAGGGGAAGGCGAGAGACACCAGGTGGACACATGGAGATCCCAACTGGGGGTGCCTCTACAAGCTCTTTCAAGGCGCATTAAATTTTTTACCTCTACAAGAGTGGAGCGCAAATTGGGGGTCGAGGCGCTTGTTCTGCCCGATTATGCGCATTATCGAATGCGCGTTAAATAGCGAGTTTTAATTTACCGCGGGAGTTGAAGCGCCTTATGACCATGTAAACAAGCAAGTCTCCGCATTTAAACACTTTAAAGCGCGTTTCATACAGCCGCTAATGTGCTTCACCGCCTCCCGTGCATAGGGATTAGGCATAAAAGCGATTGTGGGAAGATGCGCATAATCGGACAACTGGGCGTCAAACGAATTCTTGTAGAGGGGACCTGGGAGAAGAGGAAGGAAACTGGGAGCGTGAACAATGTGTTGCTGAAAGCAAAGTGGCTGACTTGCACGAGAGGGAGAGGTAATGAGAAATCAGGGACAGAGCAAAGAGGAGGAAAATCAAGTTCAATTTCCAGAGCAGGATGGGAAAAGGGGAACGGGGTGAGTGATGTAGGTCTGCCTGTCAACCTCTTGAGTTGGAACACAGAGGACTGAAAAAGTTCCCAGGTTTAATCCCTGGCATCCCCAGGTAGGGATGGAAAAGAAACTGCCTAAATCTTTCTGGGGGAAGACTGTAGGAGAGGGGAAAACAAGCACATCAGTGGGAGGGAGCATTTCCTCAATGGGGCCTTAAGCGCCATACACCCAAAGGCGTTCAGCGATCCAAAGATCATGCTAAATAAAAATGCAAAGAAGAAAACTACAAAGAGATAGAAGAGAAGAGGAATAAAAGAGAAAATAAGGCCTCATCTACACTTTTTTCAGAAGTGGTTTCTCAAACGCGTCTTGCCACGATGACGTTCTCCTCTGAACTGAGGGAATAGGTGGGACCCCTCGGGAGAATGCGCAGTAGGATGGTGGGGGAGGGTTCCCAGCAAAAATTCCTCAGCTATAGAAGATTTCTCCAAAGCAGGTTTCTACGCAGGCGCAAAGCCCATATGTGTGACGCACAGAGACCACGAAGAAAGCTGAGCAAAAACAACCTTTTGCTGGAAATCATTAAGACTTTGGTTTAGGGGAGTAATTTCTCCCAGAAGAACAAAAGAAGGATTAGGAGGTGCCTAGATTATTGGTAGGCTTGCCATGGGGGTGGTGAGTTGCAAAATTACAGAATCTAAAGGGGGACATCTGTGTGCCAATACTGTGTGCAGGTCCCTAATTTTAAGAAATGCTAATGAGTCTTAATGTGCCTTCTGGCATGGAGCTTTCCTCCCCCACCCCCCAAAGCACCCCAATTCCTGCCCCTGCACACTGTGACCACCCCAGTCTTTATCCTAAAGACCCTGTTGGCATATGTTCCTCCTGTATGCACACTCATTACATGTATGGACGAAGACACACAGTAACAGTGGCAACCCCAAGTTTGCCACTGTGAGGTGGCGGCATTTGCAGGAGAGAAACAACCAGCAGAAGAGGGCTTAATCCTTCTCCAGGAAAAAGCAAAAGGGGTGGTGAGGAGAGGGTTAAGCACCCCACGCATACCTCCCTGCTGTTCCTCTACTGCAAACAATCCTCCTCCCTACACCACTACTTTGCACAGCAGCAAAGACACGATAGGAAATCCATATTTACCACCGAAAGCAAAGTTCACTCCGCAGACTATCCACACCTCTGGGCCGCCAAACAGCCACAGAGAAAGGTTAAGAGACACAGCATTGTACAGGTCAGCTAGAGATTTTAAGATGCACATAAAATACCCCTTTTTGCAGCCACCTGAGAATCAAAAAAAAATCGTTAGCAAAGATCCGCTGTAGAGAAAATGGCTCTCTGCAAGAGAGGGCTTAGAATGCCAAGCAAGTTGCTCTCCTGGGGAAAGTTTTCATCCAATGTTCACAGCAGACTTAGACACTATTAAAGCAGCAAGGGCATAAAAATTGCAGTGGGCAGCTGAGCTGCAATCCTGCCATTTCCTTCCATCTCCAATCAGGAATACAGAAGTGTGGGGAGGAGAGAATTGGTGGTGCATTACAAGAGAAGAGCAAGACCAATGTCAGTGAATCCTACTACTTCAGGCAAGCTACAGGAGAAGAGTGGGACACAGACAGTTAACCAGACACCCTTGATTTCTCCGGTTTCTTTCTTTAATTATTATGACATCCGCAACTGCAAAAATCAACTGCAAAAGTAGAACACAAGACAAAATTTCCCACTATTCACATGCGGCAACTGATATTTAAGCTAAACTCCCTCCTATCTACTCACCAGTTTCCCCTCAATCTAAGTAACGTTACTAACAATTAAACTAAACTCCATGATCCTGATTCAAATTAGAACAAAAACAACACAAAAGCACTCAGTTTCCCTGCAAGCTTTAGAACCAATGCGCATGTCAATCAAGATAGCTTCACTGAACATGAGCTGCTACAATAGCTCGCGGCTAAGGTCTTGCAAGCATCACATTTGAGGTATCTACCCACTCAGACTTCACAAAATGCTTTCACTCTTATTTAGTTCCAGTGCAAGCAAACTGGGAAGAAAACGCCTAGATGAGGATTTATGAGCTGAGCAGGTTAAAATCCCAATAGATTTAAAATTTAAATAATCCAAGACTTAATAATGGGCATAAACTGAAACAGACACAGGAAGAAGGATCTACACCCAGCAAGGCAGAACAAAGGGGAATTCTAGTCTTTCATTTATTTATGTTTATGTTTGTTTAAGGGTGCGGTCCTATAAGGATGGTTGCAGGTTTCTGAACTCGGTGGCTTACAGCCATCTTAATACATAGCAGGAGAAGGGAAAGAGGGGGTGCCAGAAGGAGGAGGGTGACTAGGGAGGTCACTGTATCCACAGGCCAAGCAAAATCCTTTTGCCTACTTGATGCTCTCCACAAGCCAAAGGCTACATAAGAACATAAGAAGTGCTATGCTGGATCAGACCCTTTACCTACTTCTTGTCCTTGTCGGTGTTAACTGTGAGTTTGTGCAAACATGTGCAGTGATAAGAACATCAGAACATCAGAAGAGCCCTGCTGGATCAGACTAAGGGCCCATCTAGTCCAGCGCTCTGTTCACACAGTGGCCAACCAGCTGTTGACCAGAGACCAACAAAGCAGGACATGGTGCAACAGCACCCTCCCACCCACGTTCCCCAGCAACTGGTCCATATAGGCTTACTGCCTCAGATACTGGAGGTTACACATAGCCATCAGGGCTAGTAGCCATTGATAGCCTTCTCCTCCAGGAATTTACCCAACCTCCTTTTCAAGCCATCCAAATTGGTGGCCATCCCTACGTCCATAATTTAACTATGTGCTGTGTGAAGAAGTACTAACCATGGTTTTCGTGTAAACCTTAATTTGAAACTGCAGAAAGGAGGAGAATGATCCTGAAGCCGCCGCCTGATATGCAAATCTTAGATTGCAAGGAGACAGGAGTACAATGGCAATAAACTGTTCTACGCCAGTTTATTGCCATTGTGGACATAAGTAGTAGATTAAAGGTGGGATGCCCTTGCATCCATACAGAAAACCAGATGGACAGAAAACAGACAAGAGACACGGAGCTATGAAAAGAGCTTACCTAAGCTGAGACTGCAGTTTCCCTGCTTTGTTTATGAAATCTTCCCAAACCGGATAGCTTCCCTGGAAGAGAAAGAAACAAACATACAGAAGAATGAAGTGTCTTATTTTGATCAGCCTTCTAAAGTTTTAAAGCCAACTGGGAGTAGCAGAATCCATTGCAAATGTGCTCAACCTCACTCCAATGATTTTCTTAAAACATTTATATCCTGCTTTCCTAAAAAGTTCAATAATTGCTAACAAAAGCAATTATTCAGTTACAATAGGAACGCTGACCATTTTGAAAAACTATGGGTAGGATCCAACAGGGACCTTCCAGAAACAAGCATTTCCACTTATTTCAGGACTTGCCCCAGGATGCGCTACATCACAATTGGGGATGCACGTGTAGCAGGGCAGGCAGAGCTGGCCACATGAGTGCCAAGACCAGCAGGGGCTGGCTGCATGCAGAAGACCCCCACTGGATCCTGCTCGAAGTTCCCCCATTTCCACTTGACACTAGGCAGCCACTACGATGAGGTGTTCCAGGCAAGGAATTTGTCTATGTTTTCCTCAAAACCTTTAGGAATCAGAGGCAGGGGAAAGCAAGCAAAAAGTGGGGGGGAGGGGTCTACCAAACAACTAAACACTGCCTTAGAGATAGCTCAGCAAGAATGTGTTTTCTTTAACCACTTCTCGAAATCACATCGGGGGATATGGGGAAAGAAGCTGTTTTCCCCACGCTAAAAATTGGTAAAGTGAAGTTCACTGTGACGAGATAATAATAATAATAATAATAATAATAATAAATTTATTTCTTACCCGCCTCTCCATTTGGATCGAGGCGGGGAACAACAGTAAATATAAAGTATGATAAAATACATAGATCTGATTAAAAACATGGTGCACATTATTAAAATAGCAGTAAAACATCCTAAAAACATTATAAAACTCCTGGTTTAAGATTATGTAGACTTTCAAACTGCATGACCCTCTTCATCAGCTAGAATTCTCAACTTTATAAAAAAACAGTTACATATTAACAGAAATGTTTTTAGTCATGGAATTTTTAAAGAGATTTCAAGTAGGCACAAAGAGCAAAGCACAGACGAAAGATTACAGGCCAGCTGTACAAACCGGCCTTCCCCAGCCTGGTGCCCTCCAGATCTTTTGGGTTTCAAATTCCACCAGTCTTAGTCAGCATGCCCAATGGTCAGGAATGCTGGGGCATGTAGTCCAAAACATCTGGAAAGCACCAGGTTGAGAAAGCTGGTATAGGCAATTAGCAATTTGTGGGTTGTTTAACCCACGATTTGCTCCCAGATGCTGCCCTTACATCCGAACACGGCCATCGCGTCCTGAGCCATAACATTTCCAGAAATGTTAAAGGCATGGCCATTTTGAACAAGCAAAACTGTGAGTAATACTAAAGAGAGAGAGAGAGCTGCAAACCACTGTACTGTATGCTAAGCCCATAGTCTTATTTTTCCCTCCTTCTTGGAGGTCAAGTTGTAAGAAACTCACATTTTGTAGTAAAACCAAAGCAAGTGTATGATTTTGATAGAAAATAGCCCCATACAATCACAATGTTGAGGGCTAGCAGTGTATCCGAATATCGTTAAAGTTTATAACATTGAAAACGCTGAACTCTTAAATGTGTACGATAATAACACACTATATTATGGCATATTTATTGTGGACAAAATTAATCACATTTAAACAACAAATAAGCTGTAGATTATCTTCCATAAAAACTTTGACATATTCATTTTGAGCAAAAGCTTGTCCTTGGAAAGATTTCACTCATTCCATTTTTTAAAAAAAGGTATTTCTTAGGTGGTTTTTCTAGTCTTCCCCAAAATTTCCATTTTTTCCATTGCAAAAATTGAAAAGAATTCTAAAATTCCATACTCTAAGTGATCTCCTCTCCTCCCTCTCTAAACACAAACCCCAAACATGGTTCATTACAAGTGCATTACATTAGCAGTATTTTGCCATACTCAACATAAATTTCAAACAAAGCCTTCTTTCCAGGATCAGCCCAACTGGCCTATCTGTTTGCAAAAAGATGGAACTGCTCAAGGGCAATGTAACATCTATTTGATCATTCCTGGGCAGTCACTTCCCTGGAGATATTGGCCGGGGACCTATTAAACAGACACCATTTTGTCAGGGATTAGACTGAATCTGGTCCAGGGTAGTTCTGCGCTCAGCAAGAGACCTGTCAACTCTTACCAATGAAATACATGAGTTCCAAGCAATTCCCACCCTAGCCTCGACCTCACTCTATTATAGCATAATAACCAAACAAAGCAGCAAATTATTTAGTCATAATCAGATTTGTTTATCTGGTTACTTTTCATTGAACATGGCTTTTATGCCTCCTTCTATCTCCCACAACACACTTTGGTCATACAATGTTTTTCTCTACAGCTTGAAATCAAGAGTGGCTTCCTTCATCAAGTTTCAGTTTTACAACTTGGAACTTTTAGTGACCAATTCCATTACAAAAAATCATTAGATTTATATAGATCTGGGGTAAAATCACTCACTGTTTGCAGGGATATTTCCAGCCACCAAAGTATGACCACAAACAAATACACCCTCCTGTTTAAGAAAAGATCTCTACTGAGACCAGCTTATTAATCCATTGTAAAGGTACACAGAGCCTTCTGATTTTTTTCCCTGACTTTATCCTTTTCACAGCTCCACAGCTATACCAACAGACACAGAATACATAAACTTTTATTTCAGGTGAGTTAACCTGTTAACAGCTAGTTTACTTACCTCCTTGCCTCTGTATTAACAGTCACAGAGATCAGAAATTTCATTCCACACTGTAACCACATATTGAATGGGAGGGAATCTACCCTTTTATGCCTGGATGATTAAGGGATAAATGCAAGTTGCTTACCTGTAACTGTAGTTCTTCGAGTGGTCATCTGTGCAGTCACACACTATGGGCTCACGCCGGCGCCGAGCCTCAAACCGGAACTTCTAAAGCCTAGAACTTTTGGCGGGAACCCCTCCCCCCACCGTACTATCGCGCATGCTCGGGTTCCCGCCTACCTCAGTTCCATGAGACCGCTATTCTTGCCTCACGAACGAGATAGATGAGGAGTCCCAATATAACAAGAGCTGCATAGCGCGATCACCTCATGACCCAAACCGAGGTCTAGAGGGGACGGTGGGTGGGTTGTGTGACTGCACAGATGACCACTCGAAGAACTACAGTTACAGGTAAGCAACTTGCATTTCTTCTTTGTGGTCTCTGTGCGTCACACACTATGGGCGAGTAACAAGCATCCACTTACCGGAGGTGGGTAGACTCGCTGAGTAACACGTCACTGCAGAACCGATGACAAGACCGCACGACCGAAGGAGGAGTCATTCCGTGCTCGGACGTCCAGCTTGTAGTGTGCGACAAAGGGAGAAGCACTGGACCTAGTCGCCGCTCTGCAAAGTTCTGGGATAGAGATCCCTCTATCCATGGCCGTCGACGTTGCTACAGACCGTGTTGAATGGGCTTTCAGTGCAGCAGGCGGTTCTTTCTTTAGCAGTTGGTATGCGAGAGAGATTGTGTGCACTACCCACTTGGCAAACCGTTGTGTTGATACTGGGTGCCCTTTAGTCTTGCCCCCATAGCAAATAAAGAGGCGATCCGATTTACGGAAAGAAGATGTTCTGTCTTTATAGAAGGCCAGTGCGCGGCGCACGTCTAGGGAGTGAAGCTTGGTGCTGACATGGTCATTAGAGGCCTGAAAAAATGTAGGCAGTATAATGTCCTTGTTGATATGAAAATCAGAAACGACCTTAGGACGGAACCCAGGCCCTGTCCTGAGGATCACTTTGTCCCTAAAGAACTGTGTGTACGGGGGAACGGACATCAGCGCGCAGAGTTCCGAAGCTCGTCTGGCCGAGGTAATTGCCACTAGGAACGCCGTCTTAAGGGTAAGCAGTCTGATATTGGTAGTTGCCAGTAGTTCGAATGGTTTATTAGTCAGTGCGGCTAGGACCACTGATAAGCTCCATTGCGGGACCACAGCCCGTATCGGGGGGTGTAGATTGTGAAGTCCCTTAAGGAAGCGTTTGGCAAGAGGATGAGAGAAAACGGAGAAGCCCTGTATTAGATTGTGTCTTGCTGAGATCGCTGATAAGTAAACTTTAATAGACGCGGCCTTAAGGCCCTTTTCATATAGAGAATGTAAGAAAATAAGGATGTCCGCCATCCCGCAAGATTCCGATAAGAGGCCTCTGCTGGACGTGAAAAACTCAAACTTTCTCTACTTCCTGTCGTATGATGCTCTGGTGGATGGTCTCGTTGCTTCCATCATGATGGTACGCACAGGAGGTGGAAGGTCTAGATGTTGCCAATGCGCCAGATTCGCCATGCAATAAGTTTCAGCTTGCATAAGTCTGGATGGAGGATCAGGCCTTGGTCCATGGAAATAAGATCCGGGATCATTGGCAGTTGGAGGTATTCTCCTCCGGAGAGTTGAAGTAGGGTTGAAAACCAGGCCTGCCGTGGCCACCACGGAGCGATGAGGATGGCGTCCGTCTGTTGCCGCTGCAGGGTCGCTATAACTCTTGCAATTATCAGGAAGGGGGGGAAGGCATAAGCAAGCTCTTTTCCCCAGGAAGTGTTGAATGCGTCTCCCCTGGAACCTGTCCCTATCCCTGCCCTCGAGCAAAAGGATGCGCAAACTGCATTGTCCGCAGACACGAAGAGGTCTATGTATGGGGTCCTCCATCTGTCGAAGAGGTGTCTTAGAATTGTCAGGTTTAGGGACCACTCGTGGGCCTTCATGAAACGACGGCTCAGTGCATCTGCCTGCACATTGTCCGATCCCGTGATATGGATTGCTGAGAGTCGTACCCCGTGGGGAATTGCCCAGTCGAAGATCCGGAGTGTAAGGCGCAAGAGGTTGCGTGAGCGGGTGCCCCCTTCTTTGTTCAGGTACCAGACAACAGACGTGTTGTCCAACACTATCCATACGTGGTGTCCCGCCACATGGTTCCTGAAGGCGTGTAGCGCTTTTTCCACTGCCAAGAGTTCCAACTTGTTGATGTGGTGTGTTTGTTCCCGGGGAGACCATACGCCCTGAATGGTGAGGCGGTTGCAGTGCGCTCCCCACCCTACGAGGGAGGCGTCTGATGTGATTGTCCTGGACGGGCCTGCTGTCACGAATGGGAGTCCTAGGCCCAAATTGTGTTTCTGTGTCCACCACCGTATGGATCGATGGAGGGAGAGGGGTATGGTCACCCTCCTGCGGTTGTTGTCTCTGAGTGGATCGTAGTTTTTCAACAGGAATTGTTGTAATAGCCACATTCACAGGCGTGCCCATCTGACCACATATACCAATGCTGCCATGAGTCCCAGGAGTTTCTGCACTGTGATCACTCTTATGCACCTTGGGCTCATAACGTCTTGGGCAAGTTGTTGTATATGCAGATGTCGTGGCTCTGGTAGAAAGGCTCTTCCTCGTGTAGAGTCCAGGTATACACCGATGAACTGAATCTTCTGCGTCGGGCGGAAGACCAATTTTTCGGTGTTGAGGACCAGGACCAGGCCCTGCAGGAGGTTCCTTGCTGTGGCCACATCCCTTTCCGCTTGTAGGCTGGAGGGGGAAACTATCAGCCAATCGTCCAGGTAAGGGTATAGCTCTATTCCAGACGACCGGAGGAATGCACAGACCGCGGCCATGCATTTCGTGAATACCCTGGGTGCGGTCTTTAGCCTGAATGGTAAGACGGTGAACTGATAGATCTCTCCCCCGACTATAAACCGGAGGAATCGTTGATGGGATATGTGGATAGGTACATGAAAGTATGCGTCCTTTAGATCTATTAACGTGAGCCACCTGTTGCGTTTGAGGAGGGGGAGAATAGTCGCCAGTCTTACCATGCGGAATTTCTTTGTCAGGATAAAATCGTTGAGTAGTCTCAGATCCAAGATGGGCCGTAGTCCCCCGTCCTTCTTCGGGACTGTGAAGTAACGGGAGTAGAATCCCGTCCTCAGGTTTGAGGTGGTTACTGGGGAGATGGCGCCCTTCTGGAGGAGAGAGCGTACTTCCTGACTAAGACTTCCGAGGGTGGCGTGATTTTTAACTGCCCCGTAGGTGGTAGGGAGGCGAATTCTATTTTGTAGCCATGTAGAATGATGTCCAAGACCCATCTGTCTGTTGTAATTTGTGTCCATGCGTTGTAGAATGGTCGGAGTTTGTGGTGGAAGTGGATCATTGGTGGGTGAGTTGCCCGGGGAAAGTCAAAGACGATGTTTACTGGACATCTCTGGCCTGCCCCGTGCTTGACGGAATCTACCCTGTGGGTAGCTTTTCTTATTTTGGAAAGTGCAATGTTGAGATGGGAATCGCTGGGGTCGTTGTTGTTGCTGTCTGAAGTGCGTATAACGCTGCTGGTAGGGGTGTGGCCTAGGCCATCTGCGCTGGCGATAAGGCTGGTATGTCTGCGGCTGGTAGAAGCCCATCTTCTTCGCCGTTGTTCTTGCCTTGTGTATTGTATCCATCGTCGTGTCGGTGGTGGTATTGAAGAGGCCTTCTCCATCAAAGGGGAGGTCCTCAATTCTCGTCTTGGACTCTTGTGACAGATTAGATGACCGGAGCCAAGCGTGCCTTCTGAGGGTGACCGAGGCGACCATTGCCTTAGAAAGGCAATCCATTTGGTGCCTGGCTGTCGTGAGCTCTTGCTTCGCTAGGGATGTTGTTTCCCTCTGGAACACTTGCACCGCCTCCCTGATGTCATCTGGGAGATGTGCGTGAAGGGCGGCCGCCTTGTCCCACAAAAATAAGTGGTACCTGGCCATCATGGCCTGGTAATTCGATATCTTCATGGCCAGGGCTGTTGACGAGTAGACCCTGCGTCCTAACCCATCCAGTTTGCGCCCTTCTCTATCAACTGGTGCCGAGTGTGACTTAGACGTCCTCCCCTGGGCTGACTCCACGATTACAGAGTTGGGTTTGGGGAGCTGGAACAGAAAGCCTGCATCCTTCTCCTGGAGTTTATAGAGAGTGTCCACACGTTTGGAGATAGGGTCCATGGTTGCTGGGGTCTTCCACGATTCCTGTGCTGTACGGAGTAGAGTTGGGATCAGTGGCATGGCTAAAGTGGTGGCCGACTCCCCGTACATGACGTCATAGATATAATCCGCACAGTCTTCTTGTGGTTGCTGTACCTCGACCCCCAAGGATTGTGCCAGACGCTGCATAAGTTCTTGAAAGGAAGCAACTTCCACCGATGGGGAGGCTCTTTTATCTGTCCCCACGTCTTCCTCGGGTGACGGAAGTGAGGGAGGAGTATCTATGGAAGAAGAGGAATCTGATGCATAGTCCTCCTCTGAAGGAGGTAAAATCGGAGCTCTAATCTCCATGGGCGGGAGCGGAGCCGGTGGCGAGCCAGGTGGTTGGGCCGTCTGTATCGGTACCGACACGGAGGCTGATGGAGGTAGCCTGGGCGGCCATGGAGGAGCGAATATCTCTCCTTGTCCTTCGAGCCGTTCCCCTGTATATGGGTTAAACAAGAATCCTAGTCGCGGTTCGTTATTCGCTGGGGGTAGACCAGTCCACGACTGCGCTGAGTGGTCTGAGAATTGGTCCCAGTCTCGCGGTGGTGTCGGAGGCGGCAAACGAATCCGACGAGTGGTGGTCGGTGTACTCGGTACCGGCAAAGCGAGGGGGGAGAGCGGATCGAATGGCCGGTCTCCCAGCTCCGAGAGCGGCGGCGAGAAGGACAAATGGAGACTCGACGCCGACGGGCTACGGCGTGCGATCATCCCAGAGTCTCTGGTCGACTTCGATGCCGAGGGAGGCGGCTTCAGCGGTACCGAGGGGGACGCACTTGACGGGTGTCGGTGTCTCAGTGTCGATGGAGGCGCGGGCATCGGCCACGACAGAGGCAACGACACCAATGACGACGGTGTCGGCTTAACCATCAGTACCGGCGATCGTGTCGGTACCGAGGCCAGTTTCGATGGCGGCGTCAGCGTCGGGACTGCGGACGAGCGCACGTCTTGGTGTCTCGGTGTCGAAGGGAGCTTCTTTTTCTCCTTTTTCTTCTGTGTCCCGCTTTTTAAGGGCGCCTTGTCACACTTATGCCTCTTCGCCTTCACCACCTCGGTGGAAAGGGAGGGGTTGGTTTTCTTTGGGCGAGCAGCCTGCTCAGCCGACTGGGCCACGGCAGCGGACATGGTAGCCAGTCGCGCCGGTGGATCCACTGTCTCCAGGGCCTTCTTCCATAGGAGTGCGCGTAATTTATTAGCCCTATTCTTCCGTGTCTGTCTTGAAAAGTTAAAGCAGTGGGTGCAGGATTCAACCACATGGGTCTCGCCCAAACACAATAGGCACTTTGAATGGCCGTCTGAGAGGGTGAGCTTTGCGCTGCACCCGGTGCAGTCCTTAAACAGCGCGGTCTGCGCCATCTTGTGCTCGAAAGCCGCCTGAACAGGGGCGGGGGGGGGCCCCCCGCACCCAAATATAAGTAGAGAGAGAAAGAGAGAGACCATGAATAGACGTATATAGATAGGTAAGATCCAATAAATATATAGAGAGAGAGATGTACAGATATATATATATATATATATATATATATATATATTTTAAGGAACGAGAAAAAGAAGATCGGAAAGAAAGGGTGAAACAAGAGAAAGAGGAAAGGAGTCTAGGCTATAACAACTACACACAAGAAGTACGAACGGTAGTAGAGAAGTTCTCTGTGAGGCAACCAGCTAGGTGGTCGAAGAAGAACTGAGGTAGGCGGGAACCCGAGCATGCGCGATAGTACGGTGGGGGGAGGGGTTCCCACCAAAAGTTCTAGGCTTTAGAAGTTCCGGTTTGAGGCTCGGTGCCGGCATGAGCCCATAGTGTGTGATGCACAGGGACCACGAAGAAGAACTAATCTCTCTCTCTCTCTCTCTCTTTTTTTGTTACTGTTTTATTTCTTATGTTCACCGCTCCGGAATCTATTTTAGATATGGAGTGGTATATAAATATTGCAAATAAATAAATAATCCAGGTTAATTAATATTCCTCAAGCAGTCTTGAATCTGCACAACAGTTACTTTTTTAAAAATGAGATAATTGTATTTAACCAATCCTCAATTAAAAGCTCCAGAAACGCCATCTGTGGCTCCCTCCCATAAGGAGGAAACAGTTGCCCAAAATATATTCTGCCAAGCTGCTCTGAGACTCAGACTAATGAAAATTTAGAAGGGCATTTTTTCAATGGACGCTGGACAACATGGTCACCAGCCAGGACCATTGCTTGCACATTCCAACATCGGAGTTTTCCTACACATTTGAGTGGGGGGAGGGGGGAACTCCCACTTTGCTAAAACTAATCTACTTATAAGTAGCAACGTTGAGTCAGGGCTTTCCTAATCCTCCCCACCATCTCACTGCCAGATGTGGCCAGTGGGGCAAATTAAAGCACTGTGAAATAACTGGAGAAATTTAGCAGCAGCAGTAATAGAGCAGTTACTCAAGATGCGCAAATTCCCCCTCCACTTACTTACCAGCCATTAAATTTGCAAATATTTACCCCCCTCCCCGCCCCCCAAAATACGCAAATATTCAACAGGGATATTCAACAATATTCAACAGGCAGAATGGGACTGAGCAAATGGGATGCCTGCACTAGCAGTACTTATACATATACACCCATGGGCTCCATTTACTCCATCCCATGCAGCCATATTCTCAAGGTTTTTGTTTTTTAAAAAAGCACTGCCCGGGACCACAATAACTGCTACAGTAAGGAGTTCTGTAAAGGAGCTATAAAAGCGTGTGTGTGTTAATTTCTTCCCTTTCTGGAATAGCTGGAGAGTCAAGGAAGTATTGAAAAGGTGGAGGACACTGAGAAGTGTCAGTTCAACACTTAAAAGGTGAGAGGATCACATCGCGGGGGGGGGAGGGGAGACATATTGTTTCCCCCACTTTTTGGTGCACTTACTCCATTCACCTCTCCCCCTCCCCCATTTTCAGTACTTCTGAACTGCACTACTGGATCCCTCCTTTCTCTTGCTATTATTTCCCTGTCCCTCATACCTGTGTGCAAATTAGCCAATAGGCAGCCTCGTCTTGTCAGTTTCCTTGTATGTTTCCTACTCTACTTCCTGCTCCCTTTAAGAGCTGAAATAGACAAGGAAATTGACCAGGCAAGACTATACATATGAGACAGCCCTAAGAGTGCACTTGTCAAAGACCTACAACAATAATAATAAACCATTATGACCCCAACTGCACATTTTTGAGGCACTGAAAAATATATCTTTTTTTAAAAAAAAATGGGGAATGTGTGACAGTCTTTCCAAAGTGCTGTTTTGGCATTGGTGGAAGAGCAGTAGCTAGGGAAATCACATAAAATGAGAGGCATGAGCTTTTTGCTGCTTTTGCCAAATGGCTGTGTAGCCAATCTCAGCAATCCATGATGATTTTGGACGACACAACAACTCATCAGGGTTCAAACAACCCCTAGAACAGGATGGGTTGCTTGCAAAAAAAATAAGCCACCCTGCGGAAAGCGATCCAGATTCACACAACTTGACAACCCATTGTGACTAGCTGCTCCACAATGGGTTATTGTATTGTGCGGACCATGTCACTGTCTTACTACTTTTTGTAAACCGTACTGGGAATCTTTCTGGCTAACCCTAAAAAAAAAGGTTAAAATAACAGTGCTCGTATTTTCATTCATAGCATATCCATATGCCACGCACATGCACAGTGTCAGCAAGCAAATCTCTGGATTATTTTCCTGGCTTTGTAGCCTCCAATTCTAGCAAGGAACCAAGAGGGTAAAATTCAAGTCTGTTACCATTTAGCTGGTTCGCAACCCTTCTCCCAACTTATCTATATCAAAGCTTCCAGCATTGAGTTGGCTGTAGTCACCCAAGCGCACTAAACAAGAGTTCTACTGTACATAAAGATCCAGCACAATTCATGGGCACACTAGTACAACTTGAAAACACCGCAATGCTGTCCTGCAAAAAGGAGAAAAGCCCCACCACTGTGGCATGTCAGCATTTCCATTGCTAGAATAGCTAAAGCAACTAGTTTGCTGAACCAGAGTGACATCCGTTGCATAAACGTTTCAGTCAATCAATAAGGGAATAGGCCACTTGGCAAGCCAAAAGTACATGGCTACAAAGAGCAAACACCATTACATTCCCCAGCTCAATATGTAGAAAGGTCTGCAACCCTGAACAAACTCTTGCAAAATTCCCATCTCTTTTGAGCAAGGGGGAATTAGCAGTTCAGTATGAAGTTCACATTTGCCTTTTCAAAAGTTAGCCAGAGCTGAAAACACAAGGAGAACAATGCAGGGGGTGGGGGAGAAATCACATCTTAAATTTAGGCTACTGAAGCTGCAGCCCTATGCATATTTATTCAGGAGTCAGCCTTAATGAACACTGTGGGACTTGCTTCTCAGTAAACATGCGTAGGATGGCGCTCAAAGAAACATAGGTTTCAGCACAAATATTTGGGTTCTCCCAACAGGTTTTGCAGCGAGAAAGCAATCTTCTAAAAGTCAAAACCCAATTTGAGTCATTCAATCACCTCTACTTGAACTTGATAACATTACAATGGACAACAGATGTGTCAGGGTGTGTCCTGGACCACCTGAGAAACTCCTTAAGGCTCTCTTGCCTCATTAAGAGTCCCACCTTCCTTTTTCCCCTCCCCCTTGTCAGTTACATGGGAGTTAGGCTGTAGAAATGGAGTGATTGGCACATCAGACACTTTAGGTTTAATACAACAGTCTGCTACTATATTACGGTAACCATATGGAAAGGAGGACAGGGCTCCTGTATCTTTAACAGTTGTATTGAAAAGGGAATTTCAGCATGTGTCATTGGTATGCATGCAGCACCTGGTGAAATTCCCTCTTCATCACAACAGGTAAAGCTGCAGGAGCCCTGCCCTCTTTTATAACTGGTCAAGAGGGCAGGGCTCCTCCAGCTTTAACTGCTGTGATGAAGAAGGAACCACATGAGATACTGCTGTGGGAAAGACACGAATAGTGCAATCCTATATAGAGCGATGCAGAACTCAACCTTAATGCCTTCGGTGTCTTACTCTCAGGTAAGGATCACAGCCTAATCTACCTCTAGGATCAGAGGCAGCATTCCAGCCACTGGGGAATTGTCCTCATGTCCCGCTTGTGGTCTTCCCATGGTTGACTTTTTGTAAGTAACAGGATGCTGAACAAAATAAGCCTTTGGTCTGATCCAGCAAGGCTATTCTTGTGGAGAGTCGGGAAAAGCCAACATCTTTTTCAACGTTCTGATCCAGTTAATGCTTTAGAACTACCATTATTTGGGCATGCCTTCCTTGATTGATCAAAGGCTTCATCCCCTGTAGCAGCCAAGATATGAACAGATAGCAAATTCTTTGGTACACAGATCTATTTTATGCTGCTGGTTTTTATTGCTTCCCCCCCATTCTTAACTGCAAGTTGAGAAATGAATGAACGGAACAAAACCACCATATGTTATGTATTAACCGGCATTCAGGACATAATTATACAGACGCTTCCTCCTCAAACACTAGTTCAATTTGTAATATTTTTACGCAGCAATGCACGAATTCATTCCTAAGCTATGACACTTCAAAATCCTTTTTGCAGCACCTGTGGGCATTGTGCTTGACTGGAAAGAAAATACTTTAAAACAACCGTTCCCAAACTTTGCTCGAGTAGGATGTTCCCAAGCTAAAACATGACTGTCCAAAACAAACATCTTTGTCACGTGTGCTCTGGTGACTTCTGCTGAGAGCAGAGTTGGTCTAGCTGTTGGGCATTCTACACCACCCCTAGATCAGCCGCTCCAGGACTGTCAACTTGCTCCTGCCTCCTGGGCACCTCCAGTTCTGAACACCATGTTCCCTCACAATACTGAGCATATGCATGCACAGACACATTATAGCAGTGAGGGGTCACTGTTTATTGAATTTATAGGCCGCGTTTGGACGATGTATTAGGCAACGGAAGGGGGAGGAAGAGGCAACTGACCGTTATTTTTCCAGTGCTCCCCACATGACATTTTGCCCCTCCTCCCGTCGCGCAGGTGAAAGTCCAGGCGTCCTTCTGGGCTGCTGGTGCTCCTCCCTCCCTCCTCCCGGCCCTATCTCATCATGCATTGGAAGTTCTGCCGGCTGTATGGGAGTGGCCGGGATGCTTTCGGCCGCTCCTGCTGGAGAACTCTATGACCTGCCGGAACAGTGCATTTGATGGGGGAGATTACACAACGGAGCCCTCTACACTGCATCTTAATCAACGGGTCTCCGGATAAGCAACAGAGCAGCCCATTGTTTTTCCCCATAGTTTAAATCGGCCAAATAATGTACTGTGAGTTGTGTGTCCCCACACACAATCAACACAACGGGTGATTGATTCTCCCCCCCACCCCCGGGTTAATCATCGTGTCGTCTGAACCAGGCCATATACTGCTCTTCATAAAAAATCACAAAGTGGTTTACAAAGTAAGAATAAAAATGTAAAACGCATGCAGCAATAGAACAATGTTACTTCAAACCCTGCACATTCAACCGGCAGCTAGATAATAAATACAACAAACTATTCACACACACCCAAAAAAAAAAAAGAGTACTGAAAAAGTCTCCTGAAGAACATCAAACATTAATAGGACCAAAGGCCTGGATAAAGAGATGTGTCTGAAGTAGCCAGTAAAGCTGAACTCCAAAGGCAAAGAATTCCACCATGGGGGTGCCACAACACAGCAGGCCCTTGCTTGGATCACCGCTCCTTGGGCGTTGCCCATAGGCAAGGCCACCATCAGGCCCCCCTCCAAAGAGCTCAAAAGCTGGGCTGCTACATACATACTGGGAGAAACACTCCCAACAAGCACTTGGGCCTGAAGACATTCTGTCCAGTACGCAAAAGGTTCCAGGTTAAGACGTTATCAGGAACTAGGCTGGGGGACACTACTCGAAACCTTGGAGCGCTCTTGACTGTCCAGAGTAGACAGCAGTAATGATCCAACATGGTGTAAGGCAGCTTCATATGTTCGATCCAAACGGAGAGGCGGGTAAGAAATAAATTTATTATTATTATTATTATTATTATTATCATCATCATCATTATTATTATCATCAGGGATCCATATATAACCGCTCAGCAAGTCGTGGCTGCTCTTCCCTGCCCATCCACCACCCTCTTCCACTAGTAATCAATGCAGGTTAACTCAACAAAAAAGACAGTAAGAGGGTGCAAGGAGGAGAAAGTTCCCCCTCTAGAAGTTGTCCCCTCCTCCTTAGGGAGCATGCCTCCCACACTCAGAGCGACTGCTTTAAAATCCAAAAATAGCTACCCATTTACACAGCTATGCCATAGGTTTAAAGAAACCCCGATGTGCTGACAGCTGCTTGGTTGATTGTTTCCAAGATCAACACTCAAGATCAGAGGATAAGAATCAGAAGAGCTTTTTCCTCCTCCCCTCTTCTCAAGTCCGAAAAGAAATATACTGCAGCTGTTTATAATGGCAAAGAACTGCAGAGCAAGGAAGACCAGTTGGTTGCAGTTAATTACAAACAAACAAGTGAACAATCAGCTGTATTTTGGCTCAACGCAATGTGCTGGCAGAAATATCTTCTTACCAAAAAAAGGGGGGAAAGAGGAAAGGAAATTGCAGAAAGGATAAAAACATATGCACAACACTTGTTCCACAATTGGTGCCCGGGATAAGTTTTAACCAAACCTTAGCCTATGTGCAAGGCCTGCATTCCATTGCATGCAGTTATGAAGTGGTCAAACTGAGGAGGTCCTACAATAGTCCAAACGAAACAAAAACCCAGGGGACAAGGTGAACGAGTCCCACCTCTGGCACAAGAGGCCGATTTCGATAAACAGTTCATGCAGCGTGGCCTTACACATGTTTACTCAGCAAGTGCTGCTGTGTTCAATGCAACTTATCCCCGGGGTGAGTAGGGACGTGACTGCATGCTCAGCATGCTTATTAATTGCCAAAGCATGTCACATACATTATCATGATTATCCTTTCGAACAGCCCCTATATGACAGGCCTGCATCAGACCATCAAGTTGCAGTTGGGAGCCTGAGGCTGACAGAGGGTTGCATACCATGCTGATCACGCCAAAGACCTATCTTGTCCAGCATTCTGTTCCCACGGTGGCCAACTAGCTGCCTGTGGGAAGCCCGCAAGTAACACATGAGTGCAATAATACGACCCTCCTGCTTACATTCCCCAGCAACTGGTATACAAAGACACACAGCCTCGGATACTGGAAGTGATATACAGCCATGATCGATAGCCATTGATAGCCCATAGACAGCAACTGCTTGCCCAGGACTATCCTGTGACTTTATGGGCAACGTGAGGTTTGAACAGAGGACTGTTCCAATTGCAGCTCTGTCTTTTAGCCACAATACTTCAGCAGTTCAAACGGCTGTGACACAAACCTTTCACACAAGGATTCCTGCATGCCATCCCTCTGCTTCGAGGCATGCTAGAAACCACAAAGCTGCTGGGGAACACAACCTCGCACAAGCCACCACCTGTTTGTTCATAACAGAAATAAGACACGCCGAATGGTTTAAAAAATAAAAATACCAATGGTATGAGGGAGCTCTCCTTGACCTTGCAAGGGTCAAGGTCACATACACACACACCTGCCCATCTCATTCAGGAATGGGAAACCATGATGCTGCAGCTTTCACCTCTCCCAACAGCCACATGGCCTAGCTTCTCCTACTGGTCATGGGCTGCAAATGCAGGCATCACGGGATAGGAACAAAGACTTAAGAGGAAATATGTAGCCAGAGAAGTCCAGGAGTCAGAACTTCTATCAATTCCAATGCATTTACTGAATCTGATGGGCCTTATCCCCAGGTAACCATATATAGGATTGCAGCCTTGAATAATAATCCGTTTTGACTACCCCAACTTTCCCCAACTTGATGCATTCCAGATGTATTGGACTTCAGCCCTCAGAATCTGGGAGATTATGGGAGTGACAGTCCAACACAGATAAAAGTCCTTCTTCACATGGTGCATAGTCGAACTATGGAATTCGCTACCACAAGATGTAGTGATAGCCACCAGTTTGGATGGCTTTAAAGAGAGGGTGAGACACATTTCATGAGCACAAGGCTATCAATGGCTACTACTCCTGAAAGCTATGAACTATCTCCAATATCACAGGAAGTAAGCTTATGTACACCAGTTGCAGGAGAATAGGGGTGGGAGGGTGCTGTTGCACTCATGTCCTGCTTGTGGGTTCCAGTCGACAGCTGTTGGCCACTGTGTGAACAGCATGCTGGACTAGATGGATCCTGTCGTGATTCCAAGCCCTCCCACTGTACTGAGAGACAATAAAGAGCTCTGCCATGGAAGCCACAAAGTTTTATTCAGTAAATAGACTTCTATTCACACCTGAAGGGAATGTGAATGCTAGGAGCTATCCTCTAAGCTTAATTAGCCTAAAAAAGGAAGGCAGATGCCCATCAACTAAATCAATGGTTTCCCTCAGTGCCCAACAGGTGTTTACTGAATCCCTCCTTCAGGGAAAGTCTTAAAGTTGAAGCCTCTGGTGAGTAGCTAACCTAGCGGACCGCCTCCTGCCTCCTTTCAACTCTGCCCATTTGACCCTGTGGTGGACTCTGGGATCAGTCAACTCCAATGTTACCCCAGCCTACAACAAAGACTGAGTTTCCAGGGTGGGGAGGATGATTTTTGAGCCTGAGTGTCAAGCCCAATAAGCTCCTTGGAAGATTCTTCCTTGATTTCTGGAGACTTTCCTCCCCCACTTCCTGTCTTGGCTGGTGAATTCCTCCTTCTTCTTCAGCCTCCAAGTCCAATTCAGGTTCCGAAACCCAGTCTCCCCAACACTAATAGAATGGGCCTGATCCTGACAGAGGCATGGTCCAATCCAGGATGGCTCTTCTTATGAGAAAAGCTAGTCTGGATTAATTAACATTAGGCTGCCATTTGACTAGTTAGCTAAGCATGTTTTTTGGACTGGTCAAACGCCAACTCTAATAATAGGAGTTAGTAAAGAAGTGTCATCCTTCTAAGGACAAAAATCATTCTTTGTTTACTGCATTTCTATACTGCCCAATAGCCGAAGCGCTCTGGGCGGTTTACAAAAATTAAAACCATAAAAACCATTCAAAATATAAAACAATAGTATAAAAACATAATTTAAAAATAGTATGAAAGCACAACCAGGATAAAACCAAGCAGCCATGCATTAATACGGATTTAAAATACAAATTTAAACAGCAAAGTTAAAAATCAAACTGAAGAACTGTTAAAATACTGAGAAAATAAAAAGGTCTTCACCTGGCATCTAAAGGAGTATAATGGAGGTGCCAGGCAAACCTCTCTGGGGAGCTCATTCTATAGCCAGGGTGTCACAGCAGAGAAGGCCCTCCTCCTGGCAGCCACCTGCCTCACTTCCTTTGGCAGGGGTTCATGGAGAAGGACTACTGAGGATGATCTTAGGGTCTGGGAAGGTACATATGGAAGGAGGCGTTCCTTCAGATAACCTGGTCCCAAGCCGTTTAGGGCTTTGAATGTTAATACCAGCACTTTGAATTGGACCTGGACCGGCAGCCATTTCTAAATGTTGGGGTGCATTCTCAAAATAGCTTTAAGTAGAAGAATTCATTTCCAATATACGTTAGCCACTTTCCTCCACACAGTTGGGTAGGGTTTGTGTCCCGTATCCTCCATTTAACTCATGCTTACGAATGCACTCACAAACTTGTGTTTATCAGTGTCTTATCCTGGATTAGCCGTCGCCACCCGATTAAAACGTTCTCTCCACCCTTTAAAACATCCTTTGAAAGAACAGAAAACGCCCAATAAACAAGACACTGGTTAAAGCCCATCAAGCAGTAACTTTCCTTATGCAGTGATTTTGGAATTGCCCTTGTTTTTTTGACACTGATCCAATATCAACTTGGAAAAAAGGAACAACTCTCAACTCCACAACACACACAAAACCCACATATGGATCCAACTAGGAGCACAGCAGACATCAGTCGGTTGTACACAATGGCCTACGTACCCAGTGATGAATTTTACCAAACTTCACAGCACATAAACTGGAATTTTTAAGAACTCCACTGAAACTTTCCCAACCACCTCAGTTTTTATTTTCATTTTTTAAATAGACAGAAGAACATAAGCAGCACCCTGCTGGATCAGACCAAAGGACTATTCAGCATCCTGTTTCCCCATGGTGGCCAACCCCATGCCTCTGGGAACCTTACAAGCGGGATGTGATTGCAATTGTCCTCTCTCAGTTAATGTTCCCCAGTGACTGGTGTTGGAAGGCATGCTACTACCTTTGATCCTGGGTAGAACAGAGCCATCACGACTCCCATGGAAAATGGGGGATGTTTAATTACAACTGAAAGACATTACCATCACTACAATGATGATGATGATGATCTATTACGGCTCAGTTCAGTCAACATGTTTCTCAACAGTAGTTTTAGAACTCCACGGTGGAGTTTTTACACCACCATTGAGAAATGTATTGTCTGGCGGGAAAACTCCACGCAACAGTGGAGTTTTTTCGGAAAACACTCCACGCAGAATATCAACACTGTGCAGAGGAGAGTTCCTGCACAACCGTTGTGTTGAGTGTTGTGTGGCAGGCTCAGTAGTTTTCTGTTGCACTGAGTTGACTTTTCACACTGGCTACAGAGTTCTCTGGCAAGAGCGGCGAAAAGAGGGAGTGCCACCGGGATTGTTTTTTCGCTGCAGTGGCTGATGGGACACCATCGGGAGGAAAGAGGGTGGAGGAACTGTCAATCAAACCTTGCGTTCACGTTTACTCACCTCCACGGTAACCCACAGTCACAATGGTGGAGTCAGAACATGTTGTGTGGGGAGTACCTCCTAAAAACTCATCTATTGAGTGGAGTTTTCACGCTGCGTTGACTAACGTATTGTCTGAACTGAGCCTATGTGTCACTTCCAACCACAAGAAGCAGTCTCAAAGCGACTTACACAATACAAAAATCAGTTGTTAGTTTAACAGAAAAAACTCTAAATCAATATATAAAGTATTATCTGCACAATACAAATACAAACATAATCTAAGAACAATATAATATGAAAGTGTTTATCCACAACACGCCCCCACAAATTATTCTTAAAAATTGATTTCATCTTATACACTGCCGCTTTTCTTCTTGCAAGGAACCCAGGGCGGCTTACATGGTCGTCCTTCTCCACATTTTATCCTCACAACAATCCTGTGGTTCAGGCTTAGGCTGAAAGTCAGTGACTGGCCCAAAGTCACCCAATGAGCTTCAGCCCCAAAATGGAGACTAGAATCTATATTTCCCAAGTCCCAGTCTAACACTCTAACCACTACACCACACTGGCTCTCTTCCCCACCTCACAGCAAAGAATACAACAGCAAACCATAACAATTAGACCATAATAATAATATTTATTTATTTATTACCAGCCTCTCCCTCTGGATCGAGGCGGGGAACAATATCAATACAAACAGTATAAAAGACATAAAACTGATTAAAAGCATATAAAATTAATACATTATTAAAATATCAACAAAGTCTTACTAATGTCCCAATGCCTGGCAAAATAAGTACGTCTTTGCCTAGCACCAAAACTATAACCGTGTTGGTGCCAGGCAAGCTTCCCTGGGGAGAGCATTGCATAACCACGGGGCTATCACAGTAAAGGTCATTCCCAAACTGCCACTCCTAGCCCCAGAGCTTCTCTCAGAGGGGACACACAGAGAAGGACTCTGAAGCTGACCTCAGGAAGAAAGTAGATTTCGCCGGGAAGAGGATGTCCTGTCCATAAGGTATTAGGGTCCTAGGCCACATAGAGTTTTCATAAGTTAAAACCAGAACTTTGAATTTAGCCCGGAAACAAATTTGGCAACCGGCGCAGGAAAGCCAGGAGCAGACTCATAGTTCATTTCGCATTATTAAATTTGGAGTTAACTTCAAATGCTGAGCTAATTTTTCAATAACAAGATCTGTAATACTTAACGAACAGCAACTAGGTTTATCAGATTTCCTTCAATTTAAGGGGTGTTCCTTGTTTTCTTGGTCTCAGCCACACACCGTGCAACAGATGTCGCTATTTCGGGGAAGAGCCTCCAAAATACCCTTCCCCCTACGTCTGAAATTGCGATCTGGTGACTTTTAAGATCAGCTGTCAAAGGTTACCAAAGAAGACCAAGAATTTGGACAGCTGGCGGACTTCGACATTTGGGAAAACACAAGGGATTCTTTGGAATAAGCAGATCAATGTTTCGACTTGTAGTGACAGGTTAACAACAGAGGCCTTTTTAAGATCTTAAGATCCTGAATGTCCCAAGTTAACATGCTATTGTGACAAGTAGTCATTTCAGGCTGTTCAGAATTCTGACACATGGTCTGCTGAAGTCCTGGAAGCCTCGTCCACACAAAGGAAATTTGCCCATTATTTCACAACAAGCAAACAGGTGGCAGCCTAACCAGAGTAGTTAAAACCATGTCCAACAAGCATGAACAAGGACAAATTGTTCAATGGGATTTGTCCTTGTCTCAGCTTGCAGCTGAACCAGTGCTCAAAGCTACACCCACTGCCGACACTCATGCCGGATAATCCTAGAAGTTCTTGGTTTTTAACCCATCAGCTGGAAATTCTCCCCACAAAGCCAACATTTGAAATAATTAAAGCTACATCCAAAAAGGGTCCTTCCCGTTTTTACAGCAACAGCATCCTGTTTCCCCCAAGTAGAATGTGCCAAAAAAGGAAGTTTGGGGGGGGGGGGGGAGACCTCTTTGTTGTGACTTTGGACTGTGTGCCACAATCCAGTTAAGCAAAGAGAGAGAGAGAGAGAGAGAGCATATGATTCATGAATATAGAAAACCAGGATTAAGCTTCTTTAAAAAAAAAAAAAAGCAAAACACTGAGGATAAGCTTTTCTTCCTGGATGTTTACTAAACAAGGCAATATTTATACTACTACTGCTAGCAATAGTAATACAATAACATTATTAATAAAGAGTAAGTTAATAATAAGTTAGAGTTATCTTGTACCACTCATCTCAAGCACATACTTCACAGTACTTTCACTTTTTTTCCCTCCCTGATAGCCTACTGATAGTTTGTCAGGAAGATAATGCTCAAAACATTCTTATACATTGGATGTTTTAAAAATCTTAATAAACTTGTTTTTTTACATCTTTTGATTGCATCCCTCCTCCCTCCAAAACACTTTTGTTTTTGGCCTTTGGGTCAGATGCACTTCTATTTTTTGTTTTATTTGACAATCCAGTTTCAAGTATTTACACCCCAATTCTAAAGATGTCAGAGCAAGTCTAAGTCCCACGGTATGAGGCTTACTCCCAAATATACACAGGATTGCAATCTTAGTTGCATCGCTACATTTTCGTAAGAGGCTGTTATATGAGAAATTAGATCAGGCACACAGCCTGGTTCTAAGAAAACCCCAGTGAATTCAATGGGACTTGCTCTCAAACAAGTGTGCATGGAATTATAGCCTAAGTTGGCATTACTTCTGCACACAATTAGCAAAGGCAAATAACTAACAGGTGTTTTTCTTTTTTTTAAATCTGATTCATTTAAGGGCCGGGTTTGAATTCTATAAGTAGCAAGGTTTGGCATACACTTCAGGCATCTGATAAAGTGAGCTTTAATCCACAAACGCTTATGTCATGGCATACCTGTTGGCCTTTAAGGTACCATTGGACTCCTCTTTGTACTGGATGTTAACAGCCTAAGATAGCTCCCCCCCCTTTGGAACTTATTAGCAAGTTTTAGTTGACTGAACAACATTGCAAGGTTGGATAAAAAACTGATGAATCGTTTTCCCTCTGATCCTGAGAAGCTATTCAGTAAGGCTCAGTTTTTTTAAAAAACCGCTTCCGCTGCTACAGCGGATGATTTGTTTTCTTTAAAACACATCCACTGCTCTGTCCAGCTCTACAAAACTGATGTGCATTTAAAAGAGAAGCGGGGAGGAGAAGAGAGAGAAATGTTCCAGGTGAACACTCCTTCAGCTGCAGGTAGCAAGTTCAGCACAGTTTCCAGGATTTATCTGCTTCCGGTTGGAAAGATTTGGCAGGATAAGTTCTGCTTTTAACCATTCACAACAACTTTCCATCTGGCGGAAAAGACATCTGCTAAAATGGTCCCACTGTTGAAGTGGACTTAATGAAAATGATTGCAGGTTTTGTTTTGAAGCCCCTCCTTCCCAAGAGACTTGCAGGCCGCTCAACAAAGGAAGATCTGGAATCCAATCGCTTCACAAAGGGTTCATTATGACAGGCTCCAAACGTACAATGCTCCTCACTCACACCCACCCACGTCTAAAGAAGCTGCACTTCTAATATCTCCAGAAGTCTGCTCAGATGGAAATACAAAATCTTATTTTGTAAAAGACAACAAGCAAACAACTTCCACCCAACATACACACACACACTGAACAAACTCATCCACCGGTCTTTCATTAACAGCTTCTTTGTAGTTCAAAAACTGGGCAAACATCCAGCACCCACCTACTGCTTCCAAAACTCAATCTTTCACCTTCAAGTACCACCTCTCCTTTCCCTCTGACTTCTTTGCAGGAAAAGCGTTTGGGGGCGGGTGGGGGCGGAACCATCTTCTATGCTATCAAAAACTGCAACAAAGCATCTCAAGCATAAATTTGAGAGCATACGTTACACCTGTCAGCTGGATTTGCTCAGCATCTATTCTCTCAAACTAGTTTACGTCTCCCTTTTTAGCAAAGAAGCTGCTACACTTCTTCCAAAACAAAACAAAGTAAGCCACCTTGCCCTTGCTGGAAAAAATAATGCTGCAACGTTCTCCGACAGCCACCTCACCCCTATGGTCATACAACTACGCTGAGATGGCTAACCACTTGCACAGAAATAAAACAAGCAAAAATCAAAAACAAAACCCAGCATTTTAAATACATAGGAAACTTACTTTTCTTACTGAGTCAGACCCTTGGTCCATCTAGCCCAGTATTGTCAACACTGACTGGCAGTGGCTTCTCCAGAGTTTCAGGCAGGATTCTTTCCTAGCCCTAAGTCGAGATGCCAGGTATTGGACCTGGGACTCCTCCAATCCTCAAAGATGCATCATGTATCGAGCCCTTTCGCAGATAAGAATAAGCAAGGACCATATGGTACCCAACTACTACCTGTAGTGTTCACACCTTACTGTAGGCAGCAGTTACTCTTGTATTGCCACACACATTTGTTCACATGAAGCCATCTTATACTAAGCTAGGCCCGTCTGCTATCAAAGACCCTTTTAAGTAGAAACGTTGGGAATTGAATTTGCAACCTTTTATGTGCAAAGTAATTGCTCATCCACTGAGTTGTAATGCTCTTTTCATTTGTGATTAAAAGCACAGTATGCACGCAGGTCTTCAATGAAAAGCTTACTATAAGAAAGCCCAAATATGGAGTGCTATAGAGATAGCACAGCACAACACTTTTGAGACAGTCATCATTATGGCGACTACAAGTGTAACATGGATATATTGCCCACCTGGTCACCACAGGCAACTAGAGATTCCATCCAGGTGAGTGTATGGAACTCCATACAGGTGAGTGAGTAAGTAGGCTGGCAGGGAAGGGTTGCTCTGTCCCTCCCCACCCACAGAGGAAAGCATGGCTGGCAGAGAACAGATAGCAAGATCTATCCCTCTCTGCCAGCCCATTTTGTAGAAGTTAATTTTTTTATTTTTACTAGCCTGCTAAAAGACAAATATCTGTTTCCACTAGCAGCCTAATTTATTTTTTTTAAAAAGATTCAGGGCAGTAACTTCTCTGTCTTTACATCACAGAGTGTCGTACGCGATGTAGCTGCCACCTAAATCCAGATCAGCTTTAAGAACACAGGAACGGGCTTGATATACGGCACCAATGTCCACCATACTGTTTTCCAACAACAGCCAATTGCTGCTGTGAGCTTGCTGGAGAGGCATGACCCTGATGGCCTTTCCCTGTTGGTCCCTAACACCTGACATCCAAAGATACACTGCCTCTGCACATACAGGTTCCACTAAAGTATCAACATTGTCCTGCTTAGAGAGCAATAACTGTTCTAGAAAACAGAGCTGCCCATGTCAATTCACAATATATGCCTTTATCAGGTGGCCTTAAAAAAATGATTGCACCTTGCCCCCTGCCCAGACCCCCATTCGTAAAACGGAGAAGAGCAGCAGATGTGTGCACAGAAGACTGAAACAAAAATGGTATTTGAAGAATGGCAGGTTCATACTTCTCCTCTGAGCCCAGGGAAATGGGAGGGGCGGGCAGGAGAAAGCGTAAGAACGAAATAAATATTGGAAGTCCTAGTTTATCATTCATTGTAGTATATATACACAAATGCTTTCCCTGGTTCCAACCCCACCTCAGGGGAGCCTTGAACATGCAGTGTTGGCTCTATAGCGAGTCTCCCTCTATTTTATAGTAATCATCATCATCATTATTATTCAATAGTTCTATTTAGACCAACAATTAGAACAATCTCAAGGGACTCTGGGAAATCTTGGGCCTCGGAGGTAAGGGGGGGAACTGGGGGGGGGGGGGAAGATGCCAATGCACAGCCAAGAGAAAGAGAAATGCAAACAGCTAGGTAATTTCTTTTATTTTGCCTCCGACCAGAGGTGGGGCGGGGGTGAGCCGAGATTAAACAAGCAGCAGCCCATTGGGGAAAAGCGATTTGCAGCTGATGCCAATATAAGGGAGGATTCCTCCATCTGCATGCAACACACCGAGGGGGGCGGGGGGGAGAGCAAGGAGGGAGGCGGTTTGGTGATTCCTCTCCCACCCCCAACAATCATTTCAATGCAGGTGGAATTTAGAGAGCCGATTCTCGGACGGGAATCTGCCAATCGTGGTCGGCTCAGCCCCCCCCCCGGCCCCTCGCGACCCCCCCCCCCCCTGGATCCACCCCTTCTCAGCCTTCTTACCTTCATGTCACTGATGGTGGTCTGGAAGAGTCCTCCAAGCGCGCTACATTCCTTTTCTATCACAGCCTCCATTTTTCCCCCCAGCTCTGAAGGACACCGAAGGAACTGCTGCGGTTTCACCACCAATCTTACCCCCACCCCCCACCAAATAATACAGTATGCAATCAAACCTCTTCCTCCAATTCCTACCCCTCGAGGGGGAGGAGGAAAATAAGAAAAAAAACCCGAGTTTTCCTTCTAGCGAAAAATAAAATAATTCAATCTCAAAAGCAGCAGATCTAAGAGCTAACCCGCCCCCCTCGCTCCGATCTACCCTCTGTAGCCCCCGGTGGTGTCGGTTTCTAGCGCTTCCCACACAGCTCCTATTGCAACCCGACCCCGAGAAAAGTCCCGCGGATGGAAAAGATCAAGACGCTTCTATCCCCCCACACACAAGGATAGCAACAAAACTCATCGTTTCCCATTCTGACTCATGCCCTCCGCACACAACAAGTAGGTAGGACCGCGGCTGGGATCAGAACTGGAGAAGAGCAGCAGCAGCAGCGCGAGCTGTTTAAAAATGCATCGGATGCACCAGAAGGTCTGTTGCCTCCCACAACAACCCCCTCCCCCACATCCAACTATTCATTTAACAGCTGCAGATCCGATCTCGCACACATACACGAGCACACAGAACAGCAACCCCAAACCCATTCGCCCGATCTGCCACTTCCACTCAAAAATAAGCAAACGTTCCAATTAAAAAACAACAATGCCTCTTTGCAAAATTAAAATTAAGCAAGCACTCGCACGCACCGCCCCCCCCACCCCAAAAAACCTATTCCATTGAATGCATCAAACCTAACAGAGGGATTGGACGGGAAGGAAGGTTAACACCGGTGCTTTGATTCGTACGCACCAGATCGGCTGCTTTTAAGACAAAATTCCCCCCAAAGGTAGCAAATCAAAACACAAAGAAAGCCCCTTTCCCCAAAATGCCTTCCAGTGTGCCGATTCCTAAGCTTGCAATCCCCTCCCCTCTCAGCTCAGCTCAGCGACGCGCTGGCTGCCTCCACGACAAGTCTTTTCTCCTCTGTAGCGCCGAGGCAAAGCTGCACGCAAGCGCGCGCTGAAGCAGCTGCTGTTTCTTTGGAACCTTGTTTCCCCGGGAAGGCGCGTCACGGGCGCAGAATGCCCGGGACACGGCTCCTGATTGGAGGGAAAGGGGAAGCGCTGGAAGAGGGAAGTCGCCGGCTCTCTCTCGAGCGCCGCCTAAGGGGCGAGCGAGCGCGGCCTTTGGAGCTCCGAGAAAGGAGCGTGAGAGCGAGGTCGCCAGTTCGAATCCCCCGTACGGCGCCAAAGCTTCTCTAAGCAATTAATATATTAAAAGCTCATAAGGAAGGGAAATGTAGTATTATCTGTAAAACACGGTACCTCTTGAGATACCTCTACCTCAGACTTTAACAATAATGATAATTCCAAATACAAAGGCAAACAAAGAAAGAATATAATTGTCCAAAATCCATATAGTGTCCTCAAAAGGTGGCGCAGCAACATTTCATTAGGTGGTGCCTCAGGGAATTTTTTTAAGGTAAACATCGATTGAATAAACAGTCATAAAGGACTTTTTTTCATCAAAGTTAATAAAGTAAAACTTAACTAAACTGTATTTTTAATCAATAACTAACTGTACTTTAAAAATACAAATTTTAAACATGAGACCCTGAATACTATTTTTTTATTGTAGTGATAACCAGGCATATATAAAGATACAGACAATTCTCACCATCTTTAAATTTAACCAGATAATGACCCAATCCAAATTTACCAAAACAGATTCAGGTTTCTTGATCTTCCTGTCCTAAAGAAGGAGATTCCCCCGCCCCCTACCAAATTAAGAAGCACCTTTCCAATTCACCTGAAAAGGGCATCTTTCTCAGCAAACACCACCATGGCAGAGCTTTCCAGTGCAGCAAAATCAAGAACACCAAAACACCTTTGCTCTTTTGTCCCAAACCCGCTCCACTTGCTCCCGTCAACGTTTGATTTTATTTTGCGAAGCATAGCAAACAACTTGCAAGCAAGTCGTTTTGTGAAAGGCTAATGCTGTGACCCTATACATGCTTACTTGGAAGTAAGCTTACTGGATTCATGAAAAACACGATCGTGCTAGAGCAGTTTGACTACATAAAATGCAATTTTCTTTCACAACACAAACCAAACTTCAGCCAAGCCAGGGTTTTCTTGGATTTTATTTTGGATTCACTTTCGTGGAGAAAGGGAGGGAGGGGTGGGTGGGGAGGTGCCAGGCTTGGATTCCTCCCCTCGCCTTCCCTGTGAACTGTATGGAATTTATTTTCTCCAAGAAAATAAAATCCAAGAAACCCCTCACTTGGATTCCCCCCCTGCCTTCCCTGCATGTCACTTCTTGGATTTTATTTCCTTGGAGAAAATAAATTTAAAAGTTTAGAACTCACGTGCAGGGAAAGATAAAATGACCAGATAAAATCCAGGTCAGGGCTCCTGTAACTTTAACAGTTGTAGAGAAAAGGGAATTTCGGCCAGTGTCATTTGTATGCAATTAGTCCCTGGTGAAATTCCCTCTTCATCACAACAGCTAAAGGTGCAGGCACTATCCTAGAGGGACCATATACAAAAGAAGACAGGGCCCCTGCAACTTTAACTGGTGTGATGAAGAGGGAATTTCACCAGGAACTAATTGCATACAAATGACACTGGCTGAAATTCCCTTTTCTCTACAACTGTTAAAGTTACAGGAGCCCTGACCTGGATTTTATCTGGTCACCCTAAAAAAAGGGGGGGGGGGGAGAATCCAAGTCAGAGGGTTCTTGAATTGTATTTCCTTGGAGTAAATATAGCCCAGAACTCATGCAAGGCCTGGAAAGGGGGGGGGGTGAAGCTAAGTCAGGGCCAGAGTTTCTTGGAGTTATTTATTTACAGCTCCACAGGGAAGGCAGGGTGTGGGGAGCCATGTTTCAGGTTTGGATTTTATTTTGGATTTTTTATTGGGAAAAAAAATTACAGACCTGCTGGGAAGGCAGGGGAGCAAATGCAGAATGACCGAGCGGAAGAGGTTCTTGATCGCTGCCTCCTCAGTTGAGAGCCATGCGGAAGGGTCTTGCCAAACACTGGTTGAGGCCAGAAGGGAAATGTGGGCGGGGCTTAGGGCACACATTTTGGAAACAAGGACATGTGCACTCTAAGCCCCCCCCCCCCTCTGCTTCCATCCGGGTTTGTTCTTGGTCAACATCAGGGAAGTACTGAAACGGCCCTTTTGCAGGCTCTGGGGGCGGCAAAATTTCTGGATGGGGGGGAATTACAGGATTTACCCCCCCCCCCCGGACCCAGATTAGGTGGTGCCTGGGCACCAGGCGAACCACACCTGTGCATGCCAATGAGTGTCATATCTTTATTAAGCCAACACAAAGATCACAAAAAAAGGTGTGCAAGTTTTCAAGATCTCGAGTTCTCTTCATCAGGCAAGATGTTACAAAAAGCAGATGTGGGTGGGCTAGAAAACAGCTGAGTAGACTTTGGTTGCCTCTGGTTTTTGTATAACATGAAGAAAGAAATACATCGAATTTAAATGTAGTTATTGACAGAGAGTAGTACATTTCGGGTGCAATCCTATGCATGTTTAGACAGAAAAAATGTCCTACAACTCCCAGCATGCATGCATGCCCCAGCCAGTCATACCTGGCTGCGGCATGCTGGAAGTTGTAGGTTTTTTTCTGTCTAAACATGCATAGAATTGCATTGTTTACCTCTTTTACCCATTTTACAGACAAATATATAGTTGGAATCCAATCTCAGATTTTATTAATCCAATCCAACAACAAAAAATTAAAATATTTTAAGGTAATTATAGTTAACATATAGCCTTGTAGCCCATCTGCCCAGAATATACATGAATGGTGTATATCACATACATACATATATACATACCTAAATGTTTAACATAAAGTTAAAGTTAATTGTGTGCTAAAATTGCATACAACTGTTATTCTACATAACTACGTTTTTCTTTTCTGTTCAAGCGATTAGCATTTTCACTTAATCTGTCCAGAAGACATTGCAAATGTAGGCTGGTAGCTCTGATTTCGGTGGGGCTATGAATCAATTCCGGGTTTCAAGCAGAACCAGCCTGAACTCTAAAAGAGCTATCCAAAGTGCTGAACACATTTTGGGGTTAGAAGTCAGCACCTTTGATAGCTCCTGTAGAGTTCTGCTTTGTTCTGACTGCATCCCGGAATGTATTCACAGCCCCACCGAAATCAGAATCACCAGCCTCCACTGGACATTGGCAATGTGTGTGACCTAACATTGCATTCTGCACTGAGCAGGGGATTGGACTAAACCTCCAAGATTCCTTCCAACTTTATAATTCCTGATGAATTTCTGACTGTGATATAGTTGTTAAATGCACAGAGCCTCTATCCATGACAAGATGTCAATGGGCTCCATCACACCTATTCCCCCCCCCCCAGTTTGCCTCCGTGTTTTTTGCCTCTGTTTCATAAGCGCGGCAAGGGCTCCATCACACATGGTCCCTTTCACGTGGGTTTTCCCTTGTTTGCTCTTCCACTCCACCCCGCCCCTTCTCCTTCCTCCTCCAGTTCATTGGCTGTGGTACTTCAATGGGCATGGGCTTTCCCCCCCCCCCCCCATTTTGGCTTTGTTGACTAGTGATTTACTGATTTAAAGTTTCATTTAAAGGCTCCATTTCTGCGGGCAATGGAGAGGGGGGGCTGAAGCAGTAAAAAGTTCATTCAACTGACTAGCACAAGTCCGTAGGACAATGTGCTGGAGGAGGAGAACCTCCCCACCCTCCTCTTTTGTCAGCAAGACTCCATTAGCACACGCCCCCAACAAAGGAAAAAGCAAGAGGGGAAAATAAACCAGACTTTCCCCGCACCAAAATAAAATGCAATGGGGGGGGGGGAGAGGCAAGATGAGTGCAGGACAGGGACGATGTCATGTGAGTACCGTGCTGCAAAACCACATACCAGGCATGGTGAGTGTGCAATAAATCGTTGGTGTGATGGAGCTCAATATCTCATAAAAATGCATACAGAATAAAGACTTCTTTTTCATCCATAGATATAAATACATCATAAGGGTATAGTCTAGCATTGGCTTTCTCAAAAGGACATGTATGCCTTGCATGGCTAAGATGTAATGCATTTACATCTGTCGTAGAAATCCAGAATACAAGATCCTTGCACGTCGCCTAGAGAGCTTTGGCTACTGGGCAGTACAGAAATGTAATAAATAAAATTCGTGCAAGCAAGACATGAGGCCAGAGGAACGGGATCAAATTCTTTCCCACCTCAGTTATTGATGCTGTTAGTGCAGTATACATGCATATACATTTAAAGTCCAAGATGCAGCAAGAAACAAGGAAGTCAGAGGTGCTTCTGTCTCTACTAATTCCAGTCCTTTCATTCCCTTCCCTCTGCATCTGATGAGCAGATCATGGTACAACTGGAGTTATTCTTGTTATAGAAGGCAAGGGAGGGAAAAGTCAGATATCAGGACCAGAAGCATAGGCATGCACAAGGGGTGTGCAGGGTGTGCTCAGGCACACCCTAATGTCTCAAGCAATAATGTCTCTCTGCTGGGAGCCACATTTCAAAGAGGCCAGGAGGAGGGGACCCAAAGGCTAATATCGCCTCGTAAGACCCTCCTCCGGCCATTGTCACCATAACCCACCCCCCAATGCTGGGGCTTGAGGAATGTCTCCTCATTCCCCCCTCCCACCTGCAATGGCCCTCCTGTGGCCAGGGAACCTGAACACTGAGTAGGGCATCAACAGAACAGTGTTTAACAAATAAATTAATAAAAATAATGAGTATTCCATGCACGTTTGTCTTTTAAAAAATCAATTAATTAGTAAAATTCCCTGGGTGCACACCCTAATGAAATGTGCTGTGCATGCCTATGACCAAAAGACAAGCAGGTGGGAGATGCTATGGCTACTTTATCTTCCACTGCATCAGGGATTTTTATCTTGGTTCTCCAGGAATAATAATTAACTCTTTACTCCACTATTACTAGGGTGAGCAATATAGTAACTATAGAAAATCCTATGCATTAAAACATCAATATCCAGTATTTAAACATGAAGGGGTTCTAGTCTTTTTAGAGATTAAAGAGAGAAATCCAGGCCAACTGCAGATCACCTGAGGACTGGCAGCCAGATGTTATGCGTGTTTATTGAAAAGTAGGTACAACTAATGTCAGTGGAAATTGTTCCCAGGTAAGCATGTGTATAACATGGTATCCTCAAACTGAAATGGAGTCAGGATTTCCTAATGCAGAGAGGGAATCCTTTTCCAAAGCATTACCTGAAATATCACCCTGAACCACTCCTCAGTTGTGTGGGCTGCCATTGGGCAACTTTTCGTTAATGGCAAAGTTCTTACAAGCATAAATTCTGACTCAGGGAATTTGTTTATATAAACTGCTCTTCAAGTTCAAGCAGTAACCAGTCTGGAGATGGAAAGGAAATTTCAAATGAGTCTGCAGTCTGAGGAATGCTACCATTTTAATCTAGTGGGACTTACTTCTGTGAGCCTATCTACACTACCGCTTTAAAACGGTTTATAACAATTTTAAACCGGTTAATAACTGTTATTAACCGGTTTATAACAGTTTTAAACCGTTTTAAAGCAGTAGTATTGATAGGCTTTGTGAATGCAATCAGAATCTGTCTGCACAGCCCCCTGGGCTTGATAGAATGCTCCTACTATGCTACCTTTAAAGGTATGGGATCCTTCCCAGGGGCTTCACCTTACAACCACTATTTGAACAAAAAAACTTCCTGGAAGATTTATTATGTTCTCCCACTTTCTTACCGAATGTGGAGTTAGAGCAGAATAACATACACTAGGTTATTTATGTGTTTGTTTGTTTTTATTTGACTTGTGCCTCATCTTTCCATCAAGGTATTTATGACCAAGGTGGTTAACAATAATAAGAATTGCATGCTTGAGGATCTGTTGTCTTTGTCAGACACCCTCTCTGATTATTTATTTACTTACAATATTTATATACTGCTCCACATCTAACCAGATTCTGGAGTGGTGAACAATAAAAGATAAAAATAATAAAACATCATATTAAAAGTGTTTTAAAAAACAAACAAACAGAATACCAATAAAAAACATGCCTGGTCAATCAAGGAAGGCTTCTTGAAATAAAGGTGTTTCCAGGAGACACCAAAAACAACACAGTGTTAGTAACTGCCGAACCTCCAGAGGCAGGGAGTTTGACAGAAAGTGAGCCACCACACTGAAGGCTCTTCTCCAGGTGGATTCCAATTCGGGTGACCAGATGAAAAGGACAGGGCTCCTGTATCTTTAAAAGTTGCATAGAAAAGGGAACTTCAGCAGGTGTCATTTGTATATATGCAGAACCTGTGAAATTCCCTTCATAACAACATTTAAAGCTGCAGAAGTCCAAACCTGTTTTGTATCTGGTCAAGAGGCAGGGCTCCTGCAGCTTTAACTGTTGGGATGAAGAGGGAATTTCACCAGATACTGCATACATGCAAATAAAACCTGCTGAAATTCCCTTTGCTATGCAATTGTTAAAGATACAGGAGCCCTGTCCTCTTTTTCATCTGGTCACCCTATGATAGATCCATGCAGAACCACCAGGGTCATGCTATGTGATGACTAATAATGGAGCGGAATCCTAGCTGTGTGGCAGAGCATAGCTTTATACGTAGAAGGTCCCAGTTCAATCCCTGATATCTCCAGTTAGGAAAATCAAGTAGGAGATGATGGGAAAGAAACTCTGGAGAGATGCAGCCAGTCAGAGCTGACAATGCAGGACTAAATGAAGTGGAGGCTGGGGGTTCCGATTCCAGTGGGTTTCAGTCAGAACCAGGCAGAACTGAAGGAGCTATCCGAGGTGCTGAGCCCTATCCCCAAAATGGGCACAGGAACTTTAAAGCTCCTTTAAAGTTTTGCCTAGTTCTCACTGAAACCCGAAGTGGATTCGCACTTCCACTGGAATCAGAGCCACCAGCCTCCACTGGATAGTCTAGCCTGGTATAAGGCACCTTCCTGTGTTTTTATCTTTTCTCCACTATAGAGGCTTCAGTGTTTTGTAAGAACATAGCTCTGTGCCACGTGCTCCTGAGTTGCCTTGAATCACCTGGCAACTGAACAAAATTTCATGCAAAGACATAAACCCAGTTATATATATATATATATATATATATATATACTCTACCTATTCTGTGCTCTAGGCGCTTAGATTGTACGGATAACTTTTCTGATTCCCACACTTGGGCTGAATGCAATTGAGCAATGAGTAATGAAAGCTGGGTCGCCTCGGGTGCTGCTAAACTAGGAGTGACAGCATGTTGCAAAATAAACCTGGGCTCCCCAACCTTGCCTGTCAATGTACTTAACTCTACATGCTGGGCCTGATCCATAAAGCACTTTGTTGGTACAAGTCAACTTGTTTAAATGAGTACGCCCAAAGCCATTTTCTAATCTATTGCTACCTCCCCACTGTAAATTTGGATTGGTGCAAGTTCTTGGCAAGAAATGGGATCCAGGGTTAACTTGAATCAAACAAACAAACAAAGCTGAGGAATAAGTAAGAGTGTGCAACTCAAAACTTCTCCAACCTGATACCCTCCAGAAGTGCTGAACTACCAGCCATTATGGCCTTTAGGATGGCAGTATTTGGCGGGGGTTGTAGTCCAATAAATTTATAGGATTGCAGCTGCAGTAGGGTGACCATATGGAAAAGAGGGGCTCCTGTACCTTCAACAGTCGTATAGAAAAGGGAAATTCAGCAGGTGTCATTTGTATGCATGCAGCACCTGGTGAAATTCCCTCTTCATCACAACAGTTAAAGCTGCAGGAGCTATACTAGAGTGACCAGATACAAAAGAGGGCAGGGCTCCTGCAGCTTTAACTGTTGTGATGAAGAGGGAATTTCACCAGTGCTGCATGCATACAAATGACACCTGCTGAATTCCCCTTTTCTATACGACTGTTGAAGGTACAGGAGCCCTGTCCTCCTTTCCATATGGTCACCCTAAGATATACCCCCAAAGCTGCCATTAGCACCACAGCAGAATAAGTATATAGTTGTAGGGAAGCAAGATTGCATGTGAATATGAAATGGGATGGGCGCTTCTCTCATCTTTCATGACAAAAAGCTAACCGCACGCAGGGTTTGTTAAAATACACACCCTCCATTCAAGATTTGCTTCTGTCAAATAAATGAACAGAGGATTCCCCCCTTCTGTCCAGTTTTTGTACTAACTACTGTGTGATTTAAAATAGCAGCAATTATGTACACCAACAATGGAGAACCAAAGGAAAAATTTCAAGTTCCCACATAAACCCTGTGCTCCACTTATGCCCGCATGCACAATATTGTTATAATCGTACAAGTAGATTCTTCTTCTTTTAACATAGGTTGGCATTTGGTGGTGGGCAATGAAGTCCTGATTAATGGCCTTTTATACATGGTAGCTCCTCCAAGCAACTGGAGATCATGTCCTAGGCCATATGCTTAGGTAAGCGGCTAAAGGAAATAACACTGGAGCTTAGGGCAGCGGTGGGCAATTTGGGGCCTACAGTATAAATCTACTAGCTAAGTTTGTAGTCCATGACATCTGGAGGGCTATAAGATGCCCACCTGTGGCCTTGGGCATGGGCCACTAGCAGCCCACAGGATAGTCCCAGTCTGGACTTTCAGAACTTTGTGTGAATGTGTGTGAGGAGGGGGAGTGAAGTAGGTAAAGCCTTCACAAAGGAAAGGAAAGATGGCCCAGAGCCAGAGGGAGAGAGGTGGGCTGGAACAAGGGGGTTAGGTCTAGGGTGACCAGATAAAATCCAGGTCAGGGCTCCTGTAACTTTAACAGTTGTAGAGAAAAGGGAATTTCAGCCGGTGTCATTTGTATGCCATTAGTTCCTGGTGAAATTCCCTCTTCATCACGACTGTTAAAGTTGCAGAGGCCCTGCCTTTTTTTGTATATGGTCACTCTAGTATAGTGCCTGCACCTTTAACTGTTGGGATGAAGAGGGAATTTCACCAGGAACTAATGGCATACAAAAGACACTGGCTGAAATTCCCTTTTCTCTACAACTGTTAAAGTTACATGAGCCCTGACCTGGATTTTATCTGGTCTGGTCAGCCTAGGTTAGGTCTGACCTCCAGGGTGATAGTGGGAGAAGTGTCACACTAGGCCAGACCTTGCCACCTGTGATCTCTCATTGTGTGTGTGGGGGGGGGGGGCAGGGAACTCAGAGGGACCAGGGCAGGACATCAGCTTTCACAGCCTCCAAGGTGGTCACGGTTGGAGCAGAACACTGGGCCAGGCCTCGCCCAATGCAGGGCAAGTAGACAGGCTGAGAGAGAGAGAGACAGCAGAGAGAGAGAGAGGGAGAGAGAGAGAGAGAGAGGGAGGGAGCGCACACATAAGAGTGTAGTTCTTCACAAAGCACATAATTAAACTATGGAATTCACTACCACAGGATGTGGTGATGGCCACCATTTTGAATGGCTTTAAAAGGGGATTGGATAAATTCCTGCAGGAGAAGGCTATCATGGCTACTAGTCCAGCTGGCTAAGTGCAGCCTCCAGTATCAGAGACAGTAAGCCTGTATACACTAGTTGTTGGGGAACATGGGTGTGAGGGTGCTGCTGCACCGTATCCTGCTTGGCAGCTGGTTGGCCACTGTGTGAACAGTGCTGGACTAGATGGACTTTTGGTCTGATCCAGCAGGGCTCTTCGTATGTTCTTATGAGTGAAGGGGAACTGAAAAATCCCTCCCCAGCCGCCAAAAAGGCCCCACAGTGCTTCAACATTGTGCTCGCCTGTCAGGGTTAGGCCTGGGCCACAATTGATTTCTTCTTTGGGCCAGAGGTTCCTGACAGAAAAGAGTCTCGCTCCAATTTGTCTGGGTTCCTGTCTGCTCCCTCCTCCCCTCCTCTCCCCTTGCCTCCCCCTCTGCTTGTGTATTAGCATTTTTATTACAAAAACACTATGTGGCTCTAGAGCTCTCCCCTCACAAGTAAAGCGACCCTGCGAAAGTCTGGCCCTGGAATGTCATACTTCTCAAGGCAGCAGGGAACATAAAGCAAGCAGTATAGAATACAACGGCCTTCCCCAACATGGTGTCCTGTTGTTGAGTTGGACTACAGCTTCCTCCATCCCCCAGCCAGCATGGGGCAGGCTGGGAGTTCTAGTCCAACTCCTCTGGAGGGGCATATATACACCAGTTTCTGGGGAACATGTGTGGGAGGGTGTTGCACCGTGTCATGCTTGTGAATCCCTGGTCCATAGCTGGTTGGCTACTGTGTGAACAGAGTGCTGGACTAGTTGGACCCTAGGCCTGATCCAGCAGGGCTCTTCTTATGTTCTTATGGGCCCAGGTTGGGGAAGGCTAGAATACAATTTATACCAGAAGAAGGCAAATAATTGTTAGCCATCAATGTCAGTAAATGCGGGCCTTGGCTGTTTTTCATTTATGGTTCTGGGATGCTGCTAAGATGGTACATTAAAAATGTTTTCACCAGTGTTATGAATAGACTATGGTAGGGGTAAGCAGAAGGCAAACTGTGGTTTATTGGTGGACTGCTGGCCAGTTCCTGAGGACCACCTAGCACCTGCTTATTGCTGAGATTCTTGCAAAGAATAACAAACTAAGTAGGTATTGATCTTGCCATGCAAGGCACTTCTTATGATCATAAGCAAGAGTGCAGACTAAGGATCTCTTAACACAGATCGGTTGTGTTTTAACTGTTAAATGGCCTGATGTATGCAGTCTAGCTTACATATTTAAAACATTGTTAGATCCTACTTCAGAGATTCTAGTTAAAAACAAAAAAGGAGATTACACAGTGCTAAAGCCAGCCCATCCCCAGACCAGGGGCACTTCTTGACAAGGGGAAAGCCCTGGGGTGGATCTGCAGTGGAATTAGGTCATTTATATGATGCAGCCAACATCGCAGAGCCGTCCCGGGGCATTCCCTCGAAGCTCCAAATTTAAAAAGTCGGTGACTTATCACGACTTTTTGCTAGGGATGTGCACGGTCCTGAAAATCGTATCGGAATCAGGACGTCTGATTTTGACCTGTATCATATTGGAAAAAATCGGACATTCCTCGAATCGCTTTGGATCTGATTCCGATATGAAAATCAGTCATCCGATGTGAGCATCGGATACCTATTTTCCCCTAAAGGCTTGCATTGGGGGAAAGAAAAGGCTATAACTTCTTTATTTAAAAGTTAGAGACATGAAACTTGGTGACCTTGGAGACGGGATGTTGCTAGTCATGTGAAGCAAATTCCAGAAAAATCCGTGCAAGCATGTCGTGGCTATGAAGTTTTGAAAGATCATGCTTCTTGCTTTGACAGCTGTCAAAGTCAGCTGTCAAAGCCAGAAGCATGATCTTTCAAAACTTCATAGCCACAACACGCTTGGACAGATTTATCTGGTATTTGGCACACATGACTAGCAACATCCCATCTGCAATGTGATCAAGTTTCATGTCTTTATCTTTTAAAATAAAAAAATTATAGCAGTTCCCCCCCCCCCCCACAAGCCTTTAGGGGAAAATACTAGGTTTGCGTTGGGGGAACTTTTTTATTTTGAAACATAGAAACATGAAACTTGTGGACATTGCAGATTGTATGTTGCTAGTAATGTCTCCCCAAGTTTCATGTCTCTACCTTTTAAAATGAAGAAGTTAGAGGCGATTATTTCCCCCAACTGGGAAACATTTCCCCTAAAGGCTAGCATTAGGGGAAAGAACCACCTATAACTTTTTATTTTTAAAAGGGATCAAAATGAAACTTGGGCACATGGGAGATGGGATATAGGTTGTCATATGTGCCAAATTTCAGAAAAATTGGTGCACGCGTGTCATGGCTATGAAGTTTTTAAAGATCGTGCTTCTGGCTTTGACAGCTGTCAAAGCCAGAAGCATGATCTTTAAAAACTTCATAGCCACGGCATGCTTGCACAGATTTTTCTGGAATTTGGTACACATGACTAGCAGCATCCCATCTCCAAGGTCAACAAGTTTCATGTCCCTAACTTTTAAAATAAAGAACTTATAGCCATTTCTTTCCCCCAATGCAATGAGGAAAATTCCAAAAATGGCGGTCCGATGCTCCGATTCTATCCGATTAAAAATGGATAAAAAAAAAACAGTTTGGATAACATTGGAGCTCATTGGACCAGCATCAGAATTGGAAATCGGATGTCTGATTCCCCTGATTCACTTTGGAATCGGACATCGGATCCAATACGATGCACATCCCTACTTTTTGCTGTGAGCAAGGAACCAACGTGCATTTGCCATCTGTTGCCTTGCTCTGGATTTGTAGCGGAGGCGGGTCCCAGCCAATGGCGACCCCTGATTGGTCACCCTTGGCCAGTGGAGGGGGCAGGCCAGAGAGCCGCTGGATCACCTCCATGCCTCTGCAGAACTTGCAGAGCTTTGTGGTAAAAGAAAATAGAAAATAAAAAATCTGGAGCTAGGCACGGGTGTATTGGGGAGGGAACAGGCCACCTCTGGAACTGCGAAGTTATGCAGTAAAAGAAAAAGATAAAAAACAAAAAGAAACTGGAGCTAAGCATAGGCACACTGGGACAAACGAAAGGGGCAGCCTAGCCAGCCAAATGGCTGCTGGGCTACCGCTGTGAAAATTTGCATTAAAAGAAAAACATTAATATATATATATATATATATATATATATATATATATATATATATATTTAATGGAGTGAAGCACAGACTCCCCCCTCTGCGACTGTTTTCTCTTTGGCAGGGAAACAACCGGGGTGGGTGGGGGTGGGGGTGGAATGGGGCACTAGGGGCAGTGGTGGCCCTGTGAGATTTCAAACCCCGCGTTTGCATCACTTTCTGTGGGGATTATTCAGGAGGAGCACAACTGCGGGATATCGGATCACGAGGTGCCAGTGCGACCTCATATAGGCATGGCCTAGGACACCTGCCCAACCTGCTGATTGCTGGATCATGCAGATTTTGGTCTGTGGTTCTCAGTACATTCCACCACTTGCAAATCTCATCCAGTTCAGTGGAAAGAGTTCTGCCGGTACCGTCCTCTGAAGATCGGGTTGCTATGGTAAGCCACTTCCTGCAAACATTACTTGCAAAACAATCACAAACCCCCGAGGCAGTTTCAGAAGTTATGAATCATCACCCCCCACATATTGCAATGTTGCCTTGTGAAAGGAGTAGAATTCCAATTAAATGTCAAGTTGCATGGCAACGAGCCAACACAACCTTGCTGTGCTCAGGATGGCTGAGTGTGTCTAAATAAATTTTGTTTAATAGCAGTTTGCTATTCAGAGCTCATGGAAGAGATAGCTAGCTTTCTAGGGAGTTCAGGGCTTGAATTGAATTTGAACCAGAGAGAAGCTAAGACAGCCTTCCTCAACTTGGTGCCCTTCAAGGATCAGGCTTGATGGGGATGATAGGAGTTGTAGTCCAAACACCATGAGGGTGCCAGGACAGAGAAGGCTGTGCTAAGGCATTCCAGAAGGAAGGAAATTTTAAAAAGTCATTATTCATCTCCACAGTGGGGGGGGGGGGGGAATTCCATTATACGAATGACAAACTCATTCTCTGAGTGAAGATCTTTGTGCAGACAAAATGGCAGCATGCATGATCAAAAGGGAGATATTAGTTGGCTTGGGGGAACAAAAATGTTTACAGAAATACAAGAAATATTTAGGGGGGGACCCTAAGATGTAGGGAGGACGACTGGTCATACTCAGTGGCAATGGAAATTTGGTGAGGGGGACACACACCTCCCAGCAACATTTGGTTGCAGGTTCCACTGGCATTGTATACTTCTATTTTAGAGTGTTTCCAGGTGAATCCCTCTGCCTCATTCATGGAATTTTACACGGGGTCCACAGACAATCCACGTGTAATACTCCTGTTATGTCCCACTTCTTCATTCATCTTTTTTCTTCCCATCAAAAATCTGTTAAGGAGAAAACAATAGAACAGCTGCACAGTGGGTTTCTTCACACAAGCAAAATAAGGCATGCTCCTCGTGACTGGCCACTCATGGAAGTTTGCAGGCCCTTTTGACGACGTCAGCAACCTCCTGTACGTCTCCCTGCCTTCCCCCGGTAATTCTGTTTTTTGGTTTTTTAAAACCTGAAATATCCTGATTCTGCTGAAATATTTCTGGATTTCCTACCATGTACAGGGGAACTTGCGCTACAAAGCACCCACTGTCCCATTCAATAGTATGAGAACAGAGAGGAAGGAAAGTATTCAATTACAGACCACATGATTGCTCCTCTCTGCCCTTGTAATGCAGCCCTATTACGATTGTGCAAGAGAAGCAGGAAGCAAAGGACCAGTAAGGAAACACAATTTCCCCTTAATCCAAAGAAGCTCGATGTCTTTTGACTGGTAATGCTATAAGCACCCCAAGATTGTGTGCATTGTCTCTTTGTTATTTGATTTCTTGTTCCCCTTTATGTTCAGTTTGCACCCTATTGAACAGCCAGTTAAAAAGATAGATAGATAGATAGATAGATAGATGATTTTATTTTTTTATTTATTTATTTATTGCATTTTTATACCACCCTATAGCCAAAGCTCTCTGGGCGGTTCACAAAAATTAAAACCATGAAATGATTTTAAGAAATATAAAACAACCACAATCTAAAAACACAAAATAACATACAATATAAAAACACAACCAGGATAAAACCAAGCATCAGAGATTAATACAAATGAAAATACAAATTTAAAACAGCAAGAGTTAAAATTGAGTTGATTTAGCTTTTAAAATGCTAGGAGAATAAAATGGTCTTCAACTGGCAACGAAAGGAATTCAAAGTAGGCGCTAGGCGAACCTCTCTGGGGAGCTCATTCCACAGCCGGGGTGCCACAGCAGAGAAAGCCCTCTCCTAGTGGCCACCTGCCTCACTTCCTTTGGCAGGGGCTCACGGAGAAGGACCCCTGTAGATTATCTTAGGGTCTGGGCAGGTACATATGGGAGGAGGCGTTCCTTTAGATAACCTGGCCCCAAGCCATTTAGGGCTTTAGATGTTAGTACCAGCACTTTGAAGTGGGCCTGGACCTGGACTGGCAGCCAGTGAAGATGGAAAAGGACTGGTGTAATGTGATCTCGTTGGCGAGTCCCTGATAGCAAACGTGCTGCCCTGTTTTGTACCAGCTGAAGTTTCCAGACCGTTTTCAAAGGCAGACCCACGTATAATGCATTGCAGTAGTCCAAACAAGAGGTTATGAGAGCATGGATAACTGTAGCTAGGCTATCTCTGTCCAGATAAGGGTGCAGTTGGTATATCAGCCTAAGCTGATAAAAGGTGATAGAAGATAGATAGAAGAAACTGGTAGTGATGGTGATTATTACTCCATGTTCTTTGTTCTCAGCATTTTTAACTCCATCTGAACATGAAGATTCCTAATAATGAATATAAAACAAATGAATTGTAAAGCCTTTGAAGCTACTATCACATCCTGCACGAGCAAATTCCAGTATTTAATTATGCAGTATATGAAGAACTACCTCTTTCATTGTGACCTTAATCTACTGCCAATCAATTTCATTAAGTGAAACCAAGCGCAAGCATTATGAGAGAAAATGGTCTCCCCTCTCCACAGACTGAATAACTTTCTAAACATTTTCCAATTTTTTTTTTGCTTTATTAGTTGTCCCTTGTATTGATGGTCCTCCAAGCAGCTCATAAAAGCACTACTTAATTAGTCCAAAAGCCTATCCAGTATTCTCTTCACATAACAGCCAACCAGATGTCTATGGGAAGCCCACTAGCAGGATATGAACACAATAATACATTCCCTCTTGTATTCCATAGCAACTAATATTAAGAGATATATTGCCTGTGATAGTGGAGATAATATATAGCCATCATGATTAGTATCCATTGATAGCCTCATCCTCCATGAATTAATTTGTCTAATCCCCTTTTAAAGCCATCCAAGTTAGTGGCCATCACTACATCTTGTGGAAGAGAATTCTATAGTTTAAATATGGGCTGGGTGAAGAAGTAATGTACCTTCATTGAATGACTCCAGGTTTGGATATTATAAGAGAGGGAGAGAAAAAATGTTCCTATTCCATTTTCTGCAGACCAAGCCATCCAAGATGGTGGCCATCACTATATCTTGTGGAAGTTAATTCCATAGTTTAATTATGCTGTGTGACTTTCTTTGTCTGGCCTAAATCTCCCACTATGTGCCTTCATTGAGTGACTCCACATTCAAATATTATGAGAGAGGGAGAAAATTGTTCCTATCCATTTTCTCCAGACCATGCATAATTTTAGTTTATCCATCTCTATCATGTCTCCCCATTCTTGCCTTTTTTCTAATCTAAAAATCCCCCCAAAGACTGCAAACTTTCCTCATGCCGCAAGTTGCTCCAGCCCTTTGACCATTTCAATTGCCCTTTTCCAGCTTTACGATATCCTTGTTGGTTTATTTGTTGTTTGTGTATACCTCACATTTCAGGATCCAAATTCTTCCTAGATGGCTTGCAAGAAACATCAAAATATATGAATAAAATGACAATAAACAAGACAAGCATATAAAAAGTCCTGATGATCCCCAATGGTGGCTCTAGGTTTTGGAGGGCCATTGTGAACGACACCCGCCATGGGACTCCTCCTTCAGTGGTTCCTTCTTACCATCATTGTCACACCAGCTGCTATTGCTCCTGAGCTTTTCTCTCATCACTTGTTCGCTTGGCAGGCACTCCTCCTTCTCAGCACCACCACCTGGTCCAGAGTGACGGGCAGGGGAACAAGCAGGTTGCAACGGTGAAGGTGAGAAGCAACTCCAGTAGGCCCTTGTCACTGGTGCCTGGCTGGGGCTTGAGGCCCAGCAATTTCTCACCGGCTCAGCCCCTCCCAGATGCCAGTCTGCGGATGTCCTGTCAATGGGCCCCTGTGGGGTGTGGGTATGGATGTTGCGGGCATCCGGCTGTGGCTTGAGGCACAGCAGCAGTCTGCGGATCCCTGTGCCGAGTCGGGCAAGCACAGGGATCCCCAACCCCTTGCCAAACCACCATTTTGCATAAAAATGGTGGCTCGAACCTTTTTGTAAAGGGCCTTTTGCTTGAATGGTGGCCATAAAGGGGCCATTTACGTAAAATTGCAGGCATAAACGGTCTAAATGGCCTCACCTTCCTCTCTCCCTCCCATTGTTGAGATCAGTGGTGTGTTTGTAGCAAAGACTCACATCGCCAGCACCTTTTTGTTAGCAGGGGCATGTGTGTCATCTGCCCCCTCCCGCCTCAACCTCAGATATTCCTGTTCCCTCTGAGCTTAGCTGCAATCCTCACAGTAGCTTGGGGGGTAGGGGAGGAGCGAATGAATTTTCCTAGCAATATATTGTTCCCTGAAGTATTCTGGGCTGGCATGGTCTCGAATGGGCAATTAAGGCCCTGGTGGAGATGAAACTGCTAGGATGAGATTGTGAATATGGATCAAGAAAGGTGAACTGAGAGGGTGTCCTCAAACACATCCACCACTCCCTTACGGTTGCACATTGCAAGAGAAGATTGGGAGAGGTGAGCAAACTGTTATTCACTACTGATGCTCTTGCAGACACCCGCTAAGTAATGATTCAGTTAGAGCTCCATCACACCAGCGATTTTATCACACACACACCATGCCTGGTATGTGGTTTTGCAGCGTGGTACTCACATGACGTCATCCCTGTCCTGCACTCATCTTGCCTCTTCTTCCCCTTGTTGCATTTTATTTTGGTGCGGGGAAAGTCTGGATTCTTTTCCCCTCTCGCTTTTTCCTTTGTTGGGGGCGTGTGCCAATGGAGTTTTGCTGATGAAAGGGGAGGGCGGGGAGGTTCTCCTCCTCCAGCACATCATCCTACGGACTTGTGCTTAGTCGGTTGAATGGACTTTTTACTGCTCCAACCCCCCTCCTCATTGCCCACAGAAATGGAGCTCAGATGAAACCTTAAATCAGTAAATCGCTAAACAACAAAGCTGGAGCAAGAGGGGGGAAAAGAGCCCATGCCCATCAGAGTACTACAACCAATGAACTGGAGGAGGAAGGAGAAGGGGTGGAGTGGAGTGGAGTGGAGTGGAGTGGAAGAGCAAACAAGCAAAAACCCACGTGAAAGGGGCCATGTGTGATGGCTCTCTTGACATGCTTATGAAACGGAGGTAAAAAAACGCAGAGGCAAACCAGGGGGGGAAATAGGTGTGATGGAGCCCTTAGAGTTATGTCTAATTTGGCCCTGAGTTTGAAGATTGATCATAGATACTGATAGAATACTCCTGCTCATATAAAGATTGCCATGCAATGAGAGCACAGAGCTAGCCTAACTCAACTTTGCAGGCTTTCCTGGTAGGGACAAATAATTTGACTAGATTACTGCAATGTATTATACATGGGGCTGCCTTTGAAAATGGTCCGGAAACTTCAGCTGGTCAACAATAGAGCAGCAAGATTGTTAATGGGAACTGGCCAGTGTGATCAGTACTTTTCCATCCAAGTACATTTCCAGGATCAATTCAATGTGCTGGTATTAACATTCAAAGCCCTAGATTGCTTGCAGCCAAGTGACCCGAAGGACCATCTCCTCCCATATATACCTGCACGGACCCTAAGATAATCCTGAATAGTCCTTCTCTGGAAACACCTGCCAAAGGAAGTGAGGTGGGTGGCTACTAAGAAGAGAGCCTTTTCTGTTGTGGCACCCCAGTTGTGGAATGAGCTTCTCAAGCAGGCTCACTTGGCACCTACATTGTTCTGTTTTTGGCACCAAGTGAAGACCTTCTTATTTTTCCAGGCATTCTAGTCTTTCTGTTTCTGTTGTTATAAATCTGTTACTGTATTTTAAATCTTCACATCGCTGCTAGGTTTTATTTTGGTTTTTATTTTATACTGTAGTTCAAAACTTTTCAAACTTTTATATTGTTTCTTTTCATGTTACATTCTGTGGTTTTGACTGTTGTGAGCTGACACAGAGAGCTTTGGCTGTTGGGCAGTATAGAAATGTAATTAATCAATAATATGTATAGATGCAAATTTAGAAATCTATTTTATAATTTAAATAGGAATACAATATATCACCCCCTAGTTGGGAAGATGGTGGCCAGGTGTCCTGTGTACCTTCTCAGTCTGCTGTCTGAGTGCTGCTGGTGGGCAACTTCAACATCCCTGCTCTTTGTCTTTAAACCAGTCTCTTGAAATAGGGGGACACCTTCAAACAGAGGACTGTTCTCTGACAGCCCTTCAAATACAGGACTGTAGGCTGACCATATGAAAAGGAGGACAGGGCTCATGTAACTTTAACAGTTGTAGAGAAAAGGGAATTTCAGCCAGTGTCATTTGTATGCAATTAGTTCCTGGTGCAATTCCCTCTTCATCACAACAGTTAAAGTTGCAGGGGCCCTGCCTTCTTTTGTATCTGGTCACTCTAGTATAGTGCCTGCAACTTTAACTGTTGTGATGAAGAGGGAATTTCACCAGGAACTAATTGCATACAAATGATACCTGCAGAAATTCCCTTTTTCAATACAACTGTTAAAGTTACATGAGCCCTGTCCTCCTTTTCATATGGTCAGCCTACAGGACTGTCCTCTGTAAAGTAGGACACACAGCCACCCTACTTTTGATGCTTAGTGGCTACTGGCTGCTACATGCACCATACCTGCTTGGGCAGGAGTTAGATGTAGCCAATGAAAATGAAACAACTCTTCTTGTCGTAACTGGATTACAAGGAGGAGTCATATGGGTCTTTAAGGTGACATTATCAGGGGGTAAGGAATGGCGGAACTAATGACGCCTTACAGACTAGCACTTCTGTCCAGGTGCCTGCATACTCTCCCTGCTCAGCTCGTAGAAATGCAATAAATAAAATAAAATAATAAAATATAGTAGTAAATGAACAGATGTTGCAAAAGCACTGTAAGTCTCTGCTTTTTAATAAATGGACCCTGTCAAAGGCTGTCCCTGGAAATTCCTACTGCTCAGGGAATTGGGGAACAGCAGAAAGCCGTATTGCTTCGCACGGCTGCTATCTTTTGGTGGTCGTCAGCTAGAACAGTGGGCACAAACGTCTGATGAAGAAGGAACCATCTGTTATTTTACAAGGAATTGCTGAAATGTCTGAAAACGAGGCAGCACCCAACATAATTGAATCAACATTTTAAAAAAACACACGCACCAAAAACACACACATGGGCAACCTTATGTAATTGCATGAACCGCACATACCACTTCCAACATTCTTGAGATTGAAGATGGATGGGTGGTGATGAGAGTTTGGCAACAGAAGTTTCATAAGAAAGTAGAATCCTTCTGTCCTGCAGTAACCTCCCAGGACTCTGGCACAAGCAATTCCAGTTATGTCATCAGAAACCCTTTCTGGAGGCTAGAAGCTGCATACAAACCCCTTTTTTTCCTTCCGTAATGACACGTAATCTGACCATATGAAAAGTAGGACAGGGCTCCTGTAACTTTAACAGTGGTATAGAAAAGGGAATTTCAGCAGGTGTCATTTGTATGCATGCGGCACCTGGTGAAATTCCCTCTTCATCACAACAGTTAAAGCTGCAGGAGCTATACTAGAGTGACCAGATACAAAAGAGGGCAGGGCTCCTGCAGCTTTAACTGTTGTGATGAAGAAGGGATTTCACCAGGTGCTGCATGCATACAAATGACACCTGCTGAAATTCCCTTTTCAATGCAACTGTTAAAGATACAGGAGCCCTGTCCTCCTTTGCATAGGGTCACCCTAACGTCACATCATCCACACACACATGCACACAACGGGGTAGTTTGCATGCCATGAAATTCTGGTGAGGCTGTGGTGTGTGCGGGGCACGTCCAGCTGCCATTTTGAATATGCAACCCCTGCTAAACATAGTCTCTTTTATAGTTATGCGAGGGTCGTTGCATATGTAATAATTGCATTGTGTTGGTTGAACCCAGTCAACTTGTTCAACAGCACCAATACTAAATGAGTAAATGGGTGGCAGGACAGTGGTACGAGGAGCTCACCCCTATGGTGACCATACTTGGGAAACCAAAAAAGAGGGCACCTGGTGGGGGGTGGGAAAGCAGCTTTCCGAGGCTTCTGAAAAGTGTGTTATCCCCGCACTGTTCCAATTGGGGCCTTTTCTATAATATCCAGGAATGACATGCTTTCCCCTTTACTGCCCCGACTAGAGCAGTGGAGGGGAATGACGTGCCTCCAGAAAGCACGTCATTGCCCCTCCCCCCCCCACTAATGGTGGATATAGACCTTCATCACACCTAATCCTCTCCCTGGTTTGCCTCAGCGTTTTTTACCTCTGAGGCAAAAGCGCGTCAAGCTTATGATCCCTTTCACCTGAATAGCTGCTCTTTCACTCCTTCACTTGTTTGCTCTTCCACTCCACTCCTCCCCTTCTCTCTCTCTCCCTCCAGTCAGGTCCTGTCAGATAAGTACTTCAACCAGACTGCCTTTCTGCTGGGCAAAAATTAAACAACTCTTTAGTCTGGCTCTTTTGGGGCATTGAGGGAATATAATCCTGTCCCTTCAGAGATTCAGGTGTTGTATGACTTAAAAAAAATGCTTTTGAGCCTGGGCTGCAAGGTTTGGGTTTTATATTGAGGCTTGGAACCAGCTGCCGTGAGAGATGGCTTTTCCCTGCCAGGACCTGATGCAATCCATTCAAGCCCCCTGTTCCTATAAAACTACATGGAGATTTAGGGCATGTTAAATGTGCTCAGGGAAAATAATCCAGAATTTTAGCATCCTAGGAAAGGCTGGGGAAGAGGCGTGGTGTCAGCAGGACAGGCATGGCGTCATGTGAGTACCATGCTGCAAATCCGCACACCAGGCATGGCAAGAGTGCACTAAATTGCTGGTGTGATGGAGCTCTTCGAGGGGAAAGCATGTCATTCCAGGACATTATAGAAAATTACAGAAAATCCCCCCTGACACCCAGGATAGAACAAAAAACAGGACAAATCCAGGGAAATCCTGACAGTTGGTCACCCATTTCTCCTACAACCATTAAACTTCCCTGAGCCACACTGGGGCATGAGACTGTTGTGTAAGTAAGCAGGACTCTCTTAGGAAAAGAACTGCAGACGTAATCCGGAGTTGAGAAAACATGGTATATCCTCATTTCTTATTTTAGAAAGAAAAAAGTACTTGGGAGGGAATATAATTGTAGGGTGCCTTGGAATTGGCCAGTCTTAAGAAGGGCTAGTTCAAAGAAAGAGAGAAAGGCCTTCATTTGTGTCGGAGAAGAAAGCAGAGGCGAGCAAACAGAAATGGTGTTTACTGAGCGTTCTTTGGGAAAGGGGCCTCCCCGCAGCTCCCAACTCATCCTCCAGCAGTTGATATAGGCCAGTTATGGATTGATTGTGATATTTGCAAGGGATATAATGTTTCTGTCTGAATACAGATGGCATAAAATGCAATTTTCGAAATTTATTTCCATTTAAGATCAATATTTTTTATGAACATAAGAAGAGTTGTTTTGGATCAGATCAAAGGCCTGTCTAGGCCAGCATTTTGTTCCCTCAGTGATAAAGAAGATACTCATAGCAAGCCCACAAGCTGGACACAAATGCAATAGCATCCTCCCACTTGTGTTCCCCAGCAACCAGCGTTTAGAGACATACTGCCTCTGGTACTGGAGGCGATATAGAGTAGGCGTGGGCAGAAAATAGATCTCCAGATTTTGGGATTTCAGCACCCAGAAGCCCCTGCCAACATGACCGATGGTCATGAATGCTGGGAATGGAAGTCTGAAAGATCTAGAGATCTACTTTCTTCCCAGGCCTGATACAGAGCCATCGTGACTAGTAGCCATTTATCCTCCATGAATTTGGCTAATCCGCTTTTAAAGCCATCCATGTTGGTGACCATCACTTGTTTAACTATGTGAAGAAGTACTTCCTTTTATCTACCCTGAATCTCCTATCATGTAGCTTCATTTGTATTATGAAAGGAGAGAAATTTCTCTTTACCTGCTTACTCCAAATCATCCATAATTTTATGTTTCTATCATGTCCCCTCTTTACTCACCTTTTCTTAGCCCCCAATGTTGGGTGTCATCAGACAAATGCTTTATTGCACACTTGTTACTGCCCACACTGTCCACCTCCGTGCATCTCTGGTCTTCTTTCTGCCACAAATAAGACCCCGGTAAATCCGATATATATTTTTTTGGAAGTGAAATGTTCCGCCATTTCCTGCTGCGTGCAGGAAAAGCAGCGCAATAAAACACACACACTGAATGGGCCACATGGTCATTGTTTACTTCCTCTTTTTTTCCCTGTGTGAAAAAAGAGGAAGTATCATGGGACAGAAGTGATGGTAAGGAAACACGATTTCTCCATCTGATGACTCCTGTTGTAATCTTTCCTCATAAGGGGGAGTTGCTCCAGCCCCTTCTTCATTTCGGCTGCCCTTTTCTGCATCTTCTCCAGCTCTACAATATCCTTTTCGAGGGTTGGTGATCAGAACTGTACACAGTTTTCTAAGTATAGTCGCACCATAGACTTGCACGAAGGCATTATAAGATTGGCAGTTTATGCCTTTCCTAACAATCTCTAACATGGGATGTTACTTTTTCACAGTAGCCACACACTAGGGGGCTGCCAATATGCACCCAAAGCCTCAGGGTGGCTGTGCTGTGGCGCTGCATTGATTATATGATGCAGCAACCACCTCGAAAGCATTGCAGGACTTTTCCGCGAAACTTTTACCTGAACTTTTTTCTCCGGAGTGAGGCGAGTACAGCGTATCCACCATCCAGCCTCACTTCGAAGTTGCGGCGGAGGCGTGGCCGGGCAGATGGCGACCCCTGATTGGTAGCTCTCCACCTGGGCAGAGGACAGGGAGGCCAGAAACCCTGTGTTTCCGCTGCGGCATCAGGAATAGCTGCCCTGCCCCACAGCAGCGAGAGCACAAGTTTTGAGCTCATTGCAAGGGCAACCTGCTGCTGTACAGACTGCCCCTAGATCGACCTTTTCATTGGACACAATTTGGAGTGATAATAATAATAATAATAATAATATATTTATTTATTTATTTCTAACCCGCCTCTTCCTCTGGATCAAGGTGGGGAACAACACCACTACAAAACAGCGTAAAATACATAAAACTGATTAAAAACATATAAAACCAATTAATTATTTAAAACTTATAAAACTAATGCATTATTAAAAAGCATCTTAAATTCAACTTTCAACTGGGTAGGCCTACCAGAAGAGATCAGTCTTTATGGCTTTCTTAAATTCCGGAACACTGTTAAGTTAGCGAATCTCTCCTGGCAGTCCATTCCACAGTCTGGGAGCGGCAGAAGAGAAGGTCCTCTGAGTAATGGTTGTCAGCCTAGTTTTGGCTGACTGTAGTAAGTTCTTCCCAGAGGACCCGAGTGTGCGGGGCGAATTGTATGGGACAAGGCGATCCCACAGGTAACTTGGACCCAAACCATGTAGGGCTTTAAAGGAAATAACCAACACTTTATACTTCACCTGGAAATTAATTGGCAGCCAGTGGAGTGATTTTAAAATTGGTGTTATATGGTCACCTCTAGGTGTATTGGTGACCAATCTGGCTGCCATAAATAATAAACATTCAAGTGACTGACTACAATGTTAATTTAACATGTGCTTAATATTAGACTCAAGAGGCCCAGACATTGGTTGGTTTGTTTGTTTGTTTGTTTGTTTAAATTAAAAGCAGTCTCCGATGGCTGCAGTTTTAAGTAAAGGAGTAATCAAATTCTTACTGTTGAAGCAGATTCTATTATGCTATCTACCGTTCTTTCTTCCTGCCACAGGCTTTCACCAAAAGGGCCAAAGGAGCTGTAAAAGGCAGGGATGAAGCATGTGAAATCTAGATGGCTAGTATTGTTGTTGTTTTGGGTTTTTTTAGCTGCTGCTACTGCAATGGGCACAGGCAAGACATTTATTTATTACATTTATAACATGCCTTTCCTCCAAGGAGCTCAAGGCAGCATACATGAGCCTCCTCCTCCTCCTCCTCCTCCTCCTCCTCCTCTCTAGTTTATCCTCACAACAACCCTGTGAGGTAGATTAGGCTGAGAATCAGTAACTCTCCCAAAGACAGCGAGTGAGGGTACGCTGACCTTGCAGTCTGGAAATGAAAGGGTTATCAAAATGCTATCTTTGAACAGACGCCCCGAGAGGGGCTGCAAATGAACCCGATGTACAGAGCTGGGAACTAGCAGTGGTTCCAGGCTCTGAACTTTCTTTTCTTTTTTTAAAAAGGCAAACCCTTAAGCCCTTGTAGAATAAGAGATACAAAGCTAAATGTGCAGGCAGCATTCTGACCAATCACTTTGTGAGAAATGAGCCGACTTTTGCCTTTCAATGGTTTTAGCCAATGATTGGAGTCACAGGTCCGATTGACATTTAGGGAAGCCATAATAGAGAGAAAAAAATAGTGCCTGGAGAAGGACTTGCTAATTAATTCTGAAGCTGTGTTTGGTCTTCCGTGGTCGATAAGTGGTTGTTGCCCAGAGAAAAGAAAACAAATGAAAAATCTAGGATTTTAGTGTAACTGAGTCTGGGCAGCAACATGTCCACCAAATGAGAACGATAGGAGCAAAGACAGTAGTTCATGCTCTTTCTAATTCGGATTTAATTTCATGCAAAATGTGTTACCTTGTAGCTCAGTGGAAGAGTGCATGCTTTGCATGAAGAAGCTTCCAGGTGTAATCCCTGGCTTCACCAAGTCAGGTAAGAAAAGAATACTGCCTGACACTCTGGGCTAGATGGACCGATGATGGTCTTACTCAGTATAAGTCAACTTCCTATGCCTCTAGGTTCCTATAACCCAGGAATACCATACCCAGGGAAAAATAAGTCACACTGCATGGTTAAGAAGCCATTCTGTGGAAAATGTCCTGGAATCAGTCAACATGCTAACCCACAGTTCAACAAACAACCCATGGTTCTACTGTGTTGTGCGAATTCAGTCCCTCTGAGCCTTTGCTCCACCAGACCACTGCTGAGTGTACATGCTTAGGATCACAATACACAGATTTTCCCAATAGAATCTTTGCCCTTGGTAAACATACCTTGAAATAGTTCCACGTAAATCGATTATAAAATAACTATTCAGTAGAGAGAGTTGACCACTGGTTGGTGACTATACATTGATGCTCTTGAGACATTTGGTCTGACAGTGTATTGATGGGAGCAATTACTTCCTTTGCTCTTTCAAAAAAGTGCCTATGGCATTTAATTGATTGCCTGGTTAACTAAAGATTTTAAATTTGAACTTTTCATTGGGTTTGAAGTGGAGCTGCCCTCTGACATGCTGTTAATTGCTGATCGGATTGTTTTAAATCTACATGCATTGCTTATTCGGCACGTTTAATGCCCCAATTTGAAACATTTCTGCTGGGCACGTCTGCCTTTAATATTTAGCACTGGTGCAATGTCACGGTTTGTGACGTTGTATTGATGTGAAGATCAGAACACTTAATGCTGTACATTTAGTTTCCAGTACAGCAAGTGTTATGATCAAGCTGTTAGATCATTTGAGTTGAGATAATGCTCTTAATTTATCGGTCTTGTAATGTCAGCTGCACTGCGATATTGCAGGGTTTCTTTAATCAATCAGTTAGCTTGTTATTTAAAACAACTCTTTGAATCAACCCCAAACTACATTTTAATTGGCTTATATTCTTAAAGGAAGGCAGAGACATCGTGTTATGCCCATGCTATTGCTCAACACAAAGTGATCGTGATACAAAGCAAGGACTTATGCCAGAAATATCTATATGTGTATGTGTGTGCATCCATGGGTGGATATTTATAAAGGCATGGGGATTTAATCGTAATGACTGGATTCTTTGCTCTTGTGGACTCTAATGTGCCTGGCTCCATTCCCCTCCTAATTTTTATTTTGTTTCTTAAGATTATTTTAATTATTCTTTAACTAGGAGGCTGCTATCCAGCAAAGTGAAGGGCTGCCTTCCAGCACTATCTTTATTGGTGTTCAAAAAAGTGGTTTTGTGTTTTAGAGCTCAGACCCCCACCTCTGCCTTGTACTTAAGGTACTTTGCTAAATTACTTTTCCTTTAGTCTCACCAGTTTGCCTTCCACTGCCTACTATGGCAGCCATTTTCTATCAGGGTGCCAAGTTTCATCTCTTTCTCTTTAAAAATGGCGGAGCTGTAAGCGGTTTTCTTAATTCTCATTAAATATAGGCTGACCATCTGAAAAGGAGGACAGGGCTCATGTAACTTTAACAGTTGTAGAGAAAAGGGAATTTCAGCCAGTGTCATTTGTATGCAATTAGTTCCTGGTGAAATTCCCTCTTCATCACAACAGTTAAAGTTGCAGGGGCCCTGCCTTCTTTTGTATATGGTCACTCTAGTACAGTGCCTGCAACTTTAACTGTTGTGATGAAGAGGGAATTGCACCAGGAACTGATTGTATACAAATAACACTGGCTGAAATTCCCTTTTCTCTACAATTGTTAAAGGCCTCCTCCACACGAGACGTTTAATGAGCCTTGAAGGCTCATTAAAAAATTTACCTCCACAAGCACGGAGCGCAAAACGGGCGTACAGGCGCGTTATCTCCCCGATAATGCGCATTTTCGAACGCGCGTTAAATAGCGACTTTTATTTTGCTCCGGCCGTTAAAGCGCATTTTCGCGGTGTGAACAAGCGATTACGCGCATTAACTGCTTGTAAAGCGCTTTTTGGACATGAATTAATGCGCTTCGCCGCCTCTCGCCGCCTCCGGTGCAGAGGGATTAGGAGTAAATGCGCCTCCGCGAAAATGCGCATAATCCCCGAACCGGGCGCAAAAGCGCATCCTTGTGGAGGGGGCCAAAGTTACATGAGCCCTGTCCTCCTTTTCATATGGTCAGCCTACATTAAAGTAGAGCTGCCCTTTGGCTGGGGAGGATGGGAAAAATCCAGATTTTTCATCAGATTTCATAATTTCCCCCCCTTCACAGATTTGTTACCAAAAATCCTGACAAATCTGTGTTTTTCCTGTCATATGGTCAGCCTATACATCTCTCCTTTTCCACTATCAGTTTGTTTTAGGTGATAAGAGCATTAAGCTAACACATGCGTGGGCTTAACGTGTAGCAGGGTGAGAGCATGTAAACAAACCCCACAATATGTAAAGGTCTATAGAGATGCTCATGTGCCCAGGAATCTTGTGGGCAGTGCTTGCTTGGATTCCCTTTTGTCTTTTTAACCTCCACTTGTGTAGGCTAAATACCTGTATAGAGTTATACTCAACAGCCTAGATTTAGGCTGGGAAATTGGGGGAGGTTAAGATAATTGAGATGAGAAGATTTTTTCTCCCTGCTTCTAAAATGTTGTTGTTACCCATGTCAGAGGGTAGCTCCACTTCAAATCCAGTGAGAAGTTCAAATTTAAAATCTTTAGTTAACCAGGCAATCCATTAAATGCCATAGGCACTGTTTAAAAAGAGCAAAGAAAGTAATTGCTCCCATCAGTACAACCTCAGACCAAATGTCTCAAGAGCATCAGTGTATAGTTACCAACTGACGGTTAGCTCTACCTACTCAATAGTTGTTTTTATAAACAATTTAAATGGAATGACGTACAAGGTATGTTCACTAACGGCAAAAATTCATTTGGGAAAAGAAACAGCTGTATCTGCGTAGTGTGATCCTAAGTACGCATTCTGAACCGTGGTGTAGTGAAACCAGGGTTCACAGGGACATGTTGGCACTTTTTTTATTAGCAGGGATGCTGATCCCATCTGCCACTCCCCTCTGCCCTGACTTCCCTGTTCCCTCTGGACTTAGCTGCAATCCTCATAGTAGGAAATAAATTTTCCTAGGAACAATATATTGTTCTGTTTTGTAATGTAAAGTATTTGGGGGGTTCCTTGGTCTTGAATGGACAATTAAGATCCATTAAGTTTATAAAAACACTACTTTTATTTTTAAAGAAATGTTATTGGTTTTAGTATGTTTGTTTTTTATTTTCTGTGTTGCCCTGAGAGCTTGGGCTGAAGGATGACTCATAAATAGAAAGACAGAAGTTGTGAGAGATAAACCAGGAGATGGTGTCTGATTAGTGCCTTTGTGAATAGGAGAGGAGGGGACTGTCTTGACATCTTCTTTACCCCAGGGTGGCTCCGACTCTGCACGGTATCAGCAAAGAGCCGAAAATGCGCAGCCGAAAAGTCGGGGATTTTTCCAGCCAGAGCGAGGGCAGCATGGCTCTTCCGCCAGCCTGTCCTCACTCAGGAGCTGCTCTGGAGCCACTCTGGGGGTGTTCCCAGCAGATGGCAACCCCTAATTGGTCACTATCCGCCTGGGCAGAAGGCAGGGGCTGGGCTGGCGAGCGGAATGGACGACGGAATGCCCTGCGCTGCCTTGCTGTGGGAAGAGTTTATTTTCCTCCTCTGAGTTGCTGCAGCTGCCACCTCCTCGTCCTCCTAAAATATTTCCCACTCTTCAGCTGCTGCTGCTGCCGCCTCCTCCTCCTCCTCCTCCTTGCCCTACTCAGGGAGGGACTGTGAAGTGGGTGGATGACAGCCATAGACCCCACTGTTGCTCCTTGGCACGGGAATTATCTGGCACAACCCTGCAGGAGCAAAAGCGCGTGGTTTGGGTTGAATGTGATGCCAGTTCAGCACCGTGAAGGTGAGAGGTGGGGAAAAAAAACTAAACCAGTTGAGATGGGGTTATTTTCTTGTGTTTTAATCGAAGACAAGGGCACAGAGATGAGTGAGTAGAAAGTGGTAGGATGTGGGGAAAGGTTTTCTATCAGTCATAAGAATGGGTAGTGCAAGTCATCCTGTAAACCCATTTTGAGTCACTTACAGGATAGGGAAGGGTATAAGATGAGGCAAATAAGTAAATATTCCACATTTACATGGGGACAACTGAGGGCCAAAGGTACAGGTAAAAGTCTGATTGCTCTAATCAATGGGACAGTCTTCTATTTGCATGGGAGGGGGGAGGTGTAACAGGGAGAGACATGAAGAGAAAGAAAACAAATATTGGGTTCTTTCCTGGTGTCAAGCATAAACCTAAGCCTTGAGTCTTAATAAAGCTAATACAGTTTCTATAGAATAGCCTACAGAATACTTCTAATTTAGGGTTAGAACCATTGGGAGAATCTGTTATAAAGCAGAAAGCTGACAAAGGGAAAATACTCCCCCCTTTGTAATATAGGGAGTAATATAGACAGCCCTGCACGTAGTGGAATCTGGGCCCTGAACCAAACTGTACCGACATGAGGACATGCTATAGTGTGAGACAAGTGTAGCAGTGAATGGGGCCATTATGTGACTCCTTTAATTAGTTTTTGTAAAGAAGCCAATGTACTAATTTACCACATCCCACAAATAAATGGGAAAAGAAAGTCTGTTCTTTTAATTTTAGAGGCGAGGAAGGAAGTTGAATTACAGCGGGCTAGCCAGTGGGTCATTACTTGCTGCAATTGAGCAGATGACTCCAGCCCAGTGATTCTAAAATGGAGAGATGGGCATAATCTAGGTACAAGCACTGAGGTGAATTGGAAGCCTGAGATCCTGTCCCAATTTAAAAACATAATACTGTAGAGCTGGGTATATTAGAGAAACAGAAAGGCAGGAAATCCTAGGTCCCCAGGCCAACTCCAAGGTGACCCCAAGTTCCAGATAAGCAGGGCTGAGAGCGTCTCTACATTAAAGGGAAAAAAACCCACCCCACCCCCTTACCATTTCTTCTTCTTCTGGGGACTTTCTGCGTTGATTACAGCTCCTTTAGATAGCAACCAGGGGCAATAGAAAACTTCCCCTCTCAGGAATACTCCATGAAATTAAATGAAACAGCACCATCTAGAGACCCATGTTAATTTTAAATACTGCATTATCTCTGCTCTTTTTAAAAGTGAGATTACTGGGTAGGCTGATCATCTGAAAAGGAGGACAGGGCTCACGTAACTTTAACAGTTGTAGAGAAAAGGGAATTTCAGCCAGTGTCATTTGTATGCAATTAGTTCCTGGTAAAATTCCCTCTTCATCACAACAGTTAAAGTTGCAGGGGCCCTGCCTTCTTTTGTATATGGTCACTCTAGTATAGTGCCTGCAACTTTAACTGTTTGATGAAGAGGGAATTTCACCAGGGACTAATTGACACTGGCTGAAATTCCTTTTTTTCTACAACTGTTAAAGTTACATGAGCCCTGTCCTCCTTTTCATATGGTCAGCCTATTACTGGGGGAAGGCATAGGAGACATCCTGGAAGTTGATGGCATCATATAAAGGACCCGCAAACTTCCACGAGTGGCCAATCATGAGCATGCAATAAATCGCTCATGTAGAGAAGCTCCAAGCTGTCATGAGGCAGTCTGAAGAATCTTCCTCTGAGGAGGAAGAAGTGGCAGAGACTGCAGCTTTACCCATTCCCCAGGACTTACCAGAGGAGGAGGAACAGCAGGGAGATTCCTCTGAAGAGCCCCAGGAAAGCCACCCTCTCCCACCCCCTGTTTCTAATGAGGAAGACTCGGGGCCTGAAGGAGTTTGTCCAGTAACTCCCCAGCAAAGGCAGCAGCTCAAACGGGCGGAGAAAGCTAAGCCCACAAGGCGAAGCATGAGACTGAGAAAACAGAGCACAGCTGATGCAAGCCTTAAGTAAGATAACGAAGGAATTGCACGCAGCTGTCAACAGGCTCAAGCAACTATAAAGGAGAAAGAAGTCAGAAGCTAAGATCCGTTGAGGACAACCGTCGTCTTCGGCTCTTGACACCCGGCATACTCCTGAATCGGAACCTGTGGACTGAACAACCGGCTTGACTATTTTGGCTCTGGACTTTGGACTGCTCTAATACTTGGTTTGACTTTCGGCTTGACATTCGGACAGACTAAACTTTTGGCGTGACCTTGGCTATTGGTAATTGGATTTTGGAATTGCAAAAATAAACCCTTTAAACTGTTAAAGGCCTGGCATTTTTCCCAGACATTCTTAGATAAGGGAGTTGGCAGGCTTCCTATACTAAGAGTCATAAATACGACACAAGCCCTGACATCACGCAATCGAATATGATTACTAATATGTGTGTGTGCTCAAAATGTAACAGCAGGACTCCACACTTAACCTCGACATGTCTTCTGCTCTCGGTCTTTCTGGCTAAAGGCCAGTGAATTCATGGAGGTCAGAGCTCAGCATGCCAGAATGGTCAAGCTCCCCAAACACATGCATTCAGCAGCCCTTGCAGAAACCACTATAATAAAAAAAACTTTATGTACTATCAGGTTCCAAAATACCCCAAAGTTTTCTTGTGGGTTTCTGTATGGCTTTACTCCCCCCCCCCCCCGCCGGATTCTCAGAAACCTCTTGAAATGCTTCAAGTGCATCCCAGCATGATAAAGGAAACGCACACATGCATATTACTCATGATCCCCCCAAATCTCTTACTCACTGTTTGCTGTGGGTGTTGAATGATTAAATGCCTATACAGAAGCCAATCACCAAAGGGAAGTTATATGTTTGCAGAATAGTTTTCAACTATTTTCCTGTCTCCACAGCGACTTGAAATAACACGTCCTAGTATGGGGGCAGGGGAGCTTTTAAGATCTGGATCAGGTCTCTTGCATCTACTCTAGAGTCCAAATGGGGGGAAGATACAGCGGCCAGACACACGTTTAAATTAAGATCTGTTTTGGCCATTAGTGTAGGTGCTCCTAGACTTAAATAATGCAATAGTCCTGTCTCATTCACATAATTTGGGAGGATGTGTGTGTCAGGCAACATCTTCCTTTTTTATTTATACAAAGAGCTTCTCTAAATGAGCATGCTTATGATTGGCCACTCATGGAAGTTTGCAGGTTCATTACACGGTGTTGTCTGCATCCAAGGGCCCTGCTGTGCTATCCCCTGGAAATTGCACATTAAAAAAAGCAGAGATAATATGGGAATATCTGGCAAATATAATAATCTGGAAAAGCTGCAGGAGCCCTGCTCTCTTTAGCTAGAGTGACCAGATACAAAAGAGGGCAGGGCTCCTGCAGCTTTAATTGTTGGGATGAAGAGGGAATTTCACCAGGTGCTGCATGCATACAAATGACACCTGCTGAAATTCCTTTTTCTATACAACTGTTAAAGATACAGGAGCCCTGTCCTCATTTTCAAATGGTCATCCTAAACCTGTTTAGTGCAAAAAGGTTCAGAGTGCAAGAAGAAATCATGTGCCAATCTTGGGTCCAGGTTCACCTAACCTTAATAGGTGCTAATGTGATGGGTTTTTCTGTGGGTTTCTCAATGCTGCTAGTGTGGTGCCTTTCTTCTCTAGGGCCTCAGTTCTCAGAAGATAGGGAAGGGGTAGGAAGCCGATGGCCAGATTGAGGTACTGGGTATTCTAGTTTTGTCATGCATACCAGAGCCCTGACCTCTTGACCAGATAGAAAAGAGGGCAAGGCTCCTGCAGTTTTCACTGTTGTGATGAAGAAGGAATTTCACCAGGTGCTGCATGCATACAAAGGACACCTGCTGAAATTCCCTTTTCTATGCAACTGTTAAAGATACAGGAGCCCGGTCCACCTTTAGGGTGACCAGATAAAATCCAGGTCAGGGCTCATGTAACTTTAACAGTTGTGGAGAAAAGGGAATTTCAGCCAGTGTCATTTGTATGCAATCAGTTCCTGGTGAAATTCCCTCTTCATCACAACAGTTAAAGTTGCAGGGGCCCTGCCTTCTTTTGTATCTGGTCACTCTAGTATAGTGCCTGCACCTTTAACTGTTGTGATGAAGAGGGAATATCATCAGGAACTAATTGCATACAAATGACACTGGCTGAAATTCGCTTTTCTCTACAACTGTTAAAGTTACATGAGCCCTGACCTGGATTTTATCTGGTCACCCTACCACCTTTCCATATGGTCACTCTAGCATAGGGGAAAGCAGCTCTTATAATGACAGCCCAGGACCGCTTTCTCCTGCTCTTCTCTCTACTAATTGTGACGGGTGAGAAAGAGGACAAGGAAGGAAACCAGCTACTTTACCCTTTCCCTACCAGCCCTTTCTCCATCTCCCTCCGTCTCACCTTCCGTTTTCCCCTCAGGTGTCGTCCGATAATACTTTTTAAATGGCTTGTTCGTTTGTAGCAGTTTCCAGAGCTTTCGTTTCTATTTTAGCGCAGTTCTTTTCAGCTGTCAACTAGCGCTGTGCTAAACATTTCTTCCGCATTAGTTTCGACTGTTCTAATTCAGTTTGATAGAAAATAAATTGCTTGTGGGGGGGGGGGCAGGGGGAAATCAAAGGAAAAGAAAACTGCGGTGCAATTCTTGTGGTGTGAGGTTCTTGCGCTTACCTTGTGTAAGAGCAGGTCAAGTAGGGTTGCATGTGAGTGTCTTGTCTTTCATGGTACAATCATCTCTCTTCCCTGGCTTCCTGAACTTCAACTAAAGCCCAGGGGAAGACACTATGAAGGTAACTCTTCCCTTGGGGCTTTCTCAGATCGAAAGCATGGGCACCTGGGGGCTACACATGGTATCATTCTCACAGAAGCAGTGTCGCACAAACAAAATGGCTTTTTGTTGTTGACTGGAAGCACCCCATGGCAGAATCATAATGCTGGGCTTTTCACCCTTTTGCAAAGCCACATGTTTCAGAGAAGGGATTCTTTAAAAGCTGCTCCAGTATTACAGGATTCTGTAATGCATGACATAATTATAGCCTCCAAGAGTTCTGCACCCCCTGCCTCCACCAGGGTTATTAATGGAATACAACATTTCCTTGATACGCCCAGCGGGATGATATGAAAGTGCCTTTTTTTAGCCTTTGATTTCTACAAGACAGACAATTAAAAGAAAGAAAAAGAGAAAAAAAGAAAAGAAAGAAAGATCAATTGCCTTTATGTTTTATTAGAGTAAATTAGCAAAACCCCATTTGGGCTCTCAAATAAGATCTAACCACTTAAAAGCAGCATCCATTACTACCAACAAAAGGGAGCATTTATTCATGTAGCGTTCACGTAGAGGGCTCTAGGAAGTGACAAAGGGGAGCCCATTTGATAGATTAACCCAGCCATACTTTCGTGCCCCCCCAAGCCTTCCCTACTACACATGCTTTTTATTTCTGCACACATCCTTTATTTATTCATTTCCTGAAATTTATATAACTAGTTCCATCCTTAAGCCAAAGGGTGAATTGCACCCCTCTTCAATCTTACAGGAAAATGGGAGGGAAATATAGATGCTTGTCTTTCAAGGTCTCGGAGTCATTACCTGAACACAAGAACATAAGAAGAGCTTACTGGATGAGACCAAAGGCCTTTCTATCCAGCATCTTGTTCCATGCAGTGGCCAAGCAGATGGCCCTAGGAAGCCCACAAACAGGATGTGAGTGCAACAACATCCTCCCGCTCATGTTCCCCAGGAACTGGTGCACAGAAGCATGCTACTTACGACACTAGAGGCAATGGATAGCCATCATGACTAATAGCTTTTGCCTTAGAATCTGACAACCCAATCCTATAGGATACTATGTGGAGCTTAACTACCCGAAGCCGTTCATCACTGTATCAGTTTTGTCACCGAATTGAAATCTGAGCTCTTCCGCTACATAAACTCTAGGTGGGGCTGTGCTATAGCAGAATAGCGCAAATACACCAAGAGAAACAGCACTTTCAGAAATAATACCCCATTTTCCCCAAGCTAAAATAAACTGGGAAAGTGCTCTGAAAAAAACAGAAGCAAAAAATGGAGGATCATGATGTCTTCTAAGGGGCCTGTAAACAACCAAGAGTAAGGACTCATGGGTGCACAATAAATGCCTCGTGTAGAAAAGCTTGCGGAGACACTGGGCCAGTGCATGTAGAACTTCCTGTACTGTTGGGCAAAGTTAAATGCCAGCTGAAAGGGGAATATGATGGTGTGTGTGTGTGTGTGTGATAGAATGTAGCTCAGTGATAGAGCACATGGTTTGCATGCTGAAAGTCTCTGGAATCAATCCCTGGAATCTTCAGATTTTTTTAACAGATCAGATAAGCCAGGGTGATGTCAAAAACATCTTAGAAGGTGCTTGCTAGTCAGTATAGATCAAGGATGGGGAACATGTGGCCCTCCAGATGTTGTTAGACTTCCATGATCCCTCACTATCGGCTAGGCTGACTAGGACAGATGGGAGTTGCAGTCCAATAACATTTGGAGGGCCACATGTTCCTCACCCCTGGAGTGGATTGTAGGGGGCCTAGTGGGCAAATAGTCGAATCTTGGTATGAGGCACCTTCCTATGGTGAAACAGTAGGTACAAGATATGGTATAGCTGGGAGCCTTTATAGAATCAAATGTAAAGTTTTCCTAGATGGACTCATTTCAGGCTGCAAGCCTGGGTCATAGGTCTGAATGACTCATGCCTTCAAAAAAAAATCTCCCTTTATAAACGGCAGTATGGCACATGGTTAGCACATTAGATTAGGACCAAGAAAACCCTGCCTATGGGTTCCTGTTTGACAGCTGATTGGCCACCTTGTGAACAGACTATTGGATTGGATTGGATTGACGCTTGGTCTGATCCAGCATGGTTCTTCTTATATTCTTAACCTTCCTTCAGCTGGTTGACCTTGGGCCTGTTACTTTTTCCCTCAGCCTAACCTATGTCACATGATTGTGATGAGGATAAAATGCTGCCTCAGCCTGAGCCTTGAGATCAGCACAAGAAGCTTTGTTTTTGCCCATCATTAGTACAGATGCTATTGGAAAGTACTAAGAACAAGGCCTTCTCAATGATGGCACCATGGTTGTGGGACCCTCTCCCAGGAGAGTCCCACCAAGCTCCCTCACTTCCTCTTTTAAGTCTGAAACCTTTCTTTTATACCATCAGGTATTTTATGATTGACACACAGAGGGGGGCCAGGATCTCTTCTCGATCATCCCAGAATACAGGACGCGGAATAATGGGCTCAAGTTACAGAAAGCCAGATTCCGGCTGGACATCAGGAAAAACTTCCTGACTGTTAGAACAGTACGACAATAGAACCAATTACCAAGGGAGGTCGCCCCTTCCAACTTTACTATTCTATGATTCTACTGTTTTTATGCCCTCCCCTTTCGTTTTAATGCAGACGTGTTTTGTATATATCTTATTTTATTTCTTTTTAATGTGTTGGGCAGTTTCATATTGGATAATCCTAAGGAAATCTACGTTCTTTTACTCAGCTTCCAAGGCAGGACTTTGCTCTCAGCTGTTAGGTTGTGCCACTCTACGTTCTACCACTGGCCTATCGTTTCCTTTGCTAAATACGTGCTGCAAAACCCACTGATCCACCCGCTTCCCTGGCCCACCTTCTCCCAATTCCTGCAGCACAACCTATTGCAGAGGAAATATTCTTGTAGATTTTTAAGCATATGACCTGCACTATGGGCTGTATTTATTTTTGGTAGATCCTTCCCGGGGAGGAAGCTGGCAGCCGGTTTGGTATCATGTCCCTCTTTAAAGTTTATGCTGCGTCCACGTTTTAGAAAACAATGCCTGCTTCTCAGTAGCCAAAATAGCTAAGTCACAGCCCAGGCCCCTGAATGACCCTCTTGTCTTCTCTTTCCATTCCATATAAAAGTTCTCCTGTTCCCCTGCACCCTCTTTGTTTTTGTTGGCTTTATTATTAGCATGGAACACTTATAGTGACTTCGGGGGGAGTTTGATAATGACTGTCCTATATAGCCATAGTAGTGGAGGCTAGTGGCTCCGATGTCAGTAGGGTGGCGAATCCGCTCTGGGTTTCAATCAGAACCAGTCAGAACTCTAAAGGAGCTATCCTATGTGCTGAACCTATTCTGGGGCTAGGTTTCAGAATGGATTCATAGCCCCACTGAAATCGGAGCCTGCCATCCTCCACTGGTAACACACAAGGGATTGGTTCAAAACTCACCGAGTCACACTTTAGACCAGAGATGAATGGCTACAACAGTCCCACATTCCCTTTTCCTCTGTCCGCTAAGAACATGTTGTAAAACAACAGCCGTGGCAGGACAGTGGAGGCTGGTGGCTCTGATGTCAGTGGGGCAGTGAATCCCCTCCGGGTTTCAGTCAGAACCAGTCAGAACTCTAAAGGAATTATCCAAGGTGCGGAACACCATCTGTGCACAAGAGAGGTGTGTGTTGGAAGGCCTGGGGAACCTGAAAGTTTTCAGAAGTACAAACTGTCTGAACAGGGGGGGAACCCTAACCTGAGCTGAGTTCTTCGGGGGCTCCCTTATTTGCCAGCCAAGGTGACCTCCACCACTTGCGGAATCCCCTTCCCAGATGCCAGGTTAAGTCCCTCCTCTCCCAACAGGCATTTAATCTTTAAACGGTTGCATTGATAATTAATTGTACTGTTGGCTTTTTAATGTTTTTAATGATGTTTCATACTGTGTTACTTTGATACGTTCATTGTAGTGTTTTTGTTTTGTTGTTCTAATTTTGCTTTGGTTTTGTTGTTCTACGATTGTCACCTGCCCCAGGGGGCATTCGCCATTTGGGCAGAATACACATGCAATGAACAAGCATGCAAGCAGACAAACAAACAAAAGAAACAAACATCTGGAGCTGATCCTGCTGGTTTCCGAAAGGTCTCTGTTAAGCCTGTGGACCAGGCCCTAAGACTCCTGCCTCTGTGCATTGCCCAGAACAGCCCTTGAAACCGTCAACGTCAAACTAGCTCTAGTCGATCGTTAGCTGCAGCCCCCACAGAGGTGCCTCAGGCATACTTGAGGCCTTCGTTGGCTTGGGAGAGTTGGCTCCTCCATGTGGAGGCTCTCCACACGACTGTCGTAATTTGTTCAGTTGTGACAACTCTTTTTTTGACCTAATTTCCAGGGGGGAAACTGTGTTAATCTGTCGCAGCAAGAATAAGGAAGAGTCTGATGGCATCTGGAAGACCGACGAATTCATTCTGTCTAAAGCTTTCATGGATCGGATGACAACTTATCAAGAGGTTCAATTTTGGCACTTGTGGTTCGAATCATGATAATGGTTTCTTGTCTTTCTGTAGGTGTTAAGTAAATTACCAGTGGTAGTGTCTTGTTTTTACCATTAATTACTGCTGCTGTTACTGTGCTTGTTTTGCACACGTTGAAACTTTAATGTAATAGTCACAGTGTATTTTTTGCACTGAATTTTAATTTGACCACATTTTCCTGGACACTCGTGTACATCTTCCTGTCCATTTTTGCAGCCCTGTTTTTGTGGGCCTGTGGAGGCGGAAACTAGAGATGTATGGAGTTTGTTCAATCTGTTCTGTCTGTGTAAACCATCTTTCATTCCATTGTCCATCTGCAATTGGATTTTTTATACCAGAATTTCATTCTACTTGTGCTATAGCATTCTACTTATGCTATACTTACGAGGGCTAACTGGCAGAAAGCGCTTTGAAAAATGAAAAACTGTTCTGCAAGCCTGTGGAATAAAGGCCATCCACTGCGAAATTCATAGAAATCCAAGGTGTAGGAATTTGGATAGGAATCCAAGTCAGATTCATAGAAATCCAAACTGATTTAAATCCGCTGTGAATTTCTTCGACACCGCTAGCAACAGCCCTTCCTGCCCACACATAATTTTCCTTTTAAAAAATGTGCGGGAAGCATGGGCCAGTTTAGGAAGCAGAATTGCACACCTGTTAGCCTTCCCCCACTTTTGCTGCAGAGAAGGGTATAGCCCAGTGGAGGCTGGGGGCTCTGATGTCAGTGGGACGGTGAATCTGCTCCGGTTTCAGTCAGAACCAGTCAGAACTCCAAAGACAATACTGAAGGTGCCTTCCATATGGGTAAGACTACAACTCCAAGCATACCCCCAGCCAGCGGAGTATTTTTTTAAACTGGAAAAGCAGGATATAGATTTTTTAATCTATCTCTATCTATCTATCTATCTATCTATCTATCTATCTATCTATCTATCTATCTATCTAAACACTAAGGTGATGCATGGCAATCAGTAGCACGAAGGTTCTGAGCTATGAGAAGAACTTTGTATGCTGGAGGTTCTGAGCTATGAGAAGAATTTTGTGTGGGTAAGCAGCAGGATATATAAACACAGCTGACAGTGGGAGGGAGTGGCTGGGGGGGGGGGAGTCCAATGGACTCCCGGTTGGCCTCCCCACCGCTTTTCCAGGCACCCACAGAAAAGCCTGAAAAGTATGATACTGAGCAATAATGTACTAGCGCGCAAATGGCCTGTGAGAGTCAAGCTAGTACATACATAAATCAATAACATCCATGCAACCATGTAGGCCAGGGGTGGAAACAAGCGCCCCACCAATGTTGTTGGACCAGTGGAGGCTGGTGGCTCCGATGTCAGTGGGGCTGTGAATCTGCTCTGAGTTTCAGTCAGAACTTTCTTTTAAAAAGGTATCCAAGATGCTAAACCTCTTTTGGAGATAAAGTCCAGCATGTTGGATAGCTCCTTTAGAGTTCCAACTGGTTCCGACTAAAACCTGGAGTGGATGCACAACCCCATTGCTGTGGGGAGGCAAGAATAGCTCCCTGGACCTGCAGAAGTTGCCCACCACTGATTTAAAGGAATAATAAAGTCAGTGCATCATAGCTAGAGGTTTTTTTTCTTCCCCTTTGTTCCATCCACTTCTTTATGAGAGTCATATTTCACCCTGTCTTAACAGCTTAGCTAGGATGTGTGCATGTTGGAGGGTTTCCCCCATCCTAGCGGAAAAGTCAAGCCATTGATACAAGGGCAATCACATCTCGTGAGCCATCTACCGTCGCCTGATGCGGTCTGACAGTCGCTCTAAGCACAGCTACTCCAGACACTTTGAATACTGGATATAGATAGATCTTAATCTTTTGTGTTTTGTTTTTCTACTCTTAACATTTCTTTAAAAAATGAACAAGCACCTCACTGCAAAGAGTGGAATTTTCTACTGAAAGTGTCTCACTACTTTGACTGACGGATTGATTAGTGGTGTAGTCCAGCACCCAGGAGGAAGTCTCATCGAGCTCAATGGGCTTTCCTCTCTCGGAAACAGGTATAGAATTACGGCCTTTTTTTTAAACCGTTCTGGGCAGCATACAATTGCAAACTAAATCAAATTACAAAATGGAAGAAATACAACACTGAAACCCTACAAACATAATGTCACAGTCACAAAAAATTTGGTGTGCGTGGGGGGGGGGAACACAGAAGCTTTTGGGGACACAGTTAAGACCTTGGGGGCTTTAGGTCGTGCACCCTTGCTTTAAAAGATCAGCAGGTTGGAGTCCAATGGGAGTAGAATCCAAGTTGCCAACTCTTGAATCAGTATCTGTACCTCGTGTGTGGGATGGTGGTGGTGGTGGCTAGTGCCAATTGTGGCTGGTGGAGTCATGAGACGGTGGAGTCTACCATACCCCCATGTCTATATATGTTCAAAGCCCCACAGGGGTTGCAAATTGGTGCTATGTTAGCTATATGACGCAGTTGCAGATTCACAGCTACCGGGGGGCTTTTCCATTAAGCTGCGTGGTTAAAAAGTCAGGGACTTATTCCAACTTTTTTGTTGGGAGCAAGGTCACCCCGGCTCTTTTGCCATCTGACCTTGCTCCTTGGTTGATCCAGGGGGCGTTCCGGGCAGCTGATGACCAGCGATTGGTTGCCGGAAGCCAGGAAAAGGGTGGGGCGTGGCTCCAGCACCCAGATGACTGCTGGAAACCCCGCGCTCAGTCCTGGCATGGGGATTACCCAACACCACCCCACAGAAGTGAAATCACGGGGTTTTGGAGGAACATGGCACCAACTCAGCCCTATGAAGGCAGAGCCATAGTTGGACTCAGTATGAGGTAGGCGGTTAGCTTCTCATGTACTGTAAAATACTTCTTCTGATTTCTACTGGTGAAACTGCTGTAAAAGGAACAAGAGCAGACCAGTTGGCAACAGAAAAATATATAAAAACATATAAAGAAAAGACTGCTATATAAGGTGTGAGGACACAAATGCTAATCCTTCAACAGATATCGTTTTAGAAGGCTCCTCTTGAAGTTATGTTATATAGAGATACAAGTTGGTTCCCTACGAACACAGTTTGCAGAGAAAAATCAAATCTAATGAAAGATTTAACTTAACTAAGATGTACAGAGACTTTTAAATGTTATTTTGTTAAATTTAACTGCTAGAAACAACCTTTCTGATCAATAACTAAATTTTGACTGAGTTACTTTTAACTGTAGGTGTCTCTTAATCCCTTCATGATTTGTTTAGAGGCCTTAAGTTACTGGCATATCATTGTACTTTGGCCCGCAGCTGGGTTTATAAAGGTATAGAGAGACTTTTTGTGGGTTCATATTTCATTATGTTTGTTTAATTATATTTGACTTTTTTGATATTAAAATAAAATGTTATAGTACATTGTTATAGAAAATGGCCTAATTCTTAAAAATATGGTTTATGGATATAAACAGAACAGACCCCTGACTTTGACTTATAGTGAAAACTGTTGTTATCTGGGAAATCTGCATGTCAAGAGCTTTCCTATGATATATGTTTCATGGGAATCGGTCAACAGAAAGACATTCAAAAAGAGATGATCAATTAACTTCCAGCTTTGAACTATACGATATAGATATCAAAATATAAGTTCTAGCTTTTTAAAAAAAGAGATGACTAATATTCCTTCCACTTGGAAATGCAGACATTAGGTCATTGAAACCATAAAAGAAACAGTTTCCTACATGTCTCGCCTCTCCCCCCCCCCCCCCACATCCCACCACCACAAATCCTTTCTCTAATTTCTCATAGAAAAATGGATGAGTAAGTTAACTTGGCCAGTACGAATCTGGCAGGAAATAAAGACATGAGTCTCATTCTAGGCACCCCCATAGAAAGATAAAGAGTGTGTATTCTTGGATTTAATTTCAACAGCTTGAGCAAACTTGTCATGTGAACTACCCAGTGCAGGTTTTCCTAGAATGACTCATGTTATCAACGACACTTTTGTATTTTGTAGGTTTGCCAACTGTTTTGCTGCCATCGACTCCTCTGCATTGAACAACAGCTTTGATCTGTAGACATCAGCAGGTTCTAATGATTCTGTTCCTACAGTGGCCAACCAGATACCCCAGTGGGGAATTTCTATGCAGGACATGAACACAAATGCACCTCACTGTGTGAAGAAGTGCTTCCTTCTGTCTGTCTTGAATCTTCCACCACCCCACGTCATGACGCTGTAGCTTGCAGCATGTGATGGATGCCCATGACACTTGTTTCATAATCCGGCCTCCCACTCGCTGGTTGATGTGTCACTCCAACCCAGCCAGGGTGGGCTGTTGGCATGGTTAACGAACCACTCAGAACCACGGGCTGTTTCTGTGTTGCGGGTGGTTTGTTAACAACAAATCACCTTCATCAAGGTTCAGACAACACGACAACCTACAGGCATGGGTTGGTTTACAGAATGGGTGGCCGCAGTCACCTGGCACGTGGTGCCAGCCACGGTGTGTTATTTAAGCCACCGTGGCTCAAAATGATTGTGTGAACTTGCGGATTGCCTTGGGGATCAAGGCATTCCCCCGAAAGTGAAAATCTGAGCAAAATATGTGATTTCTCACAGGGATGGCTCAGAAAATGAGAACTTTTCCTGGCAGGCAGAGTTAAAAAGTACATACCCATCATTAGAAAGAGAGACATTATTCTGAGCATTTAGCTCTCCCCCTCCTAGCCTAATCTCTCAATGTTCAAGGGAGAGAGAAAGACGTATTGGTTCAGCTCTGACTCATGATGAAGAAAATAGAACTGGCCGCATCATATCTTGCAGTATCTTACGTTTTCCTGGAATTTGCTCACTCAGCTGTTAGCTTAAGAAATCAGATGAGATCAAAGATAGCCAAATTTGGAGAAAGCCCAGGTGCGTTGCTACAATAACAGCAGATGATCCGAACATGGAAAAAAAAAGTTGATGAAATACAGGGATGCTAAAGCCGCAAAGGTACATGCAACTGAGTAGAAAAGTTTGTCAGGACAAATGAAGATGCTGCAAACGCTGATGAAGCACAATGGCTTTAAACCCTGTGAGTAAGTCAGGATCACAGCCACTGTTTGTAAGGCTGGGCTGTGAAGTCATAAATCTCTTACTGCACAGTCTGGTCTCCTGTAATAATTGTTCAGTGACAATCTCCTGTGTGATCCCAAAGGGAGGGAAGGGCGGCATAAGGGGGAAAAGAATGATGCAAGGTGCTCCCCAGGGATGAACATCCTGCCAAAATGTTTTGGAAGTGGTGATGGAGATCCGGGATACACACTTCCTCTTTCCTGCGTCTCACAGCTTTGTGAACCTTCCGTTTTAGATTTTCGTTTTGATCTTTGGATTGGAGTCTGTGCGCCCAGCCTCTAGAGAAAAGATGGAACAAAAGGTTCACAAAGTGGCAAGGCGCAGGAGGGAAGGTGCCCATAGCCCACAACCCTCTTGCAAAACGTTTGGCTGGCTGTGCGCTCTGATCATGCATTTGTACAGCCAGATGTACACAGCCTCCCTCACGAAGAACAGGGGTGTTTCCAGACGGAGGACTCTTAGAACTACCAGTCAGAAGGAGTTATGGGGCTAACCCTTCTTTTCTTTCTTATGGATTTTCTGCAGTAAGAGCATCATCAAACGGGGGAGGGGGGAATTGCATTTCCTTACCATCATTTCTCTGCCCCTGCTTTTGTCCTTCATTACTTCCTCTTTCTTCCCGGAGGGGAAAGAGGAAGCAAACAAAGATCATATGGCGCATTTAGGGGGCATTTGTATCATGCCAGTTTTCCTGCACACAGCAGGAGATTGCAGCACATTCTTTTTTTTTTAAAGTCGGATTAAAAGAGGTCTATTTTGTGACGGAAAAACAAGCGGAAGGAGCAGGAGGCGGAAGACATTGTCTAAAGGATGCACGCACATCCATAAGTGGGCAGTAGTATGTGTGGGATAAAACACTTGTCTGATGAACCTCTAAGAGAAAAGACAGAAGAAGTGGGGAGGGAAACACAGGAGGACTACAAATTGAAGACATTGTCATTTGGACCCTCAGTTATGGGAAGCTGCATATACATTGCTTAAATGAATAGATAAAATGAGTGGGGGATTGTTCCCCACCTACTTTAGGTTGCAATCCTATGCATGCTTACATGGGATTAAATCCCACTGAACCCAATCAGATGACCTTCTGAGAAAGCATGCATAGTTAGTGTTGTAAAACAGACATAGGCAGACTTCAGGCTTGTGGGATGTATTCCACCTCCCCCAGAACCCCAAGGTCCACCTGTTGGAGTCTGGTGTAAAAGAGTAACTGGGGCGGGGTGGAGCCAGACACAATATGTTGGCTATGGTGATGGAGCCGATGATCTACTGCATGCCATGAATCATGCATTGGGATGATCTGCATATACAAGTACAAAATTACAAATTAGGGATTTCAACAACCTGATTTAAGGCTTTTCTACATGAGCCATTTGTTGTGCACTCATTATTCCCTACTCACGGTTGTTTATGGGTTCTTTAAATGACCTTGTGACCCTCCAGTTTTGTTTTTGTGTCTAACAAGCATTTTCAGCAAGTGTTTTAGAGCAGGGAAAGTGCAATATTTAATTGTGAAAGTGAAAGAAACCACTTTTTCACTTCTGCGTTTATGCTGTTCTGCCATACCACATTGCCACCTAGCTGTTATGCAGCAGAAAAGCAGGAAAGGAAACACTCCTTGCATAGTGCTTGGATGTTAATTTTGTCATGAAACTGAAAGTAGATGCAGCAGATTTATAGCTTTGTGCAGAAAAGCTCTTAGAAAGGAAAAAAGCTGGTTTGTTGTTGCCAACACTTGCCAATCTACTGGAAACCATTCAGAGATCTACCGGTTGATCTTCTGGCCACTGTTGCTGTAGAGCACCCCATTTTAAAACCTTACAAAGCACCAGTGCTTTTCATGTTTGCCCTCTTGATTCCCATAAAGCCCCCGACAGACATCTTAACAGAAAATACATTCTGTAGTTCAGAAGATTCTAGTCTGTTGTACCCACTCTGGAACAGTGAATTCAAAGGGTTGGATCCAGACTTAGAGCCTATCCACATTGCCCTAAAACGACTTATATTTTTTGAAAAAATGTGGTTTTTTTAGTCGTTTTATTATGTGGTAGGACACACTAAGCAGTATTTACGTTTCATAGTGACTGCTTCCTCCATCCTCAAAGTGTTCACTGGTGAATTACAGGGTTAATTGCTTGACTCTTCTTCTTTCGTTTTTGTTTTGCAGGCTGCTTGAGTTACAGAAAGAGAAGTGGGCAGGTCAAGCAACCTACAAAACAAAAACGAAAGAAGACGAGTCAAGGAATTAACCCTGTAATACACCAGTGAACACTTTGAGGATGGAGGAAGCAGTCACTATGAAACATAAGTACTGCTCAGTGTGTCCTACCATGTAATGAAACGACTTAAAAAACCACTTTTTAAACAGAATATAGGTCGTTTTAAGGGCAATGTGGATAAGCTCTGTGTCATATTTAGAAGAGACCCATTGAAACCAATGGGACTTAAGTGAATCATAACTAACTTAAGTATTATTGATTTCAGTGGGTTTACTCTAAGTATGACTAACTCTGATCCAACCTAAATGTTTGTATTTAATTATTACCTTTCGTCTAAGAATCCCTGAAAAGGTCCTGACACTAACCAAAGCCTAGGCTATCTAGGTCAGACATGATGTGAGTGGAGGAAGTCTGGTCAACTGAGAAGACTATAGCCCCTGGCCTCCACGCATTCCCAATTTCTGAAGGTCACAAGTGGTTTATCTGGTCGCATTTCCAATTCTCCTCCACCACCCATGTCTTGGAACTTTTGCATTTGGCCATCCTAATGAGTGTATGATACATGCATTTGCAAAGATGCATTTGTCCTCACTTTTTCACATGTTACATTTTCAAGTGTGCCCCTAAAACATTTAAAGATGCATACTTTTAAAAAAGTAATGTGTGAATCAGCTCATAGTTTGCCCTACTTGAGGAATTCCAAGATTGTATCAACCCAATTAAATCTGTCACTCTGTGTTGATGTTCAATGGAAGCAAAGGGAGAGAGAGTACATCAAAGAACATCAAGAAGCATTACCACCCCCCTCCCCCAAAATATGCACAAAACCACCATGTAAAAAGTCTTGGTAAAATTACTGTGACACCAGCTTTCACATTTCCTTATTATCACCCCTTTAGGCAAAGTCACGTATGAGGACAAACGAAATTCATACGGCGGATCAACTTGCAAAGCCATGTCCCTTATTAGCACTGAAAAAGACAGGACATATAAGGGTGCCTGTGTTCTTTAACTGCGCACATAAGGTAGAAATTAATGCACACAAAATTCCATATAATCATTGCAGAACTATTAAATAAATCCAGTATTTTATTTTGAAAAACAAACATCTTCGTTATGTAGCAATCTTAAATGGATGAGGGCATCCAAAGGGCAGCCTCTCCTCCCACATGGACCTGCTTGGTAATTAAGATACACTTTGGAGGCACTTCTGTACATGCTCTCACCTACTAAGGTCAGGCAGTGTAAGGATTGGACCCAAGATGTCTGCAGAAGCTCTCCAAGAAAGCATGGGGATAGATTTAGAGTCAGATGAGGGAGAGGAGGAAATGGGATGGAGCTACCAAGGTCGCTAGAGACAGAGCAGGTTAACAGTGGCAGAGAGGAGTCTTTCCAGATGCCAGCTAATCAGCTGGATCAAAACCAGCCAGAGACCTCTGCATCTGTGGGAATGCAAGATCTTACAATGAAGGAAGAGTCGGAAGTGACGGACCCAAGAATCAAATGTCTGGTAAGGAGGGAGGAGCAACTTCAGGATTTGAGGCATTCTAAAAGGTTGGCCACTCAAAAGAAGTCCATAGGAGAAGACCTTGCCTGAGGGCAGGACTGGAAAAGCTACTCAGAGTTTCTGCTGTCGGCTGGCACCAGTTTTCGTTGCAAGTTCCTAATGTATTCATCAAAGGTAGTTTCTTGTAGTCTTAATTAGTATTATGCAAAGCTGACTAGAGAATTTAGCTTGTGTTGCTGTATGCGGATTATGTATGTAATTTGAAGTGTGACTCCAGCCATCACCTGCCACTCTCTGTGTGGTTTTTTGGGGGGGGGGGCTGGGCCACTGGGCCCTGGATTTGGGCTATAGCTGCACAACTGCAGAACTCTTGTTGGGTTTTCCTCATTCGGTGTCGTTCTACCGCTGTACCAAAAGTGAAGTCCCCTCTTAAAGACCAACACTAGAGATGAAACATAGATACAGATACACACACACTGATGAGTAATGAAGGTAAAGAGGCTCTGCTGTAATCTGGAATGCTCAGCTGCTTTCAGGCAATTCTGTTTTGGGGTCCAAAGATCAGATGAACGCAATGGATGAGTAACTTGGAAATAGGACAAGGGGAACCTTAATAGGGCCGTTTTCTTGCTGGTTTCTCCCCCAAGGTGCTCTCGGCAGTCATTTTCACAATAGGCAAATAGTTTCACTCTCCACCCACCCACTGATCCCAGTCTCCTGATCTTGTTGCAGAATGTCTTTTAAAGAAGTGGCGTCAAGTTATATAGTTTGTGACTCTGATGACGTGCTGATCACAAGAGGGGAAAGGAGTGGAAAGAACAGGGAGGAAGCTACTGCTACCGTTTGCAGTTTCGTCCCAGGGAAAATGACACATGACTACTTGGCTAGAAAAGAAGAAGCACAAGAAGGCACGCAAAATCCATAGCTGGGCAATACCAAGCACAATGCCACAAAAGTGTGTGCAAGCTTTTGAGTTCTTCGGAACCCTTTGGCCGTTTCTACACCGGCCTTTTGTCCCTGGGTTGTCCCTGGGTGCTCCCTGTGCGCCCAAATGTCACGGGTTTCCCCAGGGATAAAGAAACCCTGGGAAAACCCAAATATTCCAGTGTCCCGGGACCGTCCTGAGACCGTGGGAGGTGTGGTGCCCATCCCGCCTGGTGTCTGCTTACTTGCGAGTAAGCGCAGCACCAGAAATGGGCACAGAACCACGCCGCGCAGCTCCATGCCCATGGGGGGGGGATATTTATTTATTTATTTATTTATTACATTTGTATACTGCCCCATAGCCGAAGCTCTTTGGGTGCTTTACATAGGATTAAAAACAATTAAAAACAATATACAAAAATTAAAACAGCAAAAACATACAACATACACACAATCTGTACATTTAAAACCACTACAACACTCCAAAAAGCTACAAAACAAAACAAAACAAAACAAACCCAGGCTCCTCAGATATTGCCAAATGCCTGAGAGAAGAGGAAAGTCTTGACCTGGCGCCGAAAAGATCTCCCTGGGCCTCGTCAGGGAGATCGTTCCACAATTGGGGAGCCACCATCCCCAGGAAGGCGGGGGTGGGTGGGTGGCGTACGTGGGGGGTTTCATACCTTCTCTGCCACGCTCCTGGCTCCTTCTGCTCATTTTTTAAAAATGGCACCCGCGACGAGCGCAACTTCCCGGGATGTCACACTTCCGCTTTGGATGCCCAGGGGCAATCCTGGAAGCAGTTACGTCCAGGATCATCCCCCTTCCCTCCCTCTACACCTGTAGGTGTAGAAAGAGCCTTCATCAGGCTAGATGGTACAACAAGCAATGGGAGGAGCAGGAGAGAGATACCAAAGTATGAAGACTGGGCTAGACCTTGTGGCCATGAAGTCTGCAGCATAGACTCAGTCTCAAGAAGGAGATTGCAGACTGAATTAATCCATCACTGAAGGTAATCATTGAAGGCAATCAGATTACACCTAACATTCTGGAACAAAGAAGCAGTAGCTTCCCCCACCCCTTTGAAGGCCGGCTGTAACTTAAATTTGCTTCTTGCCATGGCTTAGACACACAGGACCCTGAGCAGACAGAGAGCAGAAATAAAAAGAAACATGCCCATCTTCATATAAGCAAAGCCGGAGATGAATTTTAAGTGGGGCACTAGGTAAAAAAGTCAACTGAAGTCAAATTACGAAGTAGAATCCTAGAATAGTAGTCGGAAGAGGCCTATAAGGCCATCGAGTCCAACCCCCTGCTCTATACAGGAACCCACCTTAAAGAATCCCTGACAGATGGCTGCCCAGCTGCATCTGGACAGCCATCTTTCAGCTTCTACCCCACTAGTCTTAATTCGAGGAACAGTTTATACATTATTTGCATGTGTTCATCTTTAAGGTACTAGATGACTCTTCATTGTTTTTGCAATAACAGACTGACATGGGAAGTTTTTGACTTGGTTCTCCAACAGTTAAATTAACCCAATTTTAACCCTTGCTGTTTTAAATTTGTATTTTAATCTATATTAATCTCTGCTGCTTGGTTTTATCCTGGTTGTGTTTTCTAGACTGTACGTTATTTTGTGTTTTTAGATTGTGACTCACCAGTCTTCAGGAATTTAAAAGATCTATAAAGACTGATCTCTTCCGGCAGGCCTACCCAGATGAATTTTAAAGTGTTTTATTGGTGTTATATTAGTATTTTAATGATGCATTGGTTTTAAGTGTTTTAATCAGTTTTGTATTTTATGTTTGATGCTGTTCCCCACCTCGATCCATTGGGAGAGGTGGGTAATAAATATATTATTATTATTATTATTATTATTATTATTATTATTCTTAAAATGGTTTCATGGTTTTAATTTTGGTGAACCGCCCAGAGAGCTTCAGCTATAGGGCGGTATAAAAATGCAATAAATAAATAAATAAATAGGAAACACATGAAGCTACCTAAGCCCCATCTATACTCCACTGCTTTGCTTACTGATTCCCTCCAAACCCCACAGCAGCGCTGCTGCGAAGCGGCATCGATAGAGTTACATGGCATGTGAGCACGGGCTATCCAGCCAGGAAAAGTCACAGCACCGTTGTCAGACAGGGGGAATGGGCAACAAATATTGAGGGACCAAAAACTGTGAAAACCATTTTTTTGTTTGTTTTCTGGCAACTCTGCGCAACTTTGAAAACTTATAACAGCGCATTGAATTTATGTGTTATACATAACTTCCCTTACTTTCATTTCCCAGACTTTAATATCACCACAGTGGCCATTACTAGGCTTGTTGAGCCCATCCCCTGCTCCCTTGCTGCATCTATCCTGCACTGGAATCCACCCCTAACTATGCCCAGTCTCTTAATCTGAACTGTAGCCACCACTGACAGCTTAACAAACAACCATGATGACATTGGAGCAATGTAAAAAGTTGTAGTAAAATGACACATCTAAAAAGCGTAGCTTCGCGGGGAATAGCATGATGTGGCTGCGAGTTGGAGGCTGCGGAATATAAATAATGGGGCGCAACTGCGCAGCTATGACAGGGTATATAGAGCGTATAGAGAACCCCCTGGTTAGAACTATGACCATCTCTCATCCAAGCCATTTCCAAGCCCAGAGTTGCTTAGCTTTGGTTTTAGCTCTACACTACATGTGTTTCAGATCATTCTTTGGGTTTTATTGCTGCTACCTCATCTATTGGTCTTGGATTCTGTTACGCACTCCATACCCACAAGGAAGCTAATACCCGCCCGCCCCCCGACACACACACACACACACCTTACCTGTTTTCCATTTTTCTATCTGTAAGGTATTGTGGAAGTATTGTGCTAAGTGAAGAGAAGATGACATTCAAAATAAATGGAGGAGGCTGGGCTATGAAGGGCTGGGTGTGAACCTTGGTTTGTTTTTTAATAAGAACATGCAAAATCTGCACATCCCTTCATAAACTGGGTGGAAAGAACTTGAGAATTATAGAAGAAAGCAAATATGACCATCCGCTCCATTGTTATTCCCTCCTCCCCCCATATTTGACTCCTGAGTTCTTCTGAGGTAGCATTCTTGGTCATTCTGCTGACCAACAGTAAAGGCATGTAGGCCTTCTTGGTACTGGCACCCATCCTCTGGAACACTCTCCCATGTGTCGTTCGAGAAGCAGAAACTCTGGCAAGCTTCAAAAACCTCTTGAAAATGTGTTTGTTCACTTGAGCTTTCCCGGACTAGTAATCGATCATGACACTGCTCTGTTTTTCTGCTTTTGTTGCAATGTTTTAAGGTATTTATGGTTTCATATAGTTTTTGAATTGGTCTTTATATTGTATTGTATGTTTCTATGTAAGCAGCTTGGAGATCTTGGGATGTCAACAGCGGTACAGAAGCAGCTTAAATAAATATGAACATTGCTGTTTCCACAGGAGGAAACGTCAGACCTTCGCTAAGTCAGTGAGGAGATCTGAAGGGGAATATAAATGCATTCAGTTGAATATGTTAAGAATCCTACTCCATATCTTTGCAAACCGCACAGAAAGCTTCGGCTATGGGGCGGTATATAAATGTAATAAATAAAATAAATAAATAAAATAAAACATCTTCTCACTGAACTCACAAAGGTTCAATGGAAGCAGAGCTGCTGCGTGTGGGGTGTTGGGGTGTGTGTGTGGCTTTTGTGCATAGCCCTGCCCCAGTTTAAGCGCACATGGATTCCACAGGATGTCTGAATAGGACCCATCTTTTCTACTGCCATCAGCCCCAGACAGCCTGGCCATTGGTCAAGAATGGGTTGTCATGTCATGTGAACCCAGCTGGCGGAGGTTATACAAGAGTTAAGCAACAGGACAGGACAGGTTGCTTACCACCACCACCCCCGCTTCAGAAACCGAGGTGCCTGTTCTCTGGAAGCTGTGTCAAATAAGTTCATTCCCAGTATTGAGATGTGGGAAGGTAGGGAAGCAAAACAATAAATAATATTTTTTTTCTTTTCGAAATAAGAAAGCTCTTAAGATGTGATTTCTAAATGTCCCTGCACTTTGTGTACTGTTCTGCTACAACAACATTCCGAACATTTCAAGGATCAGCTGGAGTCCTTGGATGGTCTTGCAAAGTTTGTTTTCGATAACTTTGAGCTTCTTCAGCCCCAAAGCAATCTGCTTTGTTGCAAGCATACCTGTTTGCTGCAGCAAGGCTGCCTCTACAAGAGGCATTTAAAGCTCTTTCAAGGCACATTAAAAAATTTACCTCTACAAGAACGGAGCGCAAATCCGGCGTAGAGGCGCGTTTTCTGTCCGATTATGCGCATTATCAAATGCGCATTAAATAGTGAGTTTTATTTTGCTCCTGCCGTTAAAGCGCATTTTGACTATGTGAACAAGCGATTCTCCGCATTAACTACTTGTAAAGCGCATTTGAAACAACCGGTAAGGTCACCAGCTGAGTGCTCAATTACCTCCTGCATGCAAGCATTTACGATAAAGCGCTTCAGCAAATATGCGCATAATCGGCTAACCAGGCGTCAAACGGAATCCATCTAGAGGGGGTCCAAGACAGAATGTACTCTACAGTCGACGCCTAATTGATGTGATAAGGGTTCCCTAAGAATCAGGAGTATGAAAATCGCCAACTTAGGATACGTCCACTTTTGACACATTTCAACCCACTCTCGCTGTGTGATTCTTATTCATGTGGGCTTCTTTCTTTTTACACGGCAAGTTAAAAGGCAAACAACTTGGGACCAGGATCTGAGAGAGTGCCTTCTCAATCCTCCCGGTCACTGGGGTCATCAGAGGGCATGTTCCTGGTGGTTCTGCATGGACCTATGGCTAGGGTGACCATACGAAAAGGAGGACAGGGCTTCTGTATCTTTAACAGTTGTATAGAAAAGGGAATTTCGGCATGACCAGATACAAAAGAGGGACCCCAGGTGGGCCAGATTTGTCCATTAGTCCTGAGAATCATCACTCATAGCCTAGAGGAAGGGCAGTGGGAAACATCTGTTGAGACTAATTGTGGGAAGGTTGGTCAATTTTTAGAGAGGTGGGCGTGCATATGTAGGGTGGAGCACTTAAACAGTGGAGCACTAAATACTAGTAATGTACTGGAGCACTAAAGAAATGTAGTGGAACACTAAAGAGAAGTAACGGGTAACATAATAAGGGATGCAACGCAGCCATAATATGGGACACAGCGCAGACTCCTCTCACAATTTTCAAGAGCTGGTTGTGCAAGATCCTAACTCTGCTAATATATTACTTGTGTGCAGGCCTACCACACAGGCAAAAGTAGCAAGAGGACACCAGAGAACATGCCTGTCCCAGAAGCATTTATTGGAGATCCGGCCTCATCACATACCCCTTTCTCTCTTCTTGCTTTCAACGCGGCTCTTTGCCTGTCTGCCTGGTTATCCTGTGGTGGTGACAACAGGCAGGTTGAATTCTTGTCTGATCTGTCACCGGTTGGAGATTTGCAATGAGCTCAAGCCTTGACTGACACGCCATGGCTGCATTGCCGTGTTACAGGAAGCCCCTCCCAAGCTCCGAGGGAAGGCTCCTGACTCACCCAACCTCAGCCTGTCCAATTGCATTTGCTTAACATATAAATTGCTGAAGGCAAGCACAGGCCCCTTCTGATGTGAGACAGCCTGCATAATAAGGAGTGAACATGAAAGGGAATGCTAATTACAGAGGGTCACCATTTAACTATGAGTTTCAAGTAACTGAGGTTTAGTGGCAACCCTTTTTGAAGAACCATCTCCTTGCAAAGTATAGTTGCCTCTTCAGCTCTGGAATGCCTATGGGATGGTGGCTTCTTATCTGGTACAGCAGGAATGTATTTTTCTTCTGAGGAGCCCTGGGAGGCAGAGGAAAGGGAGGCGTTGCAATGGGACAGGACTTCAGCCAGTGGGAAAGTTCCACAGTTTCCCTGTTATTTTGTCTAGACGTTGCTAACAATCCTTGACTAAAGACAACCCTTGCGTTCCTCCAAGCTTGTAGCCACGCAGATTAAGGATTTCCTTATGGCCATGGGGTCTCCGTAAACCCTGATTTGCATATAAATGCTCCAAACATCCGCAGGCAGATGGCGCAACCATGCAAGCACATGACTTTAGTGCTCAACAATGTGAGCTGTGACATTTCCCAGCAGAAATGAACATTTTGTTATAATAATGGATCGCAGCCTCATTTTGATGCTTAGTCTACTATGAATGATGTTTCCTGTTTCCTTCCCACTAATCCAAGCCTGTGTTGGTTTTTCAGTTTACAGGGTTGCCTCACTTTGCATACGTCAAATTAAGTGTGATGATGTGGTTGGTTGCTGTTGCTGTTCAAAAATGGACACTTCGCTTTACGGGAGCAGAGTCCACAGGCCAAGGCACTAATCACACTAATTTACTTAAAGGATTCTGGGAATGTCCTTGAGATATGGATTTGATCTGTATGATATTCAAAATGGAAGTTAAAAAAAAACAGCTTTCCCCAAAGAGAGGGCAAGGCTATAAAGCCTTACATAGCTTGGGACCACAATACCTGACAGAACGCCTCTCCCGACATGAACCTATCCATACACTACAATCAACATCTAAAGTCCTCCTCCAAGTGCCATACCTCAAGGGAAGCTCGGAGGATGGCAACAAGAGAGAGGGCCTTTTAAGTGGTGGCCCCCCAACTATAGAATGATCTCCCCAATGAGGCTTGCCTGGCGCTAGCACTGTTATCTTTTCAGCGCCAGGTTAAGACTTTTATCTTCTCCCAGGCATTTAACAGCATATGTTGAACTTTTTAAACTGACCCCGGTTTTAAATTTTGTATATTGGTTTTTAAATGTTCAATGTTTTAATTTTTGTAACCACCCAGAGAGCTTCAGCTATGGGGCGGTATATAAATGTAAATAATAATAATAATAATAATAATAATAATAATAATAATAATAGAGAGGAAAAGGAGCAGATGCCAATGAGAAAGAGAGAGAGAGAGAGAGAGAGAGAGAGAGAACATTCTTTGCATGTATTAAGGTCTCAGGTTCAATTTCTTTCATGTCTAGTCAAAGGATGTCATGTAGTCAGGCTGTGGAGAGTCCTTGCAGGTCAGTGGAGACTGTCCTGAGTATTATTTTGTTTCAGATGTTTTTCAAGCACTTCTTTTGCCAAACCGGCACTCTGAGTAGTGTATAACAGGGCTCTGAAATGTTGTGTGTGTTGTCTGTTGATCTGGTTTTATGTAAATGCCTTTCTTTTTGTACTTCGTATAACGCGTCTTAGTGGTTTTTAATTTTCATGAACCACTCAGAGAGCTTCGGCTATGAGGTGGAATAGAAATGTAATAAATGAAATGAAAATGAAATAAAAAAGCATAACATAATCATTTAAAACATTCAGATCAAGTGTGACCAAAAAAGTCATTACTATATGCATACATATAAAATATTAAAACCTACAAATTAACCTTAAAGCAAAGCCAGATGAGCTACGCAGGAACAGTTTGCAAACTCTACCATCAGTAACAGCGACACCAGCTGGAGCAGGACTGGCTCTACCATCTAGCAGCGCAAGGTGACTGCTTCAGGCGGCAGACACTTGGAGTAGCAGCGTGGCAGCCTTCTGCTGCGGCTCATGAACTCTCCATCTATACCCTTCTGTTGGAGGGCAGAGCAGTGTACACCACGCAATCTGTCCTAGGTCCTCTAATCTAGACTGCTGCCTCAGGTGAGGCAGTGGAAATTACCCCATCACAGTGTTGAAGATTTCCTGATGAGCACCACTGGTGTATATTTAGCTAAGAAATTATTTAAATATGCATGCACTATTCACAATTCATTGCACAGTGCATGTTTTGGGGTATCAGTGCCACAGTGCAAAAGATGTCATAAGAAGTTGGTGTCAGGATGTTACAAAACGCCAACAAGCAATTTATAGACATGTGATGAACAAGGGCAGCTCAAGGCATTTTTATTTATTTAATAGATTTATATATTTAAATCTTACAATATTTAAAATATTTCAAAGTGGTTTACAAGAGAATTTAGACACATTAAAAAGAGGAAGCTGCCCCAGCTGGTCTAGAAAGTATATAAGGAAGCACGCTCCAAGAGAGCAAGCAAACAGGAGAGCTAACAGGAGTTTGTCAGGGGAGGTGTAGTAGAAGAAGAGACCAAGGCAAAAAGGAGAGAGGCCTCAAGTCAATCCAGGAGGCTGCCTCTTCAAAGTCGCCATGTGCTCCTGAGAACTGTGATTGATGGGGTGTGTCCTGAGAACTGCTGCAGGGCCTGAAGGGGTGTGGCCTGATTGCTCTCAGCAGCTGAGTGGGTGGGGAGTTTCATTCTGTTTCCTGACTCCTAGTTGAGCAGAGAAGAGGAAGCTGCCCCAGCTGGTCTAGAAGTTACATAAGGACGCAAGCTCCCAGAGAGAGAGAGAGAGAGAGAGAGAGAGAGAGAGAGAGAGAGAGAGAGAGAGAGAGAGAGATCAGGAGGAGCTAACAGGAGTTTGTTGGGGGAATTCGGATGGCAAATTGATAACAAATGACAAAGAAAATGCTGAAGTGCTTAATTTCTACTTTGGCTCAGTCTTCTCCCCAAAGCGGGTCTATGAGCCCCCTGGAACAAGTGAAGTACAAGCTGAAGGGACAGGATAGCAGTTTGAGATTGATAAACAAATGGTCAAGGAACGCCTACTTTCTTTGAACGAATTCAAATCTCCAGGGCCCGATGAACTTCATCCTTGAGTAATAAAGGAGCTGGCAGAAGAACACTCAGAACCACTGTCTATTATCTTTGTGGAATCATGGAAGATGGGTGAAGTGCCGGACCACTGGAGGAGGGCTAACGTCCCTATGTTCATAAAAGGCAAAAAGGAGGAACCTGGGAACTACAGAACAGTTAGTCTGCTATCAATCCCTGGGAAATTTTTGGAGCAGATTATAAAGAAGTCAATCTGTAAGCACCTTGAAAACAATGCAATGATTACTAGAAGCCAGCATAGATTTGTCAAGAACAGATCCTGTCAGACTAATCTGATCTCATTTTTTTGATCGGGAACCTCCCTTGTGGACTGCGGGAATGCTGTGGATATAATATATCTTGACTTCAGCACAACTTTTGACAAGTGCCCCATGATATTCTGAGTAGCAAACTAGCTAAAAGTGGGCTAGATGGAACAACTATTAGGTGGATCCGCAGTTGGCTACAGAATTGGACTCAAAGAGTGCTTATCAATAGTACCTTCTCAAACTGGGGGGAGGTAACAAGTCCTGGGCCCTGTGTTCTTCAACATTTTTATTAATGATTAGGATGAGGAGGTGCAGGGAATGTTTCTCAGATTTGCAGATGACAAAAAATTGGGTGGGATAGCTAGTACCCTGGAAGACAGAAACAAATTTCAAAGTGATCTTGAAGGAAAAAGAAACCAAATGCACAGTTACAAGATGGGGGATACTCATCTCAGCAATACTACAAGCAAGAATAATCTTGGAATTGTTGTAGATCACAAGCCAAATATGAGCCAAAGTGTGATGTGGCTGCAAAAAAAGCAAATGCTATTTTGGGCTGCATAAATAGAAATATAGCTTCCAGATCATGTGAGGTACTGGTTCCCCTCTATTCGGCACTGGTTAGGCTTCATCTTGAGTACTGCATCTAGTTCTGGGCACCATACGTCAAGAAGGATGCAGACAAGCTGGAGGGGGTTCAGAGAAGGGCGAGGATGATCAGGGGCCTGGAAACAAAATCCTATGAGGAGAGACTGAAAGAACTGGGCATGTTTAGCCTGGAGAAGAGAAGGCTGAGGAGAGAAATGATAGCACTCTTCAAATACTTGAAAGGTTGTCACACAGAGGAGGGCCAGGATCTCTTCTCAGTCATCCCAGAATGCAGGACATGGAATAATGGGCTGAAGTGACAGGAAGCCAGATTCCAGCTGGACATCAGACTTCCTGACTGTTAGAGCAGTACGACAATAGAACCAATTACCAAGGGAGGTCATGGCTCTCCCACCCTAGAGGCCTTCAAGAGGCAGCTGGATAGCCATCTGTCAGGCACGCTTTTATGTGGATTCCTGCATTGAGCAGGGGATTGGATTCGATGGCCTTATAGGCCCCTTTGAACTCTACTGTTTTATGATTCTATGATATAAAACATATTGAAACCAATGCAAACTAATAATTACAAACTGGGATGCACGCTCACTCAGGGAAGGCCTAGGTGAAGAAATGGGTCTTTAATTGGCATCTAAAGGATGCTACAGTTGGCACCTCTCAAATACCAGGAGGTAATTCCATACAGTGGGAGCCACCATGGAGAAGCCCCATTTCTGGGTTGCTACAAGATGGCAATCTGCACGTCTACCAGTAAGGCTAATTTAGAACCTCAGGTAAGGTATTTTGGTACCCCAGGCAAAGTCATCGGAAAGGTGATAGCACTTTATTTCTGAAATGTATGAGCTTTCCATATAGGAATTTTACCTTCTCTTAAATGGACTAGAAAACAAACAACAAGCCAGCATTTGTGTTAATCCAACAAAAGTACTGGGAGTTTCAGCCTGTAAGGAATCTTTATACTGAATGTTTAATTGATCACGTAATTGGTTAAAACAGCTGAGTTAAAAGGTAATCAACAAAATCAGCTTCCCCAGGGGGCAGCCTTCTTATTGTTTAAATAGTAAACAAAGGACAGACCAGCAGGAAACAAATATAAATAACAGCACAATCCTATGCATCTCTACTCAGAAGTAAGTCTGGCCAAGTTCAATTGTATTTACTCTCAAGTGAACTATGGATAGGAGCCTTTCCCAACCTGGTGCCCTCAAGATGGTTTAGACTACAACTCCCAGTCCAACACATCTGGAAGACACCTAGGGGCTGTCTTCATGGTGCTGGGTTGGTGCCACCCCCTTCAAAACTCTGCGGGTTTCCTTTCCCTGGATGGCATCGGGTAATCCCAATGCAGAGGAGGGAGTGTGGGGTTTCTGGTGGCCATCTGGCTACCCTGTCCTCTTCCTGATGGAAGGCAACCAATTGCCAGTCACTTTCCACTGGGGACCGCCCCAAGATTGGCCTCAGATTGGCCCTGGAATGACATCAGACGGCAGAAGGGCTGTACTGACGGCGCTTCAAAAAGTTGGGGTAAGCCCCTGACTTTTTCAAAATGTAGCTTTGCAGGAAAGTCCTGCGGTGGCTGTGAAGCTGCACCTATGTCATATAATGGTCACAGCACAGATCCGCAGCCCCAGCGGAGCTGTCCCCACATATAGACTGTTTCCAGGTTCAGGAAGGCTGGTGTATAGGATTGCAGCCTTACAGTTTGCAACCTGCTAGTATAGAAAGATCCCAGCTGCCAGGGGAAATCCACCAGTCCAACGATTCGCATAGGTGAAGGGCTCTTACCTCACTATATTGTGTTGCTTTTCTGGGTTGGCTTGCTATCTCCTGTTATAAGGATGTGTTGTGCAAACATTCAGTTTTCAGACTACTCTAATAATTTAAGCGCTGTTGGGCAAGCGCGCTAATCATTTTGATGCCCGCCGTCCTGGTGTGAAGAGTGAGTGAATGAGGCCAAAGGCCATCTTACATTTACAAAACAGACCTGAGGACATTCTGTAGTTCCCTCTAATGTTGATTATGACATAGAAGGAAGATGACTATGGGAAACAGCTGACATCTCTTCCCACAGAATATAACTCTGAGCTCATAGCTAACATAACTGTTAGCAGAACTGGAAAAAGTCTCCTTGGCGAAAGGTTATTCTCAGTTATAGCGCACTCTACATTGATTTGCAGTTGCCACCACATGCTCTGTACAGGGCATATCCAAACACATCCCACACAGCTTACAGCAGGGAAATCGCATGTCAAAAAATGAGTGTGAAACACACAATGCTGAAAAGATGCAAACAATAGTCTAGACATCAGGTTAGGTAATCATCAACAGCGTATGCAATTTATCCTATCAAAGTGTGGCATTGCAACACGATCTGAAAAAACCCAGCAGAAGAGATTAAATGATCACTTGTAAAGGCATGCCGAAGAATCGAGGCAGAAACATAACAGAGAGCCAAGAACATCTACACAGTTCTATGCAGCATAGGCTGAATGAATCTGGAGGATGCAGTGAGTAGCAGACCACTGATCAGCAACTATATTCTCTGAAAGTCCACCTTGAAAATGCAGTCAGGGGTAGAGAGCATGGGTTCCTAACACCCAAAGCAGACCACCCCCATCTATGGCACAGATGCTACAGCCTTTACATGTCTCTCCCCCCCCCCCCCAACTCCATTGGCAAATGGAGGTGCAGAGGAGCTGAATTTGTCTTGGAAGCCTCCGGCTGCAATGTCCTAGCTTAGACACACCATCCATCTAAAATGATCTTTATTCATTTTGGTTGCACGTTGGGTAGGAAGTTGAAGTGGTTGTTACCAGGCAGGATTATTTCAGATAATGACTGATTAAAAAGCTAATATAAAACCTCTCTTCAAATGCGTATGGCAGTCCATCTGGAACATCCGAGTGTAGTTAAAAGCCCCAACTGCATGCCAGGTCACTCTCATCCTCTTAGAGCAAGTGCAGAAGAAATGCCAACACCTGACAGCACACACTTTTATTGAACACAGAATTAGCCTTCCAAAGACAAAAGAGATGTCAGTGAGCACAGAGGATGTAGGAATATCTGGTTTTAAGCCTTCTGGACAGATCCTTGAGTGACTTTACATTAAGGGGAAATTGCATTGCTTACCCAGGGCATTTGTGCTTCCTGCTTTTTGGCACAATTGTTGTGGACTGCATTACACAGATGGAGAGGGGTGACCACATGGTTTGAATTGAATATTTCCCCTCCATTCACTCCAATGGAGACAGTGCCATCTAGTGCCACGGGAGATGTCCGTGTCGTTCACAACTTCATGTATTCGACCCACAAACTTCCACGAGAGGCCAGTCATGAGCGAACTAGAAATTGCTCATTTAGAGAAGCCCCATATCCTCCAGGATTGCTCTCCCTGTATAATTCGAAGCCCAATTTTAAGGCAACCCCCAGTTTACTCCTAAACCTATGCCCAAACTTCTAGCTCAAGCTATCAGCTCTAGCAACTGACCCCATGGACTCTGGCTTGGCTGGCCTACTCCAGGCCTGCATTCACATTCAGCTGCCCATGACTACAAACCTATTGATCTTCTCGATCATCCCAGAGTGCAGAACATGGAATAATTGGCTCAAGTTACAGGAAGCCAGATTCCGGCTGGACATCAGGAAAAATGTCCTGACTGTTAGAGCAGTACAACAGTGTAACCAATGACCTAGGGAGGTTGTGAGCTCTCCCACACTAGAGGCCTTCAAGAGACAGCTGGACAACCATCTGTCAGGGATGCTTTAAGGTGGATTCCTGCATTGAGCAGAGAGTTGGACTCGATGGCCTTATAGGCACCCTTCCAACTCTACTATTCTATGATTACATGATAAAAAAACAGGTTTCATGCGGTTTCTTGCCACTTCCTCAATGGCCCTTTCTGGCTCTTACCATGTCATGACCACCATTTTCCCTGCTTGGCTATTTTAAACACAGGCAGATGTTTAATTCTTCTCCTGAATTATTTTGTAACAGAGGGACACGTGTGGTGAAGTGCTGTGAAAAAGATGGTATCCTTTTTTTTTTTTTTTTGGAAAACAACTCTTCTTCTATGACTATGGATGCCTTTCCCTCCCTGCTGCATTCATCCCCCAAGGCCATGGCATTCTTCCTTTTCATTTGGGTCTGCATCAAGTTTCTTGCTTTTCTCTCAAGGTAGAGCTTTTAAGGGTATTTTTAGATGCAGTCTTTGAGCAGCAAAAACAGACGACCATAAAGATTGATGCATGGATTGAAATTTAGGATCCCATTTTCCAAGATGTGTGCATGTGATAATTCATTATGATTTGGTGCTTAAATAAGTTCTGTTGGTGTATCCTTGAGAGGAGTCGTTTCATTTCCCCCGTTAAGTTTCATTTCTTCAACTTTCTGTTTTGGAGGAAGAGGGTATAAAAAGAGAGGGAGGAGGGAAGGGCCAGGCAAACCAGAGCAGGAAGGAGCGGCAGGAAGGAGCAGCCTGGAGAAGTTGAAGGGCAGCTAAGGTAGAAGAACTTGCAGTTTTGCAACTTTTGTTTTCTCTTAATGCTGTCTGCATCACTCAGCTCTATTGACTCTAAACACCTTTGTGATTTGTTTTAAAAAAATGTACTAGTAAACTGCTAAAAGGGCACGAAAACAGCATAATTGTGCATGACATTTCTCAGCTATTCTGGTAGCCTACCTCCACCCCTTTGGGAATGTAAATGGGACATCCATTGAGGGTGATGACCCTATAGGTCATCTTCATAGGTAACTCATATGGATTAATGGACTGTAAAATTTGACAGGTGTGTGTGGCGAAGGGGAAGGAACAGAGGTTCCAGCTCCTCATTAGCCCACATTCTAGCTCCTACCCCTTTAAAACCAAACTCCTCTCTTCCTCTCTGAAAATCCCAGATCTTTAACAACCTTCCTTCCAAGGTCTTAGCTTATTCCTCCTCCCATAATACTAACTCATTCTCACACGACGTTATTCTTATAAGACAACTCATTTACCACACGGCACAGTGATGGCTACCAATTTGGATGGCATTAAAGGGAGGTTAGACAAATTCCTGGAGAAGGCGGCTTTTGGTGGCTACTAATTCTGATGGCTCTATGCTACCTCCAGTATCAGAGGCAGTATGCCTATGTACACCAGTTGCTGGGGAACATGGGTGGGACGGTGCTGTTGCATTCATGTCCTGCTTGTGCGTTTCCCATTTGTATCTGGTTGGCCATCGTGTGAACAGAATGCTGGACTAGATGAACCCTTGGTCTGATCCAGCAGAGTTTTTACATTCTTTTTTTCCCTCCTTCCTTCCAAGAGTCCTGGCTTCTCCTTCTAGCTCAGCCTTCTTCAAGCTGGTGCCCTCCAGCTGTTTTGGACTTTGACTCAACCAGTATGGTCAATTTCATCTGTCCCACAGCAGGTTCCTAGGTCAGTGAAAAGTTCAGTCAAAAGTCCCAACCTGGCAGCACAAATGCTTGTCAGAATGCCTCTGTTAGAATCAAACTGGTTCTACCTTCCTATGATAATATATTTTAATGTATCATTTGTTTCCTTATGAAAATGATAAACTTATGAGAGAGACAAGCTTATGAGAGAAATATGCAGAAGACCAATAACCTTCCTTTTGAATAATTATTTGCAAGGTAGCCTCTTATGCAGGTTGATGCAGGAGTCTTGCAAGTTGCAAAGGCTTCTGGGATAAATATTTGTCATAAAATTGACCAAAAAACCCATAGCAGGAGGAAAGGGGAAGCAAATCACTTCCTCCCTCCAAAATTGGAGAAATCCCCTTTCACATGAACCTATCCTTCTGAAACTTTGCAGCTTTCTCACACGGGGACACCTGTAGGCAACCTGTAATTTTGAGAACAATGGTCGACAAAGAACATAGGGGAATAAGTGAATCCTCTTCTGGACACACTCTCAAAATGTCAAGGCTACTCCTGCACGCACACACACGGGGGGTATTGCTCTGAATTTGCCCGAAGGTTATCATAAGAAAATAAGAAGAGTTATACTGGATGGGCTTTTTTGTACTTCAGAGGGGTGGGGAAAAATGCTGGAATGATCTCAGGATAGCTCATATCCTGGCCTCTCGAGTCTCCTCCCCTCCCTGTTCACCAAAACACCCTCTTTCTTAACCCTCTCTGAGGTTGATTTTCCGACCTCAAAGGGCAGCCGACACAGTGTGAGGGGGCAGGGGAGGGGGGATCAGATCTCCAACTCCCCCTTCTGGGGCCGGACCACTGTCTCAGACCCTGGAAAGGGGAAATCCCAACAATCCTATGGCCCCCTCAGACAATGTCTAGGGCCCATAGCATTACTCTCTTAGAGGTATGCTGTCCAGTGGAGGGTGGCGGCTCCGATATCAGTGGGGCTGTAAATCCTCCCTGGGTTTCAGTCAGAAGCAGTCAGAACTCTAAAGAGGCGATCCAAAGTGCTGAACCTGAATTGGGATTGGATTCAGCACCTTGGATAGCTGCTTTAGAGTTCTGTCTGAATCCCAGAGTGAATTCACAGCCCCACTGATATCGGAGCCATCACCCTCCACTCATACCATCTCTGCACATAGGGGACACATTTAGCTCTTTTGGCTAATAAGCACCGATGTGTCCTGCACTCACAGGGGAAGCACTGTGTGCCTGCTGAAGCTCCCATGCCCACAAAGAATCTCTTGAGCAATTTATTTATTTAAACGTTTGTATCCCACCCTATATCATTGGGATCTTGGGGCAGCGTACAGATAAAATCAAACGGTATGAAACAATAAATAATGTCCACAGCAATTAGAGCAACCTCTTCTTCTGCCCCTGAGCTTTGCTTGGATCAGTCGCATTGCCGGGATCAAGAGCAATGCATATGTTGAGCGCTAATTCAGCGGAGGCAGCTCCAAATTTAGTTCTAGCTTTAATTTTGTGACAAATGTACTAATTGATTAATGGTTCGTATGGTTAATGCCTTCAGCCTCAAATATTTGAGCACTATAAACATCATTTGGAAACGTTCCAGGGGGATCTGATGCCAAGATGCTCAACAACCCCTAGGGCATACTCTATGCATCTAAACCTGTTAGCAAAATTGCATTTTTATCAAAGATGTCCATGCTATATGATTCTAAAAAGCTGGGGGTGCATTAGTCTAATTAAGAGGGGAGAACATAAGAACAGCCCTGCTGGATCAGATCAAGGGTCCATCTAGTCCAGCATTCTGTTCATATAGTTGCCAACCAGCTGTCGACCACGGACCCACAAGCAGGACATGGTGCAGCAGCACCCTCCCACCCATGTTCCCCAACAACTGATGTATACAGGCTTACTGCCTCCGATACTGGAGGCTGCACTTAGCCATCAGGATTAGTAGCCATTGATAGCCCTGGTAAAGGGGGGGGGAAGACGTAAGGCTAAGATTAAACTAGTTATCAAAAGCATTTTTGTTATTGCTCAAACCCACTTCCCTTTTAGAATGATGTTTTGGAGCTCCTTTCCAAAAATTATATAATTGCTAACTCTTTTCAATTGTCCTCACTTGCCCTAACTCTCCATGGTCTTCCTTGCCCTTGGTGACATCATCATACACCCAAATACGATTGGCTGTGTAGCATCACAGTATCCTCCCATTCACTACATGATCTCTGGTTTGGTGGAATCACTTGTGTAACAAATCTAGGAAATAGAAAGAAGAAGAAGAAGCTGAGGCAAAAATAATGCTGAGGCATAGGAAACTGCCTTCTATCAAGTCAGAACATTAGTCCATCTAGTTCAATATTATTTACATTGACTGGCAGTGGCTCTCCAGGGTTTCAGACAATGGATTTTCCTAGTCCTACCTGGGGCAATTAAACCAGGGACCCTTTGCATGCAAAGCATTAAGTTGTTGCTCTTCCCTAGCAAAAGCCTAGGGGTTGGATCCAGGATTTGCCTCCCACAAGAAGGTCTCTCCACCTGATTTTGGGGGATCCCGCTCCCTGCCCCACACCACCCATTCAATGTAGTCTCGATAAGCAGGAGGGAAATGTCAACAAACAGTCTGTGGTCGAAAGCTGAAGAATCCGTCAGAAGCTGGGTCAAACAATACTGGGTTCAGGAAAGTGTCAAAGAGTAGTCAGGGTCTGGTCCAAGGTCAGGATATGTCCAGACAAGATCAAGGAGCTGGTATGCAAGCAACGAAGACAAGGCACTAAGAACAATAGCTGCTTCCAGCCTCACTTCTGAGTTCTGGAATGTCTTTTATGGAAATGATGGTGATTGGGAATTGTTGTCAGCTGCATTGGTCTGCAGCTAGCTTTTGCCTGTTCCGTGAAGGGCCACTCCCCAAACACTCCCAGGCTCAGCTGATCCTCCTTTCTGTTTAATCCCTCAAACTAGGTGGCCACTAGGAGGAGGGCTTTCTCCGCTGTGGCACCCCAGCTGTGGAATAAGCTCCCCAGAGAGGTTCGCCTGGCGCCTACTTTGTACTCTTTTCGTCGCCAGGTGAAGACCTTTTTATTCTCCCAGTATTTTAACAGTTAAATTAACTCAATTTTAATCCTTGCTGTTTTAAATTTGTATTTTAATCTGTATTAATTCCTGCTGCTTGGTTTTATTCTGGTTGTGTTTTTATATTGTATGTTATTTTGTGTTTTTAGATTGTGGCTTGTTTTATATTTTTAAAATGATTTCATGGTTTTAATTTTTGTGAACCGCCCAGATAGCTTCGGCTATGGGGCGGTATAAAAATGCAATAAATAAATAAATAAATAAACTGAAGCACAACATCTCCTGACTCTCTGGCTGGTTTCGCATGACACATTAGGCAATGGAGGGGGAAATAGCGTACTGACCGTGAGTTAGGTACGCAGTGCTCCCCACACGACACGTTGCTCTGCTGTCTGTTGAGCGGCTGAAAGTTCTGACGTCCATCTTGGCTGCAGCATCTCCTCCCTCCTCCCTCCTCCCTGCCTCAGCCCTCCAGCCATATCCCAGCATGCACCACAAGTTCTGCCAGCTGTATCAGAGCAGCCGGGGGGGGGGGTTTGGCTGCTCCGGCCGCAGAACTCTATGCCCAAACGGGATAGCCCGCGGAGAGAGGGAGGTTGGTTTTGGACAACACTTTAAACGGGCTTCTGGCTAAATAATGTGCAAGCCTGTTGTTTTTCTCTGTTGCTTAATTGGGCAGAATAGCGTACCGTCAGTTGTATGCGCGTGGTGTGTAACCCTCCACATGACACAATAAGCAACACAAGTAATGGTTGCTTCCGCCCCCCTCCGTTGCCTAATGTGTCGTGCGAAACCAGCCTCTATGTAACATTATCAGGAAGCTGGTTTGACTCTTTTAGAAAAAGGGTCTGGAGAAATCCACTTTTGCCACTGCAGTTGGTCCAGCTTAAATCTGGATCCAATGGCACCAGACAGGACAGAAAAAAGTGGACATTTGCACAAACTAAGCATTTTTCAAGATAACCTTTCATCCCCCGGAAATGGCTAGTTTTGACCCTTTATTATAATAAAATAAAAATGATAATACATAAACCTACAAAAGCAGGGCCATTTGCAGAAAAATCTACTGAATGAAAGCCAAGATGGCACAAAGCCAGTTTGTTTCTAATGCAGCAGAAAGATCGTCTCTCTGAAGCAAACAGCATACTCCGAATTCCAATTAGGAAACGTTCAGCTGTTGGGTAGAGAAGATCAGATTTCACAGTGGGGTGACTGTGGAGTCTCAGGCCTCCATCCAAAGTGCAAGTCAAGGTGCTCCCAAGGGTTGTGTATTGAGCCTGCTATGGTCGCCATAGTGGATGATCTACGCCTGAGTATCGACAGGGGGAGTGTGTCCCTGTTGGTACTTCAGGACCTCTCAGGGGCATTCGATACCACCGACCATGGTATCCTTCTGGAACGCCTGAGGGGATTGGAACTTGGGGGCACTGTGCTTCAGTGGTTCCGGTCCTACCTCTTGGGCAGGTTCCAGATGGTGATGCTTGGGGATAGCTGCTCCACAAAGAAGGAGCTGCTGTGTGGCGTACCACAAAGTGCCATCCTTTCCCCAATGCTGTTTAACATCTACATGAAACCGCTGGGAGAGATCATCCGGAGGCATGGGGCGGGGTGCTATCAGTATGCTGATGACACCCAAATATATTTCTCTATGCCTCTGAGAACAGCATCAGCTAAGGATAGTGTGTCTCCTCTGAATGAATGCTTGGAGGCGGTAATGGGCTGGATGAGGAAAAACAAACTGAAGCTGAATCCAGACAAGATGGAGGTGCTTGCTGTCAAAGGCCGCATCCTGGGTTTGGAGGTGTGTCAACCAGTTCTGGATGGGGTTACACCCCCCCTGAAAGACTATGTTCGCAGCTTGGGGGTGCTCCTGGATCCGTCGCTCCAAATGACAGCCCAGATAGATGCGACGGCCAGGAGTGCCTACTATCAGCTTCGGCTGATACGCCAGCTGCGCCCCTTCCTAGAGTTGGAAGACCTAAAGATGGGAGTGCACATGCTGGTAACTTCGAGGCTCAACTTCTGCAATGCGCTGTACATAGGGCTACGTCTGTGCCTAGTCCAGAAACTTCAACTAGTTCAGAATATGGCAGCCAGGTTGGTCACCGGTACACCTAGGGGTGACCATATTACGCCAGCTTTAAAATCGCTCAATTAGTTTCTGGGCGAAGTACAAAGTGTTGGTCATTACCTTTAAAGCCCTACATTGTTTAGTTCCAGGTTACCTGCGGGATTGTCTTCTCCCATACAATCCGCCCCACACTCTCAGGTCCTCTGGGAAGAACTTACTGCAGTCGGCCAAGACTAGGCTGACAACCGTTACCCAGAGGACCTTCTCTTCTGCCGCTCCCAGACTGTGGAATGACCTGTCGGAGGAAACTTGTCAATTTAACAGTCTTTTAGAATTTAAGAAAGCTATATAGACTGGTTTCTTCCGGCAGGCATATCCAGTGGAATTTTAGAATGTTTTTAGGAATTTTTTTAGGCTGTTTTATTGTTATTTTAATAATGTGCACCATGTTTTTAATCAGTTTTATGTATTTTATCATATTTTATATTTACTGTTGTTCCCCGCCTTGATCCAAATGGAGAGGCGGGTAAGAAATAAATTTATTATTATTATTATTATTATTATTATTATTATTATTGGCTCCCTTGGACTTTGATATGCATAATTTAAATTACTGTGGAACAGCAAGGTCGTGGTATATCTCCAAACGAGATGCCAAAAAAGCCAAAGGCAAATGGGTAGAACAAAGGATGTTATTTATTATGATAAAATCTGATGCGTTTTGCACCCTTGGGACCCTTCCTCGGGGGGATTTGACAAAATGCAAGGAGCATAGGAGACTGAGGGGTATGAAACTTATTTTATCATAATAAATGCCTTTTTTGGCATCTCTGTTGGAGTTTCCTCCTCCTCCTCCTCCTCCTCCTCCTCCTCCTCCTCCTCCTCCTCCTCTTCTTCTTTTTTGGGGGGTGGGGCTTTTTTGTTTTGTTTTCTGTGGTTATATTACTAATTGAATCTGAAATTCTCCTGGGCTCCAAATGCACATTTCCGTTTAGGAAACACAAATCCAAAGATCAGCTGCATACATGGAGTATATTGCACCATTCTCTGGATTGTGGCCTCAGCTGCACACATGTACGATTTGGGACCCACTAAGCCAAATGAAGCCCAGCAGCCATGTATGGTAGCAGGGCTGACATCAATGGTAAGGCATGGTTGGGATCTTGCGAAGGTCCCACATCCCAGCAGGGGCCCATTGTCAAGAGCCTCCTAGACCTGCGCTTCCTCTTCATGGCACCTCTCTCCTGTTCATCTGTTACTTGCTCTGGTCCAGACAGTGGTGGTGAGGATGAGGAGGAGCAGTAGATGCCACCGCCTCCTTGCTCCTTGGTTGTCAAGCAAGCAACTGGTAGTAATGATGAGAGAGAGGATGAAGATCAACAGCAGTTGGTGATGTTCCTGGGGAGAAGGTAGACTCACTGATGGAGGGCGTCTTTCCCAAGGACTCTCAAAAACCTGGAGCCAGCACTGTACAGCAGTCCAGCAAAAGCATCTCTCTCTCTCTCTCTCTCTCTCTCTCTCTCTCTCTCTCTCTCTCTCTCGTCCCCCCCTTTGTTGTTGTTGCAATTTTCTGAGACTACAAAGTCAAGCACAAGACTGGCCCCAATATATGGCTATAAGCAGCGTTTGGCCTGTTGGCTCACCAGTTGTGCAGGTTTGTAACACAAGTATTATTATTATTCAATTGTCAGGGGGAAAAAAACCAAGTTGAAACTGGGGTGTAAATCCCATTTCTAATATCTGTTCACGGAATCCTTACCGAGCACATACAGTTGATCTGCTACCTTTTTTGTAAACCGCCCAGAGAGCTTCGGCTATGGGGCGGTATATAAATGGAATAAAATAAAAATAAAATAAATAATAAAATAAATACCATGAAAAGCTCTGTAGATTTCAGTCATACTGACTCCTCTATTTTAGCAGTGCGTGAGGTCATCTCTCTTTAATGTCAGTCTTCAAGGCATTCTCTGTTCATCCAGGATGAAGGAACCCTGTACAAATGGAAGATGAGAATTGACATAACTGCTGCGATTCCACAAAGAGAGAAGTGGGACACAGGCGAGCCCTAAAGAAACCCTCGAGCACAATGCGAGGTTGTATTCTTCAGTGCCAAAGGCCGTATAATATTAAGAAGCCACAACGCTGGTGTGATTTCTATGATGTGCATTAGGGGTATGCATGCCAAAAAATATTGTCATTTATCGTTATCGTCATTTTGGACCAAAAAAAATATCGTCTTCATTCATATCATAGGTGAACTGTATTGTCTTCACGATAATTATCGTGAAAAAATAATATTTTCCGCAGCCCTATTTTTAAAGAAAAAAATGCCTATAACTTCTGTATTTTAAAAGTTAGAGGCTTGAAACTTGGTCACAGTGCTTATGGGGTATGCCTAAGTATGTGTATGAAATTTGAGATTGATCCCTTCAACCCTCGATTTTATATGAATTTATTAAAGATTGTTTCAGTTCTGACAGATCAGAATGACAGCTCACCACGTGCTTTCATTCAGACCTGTCAGAATGGAAACGATCTTTAAAAAAATCATATAAAATCGAGGGTTGGAGGGATCGATCTCAAATTTCATACACATACTTAGGCATACCCCATAAGCACTGTGACCAAGTCTCAAGCCTCTAACTTTTAAAATACAGAAGTTATAGGCATATTTACATGGCAGTCCGATAAAACGATAAAATCGCACAAAAATTATCGTCTCCGATGATTATCGTAGGTTTTTCTATCGTATCAGCATTGTTAAACACATGCACGATAACGACCTTATCGTATCGTTATCGTACATTTTAACGATACGATACACATCCCTAATGTGCATCTCTCTCTCAAATGGCAGCTGTAATGGAATCATCCAGTTGACCAATGCATGGAAAGAAGGAAAGAAAGAATTCTTTTGGGTGTGTGTGTGTGTGCATGTGGTTGTGTGTGTGTAGATAAAAGATATGAAAGATGATCAATCGATCGATCGATAGATAGATAATTAAAAAGGGTTACAGTGAATGCACCTAATTAATGCACAGTAACATTTTGCTCTAAAGACTTCAGATATTGTTTTCTCATCTTTCTGCCGTCAGGATAATGGAAGGCCAAATAAGTAGATATGATGTTGGTGATTGTGTTTAAACACAGAACTGCCCACATCATGTAAGGCTGGATCCAAACCTGATTCCATTGGATCTGTTCTAAGGATGACTCGGGCTCTTTCTACACCAAAGGGGTGTAGAGGGAGTGAGGAAGGCCAATCCTGGAAGTACCCAATACACACTATCGGCGCACAGGGAGTGAGGGAGGGCAATCCCAGAAGTACCTCATACACACCATCGGTGCACAGGGACCAGCCGGGGGCCATCCCAGGCAAAATGCCTGGTGTGTACAGGGCCTGTGTCTGGATCCAATCCATGGAAAGGAGGACAGGGCTCCTGTATCTTTAATAGCTGTATGGAAAAGGAAATTTCAGCAGGTGTCATTTGTAGGCATGCAGCACCTGGTGAAATTCTCTCTTCATCACAACAGTTAAAGCTGCAGGAGCCCTGCCCACTTTTGTATCTGGTCAAGAGGACAGGGCTCCTGCAGCTTTACCTGTTGTGATGAAGCGGGAATTTCACCAGGTGCTGCATGCCTACAAATGACACCTGCTGAAATTCCCTTTTCTATACAACTATTAAAGATACAGGAGCCCAGTCCTCTGTTCCATATGGTCACCCTAAGCATGGCTTTTCTTAAGTTCTTATGTTCTTAGTGCGATGTGCTCCGATTGACCCACTCCAACCAGTAAAGAAAGCTGGTGCAAGCATTGTACTGTTTGAAGTTTCTGGATGCTTTTCATGGGCAACCTCATATAGACAGAGTAGCTTAAGCAAGTGTGACCTCTCCTTTGTTCTCTCTTTCTCTCCCTCTCTTTCTTCACACACACGCTACAGTAAAAGATATTCAAAACCGACAGTAGAGACTTTAGTTTTCCTTTGAAGAATGATATGTTTGGAATGGCCCACAGGGCTATTCCATACCATGTAACGTTTTTTCAGAAAGCAATTAAATTCTAACCTAAGGGACATGGTTTCTTTTTGAATGGGATGTACTTTAGCAGACTACAGCCAATAGCCCCTTTTGCTCCACTGGTTGATTATGTAAGGTTCTTTCCCTTGGAATTAGGATTTGGGTCAACAAAGAATGCATTCTTTTATAGGGATAAATTTAACTGCAAGCTGTCTGTTTCTGAATGTCTCATTCCCCATTTCTGCTTTCATCTTAACCATGGATGGAAGTTCATACATCGTTTTATAACATGTATGAGGTTTTCTGCTCAACGCGGCCCTCAAAGTGATGTACAACGTATAGTTAAAAATCAAGCAACGATGCGTTTTTAAGGTTCTTTCTGATTTCCAAAGCTTGTTGCAACATAACTTGACATGCATATATCCTTGATCAGAAATACAGTATAAGTCCACCCCTCCTGGTATATAGCATTGTTCTATATACCATCAGCCGTGAATATAGCATTGTTCTATATACCATCAGCCGTGAATATAGCATTGTTCTATATACCATCAGCCATGGATATAGCATTGTTCTATATACCATCAGCCGTGGATGCTAGGTCATCCTCAACAAGGAGCAGGGATTTTTCTGTGGTGGCCCCTACTATTTGAAATCCCCTGTTCTTGAAGATTCTGTAAGCATTTTCTTCTCTCCTTTGAGAAGGAAGTAAAAATGTACTTTTCCCATGGTGCCTTCAATGATTAAGGCAGCAATCCTAAACACATTTACTAGGGGAAAAGCCTCACTAAATACAGAAAGAGGGTGTGTGTTTGTGTGGCAGATGATGTCCAGGTCCCTGCTAGTCAAAAAGTGCTGGTGCTGCATCCCTATGAGCCCTGGCTCCACTACACCGCTGATTATGCATTTAAAAGCCATACATGGTCTGCATATGAAATAACTGAAGGACTGCTTCCTCTTGTACAGTCTACCCTATCCACTGAGGTTTCGCTGGGGATGACCTGCTTTGGGTTATATTTTTAAATATCTTTGTGCCAACCTCCTAGAAGGCTCTGCCCATGGAAGCCTGCCTGCCAATTGCATGGTATTCTTTCTGCTATCTTCTGGGCGCATATCATGAACTAGTTAGTCAATATTGGTGATTACATTCTGCTTCAAGATGGATTTAAATACAGGTGCCCTCCAGATGTTTTGGATGACAACTTCCCTTAGCCCCGGTCAGCATGGTTAATGCTCAAGGATTTATGAGAGTTGTAATCCTAAACATCTGGAAGGTGCCAGGATGCCTGTTCCAGTTTTAGAATGATTGTCATGTATTTTGTTGCTAGTTGTTTATTACTTGTGCAATGCTTTGGATATATTTTTATATAGACCTTAGAGTAATATATTAATCACAACAACAATAATGATAATAAATGGAAAATTGATTTTTCCTCTTCCCTCCAGATTCCTTTTTTCCTTTTGTGTCATTTCATCATGTCTTTCTGTCATTTGCATCTTGGTTCCCCCCTCCATCATCCCTTTGTATTAGTGTAAGCCTTTATTTTAAATTGTAAACTGGCTGGAGTGCTTTAGCAGAAAAGCATATTTAAATGAAGCAAACAACCAAACAAACAAACCAGCAGAGAACCACAGTAGCTAAACTGAATTTCCATTTTAACAGACAAGAGATTTCTGCTACTTAGCGCTTCTCTACATGAGCAATTTAGTGCATGCTCATGATTGGCCACTCACGACAGTTTGTGGTTCCATTACATGACACTGTCAACTTCCAAGACGTCTCTCACGCCTTCCCCTGGAAATCTTGATAAGAACACCCACCCTGAGATAATCCAGTACCGAAAATAATCATGGAATTAATTCTGCCATTAGATGGTGCTGTTTCATTGAGCTTTATGAAACATTGGCCAGAGGGGAAGGTTTCAATTACAAATCTCATGTTCTTGTCTGAAGGAGCCCATAGTGAATGCGGAAAGGCCAGAGGAAACAAAAGCTTGATAAAAGGATTATGGGTTGTTTCTTTAATGTAGAGATGCTCCCAATCCTGGGAACAAAGAGAAAACTTGCCCTGTCTGCAAGATTCTATAGGCATCTAGCTAGAGCATCCTCTCCCGCTGCAAGCTTTTGGTATGGCCTCCACTGCCCCTGCTGCTGAAATTTGGTGGAGTGATGGCAGAAAAGCAATCAATAGTTTGCCACTGAATTCCAGTGGTGCAACACAACGGAGGCTGAAAAAGAATACATTTAAAAAACCCTAAATATGGCAGCAAACCACTGATCGCTTTGCCGCCACTATGCCACTGATATTCTGTAGCCCCCAGGTAGGTTCGTGGTGTAGAAATTGTCTGCCAGACCCTCTGATATTGCCCACCTGAGTGAGACAATTGGAAATAGTACACTGAGCTTTATGGCAGGGGCAGGGAAGAACATAGATTGGAATGTATGAGTAGATCTCTGGATGGTTTTCAGTAAATCTTTGACAGTTTCTGACTCCCGAGTGTTTAACAAGAGAAACAACAAAAAGGCTTTTTTTTTTAGGGTGCTGAAACCAAGAAAGCTTGGGGAGGGGAAAAAAACCAGGAATAGAGTTTTGTATGGAGGGACTGAGCTCTATTCTAGGGCAAAAAAATAGATTTCTGGGCTGAGTATATGTGTAGGCTGACCATATGAAAAGAAGGACAGGGCTCATGTAACTTTAACAGTTTCAGAGAAAAGGGAATTTCAGCCGGTGTCATTTGTATGCAGTTCATACCTGGTGAAGTTCCCTCTTCATTATAATAGTTAAAGCTGCAGGGGCCCTGCCCTCTTTTGTATCTGGTCACTCTAGTATAATGCTTGCAACTTTAAGTGTTGTGATGAAGAGGGGATTTCACCAGGTACTAATTGCATACAAATGACGCTGGCTGAAATTCCCTTTTCTCTGTATCTGTTAAAGTTACATGAGTCCTGTCCTCCTTTTCATATGGTCAGCCTATATATGTGTAGACCTCCTTCATTTTATGTGTGTGTCTGCTTGCTCATGGCTCCCCTTCCCAGGGGCTATTTTCCTCATGGCTTTGACTGGTGGGCCTTGGGGCTCTGGTAAAAAAACAAAACAGTGGATCCCACAAGCCTGAAGCTTGTCCACTCGTGTTTTACAATCCTTGGTCTGATTCTGCACGAAAGCTCTTCTAAATAAAGGAAAGGAGCCATCTTAAAATGCTCAACCGCTGTGAAGTAATCACAGTAGTTGACATCAAGTCCTGGTTGGAGTGATAGATTAATAATGCTTGACAAATCGCTGCTGAAATTGACCTAACAAGACAGAGCATTTGAAGACACGTAAAACACTGTTCGAGACTGACAGAGAAAACTAGACACACTGCTCAGGTGGCAGGGTGGCGGCTCATTAATCCGGCCCATGAATCAATTAATATCATGTTATTTCAATGTTTTATCACGAGCCAACGTGTGCAAGAAATAGGCTGGAGAAGATCCTCACACAAAATATAATTAGCCTATAGGATTCATTGCCACAGGCTATTGCGAGGACCACAAATATAAATTGCTTTTTAAAAAAATATCTATAAATTAGGGTGACCATATGAAAAGGAGCACGAGGCTCCTGTGTCTTTAACAGTTGTATAGAAAAGGGAATTTCAGCAGGCGTCATTTGTATGCATGCAGCACCTGGTGAAGTTCCCTCTTCATCACAACAGTTAAAGCTGCAGGAGCTCTGCCCACTTTTGTATCTAGTCAAGATGCCAGGGCTCCTGCAGCGTTAACGGTTGTGATGAAGAGGGAATTTCACCAGGTACTGCATGCATACAGATGACACCTGCTGAAATTCCCTTTTCTATACAACTGAAAGATACAGGAGCCCTGTCCTCCTTTCCATTTGGTCACCCTATATAAGAAATAAACAGAGGGTGGGTTGCCATGTTGGTCTACTTCTGAATTTCCCCAAAGAGCTGACTAATTGTTGGAATGTGGGATTCTTACCTAGAAGAGCCATTGTTTTGACTGTGTCTTTCCCTAAATTTTCAGGTAGGCTGTAGATCCACCTTCCTCAACCTGCACATGGGCTCTCAGGTCATTGCAAGCTGATCAGGTATGTATTTACAGCTGTTTGCCTTTTGGCATATCAACACACAAAAATAATGGTGTATTTGTTGCAATGGTGTGCCCCGTTGCAGTAGCTTTTTCTATGGCTACATCCCCGCATATTGTATAAACAGGCCCTGAACTGGCCCACATTCTGCTCAACTAAAACTGGTGGTATTAAAGCAGCGAGACTCGGACAGAAGCAGCCCTTGATTGCCTGCACCTGACCAGAGCCTGCCATAATAATGTGAGCTGTTGCTATCGTAACTAAGTCTTCCACAGTGCAAAAAAAGAAAAGGGAAAAAAAAGTAGGTTATGTATCATGGTCCTTTGCGGGCTGGCATGAGTTTTTCTGCTCTGTTCCTTTCCCTGGTTGTCAGAAGCATTGCTCAGAGCACATTACAGTGCAGTTCAGAGAGATCTCTGAAGTATGTGCTTGCTAAGGAGACAGTGTGGAGGATATCTCCACTGTTCTTCTTAGAGATGGGGAACAAGATCCTAGGAGAATAAAAGTCGCTTTAAAATACAGGAAATTGATTCTATATTTCTTTTCTTTTTTAAAAGGAAAGATGTCCCAATGCTGCATATCTTTTCTATAGAGTACACCCTGGGAGGGTGTGTAGAACCCTCATCTCACACACGCACACACATACACTATCCATCCATTCCTTAATGAATACTGATGACTCGGCAATTATTTATTCCTACAACAAATAGACCCAGAGAGGCTTCCTGCTAGCTTGATTCTAAGTATATCTATTCAAACGTGAGTCTCACAGCATGCCTAGAATGTGATTCTGAGGATTGCAAGTTTACTCTGAAGGCAAGTTCATCCACCTCTTAGCTGGCATGGACCCCCTCTACAAGAATTCGGTTTGACGTCTGGTTCTCCGCTTATGCGCATCTTCTCGGAAGCGCTTTATGGTAAATGACTGTATGCAGGAGGTAACTGAGCGCACAACTGGTGACCTTACTGGTTGTTTGAAATGCGCTTTAGAAGTAGTTAATGCGGAGAATCGTTTGTTCACATAGTCAAAATGTGCTTTAATGGCCGGAGCAAAATAAAACTCGCTATTTAACGCGCATTCGATAATGCGCATAATCGGATAGATAACGCGCCTCAACTCAATTTGCGCACCACTCATGTAGAGGTAACAATTTTAATGAGACTTGAAAGAGCTTTAAATCTCTCGTGTAGATGCAGCCCTAGTCAATGGCTCAATTTGGACGACACAATAAACAACTGGTGTGGGGGAAACAATCGTCAGTTGTTTTGACTATTGTGTCATCCGAATGCTGCCGTAGTCAACTCAGTGCTGATCCTAATCCACACTACAGTTGATTATTTATTACCATGTTGTGTGGGGAGTACCCCCTAGATGAACAACTGTAAAGTTGATTATTACCCCACCATTGACTATCGTGTCGTCCGAATTGAGCCAGTGGAGGCTGGTGGCTCTGATATCAGTGGGGCTGTGAATATGCTCTGGGTTTCAGTCAGAACTCTAATGGAGCTATCCAAGGTGCTGGTACTAATCCCCACAATGGGTCCAGCATCTTGGATAGCTCTAGAAATCTGACTGAAACCCAGAGTGGATTCACAGCCCCACTGAAATCAGAGCCACCAGCCTCTACTGGGTCTAGTTCATTCCTCCATGTGTGAAAAGAATGCTTAAGGGAGGTCACAGGGCCCTGTCCCTTATATGACCCATGACCAAGGCTTTCATTCATGCCCGTGCAGAAATGCCTCCCTGCCATCCGTGCATTCAGCCTGTTTGGAAAGGACTTAACTGTCTTCATGGCACCGAGTTTGGGCTGCTCTGCCATCAAACCCCTCGGTTCCTCTGGTGCAGGGGGGAGGGGAGGGAAGGTATGCAGACAGAGGGAGACAGTGTGGGCTTTCTGGTGGCCATTAGGCTTGCTGGGTCTGCCCCTTCCCCTCTCATGGCTTCCAGTGACCAATGGCAGGTCGCCTTCTGCCCAAGAATGCCCATCGAGGACAGCCAGGCAGGAAAAGTCAGGATAAGTCCACAACTTTTCTGCTTTTTCTCTTCAGCTCTTTGCCCCAAGATGGCTCTGAATCGGTGACTGCATCATGCAACCAACGCATGGATTCGGAGCCACCCCAGGGCAAAGACATTGTATAGACAGCCCCCATGTGCATATTGCTGTTCATGCATAGATCTGCTTCACCCAAGAAGGGACCTGGATCTGGTACTCCCATTCGCCCTGTGCCCCAAAAGGTAGCATCCAATTGGCAGAACTTGCTGTCACCTTTACTCTGAGGAAGAGGTTCAAATGATGAAGGTGAACAGTTAGAGTGCCGTGGCTTGCTGCCATCACCTGCCGCTCACTTGCTGGCATTGTTTGTGGGGGACAGGGGGTTATGAATGGGTGTCAGAGCCCTGAGGTCCGGGCCCTACATCACTAATGCCCTTCTGACTCATATAAAAGCTCTCATTTCAGGCAGGCTCACTCATACCCTCCAAAATTTCGCAGCTGAAAATAAGAGCATGCTTGTAGCACCGTAATTCTCATACCAATTATTACTGTCTGAACCCTTTGCCACACACACACACAGTATTACACATCTCCAAAAGCTCTAGTCTTGTGTGCTTAATTAGTTTACTCTGTGCGTCATTGATTTTTAAATCCAAAGAGGGTCTTTGTTCTTTTGGTTAAAGTTATATTTTGGAGGGGGGAAACAAACCTTGACTTCCAGATGTTTTGTCCTACAACTCCCATCATTCCTAGTCAGCATAGCCAATGGTGAGGGACGAGGGGAGTTGCAGGACAAAACTTCTGGAGAGCTACAAGTTGCCCACCCCGCCTTACTGTATGCTGTCAGGAGTTCAAAGTCTACCTCAGCAGCTGCAGCATGGGAATTGCCAGGCTGCGCATGGCATAGGGCCTAAGTGTCCATGTGATTTTTCTATCTATCTATCATCTATCTATCTATCTATCTATCTATCTATCTATCTATCTATCTATCTATCTATCCGTCTATCTAATCTCTATCGCTAAGGCAATGTGTGGCACAATGCTGAGGAAGAAGTTTTGGTTGCTAAGCAACAGGATACAGTATATAAACACCACTGATGCAGCTGGCATTGAAAGATATCATTCCGAACCAGCATGGAGGCCTCAGGGAAGTTGCACAGGTTGGCGGGTAGATGAGCGGGGGGGGGGGCGCAGCTGGGAGTGAGGGGGGAACATGGAGGAGTGGCTCGGAGGGAGCGGCTGGGGGGGAGGAGTCCAGAGAGGAGGCCGGGTGGCTTGCAGGCACACAAATGCCTCAGGTAAGGCCCACAGGTTGGCAGGAAAACCACAGTGGCTGCCTCTGTGTGTGTATAAAGAAATTTATGATACTGAGCAATGAAGTGTCTGAGGCAGTAAGCCTGTGTGCACCAGTTGCTGGGGAACATGGGTGGGAGGGTGCTGTTGCACCATGTCCTGCTGGTGGTTCCCTGGTCGACAGCTGGTTGGCCACTGTGTTAACAGAGTGCTGGACTAGATAGACCCTCGGTCTGATCCAGCAGGGCAATTCTTATGTTCTTAGATGGTCTGCGCAAGTCAAGGGTGTGTGTGTGTGTGTGGGGGGGGAGTCCAGGTGTGCTAGAGACATGATGCATTCATTTTTTTTTCTCAGAGATTTCACTTCTAGAGAACCTGGGAGTTGCACCCTGAAGAACGACAATGCTAGCAACGCACACTAGCAACATTTAAACAAAAGCAAGGATACAAGTAGTTAATTTATCGGCGAGCTGAAAACAGGGGCTGCCCGTGGTAACTTGGGATAGTCAGACCATACCACTCACTGCTCTGAGCAATAAAGAGATTGGGTGGGGAGCTGTGCTCCGACAGGTTGCATTTGCCCCCACACCCAACTTCATAGGGACTAGGGTTCACATAAGGATTTAATGGAAATAGCAAATGAATGTTACAGCACTATCTATCTTACAGCCTGTTCATTCAGGAGTAAGTCCGGTTGAGTACAACTGGACTCATGCCCATTTTATTGCACGGGTGGGCAACTTCTGCCCATCCAGATGTTTTGGCCGACAACTCCCACCACCCCTCACTATTGGCTATGCTGGCTAGGACTGATGGGAATTGAAGGTCAAAGTAACTGGAAGGCTGTAAGTAGACCAGCCCTGGTGAATAGGATTGCTGCCTAAATCAGCTTGCAAACATTCTGGCATAGTTGTAGCAGCCATTACATCCTCATAACTCAGGCTGCACAAGCCTAGAGCTGAATGCAGGGTAGCATTTCACATGTGAAAGCAGAATTATCTGCATATATTAATGTATTTTTTTAAAAAAAGAAATCCATGAACTGTGTAGCTCATCTAAAAGCCTTCACAGAAAAGTCCATTTCCCTTGCTATTTAACAGCTGTGTTGCGGTACACTGCACCTTTAAACAAACTGCTGTGTGAGAAGAGTATGGAAAATAGTTCACGTGAGGGTCAGAGCAGCATGGGGCTCATCTCCGCTTGAGAAACCTAGTTATTTATTAATCATATTTAAAGTTTTATAAGGGCTTAAAGAAAACCTCCGTCACAGACAGTATTTTTATTCCTGCTTCCCTCCTGGGTAATTCTTGTTACTAGAGCCTTGATTTTAATGCTTCCCTGTGCAGCTACAGTACTAACTCTTTCCCTGGGAGTTTCTGTAAAACTGTCCACTGTAACGACTGGAGGGGTAATTCCAGATGTATAGATGGGGCGCCAATGTGGCATAGCGGATGGTAATGTTTGATGGGGAGTGCTGAGTTCAAATCACCTGGAGTTTTTGTGGAACCAGTTTCAGTTGCTGCAGCATGAAGTCATGGAGAAAGTGCTCATAGGTGAAAGGCAGCCCACTTGGTCTCTTGACCCTTGGCCAAGTCAATTTTTAAAAAAACCTTTCAGCTTAACATGTTGTGTTAAGGGCCTTCCATGTGTCCTCAAACTCCAAAATGCTGGGAAATCAACAGACGTATTGTTTAGGCTATCCTATACTGTAGTTTGTTTAGGCTATCCTATACTGTGTGCTATCCTATACTGTGGTTAGTTCCAGCTTCACCACTACCTTGAGCTGGATGGTTGTCCGTGGCAGAGAGTCCAGATTTTTATGTTCGCTGGAACAGACACATGGAATCTGTGCAACAGAAGCTACCATTCCACATTACATGTACCCAACTGGCAACCACATAGAACGATAGAGCTGGAAGAGACCTTGAAAGTTGGCATTGGATGACTTTTGTGTGTGTGTGTGTGGGGGGGGGGGGGAGGCTGACAATTTTGCCAGGGAGTGCCACAAGGCACCATCTTGTCCCCAATGCTATTCAATATCTATGTGAAGTTGTTGGGAGGGTTTATTAGGAGATTTGGAGTATGGGGTCATTAATATGCTGATGACACTCAAATCTATTGCTCTGTTTACTTCTGAATCCGAAGCTGTCTGGATGCAGTGATGGGCTGAATAGGGGCCATAAATAGATTGAATCTTGGTAAGACAGAGGTCCTGTACTTGTGCAGCTCCCGCGTCTGGAAGTTAGACTGGTTTCCTGTTCTGGACAGGGTTGTACTCCTTTTGAAGGAGCAGGGACATTGTGTGTGTGTTCATAGAACCATCACTGTCAAAATGGCTGCAGTGACCCCCTTCTACTAACTTTTGGCTGGTGTGCCAGCTACGGCCATTCCTAGACAGGGATAGCTTAGCCATGGTAACTAACCCATGCATGGGGAACCTCATGTCTTGACTACTATAACATGCTCTATGTGGGGCTGCCCTTATGGTGTGGAAGCTGCAGCTAGTTCAGAATGCAGTGGCTAGATTATTGTGTGATGTGTCTAGTCACTGCCATACAATACCACTGCCGAAAGAACTGCACTGGCTGCCGATTGGTTAACAGGCCAAGTTTGAGGTTTTGGTATTAATCTAAACAACTTGGGACCAGGATGCCAGAGAGAACGCCTCCTCCCAAATAGATCTGCCCCACCACTGCAATCTTCATCAGAGGCTCTCCTGGTTGTGCCATATCCTACAGATATCCATGTGGCAACAACCAGGAAAAAGGAATACCCTCCCCAGAATCAAAACATGTACCACTCTGTTGCAGTTTAGGTGCATGTTGAAAACCTTTTTCTTCAGCTCAGCATTTATTGATTTATGGCACCTTTTTATTTTTAATTCATGTCCATGGATTATATTGTATTATTTTAGCTGTCATGCATATTTATATTTTCTATTATTATACACTGCCTGGATATGTATCTACCTGGATATTCATAATAAATATTTCTAGATAAATAGTAATGGTGGCTTACAGGACTTCTGTAAGGTTTACTGATAACATGTGCAACGTTGGTTAAACATTGAACTGTGCTCTATAAATATACAAGACTGTTTGTAACAGAAACTACAGCTCTGGTTTTAAATCTCATAAAAATGTTGCATTTTAAATATGTAGCGTAATGAATCGATCCAACTAATTGCCCGGAATGTTTTTGGATGGATGTGATTTTAGCTGCATGTATATTATTATTATTATTATTATTATTATTATTATTATTATTATTAATTACACTTATATACCGCCCCATAGCCGAAGCAGAGAGTCGCTGGTCTGGTACTCTAGAACTGCCAAGCAATTTTTCACAGATGCACTTGTATCGCCATCTGCTGGTTAGATTGCCTACACTCCAGGTTCTGTTAATATTCACAGGAAAATATCTATGTCATTACTATAAAAAGTGACACGTTTTCAATCCTGATTAGTTGCGCTTTCAAACACGTGCAGGAGTAAGCAATACATTTCATAACTCAGCTTTCAAGTAAGGTTCTTGGGAAGCAGCGGGAGATGTATTTCCATGGTGGGAGGCTGGAGGCTTCAGCATTTCAGACAGGAACTCACACTCTCCTGTGAGCCATTCTCTCCTCCTCTCTTCTCCATAAGGTTTAGTGAAAGTTGGCTCATAGTGTGAGGTCATGATGTTAAAAATGTAAGAAAAGCCATGCTGGATCAGACCAAGGGTCCATGTACGCCAGCACTCTGTTCACACAGTGGCCAACCAGCTGTTGACCAGGAATCCACAAGCAGGACGCAGGGAAATAAATTGCCAATTAATTATGAAGAGCAGAGCCAGGGAAACAAACAACATTACCAATTACAATAGGGCAAGGTTTGCACCTTGGATAGCTCCTTTAGAGTTCTGTCTGGCTCTGACTGCTCCACTGACATCACAGCCACCAGCCTCCACTGGTCAGTTGCCCTTTCACTTGATGGAGAGATGAGATGGGAAGGCCCTCATCGGGCAGCCTGAGACCAACTGCCACTCAAGTCCACTCCTCCCAGGAAACGTCAGCAGCCCACTGGCCATCCTGCCAGGCAGCCCTTGATCTACCTTGATGCAAATCCATGATGCAACTTGGATATATTTGAGGCTCCAATCCTATACACCAGAGATGTTGAACTTCTTTCACCCCGAGGGCCTTATTCCATTTTGGAGATGCTCTCGGGGGCCGAATTCCGCTGGTGGGCGGGGCTGAAGGCAAAAGAGATGGGGCCAAAAATACCAGCATAATTTAAAACTCTTCCTGTCAGAAACTAAGCCTTATGAGAGGGAAACTGCACAAAAGTGGATAAACCAGCAAATGATTGGTGGTCGTGGGAAAGGGGACATGGCTATCTGGGGACCCCAGGTGGGCAGGATTTGGCCCTGGGCCTGAGGTTCTGCATATACACTTATCTGGGAGCAACCCCATTTAACTCAACGGGGCTCACTACTGAATAGATATGCATGGGATTGCCCTGTGAATCAGTGAATGTGCCTGTTTTCCTCTTCCCTCCCCTGTCCCTTCCTTTCATGGATCATAAGACACCCTGCTAGGGACCCCCGTTTCTTTGTACAGGGATAACAGACTCGCATGCAGTGAATAAAAACAATTACAATAAATTAGGTCTTGCACAGGCTTCAGAGACAGTAGCAAAGCAAAAAAGATGCAATTATTTGTAGCTGGAGATAAGCTCATTTCACCTTCCCCCTTATTGTACTGTATTCAGCTGAATGTGTGGGAGAGGCCAGGCATTGACTCAGTCAGGAGGGACCAGCAGTTTGCAAACACAGAGGAAAAAGAATTTTCTCGCTTTGGTGCATTGATGGGTTCAAAGTTCTGCCTTTTCTCAGTACAGGATTCCACTGAAAGGAGATATGTCCTTCCAAAATGGGACATTGCAATAAGCTTAATAAGCTTACCTTGTAACCTGTCCAGTGAACCTTGGGTATTAGGTGATCTAAAATTAACCTAAATAAATGCATATCATTTGATTTTTAGAGAGTGAATTTTGAAGGAACACACAGCAAACATCTGAATACTAAAGGTGGATTTATTAGGAAATGTATCTGCTCTCTGCATAGCTTAAGAGCTCTCAAAGCAGCAAACGAAATAATAGAATAACATGAAAAACAATAAAATACCATTCCAATTGAGTATAAAATGCAGCAGAACAATCACAATAGCAGTAAAAGTAACACTGGGGTCAAAATCCAGCCCCCTTGGGGTTTTGATCTGGCCCACCTGGGGTCTCAAGATGGTTGTGCCCTCTGGCCACCATTCTAAAAGTTGAAATGCCTCTCTTAAGGCTTAGTTACTGGCAGTGAGAGCTTTAAACTAAAAGATGTATTTTGATTCCACCTCCCTTGTCTTCAGGCACCACCCACTACTACAATATGCCCTGCCCCCAGACCTTCTCCAAAATTGAATTTATCCCTCAGGCTGAAAGAATTTCAACACCCCTGCAGTAGAATTACCAGATTTAAACCAGCTGGTTGACATGTTGGAAAGTCTGTGCAGGGCCGGCCCTACCATTAGTCAGAATGAAGAAGTTGCTTCAGGAGACATTTGCTAGGAGGTGGCAGTAAGGTGTTGGATGAGAGAGCAGCCTGCTTAGTGACCTGCCCTCTAAGCTAGCCTGCTGCTTTCACGGGCGGTGGAGGATGATGTTCCATTGTCAGTGTCGAAGAAACAGTCCAGTTGGCTTTATTACACGGAATGGGAGAGGGCACCAATTTCTTCCCCCGCCCCAGGCAACAAAATGTCTTGGGCTGGTCATGAGTCTGGGCAACTAAAAAGGTCTTTGCCTGAAGCCAAAAACTCATCAAAATTGGAGGCAGGCAGTCCTCCCTTGAAAGGGCATAGGAAGCTTCAATTAGAAAAGCCTCCCCAGTCATCATTCAAGAGGGCAAGACAACATAAAAGAGCCTGTGATTATGAACATCATTACAACCTGACAAGATGGTACACTAGCGGCAGCCTTCTTTGACACTGCTAAAAACCATGTCAGCTAACTCTGTGTGAGTGATTTGACTTAAAAATGGGACACTGTGACTCCAGGAGATGATTCACTGGCTTTATGAGGAGCAGATTTTTCAACACATGTACCAGCTGTGCTGCCTAACATTGTGTGGATGCTATGGTGGTGAAAATTCCTTTGCTGCTATCAGTATCATCATCATCATCGTCATCAAATAAGCTCAAAAATGGGTTCACAGTTGTGTCTGGACATTCAGTTTTTGCCATGTGCACTTTACTTGAAGGCCCAATTGCATCATCAGCCTAAACTACTCAGAGTCCCAAACCTATGGTTTATAAACCAACGTTAGGGCTCTACCATTTCCAATCAAACACCAAAAAGCAGGGAAATTGGGAGCTAAGGCTCACAAGCCTTAACACCACATCCTCCCTAAGGATGCAGAAAGTACAAGTGAAATTCTCATTCTCCCAAAGCAGATAAACCATGAGAACACGATGGAGAATATGATATGCAGAGGTGACTGTGGGGTTGTGCTAGCTGTGCCTTTGATCTCACACTGCTGAACACGTAAGAAAAATCCTCTATGTTAGTATCCCAATACCATATATCTGATATTCAATAAATTGACAACCTATGCCATGTGCTGAAAACTAATTTTGATGTCTGAAGAACTATCTGGGTTAGGTATTCAAGATTCATTCATTGTCGCTTCTCTTTAAACTGATGGAGTTCCCTGATGGATTGCATATTTTAATGCTGGAAAACATCAAACTTTAGAACAGACGTGGGCAGAAAATAGATCTACCCTGATGTTTTGGACATCAACTCCCAGCATTCCTGATCACTGCCCATGCTGATAGGGGCTTTTACGAGCTCAAATCCAAAACATCTGGAGATCTACATTCTGCCTGCCCTTGCTCTAGAACAGTGTCCCAGCATTCCTGACCATGGGACATAGTGACTTGCAATGATGGGAGTTGTAGGGGGAGTTGAATGAGTGGACATGATAGCACTCCTCAGGTACGTAAAAGGTTGCCACACAGAGGATGGCCAGCATCTCCAGTCAGCCATCCCAGAATACAGGACATGGAATACTGGGCAAGCTACAGGAAGCCAGATTTCGACTGGACATCAGGAAAAACTTCCTGTCAGCCCAGCACAACAATGGAACCAATGACCCAGGGAGGTAGTGGGCTCTCCCACACAAGAGACAGCTGGACAGTCACCTTTCAGGTATGCTCCAAGGTGGATTCCTGCCATGGCTCATGGCATCCAATTGTGATTTAGGGAAAATGTGTGGAACAGATTACAGCAACCCAGGAGATGGAGGGTTGAATAGAGGAGGAAGAAGTGGTGCCTAGTGGTGTGAAGGCCAGGCAGGGAAAGGGAATCTCCCTCTCTTTTCTGTTCTCCTCCCCCCCTCCCTTCTGATCAGCTCTGAGGCACCACTGCAGCTGAGTCACACTATGAAGTCAGATAGGGGCTCAATGAAGGAATAAAAATTCTTTAAAAATCAAATACATGGATTTTTTTTTTTTAAAAAAAGAGGGGGGAGCTTAAACCCTTCTCTCACGAAAAGCCTTGGTCCCTAAATTCACAGAGCTCCCAGAGAGAAGTACAACAAAATCCACACACCCCTTCAAGCTAGTGCATGGGAGTGAGACTCATTGCACTCAGTGGAACTTACTTCTGAGTAGACATGACTTGGATTGAATTGATACGAAAATCAATGATCAGCAGCAATAATCAAATGAACATACACACATACAAAGTATGCAAGCAAGTTGTTAATTGTAGAGTTATTGTGCTGGAAAGGAGAGGGAATTCTCACTAACATCTCTCACTCTTCGCCTTCCAAGGTTCCAGACTGTTTTTAAAATAAAGGCTACAATCCTCTGCACACTTACCTGGGAGTAAGACCATTGTGTTCAGGCAATGGAACTTACTTGTGAGATGATACTAAGGCAATATGTTTGCTAGAGGAAGCAGCCATTGTAATGTAGCTGATGCAGGGGGGGGGGAGTGAGACTACTGAGCATGTGCCATATTCAAAATGGCCACCAAATTTTTAAAGAGTCACAGTTTTAATTCAAAATCAACTTAAACATTTAAAAAATAAATAAAAGCAATTCCACCTACACCAGCCACATTGGAAGTACATCCTGCCACTGGATTAATGAATAAGGTTGTCCTATGGTAAGGAGAGCTGTGCACAAATAGTTGCCAGCCCTCATTTCAAATGTCTGTTTCATTTTCAGAGGATTTGTTAACGTTTCTACCTTAAACTGCCCTCCTGCCTTCAATCTTTCACCAATCATCTTGAAATTTTCAGGTAATGTAAAACCAACATTTCTTCCTGGCACATGTAAATTTCAGGAAGATTAGTGAAAAAGTGTTGATTTTATGGCTGTCAGAATGACCCCCCCCCCCAATTATCACTTCACCATGGTGGAACGTGTTTTCTACTGACGGAGCTTAACAAAGGAGGCACTCTCATAGTCCCCGAGACTTAAGAAAACATTCTGGATTCATCAGCCCATAATGGAGGAAGAGCACTATTCCATTATAGAGAGGTAGAAGAACTAAAATGCCCCTGGTCTAGACTTGGCCTCTTCTTGCTCAACCTCAGCTCTGTCTCCATCTCACATTCTGGCCACATATCAGCTCAGCTCTTCCCTCCACAGGAAAGCTCTGCTCCCAAGGCACAGCAAGCAAGATGGTATATTCATTTCCTGATCCTAGAAAGCGGGTATACCTTGTCCTCTTCTTTATCACAAAACATTTTTTTTATATAAAATAGATAGGGAGGTGTTATTTCTGTAATAGGCATTATTTGTTGGTATAAATCTGATTAACAGAGGTGAAGGTACATGTTTTGCAATTTGGATTTTATATACAAAATATAATTTAAACACCAACCTGAAATTTGTATTCTACATATAGCTTAAATTGTATTTTATAGTTTGGATACATTTCTTTTCTATACAACCATATTTCATGGCTGAAACTTTATTCTTTTTTGTTATTCTGTATTTCTGGTGTTGCTGTTATAGTGCTTAGCGTTTCCACGTGTCTCCATTTACAGCTAATGTGCAAACTTTACATAGTACAGGTATAGTGTGCTGGACTGTTGCAATGTTCTGGATTGATTTTGTTGGAACCTCAGGAGTTTTCCACTTTTCTCCTCCCCGTTGTTGCAGTCTCATCCCTCAACCTCTCCATATCCCACAGCAGCATTAGGATCCCAATTTGCTTAGCCCTGACCACCAAAACTCCCTCAGGACCATAATCCAGCTAGTCCAAACCATATGCCTCCTGCACATCTCAGTTCTAATCTTCCATGCATTGAAGCCATCTGTTTAGATATTAAGCAGACTTTTGAGAGCTATTTCCCCCCACCATTTGAACCCAGTACATCAATGTCTACATTATACACTTTGCCTTCTGCTATATATGCCTAGTCTGTCTAGGGCCAAATCTACACCAAGTAGGATGTAACACTTTGAAAACAGTTTGCAACAGTATATGGAATGTGTCCTGGGCTTGAACAGTTGTTAATATCGTTATAAACTGTTATAAAGCAGTAGTGCAGATCCTGCATAGGTGTGTTTGTATCTTACTAACTCAATGACCCTGTTCAGATGACACTAAGCCACTGTGGTTAAGCTTTTTGAGCTAAACATTATGGCTTAGCATGTCATGTGAACTATTCCTAACCAGTTGCCTTCTATAACTGCACCTTTAACAGCAGCTGGATATGTAGGAATTAGCAAGTGATTATGTTTATTCTCACAGCCTGGAAAGCTGGCAACCCTAAATATCCACTCTTTTTCTTAAAGGAAAGGGATTTGGGGCATGCATACAGTTATTAAATCCAACCTACATGCTTATAACAGGAGCTACTAACATGTAGAACCAGCAATGTAGATGCTCCAAGGAAATAGCCATATGTGGTGTGAAGCATGAGACACCCAGGAGTTGTCTAACATGTACATCTAAAACGTATCTCTCTAGCAGCTGATGCTATTCCTCTTTTGATTTTAAAGTAAACCATAGGGACGTTAGGTTTAGTCCAAGTCTCCAGGTTACCTTAATCCCTTCTTTCTTTCTTTCTTTCTTTTCTTTCTCTCTCTCTCTTTCTCCCTCCCTCCCTCCTTCCTTGTAAAATAGGGTAGTTCTGTTCTTGGGCCTTTAACAGCTGTACCATACCAAGATTGCAATCCCATGCATACTTGTGAAAAGTACTACTGGGATTTACTACCAAGTAAACTTGAATGAGCTCAAACTCAGGGTGACCAGATAAAATCCAGGTCAGGGCTCATGTAACTTTAACAGTTGTAGAGAAAAGGGAATTTCAGCCAGTGTCATTTGTATGCAATTAGTCCCTGGTGATATTCCCTCTTCATCACAACTGTTAAAGGTGCATGCACTATACTAGAGTGACCATATACAAAAGAAGGCAGGCCCCCTGCACCTTTAACGGATTTTATCTGGTCACCCAATAACTTTATCTTGATGCCAGAAACGGCTCTATCTGCATTTCAGGCTGCTGGTAGAGATACAACAGTGGGGCAAGAAAAGAGGTAGCAACCCTTCAGTTGTTGTAAAGCTGCAGATAAAGACAGGGTTGGCAACTTTTTAATGGCTGTGCTCCTGTGCCTTAGTAGTAGTCTGACATGAAGAAATTGAGCAGGCAAAGTGTTTCCAGCCATGGAAAGTATCACCTGATCAGAAGTGGCAGTCCTAGATAACAGAACTACAAGTAAAGCAGAATACAAGATACATGTGTATAATTCATTATAGCATTGGCATGGTGGAGAGCCTGTGTAGTTCAGTAGCTAGAGTGTTGGACTGGGAGTCAGGAGATCTGAGTCACCACTTGGCCATGGAAACCCACTGGGTGACTTTGGGCCAGACACAGACTCTCAGCCCAACCTACCTCACATGGTTGTTGTTTAGGATAGAAATGGAGATGATTATGTACGCTGCCTTGAGTTCCTTGGAGGAAAAAAAGATGGGATATAAATGCAATCAATCAATGGAAAGAATATATTGTTAGTTTTATCTCAGTAAATTTGTATTTCATATCTAGAATAGTCAACTTTTTACTGCCACCTCTTTTCTGCATTTAACAGCAACCAGCCTGCAGTTATTTAGCAAATGATCATCGCTATCTCCACGTCATGAAACCTTTCCAGCTGATCTCTGCAAATGAAGCTGCTAATAGAGGCATAGGAACAGGCCACTTCCATTTTTCCTTGTCCCATATTTATATCTGAAATGCTTTTTAGTTAAAGTCTGTCTGTTGTAATTGTCCAACCATGTTTAGTTTGCCCAACTATGCTGGATTACCTGACTTCATCCCTTGTTCCATGGGATCAGGACAAATCTCAAAATTACTTCGATTCAAAGGTAGGTGAGAGTTGGTTGCTCAACTGTATTGTTCCATGGAAGAAGAAAAGCAAACTGTTTCTAGTTGCCCAGCTAGCAAATTCCTGTCACAAAATGCCCAGAAAATTACTGGGGACAATGTACGAACTGGCTGCAATGTAAAGTGCAAGGATGGGCATTACAGAGAGTAACACAGGACTTTCTGCTGCTGCTGCTGCTGCTGCTGCTGCAGCAGCAGCAGGTTTCTATTACTGCGCTACAGCCCTTCCTCTTGGCAGGTGGTATCAAACTGAGGACCCCTAACAGAGTGAGGACCTCTAACTTCAGGATCTTACAATGAATACAAATAAAACCGTATTTTCCTATCCTCTTGATTACTGTAATCATTATTATATTAGCAACATTCCTATACCACTTCTCATTGCACAACTCCAGAAACAGTTTACAAAAGAGTATAATAAAATAAATAGTAATATATTAGATAGGCTGGCCGTATGAAAAGGAGGACAGGGCTCATGTAACTTTAACAGTTGTAGAGAAAAGGGAATTTCAGCCAGTGTCATTAGTTCCTGGTGAAATCCCCTCTTCATCACAACAGTTAAAGTTGCAGGCACTATACTAGAGTGACCATATATGAAAGAAGGCAAGGCTCCTGCAACTTTAACTATTGTGATGAAGAGGGAATTTCACCAGGAACTAATTGCATACAAATGATACTGGCTGAAATTCCCTTTGCTCTACAACTGTTAAAGTTACATGAGTCCTGTCCTCCTTTTCATATGGTCAGCCTAATATTAGAGACTAATTTGAAGACATGTCATGGCTGGAGGAAAGCTAGAGCAAAAAGATACTACCATTAGCTGGCAGTAAGTCCATGAAACAAAGTGCATTTAAAAAGAAGCTGCAACAAGTTTGGGGAGGATCTCAATACGTACACACACTAGAGGGCACCATTACCCATTCTTATGAATTGGAAACATTTGCAAAGCTAACAGAGATTGGCAACCATTTGTCAATGAAAATCTTCAGCTCATTCATTTTATCAACTTCACCCACAAACCATTTAAGACAAACTTTGGGGGTTCAAGCCAATTAAGACAATTAGCAGACCTAATAAATCTGTTGTTGGATGGTACTTCAGACGGTAGATGTGGGCCCCCATGCCTGAATGCTCTCCACATTTCCATAGCACATACAAAAAGCTTTCCAGGTTAGACAGTTCTCATAAATGCAGCGTGGGCGTGGGATTTTGCTTGACTAAAAATTTCCTCAAGGCACACTTACAGTTATGGTAATCAAAGTCTGAGTCCTTTGGTTGCTTCACACTTCCAAGAAGAGCTTGGTAGTAATTTCATTCTGCACCAGCACCAGTTGAGCATGTTTCCAGCCAAGCTAGATATAACATTGAGGATCCATTATTGGATCTCCTAATGTCATTGTATTTGCCCAAGAGCAGCTGTGTTGGTTGTGGCAATTGGAGCAAGTATGTGGCAATAGGTAAGCAGGTTAGCCCTTCCTCCCCTGTTCATTTCTCCAATGGAAATGCTCCAAAGCCGATATTGACAACAGATGAAAATATACAGACAGGAGCGGTCTCCCAGCCCCAATGCCATCTTTTACTGAATGATAGGGGTGTGCACATTTTCCCCTTCATTTAATTCTTCCATTTGTTCTTACGAGAAAGACTGATTGTTTCAATGTTTCATTACTGGTTTATTTAATAACCATTTGTTTTGTTACTCACATACTTAGTTTCCCCCTTATAAAATGTGTGTGTGCTGTTGCTTTAGGTGGTAATCAAACTCATTTCTGAAACATCCAAGTTCTTTATCTACAAAGCACTGGACTTTACATCATTCCAGTGCACTATGGGGGAGAAAATGGTGCATTATTTTGTGGCAACTACAATTTCCCCCCACAATAATCCTGAACAATGCAATGTTTGGATAAATAACATGGCAGTCTCCAGAAATAGCTACCAAAATGAGCTTCACTGCCACTGAAGAAGTAAGTCTCCCCCTCCCCCCTTCATATCTCTGTGAGTTCACTTAGGAAAATAGAACTTTCTCATTTTGGAGTGAAGGCTGACCCCCTACTTAATGAGCTTGTTTTATGCTGCAATCCTATACATACATTTCCTGGGAGTAAGTCCCATTTAACTCAGTGTGGCTTATTCCTGCATGACACACAAAGGACTGCACCTTTAAATTAACAAAAGATCACTATAAATTAACGAAATTTTCCATCATAAAGCCTGTCTTAAAATAAATTCCTACTCCATTTAAATCCCATAAAAATATTTATTCTAAGGTCTATGGTAAGGTTTTGTTACACAAAAGCCACATGTCAGCCACACCCCAACAGTGTGCTTAAACCTACCACTGAACCGTTTGTGTGGAGCAGCTCACTACGTGCTTGGTCTAATTTTCTCACAGTATCAATTGCCCAAGGTTTGAGCAGAATGGAGAAAATCTGACTGCTAAAAACAATCGGCTTCCCGTGTGGTAAGTTACTACACAGAGTAATTTAAAGTAGCCTCCATGTGGTAGCCCTAACATGTAAAACGGCTCTTTGGCATATTATTTATTACTGAATAAAGCATGCTAAATGGAGGGCATTTCTTTTCTAAGTAATTCTTAGATGGAAATACTACAGTGCACTGACTAAGAAACTGAGGTATAAACCACCAAGTCCCCAGTTCATAGCCATGAATTGCTAGGTTGCAAGCTATTTCCTCTCTGCCTCAATCCCCACCCCCACTCTGTAATAAGAAAAATAATAATACTGACCTACCTCACAGGGCTGTTGTGGGGTTTACTGACATGTTGGTGGTTTAGACACTTAAATCATCTATAAAAAGGCTGTACAATACATTTACTGCATTGTCCACAAATTACGTATTTCAAGTTCTTTTAAAACACCAATTTTAGTAATATATCAGATAATGCTTCATTATGTATTTATTCTTTTGAGGTCAGAACTACCCATTTGTAGACAATATTTTGAGCAGTGTAGTTTACAAGCAGGAGATGCTGTTGCTTCATGAAATTTTTAGAGTAAATATTCATGATTTGAAACAGGGAAAACCATAAAATAGGAGTATAATGCATATCTTCTACCAGAAGAGTTGGTGGAAAAATATTTGTAATTGAAAACAGCAATTTAAGGCCAAGCTTCTCTAGATGAATACCATTGGCTTTAGTGAGAGTAATGTGTAGTAAATGGTGTGTGGATTGTGTCTAATGGGGCTTAATATATTAAATCTAAATAAACCTGTTCAGATCTTGCTGGGTCCATTCTTTTGTTTCCCCAATGCCAGTTCCCTAACCAGGAATGACAAATAAGCAATCTTTTTCCAAGTGAGGACAGGAGCAAACTGGAGGGAAGGCTTTGTTTCATACTTCTGTAATCCTAGGATCTCCACAATGGATCCTTTTCTTATCGGCCATGCTAGTCTCAAAGAATCAGAGGTTTACTTAAGTATTGCCAAGCACTCCAACCCCACTATAATGTAGTAACTGGATTGGGCTGACAAGGCTCATAACAACTAGGAAAAGGCTAGGAGATACACACAGCTCAGAAACTCCTTCATTAAGTGTTTGATATCAATCCCCTCCAGCTTTCTCTAGAAGTTTCACAGGCAGCACTCTTATACGATGGGGTTACTCTCATATGGTAAGCCTCTATATGGCTAAGTTTAATGGAAATGGTAGAAACTATTATGTACACAAGAGTCAATATTATTCCCAACAGTGCAATCCTATACTTTAGAAGTAAATCCCATGCAGTTCAAAGGGACTTACTCCCTCATGAGTAGGTAAAGGACTGCAGTCTAAACGCGTTACATTTCCTTGTCTAAACTTATGCCCATCTATCAGCACAAAATAGTTTGTGGAATTCAAGAAACCTGCGGGATTCAGGACTAAGGAATAGCTTGTTCTAGCAACCACCAGCATACATACATACATGACTAGCTTACAAGAAGCCTGACTTCACAGTTCAACATCTGAGTCACTCTCTTCAGCCTGTTGTGGGAGCCTTTTAATGCCAATGATTAGGTCAATACTAAGGAGTGTAGCTGCACACTGAAGAACAGAAACCACTAATTGGTACTTGCAAGACACAGATTCTAGACCTTTTTGATTTGGCCAAAGCTGCTGATTATTTCTGAGGGCACTGGTAACTTTGAGATAGAGCTGAGGAAAAGCATTCCTTTTCTGTGCCCTACAGAGGGTTTTTGGAACATTAAGCAACACATCAGCAATCAGAGTACAAAGCATTGACATGTTTGGCGATTGGCACTGTTTTGCATAGTAATACAGATAATAATGGAATAGGATCTCAAAGATCCCGCCTACTGGCACAACTGATCCTGCCTTTATGTAAAAGTTGGAATTGCTCTGAATACTTCTTTTATTATTTTCCTCAGAGTTAAATTGTACCAGGCCAGGCTGTGGAGCTTCACTTTTCTTACTGGCTTGTAGCTGCACAGGTATACTTCTGGAACTAGTGCTTTCCTCTACTGTGGCATAACCAAGCTGATTATCTTCAAGCAATTCATACTCAGCCATTTTCAACATTTCTCTTTGATTTAGTGGGTTTACAAAAGCTGTTTCACCTTCATGTAGTACTGAGCACATAGCATCATGCTGCAAAACAAGATTGGGTATGGCAATGCCGTAAGACTTATGCATATCCACAGATCCATATGTTAACTTTTTGCCTTCCACTGAAGCAGAAGCTACAGAAAGCTTTTCAGATTTAAACCCACAAGGACTCAGCTGCTTGGTACTAGCCTGAACGTTACTACAACCAGCATGCTCCTCCACAAAACACTGCTGCACAGCTAAACTATTACCCCCAGCTTCTGAAAGACTTTGACTTTCAGATTTTGATTTACAATGCTTAGTCAGATGAAGGGCTGTAAACATTTGTTGTAGCATTTTGAATGCTCCATGAAAAGCACTAGCATGTTGCTCAGTAACTGCAAGCACTGGTCCACAGAAAATCACACAGTGGAGCTGAAGGGCACAAGTCCTTGCAAAGCCAATGTGAACAAATCTTTTGGCACCAAGCTGGAATGGCTGGCAAAATTTTGCAACAGCCGTTCTGGTGATTTCAATGCCAATATTGTCCAAAGATGGCCTAAAAGGTGATATTTCAGTGATCCTGCAAATAAGCGAGATTTCCTCCGGTGACAGACACTCTACAACAGATATGCCACTATTTTTTGCATAGTAATGAACAGTTTCCTGTTGTTTTACACTCGACAATAATACCTTTATGTTATTATTCTGCATGTGCTTGATAAGAGCTTCTGTTCTTTTTGTAATCCAGATTTCAGATGCCTTATACTGACTTTCCGCCATTATTACAACTTCTACACCCAACTCAGAAAGAGAACCATGGATAGGTTCTGTTATAATTAGAACTCTTTTGTCACCATCTGTAGGACAGTATATAGTAAAGTCTCTATGAAGGACAAGCCCATCTAGGATCCTTGAACTTGAAACAGGAAGGCCTGTCACAGTAGTATGCAACTCAGCAAAACATTCATCTACCAAACATAGTACTTCACTCCTATTTTTGTCAGCTGTAACTTTGAAGTAGAAATTATAGGTCAGTTGGGAAAGAAACTTTTGCCTATTACTTCCTACTTTCCCACAAAAATAAGCTTCTAATACCAAGCCCATTGTGGTCCTACTTATTTCAGCATCAGGAACAGAAAACACTGACAGAAAATGCTTTTCAAGGTTCTGTGTCAATATGGGGTCCAGGACATCTGTCTGAAACATCATAAGAAATTGGGAAACTTGCTTCAATTGGTAAGAGTTTTCTTTATGTTTCTCTTTTCCTTGGACATTCTCACAAAAGGGAGCATCATCTCTTTTACCAAGTTTTTGAAGTTCTTGAAGTAAAGTGGAGAGTAGGATGATGAATGTTTTAGCGCCATCTCCAATCGAATTGCAGTGTGTGGAAATACAAGCTATCATCATTCTGTTAAAAATCAAAGAGTAAAAAAAATCCATTTATTTGAAATATTTAATTCCCACAATGGTATAGCAGAAAGAACAGTTCCAGGAAAGATGGAAACTGACAAGGAAGAAGGAGGGGGGCATGGGCAAGTTTGGTGGAGGGGGGTCGAAAGGAGGGAAGGAGGGAACAAGAGCTGAACAGCATGGAGTAGACAGAGGAAGGCTGAAGAAAGAAAAGGGAAGAGTTGAGAGGGGAAAGAAGGACGGCTCTCTCTTTCTCTGCTCTGTTATCTCTCCATGTGATGCACACTTGTGATCTCCCCCACCCCGCCCCAAACTCCAACCCATAAAGACAGACAGAGGAAGATACAAGCAGAGCAGGCTGGGAAATCCCACATTAGCATTACCTCTCTGTCCGCTACAACACAAAGAGCAAGAGGTGTCATTCCATGACACCCCCAATACACAAACGTGCTCAAGATCTGACACACATTTTGGGTACCTGGAAAACATGCTTCTGCCCAGGCAATAAACATATTTGTTTTTCCTCCCCATTCATCTCACTCTGTCTCTTCCCCCATTTCTCTCTCTTCCCTTCACTTTCCCTCCCTAATGAAAACTGCCCCCATGGGGAGGGGCAAAGCACAGCATGCAGGGAGGGAAGGGTTAACACTTCCTTCCCCAACTACCCTCCCCACAGAAATCACCTCTGCATTACAATTAAGCTGAGAAAAAAACCTCCCATTAGCTTCAATGGAAGCTTTTTTTCCTAAGCTTGTCATGCTAGGGAGGGAGTGGTGGTGTTGGAGCATGTGGGGATCCCCTTGAAAATTGTCCCCTGCATGGCAATTAAGCTGAGGGGAGAAGCCTTCCATTGGCACCAATGGACACTCAGGGTTCTGGGGAATAGATCTGCGGTTCCGGGAAAAAGATTCAGGATTGGGGCCCTGTAGGCTCCTACCACAAGATGTGGTGATAGCCACTAGCTCAGATAGCTTTAAAAAGGGCATTAGACAACTTCACAAATGACAGTTTCCATCGCTAAGTTCTAGCCTTGGTGGTGATATGGAACCAACTACTAGGTCAGCTTTCCCTAGAGAGATGCCCTCCAGGTGTGTAGAGGTAGAAATCCCACCATCCCCAGCCATTATGCCCAACACATCTGGATGCCTCCAGGTTGGGAGAAAGCTGACTTAGATTCAGAGATAGAACCCTAGTTCCAACAGCTGGAGCGAGCTCTTTCCCTCATGCCTTGGTTTGGGGCTTCCCAGAGGCCCCAGGTTGGTCACTATGCAAGGTGCTGAATAAGATGGACCACTGCTCAGTCTGATCTTCTTACTGACCATTGAGTTGTTTAACCCTCTTGCAAAGCCAGTGGCTACCAGCACATTGTGCAACAGCCAGTTCCATAGTTAGTTAAACGTCATGTGAAACAATCCTCTCCTGGTGAATGCTACACGATCCAGGGCTGCACAGCATTTCAGACCCTCCCCAACCCTTGAACTTCTGAACCCTCCCATTTGGCTTCTACCACACCCTTTTCCTCCATAGAGCTGCCAGCCTCCATTGTTACTTCATCCTCTCCTCACACACATGGCAAGAGTAGGCAAGGTCAGGCTGGGGCCAACTAACCAGAGCCCCCCTGGACTTGTTCTTCATTTTCACCACTGGAACCTGCTTGTCCACCTGCTACTCACTCTGGCCCAGACAATGGTCGTAGCGAGGAGGAAGAGCAGTAGATGCCACTGACCCTGTTCAGAGAACATGCTACGCCACACTGGTTAAGCATTCTGAGCTAAACTTGATGGCTTAGCATGTCATTTGAACCACGACTTAGCGTGTGGAGTGAACCGTTCCTAGTCACGCTGGTTAAGCATTCTGAGCTAAATGTGATGGCTCAGCATGTCATTTGAACCACGATTTAGCGTGTGAACCATTCTTAGCCATGGTGGCTAAGCATCCTGAGCTAAACGTGATGTCTTAGCAAGTCATTTGAACCACGACTTAGCGTGTGGAGTGAACCATTCCTAGTCACGCTGGTTAAGCATTCTGAGCTGGCTCAGCATGTCATTTGAACCACGATTTAGCGTGTGAACCATTCTTAGCCATGGTGGCTAAGCATTCTGAGCTAAACGTGATGGCTTAGCAAGTCATTTGAACTACGACTTAGCATGTGGAGTGAACCATTCCTAGCCATGGTGGCTACATAACCATGTTTAAACACGCTCACTAACCATTTGTTGCAAAAGGGTTAGCGGCCTAGCCATGGCTTAGTGTGTTGTCTGACCAGGCCCACTGCCTGCTTGTTCCCTGCCTGCCAAGCAACCAAGGTGCAGAGATAATAAAGAGGAGGAGGAGGAGGTGCAACTGCCCCTGGTGAGGAGTGAAGTCCCTGAGGGAGGAGGCCTACTGAGCCTTCTCTTGCCTAAGGGCTCCCAGAAACCTGGAGCCGGCCCTGCTCGTACCCACCCCAACACGCGGTGAGGTCACGAAAGGCAGAAAGAGGGAGGAGGAGTGGCACGGCTACCTGGCCGTTGGCGACCCCACGTTCAAGGCCTCCAGTACGCGCAGCCCGTCCCGAGACAACAGTACCTCCCCCGTGGGTCGCGTGAGCAAGACTTGCCCTCCTTGAGGCCCCAAAGAGCCGCGCACGACGCCCGCGAGCGCCGCGGCCTCCTGCGCCAGCCGCCCAAGATCCAGCCGCGCCGCGGTCGCCATAGCAACGGCAGTGAAGCTTCTTCGGCAGGATGCGTCGACATGCGCCTACCACCGGTGCTATGACGTAACGCCGTTCTCCCGCCCATCAATCCTTGTCAGCCCTGTGATTGGTGAAGCTTTGAGCCGAATTAGCGGAGATGATTGGCGGGGCATCACGGCCCCGCCCCTTTATTATCTTTTTAAAAACGTCTTCATTGTCCGTTGCGTTTATTCGCCGCAGAGGAAGCTTTCCGTTGTCTCTATGCTAACGCTGAAGCTTTATAAGGGAAAGGGTGTGGCGGTTGGATGGATTAAAGGCTCCACAGTACGACTGATGATGCTTTCTCCCTAACCCCAAACTCTCTTGCCCCAGTGGCCTTGCCTTAAATTAAACTAAGTCCCACTTTACTCTGTCAATAGATCTTTCCCGCTTGGATTAATGAGGCGCTTTCTGGTCCCCTCAGCTTTGCTATCACAGTTCCAGTCTAAGGGCGGTAATTACGCTCGCCCAGCGCGCAATATGCTCCCACGAGAATCTTTTCCCCGGTGGCCGTTGATGCCCTCATTATCTCCCCCAATCCCCGTCGCAACCGCTGAGGGGATCACTGTCTTCCCTCACGCAGACCTGCTGTCCGCCAGCTGCTTTGGACTACAACCCCCAGTATTCCTTCCCATTGGCGGTGCTGGTTGGGGCTGATGGGAGTTGAAGTCCAAAAAGACCTGACGGGAAGGCGGTTCATTTGCCCTAACGACTACGCTCGCCTTTTCGTCTCCATGGCAACAAACGAGCCCATTCCCTCCTCCCCTCTCTCAGGCAGTGACGCGCCGTCCAGTTGCCTGTCAAAAACTCTACACCTCTCGCGCCCTACGTCACATCACACTAGGCTCCCGCGGGACATAAAACCCGCCCTTCTCCCTTCGCCATTGGCCCTCGTGTCATAGGACCATCTCAGCATAGCGCGGCGGATTGGCCAGGAGGGGCTGGGCTACGAGGCGCGCGGCGCCGGCGGGAAGGAGGGGGACTGCCTCATTAGCATAACCCCGCCCACTTCTCATATGGCCTCCGCGCTCTCTTTCTCCTCGGGTCCTGGCTCGTGCCCGGCTCGGAATGAGAGCTTCTTTCCCACAGTGAGTGAGGCGGCAATTGGCCCAAGTCCTAGTAAGAAGTTGGCTGAGAAAGAACACCCACGGAGAGAGAACCAGTTCCCTGAGGCAGAGGAGGACGAGGAGCAACGGCACTAAGAGCTCAGGTCTCTTCCTCAGAGAAACAGGGGCTGAAGGGAGCACCCAGGGGGCACAGCTGCAGCATCCGTGCGACCACCTCGAGAGCGCTAAATTAGCCTTTCCTTTTCAGAAAGGCCTGCCAGTGTGTTGCCTTTCTATATAATATATATATATATATATATATATATATATATGAAAAAACACTGGGGATTTCAAAAAAAGAATAATAAACCATTCTGCCAGTCTTTATCTATGATATATTTATATCTACCTACTGAATATAAGAAGAGCCCTGCTGGATCAGCCCAAAGGTCCAGCTATTCTGGTTTCCCGCAGAAGATGCCAAGCAGATAGATGCCTCTGGGAAGCCCACACAAGCAGGGCAGGAGGGCAATTGCTGACTGTAGTAACTTCATTTTTGTGTTTGTTTTCAGGTAAAGGGAGCCTTATGAAGAGAGCAGAAAGAAGAAGCATGAACGAAAGCTACATTTCCGATGTCCTGATTGGATTTTGAAATTTCACCCTTCTAAACACATAATCCTTTTTTTTTTTTTTTTGGCTGTGCCTACTGTTGCTGAATGAAGGTTTAAGAGAAGAGTACTAAAACGTGTTGAACAAATGGAAATAAATGGTGTCATTTCCAGGGATTCCCAGTGACCTGAACATGTACATCTGCTATTTCCCTCCCCCAGAGCCTAAGCTGAGAAACTGCTTTTCATGACCACGGAGAGTGTTGTAGTGAATATCTTGCAGTTTGTGAATCGCTTCAGCTTTGTATATTTTCTACTCTCCTATTGTTTGAAAATGAAGGTCTTTGTAATTTCTTAAAGCAATTTGCACAGGTTGTGTGTGTGTGTGTGCGGCCGCCCGCAGGAAAGTCACTCTTCGGAACTTCAAAATCACACTTGTAAAAGGAAACTCACTGGAGGCTGAGACAACCCACCCTTTCTGCGTAATGTGGACTTTTCTGGGCATTGCATCTTTCATCTACGTCTATAACAAATGTGGAGATCTGTTGAGTTATGCCAACAAGGAGGTGTTGATATCCATGGTGGTTTTCTTCTTGCTTGGTTTGGTGTTCTCCCATCGGTACCGGTCATGGGGGCTGAAACAGCAGAAGCACAGGCAACCCCATTGCGGAATGCTCTCCAATTTCCTCGCTGCTCTTCCACTCATTGGTTTTTACTGGACTAAATCCGATGCTGGTTCTCCAGAGGCATGGCAGCCTAAATCCAGAAAGGTATGTTGGAACTTAGCATTGCAAACCAGAACTGAATTCTCTTTCTGATATTTTAAAATAGTCATCTTGCTTCCTTCAGAGATTTGTTTTTAACATTTGGGACTATTGGGGGGGGGAGTATCCATATTATAGTCTTAGTACAAATTTGTGTTCTTGAAGTGTTCTCATGCATTTTGGTGGAAATCTATTTTAAACAGCGTCCCTCAAATTGGGGGAGAGGGGGCTGAATCTTGAATTTTTGGAAAAAATCCAAATAATTTTCTGATATGTATTCACTACAGGTGAAAACTCTTGGCAGCAACTAATTGAAAAATAGTCTATTGAAATTATAGAACATTTGTTCCCCTGTTGTGCAGTTCATACACACATACACTCTCTATACCAACCCCAACCCAAAGCCCCATCCATTCTTTCTCTCTCTCTCTCTCTCTCTCTCTCTGTCTCTCTCACACACACACACACATACACAGACAAAGCAGTAGACACACCATGTACCCTTCATGCACGTGTGTATACACCCCCTTCTCCTTTTCATTGTAAGGGCATGAAAACGCACACTCAAATTTCTCAAGACTCCTTCAAAATCCCACCTCTCTAGATAACCCTGAAAACCCTTCCCTTGACTTCACACATATGCACCCCCATTCAGTCAGACCCTTCCCAGCCCCTTTGGCTGCTCCCAGCTGGCTCCTCTCCCTAGCCCCCCTGTAGGTTTCCCCAATTCTCATGCTGGCTTAACGCTGTCCTTCCTGGACTACAACGCCTTTTAGATTCCTCCCCCTAGCTTAACAGATAGCAAAAAGGAGTCCCTTTTCCTACCTTCTCTCTTTTTGTAGTGGTTGGGGTCATTGCAGAGAAAAGCATTGGTTTGCAGCTGCCTACCACCATTTCCTAAGGATGTCTCTGAGCTCCCCTGGGGCATTTTTGGAGGCCCTCACTTCACTTTGAAACAATCCCAGCTGCCACAAAAAAAAGGCTGGTAGCTATATGGTGACTTGGCCATTGCACGAAAATATGCAAATCACCTCAAGATACACATTTTTTTGCTTTAGCCTATGGGGAAAATAGGCATTTTCTCACGCTGTTTTTTTATTTCATGTTTTTCTCTATGACTAAATTCGTGTAAAATTCCGGGGAGAGAAATGATCTGCGAGTCCATGGAATCTGTGAGACTTGGGAAATGCCGGTCTGCAGGTCGGATTCATAGAAATCTGAATTTATTTGATTCCATCGCGGATTTTTCTGTCATCCCTACTTGTGAGCCAGATGGGGAATTCAGTCCACATTCTGGAGGTTCCCCAACTCTGATCTAAAATAGCCAACAATCTTAGAAAGGAAGTTACAGAAATGAAAAGTCAAATTGAGAAAGGAAAAAAAGCAAAATAATAAAATAAAAAGCACACCAGCTGCTCTCAAGTGCTGGTGGGCCTGTTCAGCTTCCCCTCTGTAGGACGTGTCTCATGTTGTGATGTCAGAGTGTTCTGTGTTTCTTTGGCCTCACTACATCACTGGCTGCAGATGATGAGGGGCCTGGAAACTTGCAGTGTCATGAGACCACAACATGGGGACATATTCTTCGAGACAATACTTAAGGGGTGGTGGAGAGCTAAATGTGTGGTTGCTAGGCTGCATTCGGACAACACATTAATCAATGGTGGGTTGAGTAGCCAACTCACAGTTGGGTATTTTGTGGGTACGCCCCACACAACATATTCCTACACAACTGTGGGTGGTTAGGGCTGGCGTTGAGTGGACTAATAGTCAACCCAGTATTTGATTGACACAGCCCCCGCCCCTCTCCCCACCCTCCCTCCTCAATCAGTCCTCCCAGTTCTATCCCAGCAGCCTCTGCAAGTTGCACCAGTTGTAGCAGAGTGGCAGCCGCCGCTTTGGTTGCTCTTGCCGCCTGCCTCTATGGGCTTGTGTTTTAACCCACTCACCACACACCATTAACCCACTCACTCCTCCACACAGCACCTTAAACAACTGGCTTCGAGCTAAACAACTTGCAAGCCAGTTGTTTCTCTCCGTGGCTTGTTTGGGCGGAATAACATCTAGTCAGTAGCTTGTGAGTGGCGTGTTACCCTCCACACAACACAATAAGCAACACAACTGACGATTGTTTTCCCTCTCCCACAAGTTGCTTAATGTGTTGTCCGAATGCAGCCTTATTGTAAGTTATGCCTACTTTAATCATGAATGTGGCAAGTGAAGGAGACAGAAGTTTGGGTTTGCAGTTAGTTGGCAAGACAACACTTTCCTGGGGAACTGGATGGGATGGGGCCATGGATCTGGCTCAGTGGTGTTGTGCAACTCTTAATAGGGATCTGGAATTTCTCCAGGTGAATTTCTCAGGCATGCTATAAGGTCCGAATTCTTCCCTTCATATGCTGTGCAGGTTATTAAACTCCTTGAAGTGAATGGACTAAAACTGTGTTAAATCAATATTTCTTCATTTAATTTTTTAAAATAAATTTTAAGGCAACCTGAAATAGGTTTTAGCCCATTCTCACAATCAGTATCGTACAGTACAGACATTACAATCTAAAACAGAGCAAGAAAAAATATATACAAATACAATTTTTAAAAATAATTAAAATACACAGTTGTAAACCCTCTTTCTTAGGTAACATTGGTATCTTCTAAAGCTTCCCTGATCTGTGTTGCCTTCGCTGCAAACCTAGCTAAGTTTAACATAATGGGTTTGGCTATATTTGAGAGTAAAAATATTATTTTATCCATATCTGTGAGGTTCGCAATTGGGGCTAAGAATCTCATTAGATGTTTATCTCTAGAGATTTTGTATCGTTTGCAGTATAACCCATAGTGTATGGAATCCTCCACTGCCTGGCTGCCACAGATGCACAGACGGTGTTCTCTAGGGATATTTTTATATCTCCCCTCTCTAAATTTGGTTTTCATTGTCTGAAAACACAGATCTATAAATGCTTTCCGGAGGAAGGGAAATGCAATTTCTGACAGGTATTTTTCTTCCTTGTGAGTGGATTTTAAAGACAGAAAGCTAGAGGAAAATCTAGAGACTGTGATTGCTTCCAGAACTAGCTTAGCAAATTGGTGCTGCAGCCGTTCTTTAATGGATACATGATTATGCTGTAAATCGCTTGCCATTAACACTCTGGGATCGAGTCAGAAGTTCTTTAAACTTATTTCACATCAACATAGGAAATTATTTCTGGGAGGGGAGTTTCTCTGTTCAGTTACGCAGAGAGTTATTAATCTATTCATCGTATGTTTCGTTTTAACATAGTAAAAGAGCATTGTCCTCCAGATAGAGTAAGTTGTTGGCATTACTCCAAGTTCTGCTCTGATATAGCTAGTAGGTTTTCCTGGTGGGAGGCCCAGCAGTATCCATAGGAACTTGTTTTGTACAGTCTCAAGTGAACTTAAATTTGAGCCTCCCCATATCTCAAATCAATATGCCTTGAGTTAGTGCTCACCGCAGCAGCCTATAAATGCATCTTTTTTTGGTCTTGTTTTTAACTTCCATCTTTACACAGGGCAGAAGCGGCATCAATCTCTCACCTGAGACCACAAATGAGTCTGCTTCAGCACTCATTCCTCAGTATGATCCAGAAGTTATCATTGTGGGTTCTGGTGTACTTGGCTCTGCATTGGCAGCAGTGTTGGCAAGGGATGGAAGGAAAGTGACAGTAATCGAGAGGGATTTGAAAGAACCTGACAGGATAGTTGGAGAACTGTTACAACCTGGAGGGTACAATGCTCTGAAAGACCTGGGCCTCGAAGGTATGTTAATGTTGGTAAAACTCAAGTCTGCGTTCATTGGCCCACTTTTTTTTTAAGTCAGTGGACAGCCTGATCCTTGTCTTTCAGCTGCACAAGAATATAAACAGAGGAAACCCCCCCCCCCAATTATTTTTGGTTACAGGCTTCAATGACTATACAACATAAGCGCTCCTTTCCCCATCTTACTCCTATCATTTATATTAACCTTGAGAAAAGAAGGGAGAACAATCAACAAAATAGAGAGGGAGAGAACATAGCAAGACTTATACATCCAGAAGAGCAGAAGGTTCAAGTCCTCATGAAGCTTTGCAGAACCCCCCTCCACCAAAGGGGGCATGGTCTTTAAGAAGAGAGGCCATAGGAAGGAGCAGATGGTGTTCCCTCTCTTGGAATTCATTATTCTTTTTCATGATTTCAAATGGTTTAACTTTTCCCTGTCTTACAAATGCAGCTATGAAATCAGACCCTGTAAAAGCATGGCAGCCAGACAAGGCTTCTACCAGATCATGTCTGAACCCCAATGCTTGTGGCACTGATGTTTATGAGATTCAGTAGGGATAGGGGAAGGAGGAGTCACTACCACATCAAATCTTTGTGGTTTGGGGGAGTTTTTGTAAAGTTTTGAAAGACAGATGAAGAGGTAGGTTTTACCACCCTTTTAAAAGGAAAGCCAGGAGGAAAAAAATTCTCAAATCTAAAAAGAGGTGGTTCAGTGGTAGTGGAGGTACAGATGGGGTGCCACCACAAAAAAGGCCCACTCTCTTGTAGCTACCTGCCTTGTGTCATTTGGCAAATGCACCTGGAGAAGATCCTTAAACAATTACCTTAGGGTCCATGTAGGTAAAGTAGATTGTCCTTCAGGTAACCTGGTTCCAAGCTGTTGAGGGCTTTAAAGATTAAAACCAGTACTTTGAATTGAGCCGAGAAACAGACTGGCAGCCAGTTCAGAAGGCAAAGTTCTGGCATAATAGGATTGTATTGGCTGGTCGCTGTTAGCAGTCTAGCTGCCCTGTTTTGGACTAACTGACGTTTCTAGACCATTTTCAAAGGCAGCACCGCGTGTAACAACTGAAGATGATAAAAGCCCTCCAAGTAGTTCCACGTTTGTTGAAATGTATAGCAGATAAAATTAATTGTGTTACAATGGTCACAAGACATATTATGGTTGATGTTGCTGAAAGCTGCAGAAAGGACTAAGAGGTCTAACAGGGTCACACTCCTTCTGTCCCTATCCTGGCACAGATCATCTTACAGGGTGACCAAGACAGTTTCTGTTCAAAAAATCAAGCCTGGGTCTAGAAATGGATCTAGAAAATCAGTTTCATCCAAGAATGCCTTAGAGGCCAGTCAGACACCTTGCCCACAAAAGGGATGTTGGCAATGCTGGGGTTCATTGTTTTGAACTTACTGCAGCTTCCAAGTTGTCTTCAAGGGCAGCCCAATGTAGACCATATTGCAGTCGTTAAGCCATGGATCAGCTTAGTGAGATCCCAGCTTCTTTGCTAGCTCCTGGCCCTTCAACAATTTTTGCCACTACAATTTCAAATGTGTTTCTGCAGCTACGAGAGCCAGAAACTTTTCTTTTGAAAACAATAAAAGGGTTTTCACAGTTCTTCCATACTGGGGGGCAACCTTAAATTCTTACGTTTCTGAGAAGATTCTGAAGACTGCCCAAAATATTTTCTGAATTTGGGAAGAACTTCCTTAATCTGTTCTTACTGTATACTTAGTAATAAACGCTTAATGGGTGCGTATTATTTTAGGCAGCAATATATATCCTTTGTTTCTTCTTTCTGTAATATATTGACACTTATTTTGCAGAGGCAGTGGAAGGGATCGATAGTCACACAATTAATGGCTACCTAATTCATGACTTAGAAAGCAAATCGGAGGTTGAAATTCCTTATCCTGCCATGGCAGATGGCCAAATACAGAGTGGAAGAGCATTCCATCATGGCCGTTTCATCATGGGCCTCCGAAAGGCAGCCATGGCAGAACCCAAGTAAGTATGGCAACCTAAAATAATAAGAAATATTATTAAGCTAGCATTACAGGCCTAACTTATGCATTGCTTTGTGGCAGTGCTGCTTTCCATTTTGCTTGTTTTTGGTTTTTTTTTTTTTAGAATTGTCTCCCTCTGCTTATTTCTTCTACTTGGGCATCACTTCTATTGCCCAATATCACCTACAGGATGCATCTTAGCCAGTGTATTGGTCTTTATACAGTCTTGCAAGTAAATTTTCAGACATCACTAGCCTGCAAACATTTTTACTACACCGCCCAACCATGTTAATCACCAAATATTTCTTTCAACGTCGGAGGTTCTCTCCAGGTTCCCCCCGCAGCTAAATTATAGTAGGTTCCTGTAAGCGGGGCCTTCTTGGCTGTGATGCCCTCCCTAGCGAAGCCTGCCCTAACTGCAACACTTATTGGTTTCCCTCTTTTTTTTGATCTGCTGTTCCTTTAGTTTTGATGGTATGTTAGTTTATCTTGCTGTTTTATGCGGCTCTTTTTATTTTTATATTCTTTTTGTAATTTGTTTTTTTATTGCCATAATGTGATTTTATTTTGTATTTTCTGAAGAAAAGTGGGGCATGATTTTTTTAACCCTATAAAGGGAGGATTTGACCCTTTTGATCTCTGCTTTTTCCCTTTCCTGCCTTCCCAATCTGTCCTTGCCTCCCACAGCTCTGTGATCTTTTATAAAAACTTATACTGACCTTGTGGGTGGGACACTGTACAATCATAGTTCTTGTGTTACACCTGTAAGAGATCTGATCACAGTGGAGAGTGAGCTAGTGTAACAGAGCAATGCTCGTGTATTCCCCCTTCAGTGATGGCTGCTCAGAATACATGGAGCTGAAGAACCCTGTCTGCTTAAACGGTCACTCTGGCACCTTGAGATCCAATTCCTCCATGTTTTGTGTTGTGCTTCTAGGTTGTTCTAGGGTTATATGTAACCCTTGCGTAACCCAAGTTTCCTGGGTTCGCATGACATGATAAGCCCCGATGTGAACATCCGCATGGCTTGTATATTCAAAATGGAGGCCGGCGCATGCTGCAAAGCCCACGGGTTAATTAACCCACAGTAGCGTAGTGTGACGTGCAAACCGGCCCTGTATGTTTCTAGTATATTTTCCCTTTCTTTGTCCCCTTATCTGCTCTTTGCAATCTGGCACAGGGGATAGGACTAAGCAAGATCATAATTATGGGTTTCTCTTGTCCCCCAGGAGCGGGGAGACAGCCTGTGCAGTTGCTTCTGTTCAGAGGAATGAGCTCTTTTTAGTGGAAATAACTTGCTTGAGTTGCAGTACTATGTAATTTGAACCACAGTACTTATGTGTGTGGTTTTTTTAAAAAAGTATGCCTTCTTTTTTTCAGTACAAAATTCATTGAAGGGACAGTGGTGCAGTTGCTTGAAGAAGATGAATGTGTAGTCGGAATTTTGTACAAAGATAAAGAAACTGGTGATACAAAGGTGAGAAGGGCAGCCAAATATTCTAATTTTTCTGGTTGAGGCGATCCTATGCCAAATTAAAGCAAGACATAATTGGTGTAACCATAACCAAAAAAATAAGCACAACGAGATCAGTAAAAATATATGCCATTGTGGGTCCCCAAATGGCATGCAGTATGTGGTATCAGATTTACAATATTGGCACTGGACGAAAAAAATAGCTTCTTGTTTTAGGCATGCTTCTCTTACTTATTTGATGTTAAAAGGGATCATAGCATGATACTGCTAGAAGTGTTGCAAAATGACATTGAAAGTATCGGTGGGGCTAGAATGGTTTCAGGAGGTACTGTATGCCCCTACTTATTTGTTTCTTGCCTTTTCTTGTAATCCTTTTTGTGTTGCAGGAACTCCATGCGCCCCTTATAGTTGTTGCTGATGGTCTCTTTTCCAAGTTTAGGAAACATCTCATCTCCAACAAAGTTAAAGTCCCATCTCATTTTGTAGGATGTGTTTTGAAGGTAGGTGTTCCCAAAGAAGCTGGGTGCATTGCGATCCAGTTTGGATGCTTAAAGCGGATACAGTGATCAAGATGCATGTTTCAAAGCAGTCCCATTTGAGCCCTTAATGTTGTTGTCATCCATGCGGCATGTTAACTCCTCTTACAACACTTATCTCACCCATCCTCACAACAGCTTCTGACATGAGTGATTGCTGCTGTCATTTTAATTGGGAAATGAACCTGTGTGTTAGTAGCTGGCGGAAAACGATCAATTGAATTCATGGTGGAGCAGGGATTTATTGAGAAAAGGCAGTCAGAGAGCACCTTTAATAATATTCTTTTTCTCTCTGTAAAGAATTCACCTCAGTTTAAAGCCAACCATGCTGAACTCGTTTTGGGGAATCCTAGTCCAGTACTTATCTATCAAATTTCTTCCAACGAAACCCGAGTTCTTGTTGACATTCGAGGTGAAATGCCAAAGAACCTTAAAGAATACATGGTTGAAAAGATTTATCCACAGCTACCAGGTAAAAATACATGCATAGGATATCGGTATTACTTACATGCGCTACTGCTTGAGTTTGTGCACCTGTATTTCTTTTGATGCTTTGTGATTTTTTGATGCCTTGCGATGGAATGGTTCAATTGCCCAGATGGGGTGAGCTGATGGGTCCTGTTTAGCCTTGTTGGACCATGGGGATACTGAGCAGAACACCCATTCTCTGTATCTGTAGTGGGACCAGGTAGCTGACAGCTAGGATATTAGAGGAAGAGAGAGTCCTGTTCCTGCATTCACTCTGTGGTAGCAATGCAGTAGCTTGCTGGAGAAGTGTTACAAACCTTTCCCCTTCATCGTGCAAGTGAACTGGGTCTACCACATCAAGATCTAAATCATGTGACTTCTCTTCCCCCTTGGGGGAATCACATGAACCAATCCCCTGTGCGATTGGGCACTCACACAGTCGATCTGTTTCACACTGCAGGTTATCTGGATGCCAGAGGGGAGAGGCTCACATTGCTCCTCCATTCACTGTCACACTCCTGTCTCAGTGTACATACAAACCAGGGCAACATCTCTGCTAGCTTCCACAAGTCCTTGGACAGCTCCAGGTGGCTGCAGACAACTTCCTCTGATGAACTGCAGGACCCAACTATAGGAATATAGGGAGTATCCAGCGTTAGAGTAGACCCATTGAAGTGAATGGGACTTGTTAGTTAGCTACTTCAAGTCCCATTCATTTCAATGGGTCTGCTCTAACTAGGACTAACATTGGATGTACCTAATATCTGAGGGCCAAACTTGATGAGAAACTGGGAGATCCATGGCTGGATTTCCCATGGATTTATTTTTAGTTCAAAGCCAATAAGGACGGGGCCTCAAATTGGGCAAGTGGTGCTAGGCAAGCAGTGTGTTTAACTCTTTTTCTCTGTCTGGCATTTATTTGATTTAAATCCCTCCCCAATCAGCTGCTATTAGCTAGGCTGACCATATGAAAAGGAGGACAGGGCTCCTGTAACTTTAACAGTTGTAGAGAAAAGGGAATTTCAGCCAGTGTCATTTGTATGCAATTAGTTCCTGGTGAAATTCCCTCTTCATCACAACAGTTAAAGATGCATGCACTATACTAGAGTAACCACATACAAAAGAAGGCAGGGCCCCTGCACCTTTAACTGTTGTGATGAAGAGGGAATTTCACCAGGAACTAATTGCATATAAATGACACTGGTTGAAATCCCCCTTTCTCTACAACTGTTAAAGTTACAGGAGCCCTGTCCTCCTTTTCATATGGTCAGCCTACTATTAGCACAACTGGGGAAAATATCCAGCTGCCCATATTTCTGGATTACTATGCAAAACCATGGAAATGGTACCATCCAAGGGAGGAGAGTTAACAGAGGGAGATCAGTAACCGTGGACAAATGCCTTTCAGGGAAACTTATCTTCTCTTGGAGGAACACCCATGTTCCTAAAGTCAAAAACCACCACTCAGGAGAAGAACCTGTTCCCAGAATCCACATCATCAAAAGTGTGCTAGTCCTTCTATTGCTGAAAGGGACATGAACATGTGAGTCAGAGACAAGGAGGATTCTGTAAATGACTAAACTAGTACACATAGAGTTGAGGCCCATAAGCTGCATTATCTTCTTGCCATAGCAAGCATTTGCAAGCTTTGTCCTTGCCACTGAGGACCTAGCAAATGTTCCTGTTCCTAGCCTCAGGTGGCTGTGATCTAGGAAATGAGGATGGGAGAATACAGCCCCTTTATTGTGCATGTACCTGTGTAGAGAGGTGATATAGCCTAATGCATCCTCTTCATGACCAGCAATGGACTTGGAAATGTGCCGTCTCCCCTTAAAGAGGTGTAAGCTACATGTATATTTTCCAAAGCATGTCGCAAAACATTGGGGCATAATCTCCATTTCCTCATCTCTTTCCCTCATTTGTCACAAAGCGCTAAGGTAAAGATGACAAAGATCGGATGCAAAACTACTTTTGACTGGTTCACTGGTGTCACATTTTTGTGATGATGAGTGCTTTTTAAATATATGGTATACTCCTGCACCTCTTAAAATACAAGATGGACTTGAAGGAGAAATCTTGCACAACAGCCTGGTAGTTTTCCCCAATTGATATACTGGAAAGGTGGCATTCTTCTAGCAAAGGGCTTGCTGATGAGCGGCTTGGAAGTTTTTTTGTCCCAGTTTTAGAGGCCTAATGAACAGACTGCGCAATACACTTGTATGTATCTTTGTGTGTAGGGATATCTTTACAAAAGCCAAACAAATGTTCTTTTGAAAAAAAAATAGGAGGGGTGAAGGTGAAAAAAGCTTGAAAGAGTTTCTTTCTTTTTTTTTTTTTTAACGTGGAGGTTCTCTTCAGAACCAGCAAGACATTTTCCCTTCAGTCAGAGACTGGAGGACTTTCACTTCCCCTGTTAAATATAGCTTGGGTGATTTGCTTGATGCCTTTTATTAATTCTTTGCCCTATCATTGGCTAGATGCATGTGTTCAGCCATGAAATGACCACATTGGGTTTTTGAACAACTCCTGGTTATTTCAATCCGGTATGCACAGGAGATATTCCTGGTACGTTCTACTCATTGCTCTTTGCTTCTTGCTCCGTCCACCTCATTTTTAATTCTAGGCAGCTCTGTTTGAAAGAGTGTTCTGAGCTGTCCACTTAAAACATTCACCTTTGACCGGTTTAGGTAAAGGCTTACATTTCTGGGCCAGTTATTTGGATGGACTTCAAGTGATTTCCCCCGGGGGATTGAGATCCATCTCTGGCTCATTAGAGATCTGTAAGTGGGTTGTCTCCAAGTTGCCTCTGTTCCTGAATGACTTTTGAGGGCAGCGTGGCTCCGGGTGGTTTGGTTTTCTCTTCTGAGTCTTGGTCAAAAGGCAACTGTTTACAAATGACTGAAACACTGTATTTTTTTGCTTGTTCTATTTTGCAGAGCACATACAGGAGCCTTTCCTCATAGCTGTACAGAATGACCGTTTGAGGGCCATGCCGGCAAGCTTCTTGCCTCCTTCACCTGTTAACAAATCAGGTCTGTGAGCAGAAAAGAGCATCAGACGCTGGAGACTTAAGGGGCAGCTTGTCCAAGGTCTTGGGCAGGCCCAGGGGGGGTTCTCTTTGTTTTTTCTGTGGATGGGATAGAACACCCTGCCTTCCATTCCATATCGTTGAATGTCTTTTGAAAGACCTCTCAGTTTCGAACTAGAGCGATCATAGGTTTGAGAAACGTGAACCCAAAGGCCGCCTGGGTTTGCATGCTTGTTTGCACCTCACCCCAAGGTTCTGTTGCATTGGCCAAGGGGATCGTTCTTCAAATTTTAGGGTAATTCTTTTCTACATCAGCCTTTCCCCCAACCTGATACCCTCCAGTTGTTTTGGACTTCCATCATCTCTGCTCGTTGGCCACGTTGATGGAAGTTGCAGTACAAAACATCTGCCCCGGAAGGTTGCTCTGCAACCCCATGGTCAAGAAACCTCACCGGGTAAACCTGGCCGTATAGACATATATACAGACTACAGCAAATGTCCAAAACTTGATGAATATTGACATTTTACTAGTAAGACTTTAGGAGTGCCAGTGGGAAATGTCAGGAATGAATGCGCTATGAGATTTTTTATTTTTTTAAAAAACATTTGTATCAGTGGCGTGGAAATACCTGTGTGCCAGGACATGATAAGGAAATGGATGATGATTAGACACTTAGTGAAGGGCATTCAGCCTTGGTATCTATTGATAAATTCCATTATTTATCAGAGTTCTGAATTTCATCCTCTCCATGCACATATCGCTTCGCCTCCCCGATCAGCTGCCACAGACTTGGCCATGCTACTTTTCTCACCGCAGCTCCTATGCATCCCTCCTCTCCTCCCTGCAGTTTCACCTCCAGCTTGGGTAGCTGAGCCCATGCAGACCCTGCCACTCACTGGTTCTGTAGTCCTGACATGGATGGTGCTCCCTAGACCTGATAAGGGCTATTTCCCCCCCCCCCCCTCCACACCAGTCCATAGAGGGGGTGGTTGCAAAACCTCAGTCCCGGGGGACAAATCTGGCCTGCCTTTAGTCCCAATCCAGCCTCCTGGGTTCCCTCAAATGGCCACGCTTCTTTCCCCCTGCTCCCACTCCCTTTTCCCCCCAACTGCTGAACCTTTGGTGCTTTCCTGGCTTTTGTGCCGTTTTCTTCCCCACGCTAAAAGGTTGAAATGCCTTTCCGAAGGCTTAGGTACTGGCAGTAAGAGGTTTAAGCTAACGTACGCCTGCTTTTTTTGGCTATTTGGCTCCACCTCTTTTGTATTTGGTCCCAGCCCTGGAATGTGGCCCCCGAGACATTCTCTGAAATTGCCAGTGTGGTGTAGTGGCTAAAGTGTTGGACTGGGAGCCAGGAGATTCGGTTTCTAGTCCCCCCTCAGCCATGGAAACCCACTGGGTGACTTTGGGCCAGTCACAGGCTCTCAGCCCAATCTACCCCACAGGGTTGTTGTTGTGAGGCTAAAATGGAGAGGAGGAGGAGGAGGAGGAGGAGGAGGATGGATGGGTCCTTGGGTTCCTTAGAGGGGGGAAAAAGCAGGATAGAAATGCAACAAATAAATAAAATAAAATACAATCTGGCCCTTGGGCTGAGAGAGATTCAACATCCTTGCCCTAGAAGAAGTCCAGGAAGCATTGCCCTTGTTCTGATTGCCTTGATGATGATGCCACATCTTCCCAGATAGCTTGAGGGGCTGCTAGGACATATAATGGCATCTGCCAACCATTGGGAGTCTTAGGGTTATCATTGCTGCTGGCAGTCAGTATGCTGCTGCATGTTTTTCCCATTTTGTCCACCCCCCCATACTTTCCCCACTATCTACAGAATGCCACATTGAATTTTACAGCACATTAAAAGGGTAAGATCTGTACAACAGTGGAGGAGTCTACCTACGGAGGTTGTGGGTTTTCCATCTCTGGAGGTTTTTAAGAAGAGACTGGACAGCCACCTTGCCTGGATGGTTTCATTGGTTTTCCTGCACATTGCAGAGGGTTGGACTTAGATTATCCTTGTGGTCCCTTCCAACTCCACAATACTATGATTCTATGAGGGTAGCAAAGTTGGGAGAGGCATTTTGTGGGCTGGCTTAGACCTGTTGAAGTTCTGGAGACTGAAATAGCTGAAGTGCCTGTGTATTAAAAATACTACAAAACAGATTATAATCTTAAACAGTGTTCAAAATGTTTAAATAAGCCTTGCAAAAGTTCAGAATGAATTCCAAAATGCTGCACCTGTTGTGGTTGAATTCAGGAGCTTTTTCCTTTTAGGAGTCCTTCTCCTGGGAGATGCTTACAACATGAGACACCCTCTGACAGGTGGAGGAATGAGTGTTGTTCTGAATGACATCAAGCTATGGAGGCGCCTGTTACAGACCATTCCTGACTTGTATGAGGATTCTGCTCTTCTGCAGGTGGGTCATGATTTTGGCATCCCTGCTTTCCCCCTTTTTTGTGTTTTGGCTCCTTTTTCACTTAGGGTTTATTTTACACAATTTCAGGCAGCTACTTATTTATTTATTTAAAAGAGTCTAAGGGCGTAATCCTCTACCTGTTTAGACACACAAAAAGGGTCTTTTTTCTGTCTAAACATGCATAATATACGATAGTGCCCTTTCAAAGTGAGTGCAACCCCATCCAGAACAGATGTTAAGCCTATTTCCCAGACTTGGGAACCACTAACCCATAAGGCTTCTGTCTTGCCAGGATTCAGCTTCAGTTTATGGCCCTCATCCAGCCCATCACTGAGTGTAGGCAGTTATCTAGGACTTGTAGAACCTCATCTGATTCAGATGACCAGGGAGATAGAGCTGTGTGTTGTAAGCATTTTTCTTTCTATCCAGTAAGACTAGAACCTGGGATCATCCCATGCAGCTGAGTGGTGGGAGATTCAGGACAGATAAAAGGAAGGACTTCTTCAAACAGCGCATAGTTAACCTATGAAATTCGCTACCATAAGATGAGGTGATGGGGGGTTACCAGGAAGTGATCCTATCCTCCCAAATTACTGAAATAGTTTCTATAGACTATTGAAATGACTGGAAGCTGCAGTGTAGAGTTCTGATATGGATCTGTCAAACAGAGGCTACCCTGTCACTTTGAATAAACTATTGCAAAAGTGTTAAGGGAGGAACTGATTCTCACCATTGATATTCAAGATGTGCACACTATCTGCACAGAGACTGGAAGAACTTATGAGTTCACTCACGCATTCTCTGGACAACCGAGAGCTTACCGAGGTCTAGCCGTGACTTCCCGTTGCAAACCCATTGCAATGCACTGAAAAACTGATGCAGAACTAGCTTATTGCTCAAGGCGTCTTCAAGCTGGTCATGCATACAAGCTGGGCCATACCTGTTGGTCCTGTGCTAACATCTAAAGGCAGCATTTGCATCTGTGAGGATTACAACTGGACTGTAAAATACGGTATTTTAGTAGAACCCCCACCCACTCAAGTATCTCTCATTAATCAATTGCTGTCTGCTTTTGCAGGAGGGAAGATGTTTGCCAGTGTGGACTATAAGGCTATCAATGACTACTAGTCATGATGGCTATATGTTACCTCCAGCATTGGAGGTTTAGTTGGGATGCAGGCAGGCAGTTAACGAAGAGGGGAACTGGTTATACTTCTGGGATATATAGTTCAGTTGTTGCGGAACATGAGCAGGAAGGTGCTGTTGCATTCATGTCCTACTTGTGAGCTTCCCACAGACAGCTGGTTGGCCACTCTGATCAGAATGCTGGCCTAGATAGGCCTTTGGTGTAATCCAGCATGGCTTAAGTTCTTTTGAAGCTGATCAGCCATTGATAGTCAATGCCAATGCCGCAGATGCCCAAACAACAGTCGTACATTGAGGAGCTATACTACTACTACTACTACTACTACTATTTCTTACCCGCCTCTCCGTTTGGATCGAGGGTGGGGGGAACAACAGTAAATATAAAATATGATAAAATACATAAAACTGATTAAAAACATGGTACACATTATTAAAATAGCAATAAAACATCCTAAAAACATCCTAAAGTTCCACTGGATATACCTGTCAGCCATGTCAATTTGGGGAATTGTGTAGTAGTAGGAGTTTTCCAACAATTTATGCAGGTGTGTCTGGGATTGTTCCATACTTTCATACATTTTATACATTTGTTACGCATGGGTCTATCTAACGAACAACTCTCAGAATTATTCAGGTTGCAATTCTAAACAAAATGAATAGAGAGTAAGTCCCATTGAGCACAGCGGACTTAGCTTCTGAACAAACATGCCTGGGATTGAGTTGTACTGCACAAAAAGTTCTACAGAAATGTGATCATTTGGGTGTCAGAGTTGAGAAAGAATTGTCAATTGATTCATCTGGAATCCACCTATCTAAGTGTTCCTAGAACTATTCATGTTTGATCAATTTTCCTTAAAAAAGTCGTCATAACAAAACCTGTTAATTGCATGCTGGGTAAAGGAGCTCAGTGGAAGTGGACTCCTCAGCATGATGAAACCTTCCGAGACATCAGGTTTCCTCTGACTCTGTTCTTGAGTCAGATGAGCATTATATGTGATGCCTCACCATCTACGGCTGGAGCTGTCCTCATTCACATGGTGCCTGGTAGTAGTGATGTACCTATTGGCTTTTACTCAAGGATAATGATCTCAAACTAATTGTAACTCTGAATCTATCACAAGTCACACCTTGGCATTTTTACTAAAGACTAGGCAAACCCATTTTGTCTTCCACTGAGCAATGCTGAGGCATCATGCGTACTATTTATAACTTCACATTAAAATATGAATCAGGAAAAAATTATTGCTACTGCGAATGAACTGAGCTGCCCACTGTTAGACTGTGCTATTCTACAGTCAGCAGAATTTGTCCTTCCCTGGCATGTGTACTCAACTAAATTATCTGAATTCTTTAGGCAATTTTTCAGATGGCTGGGTATGGGTAGCCATCTGAAAAATTGCCTAAAGAATTCAGATAATTTTCATTTCATCAACAGGAACTGTTTGCTCAAAAAAGTTGTCTCATTTAGGGAAATGATATAGTAATTCCAAGACTAAGATGCCAACAACCTAGGCATGTACATGGTAAGACAATACATGCATGGGAAAGGGACTTCGGTAGAACACTGGCTTTGCATGCAGGAAGCCTTAAATCCAAGTGCTGGCATCTCAAGTTAAATGTTAGTCCTACTTAGAGTAGACCCATTGAAATGACTTAACAAACTTAAGTCCCATTCATTTCAACGGGTCTCCTCTAAGTAGGACAAATGTTGGATACAACCCCTGGAGAGCTGCTGCCAATAAAAGTAGACAATATTTGGCTAGATGGACCAATGGTCCTTATGTCCATGTGTAATGATATGCCTAGCAGGTATGACGAATCCTTGTATAGGTCAGATCTTGACACCACCGGCAACTTATGCCATAATCTTCAAACGTCATGAACTGGTAGAACTCTTTGGGTAGTGATGTTATGTCCTGATGCCAGCAACTAATTGCTGCTTCTTTTTTTTTCAGGCAAAAAAATCATTTTACTGGACAAGAAGGAAGTCCCACTCCTTCGTTGTGAATGTTCTTGCTCAAGCTCTGTATGAATTATTTTCTGCATCAGACGGTAAGTGCGTTTCCAAAAAGTACGTCTTCATAAACTGTATCTGTGTCTCCGGTTAAAAGCTGCAAGGCCCATTGGCACGAAGGAGCAACTAGATTCATCCACAAACTGCATGTTGCTTTAGCTATGCTCTGGCAGGCTTGTAACGTAAATAGTGTGACTAGGGCAGAGGCATACTGTTTAATTGTCATGGAAATTACTGCCCAAAACAGTATTTCTGTGGGGTGATTTCCACAAACAATGTTGACATTTAGAATAACTTGCTATACAGATCAGAGGTAGACAACGTGGTACTTGCTGAGGCATCCTACCACCTCTGGATTTGTAGTAAAACCAAGAAAACACTTTTCTTATTGGCAGCTGGGATCACTTTAAAGCAAAGTGATGGCCTCCAGTTGTTGCTGCTCTTCACTTCCCATGAATGCCTCCGGGCTGCACGTGGGACTCAGAGACCTGGTTTGCGTGATCATTTTCAGCCACGGTGATTTAAATAAGCGTGGATTGTTACTATGGTTAAAATACCACCTACAACTCTAAACCAACCTATGGATTCTGGGTGGTTTGTTAACCACAATAATAACCCATCTTCGCCGGGTTCAGATGACCTATGAGTGGGAGTTGGGTTATAGAATAGCCTGGCATGTGCTGCAAACCATGGTGGCTTATTTAAGCCACTGTGGTTAAAATGATAGTGTGAACCCACCCAGAGACAGTTTTAGGAAATAAGGATGGTGGGAGGCTGCATGCTGAGACTTTGTCCAGCATTTCATTTTTCATTTATTATATTCCTCTACCACCCCATTGCCAAATCTCTCTGAGCAGTTCACAAAGATTAAATGCATTTCTAGCCAATAAGGGGGGGAAAAGAGGGGGGAGAGAAAAAGTCGCTATGTGGGGGGGTGGCTAGGGAGCAGTGGGGAGCTCGAGAGAAGTAGCAAGCCTGCTGGGGAGTCTGGGAAGCCAGTGGGGTTGCCAGGGAGTGCTGTGGGGAGCCAGCGGGGAGTTGGAGAAACCAGCAGGGTGAGGAGGTTGTGTGCTTGAATGTTGGAATGGATGGGAGTGCCTGTTTGTGAGAAGGAAAGGGAGAGACAGGGTTTGTGGGATGGTCCAGAGAGTGGGGAAGTTTGGGGAGGGGGGAATCCGGAAAGAGAGCAAGTGTGTTATTTCATGTGTTTCCAGTGAGATGTCTGCATGCTTGATGTCTGCGTGGGGTGCTGGTGTGTGTGTGTGTGTGAGAGAGAGAGAGAGAGAGAGAGAGAACACAATAGTCAATGGTGGGGTAATAATCAACTCGACAGTGGTTTATCTAGGGGGTACTCTCCACACAACACGATAATAATCAACCATGGTGTGGATTAGGATCAGCTGAGTTGATTTACTCATCCCCGCCCAATCTCTCCCCCTCAGTCCTCCTGCTAGTATGCCATAAGCCACTGCTGCGAAAAATCTATCCTGCCAGCTGGACTAGAGTGGCAGCCAGCGCTTTGACCGCTCTTGTCTTGTGACTCTGTGGCTGAAATAACCAATGGTGCCCTCCACACAACATGATAACCAATGGTGTTTCAGATAGCCAAATCTGCACAGCGTTGGTTATTTGCGTTGGTTATTTCAGCCAGATAACCAGCCGTTGGTTAAAAACCTCCCTCCACACAACATGATAACCCATGGTGGGTTAAATAACCACCCATTGACTATTTAACCACCATTGGTTATCATGTTGTCTGAACCCAGTCAGAGAGAGAATGCATGTATGGTGGTGAGACAGGGTGAAAGGTGGAGAGAACAAGTTGGCTGGCAGAGGGGGAGAGGAGAGAAAGAAAATGTTTTGTCTCCTGTGAAATAGATTTCTGTTGGTGCAGAAAACTTTGTATGCTGAGGCTCCGACCCCACCTCTGCTTTATACTCACTTGTTTGGGGCAGGTAATTGTCCCCAGGTTATTTGTCCTTTGTGACTAACCCTGCCCCCATGGCACCTGTTTTGTGGTGGTGCCCAGGACAGTTTCTCGCATTTCCAAATGTGCCCACAGACCCCAAAAGGTTGGAGACTCCTGATATAGATAGATGGCCTGCCATTACAAGTTCACAGGTGACAGCAAGCCCCTAAAGAAGAGCCCCCTTCCTCCCCCTGCATGTACATGACTTAGATGAGGACACCTGGTAACGTGATTGTTACTTCTCAATTTAATGTGGTGAAGATTTCATTCAAAGGTATAGAATAAGATTTTAAAGGGGAAATTAGAAATAAATGTGTGTTGCCGTGTAAGCTGCAAGATCATTCGTGATTTAAAAACCCAGTTCAGTCTTCAGTTTCGCGTTTTTGTAAAGCACTTTTCCGCTTTCCTTTGTTTGGCAGATTCTTTGCATCAGTTAAGGAAAGCCTGCTTTCTTTACTTCAAGCTCGGTGGCAAATGCGTGTCTGGTCCGGTTGGATTACTTTCTGTGTAAGTTGGGGACCCATTTAAAACCCTTACTGAAGTTGTCATCAAGACAGTAGATGTGAGCCCAAAGAGGCTTCTAGTGAAACCTGCTTAACCAGGGAGAGGCAGAGGGCATTGGAGATCAAAGTGAGAGAGCGCCTCAAAATCTTCTGCCTAGATAACTAATACAAGCAAGCCAAGCCAAGCGCCAGTGTATTTTTTTAAAAGCACACAACAAATTTAAATTGCTCGTTATTACTTAGGAACAAAGGAAGTTGCCTTATATACCAAGTCAAAATAATTGTCCATCTAGTGCAGTATTATCTCCCCTTGCCCGGCAGACACTCCTTTCTGCTTTAAGGTGGATTCCTGCATTGAGCAGGGGGTTGGATTCAATGGCCTTATAGGCCCCTTCCAAGTGAACTATTCTATGATTCCCCAGGTTTTTAGGGGGAGAGAGGTCTTTCCTATCACTTGCTACTTGATCTGTTTAACTGGAGATGTCAGGGGTTGAGCCTGGGACTTTCTGTATGTAAAGCATTTGCTCTTGCCATTGAGCAGAGAAGGCTTTTAAGCATCTAAAAGAAAACAGGGTCCTGTACAATATTAAACACAGAATAAATAAGAAAACCTCACCTGCATGCATACAATCTAAATAAATTGAAACATGAGGAAAAGGAAAAGCACAAAGGGGCAAGGAGAAACAACAGAGGAAGCGTCGTACTGAATTACATTATGTAATTCATTGGAAAAGATGCATGAAAACAGGGATGACTTAGGGCCAGTACTTGGACATGTTGAATTGTTTCTGGTTAACCTAAGAACAAATTGTAGGTTAACTTTGGGTTGTTTAACCCACAAACATCGCAACGTGTTTGGGTTCAGATATCATGCTAACAGCCTATGAAAGTTTTGCAACCCAGAAGCAGCATGTGCGCTCTGTGAGTCCCATGATTTAACTGTGAGTTAACCTCTGATTTACTGCTGTGATGTGCAAACGGGGTCTTACAGCGCTTCTTAAAGATTGGGAGAGGCTGAAATGTACAAAAAGCAATGGCCTCCATTTGAGCATACAAAAGTTGGTGTGGAAAAGCAGAAAAACATATCAGTAGCAAAACATCTGATTTGTGTTAGCACTGGAGTCTTCCACGGGAAAGTTTAGAAAGCCAAAAAGGGAAAGGGTTGCCTTTCAAGAGACTTCATTATCTGGTAATTTCAATGGATGATTATTTTCATAGGCTCTAGTATTTTGCTGATACTAGATAATTTCTCACTGTTTTTCCTCCTCTCCAAATCCTTCCCTACAGATTATCACCCAAGCCTGGTACGCTGATCGGCCACTTCTTTGCCGTTGCATTCTACGCTGTTTATTTCTGCTTCAAGTCGGAAGCGTGGATCACAAAGCCACGGGCAATTTTCAGCAGTATTGCTGTACTCTACCGGGCTTGCTCCGTCATATTTCCTCTCATATACTCTGAAATAAAGTAACTCATCTATTAAATTCATAGAGACAACTTGGCAGCAAGTGGAAGAACGTAGACTCTCACCCACCCCACCTTGCTTGTTTTTGTTTGTTTTTTAAAGGACCTGGTTTTATTTTGAGATCTTTTTGATGTATATTTTTCTTTATATAGAGAAAGGCAGCCTGATGTAGACACATGGTTGGTATGATAACTTCCTACGTTGGTGATTCCAGATGTATGGGTACATGTGTCATCCTGCCAAACAAGGAGGTGTCATCTATGTAAAGAGCATCCTAATCCAAGGGAGTGAGTGGGGGTTACTGCATCTGTGTCGGTAAATAAATCCATAGAACAAGAGTGCAAATAACAATCTCTGATCTGGTAGTTGTCAAGCTCTTCCCTTTTCCTCTAACCTCTGGGTCTGTGGCTAAATGTTACACAAAACTCCATAGTGTGAGAAACCCTGACAGAACAGGAGACAAGATGTCCATGGATTGTTGACCTAGCTGTCGCTGAGGTGGTAAACCTGTTTCTTGGCTGTACTGCTTGAGACTGAAGGTGGGTATTCTCATAGCTTGAATGGTTTTCCATACCAAAACCCCTCACCCTGCATATAGAAAGCTAGCTTGTCAGGGAGAAAGCTAGACTAGAACCCTCTTCCCTGGCACCTAGCTTTTTATGTTCCAGGAGTTACTTATTTTTTGTATGGAGGAACAATAAGTCATGGTGAGCCATTACATGAAGTTTGAAGTGAAGCTGCTCAGACACAGCGTTTAACATTTCAGTGAGAACTAGGCTGTTTTTAATGCATGTTCGATTCCTACAATGAAGCCCAGATACTTGTGTAGTGCCGGCTCAGGCATCCCTGCTGGTGCAATTGATAGCTTTTAAGGAAGGGATGGCTAACCTTTGGCCTTCCAGATGTTGCTGGACTACAGCTGCTGTCATTCTTGGCCATTGGCCATGCTGGCTTGGGCTAGTAACATCTGGAGAGCCAGGCTTTCCTACTCCAGTTGTAAGAACTTATTGTGACAGCATTACACAAAATTGAATGATTTAGCTATTAGTTATAGAGAGATGATTACGTATGTGGGTGTGTATGTATGTATGTATATAATACACACACTCACACACATGAAATATGTAAGTATGATTTCTTTTAGGGTTGTGCTTTCCCTCGGTCCTGAAGCCCAAATCTAGTTCGGGACCAGATTGGTGTACCTCTGCCCGAAGCAGTGAAAACGCTTCGGCCTGATTTGGCCCAATGGCCAGCCGCTGCCCCCCTTGCCTGCCCGCTGACCCACAGGACTCACCTGAGGCCTCAGGTAAGTCCCAATAGTCAGTGGGTGGGTGTGCAGGGGGGGCAGCGGCTGGGAGGGGGGAGTCCAGTGGACTCCCTGTTGGCCTCGTGCTTGGCAAACTGCAGCAGCTGCCAGTGCTTCGGCTCCGAAGCCAAAGCGAGGCAGCCCAGTTCTGAGGTGCCCCAAGTCGAATCGGGGCTGATTTGGAAGCTCTGAATTGGCCTCCAAGTAGAATCGGAGGGGGGGGGGGAGCTGTGCACAGCCCTAATTTCTTTATACAAATGAAATTTCTGAGAGAAGTAGATGTTTACAGTGACCACTATCAACTGTTAAGAGAGGCGATAGCTACAGTGCTGATCCCGGCAGCATTGTTGGTCATGGCCCCTTTACGTTAATAAAAGCTAATGAAGCAAAGAAGGAACAACTCAAACCATTAACTTTTGGAGGGGCGACTGCTTCTTGTACATTCCTTTCTTTACATTCTCTATTTTGATGTGAAACTTTCTTCTACTGTCAAGATAAAATTTAAATGTGTTATATTCAATTAACACCCCTTGCCTCTGTTTTGCTTCCTCCAATATCACTACTGGATTCCTTCTATTTATTTAAATAAAAAACATGTTTTGCAGCGGGGAAAGGGAAGGCATGGCATTGGGTGTTTTGGTGGTTGAGAAGAGGGGGAGATATAAGGCATATTGCTACAGCATGGAGCTATAATAAATCCTTTCTCTCTAACAACTCCTTATGCAGCTGTAAACTTGCCTTCCCTGTTGCTCTTGGGCAGTGTCCCCCATGCTGACTGTGGATGATGGGAGGTGTATTCCACAACATCTGGGAGGCACAAGATTTGGGAAGGCTGCTCTACAGGAACTGACTCTGTGAACTCTACACATAAAAGGATGGGAGTTTTTCAGAATGAGTGGTGTGAGAGCTAGAACCCAACAGGGTTCTCTGTTTTAGATCCTCAAAGTGTGCATCCGTGAAACATAACAGGAGCTTGTGTAGTTCAATATCATGGAATTGTTTGTAAGTGAATTTAGGATGTTATGTGGGTAAGCAGCAAGGGCCGTCTCACACTGAGTCCTCTGCACGAAAACAAAGGCAGCACTTGAGACACTTGATTCAGCTGCTGTGACCTCAATAATTGCTGTCATTCATTTGTAGATCCTACTACAGTTCTCATTAACTTCTTCACTGTGTAAACATGTGCTGCTGTGCTGCTGAGGATGGAGGAACTGTGGACTAGACCTCCCTAAAGCCTGGTCTTCTCAAACAATCATTGGCAATAAAACTGGTATTGGACTTCGAAGGGTCTATGTTGGATGCAGAACCTCAGGCCAGAGGGCCACATCCAGCCCTCCTGTGTTCCCAGTCCAGCCCCCAGGTTCCCCAGAAAGCCCCATGTCTTCCCCCTTGCCCAATCCCCCTTTCCTCCACTGTCGATTGGTTAGTGGTTTCCCAGCTTTTGCGTGATTCCCATTCTAAAAGTCAAAATGCCTCTCCTGTTACTGGCAGGAACAGAGTTAAACTAAAATATGCTGGGTTTTGGCCCTGCTCACTTTGCCTTCAGCACTGCTCACCACTGGATGCTGTCCTTGAGAGCTTCTCTGAAATTTGGTCCTCAGGTTGAAAGAGATCCAGCACCCCTGGTATATGTATTCTCGTGTATGTGAATATGTGCTCAGTAGGAATAACAATCTGTGCACTTAGAAATCTAGCATGTCACGGGGAAGACTAAATACTTTCCCTGACATTTGGTTTTTTATCTGCAGAGGTTTTATTTGGGGAATTATTCAGTCGTCTGATTCCTCCAGCCACCAATCCAAAGTGGCATAATCTACAGTTTCCCCATGTTTGCTGTGTAGACTAGCTCAGTCTTAAATGGCGATAGCCTGCCTAGTACTGTTTTCTTTGGTAATATGCACATACAAAAAAATGAAGCCATAATGGAAATGCTTCGATAATTTGCGGTAAGAGTGCTCAGCTCTTTTCATCATAGGCCTTTCTGCACTGCCTTCCTGTGACTAAGGTATTTTTGCAATATATTTTAACAGTAATTATAGCACTGCAATTGGTACTAGCCTATATGACCAAGTTACATGGAGCAATATTTTAGTTATGGCCAGACGATAGCTTTTAAAGGAGTCATAGAAGGACAGGTTGCTTACCTGTAACTGTTGTTCTTCGAGTGGTCATCTGTGCAGTCACACATATGGGCTTCTGCACCTGTGCAGAGGCTCGACTCGGGAGAACTTCTATAGCTATTATCAAATTTTAGGCTGGAACCCCTCCCCCCACCAGCGAGTGCGCATGCGTGGGAGGGTTCCCACCTCCTACCTCAGTTCTTCTGAGACCCCCAAGAGGTTCAGGCTGAAGTATAGTAGATACGACTTTCTAAGTCCATCCTGGCACCATCCAGAGGGGATGGCGGGTGTGTTGTGTGACTGCACAGATGACCACTAAAAGAACAACAGTTACAGGTAAGCAACCTGTCCTTCTTCGTGGTCTCTGTGCATCACACATATGGGCGATTAGCAAGCTCACTTACCCAGAGACGGGAGGTTGGTGCTAGTTGCAGATGGACGAGAGCGCTGCCCTGCCGAAGGAGCAATCCGCTCGAGACCTGACGTTCAGACGGTAGTGCTGGGCGAAGGTAAGCGGTGTGGACCATGTGGCTGTGCAGCAGATTTCCGTGATGGAGACGCTGCGTTGAAAAGCCGAGGATGTAGCCATTGCTCGTGTAGAATGAGCTCTGACTGGGGCTGCTAGTTCAAGCTTTGCCATTTGGTAGGCTAAAGTAATGCCCTGGGCCAGCCATGCAGCAAGGCGCTGAGAGGAGGATGGTAGTCCCTTTTTAGCCGTGTCGTAGCAGACAAATAAGCACTTGGTTAGGCGAAAAGATTCCGTCTGAGCCTTGTAGAAGGCCAAAGCTCTATGCACATTGAGCGTATGAAGTGTCCGTTCCAAGGTTGTGGCGGGGGACGGAAAAAACGCTGGGAGAATAATATCCTGGTTAACGTGAAAAACGGAAATGACCTTAGGGAGGAACTGAAGGTCGGGCCGTAGGATCACCTTGTCCCTGTGGAAAATGAGTTAAGGTTCATCAATCCATAAGGTGGCCAATTTGCTGGCTCTGCATGCGGACGTGATCGCCACCAAGAAGAGGACCTTCAAAGTAAGCAGTCTGAGGTCAGTGGTGGCAAGTGGTTCGAATGGCTTTGAAGTCAGGGCTTGTAGTACGACCGACAGACTCCACACTGGTGGAAGAAGTTGTCTAGGCGGGGCTAGGTTCAATAGTCCCTTGAGGAACCGTTTAGTTAAATGATGTGAAAAAACTGTCGACCCTTCAACTTGGTCGTGGGAGGCCAAGATGGCTGCCAAGTAAACTTTAATTGAGGATAACTGGAGACCCCTGTCAACCAACTGAATTAAAAAGGACAGGATCTGTGGAACTGAACACGTGGTGGGAGAGAAACCGTTGTGTGAGGCAAAAACTGAGAAAGCCTTCCACTTTCTGGCGTATGATGCTCTGGTAGAGAGTCTGAGAGCTGCGTTCAACACGTCCTGAATCCTAGGATTCAGTAAGGAGGCCTGAGTCTCCATGCCGTCAGGTGAATGGAGTCGAGGTCCGGGTGAGTTACCTGACCATACGCTTGGTAGAGGAGGTTGGGTAGAGGAGGTCGCCTGGTCGGGAACCGGAGATAATATCCTTTGAACATATTGAGCAAGGGGGCAAACCACCCCTGTCTGGGCCACCAGGGGGTCAGCAAAATGCAATTCGCCTTGCTCATCCTGATTTTGGCTATGACTCGCGAGATGAGTGGGATTGGGGGGGAAATGAAGAAAAGGTGTCCCGTCCAGTCCCTGAGGAACGCGTCCCCCTGGGATTCCCTGCCTTGACCTGCTCTGGTGCAGAAAAGGCGGCATATGGAGTTGTCGGCCGTTGCTAAGAGGTCAAACGTTGGGTGACCCCAACGATTTAGGACTAGCTGGAGTGCTTGAGGGGGGAGCTGTCACTCGTGGGCCAGGGAAAACTGGCGGCTGAGGTGGTCGGCCAGGTAATTGAGGCGGCCTGCAATGTGAATTGCTGTGAGCGTGATCCTCCTGGAGGATGTGGATGGTGAGTTTCACTAGAGAGATGGATTTGGTTCCGCCTTGTTTGTTTATATAATAGACAACTGTAGTGTTGTCTGATGCCACCTGGACATGGGCTCCGAGTAGGTGTAGTTCGAATGCCCTGAGTGCCTTCTGAACCGCTAACAGCTCGAGTAAGTTGATATGTGCTGTCCGTTCCCTGCGTGACCAAGTGCCCTGAACTTGGAGAGAGTCGCAATGCGCTCCCCACCCTAGAAGGGAAGCATCTGTGGTTAACATGCGGGTTGGAGTTGACGGCAGGAATGGGACACCCTGGAGGAGATTGGGGAGGTGAGTCCACCATCGAAGTGATCTTAATACGCCCTGAGGCACTTGGAGGAGAGTGCGCTTGGTGTCGCGTTGCGGTAGGAAGGCTCTGGTGAACCAGAGTTGTAGTCTGCGCATTTTGAGGTGGGCGAGAGAGATCACCATAGTTGTGGCTGCCATGTGGCCCAATAGCCGCTGGATCCTGATGGCTGGTGAATAAGGGCCGTCTATTAAGCGGATTGCTAGGGAACGCAAGATGTTTGCTCTGGCTAGTGGGAGGTATGCTCTTTCTCGTGTCGCCTCTAGGAGCGCGCCAATGAAGGTGATGGACTGAGTGGGTTGGAGAGTGGACTTTTTTAGGTTGAGGATAAGTCCGAGTTGTTGCAGGAGATTGAGGACGTAACTGATATTGGCCGTGAGTTTGGTGTGGGAAGGGCCCGCGAGGAGCCAGTCGTCCAGGTAAGGATGGACCTGGATGCCTTGCTTTCTGAGGAAGGCGCATACGACCACCATGCATTTGGTAAACACACTTGGTGCTGTCGAGAGGCCGAACAGGAGGACCCTGAACTGAAAAAGGTGGTGGCCTATGGCGAACCTGAGGAAGTGCTGACTTGCCCTGTGAATATCGATGTGGAAGTAGGCATCTTGGAGGTCTATGGAAGCGAACCAGGCGTTTCCTGGCAATAGTGGGAGAATTGTGGTGATCGATGCCATGCAGAGCTTTTTTGTAGTGATGAACGAATTGACATCTCTGAGGTCCAAGATTGGCCGGTAACCCCCGTCTGGCTTTGGAACAGTAAAATTCCTGGAATAGAACCCCCGGTATTTTTGTGCTGATGGTACAGGCAAGATGGCGCCTTTTTGTAAGAGGGTCGTGACCTCTGCTATGAGAGGGGCGGACGGTTTTGTCGACTGAAAAACCCCTGATGGTGGCGGGGTATTGAAGTGGATGTAATATCCGTTCTTTATGATTGATAAGACCCAGGTGTCGGATGTTATGCTCTCCCACATCGATAAAGAGGGGGTAAGTCTGTGTCCGAAGGTTGGAATGGTGGTAGGAATGGAGTCAAAGGCGGCGTCTGTCGCCATAGTCACCTTTCTTTCGTTGAGGATGAAACTTAGCAGAGGAGAAGGAGTGACGCTTGTCCTGAGATGACTGAGGTTGTTGTTGAGGCTGTTGTCGAAAAGGTGGGCGATTGTCCTGATATCTGTTTGAGACCCGCAACGCTTCGCCTTTGAACGTTGCGGATAAGTTGTAAGTCCCATTTTCTTTGCAGTGGTTTTAGCCTTCTGTACCGTATCCATGGCGTCATCCATGGTGGAATGGAAGAGGCCGGTTCCATCGAACGGAAGGTGGTCGATTCGTGTCTGGGCTTCTTGCGAAAGGCCTGCGGATCGGAGCCAGGCATGTCTGCGCAAGGTTATGGTACTAACCAGTGGCTTAGTCCCACAATCAGTTTGATGTCGGGCCATGTGTAGTTGCTGTTTGGCAAGGTGCACTGCCTCCGTTTGGAAAACCCGTGCCAGCTCTCTCTGGTCTCCTTCTAGGTGGTTGCAGAGGGATCCCATTTTTTCCCAAAGGAAAAGGTGGTAGCGGGCCATAGTTGCCTGATAGTTTGAAACCTTAAGGCTGAGAGCAGCTGTGGAGTAGATACGGCGGCCCATAAGGTCCAATTTCCGTCCCTCCTTATCCAGAGGCGCTGAGTGTGCCTTCTGGGAGCGTCCCTGTGAGGCTTCCACCACCACTGAATTTGGTGGGGGGTGAGTTACAAGGAACTCTGTCTCCTTATCCAGGATCTTGTACATATTTTCAAGGCGCTTCGACGTTGGCGCTAGTGAAGCCGGGGTTTTCTATGCCTGTTTCACGGTTTGTAGAAGGGTTGGGATGAACGGAATAGCCGGTGTAGAGGCTGACTCGGTTTGGAGGACATCATAGATGGTGTCGATGATCTGTTGTTCTGGTTGATGTATTACTAGACCCAGAGATTTTGCCATCTGCTGGACCAGGTCAGAGAAGGAGCCAAAGTCGTCCGACGGCAAGACCGGTTCGTGGGAGGCCTCTAAATCGTCAGGCGCTGGAGCAGATTGAAGCACCGAGGGAGAGGATGAGGAGTCGGAGTGGTAGCCATCTGAGTCTGAATCAGAGCGATAATGATGTGGCATGTCCCTAGGTAAGGCGGGATGCGAGGGGGAGCGTGTGGCTCCTGATATCGCCAGCGACAGTGGCAAGGTCGTGGGTGGCCCGGGGTAGTCGGCTGGTTGTTGGCTGGTTATGGATCTCTGATCCTCAGCAAGGCCTCTCCTTGGTGCCAGGACGATTGAGAGGCTTGAGAGTGTGTCTCCCAATCAGAGACCGGGGAACGGGAGCGGTAGGCTGCGTCCCGGTGTCGAGGGCGTCCCCTGTAGTACTCTTCATGGTATGGGGAACATGGGCTCGGAGGAAGTGTCGTGGTCTGCCCCGGTGGCAGAGAGGACTGAGGAGAGTCCTGTATGTCCCCTTCCGAAAAACAGGCTGACCGTCGTGACGGCGTCGAGCGGTGCTCGATGTCGCCTGTGCGCCTTGGTGTCGATCGATGTAAGGTGTTGGTCCTGTGCCTCGGTGTCGAGCACTGTACGACGTCGAGTATGCGCGTCGGTGTGGAATGGGAGGCATTGGCCCCGGGTCTCGGTGTCGAGTGTTGTCCGGTGTCAATACGCAATCCCGGTATCGAGGAGCGTCCTTGCTCCGCCAGTAGCGTTGGCGTGGGGTGACGCTTCTCCATGCCGAGTCTAGAGGAAGAGGAGTTGGAAGAATGTCCTCCCAATGAGGCAGTGGTCCTTGGTACCGAAGGAGCTTTTCGACCGATGGTCGGTTTTGGTGTCGACCCCGAGGTGGGAAACGTCGGTGTCGGAGACCGTGGCTCGGTATCGGGCCTTGGTGTCGAGCGATGGGCTTTCTCGGTGTCGTGTTTTCGCTTCTTCTTTTTCTTCTGGTGCTCCTTGGGCAGTTCTGGCACTACACCCTTACGAGGGGGTATTTTTGGCGGCGTGGCCAAAAGGGATTTACCCGGTAAGGTGGGCGCATCTCTCTGAGCTCCACTATGATGGGAGCTTGCTGGCGAGGCTGGTACCGAGAGGATGACCAGGTCGCGAGCTGAAGTGGCCGTAGGGGATGCCATTGTTGGGGGCTCTGTTGCCGCTAACGTCTTCGACCAAAGTTCGGCTCGAAGTTTGTCCGCCCGATGCTTTCTTGTCTGTCTTGAAAAGGCCTGACAATTTCTGCAAGAAGCGACCTTATGGTTCTCTCCCAAGCAGAAAAGACAAAGGTTGTGTCCGTCGGAAAACGGTAACTTGCTACCGCAACGGACACACTTTTTAAAGGGGGCCCGGAGGGCCATAGGAAAACAAACAACTACCCGAAGGGTAAGTCTGATAAAATAAAGTTCTTATCTTTCTTTTTCTTTCTTTTTCTATCTTTTTCTACAGAAGTCCGAAGACGAAGTTCTCAACGATGCAGCTGCGATGGCGGTCGAAGAAGAACTGAGGTAGGAGGCGGGAACCCTCCCACGCATGCGCACTCGCTGGTGGGGGGAGGGGTTCCCGCCCAAAATTTGCTAATAGCTATAGAAGTTCTCCCGAGTCGAGCCTCCGCGCAGGCGCAGAAGCCCATATGTGTGATGCACAGAGACCACGAAAAAGAACCATAGTTGTCTGCCAAAGAGGCATTTGATTTTCCTCTCATGCTATATAGTCTGTTGGGTTCCCACCACCCCCAGCTCAGTCTAGAAGAAAATTTGAAGCAAAGGGAAATGTTGTACATCATTCTTCTCGATCATCCCAGAGTGCAGGACACGGAATAATGAGCTCAAGTTACAGGAAGCCAGATTATGGCTGGATATCGGGAAAAACCTCCTGACAGTTAGAGCAATACGACATTGGAACCAATGAGCTAGGGAGGTGGTGGGTTCTCCCACACTAGAGGCATTCAAGAGGCAGCTGGACATCCATCTGTCAGGGATGCTTTAAGGTGGATTCCTGCATTGAGCAGGGGGTTGGACTCAATGGCCTTATAGGTCCCTTCCAACTCTACTATTCTATGAAAACTGCAGCTGAGAGAGATATAATATAGGGGAATAATTTATATGACAAAAGTGAATCCAGCATCATAGGCTACTGTTGATGCAGGGGTCTGGAGCGACTGAAGTAGAAGTTGTAATAGTTTACTAACGTTTATAAATTACTAGTGTCTTCTAGTCCAACCTGAAGAGTTGATCAGGAAGAAATTCTTAGGACAGTGGTATGTTGACCCCCTGTGCCAGCCCGGTACAGATGTAACATTTAAATTCTGATTAGTGCTAACCATGGCATGTTGCTTTAACCATGACCCAGATCCCAAATGAACAATGTCTTAGCTTGTTAAACTATGATGCTCAGAGAAACCCTGGCGAGGCCTTCTTGTAAGCAGAGACAGGAAAATTGCTTTAGATATGGTTTGTTTGGTGCAGATGTAACACTCAACCATGATCAACATAAACATGTTTGAAATCCCACTTCAAAACCATGGTTTTACATCCTCATTTGAAACCAATCCTTAACCATGACTTAAGTACTCAGGTGTCACACTTCACCATGGTTAAGAAAAATGGACTAAGGCAGAGAACCATGGCATAGGAGAGCTGTGAGACCAGTGCCAAACTATTTAGGATCACGGCCCCACCAACTACTTTACAGATATGTCTATCTGCACCAAATGATGGGGCCAGGTAAATAAAATATTGTTGCGCTATATGAAAAGCTGGCAAATATTCTAAAGCTTCTCATTTCAATATGATGATTTTAATTGCTATTCAAAAAGTCATTTTATGCCCACAAAGTGCTAAGAACATACAATGAATTATTTTTGTACAGAAGGTATAGTGTGCAACATGACAGATTTAAGTACAGAATACATATTGCTTGTATCAACTAATCAACTGAGCACATTGAAACATGATATTAGTTATAGGGTTAGTGTCAATGAGTATGTTAAGTTCATGCACCGATAGCTATTTTCTGCCAGTCAAAATAAAAGCCAGCTTTGAAGTACTATTTTCCTTCTTGCTCCTTATCTTCTTCCAAGTCCTCATTTAATATTTACAGCCAGGGCTACCGTTTGCTCTGGAGTTCACAGAACTGTCCGGAACTCATCAAAAATGAAATTTGGCACATGTGCATCAACCACCTGGAGGAACAAAGGATATTTAACCACGACATTGTCAAAAGTTTTGTAGAATGGTAAAGGGGCAATACATATTCAAAGAAGAAAAATAATAATTTGAAACAGAATGGCAGGACAACTCTGTATTCCAAACCATTCAACATGCATTCCTGAACAATAAGGACACCATCTCCTAAATCACTCAAACATGAGAAGACTTTCAACTTAGTTCTGCACAAATTATGGGGTTAGTTCCCACTGAGAGGTATGTTGCTCAGAACCAGTTGAGAGTCGTTTTTTTTACAGTGGCATGTCTGAGCTGGCCATTTATAGCCAGGTTGGACATATGAAGCTATCGAATATGATTGGTCTATTTCACCCGGTCAAGTTCTACTCTGGTGACCCTGCTACCTGATGTAGGGGTTGGACTTGATGGCCTTGTAGGCCCCTTTCAACTCTACAATTCTAGAGATATCACTGGTTCAACGTCTGGGAATGTCTAAGTGGACCAAGGACGGATCAGGGACTATGAAAGTGAAGGCCTGGGGAGGGAGCAGGGAGAGACAAGAAAAAAAAAAGGGAGGAAAACTCAAAAATAAAATCAACAAGCTATTTTTTTCTGGGTTTTCCCAGGAACTTTTTTGGGGGGGAAATTGGAAAGGACAGGTTGCTCACCTGTAACTGTTGTTCTTCGAGTGGTCACCTGTGCAGTCACACACATGGGCTTCTGCGCCTGTGCGGAGGCTCGATTTGGGAAACTTCCATAGCTATTAGTTATTTTTTGGCGGGAACCCCTCCCCCGCTACCGAGTGTGCATGCGTGGGAGGGTTCCCGCCCGATACCTCAGTTCTTCTGAGACCCCCTAATAAGAGGTTCAGGCTGAAGCAACACAGTTAGATCACCCACGTCAGGTCCACACGTTTTGGCCTGAACAACCATCCAGAGGGGATGGCGGGTGAGTTGTGTGACTGTACAGATGACCACTCGAAGAACAACAGTTACAGGTAAGCAACCTGTCCTTCTTCTTCGTGGTCTCTGTGCATCACACACATGGGCGATTAGCAAGCTCACTTACCCAGATATTGGGAGGTTGGCTTCATGTGAAGATAGATGATAGGACGGCTCTGCCGAAGGAACAGTCGGCCCAAGCCCTGACATCCAGATGATAGTGCTGTGTGAAGGTGAGAGGCGTGGACCAGGTAGCCGTTCAGCAGATTTCTGGGACAGACATGCCACGGTGAAATGCTGATGACGTGGCTACTGCTCCAGTGGAGTGTGCTCTTATTGGCGCTGGTAGCTCGAGTTTCACCAGTCTATAAGCCAGGGTGATACACTGGACCAGCCATGCTGCCAGGCGCTGTGGTGAGGCGGCTTGGCCCTTTTTGGCAGTGCCATAGCAAACGAACAAGCGTTTTGTTGCGCGTAGGGCTTTGTAGAATGCCAAGGCACGTCGCACATCCAGTGTGTGGAGGGTTCGTTCCAGTGCTGTTGCAGGGGACGGAAAGAACGCGGGCAGGACAATGTCCTGGTTAATGTGGAATGTAGAGACGACTTTTGGGAGGAAGTGTAGGTCGGGTCTGAGGATAATCTTGTCTCGGTGAAACAAGAGGTAAGGCTCATCGACCCATAAGGCAGCCAGTTTGCTTGCTCTACGAGCTGATGTGATAGCGACCAAGAAGAGGACCTTTAAGGTGAGAAGTCGGAGGTCGGTTGTAGCCAGTGGTTCGAAAGGTTTTGTGGTTAGTGTCTGGAGGACCATTGACAGGCTCCATGCAGGATGGAGGGGTTGCCTGTGTGGAGCAAGATTTGTGAGACCCTTGAGGAAGCGCTTAGTTAAACGGTGAGAAAAAACTGTCGACCTGTCAACTGGATCATGCGAAGCCTATATAGCTGCAAGATAAACTTTAACGGAGGATAACTGCAGACCTCTGTCAACCAACTGGATTAAGAAGGACAAGATCTGCGGAATTGAGCAGGTTGCGTGGGAGAATCCATTCTGACAGGCGAAGGTAGAAAAAGACCTTCCATTTTCTGGCATATGATGTTCTCGTAGACGGTCTGAGGGCTGCCTGTAAAATGTCCTGGACCCTTGCATCTAAAAGGGGGGCGTTAGCCTCCAGGCTGTGAGGTGTATGGAGTCCAGATCCGGGTGAATCACCTGGCCGTATGCCTGGTATAGGAGATCTCGTTGGGTCTGGAATTGGAAGTGGTGGCCGCGCAACATGTTCAGAAGTGGGGCAAACCAACCCTGTCTGGGCCACAATGGGGTGAGCAAGATGCAGTCTGTTTGGTCCGCCTTGATCTTGGCCAGGACCCGTGATATGAGGGGAATAGGCGGGAACATGAAAAATAGATGTTCCGTCCAGTTCCTTAGAAATGCATCTCCTTGTGATGTTAGGCCGTGCCCTACTCTGGTGCAGAACAGTGGGCAAATGGCGTTGTCTGTTGTCACGAACAGATCGAAAGTGGGGCGACCCCACCGTTTGTACATAGCTTGTAGCGCCCGAGGGTGTATTTGCCACTCGTGTGCAAGGGAGAGTTGTCGGCTGAGATGGTCAGCGATGTGATTGCGGTTTCCCGCAATGTGTAATGCCGTTAACGTGATTCCCCTGCGTAGACACCAGTTCCATATGTGTATTGTGAGTTTTGACAGGGGTGGGGATTTCGTACCCCCGTTTGTTGATGTAATGACGGTGGTGTTGTCCGAGGTTATCTGGACGTGGCGGTTGCGGAGGTGGTGTTCGAGAGCTCTGAGCGCTTTCTGCACCGCTACCTGTTCCAGGAGATTTATGTGTGCTGTCCGCTCTCTGGTTGACCAAGCGCCTTGTACTTGGAAGGAATCGCAGTGCACCTCCCATCCCGTTAGGGATGCGTCTGTAGTCACTATTGTGGATGGCGCTGCAGGTAGAAACGGAACGCCCTGTAGGAGATTGGGGAGATGAGTCCACCATCGAATTGACCGTATGACACCCGAGGGTACTTGGAGAAGGGTGCGTTTGGAGTTTGTTTGTGCACGAAAGGCTCTGGTGAACCAAAGTTGAAGTCGGCGCATGTGGAGTCGAGCGAACAGAATAACCATCGTAGTTGCTGCCATATGTCCTAACAAACGTTGAATTTGAATTGCTGCCAGCTGTGGGTGATGTACGGCGTGGTTGGCTAGAGATCTGAGGGTGAGAGCTCTGTCTCTCGGGAGGGTAGGCTTTCCCTCTTGGCGCATTGAGGACTGAGCCGATAAACTTTAGTACTCTTTGAGGTTTGAGTGAGGACTTTTTCAGATTGATGTAGAGTCCGAGATGGTTTAGGAGGAGGAGTACATAGTCGACGTCCTTGTTTAGTTGAGTGTGGGAGGGGGCAACCAGGAGCCAGTCGTCGAGGTATGGGTGGACTTGAATCCCCTGCCTTCTGAGGAAAGCACAAACAACCACCATGCACTTGGTGAAGACTCGGGGTGCTGTTTACAGGCCGAATGGCAGGACCCTTGAACCGCAGGAAGCATTGGCTTGCAGCGTGGATATCTATGTGGAAATAAGCATCCTGCAGGTCGATGGACGCGAACCAAGCGTCCTTTGTCAGGAGAGGAAGAATTGTTGCGAGAGATGCCATGCGGAATTTTTTGGGAGTGATGAATGCATTGACGTCCCTGAGGTCCAAAATGGGACGTTGACCTCCGTCTGGTTTTGGGATGGTGAAATATCTGGAATAGAACCCCTGATATTTTTGGGAAGGTGGCACTGGTATGATGGCACCTTTTTCCAAGAGAGTTGTGACCTCTGCTAGCAGAGGGGTGGATGGATGAGTTGTTTGGAACACCCCAGAGGGGGGTAGGTCGTCGAATTCGATGTAATAACCGTCTCTTATGATGGACAGGACCCAAGTGACTGATGTAATGGTCTCCCGAGTTGACAAAAATGGGGAGAGACGATTCCCGAAAGGTGTAATGGTGAGGGAGGAGGAGTCAAAAACGCCGTCTATCCCATAGTCCCTCCTTGTTCTCTGTGAACGAAACCTGGTAGACGGAAATGACTGCTTTTTCGGCTGTTGGGAGAGTTGTTGTTGCTGTTGGGATTGTTGTCTGCCAAATGCGCGATCAGCCTGGTAATGATTCGTGCTAGAAAAAGGCTGTCGGGACCAGCGCTTTGCTTTTGAGCACTGTGGGTAGGTTGTAAGACCCATCTTCTTTGCCGTGGTTTTGGCCTTTTGGACGGAATCCATAGCATCGTCCGTTGTTTTATGGAATAGGCCTGTGCCATTGAAGGGGAGGTTGTCGATACGTGTGCGTGCCTCCTGCGATAGGCCTGCCGAACGGAGCCAAGCGTGTCGACGCAGCGCAATTGCACTAACAAGGAGTGTGGTGCCACAGTCCGTTTGATGGCAGGCTGTGTGTAATTCCTGTTTGGCGAGACGGACTGCCTCCGTCTGGAATACTCGTGCGAGCTCTCGTTGGTCTCCTTCAAGGTGGTTGCACAGTGAGCTCATTTTGTCCCATAAAAACAGATGATAGCGCGCCATTGTTGCTTGGTAGTTGGAAACCTTTAGGCTGAGTGCCGCCGTGGAATACATTCAACGTCCCGTTAGATCTAACTTTCTCTCCTCCTTGTCTACAGGGGTGGAGTGTGCCTTCTGGGAGCGCCCTTGTGAAGCTTCTACTATAACGGAGTTAGGTGGAGGGTGAGTGACGAGGAAATCTGTATCCTTGTCCAGAATTTTATACATGTTCTCCAGCCGTTTGGATGTGGGAGATAGTGAAGCAGGGGTTTTCCATGCTTGTTGCACGGTCTGGAGGAGAGTTGGGACGAAGGGAATAGCAATTGTCGAAGCCGATTCAGCCTGGAGGACATCATAGATAGTGTCTTTCACTCGTTGCTCTGGTTGATGTGTCTCTAACCCTAGAGACTGGGTCATGCGTTGGATCAGGTCCATGAAGGAGCCGTAGTCGTCCGAAGGTGACACTGGTTCTTGGGACGCCACTATAGAATCTGGTGATGCGGTGTGTCGGTCTCTCGAGGTGGAAGATGAGGAGTCTGAGCGGTAGCCATCCGAGTCGGAATCAGAGTGCCGTTGTCCAGTGTCATCCCTGTTCCCCAAGTGTTGCGATGTAGATTGTCTACCCTCTGATCGTGGAGGGGATGGGGTTAATTGGTGTGCTGGTGGTGCTCGGTACCCCGTAGTTGGTAGGGGGCGTTCGCCGTGACGGGAAGATGTTCCGATGGGCATGCAGTCGGTGTGCCATACCCCTCTCGATGATCTCGGCCAAGGTCGGATCGAGGTGATCTGGAGGCTAGGGAGTGCCGGTCCCAGTCCGATGCTGGAGATCGGGAGCGATAAGAATGGTCTCGCTGTCGGGGGCGGCCTCTGTATCGAACATGCAGGTGAGGAGAAGATAGCGTCGGGGGCAACGTTGTTGTCTGCCCTGGCACTATGTATGATCGCAGAGAACTCTGGAATTCCTCTTGCGAGATTGATGCAGGTCGTTGCGATGTCGCTATGTCGGTATCGAGCCTCGGTGTCGAGGCGTGCACGGTGGCGAGGGTCGGTGTCGAACGACGACGGTCCGGATCATGTCGGATATCGATATCGAGCCTCGGTGCCGAGGTGCGTATGGTGGTGAGAGTCGGCATCGAGCGAAGCTCTGAGTTATGTTGAGAGGCGGATGAGGATGATGTCCTCTGCGCTAGCGGGGATAGAATCCTTGGGATCGAGGATGCTCCTAAAGCGGCATTCGGCGAGCTGGTCTCTCGCCTCGGTGTCGAGGTTCGCCTCGGTGTTGAGGTTGACTTGGATGTCGACAGGGACCATGGCTTGGTATCGAGTCTCGGTGTCGACGTTGGTGGTCAGTGAGACTTTTCGGTGTCATGCTTCCTCTTGTTCTTTTTCTGGTCTCCAAGCGGTTTGGGCTTTTGGCTCTTTTTTGAGAGAGACTTTGCCACCACCGGCTCTAGAGAAGTACCCGGTAGGTTGGGTGACTGTCTCTGAGCTGTACCCTGCTGGGAGCTTGCGGGCAAGCCTGGTCCCGATACAACGGGCAGGTCTCGGTTTGCCGTCGCTGAGAGAGATGCCATCACTGGAGAGTCGGCCGCTGCCAGGGCTTTAGACCAAAGTTCAGCCCGGAGTTTGTCCGCCCGGTGTTTTCTCGTTTGCTTCGAGAAAGCTTGGTAAGCGGGGCATGACGCGACTTTGTGGCCTTCGCCCAGACAAAAAAGGCAAAGGTTGTGCCCGTCGGAAGGGGGCAGCTTGCTGCTGCAACGGGAGCACTTCTTGAAGGGGGCCCGGAGGGCCATAAGAAATAACCCGAAGGTAACTCTTACTCTCCGAAGATCTATCGATGTTCTTTATTATTTTTTCTATTTTTTTCTACAGAAGTCCAAAGACGATGTTCCCGACGATGCAGCTGCGATGGCAGTCGAAGAAGAACTGAGGTATTGGGCGGGAACTCTCCCACGCATGCGCACTCGGTAGCGGGGGAGGGGGTCCCGCCGAAAAGTAACTAATAGCTATGGAAGTTTCCCGAATCGAGGCTCCGCGCAGGTGCAGAAGCCCATGTGTGTGATGCACAGAGACCACGAAGAAGAATGAAAAGGTATTTCCTCAATTTTTTCAGTTCTTTTTTCCAGACTCTCCCCCCCCAGCCTTCACATCTCTATTCAGGACACATCTGCAAGACTGGAGGCGGAACTGAAAATTCCAAGGCTATCAATCTGCTTTGTGAAATTGCTCCACAAATTTTTCATTCTCCTCTAACTGAATCAAAAAGTTCTTTAACTTACCCTTCGTGGCAGCTTGGTATAGCGAACGTAATCTTCTAAGAAAAGCAGGGCGCCCACAACATCAGCTGGCATTTCTGGGACCTTCTGGCTGTGGATAGGTAAAAAGACACAACCTTGAGATCTTTCACAACCAACAGAGAATGGCTTTATTTGGGCACACAATTTTGGGGGTCGACCATAAACAACAACAACAACCCTTCAATGGTTGGCTTTAAAAAAACCAAAGACAATGTTAATGTATGTACACGCGTAGGCATTTAAGTGCTGTTTGAAACTCATGGAATCATTTAAAATGAAAACAGCCAGAGGCCTGTGCTTGGATGTGGCAAGCCCAGGTTCAACCTGATGTTCGCTGGTGTCACTCAGTCTCATCAACCTGAGCTGTTGGGAAACTTGAGGTGTTGAGAAACTATGGAAACGCTATGCCCAGGGTGGGCGGTGAAGTTTGCCTTATTATAGCCTCCCCCAACCTGGCGCCTTCCAGATATGTTGGACTACAGCTCCCATCATCCCTGGCTGGGGGGATTGATGGGACTTGTAGTCCAACACCTCTGGAGGGCGCCAGGTTGGGGGAGGCTGCTTTTCAAGATGCAGCCATACAAAATACTCATGGACTTTGCTTAGGATTGATGAGCTTCATGCACTGTCCTGTACTGTGTAGAGTCGCACAAACGGCCGTTGTCAAGCTGGAAAAGGTACAGAAAAGGGCAACCCAAATTATCAAGGGTCTTGAGCAACTCCCCCTAGGAGGAAAAGTTATAATGTCTGGGGCTCTTTGACTCAGTGCAGGGGGAACGTGATAGAAGTGTACAAAATCACGCATGGTAGGGAGAAAGTGGATAGGGAGACATTTTTCTCCCTCTCTCATAATACTAGAACCCAGGTCCATCCACAGTGTGTAGTCAAACTATGGCATTCACCACCACAAGATGGGGTGATGGCTACCAACCTGGATGTCTTTAAAAGGGGATTGGACGAATTCATAAAAGATAAGCCTATCAGCGTCCAATGGCTCTATGCTACCTCCAGCATCAGAGGTACTATGTCTATATACCCCAGTTGCTGGGGAACATGGGCGGGGAGGGGTCCTACTTGTGGACTTCCCAGAGGCATCTGGTTGGCTGCTGAGGGACAGGGCCGCGAGTGCAAAAACAACATGAGCGCCAACATTTTCTCAATTATTTAGTTATGGCACCATCAGATGCAGGTACATCCGTGGAGTTTGAAAGGAAAATCAGTGGGCGCAAAGCAAGCTATCCCACCAGAGAAGGCGGACATTGCTCCTTGGGCTCAGAAAGCCAGCCCGTGATTGGCTTTGACACAGCACCATTGATATCAATTTGGCTTGGAAATAAGCTGCTTTCGAACTGGAAGAGGGCAACCCCCCCCCCCCCCCCAACAGAAGACACTGCCAGCCAGTGTTGACATTACTGGGCTAGATGGACCAATGGTCTGACTCAGTCAAAGGCAGTTAGTTTCCTATGTTCCTTCTCTGACGGTCGGGGCTGAAGATTCTAAACCTTATTTGCATAAGCCCTGCTTAATGGAGAAAGATCTGAAAGCTAATCTGCATATCAGAAGGGAGGCGTGTCCAACTGAGGATGGTCTTCTCCCACACATGTGCTTATGACTGGAATGTAAAGCCTCCTCTCCCCTTAGGAACATGTGTTTTAATCACTGCTCATTTAAATCAGCGAGTGGCTTTCCACTGGGTGACAGTCCTTCTCAAGCCATCCATGTCCCGTCCTCAGGTCTTTCCTTATAGGAGAGCCCTGTGCCCAGGCGGCAACTCACAGAGATGCAAAAGGAGGTACCTGGTGCACTGCTCCATCGTTGAACGAACAAACTGGCCGATGAGAGCCAGGAACTGTTCGGTGTATCGAGAATGGAACTGTTTCAGCAGAGTAAGCAGCCCGAGGACCAGAGGGGGCCAATCGATGGGATCGGACGGCTTTCTGCACACCATCCCTGAAGGAAAAGGAACAAAAAACCACACACAAACACACACGTCTCAACTTCTCCAGGTTGGTGAACAAGGATGAGCCACCTTATGGAAGCCAGCTAGAACCGATCTCTGGTGGCTTCCAGTTCATGTACAGTGCAGGGACAGCATCAAGAGGTTGGCATGGTTGGGACACCTTCTGAGGGCCGACATCCCAGTAGGGCCCCACTGATAAGAGCCCCCTGGAGTTGCTCCTCCTCTTCACCATGGCAACCTGCTTGTTCACCTGCCTCTTGTTCTGGCCCAGACCATGGTGGTGGTGAGGAGGAGCAGGAGATGCCCCTGCCTGCTTGCTCACTCACTCGCTTCCTGCTTTGTCAAGCATGTTCAGTCCTTGAGTGTGGACGAGGAGCAAGAGTGGCTGGTGACCAAGGTGGTGAGAAGGTAGGTTCAATGACGGAGGGGGCCCATGGGGAGGCCTTGCCTAAAGGCCCTCCAAAAGCAAGCGTTGGCATGGGTGCAGCGGCTTGCCCCTGTGGATTAGGGGTGGGGTAGGATTCTCTCTACACCCCCAAAACCAGCACAGAGAAAAATCCCACTATCTGCACCATGAGCAGCTGCATCGCAGGGATGTCCTGCCACGTGGGGTTGATGGGAATTGTAGCCAAAAGCATATGGAGGGCACCAGGTTGGGGAAGACTGGTTTAAAGCCATACCCCCACCCCCAAAAGGTCTCTAAGTTCTTGTTATGAAACCTCCGTGGCGTCTTTCTGTCAAGCCGCTGCCACAGAGAGCTGCTTACGCAATTGGTGTCGTTGTGCAAGGAAACGCCCAGAGGAGCAAAGTGGAAGAGGGCAGAAGCCAGCATGCTCGCTCGCTCTCACGTGCTCACAAACAACCCATGGTTAACAAACCATGCAAAGGAGCTTTCATAACAAATTTTACTGTGAGAACCGGGCCCCTTGCTTTCGCCTCACTAGCGGGAGCGGAAATGAATGCAAAAACTTGCAAAACCTCTTCCGTCGGAAGAGAATGAGGGGAGGAGGGGTGCAGTGTGTACCTCATGAGCCGAAATCATTCTTTCAAATTTCCTTCCAAGGGAAACAATTGCGTTTCCAGCCTAATGTGGGGGAACCCCATCCCCAAAACCAATTTTCAACTCCAAATAAGGCAATCGATCGAGCAAAAGTGAAATCCAATGCATGAAGGAAACCTTTAGATGTATTCCCGCGTCTGGGGAACCTTGTTGGGGAGACACAGGGGAGAGGAGAGCGGGGTGTGTGTGTAAGTTTAAACACCCCTTTCATTGCTGCTCTTCAGGTTCCCAGATCTGGGCTTACTATTAAAGAGCAAATTTCTCTTCTTAAAAAATATGGATCAATGAAGCTTTAAATATCGTGGTACCCAAATGCACGAGTTCCTTTGCAACCAAATCCTAATGACGGCCTAAAGAAGAACCGTACGCGGCTTGGCCAGGCTGGCCGGGCTGATGGGAGCTCTAAGCCAAAGCATCCAAAGGAACTTAAGTCGGGGAAGGCTGGGAAGTAAACAAGTTCATTTACAAGCCTGTTAAGTTTCTTTCTCAATTTAATTTGCTGGGAGACAATTAAAAAGCAACAACCAGACTTGCAAGGGAATTCTGTCACTAGCAAGCTTGCCAAAGTTAAAATGAAATCTCTTTGGTAATCAACCATGTTGAAAGTCACAGGCCTCACAAGAGTTATACTGTACCTAGGTTTTTACTGTACTGAAGTTTTGGCAGCTGGGAAATCAGAAACAGAAAATTCACAATGGGGAAATATGGCAATCGTTTTGTAGTTATGTAGATCTGGGAAGGAAAAAAATGGAGAGACAAAGTGAGGGGAATGAGAATCTAAGAACATCAGAAGAGCCCTGCTGGATCAGACTGAGGGTCCATCTAGTCCAGCACTCTGTTCACACAGTGGCCAACCAGCAGTTGACCAGGGACCAACAAAGCAGGACATCAATGCATCAGCATCTTACCATCCATGTTCCCCAGCAAGTGGTGTATATAGACTTGCTACTTCTGATACTAGAGGTAGCACTGAGCCATCAGGACTAGTAGCCATTAACAGCCTTTTCCTCCGGGAATTTATCCAACCCCCTTTTAAAGGCATCCAAGTTGGTGGCCATCCCTACATCTTGTGGTAGTGACTTCCATGGTTTAACTATGCGCTGTGTGACACCCTAAGTATCTTTACTCCAAAGTGAAGCCCTCTCCTTTCAATGGGGAACACTTCCACGTAAGACGGTCATTTCTAGCCTCCAGCCAGCCAGGGGAAACCAAAGCTTCAATATGTTCCATGCTTCCTTGGATGTCTGAACCCCTGCATGGTGGTAGATGCTCTCCACAAGCCAAAGTCTACAAAAGAACATAAGAAGTGCTATGCTGGATCAGACCCTTTGCTTATTTCTTGTCCTTGTTGGTGTTAACTCTGAGTTTGTGCAAACATGTGTAGTGATCAGAACATCAGAAGAGCCCCGCTGGATCAGACCAAGGGTCCATCTCGTCCAGCACTCTGTTCACACAGTGGCCAAGCAGCTGTTGACCAGAGACCAACAAAGCAGGACATGGTGCAACAGCACCCTCCCACCCATGTTCCCCAGCAACTGGTGCACACAGGCTTACTGCCTCGGATACTGGAGGTATTTATTGTATAACTATTTATGTATTTATACAGTTTATAGGCTGTCCTGTAACCAAGGTTCTTTGGGCATCTTAAAAAGATTAGGGGCACAATCCTATGCATATCTAGACAGAAAAAAAAGTCCTTCAACTCCTTGCATTCCCCAAACAGTGGGAGTTGTAGGACTTTATTTCTGTCAAAACACATGTAGGATTCCACCTTAAGACAAATCAAATAAAAATAAAACAATAAAATACATCTAATACAACAGGGGTGGACAGAATCTCAGGTGATCTGAGGGGAAAAAAAGATTTCTGTGTCCTAATTGTTTAATAACAGCAGTTTTAAAATGACCTACTCCAAGCCCTAAATTATAAAGCTGAAATGATGAAAACCTGGGGTAACCAGTAATGGATTATTGCATGGAAGGATTATTTCTACAGTACATTTCGATGTATCAAGCATTTAAATTAAACACAGTTTGCAAAAACAGTGGTTTTCCATGGAGACAAATGGAAATCACCAGTGCATATATTTGTAAATCAAAGTTGAATCATTATCAAAATTGCCATTACTCTCAATTATCTCAGTGCATTATTTCCCAGAATACCTTCACCAAGATCCCTCACCGTGGCACTGAAAAGCGAACGTCACATCCCGAAATGAACTCTGTATGTAGTCAAGGTTCTATTATATATTCATTACATTCTATCCTGATTTTTAGCATCGAACAACCTCCCCAAAACAGCTAAAAAATAATAACCATAAAACACCTAGACTTTTTCTTTAAAGCTCAACAATGTGAAAAAACATTTAAAAATACTAAAAGTAACTTCACTTAAATTCTAGATGCTCAGGAATGGTTGAGAAAATTATGGGATCTGGCATTAATGGGTGTCTTCCAGAGAGAGAGAGAGACAGGACAACTCGGAGGCAGCTGTGAGCGGCCGGCTGGTGGCTGGAGAAAGTAACAACGTGAGTGGGGGAGAGAAAAGTGCAGCAGATACCAACACACTTCCCCCATTCTTTCTCTCTCTCTCTCTCTCTCTCTCTTGGGGACATCTTAAAGGCGACTGAAATGTGTCTGGGAGCACCAATATCTGTCGTGTGGGGCAGAGGGAGATATGGCGATAGCAGGGCGAAATGCCGTTACAGGGGAAGGAGAGATGGATATCTAACACCCATCTTACCTTCCGGTTGCCCTGCTACCCCGGGGATCTTGGGGAACGATCCAGGCCACCCACAGAACCTTTCCTTGCTCCTAAGCAATGCCAGGTCGGTTAAAAACAAAACAAACATAATCTATGACCTCCTCACAGAAGAGGAGGCCGACCTGGCATGCTTCACGGAGACCTGGCTGGGAGATGACAGTGGCCCGACATGGGCTCAGGTTCTCCCAGCTGGGTACTGTGTTAGTGAGCAGGTGAGGGAAAGTGGGCAGGGGGGGCCCGAGTAGCTGTGGTCTACAAAAACCATCTTAACCTGACCAGACATCCTATCCGGGAATTGAATCACATCGAGTGTGTGTACCTGAGTCTGAAGGTCAGGGATAGACTAGGGATTCTGTTAGTGTACCGGCCACCCCGCTGCCTATCAGACTCCCTGGCCGAGCTCACGGAACTGGTCTCGGAGCTGGTGTTGGATTCGCCCTGGGCGATTTCAACATCCCATTCAGGGCCGGTTTGTCAGGTGGAGCTCGGGAGTTCATGGCATCCATGACAAACATGGGCCTATCCCAATTGGTCTCTGGACCCACACATTCAGCAGGTCACACCTTCGATGCTGTTTTCAGTTCTGAACAGACGGATCTGTGGGCGGAGGTAATGAATACCTCCGAATTGTCACGGACAGACCATTTTTTGGTCAGGGTTAGTATCACGGCTACCACCTGCCCCTGCAGGGGTGGCGGACCTATTAAGATGGTCCGCCCTCGAAGGCTGATGGATCCTTCTGGATTCCAGAAAGCCTTGGAGGGTTCTATGGCTGGTATCGTCGACGATCCTGTAGAAGCCCTGGGCAATAGATGGAATCAAGACCTAACTAGGGCTATCAACACGATCGCCCCCAAACGTCCTCTCCGACCCACTTCTAACAGGGCACCCTGGTATACAGAAGATCTCAGGGAGTTGAAGCGGAAAGGACGACGACTGGAGCGCCGATGGTGGAAAACTCGACTTATATCCGACAAGACACGACATAGAGAACATCTTCGTTCCTATGGGGTGGCAATACGTGCAGCGAAGAAAGCTTTCTTCTCTGCGCGCATTGCGTCTGCGAATTCACGTCCAGCAGAACTGTTCAGGGTGGTGAGGGGTCTAACCCAGGCACCTTCTCCCCTGAATCCGATTTTAGAGCCTTCGGTAGTTCGCTGTGATGCCTTTAACGATCATTTCACAGATAAAATCTCTCGGATAAGAGCCGACTTAGATGCCATTGTTATAGCAGAGGCTGACAGTGGAGCGTCCAGCGACCCCGCGAGTAGAATTACACTTGATCAGTTTCAGTTGGTGAGTACCGAGGACGTGGACAAGGTACTTGGATGTGTGAGGAGGACGACTTGCCCTCTTGATTCCTGTCCTTCTTGGCTGGTCGTCCAGGGAGGAGATGCAGTTAGATCACATCTACAACATATCATTAATGCATCTCTCAGGGAGGGGAGTTTTCCATCATGTTTAAAAGAGGCGGTGGTATGGCCGCTTCTAAAAAAGCCCTCCCTGGATCCCCTGGACCTTAATAACTACAGGCCAGTATCAAACCTTCCATTTTTGGGCAAGGTGATCGAGAGGACGGTTGCCTTCCAACTCCAGGCAGTCTTGGATGACACTGATTTTCTAGACCCATTTCAAACCAGCTTCAGGGCGGGTGTCGTATTTTAATAGCTCTTGGTCTGGGAAACCAGCCAACTTTCTTATCTAAGAATGTCTGGGAAAGACGCCAGCACTTATTTGTTTGAAGGGTTTTTATTTGTATTCAAAAAGTCCATTTACCAAACCCAGGGTCATGCCAGAAGTTCAGTCAGTCCAAATGTCGAAGCCGAAGGTCAAACCAGGTTCTACAGAAGTTCAGGGTCCAAAGCAAGAGTCAAGCCGGGTGTTCAGTCCACAGGTTCTGATCCAGAATTACGCAGGATGTCCAGAGCCGAATACATTGGTTGTTCTCAATGAATCTTAGCTTCTGCTTCCACCCACTTTATCCTCGCTTGAGCCTGTCCACAGCTGCGTGCCATTCCTTCGTTATCTTATTTAAGGCTTGCGTCAGCTGTGCTCTGTTTTCGCAATCTCATGCTGCGTCTTGTGGGCCAAGCTTGCTCTGCACGTTTGAGCTGCTGCCTTTGCTGGGGAGTTACTGGACAAACCCCTTCAGGCCCTGAATCTTCCTCATTAGAAACAGGGGGTGGGAGAGGGTGGCTTTCCTGGGGCTCTTCTGAGGAACCTCCCTGCTGTTCCTCCTCCTCCGGTAAGTCCTGGGGAATGGGTAAAGCTGCAGTTTCTGTCCCTTCTTCCTCCTCAGAGGAAGATTCTTCAGACTGCCTCATGACAGCGGGATACGGAGTTGAGACCACTTTGGTCGCCTTAGTGGATGATCTACGCTTCAGTATTGACAGGGGGAGTGTGTCCCTGCTGGTACTCCTGGACCTCTCAGCGGCTTTCGATACCATCGGCCATGGTATCCTTCTGGAGCGCCTGGGGGAATTGGGAATCGGGGGCACTGTGCTACAGTGGTTCCGATCCTATCTCTCGGGCAGGTTGCAGATGGTGATGCTTGGGGATAGCTGCTCTTCAAAAAAGGAGTTGCTATGTGGTGTACCACAAGGTGCCATCCTTTCCCCAATGCTGTTTTAACATTTACATGAAACCGCTGGGAGAGATCATCTGGAGGCATGGGGCGGGGTGCTATCAATACGCAGATGACACCCAAATATATTTCTCTATGCCTTCGACAACATCATCAGCTAAGGATAGTGTGTCTCCTCTGAATGATTGCTTGGAGGCGGTAATGGGCTGGATGAGGAAAAACAAACTGAAGCTGAATCCAGACAAGACGGAGGTGCTCGCTGTCGAAGGCCCCAACCTGGGTTTGGAGGTGTGTCAACCAGTTCTGGATGGGGTTACACCCCCCCCTGAAAGACTGTGTTCGCAGCTTGGGGGTACTCCTGGATCCGTCGCTCCAAATGGCAGCTCAGATAGATGCGACGGCCAGGAGTGCCTACTATCAGCTTCGGCTGATACGCCAGCTGCGCCCCTTCCTAGAGTTGGAAGACCTAAAGACAGTAGTGCACACGCTGGTAACTTCGAGGCTTGACTTCTGCAATGCGTTGTACATAGGGCTACCTTTGTGCCTAGTCCGGAAACTTAAACTTGTTCAAAATATGGCAGCCAGGTTGGTCACCGGTACATCTAGGGGTGAGCACATTGCACCAGTTTTAAAATTGCTTCATTGGCTGCCAATCAGTTTCCGGGCGAAGTATAAAGTGTTGGTTATTACCTTTAAAGCCCTACATGATTTGGGCCCAGGCTACCTGCGGGATCGCCTTCTCCCGTACAATCCGCCCTGCACACTTAGGTCCTCTGGGAAGAACTTACTCAAGTCAGCCAGAACTAGGCTGATGAGTGTTACCCAGAGGACCTTCTCTTCCATTGCTCCCAGACTATGGAATGGTCTGCCGGAGGAGATTAGACAAATTAGCAGTCTTCATGAATTTAATAGAGTCATGAAGACTGTCTCTTCCGGCAGGCCTACCCAGATGAATTTTAGGATGTTTTTAATGATGTATTTTTTCTTGTTTTTAAAATTTTAACTGTTTTGTGATTCTTGTTTTTATATTGTTGTTGTTCCCCGCCTCGATCCGGAGGGAGAGGCGGGTTATAAATAATAATAATAATTATTATTATTAACTCCGTTTTATTTTCATTTTGTTTCTTTCTGTTCCTGGTTTGCTCCTCCCCACATAAAAACCAGTCAGCATTACATACCCACTCAGCACGCTTAGATCTCATTGGGCTAGCTCTATTTTCTCCTGAGGTATTTTTTTGTATTTCTCCCCTGCTCCGCTGATAGGTTCCTTTTGCGTGTGCGGACGGTGCCATTTTGACTACCTGAGAATTGAAGATATTACTGGTGATACGACTGCATAAAAAGCAAAACAGTCTCTTACCTTATTTAATGGATTGTGAATGCCAGCTGCCTCCAGGTAGGCTGTGATCTCATACAGAAGGGTGTTATCTTCTTTCGGACAAGGCAAGGACGGATCTTGATAATGGGCCTCTATATCGGAAAGGATTGCTCTAGAAAGACAAAAGGAGGCCCAGTTTCCTGATTCATAAGGCAGCCAAGGTCATCACACTACACAAGTTCAGAAGCCAGCATCATAAAACCTCAGCTTGAAAACTCAAGCTTCTAGCCCCTACTGCTTGAGAGCGTGTGGGCGATGCCTGGTAACATTTCAAAAGTGGTGGGGGTGGAGGGAGACATGACAAGGATGTGCTGGACAAGATTGGTAGTCACCAGAGGGCAGGACTTCATATTCAGATGAAGCTATTTTCACACAACCCCTCCAATAATTGGCAGAAAGGGAAGATAACGGCAGATCTCTCTGTGGAGACAGATTGCTTACCTGTAACTGTATGTAGTTCTTCAAGTGGTCATCTGTGCATTTACACAACCCACCCACCGACCCCGCTTCGGTGTGGATCTAGCATTATTGGTATAGATTTTACATCCCTTGTTTCTAAAATTTCTGAGGCCACAGTGTCGGTTTCCAGGAACTAGGGGAAAAGGGCAGGAACCCCTGGGAGCATGCTCAGTATGGTGTAGGGGGAGGGGTTCCCACCCCAAATGACGCCTCAGCTCTAGAAGATTCCCCCCACCCCCTGAGACGAGACTCCGCGCAGGCGCAGAGCCCATATGGGTGACGCACAGAGACTATGGAGAATTATTACTGGTTTGGGTCGCTGTTAAAGTTACCTGTACACGTTTTTTAAAAATGAGAAGACTGATTTTGGCATATATTTAGATACAGGAAATAAAGGGAAAAACTGCCCCATCCTCCCCAAATGGGTATTTTCTATTTGAAAAGGTATGCCTCTCCCCCCCCCCCCCCCCCAACCTCCCCTGGAAATTTGTTCTTTTTTGGTGGATTTTAACCAAATGTAGTATGGGGAAGCCGGTGGGGGGGGGGGAGTTGTGTTACACAAGGCATTTGGGTGTATGAAACAGAGTCCAACAAGGGCCGCACCTAAAAAAGTCTTGTTGCATCATGGAGAAACCAGTTCCTGCTTTCATTTATTTCCCCACCTTACCCCTCCCCTCCCCTTTGTTGTAAGCTGTGGAACTCCATGCTGTGAGGGAGGCGAGATTGGCTTCCTCTCTCTAGTCTCTCTTGTCAAGTCAAATCAAATCAAATCAAAAAACAGTAAGGTGCTTTGAGGTATTGTTCAATTGAAATGTGGGGTACAAATCTTCAAACCAATAGATAAATTCACCCTGGGAGGGCTGAACCTGGGGCGGGGGTGTGTGTGTCTTAGGAAAGGCAATCAACTTTCGTGAACATAAAATTGGGGTGGGGGAGGAATTCTAAACATTGGGCAGATATTCCCCTCACCCCAATCTACTTTGGGTCCCCTGCGGAATGGTGCATTTTCTCCTTCTCTCACAAGACCAGAACCCAATGGGGTCATCATCCCATGAAGCTGATTGGTGGGAGATTCAGGACAGATAAAAGGAAGGACTTCTTCACACAGCACGTGGTTAAACTATGGGATTCGTTGACACAAGATGTAATGAGGGCCACCAATTTGGATGGCTTTAGAAAGGGTTTGATGTACACCAGCTGCTGGGGAACCTGGGCAGGAGGGTGCTGTTGCACTCATGTCCTGCTTGTGGTTTCCCGTCGACAGCTGGTTGGACGCTGTGTGAACAGGGTGCTGGACTAGATGGACCCTTGGCCTGATACAGCAGGATTCTCCTTATGGTGATTTTGTTTTTTTCAGCCCTAGTTTCATCTAAATTTGCAGAATTTTCTGAAACCTTCAACCCTGGATGTTTTAAAAGTCTAAATTTGGCTGTTGGATGCACATGAAAAAAACAAAACAGAAAAAACCATAGCAGAAAATTATCTACTTCATCGTGGTGACACAAGCTGATCTCCAAAGAGTTTGGGTTCTTACTTATTAAGGTTCTCTAAAGCAGCTGCTAAATGCTTCGAGTCGAATCTGCAGGAATAATTAAGCTCATTTGCTATCTGGCGCCTTAAAATCTGCATCTGGCCAACCTGGGGAGAGAAGAAGGGGAAAAAAATGAAAGAAAAAATAAAACAAAAGGCAGCGATGAGGACTTCCTTGCATAAAGCATCCAGTCTTTTTTTTAAAAACAGGTGTGGCCGAGAACACGTTAAACAGGTAGAGTTATCACTCCGATCCGATGCATGTTTACTCAGACATTAAGTCCATCTGAGTTCAATGAGACTTACTCCCACGTAAATGTGCATAGGATTGTAGCCTTCGTCATTCTCCTTAGGAATCCTGTCTTTCTTTCACTGAAATTACAATGGGAATGGGTGAGGTCAACCACAGATGGGGCAGCGTTGTTCTGAATCAAGTTCAATAGAGCATCAGTGATACCTAGTGGTGGCAGCGGATCATTGCTCCAGGGACAGCACAGATGTGACCTTTGCCTTCCAGGCGCAATTCAAAATTGTGGTTTTGTCCTCTAGGGAGCATTCCTATGCATGTTTAGACAAAGAAGTCCTACAACTCCCAGCATGCCCCAGCCTGGGGCATGCTGGGAATTGTAGGACTTTTTTTTCTGTATAAACTTGCATAGGATTGCACCGTTAAGAGTCCTAAATAGCTCAAGCTCGCCCCATCCGTCCAATTCAGGGTGTCTTCTTGCACTTCCGGGGTGCCACACAACACAGTTCGATCTCAAACTGTGAAGGCGATGTCAGAAGCCCAGGGTCATGTGGGAAGTGACTATGCGGCAGCTCCGCTTCCATGGTTGCAAGGTGGGGAGGGGCAGAGGTAGGCAGCCCCTTCTTTAGTATCAGGCAAGTTGCAATTAAAAGAGAGGGTGGCGTGGTGGTTAAGGGTTTTGGCCAGCACCCCGGAGACCCAAGTTCAATCCCCACAGCCTCAAGACTCACTAGGTTGCCTTCGGCCAATCATCGCAGCTCATCCTAACCTACCTCACAGGGCTGTTGTGATAAAACGGGTTCGAGGAAAACCATATATGCTGCCTGATCTCTTTGAAAGAAGTTTTTTTTTAAGTGTTAATAACCACCTTTAAAATGAGTGCTATTGCCTTAGAATAATTAGTTTGATGCTGTATAGCTTCTCTCCATGCTTTATGAGCAGAAGAGGGGAGTATAAATAATACATTGATTGTTTGGTTGACTGAAGTCACTTCCATGAAGCCTTAATGCTTAATTCTAGATCTCTATGGGCTCTCTGTGATGTTAAAGCGGAGAGGCACTCTGCACACCCTCAGAGGCACTTCTTGCATTTCACACATCCCATGACTTTCAACTCAATCAATCAACCTTTATTTATGGTAAACAGATCTTTAGTATAGTATATTAAATATATACATATTAAAACATATTAATAAAATAAGAGATACAAAACCATTAAGGAACTGAACAGTAAAATTGTCTCCACAAGGAGTATGATCAGCCAATTTTAAGTGGTCTAATCAGGATGACCTGGTACAGGAACTAACTTGTTGGTGTCCTGCAGTAAGTGGTCTAATGAGGATGACCTTGCTCAGTAACTAACTTGTTGGTGTCCTGCAGTAAGATAATCATAAGGGACTCAATAGAATGGCCAGGGAAAAATTGTGTGATGGGATACATTAGGTGAGTTTCAACTCAATGGGTTGGATCTAGACTCAATCATGCTTAGATTAGATCCATTGAAATGGACACTCCTTAAATTAGTCACGACTAACCTAAGTCCCATTTATTTCAATGGGTCTCCTGTAAGCATGACTAAAGTCTGGATCCAACTCATTTTTTAAAAAAATAACAGACCTAAAGAAACACAATGGATACTACAGGTGCCTAAAGGAATATCTATTTTGAAGAGTGTTATAAACAAAGTACCTTCATAATCGCATCAAGGTAAGCAGGCCATATCTTCTGGGTTTTGGCAACTGCTGTAGAATATACCTTGCCGCAATTGGCTGTGACAAAGAAAACCGTAGAAAGAGAAAGAAGTATTAGAATTGGCATCGTCAACAGTTTTATTAAAGGTGACCTACTATGAATTACATCCTCTTTCAGAATCCCCTGAAAGGGCTGACATTGTATGTGGTGTGTTTCTTGCCCCACGTGGTAATACTCTCTGTCAGGAAAAGGCATGTGCTCCATTAGGGTTGAAGACAGGAACATGAGATGTTTCACTTCCTGTCTCTTGGGCATCTCACATTATGGCTAAAGGTGTTCCCAAGGAGTAGAGGAGAATCTGGAGCCCTCAGCCTAATTTCAGAAGCCCTCTGCAACTGATCAGTTCAGACCTCTGGCGAGAGTTATCTGTCCTGCCCATAGCAAGCCTGCTAGCTGGGGAGGGAAAACAAGAAAAGACGGCAGCAGACAGAGAAAAGACGTCACCCTGCCCACTTTTAGCTATGACTCCACCCACACTGACTTCAGCTCCGCCCACGCCTGCAACAGCTTATCCACACGTTTTCAAGGATAAACAGTCGATTAACTGTTTTAAAATCTACCACTTGCAGCGCTTTTGTCTTCTACGTCTCTTATGGTTTCAGCACCGACAAGATTCCAGAAGAACAAATCTAGTTTCTAAATTGAAACTCTCGTTTAAGGTCCTTCTTACCCACAATTCCTTTCAGAGGGCAGACCGTCCTCATGAGGGATTTCAACGCCTCGTGCACTCCTTTATCGTGTAGCACGGTTTTCAGAAACATGCTGAGGAAATTCTAAAAGTACACACACACACACACGAACAAACAACAGTATAAAACCATGATTAGCGACATTCTTCAGAAAAGTCTAAAGACACATGGGGATGCACACGACAAAATGATGCCCATTGGCAGCGGCTGCGGAGGGCGGGGCTGGGTGGGGAGCTTGGGCAAACTGCAGCCTCACTCCTCCAGTCTGCAAAATGGACATAAGAACGACCCACTTTCACAGTAAAGTGTTTGCACATTGTGACTGCACACCTGGAACAATGCATGTCTAGGTAGCTGCTTAATGTTATATGAGGATCCTCCCCAGCCTGTACAGCTTTGCACTGGCACAGAGATTTCACTGAACATACATGGCACAGTAGTAGAGCACAAGCCTTGGATGCAAATGGTCCCCAATACAGTTCCGGGCATCTCCAGCTAAAAGGATCAGGGAGTAAGTACTGGGGAAGGCCCCTGACCAAGATCCTAAAGAGCTGCTCCTGGTTGGAATAGGCAGTACTGACTTACCCTGTTAGGTGGACCAATGCTCTGACTCAGCATATATTTATAAGGAGTTGGACTGCAACAGTGCAGTATTAAATAACATTAAAGGTGCAATCCTGTGCTTTTTTAGACAGAAAAAAAGTCTAAAGGTGTTTCTTTTCTGATGTCAAGGTTTTTTTGCAATTTAAATTTTATTTATTTATTTTGTATAGAATTTATAAACTGCTCCATAGAATCATAGAATAGTAGAGTTGGAAGGGGCCTGTAAGGCCATCAAGTCCAATCCCCTGCTCAACGCAGGAATCCATCTTAAAGCATAGCTGACAGATAGCTGTCCAGCTGCATTTTGAAGGCCTCTAGTGTGGGAGAGCCCACAACCACCCTAGGTAATTGGTTCCATTGTCATACTGCTCTAACAGTCAGGAACTTTTTTCTGTTGTCCAGCCAAAATCTGTCTTCCACATCAAAAGTTATCAGAGCGGTGTACAACAAAGGAAACTACAAAAAAATACATTAAAAGCAGGAGTGGAAATAAAGCAGTGGGTGGAATATAGACAATAGTCAGGAATTGCTTGCCTGAAAAGAAAGCTTTTCAGCAAATGCCAAAACCCGAGTCACTTCGATGCATTGCCTGATCTCAGCTGGAAGGGCATTTCCTAGGGTGGGAGCCACCACATTAAAGGCCCTACTGGTGGTGGTTTTCAAGTGGATCTCTGACTCATGTAGTACCACCAGGAGTGCCTCTTCAGAAGATCTAATTCCCTTAGGTCTTGAATTTTAGTAGATGCTGTGTGGCAGAGCAATTATCACAGTAAATGATCAAGTGTTGCTCAGAACAATATCTTCATTTACAGTAACGTAACTAGCATGCATCAAAAGAGTGGAAGAATCTAAACAGGTAAGGTAGTGTTTTTCTCTCTTTATATAGCTTACATACCCAAAGCAGCACTGCTGGGATTTTGGCATCCCAGGTGAACATTCACTTTGGTTTCATGGCTGGTCTGGCTCCAGGTGGATACCAATTTTAAGTAGGGATGCATGGGAATTTCGTTGCGCTCACAAAACGCATGAACATGCAGTGTTTGCAAGCACAGGTGGGAGAATGTGTTCTCCAAAAACGTTCTCAAATTCTCAAATGTGCACTTGCGTTCGAAAAATACAAAAAAAAATTCTCAAAAAAAAGTTCAACAGCGCACAATTTTTTAAATGCTCAGGTTCACACATTCGTCTAGGAAAGGAAACTTTTGCATCTTTGAAAACACTTTGCATAATTTTCATGCTCAATCGTGAGCGGTTTTCACAATTTCCCCGTTTGTGCAAAACAAACAAGGATTGCAAATGCAAGCGCAAATCGTGGAGAGCTGAGCACCAAGGTGAAGTTCGGGAGAATCTTGGCGAGCTCAAAACGTCTCTCGTTCGCCCATCCTTTGTTAGAGATACTCGTTACCTGCAGTTCCTTCACAATCATGAAGCAGAGAAGCCGGTCCAAACCATTCAGGCCGAAGGTGCCCAGAGTGTCCTGGATCTCGGAGAACAGGCGACTGTTGGACACTTCCTGACGTGTTCGCATGTCATACCACGTGTTCAGTTGGTCAATGTAACATGCAGCTCTGATGAGAAAGAGGAAGAGGTGGCAACGAAGCAGCAGTCGTATTGCAAAAACGAAGGAAATGTCTCTTCCATGGGAAAGTGGTTACTTGTGAAACATCTACAAAGGATCGGCCAGCAGTGAAAGACAGCAGCAGAACGACAGGCGCACATGCGAAGGAGGTAGACTTAGTATAACTAAAAAATCAAGAGTAAACTTTATGCTCAAAATTATGCAAGCTAATACTAAGGCTGAGCCAAAACACACTCATGGAGAATGTGTGCTTTTGCAAAACCAAAACACACCTTCACGTCCTATAAATTACACACTGTCCCCATTTCAGTATTGCTTGGGGGGGGCTACAAAATGGAGCAAAAAGGTTAACTTATTCAGAGTGCGGGCAAGAAACACTGATCTCACTTTGATCTGGCTTCTTGCTGTCAATCTGATTGGGTTACATTAAGACTTGATACACTAACATTGAGCAGTTGATCCCTAGTTGTTTGGGATCACTTTAGGAAGAATTTTATTCTCCCCCCCCCCTCAACTAGTATGACTATGGAAAAACGCAGGTGCAAAGTGGCAACAAATGATTTGTGAAGGAGTTACGGGAGGAGGGACGAACACAAAACGTTTGTGACACAATCCCATCTCTTGCCACATAAATTCGTGTGAGTGAATATTCGGCACAGCCGTAGCCACCAGACGTTCATGCAAATGCGGTGGTTTTAGAAATTGCCTAATCTGTAGGAGAACATGCCAGTCATGGGCAATACTCACTTTGGGTCTGTGATCTTCAGAATCTCTCGGCAGAGTCGACCAATAAACGTAACTGATTCGTCCACTGGGGCAAATTTGGGTATTGGGATATGGGTGGACTGGTATATGCTTTGCCAGTCTTGAATCTGAAAGATATGGTTTTGAAATAATTCCAAATAGTGCTATCTTTGATTGGAAACAGATGCTTTTGCTCTCAGATTTAAACACAAGGTTGCTTTTGAAGGGATTTGTTACATATAATCATAGAATAGTAGAGTTGGAAGGGTCCTGTAAGGCCATCAAGTCCAACTCCCTGCTCAGTGCAGGAATCCACCTTAAAGCATACCCAACACATGGCTGTCCAGCTGCATCGTGAAAGCCTCTAGTGTGGGAGAGCCCATGACCTCCCTACGTAATTGGTTCCATTGTCATACTGCTCTAACAGTCAGGAAGTTTTTCCTGTCCAGCCAGAATCTGGCTTCCTGTAAATTGAGCCCATTATTCCGCGTCCTGCACTCTGGGATGATCAAGAAGAGATCCTGGCCCTCCTCTGTGTGACAACCTTTCAAGTGTTTGAAGAGTGCTGTCATGTCTCCCCTCAGACTTCTCTTCCCCAGGCTAAACATGCCCAGTTCTTTCAGTCTCTCCTCATAGGGTTTTGTTTCCAGATCCCTGATCATCCTCGTTGCCCTCCTCTGAACCCCCTTCAGCTTGTCTGCATCCTACTTGAACTGTGGCGCCCCGAACTGGACACAATAACATCTAACTGTTGTCTTTGTGATTTTAAGGGATTTAAAGCGCTCTTGAGTAAGGCACCCACAGTGTATTTATTTGTGATATTTATATACTGCTAAGTATAATAAAATCCCTAAGTGGTTCACGACCTCTCTCCGGAAAAGTGGGGACATGTTATCTATCTGTCACAGGGGTGCAAAACCTTTTCCAGTCCAAACATCTTGTACCTTTGTCCTTAAGAAGTTATTGCACTCCTGTTCCACATTGTAGTTGATTATGCGCGACACTTCCTCCTGCCAGATCTTTAAGCCATAAATGTTGACATAATCCTGGATGTACTCAAAGGAACGGTGGAACCCATCCATGGTGGCTGCCATGTCTTTCAGCCTAGGCATGAGTTCACTGGGCTGTGGAAACAGGGAACATTAAAAATGCCATCAAAAGGACCGTCATTGCTTAATCTCATTCTCGCCCATAATGTTTTGTACTTATCTGCTGGGGAAAAAAACCCTAAGAATTAGCACTATGCAAAGAAGAGAATTCCACAGAGCATTTCTGTAACGCATGAAGTCTCTTTTGTTTGGAGCTGCAGGGTTGAGTTAAGAACAGTTTCATTTTTAAAAGAAAATATGAACACACTAAGGAAAGAGAAAAAAAGCCTGCATATTTTAGTATAGCTGCACAAACTGTTATAGCAATTGCTCACAGCTGGCTTAGACTGTGTGGATGTAGGAAGCCCAGAAAAGTGGGAAAGGTTTGAGACTTGCTCGGCACCTTGGCTCTGGGGTTGAAGGTGAGTCCTCTGTGTAGAGCTAGGGCCACCCGTTTTACCAGCTCTTTCCTTATTCCATCTTCTAGCAGCTGCTTTGGATCCACCTAAAGATGAAGGAAACACAAACACATTCACACTCGACGCACAGGCCATTTTACAAATGTGAATACAACAACTCCATATGCTCTTGAGTTGGATGATTATTGTGACTTGTGTCATGTATTATGCCAGGGCTACACTTTTTTATTTTTTGGGTAGAAAAAATATTCCTTGAGGGAGGGGAATATTTCCAGAACACTGTCCCCCCCTTGCCCCAGAACATCCATCTTGTTCACTCTTTTCTCTGATCTGCTCCTGTACCCATTTTTTTCTTTTTTGTTTGAGTGTGTGTGTGTGATCTAAGCCAATTTGGGATGAATGTTATGATGCCAGATTTTACGTGGATTAGTGCCAGGGCAGGGCTCCTGCTTTTGAGATGCCAAAGAGCTGCTGTTCATTAAGCAGGCAAAGGGAACATCCCTCGGGAAGCAGAGTCGATATTCCTTCATCCCTTCTCTTGTGGTGGGTGGGGATTGCTGTGTTGGCTTTTCCATCAGCTGCAATGGGAAACATTACCTTGATGATCCCAACCAAGGTCGTTTTCATCATCAGGATGCCTTCCGTGAAAATTGAGATGGCGTGCGTAAGCTTAGCAACCTATGAGAATAGAAAGGGAAGCTAGACGTTAAAAGGAAACAATACTTATGGAAGAGGTTATGGTAGGAGAAAGAACATCTTCGCTAAAAAAAAAATCTCCTCTCCATCTGCATTATTTCTTTTCCTCTCTGCCTGTATTTACATTATTTTAAAATATCCTTGTTTGGGAGTTGTCACTCCGTAGTACAGGCCTGCCCAAATTTCTAGTCCATCAAGCTGAACATAACCTATCAGGGAACCAATCAGGGCCTTGATCAACCTCCTGTGCGTGTGCTCCCTATCTGGGACTGCAGAAGGGACTTTTCAAGCATTTGGAAGGCTACAGTGTGAACATTAGGTTTGGCTGGCCAACTGTTTGTACAGAGAAGGGCAATGCTAGCAGCCACACTCCTCCAAGAACCAATTGCTGGGAAGTCACAATGGACTATTGTCTTCACGTCTGCTCATAGGCTTTCATGGGCATCTCTGCCTATCTGCTATGCGAGACAGGATATTGGACGTCTGGTCTGATCCAACAGGGCTCTTCTTATATCCTTAAGGTGCAATCCTATGAACATTTCAGGCAGGAAAAAAGTCCTACAACTCCCAGCAGTTGGCTGGGGAATGCTGGGAGGTGTAGGACTTTTTTTTCTGTCTAAACATGCACAGGATTGTGGCCTTATAAATGCTAACTCAGCCTTCTCCAATCTAGTACCTTCAGGAGGCGTTGGCTACAAGCCCCATACTCCCCAGCCAGCAAGGATGATGAGGCATGTAATCCAACACTTTCATAGAGCACCAGGTTCAGGAAGGCGGTGTTAATTTGTTTGCTTTCACCACTATCCCTGGCTCCTTTCATTTCGTTTCTTACATTTCTACACGGCTCAACAGCTAAAGCTCTCTGGGTAGTTAACAAGGATTAAAACCATAAAAATACAATACAGCAATCCAATATAAAATAATTCACAGGCAAACACATAAATAATTTTACACAATTGGGAATAAAAATCCCAGGGCCTGTTGAAAGAAACCTTTATAGGGGTTCAGCTTCAATCATTTTGAAGCTCTGAAATCGAGATGCACCTCATATCGCGGCCCAAGCTGGGCGTAATCTCGCAGTTTGTCTTTGTCTAGGCGGGTGGGCACTTCAATGATATCGTGAGTCTGCAACTTGATAATCTTCAGGAGGGACGTGAACATGCTTTCTGGTATAATCTGCAAAACCTTTAATCCAAAACAAAAACAAAAACAGGCAAAGGAACAATGGAGGTTTGGTCAATGACAGATCCATTGAAGGATTTTTAAAAGGAAAAAAAAGAAGAAGTCAGAATGGGATTACCAGGAAGGTCCTACCTTTCTTACATAGGACACCAGCTCTCCAGAATAATACTGCGATACGCTGAGAAGGTCAGGGCTGTTTGCTTGATTGATACGAAGCAGCGGCATATCAAGAGCTGAAGCCAGCTAGAAGCAGAAGGCATAAAAGTTTAGGCTGCTATACAGTGAGACAACTGACCATAGGAAGGACTAGAAACATGGGAAGACCACATCCCCACAGTTATTTCTAAAGTATTACTATTAATTATAATTTGTATTGATAGTAGCAGTATTATTAGTGTTTGTCTACGGCCTATTTTGCCAAAGGCTACCGAAACACTCTGAATAAAATCAGGGATGTGCACAGCTGACTAGGTACACTCTGGAAATAATCCATAGTAAAATGCATGGCTTTGCTGGACATCTAGAAATCACTCTGAACTATGTTTGGACTGAAATAGACTGGGACACAAAGGCAGGAGTGAGGAACCTCTGGCCTAGGAGTCAAATATGACCCTCCTGGAGCCCCGCCCCCTTCTTCAGCCCCCACCCACCAATCGTTTTGCAGTTTCGCTCCCACTCTAAAAGGTTGAAAAGCCTAAGGCTTAATTACTGGCTGATATTTTTGTCCTCACCCCTTTGTGCTTTCGGTCCTCCCCATCTCTGGAAGGCATCTAGCGAGACCTTCTTTGAAATGGAATTTGGCTCTTGGGTTGAAAGAATTCAACCCCCTGGACTAAGGTCTGCCTTGTGGTTCATGCACACAGCGTGGCAGGACACCAGGATGCCTTGGTTGTTGCTGGAAAGCAAGGGGGAACATCTGGTTGTGTGTATTACAGCAAGTGTGGGCAGACATCAGGCTTGCAGGATCTACTTCCATTTCCCCCCCCCCTCCTCCAAACAGCCAAGATCCACCAACAGGAGCGAGGTCCAAAATGGAAGCCTGCGAGGGTCAACGCAGCAGGCAGAGCCAGATCTAAAATGGACCCTCAGAGGATGAGCCTAGTTATCTAGAGCATCCCATGAAACATACAAATAGGATCGCTGGCATATACAAGTCCAGATCTCCATCCAAGTGGCTACACAGCAGGGAGCCTAGCAGCCTATTTTAGGGATGATGAGGGAGGAAGGCGTTTGTTGTTGCTGTTTATCAGGAGATGGGTGGCATGGCTGATTTACTTAGCCCAGACAGGTGTCCACCTCGGCATTACAGCCCTCTTTTCCTTGCCTTGGCAATGGTATCAGAGGGGAGAGGATGGTAAGGAGCATGTCAGTTCACTTTAGGTGTTGAAATGAACCCATTTTGGACTGGGCTTGGCTCCAGAGGGATCTGGGCTTCAATCTAAAATGGATGAGGGATGCGGAGAGAGAGAGCAAGACTCTGAGAATGAATTTTTGGAATTTGCTGTATCATTAAAGAAGGGAGCGCCAGTCGGGAGTGCAAATTGATAAGTATGGCTAAGGTCAGTAACCGATGCGTTGTAGGAACACAAGCACCGGATACTGAAAAAAATATCTTCTTCAAGTGGGTTTTCATTGAAAGTCCCTTTTCCTACACACCTTTAAAAATGTGGCTCTCAGTTTGGTTACCATAGATGGGCTAGCCCGTATACTTTCCTGCATGATAGCTGTGAAACTGGAAGAAAAGGAAAGGAAAACATCATGAGCAGCGTTTAGTATCACAATACATTATTCTAGGACCTTGTACTCATGGAGTTGGTAAAAGTAGTTGCACCAACTTCAGAGTGAAGGTGGGGACTCGGCCACGTTCAATCAATCAATCAATCCTGCAAACAGAAAACTAGCATCTCAGGGAGAAAGCTAGGCTAGAACACTTCTTCCTGACAATCAGGTCTACATTTGCATACTCCAGATATGTCAGCGAATATGTTTAGGGAGGAATCAGCTTCAAGGTAGTTTGGAGTCTACCAGGAGAAGAGCCTTCAGTGTGGTGGCCCCCTTCCTATGGAATTCCCTGCCTTTGGAGGTCAGACAGGCGCCAACTTTGTGTTGCTTCTGGCTCCTCCGGAAAACATTGTTGTTTCAGGAAGCATTCGCTGAATGACCGGTTGTGATTTTATCAGAACTCTGTTCTTTTAAAAATGTAATTTTTAGTCTGGCGTTTTTATTCTATTTTTATTCTATTTGTTGTCCACTGCTCCGAAATCTTTGGATGGGGGAGCAGTACATAAGTATAGTACAGAAATAATAAACAGAGCACAGCCTTTGCATAAAGGAGGTGCCAGGTTCAAATCCATGGCAATGCCAGTGAAACGGTCAAGTTACAGTTGATGGGAAAGATCTTTACCCAAGATGCTGGACGGCCACTGTCTGTCAGAACAAATAATACTGGACAGGGTGGATGACTAATCTGGCCTGGTAAAAGGCAGTTTAGGGTGCAATCCTATGCACATTTAGACCGGAAAGAGTCCTACAATTCCCAGCATGCCCCAGCTATCTACCTTCTGCCCACCTCTGTTGTGGGTAATACCATTAGATCCATTGACAGTGGAATTTAAAGAGGACCCGTGACTCAAGGTCCAGCATTTGGATCTGGTTGTTCCCCAAACAGCTACTTGAAACTGGGGTAGGGGAAAAAGTGGTTGAGCAGGATGAAGACAGACCTTTTCTACGATGGAAGCACTCCATGGAAGAGGCAACAATAAACCAACGTAACGCCTCTGGAACCCTACCTGTCAATTAGCTGCCAGGCATATGAAAGATCACCGACTATCTGCATGGTGATCAAAACTTCTTCCTTAATGTTGATGGTGCGGATCATCTGATGGAGAAATTTGCGAGAGTCGGCAAGGAACTGACAAACTTGCAGGTTGGATTCCAGTTGGTGAAATTCTTGGACCTGTTTTAAGGATTAACACATGAACACACTCACAGAGGAGGTATTTTAAATCTCAGATATTTCATAAAGAATTCCTAACTTATTTGATGTTCGATCGCAACCACTGAAAGCTTTAGCATGGGAAACATGCTAAAAGGGAATTTCAGCAGGTGTAATTTGTATGCATGCAGCACCTCTTCTTCACTACAGTTAAAGCTGCAGGAGCCCTGCCCTCTTTTGTATCTGGCCACTCTAGCGTGACCAGCTACAAAAGAGGGCAGGGCTCCTGCAGTTTTAACTGTAGTGAGGAAGAGGGAATTTCATCAGGTGCTTCACACATACAAAAGACACCTGCTGAAATTCCCTTTTCTACGCAACAGTTAAAGATACAGGAGCTCTGTCCTCCTTTCCATATGGTCACCCCTAATGTGGTCTGAACAGGCCCATTGTGTTTAATTTCAGCTACAAAAAAGATAATTTTTTTCTTTCTTTTTTTAAAAATTGCAAAACAATAACAAAAAAGCAAAAATAAAAAGGGGAAAAAGTTATATAAAACGTATCAACACTCAGTAATCAAAGAGATAAATAAAATTGTTCGCATATCAGAGGATGTGCAGCTGAAGAAGCCCTTGATGGTATAGCTTAAGTTGTTTTGTGCTCGAGTAGACAGGAGAAATTATAGGATAGAGTGGAAAATACATTCCCAGCATCACCCGCTCTGCCTCACCTCTTCCAGAGCTTGTATTAATTGTACAGTTTTCCTGCCAGCTGCTGTGGAGTCTTCATAGTTCAGAGACAATATTTGCTTGGAGATTTCCCTGAACCAGGCTTGCAGGTTTTCTGTATGAGGATAAGTTTTGAATTAGTGCCATTTAAATGCACAGGTAGCCCCCAGTTCATGAACTGTATATTTCCAAATGTGCATGCGGATTTGAAGGAAACAAAAACGCTTCAGGGGTTGAGGTGTTTTGATTTGGTCTTGCAGAGTAGACCAGGGATGGGGAACCTCTTTCAGCCCAAGGGCTGAATTCAATTTCAGAGAAGTTCTCGGGGGGGGGGGGGGAAGTATGGTCAAGTGGTGGGTGGAGCCAGGGAAAATGGGGCATGGCCAAGTTCGCCCAAAACAACAGCAAATTTTAAAGTTCTTATTGCCCTAGAAGCTAGACTGGCTCCCTCCTTGGTGTGCTTTTGGAGGCAAGCTAAAACATTTCTGTTTCAGCAGGCCTTTGGGGAGTAGTTTGGACCTTTGTTGATGTGTTGTTATATCTTGGATTTTTTTTTTAAAAAAATGTATTTTAAACGTCTTTACATGTTTTAAATATTTTAATATTGTACCATGTTTAATTATATATTTAATTTTTGTATATCGCAATCTGTTTTTAACTGTACATGTTTTAATTTGTAAGCCGCCTTGAGTCCCAGTATTGGGAAAAAGGTGGGGTTATTATTATTATTATTATTATTATTATTATTATTATTTCGACCTTTCGGAATGAGAGGGTGGGTGGCTGTGCAAATGCTGGAAAGCTACCAAACAATTGGTGGTCATGGGAAAGCGACATGGCCACCTGGGGATATCCAGCGGGTTAGATGAGGCTGCAGCCTACGTTTCGATACTCCTGGACTAACCCTTTACAAACTTCTGCAATACAACCTGTAAAAATCTGACTCATAAAGGCCTGGATTACTATTTTCCAAACTTCAAACAGCAGAGGCACATTCTTCTCCACTGAAGTTTAAAGTTGGCAACAGGCTTCAGCCTCACACCCCAAAAGGTTTGCTTGGTAGATAAGCAAAGCAAAAAGCAGCAGCCTGCAAAGGCGTCCATCTCCTGCCTTTCTGCATGAGCCAACACTGAGGACAAGCCATAAATACAAGAAGGCAAGAGCAGAGCAGAGGCACGTTCTTGCAGCGATGCAATGTTCAATCTCCTTTAAAGGTCGGTAACTCCTCTGTATCAGGATAGGTTGAACGACGCAGAATTCACCAAGTAGGATGACTCCCATTCACGGAAGCTGATTAATTTTAAAATTATTTTAATTTTATTTTTATAACGGCATACGGGCAGTTCCCTTGGGGCACACAAGAGTCGGGGAGAGCTGCAGAAGTAGATCATGATCTCACAGTGGATCTCTGGATCATTTGCAGAAATTGGCAAGGAATTGTGACTCCCAATAGCTTAACAACAGCATGCATGCGCCTCACTCATAAAATAAAGAGCATTAACGGGTTACCTTTGACAAACATTCTGTCCTGGACAGTATGAGTTTTGTGTTAGAATCTCTGATCTGTAGCACCTCAAGAATACTTTTGTACATGCAGGTTATCGGAGCATATGGGTCATGATCTAGGTTTCCGCCCCAAGCCACCATTTTGCCTCTAGCTCACCCCCTTACTATTTTGCATCTGAATCCGGTTGGTGGAGGATGATCAGGGTTCTGGAAACAAAGCCCAATGAGGAGAGACTGAAAGAACTGGGCATGTTTAGCTTTGAGAAGAGAAGACTGAGGGGAGACATGATAGCACTCTTCAAGTACTTGAAAGGCTGTCACACAGAGGAGGGCCAGGATCTCTTCTCCATCATCCCAGAGTGCAGGACGTCGAATAATGGGCTCCAGTTACAGGAAGACAGATTCCGGCTGGACATCAGGAAAACTTCCTGACAGTTGGAGAAGTATGACAGTGGAGCCAATGACCTAGGGAGATCATGGGCTCTCCCAAACTAGAGGCCTTCAAGATGCAGCTGGACAGCCATCTTTCAGGTATGCTTTAAGGTGGATTCCTGCAGTGAGCAGGGGGTTGGACGCAATGGCCTTAGAGGCCCCTTCAAGCTCAACTATTCTATGATTCTATGAATACAAAGAAAGTAGATCCTGCAAGCCTGAAGTCTGCCCATTTTCACAATTCACCAACACACTACACACAATTGACTCATACAAATCTTCAGAGGACCTAAACGTGCAGTAACAGAACATGCACTTTACATGCAGAAGGACCCAAGTCTCTTCAGTTACAGGTGGCAAACCTTGCAAAGCCACCTGCCCGATATGTATTGCCACCCAGGATGTACAGTACTGGGCTGGATGGAGCTCATGATTCAACCTAATATAAAGCAGGTCATTATGGCCTTACCTCTGCAAAGTAAGAACCAAAACCCATAAACAAACAAAACTTGCTTACTGCTGTATTTCAGCTTACCATTTTTCTCCACTCTTGTTAAAGGCTTAACGCCTGAAAAGACATCCGCCAGCTCAGCCATCCTTTCCGAACCTTCCCTTTTGTAGCTTTCCCATTTTGCTTGCTTTTCTGAAAGCATCTGCTTGAACATCTAATGGGAGGGCAGAATCATCTCAGTTTAGAAACACAACCATCGACCACCACTTCAAAATTACAGCGATATCAACAATATACATTGGTATCGATTGATCTACAATAGGAATACCTGGTATACCTTCAGGTGATCCCCACACCTATGCTGAAAACAGAAGAAAATGCTGAAGAATTACTTTGAAGTTTCTACAATTTGCTGAAGAGACAACCCACTTTAACTGAAAATGGACCTTGTTTCTTTGGCCGTGAAAACAGATAAAGGGGAAACTTCAAAGCAAGTGCCTGCCTTGTGTTTGAATACGCATGTGCATATTCTAGAAGGAACCAGCGTTACTGTACCTCTTTCAAGATGAATTCGAACTGGGCTGTATCCAGGAGAAGCTGGAAAAGGATCTTGGGATTGTACTTGGAATCTGTGAGAACTTGATCCTTTATTTGCCGGAGGCGTTTATTATTTGGATCAGAAACTAAGGAAAAAAGGAAAAGGCATAGAATGACCTGGTTTGCTTGAAAAATTCCTATTTAAATCAGTCTCTATTAATAGGAGATAACAAGCTTTGAAGGTTCTTCACAAATGGTATATGACCCCTGTTCGGTTAGCACACATTCACCAGGAATTGTCAAGATTGTGCTGGAGGGGATGCGAGGAACCAGGATCCACCCAGCCTAAGTGGTGGTCCTGTGTAAAACTGGCAAAGTTTTGGACTCCAGTCTTCAGTGAAATTGATAAGATACTTGGACAGTGGTTCGAGAGAACACAGGAGCTGGCATTTTTAGGACTATTTTTGGGAAATAACAAAAACTGCTCCTTTAAGCCATTGGCTGGGTTTCTGTTGGCGGTAGATAAGACTGGTCATTGCTTAATTTTGGAAGGACCTAAGACGAGTTTCATTGAATGCTTGGTGGACTCGGATTTGGAAGATTTGCCTTGTCAGGAAAATTAACAAACAGTTACAACCGGCGAAAGGAAGTAGGGAAAACTATACATTTGCTACGGATTGGTATCAATTTATTATGTATGTTGGTAACACTCAGCTTCATAACACTCTGCCTGTAGCATATCAGTCTCTCTGGTTCATGTGAATAATGTATTCTGTATTTTTCTGCCTTGATTTACTATGACTACTGAATGCCTGGACTATCACATGTAGAGGGGAGAGGAAATAAGAGTATTGATTTTCTAAAATTTCAAAATGAATGAATAAATAAATAAATAATAAAGAATTGGAAAGAAAAATGACCTGGTTTTCACTCTCACCACAGCCCACTATGGCTTATTTGCCACAATGGATTGCGGTGCCCATGGACAACAGGTTACTGACCCAAGTCTCTGCGCGGGTTCTCATTACGTGCGGACCCTGTGAGGGTGGGTTGTTGGGGTGGTGGACAAGCCACCCAGAACCCCTTGGCAGTTTTAGGGATGCAGGTGGCTTCTCAACCACCCTCTCTGTGTTCAAATGTGATGAGAAACTATGGTGCGCCCATGCTATACCCCAAATATTCAAAATGGCGGCTGTCAATATGTCACCCCCCCCCCCGGGACATTCACCCACGGTGGCTCATCATTATGTCTGAACTGGGCCTGCTTTTACGGCTTCAGAACCTCCATTACTGTTAGAAACTCTTAGAGCAGCTGAACAGACATGTCGACCCACAACTCATATATATAAATATTTACTAGTAGTAAATAAAAAACGATATCCATGGTTTAAGACAGGATTGGAATCGGGAATTGGGAGTGTCCTATTTTGCCCAACAAATGGATTGTTGCCTTACAGTCTGTATCTGAAATTTCTATGGATCTTAGGCTATGTCTTATTCAGCAAAAAAATCCTGTTTCGGGTCTACTGGACCTCACAATGCCTCTTCAACAAGGGTCTATCCAATTTACATAATTGTCGAAGGTGTAATGCGCCTAATGCTTCTTTAATTCATATGTTCTGGCAATGCTCAGTAGTCTCCTCCTTTTGGGAGGAGGTTAAAATAAGGAGAAATCTTGTCCTGAATCAATCTTTAATATGGAAGGATGTGCACGTCCTTCTAAATTACCTGCCGGTTTCTTGGAAACTAACACAGGGTCTGCGCAAGTGGATCTTCAGAGCCCTTATGACAGCAAAAATACTTATACTATCATATTGGAAGGATAAACGCTCATCTCCCATAATGCAATGGATTGAGGACTTAATAACCCTATTAACATTTGAAATGTTGATATATAGGCACTACTTGCAAATGGATATGGCTATATGGTCTGATTTTTTTGAAACCTATGTATAATTCTCTCTCCTTTTTTTTTGTTTACACCTGATGAAAAATGATGACATTCCTGTATATGTAATGCGTTTTTTTCTTTTTTTTCTTCACGATTTGTTTTTGGTGCTACTGTTCTGTTTCTTTGACATTTACAATAAAAAAAGGGGGGGGGGGAATGTCTAAACTGGACCATTGGATCGTAAGCCATTACTATGAAATGGGTACAGGTACTGTGGTCTTGTTGGATCTGACCCAAAAGTTTGTTAAATCTAGCCTCCATTTTTCAACAGTGGCAAACCAGAGGCCCTTTTGGGAGCTTATAAGCAGGACATGAAGAAGATGGGTCTCCCTCCTGGCGCTTATTTGTCCCAAGCGCCTAGGATTCCAAGGTAGATTGACTATGAATATGAAGGTTCCATATCAACAGACTTTTGATAGGAGTGGCTTCCATGAATGAACCTATTATGTAACCACAACGGAATGCCTATTACATTAAAATAACTATAAAAAAATGTATAACCTTTTACCATTACGGTATTCAGGATGCCTACGCAAGAGGGTGGGTCAGACACAGTTCTAAGTTCTCCAGCTCCACCTGGTGGCAGCATTACAACCTGCATGTGGTGGAAGCAGCCGTCCATGCTGTAACAACAGAGGTATTGCAGCTCTTTCAGCTGGAGGACTGCATTCCAGTTTGGAGAAGCACTGTTTCTGTGCTCCAAGGTCGGAGCTCTGTTTGGCAATCCGATGCCGTCTGGGGGGCAGAGGACTGCAAAAGCCAAAACGTCACCTGAGTCGGCCGTATGAAGCATCAGCCACCGGATCGCCACGTTGCAGTCCCTTAAGCAGTTCAGCAGTTTGGGGATGTTGTCCAGCACCAGCTCCTCTCTCAAGCAGCCTTCCTTAAGAAACTGCTGCACCTGGGTGTGAACGCGCTCCTTGACGGCGGCAGACCTGCTGGCCTTGGGAGACAGAAATCGGGAGCATTATAACCAGGCAGGGGCTACAGAAAGATACCCCAAGTGTAAGAGTTCAAATAGTGCGGACCAGGAGCATCTCAAATACTTTCAATGCAACATCAATAAAAATATTGGATGGCACCCAATGTAAGTCCTACTGAGAGTCGACCCATTGAAATGAATTGATCTTAAGCAAGACTAGCATTGTATACAACACTTAAGCTTTAATCCCGTTGTTGTTTCCGACTCTTCAAACTTCCTTTACAAACTTACAAAATGTAGAGGTTTCAAGATGATTTGATGCGAGGATCTCCATCTCCAAGTTTTAAGGGCCCCAACCCTCACCCACCTTCCCTTATATGTGATAAATCCCTCATCCAGATTATCGTTTCTGCTCTGTGGTGGAGATTCAAGAACCAACAATTTGCTTTCCGACTTGCCTTCCATGTTAAGGATCTGTTATTCCGTATAGGAAACAAATCTGCAACCCACTTGGATGAAGCTTCCCCCAGAGTCTATGCAGCATGCACAAAGTGAGCCCCCACCCCCACTACAGCAGCCATTCCAGCAGTCTGTACAAGAGATCCGAGGGGAAGCAGGGCCATTCCACCAGCCCTGCAAGGAAGACCATTTGCTTTTTTTCCTCTTCCCTCTCCATTCGTTTTTCCTCATGTGTCGTGCCCTTTTAGATTGCAGGTCTGCAGATAGGGACTGTCTTGTTTAACAAATTGCATGCAAGCCGCTCCAGGAGCCTTTTTGGCTGAGGAGCAGGTAAGGGCACAATCCTATGCATCTTTAGAGAAAAAAAGGTCCTTCAATTCCCAGCAAGGCTGGCTAGAGAATGACTTTAGGATATTTTTTTCTGCCTAAACATGCATAGGATTATGCCTTAAATAATAAACAAAATATGTGGGCATGCCTTTCCTTCTCACCTGGAAGAGCTTTCTGTGTATTAAGAACAGAAGAGCCATGCTGGATCAGGCCAACGGGCCATCTAGTCCATCACTCTGTTCATACGGTGGCGAATCAGCTGTTGACCAGGGACCCATGAGCAGGGCATGGGTGCAACAGCACCCTCCTACCCATGTTCCCCAGCAACTAGAGTATATAGGCTTACTGCCTCTGATACTGGAGGTTGCACTTAGCCATCAGAACTAGTAGCCATTAATAGCCTTCTCCTCCAGGAATTCATCCAACCCCCTTTTAAATCCAAATCAGTGGCCATCACCACATCTTGTGGTAGAGAATTCCATAGTTCAATTATGCGCTGTGTGAAGAAGTCCTTCCTTTTATCTGTCCTGAATCTCCCGCCAAGCAGCTTCCCGGGCATAATTTTGTACACCTCTATCAGGTCTTCCCTTGAGTAAAAGGCACGTGGAAGGCTATACAATTAGCCAGAAGCATTTCACGTTAGCACGTTTACAGGAAATCCTGTAGCTGGAGCCTTCATGTGCATCTCAAAAAGCAGAACACATTTGCCTACCTGCTCCTTGACATTGGAAAGGTCCAACGTGTTGTTCAAAGCGGTTTTTGCAGCTTTGTAGGGTTCCCAGGCTTCAGCCAGATTCACAGTGATCCCCATATAGATGCTAATGACCTGTGAGTAAAGGAAGCAGAAGCAACGTTCTTATCAAGACAATTCACCCAGAAATCAAGGGTGGCAAAGATGGGGCAATGTGGCCATCAACCCAGCAAAACCATCTGATCCGGCTTTCTCCAACCTGGCTGGTAAGCCTGATCTAAACAGAGGTTGCAGCCATCATTACGCCTCTGCAGGGAAACCTCACAAGTAAGCCCAAACAGACAGCAGAGTATTAACTTGGGCCCCCTCCACAAGGATGCGCTTTTGCGCCCGGTTCGGCGATTATGCGCATTATCGCTGACGCGCATTTACTCCTAATCCCTCTGCACGGGAGGCGGCGAGAGGCGGCGAAGCGCATTAATATATGTCAAAAAAGCGCTTTACAAGAAGTTAATGCGCATAATCGCTTGTTCACACTGCGAAAATGCGCTTTAACGGCTGGAGCAAAATAAAAGTCGCGATTTAACGCGCATTCGAAAATGCGCATTATCGGGGAGATAACGCGCCTGTACGCCCGTTTTGCGCTCCGCTGGTGTGGAGGTAAAAATTTTAATGAGCCTTCAAAGAGCTTTAAACGTCTCGTGTGGAGGCACCCTGAGGTACAGGTTGAAACCACACAAAACCAGAGGCCAGCCAGAGACACACATGATAGACAACGAAAAGGGAAATAAAAAGGTATTTATTTGGTAACACCCCCCCCCCCCCCCCCAATGTAGCCATGTTAGTGCCTAACTAGCCTCTTCAGGTAGAGGCTCCTACCAGATGGGCTGATACCAGCAAGGGGCTTTGAGGGAAATTCAGAGTATAGGCAGGTCCGTGTGTGTTTGCACACATAGCAGCAGCTCCCAAAGGTTCCGGGCAGAATTCTCTTCTAGCCCTACCTGGAGATACCGGGAATTGAACTGCCAGGTGCTCTATCACTGAATTACGGTCCCTTCCCAATGAAGCCTTTTGTGAACACAGCCAAGCGATGGAAAAATTCCCAGCCTGGTCTCCTCCATGTTGTGTCTAATTCCTCTCCCCTTGCTCAGGGCGAAGGAATGTTAGACGTTAATTCAGAATCAGATTCTGAACTCGAACAGACATTCCAGTCCATACCAGAAGGGGAAGATGTCGTTCCCATAGCTTCGCCTTTAGTGGGTGTTTCTCCTGATGTAAATAACCCCCCAGCTGATAAGCAGCCTTTGACTTCAGAGGACGAGGGGGGGAGTGAGCTCAGAAATCCCATTTTCCGTAGGAGAGAAAAGCGAGCGCAGATCAAAGAGGTCAGGAGGTGGCGCTCGGAAAGATTACTGGCTCAGAAAAAGCTGGATATGAATTCTTCTCAGAAGTGACTCTCACTTTCTTTTGAATGGATCAACTGTTTTGTTTGCTTAGCTAAATTACGCCTTGGGGCAAAACGCTTTCTAATTTTAACTCCTTTCGAAGGGAAGGGGTCATTTGCTAAATAAAAGATTGATTGCTTTCCTAAGAGGCCTCCTTATTGACTTCAATGAGTGCAAGAAGTTAGAGAGTCATGACACTCCACATCCTACCACAAATCCTTTCAAATTTCCACAACTATTAGTTTGCTTCGTTTGATATTCTTCCATAGCGTAGAAATTAAATGCTTATAGACATTTCGGGGATGGTGAGGAAAAGGAGAAGAAACTGCCCAGAGAGCTTCAGCTAATGGGCGATATAGAAAATGCCATAGATAAATAAATAAAATGTGCCCCCCCCCCAAAAAAAATGTATCTGGCCGTTTTGTTATTTCAGTTCAGCATAACAACAAAATCATATTCACCCAGTTGTCTGGAAAATACTTATCCACGATCTCTCTCATTTTTGCTTGCTGCGTGTGAAGAATGGAGGGCTCGAAATAAAGCGCCACGTACAACATGGCCGCCTGGGTCGCGAGAGCAGTGCTGCGGTGCTCTGGTAACGGGTATGCGGACACCTGTAACAGGAGGGCGGTAGCGGTACGAGTGAACCAAAGGAGAAACGGACGCCGTGAAATATAACGATAGAGCAGTACGGAACAGGTTAGGTCTCATGGCCCATGTCCCTCCCCTCCCCTCCACTGCCTGCCATGACTCACCTGGTTATATATATCATCTGACCTCAAGCGGCCAATCACCATGCTGATGAAGGTTTCATTGATGGGCACCCTGCTGAAGTAACTCTCAGGGTAGTTTGGAGGCCTCTTTGCTCCCGGCTGGCTCGAATAGCCGGTGCTCCGAAGCAGCTTACAGACGTCATCCATGTTGGAGTCAGCAGAGCGGGCAGCACTGGATGATGGACGCAGAAGAGAGCTTCAGAAGTCAGAACTTGGCCAAGGACAGAGAGAGACTTGGACGCAAAAAGTATCACGAGACAACGCTTACGACAGAGGCATCGATGCAACCTAAAATGAGCCTGGTTGCCATAATAGTTAAAGATATGAACCAAAAATGATCCGGTCTAAACCTTGCCTAACAATGGGTTTCCTACAATGCTGTTCACCAGTTGAGGTCTTTTGAGGGGGCTTGGATCTATGCCCCACCATTATCTGAGATTAGGTTGGGGGCTACCCGCAGTGAAGACTGGTGGTTCCGAAGTTCAGTGGGGTGGTGAATCCGCTCCGGGTTTCAGTCAAAACCAGTTAGAACTCTAAAGGAGCTTTGCGCCTTGGATAGCTCCTTTAGAGTTCTGGCTGAAACCCAGAGTGGATTCACCACCCCACTGACATTGGAGCCCCCAGACTCCACTGGGTACATGGGGCAGGGTCTTCTCAGCAGTGGCACACAAGCTCCAGATGTGCCTCCCTGGGGAGGTACATCTGGCTCACTCTCATTCCTCTTTCTGACATACAATTAAGGCCATTCCTCTCCTTTTAAAAAAAATAACAGTTAAGTTTACTGTTTGTGAATCCCAGTTGCTGATCCCAACCCTGTATTAGGGTTACACTTTCTAGAATCAAGAGCCAGAATACCTGTATCTGTAGTAGGAAACGAGCATTCTTTCCCGAACCTCCCCTTCAATTTTCTGATCGATGGCCAGCAACATGACACCATACAAATACAGGGCTTCACACTACAGGAAACAAAAGAAGGGCACTGTGTACATTCACATTAACAGCTACAAGGGATGAAGTATAGCGTTTTCCTGTTGGAACAAATTCATTTGTTATCTTTAAAGACCATCTGAGGCAGGGCCGGCCCTACTATTAGGCAAAGTGAGGCAGTTGCTTCAGGCGGCAATTGCAGGGAGGTGGCAGCAAGGTGTTGGGAGGAAAGAGATGTATACCACATGGCCTGCTCGGTGTTCCCCTAAGCTAGCCTCCTGCTGTCAGTTGCGATGGAGGTCACTGACCCACCGCCGGAATTTTAGAAAATTTCAACTGGCAGTTCAATCAACTTTTGGAATGGGTGGGGACACCTCCTCCTCCTCCTCGTTATTATTCTTATTTGCCTCAGGCCCTCTGAACTGAAATGTTCCCCGAGCCACAGTGATCTAGCAGATCACTTTAGCCAAAGATCATCATTTTTAAAAAGATCAAATCTCTTTCTTTTTCATGGAAGGGACTGGGGGTTGTTTTTTGGGTTGTTGGGTTTTTTTGCTCTTTGTCCAGAGCTTGATGTACATGATGTGCCAATCTTGTGTCTGATGCCACTCGTGGCATGGGCAGATGAGGAATGCTACTTGGAGCATGCAACTCCATTGTTCTTTGATCCACATTGGCTCCCGGTATGTTGTCAAGCCGGATTCAAAGTGCTAGTTGTTTATTTATTGATTACATTTCTATATCGCCTAATAGCCAAAGCTCTCTAGGCAGTTCAGAACAATTAGAACCTTAAAATACTATAGGATAAAACATAATCTGATTGTGGCTGTAATCTTTAAAACCCTCTATGGTATGGTCTCAGGGTATTTAAAGGACTGCCTGTCCTTTGTTAAAATCTTCTGGAAAGGCTCTGCTTTGCATCCCAGAACCACCTGAGGAGACATCAGTGAGTACGCAGCACAGAACCTTCTCAGAGGTGGCACCTCCTCCAAGAAGCCTGTTTAGCCCCTTCAAGATTATACAGCACAGTTTAGACAGACACGATATTGACATTCTCTGGTCTGCACAGTGGTTGATTTTATGCTATATGAGCATATTAGTCGGTTGCTTGTCAACAGAAGATTTTACTTTTGATTTTTAATTGCTTTTAATGTTTTGTGAGTTACTTTGGGGCCCTCAACGTGGGGCCAAAAAAAACAGCTTATAGATAATATTTATATAAATAATAAACAAACAAACAGATCAGTCGTTCCCAAACAGCGTGCTGAGGTAGGTTAGCGTCCTGCAAAATATATAGGCTGCAATCCTATGCCTGTTTAGACAGAAAAAGGTCTGGCTGGCTGGGAAATGCTGGGAGTTGTAGGACTTTTTTTCTGTCTAAACATGCATAGGATTGCACCCTTAGTTAGTGTGCCATGAAAAAATAAAATACAGGCTCAGGTGAGAGCAATCTGATGCAGGTTTACTGGGAATTAAGTCCTACTGAATTCAACAGTGCTTATTACTTCCAAATAGGTACGCACAGGATTGTGGTTCAGACAGTCTAGTATTGCACGGAAGCCTGTGCGCTTACCAACAGTTGCTTCCCATCTTCATTCAGCAGCACAGTTTCTAAGGTGTGTTGGATGTAAATCCCTTCATTGAGATCATCCAGGTATCTAGAAATGATAAAAATGAATCAATTAATCTCTTAAGGCAGGGGTACAGGACCTCGTTCGACCTGAAAGCCAAACTGCATTTTGGAGAAGCTCTTGGGGGCGCATTCCAGTATTGAGGTGGTGTTGGGGCCAAGACACAAACACACCAGCATACTTTAGCTTAAAGCTTTTACTGCCAGTAAGTAAACCTTAGGTGAGGGATTTCAACCTTTTAGAATGGGGAAAACACTGCAGAAAAGCCAGAAAACAACCAAACAAGTGATAGTTGCAGGGGAAGGGGTGTGGCCTCCTGGAGAACCCTGGAGGGCCGGATTTGGCCCTTTGGCTTGAGGTTCTGCACCCCAGTTTTAAGGAGTCAAGGGTGGGGCTATCTCCTGACTATGGGTCCAGAATAATTTCTATAGAATTTGAGTTGAAAAAGAAACAACAAATATGTTTGACTGGCACATCCAAAGCTGAACAGAGTGCTTGACACTGGATACAAATGGCCTGCCAGGAGCTGAAAGAGCCACAACTTAACACAGGCGAGGTCTTTCTAGCAGTTTTCACGTGATGAGAGGTATGTATGAGCAGCCTCCGACTGCAAGCCCTTTAGGGTCAAACAAGCAGGACCTGCAACAAAATGTTACAGCGTGGCATGCAGTCATTCAGGATACTTTCCCAAGCCCCACCCCTCATGGCCTTTGGAAAGTAATTCTGCTGCTGCTTCCCTCCCTGCTTTGTTCAGCGTGCCATCTTTTATTGTCTGTTTCAATTGTCATAATTCTTTTACCTGCTCCCATTTTATGGCAATTTTATATGTTAGCTGCTACCGCCAGGCAAAATAAAGAGATTGGGATTTAGACAGGAAACGAACAAGCAACGCTCTGCAAAAAGACCGATATGGGTGAAAACAATCAGAGTTATTAAAGCTACTGCATTAGTTATGCATTTACCTGTTCAAGTCAAGTATATATTTATGAACGCTTTGGAAAGCCAGATAAAATCTCGTCAAGATTTCTATGTTGTTTTCACGAAATTCATCATCTAAATCCAGGAGGTCAGGTTTGGCTTCCAACTTTCCTTCACACGCCTCAGGCCCCTGAGAACAGGAAAACATTATTTTAACAAAATCCGGGGGTAGGATGGGGCGCAGGGATAGGGTACAGGGATGGGGTACAGGGAAGGGGTACAGGGAAAGAAGTTAATACAGTCTGAATATCAAATTCATGAGCCCTCCTACCGCAAAATACACATGGGCAGCATCTTCAAATAAAACATATGTTTCATCCCTTGTATAATCCGGCAGCGTTCAGTGTTTCAGAACCCCAGCATGACTGGGAGATTTGATTAGCTTTATGCAGGTGATCCAGGCCTCATCTACACCAAGCAGGATATTGCACTATGGAAGTGGTATGAAAGCAGTACATAAAAGGCAGGAGCCACACTACTGCTTTGTAGCGGTATTGACGTGCACTGACAACAGTTGGGGCCCATAAGACACATACCATATACTGCTTTTATACCGCTATATCCTGCTTGGTGCGGCTCCTGCCTTTTATATACCGCTTTCATACCACTTTCATAGTGCAATATCCTGCTTGGTGTAGATGAGGCCCAAACCAACAATTGGTATTTCCAAAAAAACAATTAACATATGGTAAACTTGACACTCCGAGGGGGGTGGAATAGGGAACCAGAGTGCCACATTCAATTGTGCCAATGGAAGGTATCTGTACCTTCTATATGGACTATATTCTCTGTGCTAAAATTGTGCCTTATACAGAAAAAGTTGCTCTTCTGGGTCTACTGGCTACTGAAGAGCCTGTTTCAAAAAACCCTATCACCCTCCAATAAATGTTGGCATGATGGATGCAACTTTGGTGCAGAAGATGTGGGTGTGTATGGTGGCAGCTCACTTCTGAGCACATATTAGGTGCGCCAACGTGTTCTGGATACTTCATTATTGTTCAAGGATGTCTATGAATTTTTAAACTATATTCCCACGGTCTGGAAGCTATCCCTTGACCACCAGTAGTGGACATTACAACCTCTCATGGTGGCCAAGAGATACTACAGTGATGAAGGACAAAGTATCTCCCTCAATCATGCAGTGCGCTGAAGACCTTGCAACAGAATATGCTACTGGTGTTAACTTTGTCTTGATAAGGATTCTGACATTTGGCTGGCCTACTTCAGTCTTCAGTGACTTGGAAAAGGAGCTTTTAAAAATCAGTATTTTAATGTGTTTTTAAATGTTATTTTGTAATTATTTTTACTGTATGTTCATTGACGTTTTGTCTTTGTTTTGTATTTTTATGAGAGTTATTTTCCTTTGAAAAAAATGTAAAAATTCTGAATGCAAAAGAAGGTTTGTGACCCCTCTTGATGTGAGGGCACCACAAAAACGCAGAAGAAATGCCATATGGTCTTTAACACACTTTTTTCCCCTTGTAAATATTGGTTTTATCATATATGATGGGGCTGTGAATATGCTAAAAATATATTTGAAATACCAAAGCCTTGATGGAAAAGATACCAACAATGAAAAGCCATACATGCTGACTCAGAAGCCCCACTAAGTTCAATGGGAGTTACTCTCAGGGAAGTGAACTTAATGGAACTTACTCTCATGCATTGGGTTCCAGGGTAAGATATCCTAATTATTCCTCCTTAGTGACATAGATCATGGATGGGAAACATGTGGACCTCCAGAAGTTGTTAGATTGCAACTCATCACCTCTCACCATTGGCTATGCTGGCTCAAGCTGATTGAAGTTGCAGTACAACATCTGTAAATCTCCCCCCCCCCCCCCCCCCGGGTTCCCCAGCCATGATATAGATAATAACATTTCACAGAGAGTTAATGTCCCATATAATAAGAGCAAGAGAATAATAAATGTCAGATGGGGCAACCAAATGTTCCTCATTTGAAGGATTGGTTAGAATAAACATGGGGAAAACAGCACCAGTTATAGAAAAGTAAAAGCAGAACTCAGAAAAGAAAAAAAAAGAGATCCAATTTTCAGGTTTGGTAAATTCAATATGCACCCACCCAAAGATTTACAATCTAAAAGACTAGATGCAAAAGGGGAGCAGAGTAGAGAAAAAGGTGGGGGAGACAGATCTGCTTGACAATGCCAGAAGAAAAAGATGAGATTTCCTCCCTCTGAAATACTAAATAGCAAAGCTTTCTAACTATAGTCTGGTTCAGGGTGAATTTGTGATTACGTAGTTATGACTATTGGTTTCTATCAGACTTAGTAAGAACAAGTGGGATGTTCCAGTAAGTGGAGGAAAAGGTTAAAAGAATGCTTCAGCGAAGCAAAATACTTACCTTGAAATAGCTGAAGTCAAATATGATTTCGCCATACTTCTGTTGATCGGCCTTGTCTTTGAGTCGGAATACACCAGGAATGAACTCCGAGAGTCGCAGAAGTTCAGCGATGATGGCATTTCCACATGAGACAATCCTAAGGATTGCTTGCCCACAGTGATTGTTTTCAGCTAGGAAGTCCAGCATGGCGAAGAGGAGCTTTCAACAGTATCTTTTCAACAGTATTTTCACTTTACATGATCAGATGAAAGATGCATTGCTGAGTCTTCCATTAAGGTATCTGAAAATCACCCACCATTTATTGACATTGCATTTTCTTGATTTCTCACTCTATACGGTGTTCTGTTTTCCCTCCCAACACATAAGAAGAGCCATACTGGATCAGACCCAGGGTTCATCTAGCTTACCATTCTATTTGCACAGTGATCAACCAGGCACCTGCTGGAAATCCACAAGTAGGACATGACTGCCACAGCATCCACCCATTCATGTTTCCCAGCAACCCATGTACTGCCTCTGATACTGAAGGTCATAGATTGCCGTCGTGATTGGTAGCCACTGATAGCCTTATCCTCCATCGATTTGTCCAATCCCCTTTTAAAGCCATCCAAATTGGTGTCCATCACTACACCTTGGGGTAGCGAATTCCATAGTTAACCATGAGCTTTGTGAAGAAGTACTTGCTTTATCTTTCTTGAATCTCCCATCAGTCAGCTTCATGGGATGAGTGTGGGAGAAAAATGTTTCCCTATCCATTTTCTCCACACCATGCATAATTTTGTACGCCTCTATCATATCTCTCTTTACTTACCTTTTCTCCTAGGTAAACAATCCCAGCTGTTGTATCCTTCCCTCATTTGCTCCAGCCCCTTGATAATTTTAGTTGCCCTTTTCTGCACTTTTCCAATTGTACAATAATCTTTTTTAGGTGCGGTAACCAGAATTGTACACAATGTTCCAAGTGTGGTCCACGCTATCAATTTGTATAAGGGCAGTATGATATTGGCAGTATTATTTTTGATTATTTTCCTAATAACGTCCAACAAGGAGTTCACCTTTTTTTTTTTTTACAGCAACTGCATACCAGTTCAACACTTTCACTGAGTTTTTCACCACAACCCAAGATCTCTTTCTTGTCCATTCTCTGCTATCTCAGATCCCATCATCTTATATGCAAAATTGGGATTTTTTGCCCCAACATGCATCACTTTACACTTGCTCCCATCAACCGCATTTGTCATTTTAATGCCCATTCACCCAGTTTGAAGAGATCCTTTTGGAACTCTGTGCAATCTTTTTTTGTTTGTTTTTGTAAACAATCTAAATAATTAGGTATCATTTATATTACAACCCTGTTCTTAAGAGTATGTTCTTGTCAATACTTCGTAATGAGAATTCAAAACATAAACAAAACATGTGTTTTTTTTAAGTTAGAGGAGTAATCATAGCACATTCTTCTCTGAAAAATAAGTTCAGGTCACCTACTTAGAATAGTAGTTCTAAGCACACGAGGCTTAAAAATGTATCTCTACTTAAAAGTAAAGATGGTCACTGGAAAAAATAGGTCAACAACTAGTGGCCCATCAGCTTATAAGGCCTGCAGGATAATTTCACCTGGCCATAGCAGCACTACCAAATTTTAATTAAGATAGGGTAAAACTCATGTACCCATAGTTGAACTCAAAAGGAAAAGAAACATGTTTTCACATTATCGTCAGTGTTTGAGCTCTCTTGATTTTGTACACAACCACTAAGCGCTTGTGCTCCATCACTGCAAAGCCCCGATTGCTTCAATGCACCAATTTGATGATGGAGCCTAATCACATGTAAGATAGTAAAAATATACGGCTGCGCTGCAGAGCACAATGTAAAGGGTAAAGCAGACCCCAAGAATGCAAAATTTGGCTATCTCTGGGATAAAGTGTTCTTCATGGACACAGGATACCTGGCTTCAAATTCTCATCTTGTTGTATGGGTCTTCGCTGACAATTAGCCTCAACTTCCTATCTGTAAAATGGGTAGAATGCTGATCTGTTGTGGGCAAATAGTACTTCTAAGCACACGAGGCTTAAAAATGTATCTCTACTGTTATTGCTTTACTTCCCTAATCAGAATCCATAGGCTTGGCACTCGCTATTGTCAAGGCCCAATTCTTGCTATGCTCCGACCAATCCTGTCTCTTCCTGTCACAGAAAAGCAACTTCCTCTTCCCTCTACATAGTAATCAAGTTTCTTAATCCACCTTTCTATCCTAAAAAACCCTGGCACTGATTGTACCAATTCCCAGTGGCCTGCTAATTTAATTATTACAATTTTATACTTCCCAATAGCTGAGGCTCTCTGGGCAGTTCACAATTATTAAAATCATAAAATACAACAGATCAAAACATATAAAAGTAAAAACAAAACCCCCACATAAGACCAAAATAAACCCAGTAGCAGTTACAGCCCAGCGAAAGTCTGTGTAAAAAGTTTCCAGATGGTGGATGCTACTACAGAGAAGGCCTGCCGTCGAGGCTCTTCATGGCACTGTTCTGTTCATTTTGGAATGATGAGCCAGACCTCCTCTAAAGATCATAAATGTCATCTGGGTGTATATAAATTCCCAACCTCATCTTCTCCACCCATTCCAAAGCCACCTAATCCTTCTGTAAAGTCCTCACAGGGGAATGTTACAATATACAATTTGTCCTGGAAACATTCCCAGTTAACAAGGATTTCAAGCAGCAGGGCTGGAAAGGCCTCTGTCTAGGCTTCATCAATGTTACTGATGAAAGCAAGATAAAACCTCCATTTGGAGGGGCAGTATACCTTTGAAAAAACAGTTGCTGGGGATAAACAACATGGCTATTATGTTCAAGCCTGGTTTTTAAGCTTCATAAAAGCACCTGCTTGGCACCTGTAGGAATCAGAGTACTAGACTAGAAGCACCTTCGGTCTGAGCCAGAAAGAGCCTTGCCATGCTTACTTTCCTCCTTAATGGCGGGGTGTGATGAATGGAAGAAAAAAGCACACACACAAATACATCCCATTATTATTCATAGCATACTCCATAGGACTAGACTGGTTGCAGCAAAAACAGCACCCAGTCTCGGAGCACCCTTAAAGACAAACACATTTATTTTAGCATATGCCCAAATAGGTTTGTTAGTCTTTAAAGGTGCCACAAGATCCTGTTCTTTTTTAAAACAAACAAACAAACAAACAAACGCCTACTCAAGGGGTCAGGCAGCTGCCCAAAAGCCCTTGCAGCAGCAGGAGGGCTGGGAAGAGAAGTAGCGCCTCTATTCTGGGCTCAAAGCAAACCATTGTTTACTCAACTTCCATTCAATCATTCCCCCCCCCCCCCAGAAAGCAAAAGGCAGCCATGTTTACCACAAAGTAAAATTCCAAAGCTCATATTAACGCAATCCCTTTCATAGGCACATCACCCCAAATGCGCAAGCTTTCGAGATCTCCAGATCTCTTCAGCAGGCAGAATGTTATAAAAAGTAAACGGGGCGTGGGGGGGGGGGTGAATATCGGAAGAAGGAAAAACAAACAAACCCTGACATGACGGAGAAGTCCTGTACTTACTCTCTATCCTAGCCGGAGGGTTTGGAAGACGGGCTGGGCTGGCGACCCTTCCTTCCTTCCTTCCTGCTCCCAAGACGGTTTGATTCCAGAGACAGACACAGACGACCCGGATCGCGAGCAACTGCTCAGGGCAACAACCCCTGCAGCAGTCCTAAGAGATGAGACGCAATTTGCAAAAGGGCGACCGGTGTGTGTGTGTGTGTGGGGGGGGGGGGGAATAGAAAGGCGATCCGGAAAGACAGGCAAGGGTGCACAGCCTCAGCTGCAAGCAGCCATCAAGGCTCCCAGGGGCTGAGCCTGCCTCTTGTCTCGCGTCACACGAGAGCTGTCGGGGTCATGTGAACAGGCGCTGGCTAATGGGGAGCCTCGGCCGCCTTTCCGCCTCCTCTTTGGAAGCCGCCGAGCGAGTGATTCGAACTAGGAAACGCCAGGCAGGGGCGCGGCGGAAAAGTGGGGTTCGCCTAGCCCGGGTTGGCAGGCACGGTCCCGGGGTCCCGGCCACAGGTAAGGGAAACGTTGCGGCTTGCGGGACTCTTTGCATCCCTGGCCTCGCCCCAGAATTAAGGAAAGAAGCGGGCGCATGCTTGATTTCGAAAAGGAGAGGTGCCGAGGTTCATATAACTATTTGTTTGTTTGTTTATTACATTTCTATACCGCCTAATAGCCGAAGAGCTCTGGGCGGTTCACAAAAAGTCGAAACCATCAACAAAACAGGCTAAAAACACGATATGAAAATACCGTAATAAAAACACGACCAGTGTTAAAATGCGCAGCAATGCAGATCAAAAGTGCAAATTTAAAATACAGATTTAAGCAGCGGAATTAAAAGACTGGGATAATAAACTGTTAAAATATTGTGAGAATAAGAAGGTCTTCTCCTGGCCTTGAAAGGAGTATAATGTAGGTGCCAGGCGAACCTCTCTAGGGAGCTCATTCCATAGCCAGGGTGCCACAGCAGAGAAAGCCCTCCTCCTAGTAGCCACCTGCCTCACTTTCTGTGGAAGGGGCCCACGGAGAAGGACCCCTGAGGATGATCTTAGGGTCCGGGCAGGCACAGATGGGAGGAGGCATTGTTGTTGTTGTTCCTATTCCATCAGTTTGCATGGCACTTCATAGAATTCAAGAGGTCAGGTTTGGAAAGGACAAAACTATCGGTGGCTACTAGTCCTGGTGGCTATATGCTACCTCTAGTATCAGAGGTAGTTGTACAACAATTGCTTGGGAACATGGGCGGGAGGGTGCTTTGTGGGTGCTTTGTGGGTTTCCCATGGACATCTGGTTGGCCACTGCATGAACAGAACGTTGGACCTTTGATCTGATCTAGCAGGGCTCTTTTGATGCTCAGTTCTTTGCTTGGGGACGCTTACAATCTAAAATTGGACACTGAGGAAGGGGAGGTAGGGCTAAACAGGAAGGAAGTGAAATTACACACTCTGAATCAGGGGTTTCTCTCTCCCCTGCTCAGTTATTCCCAGAGGAACGGCAACAAGTTGTGGATAATTTGGAGGGGAGGGGGTTGCATTTATTTATTTGTATTTGATTCATAGCCCTCCCTTCAACAGGTGCCCAGGGCAGCTGGATACTCTGCACGTGTTTGATGGCACTCGATGGGTTCCAGAGCTCAGCTTTAGTGTTGGATGCACGATTCTATTTTGTTGGCTTTAAACCCTGAAGGTAGGATTTGTTGTCAAATTCACCTTCAATTTGGAAAGCCAGCCTTTCTTTTACACAACTGTATACTTCTATAGACTTCTATAGAAAAAGGAACCCCAAAGACACCCTTGTAGAGAAAACATCCCACCATTTCTGTGTTTCATGAGACAGAGTTATAGGCTTGTATCTTAATACTAGTCTAAGCTAAATCCCATTCATTTCAGTGGGTCTGTTTTAAGGAGAACTAACCTTGCATACAATCCACAATTTGCATTCTTCACATCCGGGTTTTCAAACTCTCGGTAGGCTGTGGGCTTCCAGTGACAATTTGATGAGGCTGATGTACAATTCCCATCAGCCCCAGCTAGCGTGGCTGGGGAAGACTAGTATAATGAATGGTTGAAGTTTCGTTGGCTACTGCTTTTCTGTGCAATGGGTAAATATTGCCTAAATGCTGTTGCCTTATCAACTGATGTCTCACTTAACTTAGAAATAAGGGTCATTGTGAAACTGATTTTGTGAGTGTGCAGGAACATCATAACGAATAAGCAAAAAACCAAGCATAAGGGATGCTTGGAAGATGTGTGGCCTAGAATGGGGGTGGGCAGAAAGCAGATTTCCAGATGTTTTGGACTTCCACACCCAGCATTCCTGACTATTAGCCATGTTGGGATGGACTTCTGGGAGATGAAGTCCAAATCATCTGGAGATCTAACTGTTTTCTAGAACCCAGTGTCATGGTGTCTGCTGGTTCTAATGGGAATGATGGAAAAATGAGATGGAAGCAGGCAAAATGTTAAGTAAGAAACATCTATTTCTTGTTTTTATTCAGGATTGCGGGTGTCTTCCGGGTGCTATCAGAGCGATCCAGTTATCCTTCAGAAGTTTTAGGGCTCTTTCTTCAAGATTTTCTTCCCCTGTACACATTCTAGCTGGTCATTGGAAAGTCAAGTATTTGGGCCCTTATTCACCATTACTATAAATAATAATGGTCGTTTATGTAGCGCTCTTAGTATAGGGCAGAATTTTTTCAAACAACATTCTAGGGAATGCATCTATTCTTTCAAAGTGCACCAGACCATAAGAAGAGCCTTGCTGGATCTGACCAAAGATGTATCTAGTCCAGTTATTCTGTTTGCACACGCTGCCTCTGATCCAGGAGATAGTCCTCATGACTAGTAGCCAATGATAGCTTTACCCTGCATGAATTACTGCAATTCCATTTTAAAGCTGCCCAAGTTGTTGTCTCTACTTGTCCATTGCTATGATCTTTTGCTGTCTTCAGCTGGAGGTGAAGTGCAGCGTTGGTGAGGCCCAAACAGGGCTTGGCTAGGCCCTGTGTGAATGGAACATGTGCCCTAGAACAGGGGTCCCCAATGCAGTGCCCAGAGCTTCAGATGGGTTGGAATGGATTTAATATCAGTCGCATGCAAGATCAGCGTGGATCGAATCGAGCCTGGGCCATCCTCCGCTATTAAATAGTGGGGTACAAGACCAGGCCTATTTCCGGGACAGAGTGTGTGTGTTTGCGCAGTTAGAACTTAGATCTTATATTTTGACAGAGAGATTTGTGCTTCCTTGTGTGACATGTGCTCTCTCTCTCACACACACAAAGTCCCATTCCAGAGTTCTTTGTGCATAGGCATTGGGGAGGGACAGCTGTTGGAGCAGCAGGGGAGATGGGGACAAAGCACCATAATAAACAAGGACATTGATCCCAGTGTTGCTGATAGGATTTACAGGCCCAAAAATATAGGCGCCTAGTTCACATGTGTATGCGCCAACACATGTACTTTGAAGAAACTGTGGTAAACGTTTAAGTGTTATGTTTTACTTCGACTACTGGTGATCTGAAGGGGTTAAAAGTAAAAGAAAAATGCATTTTTAAAAAAACTCCAGGCTTATGCCTGAGGGGAATTACATTTTAGATATGGTGTGCTGGCAAATGGGTAGTTACTGCTGCCACTAGGCGGGACAAATGGAGCCAGGTTCCTGCTATTTATGTGGAAAGGTAGGATTGAAATTGGTACCATCGGATTGGGGAATAACTGAAAATTCTAAAAATGCCCATTGGTCAGACGGTTACCCAGAGATGGGGTGATGGAATGTTGGACACCCCAAAGCTGATTGGCTAGAGGGTTCTGACTGGAATGAATCTAAGGAGCTGTGGAGAGTCTGGCAGGGGGAAGTCAGAGGCTTGACAGGAGGAGTCTGACCAGAGCCATTGTGAAGGGCTGGGGAGCCTGAAGAAGACACCAGCCAATTGGAGCAGCAGCTATAAGACCGGGAGGCCAAGCTGAGAGCCCAGGAGGCGGAAGCTAAAGAAGGCCTCCCAGTGGGGAGGGGGAAATTCCTAGAGCAGCCTTTGGGGGGAAGAGCCGAAGCCTGAGTGACAGCTAATGGTGGTGGTCTGCAGATTGAGCAGCTGCTGGACCAGAGGGAAGACTGCCATTCAAGCTCTCGTGTTAGGCCAGGGAGTTAACTGAGGCTAACTGAGATGGCGCTTGATAGGTGAATTGCTTAAGATTGGTTGGGGATAGGAACTGAGGCGCCTGGCACCTGTTTGGTGGCAAGACTAGCTGTGTAGATACCCTGTTTTAAAAGTAGAACAACATCCTTAAAACAATAAGCCTTCTTGTTTTTAATAAACATACTGTATATCTTTTTGTTTACTTTTTCTGGAACCTCTGATCTATTCCGTCTCACACCTAAGAGTCAGTTACAGTAATGGAAAGGGTGTAAGCTAAATAAAAGGGGAATCGTTTAATGGGAAGAGTAGAAGGGAAAAGAGGGATTACCCAGTGGTGAGGGGTGATCCTCCACATTTGGGGATGGGGGGGTTTCTCCTGGTGCACAGGTCCCCACCCCAAGACCCGAGTTCTAAACATGCACCATGGATTAAATCCTACTTAGAACAGACCTACTGAAATGAATGGGACTTCAGTTAGTCATGACTAACTTCTGTCTCATTCATTTCAATGGGTCAACTCTAAGTAAGACATATGTTGGCTTTTACCCCATACTACCATATCTGGCTCTAAATTTTTTAAAAAAACCCATGAGAATGTATTTATGGGAGGTAATCATGAAATGTGTGTGGAGGGGGCTTGTGTTGTAAGATTATATTCTTTCCTCATCTCATGCTTGGGGCCCTGTCTCCACTTAAAAGGATATCCAGTAGTGGGGTGATGGGAAAGACCGTAGCCTCTTCCTGAGACCTTGGTGAGGCTCTTCCAATCAGAGACAACAATTCTGGGCTGGATGGACAAATAATCTGTCCTAGTATATGCAGTTTCTCGTTTTCCTGTCCATAACTGCAGTATGTTAAATTTGCAGCACTTGTTATATGAAATAATGGGGGGGGGGGGTGTCATCTTAAATTGCCCTATATCAAGAAAACAACTGTGAAGGTCTCCTTGCATGAGGAAAAGCCTTCGGAAAGCTGTTGGTTCCTTTTCAGAAGCTTCTTCAACCTATAACGACGCCGGTCATTGCATCAATTACATTGAGCACGTTAAATGGACTTTGGCATGCTCAGTTGCAAATGCTCAGTATTACAAGCTGCGATGCTGGGATTGCATAGTTTTTCAGGCCATGTAGAATTTTCCAGGCTATGCCTGGGTGAACAATCTTCATGAATCACTGATTGGAAGTTGCAGGGTAAAATTTGTTAACCAGTGCCCAACCGTGGTAGTCTGGCTGTAACTTTATGATAGCCAAATTGATACCATGGCAACAGTTCCCAGCAGTGTTACCCAATGTGTTGCCATTATAATGCAATGTGGGTGGAGCTTCAGTCAAGGTGCCATGGTACAGCCTTGGCAGAGAAATGCTTTTTCCATTCCAACTTAGTCAGTGACAGTAGGAAGTAATGTATATGTCTGAAGGGTTGAACGAAGCGGAATGGAAAGTCTGATAGCTCACAGTGGCTATTTGGGCAATTACTTTAAGTAGGTAAGGTGTCCTAAAACACCTATTTCATGAAACTTAATAAAGTACACTACCCAGCAGCAATTTCTTCCCACCAGTGTTTAGTAAGATATGTCTATTTTAATTTGCACTGGAAATACTTGGATTAATAAGCAAACATGTTCTGTGTATATAGCAGAGGATTAATTTTCTTTCTGTTCAGTTTGGGAGTAAGTTTGATTAATGGCAAAAGCTTATGCGTTCCTTCATTGAGAGAATAGCCTGAAAAATTATATAGTCTTTTGTAGGGAAGGGCCATAGCTCAGTGGTAAAGCACATGTTTTATTCGCAGAAAGTCTCAGGTTCAATCCTCAGCATCTCCAGATAGGGCTGGAGAAAAAAAAACTTGTCTGAAACCAAGAGACCAGTTCTGGTCAGGATACGTGACAGTTAGATGGGCCAGTGGTTTGACTAGCGATAAGATGGCTTTTTATGTTCCTATGACAACAAGGACCGTTCCAATAAGAATGACTTCATGCAGTGCATACCTCTCATACTTTAGGTAACACATTTATCTGCTTTAAAAACCCATTCGCTAAATAGTTTTGAGTTGGTCAAAAATCCCATTTAACACAACACACTTTTCTTTTAATTTTAGTAAATGCATTTATTTCAGTCTTCTTCATCTTCGTCTTCTTCTGTGTATTTATTGTCCTGGTATTCAGTGCAAAGGTTTCTACCATTTAAACCATAAAAGGAGCAAAAACATTAAATACAGATGAAAGCTGTCAGCACCACCAGCCCCAGAATAAAACAAAGCTCCAGATTAAAAGGAGACAATGTGGGGTTCAGGAGATCCCCCACATCTGTAGAAAGAATGCCTTCCTGCCTGAAGCCCCGAAGAGCCGCTGCCAGTCAGTATCGACTGGACTAGATGGACTATGGGTCTGATCCAGTATAAAGCATCTTCCTATGTTCTATGTTCCTAGAAGAATTGCAGGTCGCACAGGCTAACCCTGACCCCACAGATGCGCCTAATGCCCCCCTCCCCCCCAGTGCGTGAAGATCCTCTAGGTGTCTACCCATGGGATGTGTTAGATTGAGGTTCTGTGCTTGGCATTTCCAGTTAAAAGGATTGGAAGTAGGGGATGGGAAAGACTCTGCCCCAAACCCTGGAGAACTGTGCCAGTCAGCGTTGACGGTAGTGGGGCAATGACTTGATATAAGCTGCTGATGTGCCTTGGCAGATGGGTGAGTGCGGACAGGATTGCTTTAGGAGAAATTTGAAAACCATTGATTATAGAGTATTCTTCCCTAGAGAAGAACTAGATGGCCATTCAAATGCCTGTCTGAGTCTGTCAAATACATATTTTTCAGGAAACTAATTCACGATGCCTGGCCGTCCTGTGATCTCCTTCAGCGGTGTAGACACGTGCCTTTCGTCTCTGAAAACTTGCCAGTCCTACATAAGCACCGGCATGGACATTGCTACAAACGTTGCTTTTGACCTCGTGGAAAATCACAGTGAGTTTCCATTTTTATGCTTTGGAATGACTTTTTCATCCCCGCTGTCACTTTTCAAAGCATTGAGCAAGTTCAAGAATGAAATGTAACCTTGGAGAAAGATTCAACGCTATTGTTCTGGCAGTAGTTGTTTTTTTGTGTGGGGTGTCTGGGAAAAGACAAAGTGTGGTGTGGCTTCCCCCATGCAAAACACTCTAGAATATAAATCACATTCTTCCTCCTCTCCTCTCCCCCCCCACCACACAGAGAAATTGCATTTTGAATGACAAATGAGATTTAAATATAAATATGATTGGAACACTGGCTGTTTTTGTGTTGCAAAAATGCAAGCTCAGTTCAGGTCTTATATAGCACTTTCCATACACTGCATGCAGTTTTTATGCTCAAGTCTGTATTTCTCTGTATTTCTGTATTGTGGGGCTTCCTCTAAAGCTTCTGATGACACAGAAAGATGCCCACTTGTATTGAAAAATCAAAGTTGGGTTCAGGGTGAAGCTGCTGCAAGGCGTCTTTGCTGTGAGCCCAAATCTAGCTTGTGTTCTGTCTGGGACTCTCAAATAGAGGGAGGGAAAGACCCACGAGGAGACCACCTGCAGTGGCTCTGGGTCCTACCCGGAGAGGGCTTGCCAGGGCAGGGATACCCCTTGATGTCAGGTATGGGTTTGCCAAGCCTCTGCATTTTGCAGAACTGAAACCAGTAAACAAAACTCTTCTGAAGGTTCTTCATTGCCCTGGCCATCTGTTCAACTTTCATCTCTCTCTTTACCTCCTCCACTTTGCTTTTGCACACTCAGTCTAGTAAAACATTAGCTGAACTTTTGACCTTTTGCTTTACACTGACCAGGATAAAGGAAAAAAAAATTAACCATGTAATATTCAAGCTGAACTCCATTCAAAATTATCTGCATTTTGGCTAGATGGACTTTTTCACCTGCCTAACTGGGGCACATTGGAATGGGAGAGGAAGAGGCTGGGGAGGTCTTGGGATATGTCATATCCTGGCTTCCCCAGTCCCCTCGCCTTCCCACCTACTGACATGCCCCCTTTACCTCCTCTTTGCGATTGGCTTTGTGACCTCAGTGAGGCATGGCTCTCTCCACTGGATGCAACGGGGAGGGGAGCATCGATTCCTCAATCTGTGGCTGGAGCCAGGAATCTGAATTATCCTATGGCTGCACAGACTCTGTCTAAGGGCCATAGGAGTGCTCCCTAAGGCTGCAATTCTATGCATATTTAGACAGAAAAAGTCCTACATGTGGGCTGTGGAATGCTGGGAATCGTAGGACTTTTTTCTGTCTAAACATGCGCCCTAAATTTCTATTAAAATGTCTTTATATTTTGAGGGAAAGTAAAGAAACCAGAAGCTACCTAGTAGAACAGTAGAGGGAGCTCTTGTACAAATTAACATCCCTGAATATCGATTAATTCAAGTCAGTTTAAATAAAAAAAATGTATTAAAGCATGATTTTTTGGACTGTTTGCCACTTCAGGAATTTTCAATTGACGATGCATCGTTTGTTTTTTAAACAATGTAATCAATTGATTAAATTCAAATACTTTGCTGTATTATCAAAATCTCATTTGCTTTGAGATCCCAAGGAATTGTGAGAGAATTTTACCATTTTAAATAAACAAAATTACCACCTATTGTTGGAAAAGTATCTTTTAATATTTTCTACTTCATCCCTATTATAACAACAGTGCAGAATCAAAACAGATTAAAAAAGAACTTAAATTATCGCCACATTTTTAATCCCCCCCGCCTTACATATATAATTTTACTTGCTTAGTACTACAAGACTTACAGCCTAATCCCTGGAAATGAGTCCCATTGTGTTTCATGGGATTTAGGCTGCAATCCCTTGGGAATAAGCTCCATTGAACTCAATGGGGTTTAGTTTTGTGTAGACATATATAGGATTGTGTTGATATTTCTAGGTAGGTGTTTACAGGATTTCACTCTAAGTAGGTTTATGCTGTAGACTATTTTTAAAATATTTTTAATAATGCATATGAATGTAAGAGGATAATCTCAAGCTTTGTCTTTTTTATAATAATGCAAGAAGCAAGCCAAGAGGTGGCAGCAGAGACTTCATGTTGCAAACATTATGCAATTAATCATTCACCTGTTACAGCAATCTCTGGAATGTCTGCAGTTCCATAGATTAAGGAATTTGACTGTACTGTTTTTTAGAAGTTTTGCTGAATTCAGTTCCTACTGAAATGCAAGAAGCGAGAATTAAAGGTTCCTGTCTGAGAGACATACTGAATGAATATCTGTTAATTTTATTTATTTATTTATTTAATTCCATTTATATACTGCCCCATAGCCGAAGCTCTCTGGCAGTTTACAGAAATTAAAAACATTGAACATTAAAAACACCGATATACAAAATTTTAAACCATAAAGCATAAAAACAAGTTAAAATTACAATATCCTTCTGGGTCAAATAATTGGAAGTCCTTGTTGATTTACTGCAAATCACCCAGAGATCTACTAGTAGATCCAGAGGTACTGTCTGCCCACTCCTGTTTTAAAATAATCTAAGTCAGGATTTGTCACTCTTTTCCATACTGGGGCTGCCACGATTTCTTATTTAGCAATGTACCACCTGAGATCCTCACCCTGTATGTGAGAGATGGAGAACTTGTGGCCCTCCGGATGTTGTTTGACTCCACCTCTCATCATCCCCAGCCAGCTTGGGCAATGGCCAGGAATGATAAAAGATGTAAGCCAATAATATCTGGAGAGCTGCACGTTTCCCACCTCTGCCATATACGAACAACTCCTTTTGGCAGGTCTGCACGACTGAGCTAATGATAGCTCTCCTCTCCTGCTTCGAGGGCAGCAAGTGCCCCCATCAAGGCTCAGATAGTCACAAGAGTCACAAAGAAAGAAATCAGACCAGTCCAGGGTAATACACAAGATTCCAAGTATCGGTAGCAGGTGAAGGCAGAGGCGAGGTCAAAGTAGTCCAAATTTCAGTCCACAGGTGTCTGTCATACTGAACGTCATGGCCAGTCAGGGGGTGTTTGAGAGAGTGGTCCAGATGGGTTGTCAAGGGCCTAGGAATCTGCAAGGTCTAGAATAGCAAGGTGAAACACGGAGGTTGTTTGCAGCAGGCCTCCTGTTGTGCTGATTTATAGCTGGTCGTTAATCAGCACAGCTAGCTAATTAGGGCAGCATGTTGCTTTTAAGGGAGGCCCCATGTTGTGGCTTCCTTTTGTTCTTTTGTTGCTCACATCTGAGCCTACGTCATTTAGAGGGATGAATAATCTCAGGCTCTGATTCCTGCATTTGGGGGAGTTCAGGAATGACACTGGAGGGGCCAGTTTGCTCTTCTGATGGTTCCAGGGAGGGCTGTTACCCAAAGCCTGCAGTTTCTCGCCTGGCTCTGGCTGGGGACTGTTGTGCTGACTCTCCCCCCCCCCCCCCCTTGGGTGATTGACACCCTGTTTGTTTCTGTACTCCTAGGTGGCTGTCATTATCCTCATCAGGTTTATTTAATATTCTCTTTTCCCAAACTGCTCAAAGGGGTTCACAAGAACACTACGCAAGTCAATACGTAAGGTGCTACAAAAAGAGTCATAAATACATCAAACACATCTCATAATATAATGTTGAAATCCACATGGATTTCAACATTACATTATGAAATGTGTTTGACGTATTTATGACTCTTTTTGTTGCACCTTAAGAACCCCTTTGAGCATAATTTGGGAAAGGAGCATCTCAAATAAACTTGATGAGGATAATCCTTCACTGACTAATCCAGATTGCTAAAATAATCAACAGCAAACACACACACACACACACACACATACACACACACACATACACTCATATCAAAACCAAAGTCTACCAAGGCAACACATTACAGTATGGCAGCAGTAAACGAGAGGTGCATTAATTTCAATCAACACCGCTGCCAATCCTTTCCGTAACATGCACCGAATGGAATGGGTGCTCTCTGGGCATCTTCATGAGCTTTTTGTAGCCGGAGTCAGGGCCCCAGCCTCCCAGGCCAGGTGGAGATATGAGTCAGACAGAGAAGCCGGGACCAAGTCTTGCGGGATTGTTGCTAGATAGTCTCTAGGTCCACATGTTCTTGCAGCTGGAACCTCTGGCTTAAACAAAAAGATAGGACGTTTCTTGAGCCTTTGGTGGCGGCCAGTCGTGCTTGGTGGCTTGTAAGTTGTCCTGTTGTGGTTCTTCTGAATGCTTGGAAATAAAGCTGTCCTTCTGTAAAAGGAAGGGCCCCACCTGTTAGCACAAGGGGCTTGGATCCAGTGAAGGCTCCTGTTAATAGAATTGGGGATGGGGGAGCGAAGAGGTGATTTTTCTGGTTCCCTGTGAAGTCTCCCCTGCCCTACCATATTCCACACTATTCTGTTCATCCCCTGACACTGCAGAGCAGATTATTGTGTGTGTGTGTGTGTGATTCAGGCCAGGTGTGTGTGCGCAAGGCACTTGGCATGGGCTACATCTTGGCAGTAGAGCTCATGCTGTGGCTGCAAAGGTCTCAGTTTTGATTCTTGGCATCTTCAGGTATTTCTGGGACAGACCCATTTCTAAAACCCTGGCAAGCTACAGCCCATTAGCATAGCTATTACTAAGTGAGATGGATAAATGGCTTGGAATAAGGCAGCTTCCTATCTACTTATCTGCTCATGGAATTGTGGATCCACCCAGTGGATGTTTGTCATATATTTTCCTGAGGTGTTGTTAATGTGTAGCTCTAGGCTTATCTTCAACTTTTTTCAGCTTGCCTGAGAAAGGCCTTATAAAAGTTGCATGTTCTCACCAAGAGTGGCATAGCAGGTTTTACCGCTAAGCATCGTAGGTAGCTGCCTTAGAGGAGAGACTTTTCAGGAATTGGGCCCCAAAGCAGAACTTCTCGGAGTTGGCTGCTGGGTGAGATCAGCAGGGCCCATATGAAGTCCATTCTACGTTAGGCCCTGTTCTACAGGCTGGCTGCAATACAAGGAGGCAGTTAAATAGTACGGGAGGTGGTTTGGTCTTATGGCGTTGGTGGGAATCATGGGGTAAATATTGAAGCCATCTCTTCATTTTCTGCTCATCTTATCAGGACAACTCCTAGGTGGCCTTTGTGTTTGTGCCGTTAACCTGAGGTAGTCTGGAGCAACTGAGCTGGCTTTTAATATTGGGGTTTCTCCTCCCACCAATTTCCTCACCAGGAAAGATCTCCTCCAAAGGTCATCGCTGAAGAAGGAGCATTTTTGCTCTTGACAGTCTTGCAAGTTGCCCCATCTGAATGAGTTCCCAAGCAACAGAGCATTGCTTGGGTTGAGTAGCGATCTTGTCAAAACTCACAATTGCCTCGTTTGGAAGATGGATTTGCCTCGCTCGTAATTGCTCGGAAGCAATATGAGTTGAACACCATTTTCTTCCCAAGTGGGAGTGTTTGCTTGGGTCTGATTAGTGTTTGGACAAAAACCAGGTGGGAGTTTAAATCCAATTTAACATAGCACAGCCAATATTAGGGGGAGGGGGAATAGAACAACTCTGGGGAAAAAGCAAGCTTTTTAATCCATGTCTGATTCAAGCTCATGGGGATTTGACTGTTACTAGTATTCAGTTCTCTCTAACGGCACTTGGAAGTGAGTTCCACTTTGTCCAATGGGACTTACTTGCTAGAACGTATGTTTAGGATTGTACCTTGCATCAAATTTGTTACTGCGGAGAGGTTCATGGTATAACTAGGACGTGAACAACCGACTTGAAAAGGAATTTTAATGTTTCATTGATTCAAGTTGGAGTGATTCACATGTTAAATTGCAGAGGCGCTGATGTGGCAGTTGTAATCTGAGATCAATGTTAGAGGGCATATTTATGTGCCTGCCTGTCAAGGCATTTAGGCTGGTGGGTAGTAGTAGTACCCCCCTCCCCATTTGTTGAACTCTTTTCCAATTAATGTCTACCAGGCCCTATCATTCAAGTGGGGCGTAATGATTTGTTTACCTTAGCCTATAATTGCATTGGGACTTTATTACGTGCCATTATGTATGTGGTATTATCTGGGTTTAATGGTTAAAGTTAATTTTATTATCTTTTTATCATTGTTTTATTGTATTTTGTGGTTTTAAATTATGTATGGTGCCTTGGGAGGAGCTCCCGAAAAGGTGGTTTATAAATCTTTTCAATAAATAAAAAATAAGAGGCCATTAAATCTCACAACATTTAGACTGAGGTGAGATTATTATAGAGATACCATTATAGGGGTACCAAATGTTTGATCATATCCAGGCTTAATACTTCTTGTAACATTTCTTTCCTGTTTAATAAAACTGGCCTTTCCTTGCTAAAATATGTGTGGTGGTAGTGGTTGATTACATAGTTTCTTTATATCCTGCTCTTCAGGACCCAGGGTGAGATAGATACAGAAGAAAAAAAAATTAACATTACAATAAAATTATAAAACAGTACCATTGAAAAACAATACAGTCTGAAGCAACAGTCCTTAAGCATTAATTTAAAAACAGCAACAGAATAACACACTAAAAACTCATTGAAATAAAAAGTGTTTTAAATGTCTGTCTAAAAGACAGTATTTAATTTATTTGTTGATTTGATTTGTACCCTGCCTTTCTACCAAAAATAAAATGTCACTCAAGAGAGCTAGTAGAATCATAGATTAGTAGAGTTGGGGCTTATAAGGACATCAAGTCCAACACTCTGCTGAATGCAGGAATCCACTTTAAAGCATACCTGAATGATGGCTGTCCAGCTGAACCTTGAATGCCTCTAGTGTGGGAAAGCCCACTATTTCCCTAGATAATTGGTTCCATTGTTGTACTGCTCTAATAGTCAGGGCATTTTCCCTAATATTCTGCCAGATAGTGGTGAGAGTATTGACTGAATCTCAACAGTGAAAGTATTTCAGAATGGGGGCTGTCTATATGCCCTGTATACCCCATGGTGGCTGTGCAGTGGCGCTGCGTTGTTTATACGATGCAGCTGCCAACTCACACCCACGTAGCACTTTCCTCCGAAATTGCACACTTAAAAAGTTGCTCACTTACTATGACTTTTTTATGTACTCCGAGGTCGCCACCTTCTTTGCGTGTCTGTTAGTGGTGATCTCACTTCGCATTGAGGCCGGGGGTGGATTGGGGCCCATGGTAGGTCGGGGGGCACATGAGAAGGGTGGGCAGAGCGCTGGCTCGATGAGCTGAATGGCCGCCAGCGTTGCCCATGCTCCCTCCTGCTGTGGGGATTTGCCGCTTGCACCCCACAGCTGCGATGCTGTGGGTTTTTCAGGGAATGGCAAAGCGACGCCGTCAAGACACCTTCCTGCACAGTGTTGTTGTGTGTGTGTATATTTACTGAGGTAAAAACTGTATTATATCCCTTTCTCTTAGTGATTGTGTGGAGACTCTGGAATGTGAATGGATAGTAACAAACAATTAATGTATGCAATTTTATGTTGTTGTTACGTTAACTATTACATTGTAAGATGTTTTGAGGCATTCTTTTAAAGCATTTATTTATTCTATTTCTATACTGCTGAATAGCCAAAGTTTTCTGGGCGATTCACAAAAATTAAAACCACAAGGTACAGCATAAAACAATATAAAATATAAAAGCTTAAAATTGCACTATAAAAGTGCAATCAGATTAAAACCTAGTAGCAATGCAGAAGTTTAAAATGCAAATTGAATGCAGCAGAGCTAAAAGACTAGAATGCTAAAATGCAGGGAAAATAATATTAAAAAAATTCACCTGGGCCGGAAAGAGTACAATGTAGGTGCCGGGCGGACCTCTCTAGGGAGCTCATCCCGCAATCGGGGTGCCACAACAGAAAGGGCCCTTTTTCTGGTAGCCACCCGCCTCATGTCCTTTGGCAGGGGGTCCCGGAGAAAGGCCATTCATATTTATGTTCGTGTGTAGGAAAATATTTGAAATGACTGGCTTCTGTTTAAAATCATAGTTGGGCAACCTCTGAGGGCAGAAAGTATCTGGGCTTTTGCACGGACATTTCTGTGGAGCTACTTGGCACTCCCTCTCGACTGGTAAACAGTCGTAGATGGGGAGACCGGGATTGTGTCTGCTAGCCCTCACCCCACCATTTAATCCTCCCCCTGTGATGTGGAACCCTGGTTGCAGACAGGCTCCTCTCCCCCATGGGAGTGTGTGGGGTTAGCGGGGTCACGATGGTGGGGGTAGGACTGGTGGGTGCAGCTGTCCTCTTCCCCTGACATGACTGTTAATTGCACAAGGGGGGGGGAATGACCCAATATGGCTGGCGTGCTCCATGTTTGAGCGAACCTTCCTGTGTATGCCAAGACAGCGATCGAATTGTGTGCGAAACTGACTAATTAAACCTCCCTCTTTTCCAAATGGAAGATAGTCAGCGTGATTCAAGAAACCGAACCAGCTGGAACAAATTAACTGGTTTAAAAGTAAACACAGCTGACGTGTGTTCAGTTTGGGAGCCGGAGCGATTCCTCTGTGTAAATATTACGCCTCTCTAGCCCTCCCTTTCTTAGTCATCACGCTTGCTGTAGCTGCTTACAGAAAGGGGATACTGTACCCATACAGGGTGAACCAGAACCATCGGATTTCGGCTATTATTTCTTGTCTCTTCTTTCTGTGATCCAATATGACTGTAGTAGCCTTTGCATGAATATAATTCCTGCTGAATGGAACCAAATCTCCATATAGTTCAAGAGTAGCCAGTTGAGAAGCTTATAAGCAGGGCATGAAAGTGCCTATTTAGGAAGGCAACAACCAGCCTGTTTCTCCTCGACATCTAGTATTCAGAGGTATACTGTCTCTGACCATGGAGGCTCCATGGTGCTGTTTTTTGTAACATCTGTTGATGGTCCTACCTTCATGAATATGTCTGCTCCTATTTTCTTTTCTTTTTTTAAAAAAACCTTCTAATCTAATGGTTAGTGTCATGTTGATCTGGTTCACACATCACCACAACCCAACGGTGTTTAAAACAAACCAACAAAAAACTCGGTTGTTGTGAACGAATGGGAATGAGTTTGCTTGCTACTGCCACCTGATCATGCTAAACAACCCAGGGATGCTCTGTCCCAGGCTTGTTTAGTGTGATGTTTGAACTGGGGATTCTTGGTTGCTGGGGGAGAGAATCAATGGTTACACCTGTGGAGTATTCCTGGTTGTTCAGCTCCTCTTGCTTGCAGTGGGAGTGATCAGGGCAGCAGTAGCCAACAGATTCACTTGCTCCCACTTATTCACTACAATCCAGGTTTTTTTTTAAAAAAAATATTGTGACGTACAAGCTGGGTCATTGTGTGTCAGCTACGATTGCTTAACTTAATGGAATTTACAGACACTTGATTTGGTGCTGGCTATTGGATTAGATGGCTTTAAAAAGGGAATGAGGAGTAGACAGATTCATGAGAGTAGAACTATCATCCATGATAACTTAACTTGCAGTACTTCCTCGACATGCCTACTCAGAAGTAAGACCTATTGAATTGAATGGGACTTACTCCTATGTAAGTGTGTATAGGATTTTAGCCTTATTGGATCATTTTAGACCACTGATAGTCCTATCTTCATGGATCTGTTTATTCCTCGTGTGTGTGTGTGTGTGTGAGAGAGAGAGAGAGAGAGAGAGAGGGAAGCCATATAATCTAGTGGCCAGCACAACACCGGGTCTCAGTACATTCCCAATGTATTAGACAATTACTGGCCAGTCTTCAATATCCCATTTCTGGGCAAGGTATTGGAGCGCGTGGTGGCCTCCCAACTCCAGGGACTCCTGGATGAGATGGATTATCTAGATCCATTTCAATCTGGCTTCAGACCTGGTTATGGGACAGAAACAGCTTTGGTCACCTTGGTGGATGACCTACGCCGGGAACTGGACAGGGGGAGTGTGTCCCTGTTAGTTCTGCTGGACCTTTTAATGGCATTCGATATCGTCGACCATGGTATCCTCCTGGGCTGCCTCTCTGGGATGGAACTTGGAGGCACTGTTTTACAGTGGCTCCATTCCATCGTGGAGGGGCGGACCCAGAAGGTGGTGCAAGGGGACTTCTGTTCGACTCCTTGGCTGTAGGCCTGTGGAGTCCCTCAGGGTTCTGTGTTGTACCCCATGCTATTTAACATATACATGAAACCATTGGGAGAGGTTGTCCAGAGTTTTGGGGTGCGGTGCCACCAGTATGCAAATGACACCCAACTCTACTTCTTTCCACCCAATTCCAGGGAAGTTGTTTTGGTCCTAAACTGGTGTTTGTCGGCAGCAATGGACTGGATGAGGGCAAACAAATTGAAGCTTAATTCAGACAAGACAGAGGTGCTCCTGGTCAGTCGAAAGGCAGATCAGGGAATAGGGATTCAGCTTGTGTTGGATGGGGTTACACTCCCCCTGAAGACACAGGTTCACAGCTTGGGTGTACTCCTGGATTCAGCCCTGAGCCTGGATGCCCAAGTTTCAGCGTTGGCCAGGAGTGCATTTGCAGTTAAAGCTTGTGTGCCAGCTGCGCCCATTCCTTGAGATGTCGGACCTGGCCACGGTGACACACGCCTTAGTTACATCCCGTTTGGATTACTGTAATGCACTCTAAGTGGGGCTGCCTTTGAAGAGTGTTCGGAAACTTCAGCTGGTTCAAAGAGCTGTGGCCAGATTGTTGACCGGGGCTGGCTACAGGGAGCATACAACTCCCCTGTTAAAACAGCTCTACTGGTTTCCAGTCTGTTTCCGGGCACAATTCAAAGTGCAGGTTATGATCTACACAGCCCTATACGGCTCGGGTCCAGGATATCTGAAAGACCGTATTCTCCCTTATGAGCTTGCCCATCCCCTGAGGTCTTCAGGGGAGGCCCTTCTATCCATCCCACCACCATCACAGGCACGCCTGGTGGGAACAAGGGAGAGGGCCTTCTCGATGGCTGCCCTAGGGCTCTGGAACTTCCTTCCCAGGGAAGCTAGACTGGCTCCCTCCTTGGTGTGCTTTCGGAGGCAGGCTAAAACTTTTCTGTTTCAGCAGGCCTTTGGGGAGAAGTTCAGACCTTTGTGGAAGTACTGCTTATAGTTTGGATTTTTTAATTACGTGTATTTAAAATATTTTTAAATGTTTTAAATATTTTAAAACTGTACTATGTTTAATTATATTTTTAATTTTTGTATATCCCTATTTGTTTTAACTGTACATGTTTTAATTTGTAAGCCGTCTTGGGTCCCAGTATTGGGAAAAAGGTGGGATATAAATAAATATAATAATAATAATAATAATAATAATAATAATAATATTCCATTAAGTGAAGTCCATATTGCATCCCACGTTCTCTCACTGCACTAATTTGTTTGTAATGCAAAACCATAGTTTAGTGTTACGAGAGCGAGTGTAGCCTCTCCCTGGGCTCGCTTACTCCCCCTCTTCTTCTGGCACAGCCATAAGTGGAAATTGGAACTTCTGCTTCTATTTTAGATTAACTGCTGCTTGTCTGAACTGGACAAACTGTGGTTAATCTTAACTGTGGTGTACTTGAAACAAGCCATCTTTAAACCATAGGTTACTAAGCTGCCATGTTTCACCACAACTCAGTGATAGAGCACATGGTTTGCATTCTGAAAATTCCAACTTCAATCTCTGGCATCTTCAGGTAGGGCCTAAAACCCTGGAGAGCAGCTACTTAGGTCAGTGTCGATAATACTGGGCTGGATAGACCAAGGGTCTGATTCCGGGTAAGGCACCTTCCCATGTTCTTACGTTCCTAATTTCAGGTATCAATATCATGAGATCCAATTATGGATCTTCCATTTCTTATTTATTTTGGGCCTAATTTGATTCAGGTTCCAACTCTTTCTGAGATTTCTGTTCCTTCAAGTGGAGGGTCCAGACTTGCTTTCCATGAACAAAAGAGCTCCTTCTGTTTATGGAACAGACTGACGTCCAGCAGAGGCTCTCCGTTGGAGAAAGCGGAGGGCATGTGTGATTTCTTCTAGTTTCCTCATCCCCCTGCAGCCCTCCAGACCACCTCCCACACTCTCCTGGAAGGTTCCCCAACCCTCCCAAGAAACTTTTCACAGCGTCGCTGGGGATGAAAGAATTGGTGAAAATCACCCCCTGCTCGCTTCTCCAGTGGGAGCTCCAACAAACAGAAGTTTGTTGACTGCAAGTCTGGTTGCAAATCACTGCTGCTAAAACTCTTACTTAACAACTGTTTTATTATTGAACAAAATCCTGATCTCACCACACTTAAAACTGGAACCTTCAGATTGGAACCTATGTATGATATTAGTCTGCTTAAGTGATACGAGGCATTTCTTCATTTTCCTCTGCTTAGATCATGTGTGTTTTATCCTCGTTTGCAAAAATATGTCAGTTGAGTTGTTGCTCGTCTTGCAGATCAGGTTCAGATCCTTTCTGGCTTTGTTCTCCTTTCTGGTTCTGTTAGTGACTCATTTTTGTACCCTGAGGGGAAATCACTTAATGTTCACAATGCCTCAGTTTCCCATCTGAAAATGTAGACTCCTTCCTCTTCAGTTGTTTCATAAACATTTACTAGACTGTGTCAGTTCTGGCACGTGTATTTAATTCAAGGCTTATTATTGACAGTTTTTAATGCCTGATATTTATTAATAGTTTATTATAAGTATTTTTATGCTGCTCTTTGGTCATATCCCCAGTTGGGTTATAAAAAAGAATAAAACAACGAAAATGTAAATACAAAAAAAAATCCACTTGAAGCGTACCTGTTAGTAAGTGCTGATAGACTGGAGATGGTCAACTTCTATATTTCCGTTGGTCCCTATATTAATAATAGTATTTATTACTTAGAAAGTGCTTTAAAGACAAGGTGTTGTAGAAAAAAAGCATTCTCCAGGTACTATTGTGGGGAATAATCCAACTTCCCCATGGATGGTTAGGTTCTATAGGATAATTGGCATCATCTAGCATGCAGGTCATTGCAGGTATGGAGCACATGAACTCAAGTGCTATGGGTTCAGTATTGAGGGAGTGAGGAACAGGAGAAGAGCCCTGCTGGATCAGACCAAAGGCTATCTAGCCTAGCATTCTGTTCCCATAGCGGCCAACCAAATGCCAGTGGGAAGTCTACAAAAAGACATGAATGCAATAGCTGCTGCAAAGATCACCACAAGAGGGAGATGGGTAGTATCCATGCTCATGAGATACCCAAGTGACATTTATATAAAATTCACATGGAGACCACTCCCCCTCATGCATTAAAAAAATGCCTCCGCTCACCGTCGTATGCATGCATTTGGTGGATTTCAGAAGGGGCCTCTATGTAAATACCAACCTATGCTCAGAGAGCTTCTCCACATGAAAGGGTGTTCCCTCCTTGCATGATGGAGCTCCACATGCCCATGTTGGTATATGCTTGGGGTCTCTCCTCACACTCACCAAATGTACAGCCGAGGAGGTGTGAGACTGGCGTGTGTGTTGTATAGATGAAAAACGGAAATGTGACGGGCCTAAGTAGGAAAGGTAGAGAAGGCTGAAGACTGGGGAAATGAGCATTTGTTATTTAAGAGCGAAAATGAAATGTAGTATTTTATTTATGCTTTCTAAAAAGAAATTAAAAATCAAATTACATTTTAAAAAATTAGATGTAAATTTAAAAGATGCTTAAAAAAATAATCATTGCCGTTTATCCACCCTGATGGGCACAAAATGACAGGAGGCCCATTTCTTCTTCTAGGTTTAGCTCAGTTTCCTTCTCTCTTTGCAGTTGTTGGAAGGGGCCTGGCCTATGGCAAAGAAAGGAGCAATTTCCTCAAGCCCTGCCTGGCCTCCATGTTCAGTAAGAGTTCGGGATACTGCTCTTGGTTTTTCTTGATCATTTTTTCACCACATGATGGTGCAGTTTCCATCTTCCTGGCTCCAAAACAGTCATAATTACTTACCTGTTGTTGCTGTAAATGGTCATTTAATCATATTCCCGGATATGTCTTTGTTTTTACTCTGCACATCAGATTCCTTGGACTATAAGTAAGTGCTGCTGGTCCAGGTCAGGTTTTATTCCTTCTGTCAGATCACAGTCCTGATTTGTAGTTGCAAACAGCTCTGGGCGCTGGACAGAAGCCATCTATAACTCGGTGCTGGAAGTGCTCCTCAAGACATATAAATATGCGAATATTAGCAAGACAAATGGCCTGCGAAAAGCTAGGCTTCCCTACAGCGATGTCCTGCTTCTAAAAATTCCCTTTAAAATACTTTGTAAGTTAAAAAAAAATTGTGTGTAGTGTTTAATTCTCAAAGGCTGTATGCTCACCCTTTCCTGCACAACAGAATAGGTGGTGGTCCGTAGAAAAGGCAAAACAGCAATACAGCAGTCCTACATCAAGCTTGTAATCATATGCACCCTTACCTGGGAGTAAACCCCACTTAATATAGTGGACTGACTTCTGAGTAAGCACTGCAAGTCTTTCACTTCCAGTAAGTAGAGTTGCTACCTGTTTATGACTTTTATGGTCTATTTATACTTCAGGTGTCCTGTCCATAATCTGGAAACATCTTACAGACAAAATGCATTCATATTTTCAACAAAGGCAGAATTATCTTTCAAAACAAACTTTGACCAGCCTTGCTTTACTTTTCAATAATATGTGTTTGGGGGCGCAGGGAAGGAGAGGGCTTCTTTGGCTTTTTAAATCCTTCTAAGCTAGCGAACAGAATCACATTATGTGCCAGTAAAGTCCATTAAGTTAAATCCACTCCATCATTACTACTAATTTTTTTTAATTTAAAAAAGCTCATGAGAACACATGGTTTCATCAGCCATATACCTGTTAGTGTTATATTACCTTCATTCTGAAAACTGAAATTCCTGTGCAGGATTATAAGGATGATGAGTGAGTGACTTACTTTCCAATTTTAATTTTTGAAATAAACAGCATTGCCCATTGTTATGCAATTGAGACAGCCAGAAACTAGCAAACAATAACACTTAGCTGTCTTTCATTAAGCCCTTCACTCAGTCCCACCACCAGCGCAGGCACACCTGGTGGGAACGCGGGAAAGGGCCTTCTCGGTAGCTGCTCCAGTGCTCTGGAACTCCCTTCCCAGGGAAGCTAGACTGGCTCCCTCCTTGATGCGTTTCCGGAGGCACATAAAATCTTTCCTATTCCGGCAGGCCTTTGTAGAATAATGTGGACCCCATCTATGGTTTAAGACTTTTAATTTTTAATTTAAATATGTATTTTAAATGTTGAAATGTTTTAATATTGAAACCTATTTAATTTATTTTAAACTTTTGTATATCTCTTATTTATAGCTTTTAACTGTATATGTTTTAATTTTGTAATGCCGCCTTGAGGCCCAGCATTGGGCAAAAGGCGGGATATAAATGAAGATAATAATAATACCAGGGGAGACCCTAGCTCCGTGGTAGAGCACATGCATGCAGAAGGTTTCCATGTTCAATCTCATTTAACAGCTCCACAATCAAGTAGCAGGGGATGGGAAAGATCTCTGTCTAGAGTTGCTGCCTCTTAGAGTAGTCAATACTGGGTAGATGGACAAATAGTCAACCTGGTTTAAAGCAGCTTTCCATGTTCCTATGATTATACTAGGGCTGCTATGATCTTGTTGATGTCTTGCATGCTAAGAACATAAGAATTGCCATGCTGGATCAGACCGAGGGTCCATCTAGTCCAGCACTCTGTTCACACAGTGGTCAACCAGCTGTTGGCCAGGGACCGACAAGCAGGACATGGTGCAATAGCACCCTCCCACCCATGTTCCCCAGCAACTGGTGCACGCAGGCTTACTGCCTTGGATACTGGAAGTAGCCCATAACCATCAGAGCTAGTAGTCATTGATGGCCTTCTCCTCCAGGAGTTTCTCCAACCCGCTTTTAAAGCCATCCAAATTGGTGGACATTGCCACAACTTGTAGTGAATTCCATAGTTTAAGCTATGTTTATCCCCCCTTCAGAGCTGAGCAGCCATGGAAGGGATCTGACATCCAGGGAGGAGATCAGAGTCGACAGTCAGGAAAGGTTATTATCATTGTCCAGGCCTGAACAGGAAACCTGCATAGCTTTTCCTGTTCAGGAGAGCAAATCAAGTGAATCACTCCAGAACATGGGAATCCTCTAGGGAATGTGTGGTGCTCCAGCTGTTGTTGGACTGCAATTCCCATCAGCCCTAGCCAGCCAGTGGTGAGGAATGATGGGAGTTGTACTCCAGCAACCTCTGGAGGAGAACATGTTCCCCATCCATGCTCTAATGAATGAAGAAATGCTCCAGTTCATAGGCTTGGTAGCTCACTAGGGTATAGAAACCATATTTTCTCAAAGCAAGTTGGATAGAGTATTGGATCTGGGCCACATCCCTGCTCTGCCATGGAACTCACTAGGTGTGCTGGGAAGCAAGCTCCACTTGATTCAATGAGACTTTCAGCCAGGTAAGTGTACATAGGAAGGATGGGGAGCATGTGGCCCTCCAGATGTTGGACAGCAGCTTCTGTCCTCCCTGACCATTGGATATGCTGGGTAAGACTGATAGGAGTTGCAGTCCAACAGCATCTGGATTGCCACATGAAATCCATCCTGGGTGTATAGGATTGCTGCCAAAGTTGCTCAATGAATGTCAATTGTGGTAGTGGTATTGCAGGAGCTCAGTAAATGCATTTGTTGGCATTTCTGCAGCATGCCTGGAATCACGTACACATGCCAACAAATGCTCATACAGCAGGGATGGAACCTGCTGCTATAATGCTGCCCCCAAAGCCCCTATGCATGGCCTGAACTTACGAAAAGAACGTATTTCCTTGTGGGAATGGCAAGTGATATTATGTAAATGTTATAGCCGAAGGTACAAAACATCAACGCACGCAAGCTTCCTGAGCATGAGTCCTTAATGTTTGCCCTTTTGCCACCCCATCACAGCATCTCTGGTCCTGCCTTCATCCTGGGAAATGGAGGACGTGGCAGATATGTTATCCGATACCATCATGCTGTGTTCAGGTTTATGCAGCATTAAAGGAATGGAACAATGAAGTTGATAAAGTCAGTAATGCGCTGAGGTGCTCAGTTTTGCATTCAGGCGTGCACTTCTAAATCCATTCCCTTCTGCAACAATGCGTGGGCATGGAGTGATATACTAAAGAGCCTACTTCACCTACTCTCATTAGTTTCTAGGCATCTCATGGGTAAAAACTTGACCTTGTTAATTCTGAATCGGTCTTTCTGTGACAGCATGTGGGAGTTGAGTAATATATTATAGAGGATACTTCAACCAGTCTTATGAGTTTCAAGGCTACTTTGGAGCCTTAATGGAGAAAGGAGGAGCCACCTGATGGGAAAATATTGTGAGCCTCCCTGGCCTGGAGGGTACCTGGTCTGTGTTGGAAGGACACAGAGGATGCACCTTTCTCCCTCCACGCTCCCCTCCCCATTCAGACATGGACTGGATATCGATGAGTGTATGTTAGGACTCAAGGCCTGGAAGCTAGGAGCTGCTAATCAGGCAGCTGGGCAGCCTGGGAAGGGGCCTTAGCTCACTGGTAGGGCATGTGGAAGGTCCCAGGTTCAATCCCTGGCAGCTCCAGTTAAAAAAAGACCAAGTAGCAAGTGATGGAGAAAGCTGTGCTGGAGAGTCAGCCAGAGTAGATGATACACAGTTGGATGGACAAATAGTCTGACCTGGTATAAGGCAACTTTCTCTGTTCCTCTGAAGCAGCGCGACCATCAGTTCAGTTGACGGTGCATACACATGTAATGATCAACGCAGGTCTGAAGGGTCAACCAGAGGTGTGGTATACACACATAATGGAATCATGCACTATGCTTTTACTGAATTGGGAATTGCTACTTCTAAAATGGGGAAATGGACTTAACGTATTTTTTTGATTCTAAGACGCACTCCCCCTCCCATAAACGTCCCTAAAAACAGGGTGCGTCTTAGAATTGCTGGCGTCTTAGAATCACAGTTTTTGAATTTTCCCGCGCTTTGCACAAGGCAAAGGTTTTATTTTTAAAATATTTTTTTTTATTAGAATCAAAGCTTTTTTTCTGTTGGTGGTACTGAAATTAAGGTGCGTATTACAATCGTTGGTGTCTTAGAATCGGAGAAATACGGTAAATGCTCTTTAAAGTTCAAAGGAGCAGACTTCATTTTTTTAAACAGCTTTTTGCTCTTATAAAGGCATGCACATTTATTACAGAGGAGAAAGTTGGCTTGATTAGTAATTCTAACCCCACCACATGGGTCAGTGTACCAGCAGTAATGGGCCTAAGTAGAAAAGTACGAAGACTGTGGAAAAGAGCATTTATTTATTTATTTACTGCATTTTTATACCGCCCAATAGCCGAAGCGCTCTGGGCGGTTTACAAAAATTAAAACCATAAAAACTATTCAAAATATAAAACAATGACAGTATAAAAACGTAATTTAAAATACAGTATAAAAGCACAACCAGGATAAAAACCGAGCAGCCGTGCAGAAATTAATAGGGATTTAAAATACAAATTTAAACAGCAAGGTTAAAACTCAAACTGAAGAACTGTTAAAACACTGAGAAAATAAAAAAGGTCTTCACCTGGCGTCTAAAGGAGTGTAATGTAGGTGCCAGGTGAACCTGTCTAGGGAGCTCATTCCACAGCCTGGCTGTCACAGCAGAGAAGGCCCAAATAATACGTCATAAAATAAAAGATACAGTGTAAAAGCTTAAAATGACAATATAAAAGTGCAAACCACAATAAAATCTAGCAGCAATGCAGAGATTCAAAACACAATAACAGATTTAAAACAACATAGCTAAAAGACTAACATACCTGGGAAAATAAAAAGGTCTTTACCTTTCACCAGAAAGACCACAATGTATTTGTCACGCGAGCCTCTCTGGGGGTTATTCCACAACCAGGTGCCACAGCGGAAAAGACCCTCTTCTTAATAGCCGCCTGTCTCACTTTGTTTGGCAGGGGCTCTCAGAGAAGGACCGCTGAAGATTCTTATTGCTGTTGTTATTTTTATTAATTATTCAATTTATATCCTGCCTATATACAAAATAGCTTAGGATGCAAGATGATCTTAGGATCTGGGCAGGTATATATGTGAGGAGATGATCCTTCAGATAACCTGGCCCTAAGCTGTTTAGGGCTTTGAATGTCAATACTAGCAATTTGAATCATGTCCGGAAATGGACTGGCAGCCAGTGCAAGAACTGGCATAATATGATCTCGTTGGCCAGTCTCCATTAACATTCTCGCTGCCTTGTTTTGGACCAGCTGATGTTTCTGAACCGTTTTTTAAGGCAAGCTAGGCTACCTCTGTATATTTGGTATATTAGCCTAAACTGATAAAAGGTGCTCCATGGTACCGAGTCTACCAGTGCCTCAAGGGACAGTTCTGGGTCCATGAGCATCCATCCCCAAACTACAAACCTGATTCTTTAGGGGGAGTACAAACCCCTCCAGAAAAGGTTGAATACCATTTAGCTGGGCAGACAAACCACCCACTCACAGTACCTCTGTCTTCTCTGGTTTTGGTCTCATTTTATTGGCCCTCCTCCAGGCACTGATTCAAAACAACCACTGCTTCACCGGGATTTTATGAAAAGAAGAGAGACAGCTATGTGCTCATTCACGTATTGATGACACCTCCTCAGCCCACACTTCCACATAACCTCCCCCAGTGGTTTCATGTAGAGATTGAACAGCATGGGGGATAGAATAGAGCCCTGTGGAACCTCATAGCATAACTGCCAAGGCACAGAGCAATATTCCCTCAGCACCACCTTCTAGAATCAGCCATCCAAGTAGGAGTGGAAATACTGCAATTCAGTGCCCCCAACTCCCAACCTAGACAACCTATCCAGAAGGATACCATGGTTAATGGTATTGAAAGCCACTGAGAGGCCCAAGAGAATCAAGAGGGTCTCACCCTCCCATCCCTCTCCTGGCAAAGGTCATCCCACAGGGCAACTAAGTCAGTTTCCATTCAAAAACCAGGCCTAAAGCCTGATTGAAATGGATCTAAGTAATCGGTTGGGGCAAACAAGAAAGAAATGTGCCCTGGAAATGTGGGGTGGGTGTTGAATTAGAGAGGAGAATCGTGCTAAGATAGAGTAATGAGGAATGACATTAAAGTCAACCAGACTTTGGGTTATTCTCCCGAGACGCTCCTGCTTGAAAGCAGAAAGAAAGAACCTCAAATGCCCAAACTAAGGCGGTTCTAGGGTTCACAACAATGAAAGAAAATTCCAGAGGGGTAACTGTGCTAGTCTGTTTCAGCAGATCCAATGATTCTTGCAGCACCTTAAAGAATAATGTATTTATTATTCCATAAGAGTTTGTGGACTACAGTCCATTTGATCAGGTGCATCAAACAAAGAGTTCAAAGAGAATGAAGATCTTGATGACACAGGGACTGGACCCAGGATGGGTTAAAACAAAGAGGACGATAATTGAATTCTGGCAACTGGAGAGAAGGCTCAGAGAGGTTCTTTATCTCTTGATTATTTGTTCATTTAGTAGACTATATAAAATAGTATAGCACAAAAAGCAAAGCAAAAGGTGTCATCAAGGGTGCTGAGGCAGTGGTTGACATGTCTGAGAGGTGGGGATGCTTCAGGATTGGACTACTATTCCTGCCGTGGATTTTGATCAGCCAATCCCAAATTATCTTTGTAGATTAGCTGGGAGGCAGCATGGAATTTGCCTGTTTTCCTTGGGTGCAACCTTCTTTTATCTAGTTAAGGAAGAAGCTGTAGCTCCAGTGTCTTTGAGGCAATTCCATTATCTTAAGAGCATTCCCGACAGCTTTTCAGACTGTCCATTCAGGAACAAAAGTCAATTATTGAGCGTCAGGGAAATGCCAATTGAATCAATAGTGCACGGTACATATGTCAGAGAACCAGGACTTTTGAGACTCCCCTGTAACATGAAAGATCATAGAATCTTAGAATAGTAGAGTTGGAAGGGGCCTATAGGGCCATCGAGTCCAACCCCCTGCTCAATGCAGGAATCCACCTTAAAGCATACCTGAAAGATGGCTGTTCAGCTGCATCTTGAATGCCTCTAGTGTGGGAGAGCCCATGATCTCCCTAGGTCATTGGTTCCATTGTTGTACTGCTCTAACAGTCAGGAAGTTTTTCCTGATGTCCAGCCGGAATCTGACTTCCTGTAACTTGAGTCCATTATTCTGTGCCCTGCAGAGATCCTGGCCCTCCTCTGTGTGACAACCTTTCAACTATTTGAAGAGTGCTATCATGTCTCCCCTCAGTCTTCTCTTCTCCAGGCTAAACATGCCCAATTCTTTAGTCTCTCCTCATAGGACTTTGTTTCCAGACATCCTCGTTGCCCTTCTCTGAACACCCTCCAGCTTGTATGCATCCTTCTTGAAGTGTGGTGCCCAGAACTGGACACAATACTCAAGATGAAGTCCAACCAGTGCCGAATAGAGGGGAACTAGTACCTTGCGCAATTCAGAAGCTATACTTCTATTAATGCAGATGTTCAGTCTCTACCTGAACGATGAGTTCTTGAGACTGAAGAGTCAGGTCAATGTTGGAATGTTATATGACCAAGTGGAATCCTATTGCTCCCTTTGTCACCTGACCCATTACTGAACTGGTAGTGTCCCCCTGGCTATTCTTAGTTATGGTCTAGAACAAGCTTCCCAAACCTTGTGCCCTCTGGCTGTATTGGACTACAACTTCCAGCATCCTCCAGCCGGCCATGATATGAAGAGTTGTAGTCTCACACATCTGGAGGGCACCTGTCTTCTCTGCTCTCTTGCTCCTTTCACCTCCCTTCTCTGATTTTCACCTCTCCCCTATTCTAGAAATGCTAGGGGCTTTTTATGCATCTGTGGCCTAGGGGCTTTGGGTTTTCGATACCTATTAGAAGTGCAATAAATTAGAAAATAATTTCCTAATGTGGGAATTTGCCTGGCTAAAAGTGATCTAATGCAGAAGTCTTTATTGGCCTGTTAAATCTCAGATGGAAGCAGTACAAAGCATCTAACAATCCAAAATGCTTTTATTTATTTATGAATTAGTCTATCATTAACCTCTGAGTATTATTTGATAGTGTTTAGAGAGGGTAAAGCTAATTTTAAATCAATTATTGCGCTGCCCAGTGAGAGAAATCACATGAATGGCTCAATGATTTGAAATAAATGGGCTCTAAGTCTAAAAAAATGATGTCGGCTGGGGATTGGAAAAAAATTCAGAGAGATGTTTTCAGCACCGGAGCGTGACACCAAGGCATGAAGAGCAATCAAAAGTCCAAGCTGTGTGTTCAGCCTGCTATAAAACCCCTTGTATTCTTCAAACACTGTTATGCTTACTATCATCACCATCACTTATAAACTGCTCATTTGAAATAAATAATGAAGGGTTAGAAAAGAATAAAAATGAAAAACAAAGCAAACAAAACAGACCTCTTGCTCCCTTTCTTTTGTTCTTTCTCTGACTGAGTTTGGACAACACAATAACCCACGATGGGTTAAATAAGCCACGATAGTTTATGTAACCCATTATGGGTTATTGTGTCATGTGTTGTGCATTTTTTAATCTACGATGGCTTGTTTGAGATCTGCATGGGTCTGATTGGTGCAAACATCTGGGTGTCGTTGGAGCAATCTCCTAAGGAGCTGCAAACATGGAAGAGTTTAGCAGGGGGTGGCTTCTGCTGTTGTTGCAACACTCAGATCTTTGCCCCAGTCAGCCTCATGCAGCTCTCTTGATTGCAGCTGCAGGAGGGAATCGTGCATGAAAACACCTGACTCCTGCACGCACGCAAGCTCTGGTACACGCGATATCGTTGGACTGGAGCCAGGGTAAACAAGTGAATAATAGACAGAGATGGATTTATAACGTTCACCCTGAAATGGAGCATTGACCTCTTGGCGCAGACATGGGATGTATTTGCAGCACATTCGGTTCTTGCCTTTATGAATTCCTTACGACATGCCGACGTTGTGTTTGTTTGTAGTTCCTTTTATTGTGGTGAACTTGGGTGTTAATGTCGTTATTAAACAACAGCCCAGAACCAAATTATGTTTGGGAAAGTTGTGGGACAGATCTGGGATAACGCATTGCGGTACATTATACATGGCACTGGTTTGTAAACTGTAGTTAGACTCTTTGGAAACTGTAATTAGTTCAAGATATTGGTTTGCAAACTGCAGTTACTTCCAAATATGGCTGCTAGACAGTTACGGTACCTGGAATCTGATATTATGATGCTTTGCTGACCGCGCTGGCGCCTGCTCTGTTTTTTCTGGCCAATTCAAGCGTGCTAGTTTTGACCTTTAAATTCCTACATGGCTTGGGATCAGGGTACCTGAAGGATTGCCTGTTCCTCACTTTCTGAATGCAGCATGGGAGAACCAAGATATTTAGCAGCCTGGCTTGAGAGTATATAGTGTTCTAATTGTTGGTTGACTATGGATTGTTTAACGCATGATTAGCCTACAGCTCCAGTTCGCATGACATGGCAGGTTGTTGTGGGTTAAATAATCTGCAACGACTTGTGTGATGTGCTGGGCATGTGTGTCTGCCATTTTGAATATGTAACCCCTAATCGGGGTGATCGTGATTTGGGTTGTGTCATGTGAACCTGGCTATCCAAGTTATTCAAGAGCTAAATAATCCCTGCATAACACTCCATTACTTGTGGGGTTATGTGAGGGTTGATTAACCCTCAAGTGGCCGGGTTCGCATGACACAGCCCAACATCCGATCACCCTGACTGGGGATTGCCTATTCAAAATGGCGGTTGCATGTACCACAGCTCATCATGGGTTGATTAAGCCACAATTTGCCACTGTTGCATGCAAACTGGTTCGTTGAGCTTTACACAATCTTTACACTGTGGCTGCAATAACTTCTTCAGAGGTCAATGCTAATCTTTGATGGGTAGGGTCAATTTAATATTTATCCTGTATCATCGAAACGCGTGCACACATACACATACGGAGAGAGACACACACACATATATATACGGACATCTAGAAATTAGGAGACCCTAAGGGCTCTCTCAAGCATCATTTTGAAATTAGCAATAGAGCCATTGTGGGTGGAATGTTGAGGCCGGAAGACTGCAGCATAAGAGATAATTAGTTAGTATCCTTCTTGTCTCAGCTGGGTTCCGCCTGTTTGTTTACTCCTTCTGTCCCCCCACCCAAATACTTCTCAAAGATCCATAATAATTAAGTTATTGCTCGATATGCTATATGTTGAAGGGGTTTCAGCCGACACAATGTTTTCTCTTTCTGATGAGAATCCCAGGTTGTGTTGAACGGGGACGCCTTCTCCTTCTCCTTTTATACGTTTTTGAAAATCTAAGTTGGCGAAGGTTTGTGTGTGCTGTGGCTATGATTCATTTGTTCCGTGGGGAAGGAGGGTGACAGTTGCTTGCTAAACAAACCTTCCATGTGATTCAAGAAACACAATCTGTGACAGCCTGGTAGGAGGTAAGTGTACAGGCCTCCCGACAGGTGAGGGAGCTGCTTCCAGAAGGATCGTGGGAAATCGGCCAAGCACTAAACGTGCGGGAGCCGGAGGAGCCGGACAAGGTGGTGCCTGAGACAAATTGCAGTGTTTGGCACACTATATAGTCCCATAATAATAATAATATAATAATAACGATTTATTTCTTACCCGCCTCTCCGTCTAGATCGATGTCTAGATGCTGGTGGATCATTCAAATTCTCTCAAGTTCAAAGGAGCATTGAGTGCCCTTTTGGGGAGAGAGGAGGGCCTTTCTTCCTCCCGTTACCTTCTCTTGCCTTCTCTTGCCTATGCAGGCGACAGCTCGCTTTGCAATTGGTTGGCACCAGTCACTTTCAAGCTGCTCCTGTTCCAATAACTTCCCAAACCTATAAATGAATAAGGAACCAGGGATGCGAACCCCAAAATAAACCTTTTGTATCATCGCAAATCATAAACAACACAGAGGAGCGGCTGTAGCTCTGTGATAGAGAATGTGCAGTACATGCAGAAGGTCCCTGGTGTCTCTAGGTAGGAGACACCCTGGAGAGCTGCTGCCAGTCAGTGCTGACAATACTGGGCTAGATGGACCAAGGGACTTGCTATAGATGGACTTGGTATGAGGCAGTTTCCTTTGTTGTAACTAGACCATTTCCCACAACATGTTCACCATGCTGTCCCTTTGCCAATAATTGTCACCTATAAATGAATAAGGAGCTAGAAGTGTGCAACCCAAAATAAACTTTGGAACCCCCCCCCCCCTCAATGACATAGCCACATAACCTGGAGACTAGCCCCTAAAAACTACCAGCTCATTGCTTTGCTTTTCCACAAGATACTATCAGGTATTATGGACCTACACCCATAATTGCGAATACACATATAAATGAGAAAGGGTCTGGGGATTTGCACCCCAAAATAAGCTTCGGGCCACCTGAAATCATGCACCCACATGACATTTCACCTTTTGGGATGCTTTTGTGGCTGTACCAATGTTTGTTTGTTTTTGTCCAAGTCACTACCAAGCAATCTTCCACAGTAATTATTGTCGATACACGCAGCCTGCATACAGCTGCCATGTCACTGCTATACAAAGAAAGGAAAAAGCTTTTTCTTCTTAATTTGGAAAAAAAAATACAACCTAACATGGGACATGATGAAAAATTATAAAATTATGAATGGCATGGACAGGATTCTCTCCCCATCTATTCTTATAATGCTAGTACTCGCAGTTATCCAATGAAATTGGCTGGCAGAAACTTTAGGAAAGACAACAGGAAGCAGTTTGTCAAGCTACACATAGTTAAGGAATTTACCAGATGCAGTGGGGGACACGTTTTAAATGGGGTCATTTGTTAACCTAGGTGTTTTGGAACCTGCTTTATTTCTGCTCCTTTGCGTGCTGTGGGAATAACATGAGGAGCCCTGGGTTACATGGGAGGGTCTCTCTCTCTCTCTCTCACACACACACACACACAGACAGACACACACACTCCAGCATTCCTGGTACAGGTTACTTTTTCTTCACTGCAAGCAATGGCAGGGAAAGGACAGTTTGCACAAGGATCTTTGGGGAAGGGGCTGGAGAACACAGACAGCGGAGAAATTGGTGTTGATGGGGGAGATTTGGCCCTTGGGAGGCTGCGGAGAGCTGCCGGTTGTGCACCCCTGCTCTGGAGTAAGGGCAGGGTCCTGATCCAGACTGGGACTTCAGCATGAGGGGTGGGGTGGGCTTCAACTCCTTTTTCCCCATTGCAGTTTGGATTGGCCGCCTGCAAGCTATGTTGTCACAGAGTCATTCATTAAAGTAAGGGGATCAGAACCCTGGTGGGGCCTTTAACCCTTCCCTCCTACTGTGGTCCAAATCCAGATTGGCACCTCTGCACTTGACTCTAGGTTAAAAAAAGATGAAGCCATTTGCTACATCGTTAATGTAATGTGTGCTTTGGCCCTTGGAGTGTGTTGCTCAGCTGATTTGCAAACTTCCATATGCATGCAACATCCACCTGCTCTATGAAGATGGTAGCCAGAAGGAAAATATTTTACACGGTCCTAATTTTACACCAATTGTGTTTTAATGCGTTTGTTTTACGTTTGCTTTAACGGAATTTTAATTTTAATTTTAAACTCCATTTCTTATTAGTGTTAGCTGCCTTGAGCACCATTTCTTTGGTGGAAAGGCAAGATATAAACCAAATAAATAAGCAAGCTAGCATCTATACAATTGGTCTTTTTCTCTGCCTTAGGCACCCTTGTTTGAATATAGACTCATAGGTCTTAAGTTGCTCCTACTCTGTTTCCTCATGGGCACTTTCCACCTTTTCTGTACCTGCTTTCTATCTACTGCTTGAGCAGCTGCTAAGGAAAATGATGATTGTCATATTAGTGTAAAGTATGATAGGGATAGAATTGGCTGGACCAAGACTGTAAAGAAATCCTTTAGAGTCAGAGCAGTGTACAGATTCCAGCTAGGGTGAGATCCTCACCTACTACCGGGGCTTTGTGATGCTCTGTATTTCATTTCATTTCTGTCCCACTTTTGCGTATTGAATGTGCTCAAAGCGCTGCACAAAATATAAAAACGGAAAGTGCGTTGTTGTTGTTTTAAATAACATTTTTATTAAAGATTTTCATATATTCGACAACCATGAACATTATAACATAGTGTAATATATATTATGATATGATATACCCCCTTCCCTCCCCCCCAAAATAAATGAATAACGCACACACAAAATACAGAGTTTATTCCCCTTATTACTTTTAAAAATTCTTGATATTATAAATTTACTAAAACTATATTCTATATCGGAAATTTCATACCATTTATACAGTCCATATCTCCTTAGCTATATTTGACATATATGTCAGTGACTCTGAATCTATTGTATGTAAAATAAATTTCCCCCATATATCATTAAATATTAGTGGATCGTCTTTGCCTTATAGTACTCGTAACTTATGTGTTATGTTTTCACAGATTACAGTAGACCATATGTTTCTATACCATGCCTCTTTATCAAGATGATCCAGGTTTTTCCATTGTTGTACTATCGTTTGTCTTGCAGCTGCTATTAAGAGAATTACTAATTGTTTGGCTGCAAGAGATTCATTTTTATTATAGTTCAGGGACAATAAGGATAATTCTGGGGTAAACTGAATATATTCCTTTGTTATCTGTAATAATTCCTGAAGTACCATATGCCAGAACTGTTGAACCCACGAGCATTCCCATCAGAGGTGAGAATATGTACCTCTGGTGGAGCATCCCCTCCAGCAAGCGCTTTGATAAAAACAGACACCCCATGAAACAATAAAACAGCAGCGGCAAAACTGAGAAAGCATCAAAACATTTTAAACAGCAGAGAAAACATTCACATCAAATGCCTATTTGAATAAAAGAGTGTTCACAGCCTATCTAAGAGTGGAAAAGGTGAAGATTGATCCCAGGCTGGGTATTTTATAAATGTGGTGTTGCCACCAAGAAGGTCCTGCCCCTACTGGTCACCAGCTACGTTTCAAACAGCGATGAGCCAAAGAACAGGGCTTCTGAGGCCAATCTTAATATTCAGGTAGTTTTTTATGGGTGAAGGGGGGGGGTTCCTTAAATAATCTTGTTCTAGGGCTTTAAAGGTCATTACCATCATTTTACGTTATAAGAAACAAAAGGTAAGCAAAACAGTTAACGTATGCATCAACCGTCAAACACGCGCCAGCATTCTGCTGGTGCATTTTGTATCAGTTGCATTTTCTCGGCTGTCTGTAAAGGTAGCCCATGTAGTCTAGTCTAGTAAGTGAGGCCTACTCTTGTTTTCTGTAGGTCTGTTTTCTCAGTTGAGTTAAGAGAACTCAGCTTGACCTTCCAAGGTCAAGTGTTATGCAAGCAGAATAGCAATAAACGAAATGTGAGTTACTCAAAACACATGAGGCAATGAGCTTCTGTATCCAGCAGTGGCCGCTAGCAAAGCCATAGCCGTGCTAGGAAAGAATTGCACAGATCCAGCATCATGTCCAGGGGAGGCCTTGTTGCTGTCGTGACGCTCTTATAGGTTTCAGCTGAGAAAAGAAAAAAGTGATTGCACAGCCAGAAAAGAAGATAACTCTGGACTTTTGTACCATTAACACTTCCTTTCCATGAAAAGGTGATACCAGGTTATATGTTGTAATGGAGAAGTGGTTATTGGGAAGAAAGGTGAAAAGTCAAGATTAGAAGATAGGCAGATGGATTTTAAAAGGATATTTATTTATTTCATGTAAAATCCCACTTACAGTAGACCCATTGAAATGAATGGGAGTTGAGCTAGTCATGGCTTAAGCCCCATTCATTTCAGTGTGTCTACTATAAGTAGGACTATTGTTGGATTTTACCCTTCCCTCCAAGCAGCTCAAGGTGGTGTACATGATCCTCTCTCCATTTTTATCCTCACAACAAACTTGTGAGGTAGGTTAGGCTGAGAGTTAGTGACTGGTTCGAGGTCCCTCAGAGAGCTTCTTGGCTACATGGGGATTTGAACTTGGGCCTTCCCAGTCCTAGACCTAAACCCTAACCGCAAAACCACACTGGCTGACATAGTATATATATGATATAGACCCTATTCAGAAGACACTTTAAACCATGGCTTTAACCATGGTGAATAAGGCAAAAGGCCTTATTTACCATGGTTAAAGCCGTGGTTTAAGGTGTCTTCTGAACAGGGCCAATACTGTCTTTGTAAAAGGTATTTTGATTCGCTTAATTTCTGTGGGCAAGGCCCAGCTCCTTGTTGGGGCATTTCCAATTCAAACATACCTTGATTATTTTCTATGAGTTAGAAAATGCTGACTCAGTTCTTGATTTTATAATGGTTGGCATTTATAAGAATGGGGGCTAATTATAGTTTCAACTGAAGTTCGACAGGAGAGGGCATTTATGTTTCCATTAAATATTTCTCAGGCAATGCGATGAGTCACTAAATACAACTTCTGCACAAAATACCCTGATTGCCTAATGACTAGGTGTTGGTAACTGAAGTTACACATATACTCTCTCCCTTTCTCTCTCCCTCTCACAGTATTTCTTGCATAAAATCAGGGAAGTGTCTCTGAGTAATGCATTGGCTGAGGTTGCCCAAGGACTGTAAAATGGTTTGTTGATTGCAAAACCTGTAAAAAATATAGTCGTGTTCTGGAGACCCTTGAAAACCCCTGTCACACCTTTTGTGAAAATGTGACTTCTATATGTACGTTGACAAAGATAGTAAAGTGGAAGTTATATGTTTCAAGGTTATATGTTTGAAGGATCCTTATTCCCAGTAAGGTAATCTCCTCTGTATATTTTTGTACATTGCTTAAAAATATCTTTAATAGAAGCGATTTATAAATATCCTTACATTAATAAATAAGAAATGAATAAACTATAATTAGCGGTGGTGGGATAGTAACACTATTTCAGAATAAAACCATTATTGTCAGCTAGTATGATGAAGTGGATAGACCTGCTCAAAACCCCATTGGTGATGTAACTTACTTGGTTGCCTTGGGCCATTCGCTATCTCTGAACCCAACCTACCTCACAGGATTGTTGGGAGGATAAAATAGTAAGCACTAGATAAATTGATTTTGTGTCGTACCCCCAAGTGAGGAGTTTGTCATGCGCCTGTACTGATCAAGTGCAGAATTGTGATCTTCACTGCTTGACAGGATGGTACAGACATCTATTTTCTCAAGGGGTTCCATGCACATTGTGTTAAGTTCATGTTTGGTAAATGATCGTCCGTGTTCACCTATATTCACATTGGGCACTATCCATTCTGCAACGGGTGCCAGAAGTCTCCTGCACTAGTGAAATGTAATTTAAATTCATGCTTGTGTTGCATTGGATACTTCCCAATGATTTCACGGAGTAGTGTCTTCTTCAGCGTCACGTGGCTCTTTCAGACATTCTCATCCTGAAATGTCAAATATATGCTAGGTTTGGTAACAAACTGAGATGAACAGTCATATTCCGCTTTTCTTCCCCTCCCAGTAGGACAGGAAAGAGGGAGGCTGCTGGGCCCATGTGGTCTGCGTGGTGGTACTTGTGCCCCCACAGCCTCAACCACTAGGCCTAGACACCCCCCCACACACACACACCTCAGGCTAAGCACCACCACTTAAAGACCTGAGGGAAGGGTAAAAGAATCACCACCTTTCCCTTAGAGCCTAAGGAAGCAGTAAGGTTTATTTTAAAAAAAGTTCTCTTGTGAATATACTGGGCTAAAGGTTTCATGTAATTTGTGTATTTATGAACCAACAGAGCAGGTGACAAAGCCAAGCTGATGTGTGGTTTATGGTAGCAAAACAAAGAAAATGTTTATTGTCGTTTACAGTTCTTAGTTTCTTCAAATTCAATTTAAATCTCGCCAATTCTTAATAAGTCTAGTAATAACAATCTTAATACTAATAATCTTAAATCCCTACAATCTTATACCCACTCAGTCCAACGTTCCTAACACTCTAAACATACTCATCCAGACATACCTAAGGGAACAGAAATGTGGGGTAATGCCACAGTACTCCCTTCAGTCTTACTTCCACCAATTGGCTTCTAAGGGGCTGGGAGAAGATTTTAAATCTATGATTAGCTTTATTTATTTATTTATTTATTGCATTTCTATACCGCCCAATAGCTAAAGCTCTGTGGACGACCTACAAAAACTAAGACCATAAAAACCATTCAAAATATAAAACAACGACAGCATAAAAACATAATTTAAAATACAGTCTAAAAGCACAACCAGGATAAAAACCGAGCAGCCATGCAGAAATTAATAGGGATTTAAACTACAAATTTAAACAGCAAGGTTAAAAATTCCAAGCATATCTCGTTGCGGCCAGGCAGTTCACGTCATTTCGAAGCTCTCCTGTACTTGACTAGGAGCATCTGGCAGCTCATTCTTCCCTGGTCCCACTGCATGCATACGTAATATAAGAACATAAGAAGAGACGTACTTGATCGGACCAAAGGCCTATCTAGTTCAGCATTCTGTTCGCACATTGGCTAACCAGATACCCCTGGGAAGCCCATGAGCACCACAGCACCCTCCTGCTCATGTTCCCCAGCAACTGCTTTCCAGAGGCATACTGCCCGATACTGGAAGTAAAATATAGCCATCCTGACTAGTAGCCATTGTTAGCCTTTATCCTCCATGGATTTGTCCAATCCTCTTTTCAGGTTCTCCAAGTTGGCGGTCCTCACTACACCTTGTGGTAGCAAATTCCATGGTGCAATGATACGCTCTTAGGAGGAGCAGTAGTTGCGCTGTGCGTGTGTGGTGGTAGTGGTGAAAAATGAATTTCTGTATATTTTTAGGTGGCAGGACACCTGATTTCTGTGAATTATCTAGCCATGTCGGCATGATTAGGACAGTGGCGATTTGATAGTAAAAAGACATATTGATTTTATTGTATTTATGTAAGTAGCTATACCTTTGTTTTCAAAGCAAAACACCTTCACAAAGTTAACCTGCTTTAAATACAATTTATAGCAATAAAAAAATCAATCATAGGAAACAATACAATACAGACAACAGCCATTAAAACAGGAATGCAGCTTAAAATCTATGAAGTAGGAGACGGTGAATCTCCTTAGAATCACCTCTGAGAAAACCCTGTCTCTAGTTCCCCCCCCCTCCCACCACCACCACCACCACCAATGATCAGGACTAGATCAGTTCTATAAAGACCCTGCTCTGAATCCCAATCCCTGTGCAGGTAGAGTGCAGGAAGGTAGTCTTAATTGATCTACCTATTGGACAGCATCTGGGGGACATAGGATTTTTCGGTTTCTGGGATCCGAGGTTGGAACCAGGGCGTGGACCTTGGAGCCCAGAAACGATGCTCCCTGCCCCCTCCCCTTCATAACCGGCATGGTTCTCTGCACTGGTTACATCTCCGCACTTGGAAATAGAGCATGGGGATTGGGAAAAGGGGGCAGTTTCAGAGGTAAGGAGGGGAGTAGAACACGGAAGCGGCTTCACGCCGCTTCCTATTGTGTGTCCAGGCTCCTTCTCGCCTCTCTCCCTGAAAACGCAGCTAGATGGGAGAAATCGCCTGACTAGGCAAAATGCTGAGCGTCTGGAGCACAGAGGAGCGGATCCCCTCTGTGCTCCAGCCACCCTGCATAAAATAGTCGGCAGTTTCTGATTTTGGAGGCTGGTGACTATCGGGATAGGATCGCACCCTAAAAAGCTTCCAGCCTTTTCTCATAGCCTCTTGCTTTGGTTCTGTCTCAGGTGCTTATCTGACTCCTTGGGTATGATGACCCAAGATGTCCAAAAGAACAAATGCATATGTATACTAAAAGTAAATTGTTTATTTTACAGATGACATGGAAGAAGTTAACGAAATGGAAAAGGTGATGTTGCAATATGCTGCAATGAGCAGAGAACTAAGCCATTATATAGAAGCAGTTGAAGAAACTGTAAAACAGGTAAATGAGATAATAGTTCCGTTACATATGGGGTGAAATTATATATATATATATATATATATATATATATATATAAAATCTGAATTGGAAGAGGTTCTGACAGCAGTGGAGTAAACACCCTTCAGCATTAGGTTTGTGAAGTTTGAAAGAAAGGCACCAGGGGACGTGATAGAGATGTATAAAATCACTCCCAAATGGATCCAGCTTTGCACGAGTTAGACTATTCATTAGTTTGATACAGAGAAGCTTTCAAACGAAGTTGCACAGCTGCACAGCTGTCAGAGTTGCCTGCCTTGTCTGAGTGAAGCCACACCCACAAGCATTCCTAGGCACAGGCCCTCCATGGTGCATCCCTATAGCCCCCTGAGAGAGGGGATGCCCACTCTGTTCCCTGAGGGGGAAGCTTCCCCACAGCAGGGAGTGGGGGGTGGAGAACAGCCCATATAATTCTGTCACCTTAGAGCACTTCCTCCTGGCTTCACACTAATGACTGTAAAGTGCTGGTAAGGAGGTCTGTCACCAGTGTTTGAAGATGATACTGCAGACTTCAAACACAGAAACATTAAACTCAACTAATGTGTTTTAAAAAGCAAATAACCCTACGATGCACACCCCTAGGGTCCCTTTAATTTGCTCACCAAGTTTCAGGTGTCTAGGTTTCAAGGTCTTGGAACTATGCAGGCAGACATCCTCTTTTATAAACATCGATAAATGGTGGCAAGGAGGTGGATAGGAAAGATTTTTTTTTCTCAGTATCTGATAACTTTGGCTGTCAAATGAAGTTGATTGATGATAGGTAGAGGCTGGATAAAAAGAATTTCTTTGTGCTGTAAAGCAGCCTTCCTCAGACCTGGTGCCCTCCAGATGTGTTCGACTACAACTCCCACCATCCCCAGCCAGCACCATGTCCTTGCCTGCTTGGAGCGGATTTCAAACTCCTATGTGTTTCTGTATTACCAAGGCAGTGATTGTGCTCTTGCTATAAATGCCGAACTAAAACAGAAGGGTGTTAATAACGCCTAATCTCGATGAGGATGCATTTCTTCATTTCTAGTTTGCTATAGCTTTTCGTTAATCCAGTTTCTGATGCAAACCGAAACAAATGTTTAGTGCAAATGACCCCTATGCAAGTTAGCCTAATTTGCATTGGAAAAATTTCCAGTTAAAAATTTCCTCAACACTGGCTGCACAACTGGGGCTGAAGCCGGGGGTGGAGCTGGATGAACCCAAAGGTGGCTGGAAGCATGGGGGCAGGCCTTAAGGCTCATGGGGTCAGGAGGAGCAGAGGAAGAGGAATAAAGACTAGGCAGCAGAGCCGTTGAGTTTCTCTGGCGATTGGGAAGGGTCCCCCACGTCCGTGAACCCTGGAGAAATGGCCTTGGCACTCAAAAGATAGGTGAGAGAAGAGAGCCCATGCAGGGAGAAGAAAGAAGAGAGAACCAGAATTTGCATCCTCCCCTTCATTCAGCTTTCAACAAGGGGCTTGGCGGAGCAGTGGCCTGTGGTATCCAGCTTTGATCCTAAAAGAAGCCAAAGGCACAAAGTGCCAAACATTAGTTCTTAATGCATTTTATGTGAGTGGAAATAGCCGTTTGATATAGAATTGCCCCCCCCCCCCCCCGCAAGCCAATGACATGATTGTTTCACTGGGACCGTGTCTACTGGATTTATAAGCCACAATGCAGGGCATTTTCAGTGGACTGGTGAACGTTGAGTCACTCATCGTGAGACAATCTGCCAGTTTCTGGAGTTTAAGCTCCCCTCCCACCTTAAATAATCTTTTGCTACTTATAAAGCAATAAAACTGTCTGATTAAAATAAAAGATTGTCAGCAGAGGGTATAGTTGCGTGGTGTGGAAAGCCAAGTTGTTGTTGACTGAAGCTGCTGTTGGAGCAAAAGCAGCGGGTGAATTGTACCAACATCATCTTTTGATTGATTCAGCAGCCCGTTGAGTAAGAAATGAGCAATCGGATTGCACTGATCGTTCCAAGGACTGACTGTGGGAAATCCTTTATTTGATGAGGAGTGGAAACTCCCTTTTGTGCTGCATTTAGTTCACCTGTAAGATGACTTACCTTGTGCCACTTCTCTTTTCCAGTAGGCTTGGATTACTGTACTACTTCTTTTTTTTCCCTCCTCAGAATTAACCAACACCCAAGTTATTGTTAAAGTCAAGAACTTAAGCAATGATGTCACGATTTGGTTTAGTTTTTAGAACGAAAGGAAAGACCAGATCCTCTTTTACATAAGATGTTACCAAAGTGAAGCAAGCAAAGACAGACCAAAACAGAGAGAGCTTATTTTTTAGCTCTGGCTTCTCAAATGGCGATGACCACATAGCTATTTCCTAAGATTCAACCTTAGTATTTGTTTGGCCATTAAAGGCAGGATTAAGGTGTGACAAAAGTACACCATGCTCCAAGTATAAACATCTTGTATCTAGCTCTTATAGGGTATAATTAGCTAATGGCAAATCCAAGGGATCCCGGTTCCCTCAATCACCAAGAAACAATTTGCTTGAAGGGTGTATTCATCAGAATTTGCAACCTCCTGCCATATAGGAACATAAGAATTGTTTGGCTGGATTTGACCAGAGGTCTACCTTGTCAAACATTCTTTCTCCAGCTGTGGTCAGTCTGAGACTGACTTGCCCTGTTGATTGTCCCCAGCATCTGATATTTACAGGTGTATTTCTTCTGAATGTGGGGGTTCAACTTAACTATTAAGCCTAATAGCCCTTGGTAGATACATTCTTAAAAATGTGCCTAAACTTAAATAAAATAAGGGTCACTATGCCCTATGATCAATGAATTCTATCTTTTGTTTTGTTCTTTTAAATTGTAGCTTACATTATACAGCATGAGTTTTTCACACCGGAGAGCTCTGCAATATCCTATGGTCCCTGGGATGCTCTCCCAGAGCCAATAGCATTGCTCTCTTTAAAAAGCCATGTTTGAATCCTTCTCTTAATGCAAGGAACTGACTTAGAATCATAGAATAGTAGAGTTAGAAGGGGCCTATAAGGCCATCGAGTCCAACCCCTTGCTCAATGCAGGAATCCACGTTAAAACATACCTGACAGATGGATGTCCAGCTGCATCTTGAAGGCCTCTAGTGTGGGAGAGCCCACTGCTTCCCTAGGTCATTGGTTCCATTGTCGTACTGCTCTAACAGTCAGGAAGCTTTTCCTGATGTCCAGCTGGAATCTAGCTTCCTGTAACTTGAGCCCGTCATTCCACATCCTGCACCCTGGGATGCTCGAGAACAGTTCCTGGCCCTCCTCTGTGTGACAGCCTTTCAAGTATTTGAAGAATGCTGTCATGTCTCCCCTCAATCTTCTCTTCTCCAGGCTAAACATGCCCAGTTCTTTCAGTCTCTCCTCATAGGGCTTTGTTTCCAGACCCCTGATCATCCTTGTTGCCCTCTTCTGAACACACTCCAGCTTGTCTGCATCCTTCTTGAAGTGTGGTGCCCAGAATTGGATGCAACTCGGTGGGCTTCCTTAAGGAGTTGATCCCAGAAAGTGGAAGATGCTTCTGCATGGCCTGGTGTGGCCTCCCCCAACCTGGTGCCTCCTGATGTGGTGGACTACAACTCCCAGAAACCAACTCAACTGGAGAGCACCAGATTGGGGAATTCTGGCCTAATGGAAAGTGCAGCCGTCATAGCCCTTCTTGCTGCCGTCAGCTCTTTACAGGTTTCATATCAGAGCCAAAACAAGCATAAAATGAGAGATGGAAAACTTGCGTTGTCTGTCGATGCTCTGTACAAATCGTCTTGCACATACCACTAATTTTGAGGAGTTCTGCAAGGAAGAAAAATAAAGCCTAACTCTCTTTGTTGAGCGGTTCTTTCTGTATAACAGGTACTTAGGACTTTCTTTTATGTCTTCTGTTTTAAGTCACAAAGGGGTTATTTTCTGGGAGATCCATCCTGTTTATTTTTCACCAGCTGCATTAATGGCAGGTTGTTGTACATCAGTTTGTAGAAGCAAAGGTGTTCCTGGTCAAAAGCTGGATACAGGAACAGGAGATTCATATATGGGAGAGGCAGCCAGTATGATAGTTATGCATTGGATGAAAAGTGCATTCTCTTCTCCTGCCTACAAACGTTTAGGATGCATTCAACCTTACAAGTAATTCTGATCAGTTCCCCTTTCCCGTAGCACAGCCTCTATTGCCCCCATCTGCTGGCTTCCTTTTGGCTGGGCTTACCTATAACTAGGGTGCCTATGTACAACTTGTCGAAAGAACCTTTCATACAGCCTAAAACAGTGGTTATATATCAGGCTGTCTTATATATACTCTGCTTGGCAGTGGGATTCTCATAGGAACACAGGAAGCTGCCTTATACTGAGTCAGACCCTTAGTCCATCTAGACCAGTATTGCCAACACTGACTGGCAGCAGCTCTCCAGTGTTTCAGGTAGAGTTTTTGCAACTCTACCTGGAGATCCTGGGGATTGAACCAGGGATTTTCTGCGTACAGAGCAGGTGTTGTACCACTGAAGTATGGCCCTTTCACAAGCAGAGGTGTTTCCTTGTCCTGAGACTCCAGGCATCGAAACTAGGACCATATGAATGCAAAGCACATACTCTACCACTGAGCTATGGCTAATCCCCCCCTCTCTCTCCCTCCCTCTCTCTCTCTCTGTGCAGTTGGCAGCAGCTCCTTTGCTGACTACATGTGTAGCTTTGCATTGCTGCTGGAGTGCTCCATCTTGGGTGCTCAGCCCAAGGTGACATTACTGTGCATGGATTAGAACCAAGCAGAGCATGCTTGGATAAAATCAAGGCATGAGCCTGGCTAAGGGGTTTGTTGTGAATGATGTCGACGTGCTAGAGTGCAGTCAGTGTGCACTGTCTACTGATTTGAAGGGACAGGCAGCGCACAGTGGAGGCTCCTGAAAGCCCCTGCTCTGAATGATCTCCTCCCTGCAGTGATAGGTTGGTTGGTTGGAATTACATGAGATCCGGGGCTTTGCTAGGCCCAGACCCGTAGGATTCAAATCTGTGTAAAATTTGCACGTGCTATTTTTTTCCCCATGATGTACACATTTAGAAATAATCACTTGGATTTAAATCTCACAGAAGGCAAAGTTAGCCAATCCATTTCTCATTCAAATCACCTCAAACAAAATAAATTCTTCAATTAATTTGCACCTTAAATCAATAGTTCCTCTTCAATCACAATTAATGTGCAAACCCTTGCTGTCTCTCCCCACACTTTTCTCTCCTCTTTTTCCCCTCTGTCTTTCCCTCTAGAAGGAAGATTGCCCCCACCTCATGCAATTAAGCTTAGAAGAAAAGTTTCCATTAACACCAGTGGAAGGTGTTTTTTTTTGTAAGCTCAATTGCCATGTGGGGAGCTGGGTGTTGTGTTACAGCAGGTAGAGGGGTGGTGGTTAACCCTTCCCTCCCCAGCTGCAAGCCCCCTTGAAAATCGCCCCCTGCATGGCAATTAAGCTGAGAAAGAGATCTTCCACTGGCATCAGTGGAGACGCTCATGGCTCTAGCGAATAGATCTGTGGCCGTAGCCCCTGCTTGAGAGCGATGCCATTGGCAGCCTGACTGCTGCTTGTGAGAGATGCTGGTTCCAGACATGTTTTTAATTTCTGCTGGGAAGTTCTGGAGTTGGAATGCTTTCCTCATTATCAGAATTTATTATGTAATAGTATGACCCGGGAAGTCAGGCTAAATACATCCTGATGGGAATCACTTTTGAGTATTCAGAGACAAGATTAAGCCATTGCGCAAGAGGAAGAGAATTGGTGAGATGGAGAAACTTGCCTTAATGGGTATGAGAACAGGTCGCAATGTCCCAGAAGTGAATTGGAACGAAATTGTACTGATAAACCAGGTGTTAAATGATATTTTTGTACCGTGTCAATCAAAAGATAATTACCAGTACATTATGCTATGCTTTGAAAAATAAATGGATATACACACACCTTGTAATATAGCTTGTGCTGTACAGTTTGGCACAGTAACTATTTCCTACTTATTATTATCTACAATAAGAAGTAGAAAATATGTTGACAATAAACCCCAAACCAGAACCCTACTGTAATGGAAGAACCCACCCACCCCTCTGGCTGTCGCCATGATCTTTGTGTTAGCATAAATTGGCCAGAAAACCCTAGCTGCCTATTAAACAATGTTGAACAGCTTGCTTGCCTACATATACTTGAGCGAGTCATTTTTGTCAGATCAGTAACCCCAAGGGGGGAAAAATAACAATCTGCCTCCCCCCCACCCCGCAATTTATAAAACTCCTTTTCCAATCTGAGTGCCTGGAGGTGATGATAATTACCTGAAGGTTCATCAGGTTTGTTGGGAGAGATAGAAGTTTCCAGTCCTTCCCCCTACTTCCCTTCCAAGACGTCTTCTTCTTGTGCCATCCCATCCATCCGTGACACCATTGCCTTAGGCTGAGCAACGGGGAAGGCCAAGCCTGGTTTGCTTCCCCCAAGCTAAGCTTGGGGAGTGACTGTGGTTCAGTGGTAGAGCACATGCATGCAGAAGGCCTGAGATCCAGTCCCTGGCATCACCTGTTAGAAGGATTGGATAGCAGGTGGTGGGAAAGAAACTACCTGAGACCCTGCAGGATCTCTACCAGTCAGAGTTGACATGACTGCACTGGCTCCCAGTCTGTTTCTGGGTCCCATTCAACGTGGTGGTATGACCCTTTAACGCCATAAATGGCTTGGGTCTGGGTTATCTGGAGGATTGCCTCTTCCCCTTTACACCTGCCCAGATCCTAAGATAATCTTTGCAGGCCCTTCTCCCAATTTCCCTGACAATCAAGGTAAGGCAGGTGGCCATTGGCAGGGATGGGCAAGTTCTGGGGGTTGGTGGGCCCACATTTGGCCCACCAAACCCACGCTGGAGCCGCACCCTACTTCTACCATCACTGCTGAAATTGCTGATGAATTTGCCACAGTGGCCCAAAAAAGCAATTATTTTGCAAGGCGCATGGAGAGCCTGTATCTTGCTTTCAAGATGTACTGTGTTTCCAGGATCACCATTCTGCTTCTTTCATTCCAAAACTGCTTTTTTCTTTTCTTTTGCTGCTACATGGTCCCACAAAAAACGCCATGGGGGCCACGGGCCGTGTATTGCATAGCCCTTCCACTAGAGGGAGGGTCTTTTCAGTGATGGTTCCCCAGTCATGAAATGCCCTTCCCAGAGAGGGCTTGATTTGTACCCACATTCTAGTCTCCTCAGCGTCAGTGAAGACCTTTTTATTTCCCCAGGGATTTTAGTTTTTCATTTATTTTTTTAAAAATATATTTTTAGTGTTTTTAAAGTTCTTTGCCCCATTGTATTTGTTGCTGGTTTTATACTGATGCTGTTTGAACAGTTTAAGACTCTATACCTATGTTTCATTTTCATACTTCATAGTTTTATTTGTGAACCGCCCAGAAAACATTTTGTTGATGGGCATTATAGAAATGCTGTAAACAAAGTAAAAATAAATACTGGGCTAGCTAGGCAAATACTCTGATCTGGTATATGGCAACTTCATAGAATCATAGAATAGTAGAGTTGGAAGGGGCCTATAAGGCCATTGAGTCCAACCACTTGCTCAATGCAGGAACCCACCTTAAAGCATACCTGAGAGATGGCTGTCCAGCTGCATCTTGAAGGCCTCTAGTGGGATGGAATAACGACTGGCTGTTGCGGGGGGGGGGGGAATAGAAAACTGAGGTGGGGCAGGGAAATGGAGTATCCTGGAAGGGGGCATAGCTGGGCAGCTGGAAGGAGTACTCCACTCTGCCACACTTTGTTGCAAATCTCACTCCTATCTATCTGAAAGAGTTAGATACTCCCATTTCTGAAATGGAATTAGCAAGTGCCTGGCATAATCATTATGATGAGTATGTCTGCATAGAGGAAGGGAAGAAAGAAGGGAGGGCTTGTATATTGTAAATACCAGTGCTGATAGAGAAACCTTGCACTCTTCCATCCAGTTGCCCTAAATGTGAACCAGGCCACCTTGTGTCAGAGGTGTGAGGCAGGTTTTGCCCTCTCTGCCACAGCGTCCCCAAGACTAGTGCTTTAGATGTCCTTACTGGAGTGAAAAGTGATCATTCGGTCACATCGGTGAAAGTAAAGGAGCTTCACTCATAGACATCACTGCAGTTGTCAGGTTGGATCCACTCCCTTTTCCTGGTGAGCACAGACTTTGATATTCAAGTCTTCTCCCCTGATTCTGGATCACTCAGAAGTATAGTCTCATCCTGGTTTGCATTTCTTGGTCCCGCTAGACTAGAGTGGGATGTAGTGCTGAGAATTGGTTTAAATGTATGTTTCTGCTTCTCTCTCTAGCTATCAGCCTGTTCACATTATCAGTGTATATGATGGTATTCAAGTTAGCCAAAACACAACAACCACAACAGCCCCCTGCCTTTGAGGAGCTTACAGCCTAAATTTTGTTAGTATGGAAGATCACTCCTCCCGCCCCCAAAGGAGGAGGAAGAGTGTTCTGGGGACAAATATTTTCAAATCTGCTGTTGGTGCTTTTAATGTACAAAGTTGGCTGGCACATGGCAGGAACCGTTCTGCATGCCAGATGTCTCAAGGCCATGTTCAGCTGTGAAGATTTAAGGATTCTTTTATTGTGACAATGTCCCCCCTGCTCCCTGCAAGCCCCCCCCCCCCTTTGATGTTTTGTAGGCTGCAAAACTCAGTCAACCTCAGTTTGCATCCGAATTGCAATTATAGGAAGAAGAAGGACACGATTAAACTTTTTGTTGTGGCTTTTTTTCTGCCCAGGGAGCATAGCAAACATATAATAATAATAATAATAATAATAATAATAATAATAATATATATTATTTATTTCTTACCCGCCTCTCCCTCAGGATCGAGGTGGGGAACAACATTGATACAAATGGCATAAAATACATAAAACTGATTAAAACATATAAAATTAATACATTATTAAAATACAGATAAAACCCTTAAAATTTGACTGGGTATATAGTAATTGTGGCACATTGGAAATCCTTCCAGCTTTTAGGCAATAAGCTTCTTTCAAAATAATTTGGGTCCTATTGTGAGCTAAAGCCCTGATAAGTTTCATTTTCCAAATCCAGTTTGTCCGCATTTTTGAAGTGCTAAAACCCTGAAAGAGGTAAAATCCCTTCCTGTACTCATACAATCTATTAATAGTAAAAGTAATTCCTTCTCCCCCACCCCCTGTTTGAAGAAGAAGAAGAAGAAGAAGAAGAAGAAGAAGAAGAAGAAGAAGAAGAAGAAATGCTATGCGAGCTAATATTTGCATTCTGATTTTTCAGCATTTGTTATGTGTGCCTAAAATGGAACTAGAAACGGCACAGTTTTCTGGGCATTTCTCCTGAACAAATCCTATTGAAATGAATGGACAATGGCAACTTAGTTTATTTGGCCTGTACAGTTGTGAAGATGTGTTTAGAAAGTGTGTGGGTGATTCTGCTGCTATCTCAGAAGCCAGAGAGAGCTGGCTGAATAAATGTTCCAGTGGTGGCGGGTGAGAACTCAATGCCCTCAATAGCTTCATTCCCACCCACTTAATCTTGATTAGCAAAGAAAAATAAATAGGCAAAACAATAAGTACAGCAGAATACATTATGCAAAATAAGAGAAATTACGAGTTTCCCCCCTCCTTATTTGTATAATGCATTCCAGGTGTAGGCAAACTTCAGGCTCATAGGAATCCATGCTGGAGGGGGGGGGTTATTAGAACCCCAAGGTCCCCTAACTAGAGTAAGGTGCAAAGTAGTGATTTGGGGGGTTGGGGGAAGCCAGTAGCAAAAATGATGTGTGGGGGATGGACGAACAGGCAGAATGGAGCCAGCTACTCACCTTGTCCCCATAAGCTATACCTGGGATTTTGCGCCCACGGGCCGAATTCCATTTTGGAGAAGCTCTTGGGAACCGAAGACAAAAGGGGCAGAAACAAAAATACCCACATATTTTAGCTTAAAGTTCTTACTGTCAGTAATTTAGCCTTAGGAGAGGCATTCCAATCTTTTACAAAGAGGAAGAAAATTACACACAAGCCAGAAAAACCACCAAATGATTGGTGGTGATGGCAATGGAGAAGGGGAGGCCTGGGAAAGGAGGTGTTGCCATGTGGGGAGATCCCAGAGGGCCAGGTTTGGCCCCTGGGCCTGAGGCTCTGCACCCCTGAGCTATTCACTGGACTGACCTGCATATGGAATTGCAACTCTATGGCTGAATTACTACAGAGCAGGGATTCAAGCAGTCTAATTTAGTTGGGGAAAAGACTTTGATGTTTAGCAACACTTAGGAGTTAGAAATCTTTGCTGATCTCCTGCAACTCATCCAGTTTCTAATCTTCTTTCTGCCCACACCTGATGTCCACAGGTTGCAGAATCCATCTTTTTCTTTCTGCAGAATTTGGATTATCCCAGTACAGAATTCTTAATTTACTTTTTTTTTTCCAGACCAGCGGCCTTGCTTGTGGCTGTCAAGAATGGCATCTGGGAAACATTGTACAATAAGTGTGAGATGTGAAGTTAGAGGGGATGGCGTACCTCTGAGCTGTCCCAGCCCAGAACAGCGTGGGTGGGACAAAGCTCAGTTGTGGTCTCCATTGTTGCTTGTCATGTGGAGATATTTTTGTTTGTGGCTTTCAAGGCTAAGAGCTTTGGCCACTTCTGCTACATACCCTGAGAGAGTACAAAATGACTAAGAAGACAAGTGTGGCTGCATACAGAACCATAAAAAGGGGGCTGGAAGGTTGTAGAGCGAAGTCCTATATCCTAGCAACTTCTTTTCCTTGATGGTTAACTAGGTTATGAAGATGAGGAGAAGATGCCAATTCCAGGGTTGGTTTTTTTGCCAGGGCGGGGGGAGATGGAGTTGGGACAAGAGGCTTTCAGGGGCTACCTCCCTGGGTGCACTTACCTCTTCTTCCTTGTCACTGTTGCCACGGTCTTGTCACTGTTGCCATGGTCTTGCTCCACCCTTTGAGTACATTCCAGTGACCTCCCAGAGGTACAGGACAAGGTAAGTGGAGGTTATTGCTCCTCCTCCTCCTCCTCCTCCTCCTCGCACCTGCCATTCGTCCCTCACTCAGAGAGGGTAGGTAAATAGCCAGGAGGAGGAGCTGTAGGTCCAGGAGGTACCAGGGATGAACAGTGTATCAACAGTGGATCCTGGTAACGCTGACCTCTCCTGTTGGTCCTGGGAGGATAAAGTGAATCCTTGAAAGCTGATTGAGAGCTGGTGTCTGCAGAATGGGAAGAAGGCATGGGACAGGAAATGGAAGCTATGAAGTAAGAAAATATGTGCTCTATCAAGGAGATACCTGGCAAACCCAGACAAGGTGGTGAACCAAACATTACTATATAGCAGGGATGTTGAATCTCTTTCAGCCTGAGGACCACATTTCATTTTGGAGAAGCTCTGGGGAGGGAGCATGTTCCAGAGGGGGTGGGGTGCTAGGGAAAAAGGGGCAGGGCCAAACTACCCCAAAACTACGCAAAAGGTTAAAGCTCTTATTCCTAGTAATTAAGCCTTAGGAGAAGGAACCTTTCAGACCGGGGGGGGGGGGGGGGCGGGACTACAAAAGCCAGGAAACCACCAAATGGTTGGTGGTCAGGGGAAAGACAGTTAAGCCCAGGGAAAGGGGCATGGTCATCTGGCAGATCCCAGAGGGTCAGACTGGGACTCCAGTTGGGCTGGATTTGGCCCTTGGGCCAGAGGTTCTACACCCTTGCTGTATAGACTGCCTGTAGTTAAAGGATTATAGATTGCTAATCCCAGGAGCTGTGAATGGTAGAGTTGACCAAAATACCATTTAATCGTACCCTCCCTGAGCAGCAAGGACATCCATCAGCAGTTCAACCCAAGGAGACATTTTGTAGAAGTAGAAGCAGGCACATTTGAGGTGGCCACAGAACAGTTAGCTTGATGTTACTTTAACAAACTTGCCAAGCCAAAACGAGACACTCCCTTCCATTTTATAGGCACGTGTGTGGCAGTGAGTGGGTGGGAATTTCCGAAAATGGAGGCCAGTCGCCTCCTATGGGCAAAATCCATCAACTAAATGTTCCAAAAGGTATTGAGGTGATGCTGTTGAGCATATCATCCCATTTACCATCCTCTTTCTCATGGTAAGAATTCATAGGGATATAGGGAGCTGCCTTATATTGTGTCAGAGTCCATTGACCCATCTAGTCAAGAGTTGACTTCTCCGGCTAGTAGCAGAGCTCCAAGGTCTCAGGCTGGGACCTTCTGCAGTCCTGCTACTAGAGATATTTTTGACTGGAGACATTGGGAGTTGAGCCTGGGGCCTTCTGTATGTAACACATATGCTCTCCTGTTCAGCTAGAGAAGCCCTCTCCTCTTGATGACCTAGGACCACGGTTTCAAACGACCTTCAGAGAATCCTTTCTGCAGTGACCTGCCTGCTGCACAACCTCTTGTGCATTGTAAAAGATTCTGGGGTGATGGTGTTCTAAGGGTTGCAGCCCATTTCTATGAGACACTGGCCAAATCACTGGTCACCTGGTCAGCCTTCCCCACAGTGGTAAGATGCATTGTATTTCTATTTAAATTCTAGTAATTGTTTTGAAATGTGCCTGTAAACGTAGAAATTGGTATGTGCAAATTTTATGGGAATCTGTTTTCTCAGTTTTTTGAAAGCAACTGTCTCAGAGGAAACCTGGGATAAGGGTGATATCCCAATATCTGTGGAAAAGATAAGTATTGGTAATTGTGGGAAGCAGAAACATGCATCACCACATCATCTCCACAGCCCATTGGGTAGGCTGTTGTATTTTATTTTCGTTTTCCTTCTCAAGCATATTTTCTGTAAACCCTCAGTGCATCGTTTGGTCGAATGACTAATGCGTGTTAGTAGGGTTGTGTTAGATTCTGAGTCAGTTCTTTGTTTTATTATGATTTAAATCCCTATGGAAATGAAATATGGCAGAGGACTTTAACCTTTTGTTCCAAGGATGTGTTTTGACATAATTGTTCTGTGTCAACACAGCCCTTGTTATGGGACAAACACTTTCATTGGTGAAAGGCTTTTTTTTTTAAGGGTATTTCATTGCTATTTGTATCTAGGGTGACAAATAAAGATGAGATGAACCATATGGAGTACCCACCCTGGAATACGTACTTGTTTTCACATTACCACTTGCTCTGGAATATAGCCCACTGCTAACATTGTTTGAATATGTAGGACAGGATCCAAAGAGACATGTGGCTTATTCTGTATACCCACCGGAGGTTTGTATTTGTATTTCTAAAGCATGGATGGCTTCAAAGCAAAGTGGGAAGCTGTAACTGCTACATCTAAATTTCCAGTGAATGCCTCTGGGCACATATCTTGTCCTTTGGGGCTAGCCATGCCCACCATTTTATGGCTGTGCCCTTGAGAGTTTCTCAAATTTCCAAATGCGCCTATGGGCCCAAAAGGTTGACTACCCCTGTTCTAGAGTATCAACCCTCCTTACTAAAAGTCAAACTGCTGTTGAAACTTGGGCAACGTTTCAGAAGAAGTCTGAAATATATACATCCATCCATACATGCAAAGCCTTTGGCGCATCTAAAGTAACTCTTTGAATCCAAGTCGAAATGTAGATCAAACTTGCGGTGCCCCATGATTAAGGCCGCACACAGGGCTGTCAGTACACTTCATACTGCTCTAGAGCAGAAGCAAAGGTTGCACTTCTTGGAAGGCATTGGACTAGTCCACACCGGTGATTAATGAGGTGGTCTGAATATACACAGTATAGATGGAGGATCACATATTTTATTTTTTTTTAAAAAAAGCACAAAGGAGATAACCCTGTGAGGTAGGTTCAGCCGAAGGCTTGTGGTTAGCCCCAGCTCTGTGGCTGCTTGGAGGTTTGAGCCTGGATTTCCACTCCGTACCAAGTCCAACACTTTCTTCATTTAACACCCTGGTTAAAAACATTCCCATGTGACTTTCTCATCTGCAGTCTAAAGTGATACTGTAGTCCAAGATCAAGTTCCCTACTGTGTCCATTATAAACAGCTGTTAAAAAAAATTAAACTCAGTCCTTTTATGCATTTATTTATTTATTACATTTCTATACCACTCAATAACTGAAGCTCTCTTTTGCATGATAATATACCTAAATTCTGTCCATTTCGTGCCAGTCTAGGAACCAAATCTGGCAACTTTATAGTACATCTAAAAGGAATAATAGGTAAAATCGGCATTAGTTGGGGATGCAGTCTGCAAGGGATACCATTTGATTCCATTTCTGGTTTTAGCTTATTTAGCAGTTTACAAAAAGGGGGGAGTGTGAGATTGGGGAGGCAATAAGAGCTAGCAGCCTTGAAAGCGATTTGATTTGTGGCCTCAAATGTCAACTTGACATTTGAGTAAAGTAGACTGTGGTTTTCTGAAATGTGTCGGCATCTTTGGTACTGATTGTGAACAGGTATTAAAAAAGGTGTTCTCTGATTTGAATATAAATATTGCCTCATAGCATTGGAAGCAGGGGAGGCCAGGAGACTGCAATAAATGTTCCTGAATGAGCTTAGTACGTCTTACTGAGATCAATAAATAGGTGTATGTTAGAATTCAGTCTTCATAGGGCTCCAGCAGTGAGTGGTTGCAAAGAAATGCCTGTATTGCAACTATTGTTGTTCTGTAATGTTTGCTTTGTGTGGGCCTTTGTGAGGCAATCATGTATCTGAATAGGCCTAAGGCCTTGCTTCATTACTGCCAAAGGTCTGTGTTGTAGTTGCTAAGGGATGTTCATAAGGCTGGTGGGGTGGGGTGGGAGAGTTGCTTTGAATATAGTTAGATGGATCAGGTAAATTAAATTTCGATTGGCTGGGGATTCTACCTAGGTAGAAAAGAGTGGTTGGAGGACGACAGCTGAGGAGTGACTGTTGAGAGTTCATTCGTGGAGAGTGAGGGAGAAGGTCTGCAGAATGGTGTGTTTCGTTTTAGAAGGACTAAGAGAAAGCTGAGGAAAAAGTGAATAGATAAGGCTTGCATATTAATCTGATATTTCTCTGGAGGATAACCATACGTGGCTAGTGGAGTTTAGGTATAGGGAGAAGGTGGCTGTGTTATGCCAGGAGCCTGCTCTAAGATCTTGCCAGAAGAAGGTTACACAAGCGGGCAGTAAAAGCCCAGATCAACTGTCCAAGAAACCAGTTATACAACTTGAGGTGCTTTGGTGTCAGAGGAAGACTGTATCCAAAAGCTGGACCTGGCTGTGGGTGTATTTGGCTGAGGTGGAAGTTTAAGGAATTTGGCCTGAAGTAAAAGAAGTCATTAAGAGGCTTGTAGCAGCAACAGTGTCTCATGAGTCCTTAAGAATTGTCACTAAGACGTCTTGTGAAAACTCCGAAGTAAATATTAGTAATCCCTTATTTGTAAATTATCCCTTCAATGAAGTAACTTAATAGTTCAGCTTGTCTCTAATGTTGGTGCCCATCTCACGCCTAATAATGATAGCACAATGCTATCAATTGTGGCCTCGATAATTGGAAGCCTCTGAACTCGGGCCTTTGATCATCCCATGCAGAACAGGAGGAGCTGCGGAGGTGATCTTCGCCTCCCTGTCCCCCCGCCCTGCATACTTCGCTACACAGTGCTTCAGAAGGGAAGTGAAGGGGACCGGCAGAAGCTCAAGATAGCTCGTATCCTGGCCTCTCCAGTCTCCTCCACTCCCCGCCCCACCCATCGGAGCAGCCCCTTTTCTCTCTCTCCAAGGTCTTTCCCTCTCCCAAAGTACTAGAACCTGGGGTCATCCCATGAAGCTGATTGGTGGGAGATTCAGGACAGATAAAAGAAAGGACTTCTCACAGCACATAGTTAAAACTATGGAATTCACTACCACAAGATGTAGTGATGGCCACCAATTTAGTTGGTTTTAAAAGGGGGTGAGAAAAATTCCTGGAGGAGAAGAGTATCAATGACTACTAGTCCTGATGGCTATGTCCTACCTCCAGTATCAGATGCATTTGTACACCAGTTGCTGGGGAGTATGGGCAGGAGGGTGCTGTTGCACTCGTGTCCTGTTTGTGGGTTCCTGGTCAACAGCTGGTTGGCCACTGTGTTAGCAGAGTGCTGGACTAGATGGACCCTTGGCCTGATCCAGCATGGCTCTTCTTATGTTCTTAGTTGCCAGCCTCAGAAGGCAGCAGGCATGGTTATTTCCACGCCAGGGGCAGGGGAGTTGGGTTGGATCTCCAATTTCCCCTTCTGAGGTTGGAGTGCTCTCTCTGACCTTGGAGGGGGGAAATCTCTAGTATCCTATGGCACCTCAGACAATGTCTAGGGACCATACGATTGTTCTCTAAGCCTCTTATACCAGTTACTAGGAGGTTTTAAATTGTTCTAACAGAGTTGGTGGGAAAGGGTCAGCTTTTGGAACTCTGAGTTATAGTAGCAGGGAGTTCCATAAGCCTTGAAAAATAAGCATTTGCTATATATAAGAAACCCCATGAGTGGAATAGCCCAGTGAAGGAGCAGTTTCCCCCATAGGTGGTGGCAGCGTTGGGGAGAGAAAATCACCCACAGTGATGGTGGATAGGAGGGTGGGCCACTTTTCAGGGAAGACTTGCTCCATTCCAGCACCATTTATGGTAAATATTCTCCTGGTAAGTTGGAAAATGCCAGCCCTCCCACCTTCTTCTTGATGGCCACTGGAAGATCCCTTCCTTCAGATTCTTGGTGCCATTCTTTAAGTGGAGCTGAAATTTCTCAGATGAAAATTGTTTTTGCCCTCCCCCAATCTGTTGAAGAATCCCCTCTCCCCAAGAATATTTGGCAACACCCCCCCAGGGGGGCATTTCTCCTTCTTGCAAGTGAGAGCCAGTGTGGTGTAGTGGCTAAGAGTGTTGGACAGGGAGACGAGAGATCTGGGTTCTAGTCCCCACTCAGCCATGGAAACCCACTAGGTGACTTTGGGCCAGTTACAGACTCTCAGTCCAACCTACCTCACAGGGGTTGTTGTTGTGAGGATAAAATGGAGAGGAGGAGGATTATGTTGCCGCCTTGGGTTCCTTGGAGGAAAAAAGGCGGGATATAAATGTAATAAATAAATAAATAAAATAAAATAAAAAAGTAGACTGGGGAATTTTGGGAGGGCATTTTCTCTCAGTCCTAACTCCTGTCCCCAAATTTTCCAACTTGGATGGAAAGATTTCTGAGGCTCTTTAGCTCTGATAGAGGCAGCTCTGTCATGTGTGCAGTTCTTTCTCAGGTAGGGCAATGCCCAGAAGTAAACAGTAGGGCAGGGCAATTACAGTGATGACTGTCTTAAAAAGAATATTACCTTGGCCAAGAGGCTGGTCAGAGTTGCTACTGCTCACCGAGTTGCCTAGCACAGGGTTCGGCAGAAGGTAGATCTCTAGATGTTTTGGACTTCAGCTTTCAGAAGCCTCTGCCAATGGTTAGGAATGCTGTGAGTTGAAGTCAAAAACATCTGGAGAACTACTTTCTGCTCATGCCTGCCATAACTGCTACTTCTCCCCAACTCCAAATAAAAACCTATCTGTCTGGACATACTGTGTGTGTATATTTGCAGGACTACCTGTAACTGCAAAAATATGAAAAGCCTCTTTGCATCTCATTGTAGTTTTTGGTGGAGCCCAGCAGGTGGTAGAGCATGGCCTTCAGAGCATCCTACTTGGCACGTGTGCAGAACAAGCTTCTGACTTGCTCTAATTGTCTTTGGTTTCTGGCAGGTAAAACGGGAGCAGGATACAGGGCATCGATGCAATGCTTGGTGGGGCCTGCCTGGCATTCTTACCTGAGAAATCAGCAGAAGAAATGCAACATTGGGCAATGTGGTGATTAAGAATGAGCACATGGCTGTGCATTTGAGCTAAAGGGAGGCAAGAGGACTAGGGATCTGCATGGTAGAAACCCATAACACATTATGGGCTTTAACTTACGTTTCAGTTGCTCTCATGAATGTTTTTAAAAAGCAAGTTTGCGTTTGTTTTGTTTTTAAAGTAAATGTCTAGCTCTCAAGGTCATGGCAAACAAACTTAGTAGTGTTTGGGTTGGTTTTGCATGAGCTGGTCGCCCGTTGATGTCTGTTTGCTGCCCTTGTTCTCTGTACATCCCTTGCCTTCTCTCACAGTTGATAAGTTGTACGTTGGAAAAAACACGAACTCTACCTAACTTCCAGAGCTCAATTGTCTGAAAATCTATACCATGAGCTGTGTGCAGCCTGCCCTGATCCAGAAGATAGCAGCTTTGTAAGAGCTGGGTTGTCCAGTACAAGGGAAGGTGTGATTGGTGATTTCCCCAAGAGACCACAGAGAGAGAGAGACTGCAGGAAAGGATAGCTAATCTCCATCCATCAGAATAACATAACCCCATCTGAACTTCCCCAGTAGGGAAATTCCACCTCCGATAACAGCTTTTATTGACTTCACTGCCAGCCAGCTCCTCTTCCCAAGCAAACTTATGAGGGAGGAGATGGAAATGGCAGTATGCAGAGCTAGTTGGCAATAGGAGAGGCCTTGTAGGTCATCCTTATTAAGTCCTGGATGCTGGGGTTGGAGTGGCATTGGTTGTAAGCGCTGTTTTTATGTTGAGGACTGCATTCCTTTGAGGGTAGTCTAGTGGGTGACTGGGGTTGAAACCAAAAGTGGGCAGATCCGGAGGCAGAGGTGGATGGGGCCACCCCACCTGTCATCATGATAAATGTTACCCCCTCTCCATGGCAATTAGGCTTAGGAAAAAAGGGCCCATTGATGCCAGTTTTCATTGTGATTTCATTGTAGAATGGGGGGAGAGGATTTGTCCTTCCCTCATTGTACACTGAAATCATAACAAAAATCAACCCTTCCAGCAGTAATTGGGCTTAGAAGAAAAGATAGCTGCTATTCCCCATCCCTGTTCTGAAAGCCTGTTTTTTTCCAAGCTATTCAGGAAAACTGGAACTTTCTTGGAAAAATTCTCCAAGAAAGTTTGGGGTGGGGATGGAGGGAATGAGTTAAATTACAAGATGAGCTGGGGCAGGGAGGAGGGAGCTCTCCCATCCCTAATTTGGTTTTAGATATTTCAGACTGTGGATTCATTGAAGTATTGCTCTTGGCTGGACTGTGGGATGCGGATCCAGAGCTGACTGAACAGAACTAGAAAATAAATATGAAACATAGACATCCCATGTCTAGGGCCACACATGTGAGCTTTCTTGGACTGCTGCCCAATTTAAAGAAATCCTTCTAAGGTAGATTGTGAGTGTTGATTGATTAAATAGTGCATCAATCGTGCACCCTTTATTCAGAATAAGTGTTCAGAACAAGAAGTGGTGGAGGGGAAGCAGAATTTGTTTTTCGAGGATGCACACATATTCCTCAGCAGGCATAATCTTAGAAGAAGCAGTCCTTCTCTGTGTGTGAGAGTGTAGCAGGATACTTGTGGTAAGAGCCACCAGTCATCATTGTACATACTTGTATTAAAAACAACAAGAAAAATGAACAGTGTTTTTAAAATTATCGAATTCATCATGTGACACCTTTTAATTCGGCGTGGGCAGAAGGTAGATCAAGTTCTACTGGTAGATCTGTTGATGGTTTGTTGTAGATCAGTAAGGGTCTCCCACTCACATAGCTTTCAGTCTTAATTAGACGGTTAGAATCCCTGATCTGTAGTGACTCAAATAAAGACTTGTATTTGTGTATGCCGGTGGTCTTCAATGTGGGCACTAATGCACCTGCAGGCAGATGCCTTTCTTGGCACTGACCTTGGCTCGCTGACCTTCCTGATTGTTATTTTATTTCTTAGGATTTTCTAAATTGAAAAAAATTAACGGAGAGGGTGACATGATGCAAAGCCAAGTGCTGCCCTCCAGCACCATCTTTATTTGTGATCTAAAGAGCGGCTGTGTGTTTAGGCATTGAGAGCTCCATCACACCAGCGATTTAGTGCACTCTCGCCATGCCTGGTGTGCGGATTTACAGCATGGTACTCACATGACGCTGTGCCTGTCCTGCTGACACTCCGCCTCTTCCCCAGCCTTTCCTAGTTTGGATTATTTTCCCTGAGCTCATTTAACGCACCCTAAATCTCCGTGTAGTTTTAAAGAAACTGGGGGCTTGAATGGATTGCATCAGATCCTGGCAGGGAAAAGCAATCTATCCCAGCAGCCAGCTCCAAGCTTCAATATAAAACCCAAACCTTGCATCCCAGGCTCAAAAGTGTTTTTTTAATCATACAATGCCTGAATCTCTGCAGAGACAGGATTATACTCTCTCGATGCCCCAAAAGAGCCAGACTAAAGGGTCGTTCCATTTTTGCCCGGGGGAAAGGTAGTCTGGTTGAAGTACTCATCTGTCAGGACCTGACTGGAGGGACAAAGAGAAGGGGAGGGTTGGATGGAGCCGAATAGCTAACGAGCCAAGGTGCAAAGGCGCGAATGAGCAGCTATTCAGGTGAAAGGGATCATAAGCTTGACACACTTTTGCCTCAGAGGTAAAAAACAACAACGCAGAGGCAAATTGGGCTGGGGATTAGGTGTGATGGAGGTCTTGGACAGGTTATTTGCTTATAGTCTAACCTGTTTGCCCTCTGGGAATTGAGTGTTTTGTGACAGACCATGCCCACCATGGCAGCCATTTGGTGAGAGTGCCCGCAACACTCAAAATTCCAAATGTGTCCCCTGACCCAAAATGTTTGGGCCATAGGTTTCCCCATGGCTCAAAATGGGATTGCTGAATAAAGTTATTAGATTGGGATGCCATAGAGTCACAATCTCCTGCTTTGAGGAGTTGGCTGTTCAAGCTTTGCTTACACAGCAAGTTGATGGGCTCCAAAGTATTTCCCACATTCCTCTGTGGAGGCATAGACTAACTTTGCAATAAGTAAAAAAAAAGATGGGAAAAGGCTAATTCAGATAAGGCTGTTGAGGAGAAGGAGATATGGGAAGTAAGGAAATGATTTTGGAAAACCAGGTTGATTTGTATTGCAGAAACTTGAGGTTCAAGATCTTAATCGAATGAGTCAGGACTTTTCTGTGGGATGAAAAGGGAGACAGACTTGTAGACAGAGGATCAGATATTTCTTCATTTATCTTCTTTTTTAAAAAAATAATCTCTGACTTAAGAATTCCAACCTGTTCTACCTCTGTGCTGCTTTACCCTTTAGCCAGTTAGTATGGGCCGAACTGCCTTTACAAATAGGATTGCCTTCATAATTAGACATAACGAAGGTTAGTAACCTCGTTTAATTGTAACTTGTGGCTCCTACTGTATGAGAGGTGTAACTTTATGGAGTGTTTGGAGAGGGAGGAAAGAGTTCAGAATTATTTTTATGTGGTCTGTTGTTGTTTTTTGCTCAGTTTTCTGGGGAGAACCTGGCTCACCATTCACTTTTGCAAAACCCAGGCTTTAAGGTTTAAGAAAACGAGGTTTGGACTCTAAAATTCACAGGTTAAGAAAAGGTGGTTTGGACTAATGTGGCAGGATATGTCAAATGGTGTTTCCATTAGGGATGTAGGAGAAATTAGTTTAGTTCTTATTTTAATGCAAACATCCCTTATTTCACACTTTCGAGCCAATACGCACAGAAGTTCAGCTAGCCTTCTAAATTCGCATGTGTCTGAATTTCACAAGGGAGTTGTTCAATTTAAAAATGCATATTGAAATGAATCTATTAAGGAAAAGTTCACACATAAATGCTTATATTTGTGAAACTAACATTCTAAATTCATTATATTTGGAAATTTGCTTGCAAAAATTGTGTGTATTAGCCAAAATTGGTTACACAAGGCAAGGATTAGGAGAAATGCCCAAAAGTGTGCATGAATTTTCATGCAAACATCAAAACAACAACAACAACACTCAGATTTCGAGATTGGGAACATTCTCACAAAGTTTAGGACAAGCCGAATTTAGGATTGGAAAATCAGTAACAGAGAGTAACCAAAAATTGACAGGTCTATCCATCCTTAGTTTTCACCACCCTTCTATTTGCACCCCACCCCCACCCCATGTTACAAACATTTTATCCCATTTTCACCATGGTTGAAGCCGCAGAAAACCATCTTTCACAGTACTGTGATGATGCACTGCGAACTCCCCCACTGCTGTTTCTCCAAAAATGGAGCCAACTATGGTGGCCCAAGAGGCTAGGAAGAGCTGGGGCTTCCAGAAGGGAGGAGGCAGGGCCAGCCCCTTTCGTAATCGGCATGCCTCTTCTCTCTCTGCCAGCAGGGTTGTTCATAACAGGCTAAAGCAGAGCCAGAGCAGACAAAATGCTGGGTGTTCTGTGAGGAAAGCTCTAGCATCCATCTCCTGCCATCTGATGGAGAGGATGGGAAGCTATTGAGGGATGAGCCCCACCAAATACTAAGAAAGCCCACAAGAGGCAGACACAGCCTGGGAATAGGAAAGGGAGACTTCCTGTGTGAGGGAACTTGGACACTGTATTCCTTAGTTTCTTCCTTGGCTAACACCCCCCTCCCCCCCAATATAGTTCTGTTTACTTTATTAAAGCTTAAGTCCTTTTGGCCACCACCCAAAACAAAGGCACACACAACCTAAATTAGTATTCCTCAGCAGGAGTGAGCAGCATTCCTGGCCTAATTTCTTGCAGCCCTCTGCAAGTGTTCAGTTTACACTTACGTGTTCATTCTATGGCAGCCCACTGAGTGGGCAGGAAGGTGATGGGTATGGAGTGGGGGAAGAGAAGAGTAGGCACCCTCCAACAGATTACCCCAGAGGCAATGTGGCCTTTGACAGCAAAAATGATTCTCTACTCTTTTATAGGTGAGCCCCCTAAAGATGGCCTGCCCTAAGAACAGGATTGCTGGTACTAGCCAAGTGACTCACACCTGCCCCATGATCTGAGACATGGCTGCTCCCATAGCACACTGCTTAGCATTCAGTTTTTAAAGGGGCTTGCATCTAGTACGTGGTTTATTTATTTTTGTTGAGACTGTTTGTTGAGGATGGATTTTTTTGTTGAGATTTGGAGACATTGGATATGACATGTTAGCCCTTTTCTGACACTGCTGTCCACATGTGTGCAGAGCTAAATGCTTGGATGGGGAGGAGGGCTGCTCCTTCTGCCCCTAATATCATGCTATTCATGCAAAGGTTTCTCCCTTTGTGGGCTGGGGGGACAGATGTAACTTCAGGGGTGGGGCCAGGAATTGCGGCGATGCACCCTGTCCGTGCATTTGACCCGATATCAAGCTTCATCTTGCATGGCAGGTTTGCCACTTTCTGGATCGTGCAAATCTGGCCACCGTCTCTCATGTCGTGGTCTCATCCAGATTTGACTATTTCCATATACTCTAGTGATTTCTGCATTTGCTTCTGAGAACATACTACACTCCATCCTTTTTCATTTGCATTGGTTTCTGACCTGTTTCTGGGCATTATTTAAAGTGCTGGTTATTTACTAGGAAACCGTAAGTGGCTTGGGACCAGGTTATCTAAAGGACCTCCTCCTGCATGAACCTACACTTGCATGAGCCAAGTTCTGAGGCCCCGCTTCATGTTTTGCCACCTTAGGAGGTGCACTTGGTGGGTACCTTCTAAGATGTGGCACTGAGACTGTGGAACGTTTTCCCAAAACACATTTGGTCCCGTCCCTACCCGCCAAGTTTCGGCAAGGTGACAAAAGCTTTTTTTACCCTGTTGTGTTTTAGTGGTTTAATTGATGCGTTGTGTTTTGCTTTTAATTTTTATTATTCCTATATTGATTTTGTATGTTTAATCTGGAGGTCAAAAAGCAAAGTAGAAATGTTCTTAAATGAATAAAGCTGATTTATTTGTTTCGGCCATGTGTATTGGAGCCCGGGTTTGTGGGAAGAAAGAGTTTGTGCATTGGATTGTGGGAGAAGAGAATTCAGCTCTGGTTAGTTGTGTGTCCCATTTCTTTTTAAAATTGGTGGTGGTAGGAACTTTATATGTGATGGAGAATATTTAATTTAATTTAATTTTGCCTCAGCTGCAGTTATAATGGCCATGCATGCTCAACTTGCAACCCGTGATTTTTCACTGCCAGTGAATTTGGTCTCCAAAAATGGCAACTGATATTTCTGGGAAGTGATGCACAGTTATGACGGGTGAAAAGAGCTGGTCTCCCCAGCCAAGAGAAGGTGGTTTTGCAGTTTCGATTTATGGATGATGATGTGATTGTTCATGAAGAAGTCATTAGACCGTACAATTTTAATGTGCTGATTACCATCATCAGGCCATTAATTATAGCATGTTCTTAGATCATAGGGTGAACAGCTGCCACATAGTGCTACGATAGTAGGCCTAGTAGCAATTGGAACAGCAACTGTTGCTGCCAGAAAACCAGTGAGGAAAATATGCATGTTAATATGTCAAGATGCTGTTTAAAGTAGGATGTTGTGATAAAGCTGTTTATCATAAGATCTTCCTTTTTAAGAGTGTCTTGGCATAAAAAACATGCATACGTTCCTCATGGTGGTTTCTCTTGTTGCAACTCTTGCTGGATTTCATCAGATAATTGTTGAAAATGATTGCAAAGTAATTAAGATAACGTAAGAAAATGTGTCTCAGTCAAGGTATCCCATTTCAAGTTATAAAGTGCAGACAGAGGTACATCGCTAGTCAGCTATATCCTCTATCCAAACAACAGACATGGTCTGGACCATGGGAGTTGATATGTGGGAAACTTATGTCCTGCCTTTCAGTGAGATGTTTAGTTTGTTAAAAAGAAGTAGATTATTCATTTGATTTGGTGATTTTAGATAGATTTCCTGAGCAAATGTTGGATGTCTATTTCTAGGAACTTCTTGTAGAATACCATGTTCACTCCAGCTCTGGTTGCGGTCTGGGTTGTGCAGTGTGAACTAACTCCCCCAGCCAAACCCTCCTTGCAGCACAATGTTGGACTTGAATTTTCTTTTTGGGCTCTTCCAGTGCTAAGTCAGGTATTTCCCTTGAGGGATGCAATCCAAGTTTTTTTTTTTAAAAAATCATTTTTTTTTTTTTACTCCTGTAGATTTCAGAGCAATTATTCAATTATGTTTAATTCAAAAGCTGTTTTCTCTACAGTTATTTTCAGACTTGCATACATCTTTTACCCAGACAACAATACTAGAACCCGGGCTCATCCAACCAATCTGAAAGGGTAGGAGATTCAGGAAAGACAAAAGTAAATATTTCTTCACACGGCACACAGACTTTGCTACCACAAGGTGTAGTCATAGGCGCTAACTTGGGCTGCTTTAAAAGGGGAGATTAGTCAAATTCATGGAGAATAAGGCTATCATTGGCAACTAGTCCTGATGGCTATATGCCATTTTCAGTCTCGGAGGCAGTATACATCTGTATGCTAATTCCTGGGGAACAGGAGTGGAAGGGTGAATGCTGGACTCGATAGATCATTGGTCTAATCCAACAGAACTATTCCTATGTTCTGCATACTCCAGCTCTCGCTTACAGCGCACTGAACACAGGGATTCATGTGTAAGTGTTCATGTGTTTCTGTGTGCAGAATGGACACCGCTCGCCCCTTGCCCTTTACACTATTATAGCTTTTGATGTGGTGTAGTTTTTATACACATCTCACCTGTCATAATGAGGAACATCTTTGGCTCGTTTTTAAGAAGAATCATCAAAATGTCGTGCATTGAAGGTACTGAATCGGGAGAGGCTGTGCATGTTCTGAACCAGTGCTTGGATATAGTTATGCCTTGGATGATGGTGAACAAACTGAAGCTGAATCCCTATAAGACAGAGGCCTTGTGGCTTGGTGGTTTCCAGGTCTGGGAATTAGGGTGTTTGCTTGTTCTGGATGGGGTTGCACTCCCTCTGAAGGAGCAGGTCTGGAGTTTGGGGGTGCGCCTGGATCCATCTTTGTCACTGGAGGGCCAGGTGACCTCGGTATCCCGGAGCGCCCATTATCAACTTTGTTTGGTATGCCAACTATGCCATTCCTGGACAGGGATAGCCTAGCCACGGTCATTCATGCACTGGTAACCTCACGATTAGACTACTGTAATGCACTCTATGTGGGGCTACCCATGTGTGTGGTTCGGAAGCTGCAACTAGTGCAAAATGCAGCAGTTAGGGTGCTCACTGGGACACCTAGCTCTGCTCATATAAAACCTGTGTTAAAAGAACTGCACTGGCTGCCTGTTAGCTACTGAGCCACATACAAGGTTATGCTGTTATCTTGCAAAGCCCTAAACAACTTGGGACCTGTATACCTAGAAGACCACCTTCCCTCATATGCACCTGGATGACAACTACGATCCTCAGAGGAGGTCCTACTGGCCATTCCAAAATGAACGGAATGCCGCCATGAAGAACCTCAGCAGCGGGCCTTTTCTGTAGCGGCACCCACCTTCTGGAAAACCTTCCCTCATGTGGTTCGGGAGGCGGAAAATGTAACATCTTTTAAACGCCTCCTAAGAACATAACTTTTCACACAGGCTTTCCCTGGATTTTAACTTAACTGGTTTTATATCGCCTTTTTAACTTTTAATGTTTTAAATTTATCTATACTTGTTGTATTTTATGGTTTTAATTCTGCACTGCCCAGAAAGCTTTGGCTGATGGGACGTATAAAAATGTAATAAATAAATAAATCCTTGCCAAAGGATTAGCTCAGCTTTGTTTTTGGATATGGGTATCAGCTGAGAATGTATATCTTAATGAACGTCCCTAGAGATCCCACTGTACCTTCCCATCAATTTTGAAAGTTATGTATGGCCTTATTAAGAAAAGACAATTATTATTATTATTATTATTTATAACCCGCCTCTCCCTCCAGATCGAGGCGGGGAACAACAATAAATATAAATTACAAAGACCACAATAGATGAGATATTAAAAACCAATAAAAACCAATACATCATTAAAAATATCTTAAAATTCAACTGGATAGGCCTGCCGGAAGAGAGCAGTCTTCACCCTTCCAGTTTGCAAAACTTATGGAGAAAAAAGGCTGTCCATATAGTAATATTATCTGAGCACAGGAATCTTGGTGGATGAGTGAAATAATGGATTGGCCCATGGCAAAGAAAGGAAGTGGTAAGGCTGTTGACATTTGGTACTTGGTGCTTCGTGAAGAAAATGAGCTTGTGATGCCATCTAAGAGCCAAGGACTGCCATTAGACATTTCTGGATCTTTAGCAAAATATTGTATTTCAACCTGCAATTCCTATAAGTGTACTGCTTACAGGGGCTTGGGTTTGGAGAAGGTCTAGGATAGTGACTGTTTTAAAAACAAAACAAAACACTCTGAACCATTAGTCACTACCCTAGACACAGTACAATCAAGTAGCAAGGTTGAAGCAGTCTAAGCTCAAGGGCAGCAAAATTCTCAGAGCACAGTGGATTCAGCAAGAGTAATAATCAAAGACAATCTGAGGTTACTTCTAAGAGTTCCATCGGAGGGAGTGTGGGGGAGGCAAGGTACACTGGCTCCGGAGCTGTTGCAGAGACATTGTTCTAGCAGCTCTCCCAGCCTGGAACTGAGCCTTTTAAGACCAGCTGCCAAAACTCCACCCAAGGTTCACCTATACCTCATTGGAATCTCTTGGAAGTATGCTTTAGGGTGGATTCCTGCATTGAGCGGGGGTTTGGACTTGATGGCCTTGTAGGCCCCTTCCAACTCTACTATTCTATGATTCCAAGTAGTCCTCATGAGGAGGACCCCTACACACGAGGAACCGGTTTATCATGAGGCATCCTTTGCTGTAACCTTGCACTTTTCTTGAGTGTAAGGACTCTGGCCTGCCTTTTCAGTCATCATTGCTCCTGGAGGCTCCATGGTCGTTCTGCCTCTTCCTCTAAAATGGAGTTCCCCCCTTCTTGGGGGTGGGGGTTGGACATTCAGCAGTGTCCCCCAAGAGCCCAGGCTCCTTCTGGCCCACTGGCGCGGGTGATTCATGGGTGTCGCCAGTTAATGTGGGCTCTGGGGTCATCCTCTGAAGAGGAATCCCCAAGCAGGGACATAACAGTAAGAACATACAACTTGACTTGCTGGATGAGATAAATACATTCTACTTCTGACAGTACTTAACTAAATGAGAAGCTCATCGGTAAGACATGATGTAAGATACATCCCTTCATTTTTTCCCTTCTGGAATCGTTAGCACACTGTCTCTGATTGCAAAAACTCAATTTGACTTGTGGCTAAAATCTATTGCTAGATCACTCCTCTGTGAGTGCGTCTAATCCACCCTTCCCCAACTAGGAGACTACTACTTCCATCAGCTCTAGTCAGGGATGATTGGAGTTGTAGTTCAACACATCCGGAGGGAACCAGGTTGGGGAAGGCTGATCTAATCCTTAAACAACGACAGTGGAAGCTAGTGTTCCCCAGCACATCTTGTGATAAGTGAATTCCACAAGTGAGTTAAGCATTGCATGTAGACCTACTTTCTTTTGCCTGTCCTGAATCTTAGCCCATCAACTTCCTTGAGATCTAAAATTCTGTGGGAGAGTGATTACCCTCCCCCCCCACACACATTAACATCCTCCATACAATTAATCCGGCACATATCTGTAACATCTCTCTCCCCCTCTACTTCCCAGTAAACTTCTTTCTAAACAAAAAAGTACCCCTCCCCCTACATTTTCTTATATAGATTGTAACATTAATTCCTTGATTGTTTTGCTTGCCCTTTATGTCCTTTCTCCAGATACATGATATCTTTTTATAAGAACGTTGCCTTGCTGTATTGGCTCATGTCCTTGGGGTGCAGTTAGTTCAAATTCTGTTGCTTGGCCTATGTGTACCTAGTAGGCATTCCCAGGGCCGTAGAAGCTCTTATGTGCTGTCTTGTGGGGTTGCGAGGGGCTCTTGCTTATTGTCCGCCCCTTCAAGAGGGCAAATGAGTTCTCACTTGGGAGTCCTTTTTTCCAGCTCTCAGCTCAGTTGAGTCAGGTTTCACATCCAGCTACCAGTCATGAAGTGATGACCGGTCAAGTTATGAAACATTCAAGCCCTCTATGAACCCAAATAAATGAGTAGAAAGTTCTGAAGAACAATTCAGAAATCGTGAAGGCAGTGTAGATTCAGCACTAAGAAAAGCTGCCACCTGCATACATTATTATACATGCATAAATGTGCATAATTAAGTCTTTTTTGTTACTAGTTTGCATAATGGAGGGCACAGGAGCCCTGTCCCAAAGACCCGGAAATCCTACTAACCCCTCTGATTTCTGGAATTTCACTTTCAAGCATATATTTGCGATCATAAGGCCTAGAACAGTGATGGCGAACCTATGACACGCGTGTCAGCACTGACACGCGTAGCCATTTTTGATGACACGCGGCCGCTGAGGCGGCCGCATGCCGAGAAGGATGTTTCATCCTCGGCTCCTGCACGGCCAAGTGCAGTAGCCGAGGATGAAACATTTGCTGCTCCTGAGGATGAAACATTTGCGACTAGAATCTTGGAGTTAGAGTCTAACTCTAAGACTCTAGTCGCAAATGTTTCATCCTCCCCTATTAGACACTCTGTGCCGGAGGTCTGTAGGCCAAAACAACAGAAGTCCGGCACAGAGCGTCTAGTTCTGGGACTTCCGGTTAAGCCGGGATCTTTGCCCTCACTTCCGCCGGCAGAGCAGAGAGCAGCAGAACGCAGCGGGGGACGCATCTCTGGGGGCCCTGCCATTACCAGTAACCAAATAACAGTTAACCACAGCAACCATTATCTTCTGTTCTGGGGTGTCATGGATTTCTAATCCATCATTACTGAGATAAGTGAGGGGGAGGCTGGGAGAGGCGAGGGCCTGTGGCGTGCTATGGGTGCCGTTTCCCGCCATTAGAAATAGCGGCAGCCATTTTAATTCACATAAGGAACACCATCTTGCTCCATAGTGCAGACTCCATTTCACCACTATTACTGTTGTGCATCCTTATTAACCCCTATTTCTGCTTATTAACCCTGCCCTTTCCTAAAAGACAGTTACATGCACCATTTTGTGGTTAGTTAGGCTAGTTAACCCCTAATTGCCTGCAGGCCTAACAAGCTATCTATAATTCTGTCTTCTGTCACTGCCCCCCTGATGGAGAACCCAAAAAATAAAAAACTAAGGTTAAGTAAAGGAAGTGGTAGTAGCAGTGGCCGACCCTTTCAAGAGACATGGACCGAGATGTATGGCTTTATAGAAAAAAATGGCAGATCATTTTGCGTTCTATGTACTGAAACGGTAGTAAGCAGAACGTGGAATATAAATAGACATTTTGAAACTAATCATTCCCAGCTCTTGGAAAAAAGTGAGGATGAAAGGAAGGAATACATTTCCAGGCAGCTACACCTTTATAAGAGCCAATCTAATTCCATCCTTAAATTTATGAAAGGCTCTACAAATTTAACATCTGCAAGTTTGAGCATTGCTCACTCTATAGCTCAGCATGGAAAAGCGCTCAGTGAGGGAGAATTTATTAAAGAAACTCTCCTAAGATGTGCACCAGTTCTATTTCACGATATGCAGAATAAAGACGCAATTATTAAGAGAATATCTGAGTTACCACTCAGTAGAAATATAATAAAAGACCGAATAATGAGACTGAACACAAACGTACAACATCAATTAAAGAGAGACATAAGGAAGTGTAAATATTTTTCGATCTCTCTTGATGAAACTACTGATGTCACATCACATGCTCAGTTGGCCATTATTGGTCGATATTCTGATGGTCTCACAATGAGAGAAGAGTTGATAAAGTTAGTATCAGTGCCAACAAGTACATCAGGAAGCGAAATATGTAAGGTTGTTATACAAACATTTCATGACCTAAGCATTGATATCTCTAAAGTTGTGTCAGTGACGACAGATGGGGCACCAAATATGGTGGGGAAAAAAGTCGGATTTGTCAAATTGTTTACAGAAGCTATTGGACATCCGATTGTGCCTTTTCATTGTATTATCCATCAGGAGGCTTTATGTGCCAAGGCAGGATTCACCGACTTAAACGACTTAATGTCAGTTGTTACAAAAATAGTTAATTTAATAGCTGCTCGCCCCCTTCACAAGCGAGAATTTTCTGCACTTTTACTGGAGGTTGATTCCACCTACAGTGGACTGCTGATGTACAATAATGTAAGATGGCTGAGCCGAGGCAAAGTTCTTGAGCGCTTTGTGGAGTGCTTTGAAGAAATTAAGGTATTTCTTGATGATAAGGATCTGGGAAACTTTCCTCAGCTTAATGATGATAAGTGGGTCAACACCCTGATGTTTTTTACAGATCTCTCTGTTCATATAATGAACTGAACTTAAAGTTACAAGGTTTTGGCAAAAGTATTGATGTTATGTGTGGATACATAAAAGCTTTTGAAAGTAAAGTTAAAATTTTCAAGCGAGATGTAGAAACTAAAACTTATAAGTATTTTCCTCGAGTAACAAAGTATTTTGAGAAGGCCAGTGCAGCTGTACAAAATTAAATGGAACTCTTGCATATGAAGTACCAGCATGTTTTAGACTCGTTACTTGACCAGTTTAGTGATAGATTTAGTCAGTTTAGAAGTCTAGAACAGACCATGAAAATAATGAAGTATCCTGATGTAGTAGTCTACAATAGTTTGGAATTAAATGGTTTCCAATGGATGCAAATTGATGATTTGGAGATGCAACTTGCAGAATTTCAAGACAGTATCTGGGCTCAGGTGTTTGTCAACTTGAGGTCAAAGCTTGAGAATCTGGAAAGGTGCCGCTTGGAGAATCAAGAGGAGTGCCACTACGAACAGGAAATTTGGAGTGCCTGGAACCGACTACCAGATACTTTTAGCACCCTGAAAAATATAGCAATGGCTTTACTCACAATTTTTCCCTCTACATACTTTTGTGAGGCCTTATTCTCAGCGTTAAATAATATCAAAACCAACAAAAGAAACAGACTGACAGATGAAGTTAGTAGCGCTTGCTTGGGCCTGAAGTGTACAAAATACCAACCTTCAATTGAAGATTTAGCCAATGAAATTCAGCAACAAAAAAGTCACTAATAGGCAGGTTAGTTAAAGAATTCCCCTTCCCCCTCACTTATCTTAGTTCATAGCACCCCACACAAGCTAAATAATATCAAGACCAACAAAAGAAACCGACTGACGGATGAACAAAGAAGTCACTAAGCAGGTAAGTTAAATAATTAGTTTTTGGTTTATTAAATACAATTATATATAACAATTATACATTTATGTTATTTAAACTATAAATATCGCAAAATAATGTTTTTTCCTCAAAGTGACACACCACCTGAGTTATGCTCAGTTTTTTGGCGAAGTTTGACACACCAAGCTCAAAAGGTTGCCCATCATTGGCCTAGAAACTTCCTTTAGTACAAAAGAAAACTGAGACTTTCCAGGAAGGTAAGTTCTACACTTGATTCTGAATTTCCCCATGTGCTTCTGCATAATTGCAGTGTGCGCACAGCAGTAGCATATCCTGCAGGGCCCAGCTCCGCTGCCACTTGGTAATGATGCCAAAACAGCTCTTAGGGCATTTAGGGATGATCCCATCTCTTCCTGAATACTTTTCTAGACTTTCATTAATATATCAGCAGCTAGATAAACTGGTCTGGCTGCCTCCTGCTTTTCTGACAAGGAGATTTAAAAGAGACAGAATTCTGATTCTTCTGATTGCTATCTAAACAAAGCAGCACTCCTGATAAGCGACAATTATTGATACTTAGACAGTACTGGTGTTGACAGCATTGTTTTAATATAAAAAGAAAATGCCTAGAGCAAGAAAATGAGTACATCTCCTCAGCAGAAAGGAAGCCATAAATGTATCTCGGGCACACAGAGGTAGGGTGTTTAAGCAGAGGATCTAAAGGACGAATTGCATTTATAGGCCACTTGCTTCTCATCCTTCTGCATATCGCCAGTCTTCTGCATATTACCAAGAAACTGCAACTGAATATATCTCTTGAGGGTTGCAAATGTTCCACTGACATACAAAAGATCCCTGACATTCAGAACTCTGCCCATGCTCTCTTGCTCCCCCATGACTGCCTACCTAGCCTTTAAATCAGGGCTGAGCCACCTTTTTGGCCCAAGGGCCATATGCAGTGCTGGATGGTGTGGTTGGGGGTCACACACATAGATACCCACACTCCTCCCATCGACATCTCAGGAATGAGGAGTTTTAACACCCCCCTTACTTTTTTTGCCTGCTGAGATCTGGGAATGGGATTGCTCAGGTGGGGGAGTTTAAACAGTGATCTGCTCTCCGACAACATGTAATTGCATTTGCTAGTATTCCTCCCTTGCTAGCTGTTGTCTTTCCACTATTGAAATTTAGGTTGTAAGCACATTTTTTTTTTGCGGGGGGGGGGGGGAGGGATTTTCTTTTCTCATGAGAAAATGAGCAAACCACCCTTTACTGTGATGGTGTTAAGATCTTCTGCTTCTTTGAGTCAAAGTAGAGGCGACGTTAAATGCATCTTTGAATTCTGTGCTTGGAATTCTCTCTCGCTTTTTAACTAGCAGCAGTTGTGAGGGGCCCTGAATAACAACATCCTGATGTGGTGGGGGATTTAATCCCCCCAATACTGTTTTCCTGCTAAATCCCCTACCCCTGCAAGCTTCGACTTGTCCCTAAAGTTCTATTTGAGGCAGAGTTTCTTTTGTTTATTTTAACTAAATCAGTCTTATGCAGGCCCGTTCACTAGCCTAGGAGGGTTGTGGGGTCATTTAATCCCACCTGGATTTGCTTCCTCCAAATGCACCTGTGTTCATGCTTGGTTTTCAATTGGGCCCACCTGGGGACATTCAGGCAGTGATCTGTAGCAGGTTTGCCATGGTGTAGTCCATCGTTTTTTTCCATGAGATTTATTAAATCTGCTTCCTCCTAAAGCAGACTTCTTTGAAATGTTAAAGCCTGCATATTCTTAGAAGAGCCTAAAATATATTTTGTTCTACTATAGTTTGCAACCTGCACCGAAATGCCTGAATTGAATATGTAACTTGATTTTCTTCTCTGTGGTCTCTATGCGTCACTCATATGGGCTTTGCACTTGCACGGAGCCTCGATTTGGGAAGCTTCTGTAGCTGAGGATTTTTTGGCAGGAACTCTTCCCTCACCATCCAGTGTGCATATGCCTAGCGGGTACCCATTCATTCCCTCAGTTCTTTTCGACCGCCATTGTGTGCACCTCATAGGGAGCTTCAGTTGTTGTTCTCTGTTTCAAATAGCTTTTTTATTTTTGACAAAAATTGAATTGTTAAGAGTAGGAATTAAGAGCTGGAAGTTCTCAGTCTTTGCCTGCAGAATTACAATCTAAAATGACACAACACACAAGGACAAAGGAATGGGGAGGGAAGAGGGGAAAAACAATTAATTCCAGGACTGGTGGAACAGCCCTGCTTTCTACTCTCATCTCCCTCCGTTCAGCCTGCTGGAACAGCTGCTGGTGGTGACAGTTGAGGGAGGAAGAGCCTTCATGAGGCCCCAACACCTTCCCCCCAAAAGAAAATCTGGGCCTATTTTTCAGAGGCCTGTCCTCTATTTGTTATTCACTGTCTAAATTGTTTTACATTTTGGTTGTTTAAATTTTTATTGTACTATTTTAAATTGCATTTTTAATGCTGTATTTTATTGTCTTATGAATTGTTGTAAGTTGCTTACAAAGCTTTGGCTATTGGGAGGTATAGAAATGAAATTATTATCATCATCATCATCACCCAAAACAATCTTGAAAAATGCAGATCATAAAATATACTGGGACAGAACAATTCATACGGACGAGACAATACTTTGCAAACGACCAGGCATAACAGTCATAGACAAAAAAGAAAAACACACATACCTCATTGACATAGCAATACCGAATGACAAAAATGTTGTTGAAAAGGAAGAAGAGAAGAGAGAAAAATATACACCACTGACCTTGGAAGTTCAAGAAGTATGGCAACAGGAAAAGGTCACAATTATTCCCTTAATCACATCGGTCACCGGCATCACATCAAAAAAACTATACAGGAAACCTCCAGAAACTGGGCCTACCAGAATACATCCACACCAACATCCAGAAAGCAGTCATAATTAAAACATGCTCAATCATCAAGAAATTCCTGAATCAATAAAAGACAGCATGACTTGGCACACCCGTCATGTCCTTCTAGAAAAACCGCCACGAGCGAGAGAGAGATACATAATAATAATTCAAGGGCTGCCAGAGGACCATTCTTCATTTGAAGGTGTTCTCTGCTTGAAGAGCTGTCTAGGCCCAGTCTGATTCTTCATCATCATCATCATCATCATCAAAATATTTCTTACCTTCCTCTCCGTTTGGATCGAGGCAGGGAACAGCAGTAAATATAAAATACGATTAAATACATAAAACTGATTAAAAACATGGTGCACATTATTAAAATAGCAATAAAACATCATAAAAACATAAAGAACTATTAGAAGGGAGAGCAGGAGGAGGCCTTGAAGTTGCCCATCCACAATTAGCACCTAGACAGTTGACTGAGCAGGCACACAGACTGCTCCCGTTACAGTCTTCTCCGCTACTGTGGGATGTATCGTATTTCTATTTAAATCAGGTGTATAACCTTTTCGGCCCCAGGGACTGCCTGTGATGCTGGCTTGGGGGCCACCAGCGATCCTGATACAGATTGTTGTTTTCTCGCTAGTAACAGTGGCTGTGGCAAGAGTGATCTGTATGAGGAACTCTGCGGGAGAGAGTGGGGAGTACAGACAGAAATTCATTGGTAGGGTGACTGTTTCGATGGGGGGGGCAGGTTGTGCACCCCTCGTTTTAATCGTAGTAATTATTTCTAAATACATACATATAAATTAGCACAGGCAAATTTTATGCAAATCTGTATCCTCTTTTGTTCCCTTTTTGGTGATATCTTTCCCCTTTGGGGAGGAAGGGATGAATGGCCATGGTAGCTGTTTCCCTTCCCAGCACTGACCCGATCCAAACCTTCTTCACTTTAGTGGGTTTGCTGCCTCGCATTGTTTCAGCTCATATCCTGAGACTACAGCCCATTTCTCCTCATGCTGCTTTTCTGCTGAAACCCACTCCCAGATGCATTTTGCCCCGGAAGAATATTTGCAACTTTTCCTTAGTAGCTGGGGTACCGAACAGCTTAGGGGGGCATATTGCCCCCCACCAGCCCCCTCATGGCTGGATGACATCAGGCAGCATGGCCCTGCTCCCTGTTGTCATTCCTCCCCCTTTTTTTCTTCGTGCTGGAAGAAGCCACGGAACTGTTTACTCCCAATACAAAGAAAGGGATTTGAGATTGGAGATAGCAGTGGGGATGACGGGTATTGGGACCTGCCCTCACATGGGGAGCACAGTTGCTCACCCCAGCATGGGCAAAGTCCCAGCACCCTCCACCCCTCATTCTTGCTGCTATGTCCAATCTCATTCTGGAGATAGTGGCAAGGGAGTTCTCTCTGAGGGGATTTCTCCTGGGGTGGGGCTTGTAACATAACCCCTGCCCCCTGGGGAAATCCCAAGAGGCTGTGCAGGCCATGTTGGGGTTCCCTGTGTGCTGGAGAATGCCCGCATGCCAGAAGATCTGCACCCCTGCTTTGTGGGGTGAAAACAATTGGGTGGGCGGGTGAGTGAGTTTATCAAGAAAATGGGATGCAGGAAAAGAGTTAAGACTCCCACCTTGTGCATTAGTTTGTAGTCTCCATGGCTGGATTTTACTTTATTTTAAGTCAGGGAAAATTCTATATGGCTGAAAAGTCAGGTGCAGTTTGGCCCTTAGAAAGGAAGAGAAGATGTGAGGGGAAAGAGCGTAGTTAAGGGGAATACAGTGATGTGGGTGTAGGTTGTGTTTCAACTGGCATGAAGGTTAAAGATTCCTACCAGGGGCAACATTTACCCCTTCAAGTCATGGTGTGCAAACTGTAGCTGTCCTTCCATCTTTTCCAGAGTCCTCTTGGTCTCACCAAAGGTGCGCTGACCATCCTGGCTTGGGTTTATCACGTTTCGTTAACTTCCTGAGCGAAACGATCTTCATATCAGCAAAGCAAATAAGCATGTTCATTTAATTACAGGTCATGCTTTAGCTACAACTGCTGCGAACCAGATCTTGGATACGCTGCATACCTTGATTGCTTTCCCAAGCTGTTACGCGACCCCTGAAGGCTTGCTGCCATGTTGCTGTCAACATGCTGACATTCGTGGTTTTATTATCTTTTTTTCCTGTGGTGCAGGCTCGGTTTTGCTCAAATAGTGTGTCATACATGTGGGTCCACTCCCATAAACGTGCCTCACTTGGCATTTCCCAGTCGTCTGGGAGGCTATTGCTCAACCTTGGTTCCAGCCCTCCAGCCACAGTGCGGAACAGCGTTCAGTCTCCTGAATCAGAACTGAGCCCTGGGGCAATTCTGGCTTTGGCGGAACTGTCTTCAAACTAATGGAAATCCAACCACTTGGCTGATTAGTTATCCATTTAGCGTCTCATTCTCAACACACACACACACACACACACACACCCTTGTTCTATTTTGTACATGGTCAACCAACTTTACAATTTGGAAATTGGAAATTTAAGCCTATCTTTAAAGAGAAGAAGAAAGAAGCATCAATGAATGTTTTTAATTGTTGTAGGGTGTTCTTGGTTTTTTTGGCTGTGTGTGTGTGTGTGTGGAATCAGAAACTTTTCAGCCTGATTTCAGTTAAACAGATGAGTCACTTCATAGATTTGGTTCTCAGATGATTCAGAACGGCCATGTATGACTCAGCTTGCACATTTGCTTTGCTCCCATGATTTCTTTTTTTCTCCTCCCAGCGAAATAATGGTTATCCAAATATAAATAAATTAATGATTGCAGGAGGAGACTTTTAGACTTTGCTCTGGGCATGAAATAAATGCATACATCAAACTGCTTTCCAATTTTCCAGGGCAATGCTTGAGAAATACAAATGCCAAAATAATTGTGGATAGGGCTTGTTTTTTCAATAATAAGTGTGTGTGTGTGTGTTTTTGTGTGTGTTTGTGTAGCATTCCTAAGCAGTGCAGGTTCCAGAATGTAAGGACGAATAAGCCTCACACCCACAATGGGACCCTCCCTCTACCTTCCCACTGCCATGGTCACCGTCTGCTATGGCTCCTCATCCTCTTTTTTATTATCATTTTTACCACTTGTTTGCCTGACAGGGAGAGAACCAGTGAGGAAGTGGGCAGTGGCATCTCCTGCTCCTCCTCCTCCCTCCCACCACGACTATTGTCTGGGCATGTAGACAAGCAGATCGCAGTGGCGAAAAGGAGGAACAAGTCTAGGTGTTTTGTTTTGGTCAGTGGGTCCTTGCTGGAGTGGGGTCCTCGGCAGGTGCCCCCCCATGCCTACCATTGACGCTGGGCCTGCTCCTAAGGAATGTATTGTTTCGCAACATTCTCGTTTTGTAAACAGCAGGAAGCCCAGAGTCAGGCTTTGTTAGGTGTCCTGGTGTTTGAGCCAGGAATTTCCCAAGTCAGGCATGGAATCCGTACTCCCTTTAGGCCTTTTCCGACACTGATGGCAGGGTTGGGGGAGTGGGAACTCACCCCTAAAGTCGCAGTGCACACTGGCTTTAGTCTCCACGTGTTTGGCAGAAAATCTGACATGTGAACCTTCCTGTGTAAACATGTTATTAGCCACCTGGAGTTTATCGTAAGCCACTTTGGGCGCTATTTGTAGCACCCTGGCCCTCCTCTGCAACCAGGATAGAAATGAAGAGGATTGCAAGAGGAGGAATGGAAAACAACAACACAACAACCTATAGCAGGCTAGTAATTTCTTGGGTGGGGGGAGGGGCAGGCTAATAACTTTTGTGGGCTTATTGATAAGGCTGGTGCACATGTGAGAATCAATGGGAAGATCCCAACAATGCTGAGAGGTAGGTAATGCTGAGAGACATTGACTGGCCCCGAGTCGGCCAGTGAGATGCATGGTTGAATGAGGATTTGAACCTAGGACTCTGGTCCTTGTTGAACACTCTCACCCAGGCTTCCCCAACTTGGGGCCCTCCAGATGTGTTGGACTGCTGGCTGGGAATGATGGAAGTTGCAGTCCAACACGTCTGGAGGGTGCCAGGTTTGTCTAACCACTGCACCTCACTGGCTCTCTGTCTAAACCACGGGTGTCGAACCTCTTTCAGCCCGAGGGCTGAATTCAGTTTTGTAGAAACTCTCAGCTGCATTCCAGCGGTGGGTGGGACCAAAGGTAAAAGGGGGCGGGACCGGGCCCTCAGTACCAGAAATACCAAAATATAACAGCATATTTTAGTTTAAAGCTCTTACTTTCAGTAATTAAGCCTTAGAAAAGACATTCCAACAAAAGTACAAAATCCACATTTGCATTATTTATGAACCCCTCTGTGGTGAGGGGACTGAGGAGGCAAAAAAGCAGGTAAGGAGCAGGAGTATTAGCACCCATGGTGACATAGGCTTTTGGATTTCTAGCAGAATAGCTTAAGAAGGCATAAGCCAAAATGTTCTTTAAGATTTTAATATGCAATACATTTGACTCATGGGGTCATCGTGACAACCATCCGCATCTGTGTTCAGTTTACCTGATTTGTACTTGGTGGTAAAATCATAATGTGCCAACCACCAGTGAGATGCCACATCCAGTTTTGCAATTATAAGGATATACATTAATGGGTTATTGTCAGTTGTAACATCAAATTCAAGGTGCTGGTTTTAATCTATAAAGCCTTACATGGCTTGGGACCACAGTACCTGATGAAACGCCTCTCCTGACACGAACCTACCCATACATTGCGATCGACATTTAAGGTCCTCTTCTGGGTGCCTACTCCGAGGGAAACTTGGAGGATGGCAACAAGGGAGAGGGCCTTTTCAGTGGTGGCCCCCCAATTGTGGAACGATCTCCCCAACGAGGCTTGCCTGGCGCCAACATTGTTATCTTTTCAGCGCCAGGTCAAGACTTTCCTCTTCTCCCAGGCATTTACCAGCGTATGAGGGTTTTGTTGTTGTTTGACCCAGAATAGTTGTTTTAAATGGATATTGTATTTATAATCTGTTTTTATGCTTTTTAAATTTTGTATATCGGCTTTTTAATGTTCAATGTTTTTAATTTTTGTAAACTGCTCAGAGAGCTTCGGCTATGGGGCGGTATATAAATGCAATAAATAATAACAGGATCAAGTTATAGCCACCAAGAACTACCAAAAATACATCATAAAAGATAATAGTGTAACAACAGACCTACGCAGGAAATGTCATCAGTTCCAATAAACAATAGACCATATAGCAGAAGGATGTAAAATTCTGGCTGGAATAGACTATACAGACAGACACAATACAGCTGCAAAAATAATTCACCAACAATTGGCCATCAAATTCAACCTTATCAAACAATCTACACCATACTATACATACTCACCTGAAACAATCTTGGAAAATGCAGATCATAAAATATACTGGGACAGAACAATTCATACAGACAAGACAATACCCTGCAACTGACCAGACATAACTGTCATAGACAAAAAGGAAAAAAAAACACATACCTCTTCGAAATAGCAATACCGAATGACAAAAATGTTGTTGAAAAGGAAGAAGAAAAGAGAGACAAATATACACCACTGGCCATGGAAGTCAAAGAACTATGGCATCAGGAAAAGGTCACAATTATTCCGTTAGTCACTGACATCTCATCAAAAAATTATACAGAAAACCTTCAGAAACTGGGCCTACCAAAATACATCCACACCAACATCCAGAAAGCAGTCATACTTAAAACATGCTCAATTGTCAGGAAATTCCTGAATCTGTAAAAGACTGCATGACTTGGCAAAGCCCATCATGTCCATCTAGAAAAACTGCCATGAGCGAGAAAGAGATTATTATTATTATTATTATTAATAATAATAATAAATTTCACCCCATACAAGTAATCATGGAACTGTTCAGTTATAGCCTATTTAAGGGTCAGAAACTTAAGCTTATGCACAGCATAGTTTCTTTCGCTGACATTCAGCCTTCTGCTAGCATAGGATTGCTTCTGATACAATGCCGCACCAGGCCCTGTCAAACTGGCGTCAGTATGCAATATGTATGGGCACTTCCAATTTGCAAACCCTAAGCCTGGGGCAGTTGTCAGTTTTTCTTCTTCTTATGCTGCCTCTTTTTCTTCCTTTCTGTCCTGCCTGCTAGAAAAGAAATTACAGGCTTGGTGAATAATTTTCTGCAAATCTCTGATAGTACTCTGCAAATCCTAGAAATACCCTTATTTCTTTTACTCTTTGGGGGTTTGGCCAATCCTTCAAAGCAGACAATTTATCAGGATCAGGTTTTGTACTGTCTTGAAAGATAAATGGCCTAAATATTTAACAGACATTTGGAAAAACTTGCACTTAGAAGGTTCAAGTTTCAAACTATGCTCTGCTTGGCACGGCAAAACTTTTATGAACCTCTCTTCATATTCCTGCAGTGTTGCTGAGAATACAGTCAGATCACCCAAGAACGCTATGAGGTTAATGCACTTCAGGACCTGTTTCATCATCCTCTGAAATGTAGCAGGGGCATTGGTTAATCCCTGGGGTATCATGCTATACCCATTAGTATAGTAAAAGCAGTCTTGGGCCTCTCTTTTTCTGCAACTTGATAATAAGAGCAGGTGTCTCCTCTGTTCTGGATAAAAGGTATGAATCGTTTCTGGTGAGGGGGTTCATCCGCTGGTAATCCATCGCCATCCTTAAAGCTCCTATCTTCCTAACTCGGGCAACTGGAGAAGCATAGGATTGCTTCCTCAAAAGTACCACTTGCTAACAACTCATAAAGATGTATTAAGTCCTCAAAGTCACCAGGTGAGACTGGCCTTTGTACTCTTCTTGCAGGGCATATGATCCAACAAATGGATGGAATGGGTCAATATGGCCTACGTCAAGATCATACTGTGAAAGTGCTGCACCTACCACTCGCAATAGCCGATGTTCTATATTCTGCCTGTATTCAGAACTTACAGGCGAATTCCCAGCATCCAACGAAACAGGAACATCATCTTTTCTGCCTAAATGTGGCATTGGTTTAACCCACTCAATTACTTCTCCTTTGGCAAGCACACATTTCCATGGCAATGTGACCACATGGAAGCCTGAATTATGGACTTTCACTGAAATTCTGTTATAAAATGCCTTGGCAAACTGTGTTTTGACGACAAGTCCCCCAGGGAAACTCTGGCTACATGCATCTCCTAACATAACTTCAAGTTCTCTCTCTTTTTGTGACAACCCCACTACTCCGGTGACTTCTTTTTCTTCACTAGGAGATAAAGTGACCATCTTACTTTCTGCAATTCACACTGGCTCAGTTCAGACAACACATTTCTCAATGGCGATTTTAGAACTCCATGGTGGAGTTTTTCACACCACCGTTGGGAAATGTGTTGTCTGGTGGGAAAACACTCCACGCAGAATATCCACGCTGTGCAGAGGAGAGTTCCTGCCCAACCGTTGTGTTGTGTGTGGCAGGCTCTGTGGAGTTTTCCATTGCGTTGAGTTGGCTTACCTCACTGGTTATAGAGCTCTCTGGCAAGAGTGGTGAAAGGAGCAAGTGCCACTCTAGGAGAGCCGCTGGCATTTTTTTCAGCAATGGCTGATGGGATACCATCAGGAGGACTGGGGGAGGAGAGAGGGCGGAGGAACTGTCAATCAAACATTGCATTGACTTTTGTGCACCTCTATGATAGCCACAGTCACACAATGGTTGAGTTAGAACATGTTGTGTGGGAAGAACCTCCTAAAAACTCAACCGTTGAGTGGAGTTTTCACACTGCGTCGACGAATGTGTTGTCTGAACTGAGCCACTATCTTCTGCGTGGCCTTCCCTTTAATCCTCTTTTGTGCCTTCTGAGCTGCATATATCTCAGCCCATACATTACTAATTTGCAATTTCCTTTCAAAATGAGGGCCTGCCCCTCTCTTCACAGTTTTCCCTAAATTTCTCAGAACATTTGTGCCTACAATAACTGGCATTGAGGCTGGAGGACATTAATCTTGCAGCTATCTGCACTCTTTCTGGGCAACAATCCTTTCTCTGATGTTTTATGCTATACTCTGGTAATTAGTTTCTTTTGCACTAATTCACCATTGAGTGATTCAGTACCTGTAGAACTAGAATGCCCATCTTCTCCACAATTCTAACAGAAGAACCTTGATCTGATAAGGGATTCTTTATTTGGGCATTGGCAGTATTATATAGTTATAGTTTTGGGGTGTTTTGTTTAAGTGGATGCTAATCCTGCAAGGGAGCAGACTAATTCTGCAACTTAATTGTATCACCTTCAATTTGGTCCATATACTTTTCTAATTTCCTGGCACGACCTGCAGGAGTTACGCTACATTCAGCCTCCACATTATTATATGTACTGTTAGATCTAAACTGGGTTTTTCCCATTTGCTTTAATCTCCTACGTTCCTTGGTTTCGTTTTCTGTCTCAAACTGTCAAACACTGTATAGCAATTGGGGGTAAGATACTTTGGAAGAAGAGTTGTTATGCTATTGATGTCTCAGGTGGAGCTGTGTGATGAAGGATTCATCCAACATCCTCTGATGAATTACTTAAGCAGCTGCACCTCAGCATTTTCTATCACTTTGCTCCAACAACTATTTAGCCTTCCTAGATACTCAGATGATCTCTCCCCAGGCTTCTGAAAAGTCTCTAAGAACTAAGCATACGCTTCATCACTACTTGCTACTGGGCTATACTTCTTTTCCAGCAGGGCTAAACATTCCTCAGCTGTTACAGACTTTCCTGCACTGAAGGTCTCATTTAAAGCTGGAGGGAAAAAGCTTTTTCATTAACTTCCTCATCTTGCCTTTGGAAGATACCTTAAAGTCACCCAAGAGCTATTGTATCTGTAGCTTCGATGTCTCAAAATCTTCCTCTCCACAGGGTTGATGAGAGGGTCCTGAAAAGTACTTTAATTTGTAGGACATGTGATGGTAGCTGGTGGTCCCATATGAAAGCTTTACTGTTGCTCTACAACCACCTTATGCACTCCCTCTCGGATGCTGAAAAGGGTGTAGAGTGACTGAGACTGAGTGACTCCTAAGAGATGTCTGTGTAAACTTGCCTGAAGGAGTTGAAATTGCAGCTATACTTGTCTGATAATTGGCAATGATATCCTCACTTAGGGCTGCCCTGGGGTTATCTGGGCTGCAAGGAGACGCTTCATTCTTAATCTAAGGAAACACATCCCATTTTCCATTCAATTTAGACCATTCATATTCTGACCATATCATTTTAGCATGCACATTTTTTTACTATATTCACGAGTTGCTATACCTTGAATTCTTTTAAATTTACTAAGAAAACCATATTCATTCAAAGCTCTAATTAACTCTTCATCAATAACTGTAGGATAAATCCCACTCAGCCTGACTGAGCTGTCTGGATCAGACTGATCCAGCTTGTAAGCATTCATTGCTAGTGCAATGATACATTTATGCAATCAAGCTGTCTTTTTTCCTCCTTTTTCCTTTTAACAAGCAACTTTCATGAATTGATGGGTTTTATGTTAACGGGCCACAACAGGTCAAAGTCTTGTTTGGGCGCCAAAATTTATGTAACCTGGACAATTGGCTAACACAGGTCACAGATTCAAATATTTTATCCTGTGTGCTCTAAAATCATAAATTGCTTCAACAGAACCCTTCCCCACCCACAAATCAGACAGATCAAATATACAGAGGTATTTTATCACAATTTGTAAAACAAAACAACTTGTAACACGTGGTAAGCAACAGTATATTTTCAGTTTCTTCAGTACCCCTGCAAGAGAGTATGCTGAACTCAAGCAGAAAGGGCGTGTGTGGAACCCACCAGAGGAAAGCAAAAACCCACAGAATTCTTTAGGAGTCCTCAGCAAAGTATAAATCCTCTTCTCCCACAGAGATGCTGAAGAGGGCTTCTCTTACTAATACTGCAATTTTGGCCTATCATTTGTACAATTAGGGACAAGTCTCAATGGGTGACTGTCAGACCACAGGCCTCCTTGTGTGGAGTTTCTTCTTCTGCTGGCTGGGCTGACTCACATATTTTGCCCCTCACCCCACCCCTTTACAGAAGATGACAAGGAAGCAGCTTCAGCAGGGTTACAATGGCAAACACCCTGTACAGTTGCGAGTAACATGTAGTTTGGCCCCAACTTCCATGGATGTGTGGATTTTCACTCTTCATATCAGAGTGATTTCTAGATTTTGCTAGTCTCTTCCGAGGGGGTGGGCAGCCTCAGGCCAGGGGCTAAATTTGGCCCTCCAGGGATCCGAATTTGGCCCTCTGGGGTTTTCCAGATGGCCACACTCTCTTCCATTGGCCCCAGCCCTTCCCTCCAACCACCTATTGTATGGTGGTTTTTCCAGCTTTTGTGCAGTTTTGCCCTCATTCTGAAAGGTAGAAATGCCTCTTGTAAGGCTTAGTTATGGACAATAAGAGCTTTAAATGAAAATACGCTGGTAATTTGGCCCTGCCCCTTTTGCCTTTGTCCTTGCCCACCACTGGAATGTGCCCACCAAGAGTGTCTCCAACACTGAACTCAGCTGAAAGAAGTTCCCCAGCCCTGTTGTTAGAGAGGGCTTCTGTGTAGTTCTGTTTGGTTTGTTTGGAGTTCCATATAGCAGGATGGTTTTTAATTTAGGGCTTCCCATGGATTTAATATGCCTTCTGGACATGTGTAGTGCTCCTTCCATGCCCCCCCCACTGCTTAATTTCCCCTACTGATGGACATCACTGCTTCTGCGCCACTAATGGCAGCGTGGAAGTATAGCAGTGCTGGGTGGGGTGGACAGGGGTGGGAGGGGGAAGAAAGCTGAGGCCTCAAAGGGGAAGATCCATGGCTCAGAAGCAAAGCACACACTTTGCATGCAGAAGATCCCATGTTCAATCCCTGGCGTCTCCAGGTAGGGCTGGGAAGGAATCCTTCCTGAAACACTACAGAGCCACCGCCGGTCAGGGTCGACAATATTGGGCTAGATGGACCAGTGGTCTGCCGCAATATAAGTCAGCATCCTTGGTTCCTCCTCCTCTCACTGTTGAACTCTCAGCAGCCGGCAGCCTTGTTTTTCCCCTTTCAACTCCCCTTCCCCCAGTGATCTCTGAATCTCATCAGGCTGGGATGGGATGTTTCAATCTCCTCATCCTTCGCGCAGAGACTGTGTGCGTATGTATAAAAGAGAATGTGTGTAAATGCGTGCCATGTGCATGTGTGCGCCCCTTACCCCACCGAAACCGCAGGCAGCCTTGGTGTCAAAACCTCTGTGTCCCCCTGCTTTAGATACCCCTATATCCTGGAGTGAGGTTTTCTTTCTTGAATTGCTTCTCTAGGGAAACTGATAGTGTGTGTTGGTCCGGTTTCCTTCTTTGCAAAGCAAAGTTAGCTTTATGTTAAACATCTGCTTTAGTTGTCCAGAGCCTTATGACTACAGTGTTGACAAAAGATGCAAGAGTCTGTAGATAATGTAATAATAATAATAATAATAATAATAATAATAATAATAGATGTGAGGGGTCATCCTCTCAAAATATAGGCATGAGGTGTGCTGACTACCTTTGCGGAAGTAGAGGACACAAATGTGACAAATTAATACTACTGATTTCTCACCTGACATTAGTATCATCTGTGTAACACCAAAAAATGTTCCTGGCACTTCATTGAGTACAAAAGAATAGGTCTCTGCCCCTAGGAGCTTACAGTCTAAAAATTGCCACAGGGAAAAGTAACGCTCCTCTGATTTTTGAACCACTTTCCGTGGGATGGCTTCATATGTTTCATTTGATGGGATAAAATTCAATCTTTGTCTCATTCTTTGTGGATGACAATACTGGCAGTTGATTGGATCCTCCACACTTTCTGTAAACCCATGTATTTTGAAAGCACTAGCTTGATGCACTGTAAAATATGTCAGTTCATGTCCTGCTGCGACATAACACTCTATTTTCTTCTAGTCTCTATGTCAGGGGTGCGGAACGTCTGGCTCAACATCCTAATCTGTCTGCAGAGGTCCCACATCCACCCTGGGGAACCTCCTCCGGTTCCTCCAAGGTGCATGGCGTGGCCTCTAAACCCCACCCCCTGGATGAATCCTCACAGTTATCTCCAGTCTAAGATCCAGGGCAGGGCAGGGCAGGGCAGGGCAGGGCAGGGGGGGCAGGGGGGCCAGTTGGCCCAGGGCCCACGATTTTGAGGGGGCACTCCGACGAGGGGGTCCCCCCTAGCTTACGCTACTGCTTCTGTTTTTCTGCCATTGCCAGCAACAGTGGCCTTTAAAGAGAGCAGCTTCAGTGTCCTAAAACGTATCAAGTCATACTTTCGGTCCACAATGGTACAAAGACATTTGAATGGACTAGCAGTTTTGAACATGAACCGTGACAAGTCAAAGTTGCTTGATTTTTCTGTTGTTATTGATGAATTTGCCCAAAGAAAAGCACGTAAAGCATTTGAAGAAGTGATGTCTTACATCTTGAATAACAGTGCTTCCCATTACCTTTTTTATAAATCATTCTAGTTCATATATGTATTCAGCACTGAATCAGTGCCACTGATGAAAAAATACTTAATGAGCAGTTTGAAACGGTGGGGTGCACACACTTCCCATCTGGCCTCGGCATATGACCAGCTCTGCTTGGCTCTGCTCAGATCAGAGATAACAGTGAGGATTCCCCTGTGTGCTGCTCTCCTTCCAATGCAGACTCCATCTCCCCACACACTGACTTCCTGTAGCCTTCTGGAACAAATGAAGGAGCTAAATGGAGTCCAGGTTTTGGTGGTGAGACTATATCCCCGGATGAAAGAGGGAGGGGAACTATGAAGTGTGATGGCTTATCCATCTAGAGAGAAAGAAAGATGGGCAGGGGGTGGGGGCACGGAATGAGGAAACTTAAATTGCAGATAATTTCCTTTTAGTTCTGAGATCATCATAGTTCCTGATAGACAAGCAGGATGTCTTTTCCACAAGTTCCTCTATTATTAAAGCATAGGTGTTTATACATTTCTGAACTGTGCGGCAGACTGAGTAATCACATACACTCTTTGAAATGAGGTGGCAGAGGAAGAGCGGAAGGTTTGGTTTTTAGCTAGCTGGAACCAATATGACATCATTACAGTAATCATTATTGGGGTTGATAAATTAATGTCCGATCTTTGCCACTCATGATCTTTGCTTTTTATATAAATAAAAAAGTGCTTTGTTTTTTTATAAATAAGTGGGATAATCTTCTGTTATAATTCTTATTGGGATAAGTGGGATAATCTTCTGATAATTCTTATTGGGATATCTTAACAGTTGGAAGGCTCTGAAAAGAGAGTGATAATGCATAACTATTGAGTATTAGCAAAAGGAGGGGTGGGGTGGGGGTGGGGGTGGGGAGAGAAATCCTTCCTTTTCAATTGGCAGGTCCCAATGAACATAATAGCAATACATTATAGCTCTGTTCAGGGCACGGAGGAAATGGGGACATTGAGGTCAGTGCCCTTTACTCACATTGAGTTTCTCTAAACAGTTCTTTTAGTAGTGCTAGTACTACTACTACCACCACTACTACTACTAAAACAAACAAACTGGCTAGCCCAAAGACAGCAGTGAAATGTAATGGTAAAATGTTGGACTGGGATTCAGGAGAGCTGGGTTCTAGTCTCCACTTGGCCATGAAACTACTGGGTGACTTTGGGCCAGTCTGTAATTTTGTTCAGACAACACAATAAGCCATGGTGGTTAAGCATTCTGAGCTAAATACTATGGCTTATTGTGTTGTATGAACCATGACTTAGCAACTCTGTTCAGATGACACACTAAGCCATGGTGGTTAACTATTTTGAGCTAAATATCAGCGTGTTGTGTGAACCATGGTTTAGTGTGCTGTGTAAACCATTCCTAACCATGGTGGCTACATAACCACGGTTTAAACACCCACTAAACATGTACTGCAAAAGGCTAGCAGCTTAACCATGGCTTAGCGTGTCATCTGAACAGGCCCACTGACTCTTAGCCTAACTTACCTCACAGGGTTGTTGGGAGGATAAAATGGATAGGATGACAACCATGTAAACTGTATTGGTTTCCATGCAAGAGGAAAATAGTTGGGATATAAACGTAGCAAAAAATAAAATAAAAATGTGTATGTGTTTAAAGAATATATATTAACATTCCACTCTTATGCGTGACTTTAGTCTCAGTGATCTCTTGTCTGAGGGGCTGATCAGCTCCACGCTTACTTTTGCAGGGCTGCAGTCTCAGAAGCTTCCAGACCATTCACTGGATCCCTAGAAAGCCCAATTGAAAAGGGCCCCGAGTCTAAACAGTATGAAAATAAAAGGCTCTGAAAAGAGAGGAGTAAATGTCTACATATGCTGTTGAAGGAAGGAAGGATTTTGAGTAGTAGCCTCCTAAAACAAGAAGCATTCATTCCCGACTCAGGAGAGCTCCATTTTGTGTAAATGGAGACTTGTGTTAGGTCAGAGATTGGCAATTTGTAGCCTTCCAGATGTTGTTGGCCTACAACTTCCATCACATCTCACCATTGACTTTGTTGGCCAGAGCTGATGGGAGTTGTAATCCAAAATATCTGGAGGACCAGAAGTTGCCCACCCTGGAGTTAGGGGGTTATTATTATTATTATTTATTACATTTATATACCGCCCCTTAGCCGAAGCTCTCTGGGCAGTTTACAAAGATTGATTGCCTGTTTAGGACTGAGTTGTAATCTTTGTTTTAGAAAATAGGGATTTAAAGATCAGTCTGTTTCTCGTCCCACTTTTGCATGTGTTCACCATTTTATCCCTTTACTACTTTAACCTGTGAGATATTATATATATATATATATATATATATATATATGGAAATTTGTATTTTTGAATGCATGTCTCAGAATATGCAGTTCTAAATGTGATTCATCTCAAAGTATGTGTTTTGAATCCCACTTTGATGCTTTTTTGGGGGGAGTGTGTCTGAAAGCTTCATCGCAGCATTGGGAGATGTGCAAAATCCAACAGATCCCTCTGCTACGATCTACACATTAGTCGAGGAGGTGCAGATCAGGATATTAAATATTTTGGGATTTGCAAAGGATGCATTTCTGAAGCATCCCTACTTGAAAGGTGAATCACACTTAAGGGAAGAGTGGGCAACCTGACCGTCCATTCACGAGAGCCAGCACTGGAGGTTGGTCAAAGTAGCCACAGAGAGCACAACAGAGGAAAGAAAACTCTAGTGCTGGAGTCTACAACATGGACACCTCTCTTGGTGCCTCTCAGGCCTCCCGAACCTCCTAATTTAATTTTACTTCTTAAACTTGATGATGATGTCATTGGGAGGCTTGCTTGATTCAAATCAAAGTTCTGCACACCAGAACCATCATTATTTGGGTTCAAAATAGTGGTTTTGTATTTTAGAGCTCACCCCCCACCCCTTGTCCTTAGGTTGTTGGACAAGTTCCTATCTTTTAGCATCTCACAGGTCTGCCTTATGTGAATAAGTATGTAGTTTGTTTTTATGCTTTTATGCTTTAAAATTTTGTATATTGGTTTTTAAATGTTCAACGTTTTTGATTTTTGTAAACCGCCCAGAGAGCTTTGTCTATGGGGCGGTAGATAAATGTAAATAATAATAATAATAACTGTTTAGTGACCGGCTATGCCCACCATGGCAGCCATTTTATAAATGGGCAAGCCCCCTGCTTGGCAACCATTTTGTGAGAGTGTGCATGACACATTCAAAATTCCAAATGTGCTCACTCATTTGGAACCATACTTTAGTGGAATGGCCTGTTAGCTAAAGTACAAGCTGAAATCCATTGATTTTAAAGGTTCCAATTTCTGGGAAGATGTTGGGAGGAAGGAAATGTTCTTTACAGTTATTTATTTATGTATTTATTACATTTGTATACCACCCCATAGCTGAAGCTCTCTGGGCGGTTTACATAAGATTAAAACATTTAAAAACAATATACAAAAATTAAAACTGCAAAAACATACAATATGCACATGCATTTAAAATCACTATAATAACTTAAAAGCTATATACCTAACAACAAAAACAGATCCAGGCTCATCAGATATTGCTAAATGCCTGAGAGAAGAGGAAAGTCTTGACCATGCGCCGAAAAGATAACAACGTTATAGTTCTAATGTGCTGTTTTGCCTATTATTATGCTGAAGTAAACATATAGTTGATATTTTACATTCCTGGTGCATAAGTGCTGTGGCAACTTACCCAATCAAAACTGGCTCCTGCATTTTCTGTGTGGGAGCTCAGGCCAACGAGGAAAGAAAGAAAGAAACCAGTTGTGATTGATGAATCTCGCTTTTGGGTGGCCTAAGGCTTACACATCATTTCCACAGTTATGTCTCTGAACTGGTATCCTTATGGCAGAAACATTCAAGGGATTTAAATGAAGGAAAATGGAGCATCGATACCTTTTGGTGGTCAGTGCATCAATAAAGAGGGTGGCAATTAAATTTGCTTTAAAAAAGGAAAGGTGTTGGGCCCAGCACATGTAAAGACATGGAAGGAACTTAAGTTTGTACAGGTCAAAGTCTATAGCTTTGACAAGCGGTGTCAGCATTTCAGGTTTAGGTGATGGCTGAAGGGGCTGGCGCCGGATTCTGAGCAAGTTCCCAATAGCCTTGTGCGGTAGGTCAGCTGTGCGCTCTTTTTAGTATTTTTCTGCCACGATCTCTCTTCTCCTTTAAGAATTGCAGAGCGAATTATCCCCCTGGGAGAGGTAGTAACCAGTTAGACTCCTGCTGTCACTTTTGGCAAGAGCAGCTTGCTTCCCCTTACCCAAGTATATAATAAGATGCCAAATGGTTTTGGCTGCTTGTGTTGGTGGGGAAACAATGCCTTGTACTTGACACAAACACATTCCAAACCCCAATTCCAAATTAAAGCCGGGTTTTATTAAGCATAATAGAGAAGAAGCAAGATAAAACAGAAAGGAACTTTAAGAAAATTAAGCCAACTTTAAGAAGCTTACTAACCTTCTCCTGGAAGAGAATCCTCATACTCATAGATGTAGGGGCCACCCAGGTAGATACGGTATTCAGCATCCCAGGATGGTCAAGGTAGGTGACAAAGGAATAGGAGAATCATATCCCATGTTTATTATGTTTAGCTAGGGTGGCCAGGTGTGATAGGCAGAAGTGGCCAGGAAGGCACTTTTAGCACCTCTCGGAGCAAGGTGTTGAGGCAAGCAAGACACTCATTAAAAAGGAGACTCCTCTGTCATCTGCCAATATCCTTGGTACATCAAAGGAGCTCTCGGATTGTGTATTTGAAAGGGTTGAATAGCTCCTGCCTCAGTCTCACCTTGAAGGAATAGAGGCTACTTATGTGGACTTGGGATGCTGTAGTTTGAAAAACTCATACACTGGGAAAGCAGGCCTGCCCCACAACTTGTTATTAAATATATTCCACCTTAAATTGCCCCCACCCTGCTCAAACAATGGCTTCACCTAGATTTCCTCTTTCGTAATCTTTGAATTGCTTCACATATAAACAGAAGAATAGTTCACCTTGCACACCAAAGCTATGACCAGAAGTAGTGGCTTTAAACTAGGAGAACAGCCAATTTAGGCTGCTTCACTGATTTGGGGAACCATGTTAGCCTGTTGCAGCAAAAACAGCAAACAGTTTTGTGTCACCTTAAATTTATTATTTTGGCATGGGGGAAGATATATACTACAATCCTAGGCATAGGATATAGGTCCCCTTGAGTTCAGTGGGCTTTCTCCCAAGTAACCGTGTACTGCTGGAGTGCAGAACCATTTTGCGGGGGCGGGGGGGCGGTGGCAAATTGCCCCTCTCCACAGGCCAGCTGGCATAATGCCCCCCCACTCATATTGCCTTTCTTAATGCTGGCAGAGGCACAGAGTGGCTGAATTCAGACAACACGATAGTCAATGGTGGAGTAATAAACAACTTTACAGTTGTTCATGTAGGGGGTACTCCCCACACAACATGTTAATAAATAATCAACCGTGGTGTGGATTAGGATCAGCACTGAGTTGACTATGGTAGCATTCGGACGACATGATAGTCAAAACAACTGACGATTGTTTTCCCCACCCCAGTTGCTTAATGTGTCTGAATTCAGCCAGTCTGTGTCTCTCTCAGCACAGAGAAAAGGACTTGGCCAAATCCATGGCTTTGTATGCTGTGTGAAAGGACTCAGCTGGTGCTGGGAAGAGTGACCAGTCTGTCCAGTGCTGACCAGTCACCATCGACATCCCCCACTGTTATCTCCGATCTCCAGTTGTGGGCGTGGTGCACCAGGGAATCTCAGCTCTTATTTTGATCTCAGATCGGGTATTCATCCAGGGGTGATTCCGCCAGGGGCAGAAGCTCCGCCTCCCAGATAAACCGAAGGAGAATCTGAGGGCTGGAGGTTTCACATCTCTGGAGCATAGGATTGCTTAACTTTCCCGGTGATAGGGATGGTACTGTGAGGTGCTAATTTTGTTGCATCTGGTGAAGCTTTTCTTGTAATTTGTGTATATCTCTGTTTTCTTGTTTTAAAGTTGTAAGGTGCTCTGTGTTTCTTTTAAGAAAGAAAAGGATGACAATGATGATAGCAATGTTACCAGTTCAGTTATAAAACTGACGAGTATTTTTTTCCCTAATAATCAAAAATACATACTGCAACCCCCATAAAGATGACATGGTAATGACTATATACGTAGTGTATAAACCCACTGAATAGTTTGCAATATATATGCTCCTGCGGAATAATTCCATGTGTGCGGATGAGGCCTGAAATGCCCTCTCTATGCGGTGCTCCTGTGGGCAAATATTGCTGCTATTAAAAAAAATAATGGCTGTGCTTTGGTCAAAACTTAATACATAGGGCAGCATGCGTTTCTGCTTCGTCATGAAACTGTTAATTGTTCTGAGTAACCTAGTTATGATTCACAGCATTATAAAACACAAGAGGGCAATTTTGTGGTAGGCACAGTGCAGCTGTTTTATCACAAAGCATGATAAGCAACAACAAGGTTTTGTACATGTGTTTGTGCAAAGTGAGTCAGCCACATCCATTAAGCCACCTTACACTCATAGAAACCTCTCCACCCGCTTCCTCGTGTTTTCAGTCTAACAAAACTGGGAGCGTGGCTAGGTGTGTTTTCTTCTGGTCCTTAAAAGCAGTCAAGACTTTACTTTAACTATATTTGTATCATTTTAGCCATGATCATGTTGCAATGTTCCTGTGAAGGTTTGGGCTACATAATTCCTATGGAATTCCCCAGATGGCCACCTCGTTTCCCCTGGTCTCACACCTTTCCCTCTAACGTTTGGTTGTTTCCCGTCTTTTGCAGTTCCCCCCCCAATTCTAAAGGCTGAAATGACCCTCCTAAAGCTTACTAATTGGCAGAAAGAGCTATTTTGGAGGCTGCCCCCTTTGCTGGAATGCAACCCCCAAGAGCTTCTTTATCATTGAATTCATCCCTTGACCTGAAGGAGGTTCAACTCCCCTGCTATAGGATAGGAGTGCTTCGTTGAGTTGTTTGGCCCAGGGTGCAGTTGACTGGCCACTTGCATGCCCGAGTTGTCTCAGAAATGTAATATAGGAGGGGTCTTGTGGGTCATCTAGTCTGATGTTTTGTGCCAGAAGGGTTCCTTAGATTTAAATCATGTTCAGTAGTTTTGATTTTAGCTTCTGTATGTAAAAATGGCTAAGAAAAAAGATTTCACAACCAAATTCTTTGGTTTTCCATCTGTTCTTCTAGTCTGGAGGTGTTTCCCGATATCCAGATTAGAGGCTGATTCAAGCAAGATGTTGAAGTGATGATTCAGGTGTACGCTAGCAACATCACAATATGTGCCGGGTTCTGAGTTGACAACTTAGCCTTCTTGATCTCTGCAGTTCTTATTTTCCCTCATCTCTGTACTCAAGAAGCTTTTGTGCACTGAAGCACTAGGGTTGACATAGTAATGAAGTGTTACTGTAATTTGTCTGCAAGCTCACTCAATTTGACAAGTGCATTAACAACGTATGCTAGCATTTCCCAGACTTCTGATAGAACATCCTATCGCCTGCCTGTGAATTAAAATCAGAGCCCTATTTCACTCTCATATCTGAAAAGCGTTACTTTTTAGAGCATGTAAGAATAAAAATTATACCGTGTTCTACCTTTCTGTGTGAGCTACTGTTCTGGGAGTGCTCTTGATTAGAAGGTGGAGGGCCCAGAACAGTGACTCACATAAAGTAGCAATGGGCAACATCTTCTGGTGGTGAGGGATCCTTTACGGTTTTTCATTAGAGTGACTGGATGATCCAGGGTCATGTAAACATGACTTTAAAGATGGAACTCTCTGGTAGGTCTTTTTTCCTTTTCGCAAAGGTAAGTGTGTGGGACCCAATTCAGAACTGGGCCTAGCATGGGGGGTTTAACCTTTGGCCACCCTACTGCAGTCCTAATCCCCTGTGACTGCAGTTTGCATTGTTAAAAAAAAGATTCGGTGGTTAGTATCCTATTTGACATTACTGCTAATGAAAACTACACAGTACTACCACAAATGACCTCTAGCGCAATGCCAATTGCATTTGTAGACATGATGGGTTTCCCCAGAAAACCCATCGCGCCAGCAAACACTGCAGTGGGAAACAAAGGTTTAAGCCCACCCACCCCCTCCATTCCTCATGTCACGGTCCCAGTCTTAAAGTTGCATGTACACCATTTGGAATGACTTGCCCTTGGCCTGCTGGCTCCGGCTGATGGGAATTGTAGTCCAACACATTTGAAGGAAACTAGCTTTGGGGAGGCTGTTCTAAGCTCCCCCCACAGGAGGTTGCATGAATTCTCACCTTGGTCTGGAAGTATAAAAAGAGAGTCATGTTGCATTCACTTTCTGAACATATGAAGTTGCTGTGTGTGTGTGCGTGTGTGTGTATAGTGGGGGTAACCTGAAAAAAAAGTCGAAGGTTTAATTACAATTGTATATCTTCAGAATTTTAATATTTTGACTTACTATTTTGCGTAGGCGTGAGAGGCTATTATTCAGGGAACGTTCCTTGAGGAATGAGAGGATCACCTGGTTCTTCTGGAAATCTCTGTGAAGAGAGCTTAATCAGGCAGAGTTGCACGCCAGGTCTGTAACGCTTCAAATCAGAGAAAAGTTGTCTGGAACCACCGTCTAGTACATCACAGAGAGATTGCCCCTATTCCCAGACTGCTTTTTGGTGCAGAGGCTTTCACATTAGTCTTTCTTTTACTTAAAAAAACACACACACACACACACACACACCATAGTACGGAAATATCTACTCAGCCTCTTTTTTGCTTGAGGCTGTATTACATTTTTTCTTTCACAGAAACTGCTTCCTTAGAGGCAACAGCACAAAACTTATGCATAGATTGCCATGTGCAACAATCACACCTATGTGTATTTCAGTGTGTTCGTACCTCACTTTGGAAGCCAGCACTGGCAAGGCCAAGATATAAATGTAATAAATCAATCTATGGCTTCATTATTATTCAGACACAGAAGTGCGTTCCGTGAAGGACAAGCATAATATGTGAAGTGGGCGTAACTTGGTTAAATTATTGGGTCTCAAAATCTGTGTGCCTGCCAGAGGATACATTAACTTCCATGCCTATATTAACTTCAGCAGTAAAGTACTTCCAAACTGCCATTGTGTTGGCAGTGTGGGCGGTCAGAAATAAAATGCTGCACAAAAACAGCTGCTGTTATAAGGTATAGATTCAACCATACCTGTAGGGTGGAAATTTCTGTGCGGTATCCTGCAGGACAAAGGAGGTAAGTAACGAAAAGCCCTTTGTACGTTTAAAAGCTCTGGGTCAATGATTACTAGCGACAGTAAATATTGGTAAGCACGATAATTGAAAGCACGTTCGCCCAATATTAGTGGAGAAGGGATGCTATCTCCACTGGGACCGCCTTTGTCATTGTTGTTATTTCTGTAAACAAGTTTTGGGGATTAACCCATCTGTTCACATGTGACCACTCCCTACTTGCACTAGTATGTCATTTGCTGGGTGTTCTGGATTCTCTCAGTGCCTCCACCCCCATTACAAAATGATGTATGACTCTTCAATGGATTGGCCAATGCTAGCGAGGTGTTGACTGAAGTCTGTTGTTGTTTCTTGGTTCACAGAATTGCCATAAACATGGCCCTTCACCTCATGTGTCTTGCTACATTTCCACACTTGAAGCAACATGCTAACATTTGTAAGGGAGGTGTCAGTTGATTTTGAGCAGTTTATCCAACCTGATCTGACAAGTCGCGAAACAAGCAGCCTTCAAAATGATTGTGCTCCATGATTGCTAAGAGAGAGTCACAGAATTGTGTAGAGCTAGAATGACCTCATCACTTATCTGGTCAAAATCGCCGCATAGAAAACTAAACACATCAGGGAGCAAGCTAGGCAAAAACCCTTTGTTTTTGACAAGTTAGCATTCCATGAACCCTTCTGTCCTGTGGGGATGACCTCTGTATCTAAAGTAAGGGTGGGCAACTTGTGGCCAGCATAGCCAATGGTGAAGGATCACGGAAGTTGCAGTCTAACGACATCACAAGTTGCCCACCTAAGATCTAAAAGGAGGAAGCCTTATAAACTCCCCCCCCCCATAAAAACAATAAACCAAAATTCCTGATGGATGACGGATCAGACTTTTAATCACTATTTAGTTATTCATTATTTGCCTTTCAGTCCCCTTAAGAAGCCCCTGAGGTGGTTCACAACATCAATAAAAACAATATATAATCCTGCAAACAAAGATGAAAAAACAAACAAGCTAAAAAACAAGAAGCTAGACATTGAAATCACAGAATAGGGTAGGGGCAGGAACTTTTTCTAGGACGTTTAAACTTCCTAAGCAACTTGCTCCTTAAATGAATTCTCCTTGTTGCTAAGATTATTTTCTTAGGTCCTGTTCAGATGACATTTCAGGGTCTGTGATTAGCAAAACTGGGGTTCTCTAACCGCAAGCCTGTGCTGTCGCATACAACACTTTAAGCCACGGTTAGAGCCACTAACCCTGCTGCAGATGGTCCAGCTGTGGTTAGTGAGTGAGCAGGGTTTAACAAAATGCACCGCGCAAGACACCTTAAACCTTGCTGCTTAACCAAAACCCTTAACCAGCAGAGTTTAAGATGTCTTCTGAACAGGCCAATTCTGTTCAAATCAAGGAAACGAATCATTGGCACAGTCCTCTCAGGATGACACTACTATAGACTACACGTGGCACTGGGGTTACATATTTGGATGTTCCTCCATGAAAACACCCTTCTTTTTGACAAGTTAGCATTCCAACCACCCCACCTCCCCTATCACTTTATGTGTGGAAAAAATTCAGCCATGTGATTTCCCCCACCTTTATTCTGAAGTAGCACAATCTTAGAAGTCCTGTACCATACAATATGCCTGAACGTATTGTTTGATTCCAAAGCTACCTTCTCGAAATTTAAAGCAATTTCCCCTCCCATCTGTAGAAATCATGAACAGCTGTTCCTCCTTATCTTTCTGGCATTCTTTAAATTTATTTTAAAGCTGTTGACAGATCGCCCCCCACCCTCCCTTTAATCTTTTTTCATTGATAAATTATCGAGTTAGTTCATTCTTTCCTCTTTAGATTTCTCCTTCCATTTATTCTTTCTTCTCACGTACATTCCAACCCGCTTTAGTTTCTTCCTCCCCTCCTGTCTTGTTGGTGGTCCTTGACACAGTTGCTTTCATCACAATTTTGTACTGGAAGACTTTATGCCAAGAGCTTCCATGAGCTATGTTATATGCTATACTTAACACGGCTGGCAGGTTTTTGTATTTGGGGGTGGGGGCATCGCTTCCAAAACATGAGAAAGATGTAATGTCCGAAGTGGTAATTTAGGGATCTCACCTTGATGTCGGGAAGAACCATGCCAATATGTAGAATCAAAATTGGCCTTAAAGGTATACATTAGGAAGTTTATAGTTGAGTTCGCATTTGCATGTATGAATCTTTCAAAGGCTAACCTATTCAAAAGACATGTTTTGGGCGCGTGGCAAAAACACCTTCATTGTTCATACTGGGTGAACTTGCCTTTTATGGTTCTCTGATGAGAGTGGTTTTATTTATTTTTCACTTCCTCTAATACCGAACTCAGGTAGTGAGTGCCAATGGGATTGGAGCCCAAAAGGGGCCATTGAAAAACAAGAGGGTGGCGTCTTCATGCTCAGGGGAGAACCCCAAGTTTTACAGAAGAACAATGAAAACATAAACCCAACATGGTCTAAAACATCCAAAACAGATCACTGAGGATTGAGCATGTTCAGTAGCCATGGAATGTTAGCTCTCAGCTGGAAAAGAAAAGAGGGGAACTGCGTGTGTGGCGGAATGCCTGGATTGAGTCACTTGTAGTGTCCTGGAAAAGGATGTGGGCTGGCAGGAACCATGAATAGGAGCACTCCTGCCAGAGGTGGGAATATGTTGCAACATTTTGTTGCAAGTCCCACTTATTTATGTGGAATATTTGCAGACTATGTTTCAACACAGAATTTTCAAAGTGATTTACATGATACAAGGACCCTAGATTTTCCTGGAAGCAAATCTGGTTTTCATCAAAGTGAAGGCAGTCATAAATGGTGGCCAAGCTTCTCTTAAAGGCATTTTGCTCGCAACTACATTTGCAGCTATGTGAGAAACTGATGGGAGTGACTAGTGTAAAGCCACCATTGGATACAACCTGAGTTTAATATATATTATTTTATTAGTAGTATTTATTACATTTATATACCACCCCATAGCTGAAGCTCTCTGGGCGGTTTACAAAAATAAAAGATTGAACATTAAAAAGTCAATATACAAAATTTAAAACCATCAAACATAAAACAACTAATATTTAAAACATTTTGAACTTTAAGCCTGGCCAGAAATTCAGTTAAAAACCTCAACTTAAGCTGTTAAAATGCCTGGGAGAAAAGAAAAGTTTTGACCTGGCGCCGAAAAGATAACAGTGTTGGCGCCAGGCGGGCTTCATTGGGGAGATCATTCCATAATTGGGGGCCACCACAGAGAAGGCCCTCTCCCTTGTTGCCGTCCTCTGAGCTTCCCTCGGAGTGGGCACCCGGAGGAGGACCTTAGATGTTGAGCGTCGTGCACGGGTAGGTTCATGTCGGGAGAGGCGTTCCATCAGGTATTGTGGTCCCAATATATAATACATATATTATTTTTTAAAAAGTGTTTCATATACATTTTTCTTGGGAATCTTACTCTAACCTTGTGAGGTGGCTCAGTATTATCACCCTCATATTGCAGATTCCAGGGGAGTTCATAACTCCTGCTTTCATTGATTCAGCAAGGTATTAGTCACTTCAGTTCCCATGCCTTTCAGTCCTGTGCCGTATTTCTACATATCCATTAATAAATACACTTGTGGCTAGGCTTGCAAGACAGGTCCAGACAACTGCAATTTGCCTGTCCTGCTGCTAAACCCCACACCTCCTCACTAGGCTTCAGCTCCTTGCACAGGGATGTAGGCAGAAACCCTGATGCTGTGCCTCATTTTGGAGCATTCCTTTATACCTGTACAATAGTCCAGCTGGAATGTCCAGCTTTGCCAGTTGGAAATGCAGAAGTATTTACCAGCCTCTGTTTGACATGACCTTGGAGCGTGACTGTGATAATTGCGGCCTACTTGACTGGGAGCACCCATTGTTGTAGAAGCTATGTGGCCAAAGTGTTGTCACGACTGCAGAAATGATTGGCTGCTATCAGGAGATTATTTGAAGTGTGTGAGTGTCTGCGTGTGTTTTTGTCCACCCTAAAACCAGGTGCATCTGAATTTCTCTGCAGTTTCTCTTGGATTACATTTTGAGAAATTATTATTATTATTATTATTATTAAATTTTATTATTATTATATTTATTTATTTATTTATTTATTTATATCTCGCCTTTTTCCCAGGGCTGGGACTCAAGGCGGTTTACAAGATTAAAACATATAAAATATAAGTTATCAAAAGTTAAAATAGAATTAAACCTACAGTAAAATCAAAAAGATTTAAAAATTTTTAAAAACGGTAACAATTTTTTTTTAAAAAAAAACAGTAATAAATTTTAAAAAATGACATCTGGTTAACACTAGCTAGGGCTGTTGTCCAGTTAAAGAAATTTTAGTTGTGTCATCACTGGAACTGTGTTATTTCAAATGGGGTGGATTGGAGATGCAGACTGGTGAGGGCAGCAGAAGAGACCTGAGGGGGGGTGCGTGTGTATGTGTGTGTGTGTGTACCTTCACATCCTTGTAGCACTCCAAGAAAATCTTGAAACATTTGCATAGGGCTTTAGAGCACTATTTTTCAAACTGTTCCAGGAAATCTGAGACTTCCTCACATACTTAATAGGGATTCCTCAGAGAGAAGATTGGTAATCAGGGTGGATAAAAATGATTAATTTTTTTTAAAAAAAACCTGTTTTTTTATTTAAATCAGATTTTTTAATTTATTTAAATCAGATTTTTTAATTTAAATTGGATTTTTTTTAATAAAATGCTTTTTGAGGGAAAATCTATCTAAAAATAGTTTTCTATTTAAGATACATTATAGTCCAAAGGTAATTCATCATGAAATAAGGATTAGTTTTTAATTATGTAGCATGAGGCTACATGCAATGTTTAAATTTTTTGGTAAATGAATTCCATTCACAATGTCATGCTCTTCCAGAGGTTACTGTAAGATTATTGGGCATTTTTTCTATCTAGAAGATATTATCACAGATGCTTGGTTTTACAGTTCTCAAAACTGTGAATTTGTGTCTGCAGAGATCACAATCCCATTGTTCCTTTGCAAATCTATGTACATAGAAACAACCCCTTACCTCTTAAGTGCTAAGTTTCAAAAAAATTCAATGAATAGATTGTTGGGAGTGGAATAGATCTGCACAAGAAGCTAAGTGTGAGGAGGGAGGGGAAAGCAGTAAAAATGAAAGTGAAACCTTTTGAGCAGAATGAGTCTTTGGTAACTCTGAGTTGTGTAAAATATGTATTACGCTTATAGCGAGGAAGAGTGCATTTTTTGGGGGGAAGTCACATGATTAAATTGAGTCCTTCTGAGTAGTGATTTAAATCAAATCCACCCTGTTGGTAATGGTCAACAAGCTTCCCAGAAAAGCTCACTGATCCTTGCTAATCTTCCCTTGCAATGTGCAGCCACAGGTGAGTAGTTGGTTGTTCTAGATCAGCCTTTCCCAACCTGGTGCCCATCATTCCCAGCCAGGCGCTACATCCAGGGATCCTTCCTTCCACCTTCAGGATAATTGGCAGAGAGGCTGGGAATCACAGGCTGCATGGAGTCTCCCTTCTCGAAGGAGCATTGAGTGGTATATTTATCCAATATGATCCCTTAATTTCTTGAGGCACACTTAGACCCTTTCCATGGCTTGGTAATGTGCATTGGTGAGCCCAGGTGACTACCGAAGGCCTCATCTACAAGAATTCAGCTTTACGCATGGTTAGCCGATTATGCGCATAATTGCTGAAGCGCTTTATCGTAAATGCTTGTATGCAGGAGGTAATTGAGCACTCAACGGGTGACCTTACCAGTTGTTTCAAATGCGCTTTACAAGTAGTTAATGCAGAGAATCGCTTGTTCACATAGTCAAAATGCGCTTTAACGGCCGGAGCAAAATAAAACTCGCTATTTAACGCGCATTCGATAATGTGCATAATCGGATGTTTAAAGCGCCTCTATGCCCGATTTGCGCTCCGTTCTTGTAGAGGTAAATTTTTTAATGCGCCTTGAAAGAGCTTTAAATGCCTCTTGTAGAGGCAGGAAGAGGCTTTATTTCTGTTGGCATTTTCCAATTCATTTGTTGTGCTCTCTGTTTCTTCATTGACAGCCTTGAAATTTGCACACACCTGCAATGATAATGCTGTCTGCGTAGTACTTCTTTTTTTTTTTTTTACCGTAGTCTTATCCGAATTCTCCATTCTAATAAGCAAGTCAGTGACAAAGGACTGTAATCAGATTTTAACAAGAACTGTGGCATGTATAAATAACCAATTCTACCCCCTTACATTTTCAGAATTTCTAGCTCTTTGATGGAAGCTGGATACTAGGGAAAGTCTCATACGTTTACTGCTGCTTCATATGGCTTTTCCCCTTCGCGAAGGATGGGGCAAGCTAGCAACTAACAGCGTCGCAGCTAATCTTTTGTTTTTGTTTTTTACAGATAAAGCAAGATAAAACGGACAGGGTCCCAGAATTAAAAGATGTAGTCGAAGAAAAGTTTAAAGCCCTGGAAAGCACAAACAGAGACCTTGATTTGCAAAGAAATGAGAAATTTGTCCTTTTTAAGGTGCACCTCAAGGAAATGAAGGCTCAGTGTAAGTCTTTGCTTTATCTCTAAACTCTGAACAAGTATAAACAACTCATCCTCTCTCCTCCATCGACCGCTCACTGTGGACCTAGAGTGGGGGAAATTGCAGGTACTGCTGGCTCCTCAGCAAGACAGGGATTCAACCTCCCTGTTTCCCCCACACCCAGAATCTTCCTTTGCAAGATGAACAGTGGTACAGCTAGGTAAATTTAGATCCTGGACTTCATGGTCTCATTGGAGTCTCCCCCTGTAGGCAGCCACCTGTTCAGTTGCAAAGTGCACAACTAACATGTCTCTTCTCTTCCACTATTCCATGCTTTGCAACTGCTTTTACATTCCTGATATGTTAGAGCAACCCTGATTGCCAACCCTGATTAAAGACTAAACACTCATGAGTATGTGCAGGTTTGCATTTTAAACTCGCTTAAATCAGAGCATCATCATGACTACACAAATAAAATGAAATTTGGTTCTGCTGCCTTGATGCTAAACGCATGTACAGCATCAGTGGGTTCTGGGATGCCCAGATGTTGATGCCAGATCTGTTTGCCACTGCCTGTATTGCCTGTCACCGTCCAGGTGTTAATTTTGGGGGGCCCTGGACTTTGCCTTGAAATTCAGCCCTAACTGCACCATTGAAGATACATGTGCGACACTGGAAATTCTGTTCCGTTTAAGCCCAGTGGAATGTTGTAGTGTTTTGGTTCCAGTAAATGCCGGCAGAGTGTAGCAGATCCCCCCCCCCCCGATTCTGGAAATATTTTGCGCATTTCCCTCAGAGTTATGCCGGCAGAGTGTAGCAGATCCCCCCCCCCCCCCCCCGATTTTGGAAATACTTTGCGCATTTCCCTCAGAGTTCCACCGTTTGCGCAAATTGTAATTTGCAAAAGTATTTTTTTGGGGGGTGGGGGGATCTTAAAATTTCATGCTCCACTTTTGCACTTCCGGACTGAAAACAGGTTGTGTGTGTAAATGACTAGTTCTTTAACAAGTAGGGAAAATGGCTCTTCTGAGCTGAATGAAGTAGTGTGTGGAGAGGCTGAAACTGATAAGGATATTGACAAGAGGAGAATATGCCTCTGCGGAGCTACATAGCGGACAGTTGGACTTGCGAGTGTGGGGACTTGTGCAAGATTGCAATTTTTTTAAAAAAGACAATATTTGCACAAATTTCAAGATCCTTCCCACCAAAATCGCACAAATTGCCACCATTAAAAACCCCCACAGAATCCATGTATTGGTTCCACTCATTACAGATTGAGTCGACATCAGCAAGGGGAAATAGAATGTAACCTTCAGGGCCGAACTGGAAAAACAAACCAATCCCAATTAGAATTTTGCGATTGGAGCTCATCTACACTTCGCATTTGTTTATGTCTCCTGTTTAAAATTTGTGCCAGATTTGTGCCAAAGAGATTCCTGTGATACTCTTGTTTGAATAACTAAGTAGACTTAAATATGTTCTACAGAAGCCCAGTTTTATTTTAATTCACTAGTGAATTGTTTCAAGTACAAAAGACAAACAATTATGGATCAAGCTGTGACTGGCATTTCTCTCCTGGGACTCAATAAGAGGCATCACTTGGTGCAGTTAAATGCACAGCAGTAAGTAATAAGGAGTGATTTTCTTGAGTCTCTCTCACGGTGCTTGGCTTATTTGCATGCATATGTAATGTAAATCTTACTTCACATCCCTTTTTTATGTTTGAAGGTGCGCTTTTTTATTTTTATTTCATACACATGCCATATTCTCTTTTTGATAGGATCTTTTAAAAAAGGATTAGGTAAGCTGTTTTCATTTTGTCACTCTAACAAATTGCTCCTGTTTCACAACCCAGGATGTGTTGCAACCCTAAGGAGACCTTTGCTTTAATCATGGAACTATATGGTTGGAAAATGCTTACAGTGTCTGTTCCCAGGTTTATAGCTTGTGCACATGAACCATGTAACTCTGCAACATATTAAAACTCCTATGGCCTCATTCATTAGCTAGCAAATTGGGCCCTGGGGAACTCTAGGGTTTCTGGGAAAGTTTATCAGGGGCTTCCCTTAGTGAGAAGATTGAGAGAGGTGGGTGAGATTCCCTGGAAGGCAGCTTGCCAGCCACCACCGAATTTCCCCCTGACATGTACGGCCACAGGAGAGCTTTGGGGTTGACCTAGGATGCACTCCTGTTTCCCAAGGGGCAATAAGGAGGTCAAATATACCGAGCCAACATACTGTGTGAGTTGCTCATGCACCTTAGCATATACCCTGGGAAACTCTACAGCAAGGGTTCAGAACCTCTTTTACTCCAAGGTTCAAATTTGATTTCGGAGACGCTCTCAGGGAATGCATTCCAGTGATGGGTGGGGCCGAAGGCAAAAGCGCCAGGGCCAAAAATACCAGCACATTATACCTTAAAGCTGTTACTGCCAATAACTAAGCCTCAGAAGAGGCATTTCAATCTTTTAAAATGAGGAAAGAATTGCACAGAGTCCAAGAAACTACCAAAGAGTCAGTGGTTGGGGAAAGGGCTATGGCTTTCTGGAGAAATCCAAGTGTTGGATTGGGACCCCCAGAGAGCTGGTTTGGAATCCCTGGAGGATGAAGGTCTGAGGAGCTGAGGTTCTGCCCTTCTCCTCTACATCATGCGGGAGATCTGTAGCAGTTGGGTGGGAGTTCTTCATTAGATAGGTTGATGTGAAAAAGTTTCCTGAAGGGGAGAGTATTTTGTAGACAACTGGCCCAACTCATTCCAGTCCTCCAGGTTACAAGTTAGGGCATTACATATTGCAAGTTAGTGCATGGGAGATGGGAGAGCAAATGAGCAATTGTAAGCTGGAGACAGACAAGGTTTCTCCCTTTGGCTCAATGAGCGTAAAGAGCTCGTTAAACATATTCTGATCTTAGAGTAGTGGGAGAACATCTGTAGGGAGAGGAAACTTTTCCATTATCATATCAAACTGTGGTTCAAACCACGTTGATAATAACAGGCAGGGCATGGTCTGAAGGGATGCAATGTAGCAAATTTGCTAAATCTAAGCAGGTCTGGGTCTGGCCAGTATTGTAAAATAATTGTTTTACCTTCCATCCTAGTCTTCTGATTTTATCAACGATTTACCAGCTGGTATGTGAGGAACTGCCAAAATAACAAGCTAATGATTTGTAGGAAAAAAGCAGTGTCTGGTCACAAAAATCTTTGTTTGTTTGTTTGTTTTAAGTGGCAAGCGATGTGTGGAATTGTCAAAACATGGCAGCTACATGGTGACAGCTACGATTTCCTCTTGAGCCTTGAGTTTCCTTTCCACCCTTATGCTTTGCCTTTGCCCAGGAAACAGTTCAACTTTGGAATTTGCTACCACAAGATTTAGTGATGGCCACCAATTTGGATGGCATTAAAAGGGGATTAGATGGAGGATCAGGCAAACAATAGCAACTACTCCTGATGGTGACATATGACCTCAAGTTTCAGAGGCAGTATGCCGAGGAACACCAGTTGCTGGGGAACATGGGTGGGAGGGTGCTGTTGCATTCAAGTTCCATTTGGGAGTTTCCCACAGGCAGCTGATTAGGTACTGTGTGAAGAGAATGCTCAGACCCTTAGTCTGATCCAGCTTAGCTCTTAAGTTCTTTTTAGCCATGGTGTTGCATAATGGTCGATTCCTTGTCATCACAAAGCATTGGGCTTTGGAGATGTTTCAGAACTGTTAGAGAGCTGTTGGCGCGTCTCCAGGAATGACAATTGCAAGTTGCAGACCTCATGCCGATGTAATTTTCGTTCTCTGCATAGTCCTAAATTGCCGCTGCCTCTAACCAATGTGTTGTAATTCCTAATTTCCAGGTGTTTGTATCTCCTGAAGCTGAAAGCTATAATAACTGGAGCTAGGCCTGTTTCCCACCCTGCCGTTGCCTACAAAACAAGTGCACGCCCTTAACATACTTTAATGTTTTGGCCACTTGATCAAGCTTTTTAAGCGCTTGGATTATCGGAATTCCTTAATGAGCTCTAGCAGCTGTGGCCGTTAATAGAGGAGCAGGAGGATTTAGGGGTGCATCTGTTTCAATGGCCTGATACTGATGTGGCTGAACAGCTTTTCTTTCGCTTATTCAACTTTTGTTTTAAGCCTATCTGTGGGTGGGGGCGGGGGCGGGGAGCTGAAAACTGGACTGTTGCATTCTATTCAGGCTAGATACATTGGAGTTCTCAGGCCGTATTCATCCCACAGATTATATTAATATTCATTCCCTCTTCCCAGGGAATCAGGGGATCTGTAGTTCTGAGGGGGTGGGGGCTTGGGGATATCTAACACAAGGTTAAACCCAATATGACACTAATGAAAGTCCATTTTCACAATTGGTTTTTCTCCTTTCCTCTTCCTGCAGCCCTCCACACAGTCCCAAAATCTCCTCCAGAGGGTTTCCAAGTTCACCTGAGCAGTTTTTTGCAGAAGTACAGGGAGCTGTGGGTGGGGAATGGGGAGAATCGCCTCCCTCCCAGTTCCACTGTCAGAACAGCTTCCATCAGTGCAATGACATTGTTGGATACAACCCAGAGAATTCACAGCACCTTTCAACCAAATTACAGTTCCATGATTGTTTGGGGATTCCTATGATAGTCAGAATAGTATAAAACCGATACAAAATTATAGAATAGAACTGCCCTCCCTCTCTTTCTCTTTGTCCATAACTGCAGAAGGTTCGAGCATATAAGACCTACTCTGGCCCGCTTGCATTGGCTGCCTGTAGGTTTCCGAGCCCGATTCAAGGTGCTGGTTTTAACCTATAAAGCCTTACACGGCTTGGGACCACAACACCTGATGGAACGCCTTTCCCGACATGAACCTACCCGAACACTATGTTCAACATCTAAGGCCCTCCTCCGAGTGCCTCCTCCGAGGGAAGCTCGGAGGTCGGCAACAAGAGAGAGGGCCTTCTCTGTGGTGGCCCTCCAATTGTGGAACGATCTCCCTGACGAGGCCTGCCTGACGCCAACATTGTTATCTTTTCGGCGCCAGGTCAAGACTTTCCTCTTCTCTCAGGCATTTGGCAATATCTGAGAAACCTGGGTTTGTTTTTGGTTTTGTAGCTTTTTGGGTTGTTGTAGCGGTTTTAAATGTATGTGTGTATTGTGTGTGTGTTGTATGTTTTTGCTGTTTTAATTTTTGTATATTGTTTTTAATTGTTTTAATCCTGTGCAAACCACCCAGAGAGCTTCGGCTATGGGGCAGTATACAAATGTAATAAATAAATAAATAAATATAAATATCTGCTAGTTCTATAACAATGCACAAGAGTCGGAATGATATTCCTTACTGATGAAGGACTTGAACTCCTGCTTAATTGAAATGTATGAGTCATCCTAATGATATTACAGGATTTTGATGTTAGGAATTAAGGAGAATTTAGCCCACAGGAACTTAGGAGTGAGTTTGTACATGCACAAGTATTGCTTGCTTTGTCATCGCTTCACTAGCGGTTAAATGTGTGAACTGGCTCCAATGAAAAGCATTGCACTGGAGATGAGATGGGTTGTCAGATCCTTCCTAGAAACCTGCGAGAAGGCCCTGATGAAACCCTGACGGAAGCCGATTCCAGAGGGGCCACCACTGAAAATACACTTTCCCTTGTACTCAGCAGTGCATCCTCCCTTTGTGGAGGGCAGGGGAGAAGGGCCTCTGCTGATGACCTCAGACTGCGAGCAGACTGCTTTGGGAGGAGAAGTTCTTTCTGGGATATTTGATCTGCAGTGGCTCCATTCACACATGCAAATCATCACCTTGTCATGTTGCAGTCACCAAGTGATGAGTATGTGTGTGCGCGAGCCAGGTTGTTAGTCATGGCTTAATACTGGAAATGTAATTGCAATGTTCCTAAGGAAACAAATGCTTTTGGATCAGAGGACAAGGGATTTGAGGTTGTGAGTGAGATTGGCCCAGTTCAAACATAATGATAAGCCGGCCTTTGTTTATCAGGAATGATCAAGCATGCTGGTGCATGCGGTTGGATCACTCCCACTTTGCTTCTCCTACCAGCAGGAGCAGCTAAACAAACCAGTAAGCCTCTGTCTGAGATTTATTTAGTATCAGTCAATCAACTTTATTGCGGCTGACAGGCCAGAAAAGATTTATTTAGTATTATAACTGAATTGGGACCCCTGGCTTATTGTATTCGTAACAAGACAGAATCACAAGCCAGGTTTGGGTTTGGGTTTATGATGCTGGCTTATTAGGAGAACAAGTCAGGGATCCCAGTTTGATTGTAACACTAAGCAAACCTCGGAGGGAGGCTTCCTGGCCAGAAGAGCCAAGCAGGAGCAATTGAGTAGCATGCACCAGTTGTCCACAAGTTATATACGACTGAATGCAGAATGAGCCAACACAACCCTGAGGGCCATGTGGTGATCTTGGGTCAGTTACCATCTCTCATCCTAACCTACTTCACGGGGTTGTTGTAAGGATAAGATGGGGAACAATCACGTTCACCAGCTTGACCTCCTTGGAGAAAAGCTGGGATATAAATATAATAAATAATAATACATATTGCCCCCTCAAAGGTCACCACCCTCTCACTCCCCCCCCCACACCCATTGCCACTTCTCCATTACAAATTCTCCCCTTCTTTCCTTTTAAAAAAGAAATAGTATATGTCAGGTATATGGTTAGTCTCTAAGCAACAGATACTGAGAATAGACAATAGAGCAGGAAGGGGTGTGTTTTCCTGCAGCTGTTGTTGAACTCCAACTCCCATCCTCCCTGACTATTGATCATGCTGCCTAGGGATAATTGGAGTTAAGGTTGAACAACATCTGGAGGGCCAAAAGTTCCTCATCACTAAAATAGATGAGCAACTAACTACCTTCGCTCCCTGGGTGGCTAGCTGCTCTTTGACATGGAGTGCTAGGCTTCATGGCCCTTTGGTCTTATTGAGTCCAAATGCATAGGATTACAGCCTCTTTATCTCTCCCTTATGCACACACATAGGTGCACATACATACTGTACATGCTGTAAAGAACTGCATACATTGGTCTGGTTCCGAATGATGTATATGTATATAGATGTCAGCTTACAGCTGTTGATAAGCTGGTTCTCCATGAAACCTGGCTAAACCCTTTCTAATACTCATCTAATTGAGCAGCTGTCACCTCCTCTTGTGGTCATGCATTCTGTACGTTAAGTACGCGCTGTGCAAAGAAGAACTTTTATGTTGTTGTCAATCTCAACCCCTGCTTCCCAATGATTTTGCTGGTGAATTTAAGTACATATTTATGTATTTCAATACCTTTTTATCCTGCCTTGTCCTCCAAGGGGTTCAGGGCGTCATCGGTGGTGTCTTCATATGACTTTCCTATTTCATTTTCACAACAATCCTATGAAGTACGTTGGGCCAAGAGAGCATGTGTTCTGTTCTGCCTCTGTCGTGGCGAACACTTAGCATTGTTGGCTGCTGGAGAGACCTGGGTTGCAGGGTTCCATTATGGATCAGGGCTTTACCAGGGTTTTGGATGAGGCAGTTTTCCCAAGAAGGCAGAAATGGGCACGGGGAGCAGCTTCCCAGATGCTGAGTAGTGCTGGGCTGGAAGCTAGACAACCTTGTCTGTATGTTGCCCCAAGAAGCAGACGATCGTGACTGCGCCTTAAGTGAGGGTTTGGCTCCCTTAGGCTGGTTAGGCCCACCTCCACACTGACTAAGTATCCATAGGATTGTTGTCTTGGTTGGACTTTATTTCGAAACTAAAAAGCTCCAGGCATTTTAGAATTTCTGTGCCTTGCAGGAATAAGGCATCCTGGTGCCCTCCAGATGTTTTGGACTACAACTCCAATCAGCCCCAGCCAGCATGGCAAATGGCCAGGGATTATGGGAGTTGTACTCCGAGGCATCTGGAGACCACCTGTCACTTCTTCTGCTATAGGGGCATTTCTGGAGCAAGGCTGTCTGGTTCTCTGTCTCTCTCTGTCTCTCTCTCCTCATCGGTTAAGGCAGTATGATTTGAAAAGGTATGATAACTCAAAAACAAAGTTAATGTGGATGAGGAAGTAGATCCCTTATGGATATATTATTGGTTTGGCAGCCTTTATTTTCTCGCAACAACAGTGGCTCTAGATCGTAGTGCATCCAAGGCAATAATTTTGCATATGTAATGGAGTGTCTTTGCCCTTGCTGCAGGGGGAATAAATATCTGCTTTGGAAATATTGGAAAGGCAGAGTTTAAATCAAGACTTTGGACATTTTGCAAGGAGAACGGCGGAACTAGACTGAACACTAATGGAATGTGTGTGTGTGTGTGTGTGTGCGCGCGCGCGCGCGTGTGTGTGTGTGTAAAACATGCTGATTTATATTTGCTCTGAAACGAAAGTTGCTGAGGAGTCTGATATATTTGCTTGAAAGCCACAACTCTGGTAAGAGTTGTGTTTTTAAAAATCCTCACATGGATAGAGCAGGGATAGGATGGAGTAGTAGAATGGAGAGGGCAGATTGACAATGAGGGCATATAGCTTATCTAAAGCAAACCCAGTGAGTTCACGACAGCAGGTGAGATTCAGAGCATGGGCTTCCTGTTTTGTAGCGTAGCCGCTGCAACACTCCAGCCTCTCTCGTAAACCGGCATCTCTCTGAGATAGGACCGCTGAACAAGCAGCAACAAGCGTCTGCACTGTGCTTTACAACTTGCCTAATTCATCCTCTTAACATCCCAGTAAATTTGGGTGAGATAAGTAGCAGCGTTTCCATTTGACAGGTGATAAATCTGAGGCAGAGATATTAATCTGTTTGTTCAGAGCCACTTGCCGACTCGTTCGTAGAACCAAGGCACCTCTCAGCGATTTCTAGCTTTTCAGCTTTCGGCTGTTATTCATTGGCTGTTAAGAAGTTACCCGCCAGCCTGTGGTTGTGGTCAATTGGTTCATCCTCTGGGCCTATGTGCTGCGAATATTTTTGCTCTTTTTGAACAGGCACATTGCCATGCCAGTTCAGAGGTGGCTGTGGAAAGATGGTCAAGATGCCGGCTCTCCCGCCTCATCCATTGCCCCAACCCACTTGCCACGCCCCCTTTCCTTACCCGTTTAACCTTGGGCTGCGTTGATGTGAATTCATGGGTGCCATCCGCTAGTGCAGGGCTGTTTCCAGCAGCTGCGCCGTGCGCCACTGCAGCTAACCAATGACGTTGCTATTTGCCTCTCGGGGTCTTCCCCCCTCCCCACAGCTAATTGGCTGATTGGTCTTGCATTTTTCCCTTTCCCTCAAACCTGCCTTCCCTCTGACCAGCAGCAGGTCTCTTGACTCCCCATCCCCAAAGCCTCCCATCTTAGCCCAGATCACAGCAGACAGCTACCACTAAAGCAAACAACAAGGCGAAGCTAGAGAGCTCCTCAGAGGGAACAGCTACTGGAAATACAGGGAGAGGGACCAAGTGAGAGAAAGAGAGAGAGAGAGAGAGAGAGAGAGAGAGAGCACTTGAGATGATCAGATCTTGCAGTGAAGAATGCTGCATTGGAACTAAAACAATTATACGTACAAAGCCTGCCATCTTCCAGGAGACTCCGGCATTCAGTACCCCCTAGAATCTTTACAACAACACACAAGATTGCAATGAGTTCTTGCCTCCCCTCTACAGAAAATGCAATGAACTTGATGGCAGTCCTGATTCTCGAGCATTTATGAGAATGCTAGCTTTTGTTTAGAAAAAAAATGAGCACCTAGGGCTAATTGCCTTTGACAGTGCACATAATTCTTTTTGAAGGGGAAGAATAACAATAATAAGAGAGGTCCTAAGGGCAAAGTGCCCTGGTCATGTGCAGAATGCTTTTGTTGAAAGGAATGCTTCCTTGTCTGTCTCTAGACCATGGACTAATCTACACCAAGCAGGATATTGCACTATGAAAGCAGTATGAAAGCGGTATATAAAAGGCAGGAGCCACGCTACTGCTTTATAGTGGTATTGAAGTGCACTGACAACTGTTGCGGCCCATTGACATATACCATATACCACTTTCATATTGCTTTCATAGTGCTATATCCTGCTTGGTGTGGATTAGGCTTATGGAATCTGGTGTCGTCCTATGCCTCAGCCGGATGTCTTAAATTGCTAGTGGCTCCAGAGATGCTACACTTCCTGAAAAGTAGCCTGGTGTGAAATGGCAGGTGGATATTCAACTGAGTGGGAGATACTCAGGCTCTGCCCTAGGCTGGGTGGCTCATCTGCATAGCATCTGGGAAAGAAAAACGCAGTCTTGATCACTATACCCTGCAAAAATTCTGGTGGCCACCTTCGTGGTCTTTTGGGAGAGTTCCCAGGGACGGCATTTGTGCATTCACAGCCCAAAGCTTTCACAGCCTCCACATGAAATCTACCCTACAAATGTCGCCACCGGCCATTTATAAAATTGTGGTGGTCTGACAACGCTAAACCTCTGCCACTGTGCTGACTGTGTGCACAGTTGTGACAGGGGGGTTGTGTTCAGAGGTGCCAGCAGTTAAGTAATGTCCGCTAGGAGAAGCTAGAGGGAGGAAGAAGGCATCAGCTCTCTCCCCTCTGCTGGTTAATAAGAAATCCATTGTGTGTGTGTGTGTGTGTGAGAGAGAGAGAGAGAGAGACACACACTCTTGCAGAGTTGAGGAGCAAAGGGCTCTCGCTCCTGCCATTGGTACGGAATGACTCCATGCTGCAATGCAAAAGCAAGACTGCCGCTTACACAAGGGCTTTCTTAATACTTCATGGAATTATTTCACAAGAGTTGACTGTGTTTACATAACTGGCGGTCAATTGACCAGTCAACTGACTGGGGGCCCAGCCCTTACTGGGGGGGGGGGGTAACTTCCAAGATGCCCCACTGTTGTTGCCATTGTGTTAATCTCTGGGTTAATCAAAGCCTCCCAAACCCTTCCTGCCTCATTCATAATCCCATCCCCCCCTTCACCTGCCTCCGTCTTCTCTTGCAAGTTCTTCCCTTTGCTGCCTTGAAAGTCGCAACTGACTGCATTTATCAAAACAGTTGCATTCTCAAGAGGCACAAGCCCACAGAAAAAAAATCCATTTAACAGGACTGCTGGGGGGATGAGGGTAGCGACCCCTTGACTGGCAGTGTTGTGACTGAGTGACTTCATTATTCTTGCTCAGAAGATGACTTTGAGATCCTTTTAGCTGAGTGTTACACTTGCTGAGGCGTAGTGATTAAGCAATTTGCAGCTGATCTGGATAGCGTTCAGCAACATTTCCCCCCCTCTCTGTCAGTTCATCCTGTTCCCATATTTCTTGACTGTATAAGTAATTCATTTGTGCAACTTAGTTGTGTTACAAAACCATTACGTCTTGTGACTAGGCTTGCTTGCGTTCACCACAATCACTGTACATATTTCAGATGAGTAATGTGCATATGAACAGAGGTTGGAGGTTGCATCTCAGTTTCTACACTCTGCAGCTGTTTAGAGTTCTGCCTCTTTAAGCAACATGTGACTTCCCAATTTAAGGCACATTTAAGCCCCCTGTTTTGAACAATACTTATTCTTCTACGGTTTCAAAAGCTTAGTCTGGAGATTGAGCAGCACTTAATTTAGTAACAACACTTAATGTCTAAGGCATTCTCAGGCTGTATTCTTGTGCCCAAGTAACAAGTACACAGGCATTTCCTACTGTTTTAAATGGGTTTTTTGAAATGTGTATAATTGTGCATAGGATTCCAGCTGTAGAATCGTAGGGTTGGAAGGTGTCTGGTAAGCCATCTAGCCTTAACTCCCAGTGCAGGACACCCAATACTAGAGCATCCCCCAATAGATGGCTGTCAAGCAAATGGGAGAGAAGATATATTGAAAAGAGGGAGCATATGAAATGGTTGGCTCATTATAATCCAATGTGCTATTATTAATATATGGCTAGTTCATTTGCTTCAGAATGTTCAGATTGCTATAGATACATAATGGGGAGATCAAAATTCATGCTGGGTGGAAGTATTTGGCCTTCACTTTGTTGTCAATTGAGGGAAGAGTTGGAGTGCTCTAAAGTATTGGGGAGGGCGAAAAAAATCTAATTTCGGGTGAGAACCTGGCAAAGATTTAAAAATTTTCAGAGGAAGCCCGGGGAAGGGATGTTACCAGTAAAGTGGGGCTGACAGAGCTTCAAGTAGATGGGGAAATGTATGTTAAAAATATATGCAGAGAGAAAAAAGAGGGAACGCTTGGTAAAAAACAGACAAGGCCATCCTCATCATTACTGGTAAGCCTGTCACTTCCTCTGAAGAATGCCCTTCCACTTCCCCAGCCTGTGGAAGGGGCTTGCAGAACTGGGAGGGCATTAATAAAAATGTAAGGAAGGGAAGATTTCACAGCTGGTGTCCACAAGGTCTGCAATCCGGGTGGGCATCCTCAGGGTCTCTGGGGGCCATTTCACATACCCTGGATGCTCCTGCCCAGGGACTACACTTCTGTTGCCATGGCAAAAATGCTGGCAGTTTGCCAGCTATGGAGCCTTAGAAAGGACACATTGGCTCAGTTCAGACAACACATTTCTCAACGGTGGTTTTAGAACTCCACGGTGGAATTTTTACACCACCGTTGAGCAATGTGTAGTCTGGAGGGAAAACACCCCATGGTGGAGTTTTTTAGAAAACACTCCATGCTGAATATCCACGCTGTGCAGAGGAGAGTTCCTGCACAACCGTTGTGTTGTGTGTTGTATGGAGGGCTCCATGGAGTTTCCTGTTGCACTGAGTGGACTTTTCCCACTGGCTACAGAGTTCCCTGGCTAGAGCGGCGAAAGGAGTGAGTGCCGCTTTAGGAGAGCCACCGGGATTGTTTTTTTCTGCAGCAATGGCTGATGGGATACCATTGGGAGGACTGGAGGAACTGTCAATCACACTTTGCATTGACTTGTACTCAACTCAGCCCACAGTCACACAGTGGTAGAGTTAGAACATGTTGTCTGGTGAGTACCCCCTGCAAACTCAACCGTGGAGTTTTCACACTGCATAGAGAAACATGCTGTGTGAACTGAGCCATTTAGTTTGAAAACAAATGTGTCCTTTTGCTGATGAAATTTTAGTGGCAAATGGCCGATTTTTGTTTTTTTTTGTGGTTTTTTTTGCTGCTGCTGCTGCTGCTGCCAGGAACCACATAGAAGGATGTACAGATGCATGTGGCCTCGTGGCAGTATTTTGTCCATTCATAGTCTGCAGGGAGAGATCTTTGGGATATCAGAAGCCCATGAAAGAAATGTAGTTGTCCTTGTTCCCTAGTACCGATCAATACTACAAGTGGAGGGCACACAACTCACTGCCTCCTGACTCACTCTGGGGGAATGCGAGTCATGAATTATTTGTTTCAAAAACATTTGGCCCCAGTTTCGACGTACAAGTTTCCAAAATATTTGAACAACATCGTAAAAATATGATAATAAATAACAATATTAAAGCATAGAGTTGCATAATTTAATAACCATAAGAAGAAGCTAGTATAGTGGGAGTGAAACATTATAAAATAGCACATAAAACACCAAATGAGCCAACAGTCATAAGAATAAAATCTGAGTTACTGTTGGTTTAAAAGCTTTAAACAGTTCAGCAAATTTAAAGGACTTTGGCACTTACATAGAAGCGAGACCTCTCCTAGAAAATTGCCCTAGTATATGTTACAGTTAAGGGAAAAGAAATAGTATAGAGGAATTTAAATAAACAAGTCTCTTTATGCTTCTGGAATATGGTGAGGCTCAAACTCTGATGAATCTCCAGGGAATTGTTCTAAATCTGGGTAATTGAAGAAAGCAGGGAGGGGGAGAAGGAAATCCCAATCTCTTTGCCTTTCTGAATGTATGTCTAGACTTGTAAACAATTGTTGTGTAGGAATCCTCTTCCCACAGTCAGAAGAGCAATAAGTAATAGCAGCTTGATTACTTTATCTTACTCTAGGCTGCAAATAATAATTACAGCAACTTAAGCCTAATGAATAAAAACAGTGCATTAAAATGCAAAGCAAGAAAGTATGTCTTTAACAGGCAGTCGTAATCATGTGTAATTGTTTGGCAATCTAGTGCTGCTTTGGTAATCTATCTACATAATTACCTTCTGGGTTTTCTCTAATATCCACTCCTGTATTGGTGGGATGTTACTGTAGGAAAAATATTTGGAATCCCCCTATGAACAAGCAGAAATCACTGTGATTTCTGTGCTGTGGGTCATGTTTGTTTGTTTATTTGTTTATTTATTTATTTGTGACACTTGTATGACTCTGAATATAATAAAATCCCTCAGCCATTCCCTATGACTGTATTGGGATGCTCAGATCTAACTGATCCAAACTTTTTGGTCATTTTCAGGTGGCTTGCAAACATACATTTTTTAAAAAATGTGTAGGCAAAGGTTAGATTAGAATTAGCCCTCTCTTCTTGAGCATACTCTATGAATTGCTTAGGTACATTTATGCTGCAATCCCATTATCTGGGACTTTCTTCTGAACAGACATGTATTCAGTTGCACTGTTAGCTGCCATGAAGGTTTCTCAGGGAAAGGAAGATGATAAATGTTTTAATAAATAAAAAATACATTTAGAATGCTGTTTATTTCTGGAGTGCCTTCAATCTGCATGGTGTTTGCAATGTAAAGGGGAAGTACTCTGCATGGAGGAATTGACGATTAAAAAATTGACACAGGATAGATAATAGAGGAGGGGGAGGGAGTTGGAAGCAAGGGTACACACTGGAAAAACGTGTGTTTGAGAAGGGATTTGAAAAGGGATGGATCAATCCATTTCCAGCTATATCAGTTTTACATGTGTTCATTCATAAATCCGTTCCATCTCATGTCCTTGTTAAGCTGTGCTTTAAAAAATGCCCCAAAAAATTGTATTTGAATATTTTTGAGTAATCTTTGAATATGTAGTTCTTCTAACACAGGGCACATTTCTAAATTTATGGTACCCTAAAATATGCATTTTTATATGCATTTTTGTACTTTTTTTTAAGCTAAGACGTACATCATGAAATTCGGACTAGTGAGCAATCCGAGCTGCACATTGGTCCAGCAGGTGTGGCTCAGGTCAGTTCTCTTTGAAATGTGGACTGAATGAAATCCTCAAGCATCCCTGCATTTGCAAAAAGGAAGAGAGATGGCACCACGGAGGTGTTCTGGGGGGTAATTCAAAGCCTAAGGGGCAGTAAAGTAAAAAAAAGGGTGGAATTGTTTGAGGGAGGAGAAGACTTTCAGATAGCTGAGGTTGGTTGAGTTGGTCACGTGCAGGGATATGTTGGACATGAGAGCAGTGTGATAAGGAGAGGAGATAAGGCCATGGCAGGGTTTGATGTTAAGGGTAAGGAATTTGTGTTGGATCCAGGAGCAAAGAAGAACTCAGTGGCTTAGTTCAGATGACACTTTAGGCAACGGAGGGGTTAATAACACACTCACTGTGCGTTATGTTCCTGGTTCTTGCCACACAACATATTGCCTGTCCCCCGTCACACGGCTGAAAGTCCTGGTGTCCTTCTGGGCTGCTCCTCCCTCCTCCCTCCCCTCAGTCCTCCAGCCGTATCCCATGATGCACTGCAAGTTCTGCCGGCTGTATAGGAGTGGCGGGTTTTTTCCCCACCTCTCTTGCCGGGGAACTCTATTACTGACTGGACTAGTACATGGAGAGAGGTGGTTCCCGACACACAACACTTTAAACAACGGATTTCGGGATAAACAACTGAGCAGCCCCTTGTTTTTCCCCGTTGTTTAATTCACCAAAATAGTGTACCGTCAATTGTGTGTGCATTGTCTGCCACACGGCACAATAAGCAACACAACTGACGGTTGATCCCCCCCTCTTTTGATTATCGTGTCATCCGAACTGAGCCAGTATAGAGGTTTATGGAGGGACATTATGAGGTCAGAATAATGTGAGAGGTCAACATTTTTGGTGACAGAGTTCTGGATAGAGGTGAGGGAACATAGGTGTGATGATGGAAGATTGGAGAGGAGAAGGTTGCAGTTGTCGAGTCAAAAGATGACCAGGATGTGAAGCTGAGGTTTTACTGGGGAGGAAGAAAATAAGGAAGTATTAAGGGCCCTAAAATAGAGTCATAGAAGTGTAACCTGGTGTGTGAATGGTCAATTGGTGTATGTTTACGGCTATGTTTGTGAATGATGAAATAAGGTGTGAGTGAGAGTGGGATGGCCAGGTCTAATTTGAATTCTGGCTACACCCCCTTACTGTCATGTGGCCTCTGGGAGGTTTCTTGGTTGGCAATCTAGCCCTTGGGCCAAAAAAATTCCCTATCCATGACTTACACCATGATGCAGACTAATCACCATCTCCCCCAACTGCCCCCTTAAATTTCTTTAATTGATAGCCATCTTTCTTAAAGGGACAGTAACATGATTGATTGATTTTATTACATTTCTATACCACCCATTAGCTGAAGCTGTTTACACACGCACACTCATTGTTGCTTAATTAAAACAGTCCCTAATTAAAGCAGTGCACTACCAGCAGCAGCAGTAAACACATCCAAGAGGTGACTTTGGCCATGTCTGTAGATCCACAGGGCTAGATTAATGCAATCTGGCCCCCAGCAACTTGTAACCTTATTGGTGTCTTTTGCCAAAAGATGGTGCCTTATAATGCTCATAGGCTGCTGGTCCATCTAGCTGACTGTTGTCTGTCTTAACTGGCAGCAACTGTCCAGAGTTTGGGGTCTTTCCCAACGTGAGATTCCTTTTGCTAAGGTGTAGGGATGTTAGGCAAATCCTCAGTGGATTCAAATGATTTTGTATTTCTCTGAATCTGTCCTGCAGTTTCTGCAACACACCATCTTTTTCAGAGTCACACATATTCCATGGACTTCCAGACTGGTTTAATACTTTGGGGGAGGATTTGGGCAAATTTTGCATTAGTTAATGTGCATCAGCATAAATTTCTATTAACTAATCTCACTACTCAACCTCTGTTTATAAAAATGAAGCTCTGAACTGTGTAGGTTCCTTTTCCCATGGCTAACTTAGCTGACTGAATGGCTGACACATTGAAGGCATACTACCTCTGAGAGCCAATCCATGTGCTTCAGTGATGTGCAATCTTCCATTCATGGTCACTTTGTTTGCATGATAAGAAAGGTCTAGCCCCTAATAGCTCATCTGTAGCAGCAATTTTGTGCAGCCAGTTTAGCATCTGATAGCTGAAATTATCACTTGATAGACATAGTTGTGTTAATTGGACCTAGTTTCAACTTTCGCTGGATAACTGATGCCTTCCAAAGTAATTTTTTTGTTCACATAAAAAAAGAAAGAAAAAAAGAAAGAAAAGAGAAGCAATATCCAAGATAGCAGTGAGAAGCATATTGCTAACAGCAGTTTAGTGGAAGCCCTTGATGGATCATGAGTGTCATGTTGCTGTTTGCTGTACTTTTAATTTATTTGCTAGAACTGGAGAAAGTCGTAGCCGAGTTAGTCATGAAACTCAAGATATCAAAATTTGGTTTGTAAATAAAAAAGGAGCGTGTGTCCATAATTTATCTGGCTTAGCCTCTTTTGCTTTTGGTTGCACATCTACACCATAAACATTGTTGAAGAGCAACCATGGAAACTCTTGTTTTTCCTGCCATTGCTAAATTTACCCTGGGTTGAATATTAACACTGTGCCTGGCAATACTTTCAAAGCAAAAATAGCTTTGGAGTGACTCACCATGACTCATTTTACTGCTTGGCCTGCTATGCTGCCTGGAGGTTGACATTGAACGAGTTGGCAGCCTGCATTGCTGCAACTTTCCCCCCCTTTTTCTAGGAAATGTGAACACATCTCATTCTTGCGAATTGTCGTCTTGTGCAGTAATACGAAACGCAGCAATGTGTTTGTTTTGCTTTCAAAGTCAAATGAATCAGAGAAGGGTGAAAGATGTGCACACAAATGACATTCTTTTTCCCCCATAATTCTGGAATGTATGGGTTCTCTGAATTCAGATTTGGCTCCAGGAACAAGCGGGTTGCATTGCATGACTTTTTATCCGGGTTATATAACCTGTTGTTTTTTAAACTGTTTTCACATCGTTTAGAGGATGCGGGCCAAAGAACACTTTCTTGTTTAATAATAATGAAAGAAGCTGAGCCTCTCTGTGACTTCTGTTGGGGGGGAGGGGAATGTATAATTAGATTGTAATTTTCCCATGCCGTTGGGTTTTGTTTTTTGTTTTTTTACCAAGAAAAATGCAATTCAACACAAATGAACCAGGCACAGAAGGGTGGAGGTGGGAAAAAAAGGAAAGAGGTTGTCAGCTCACAGGAAGGAGAGGGAAGGTGAATACAATATAGAGGGAATACAGCTTATGAAGGTTATGGATATATTGGTATGTGTTTTCTATATAGCAGGTCCGGTACCTATATAGCCTGTTTATGCTCCTTGCACAAGGGAAATCTGGGAGCCTCTGTGGCTTGAAGCGTTCCTGCAAGCAACAATGCTACCTGGGTAGTCAACTTTGAGAGCCAAATGAAACCATTCGCCAGTACTTGCTTTCCTTTTCCGCAGGTGCATTCCAACTTAGAAGTGAGCAGGGGAATAGTGGAGAGGGGAGATAAGTGGGCCAAGGATTTTTTGTCTGGCTGTGGGAGACCCAATATTGATCACTTTCTAGTTAATTTCACAACCGCGGTTGGAACACAAGGGGGGGGGGAAGCAAAATGGGAAAAGGAAGGCAAAGCCAAGCTGAAACAAGAGTGGCGGATGCCTGCATGGCATGAAAAGACCCTGCTTGGCTTCATTTTCAGTGGGTATGAGCCTTAATCTATTTAATTGGCAGTTTAATCAACCAAGACATGTGATTAATTGCTGGGAGATAAGGCCATGTAGGGCTGGTCTTGGCACCTTGTATCCCTGGGCAGATGCTGGGGCCTCAGTGCCCCAGTCAGCTCTCCTATTGGCAATCGGCCTAATTAATTCAATTATTGTTTACATTTTTTTGGTCACTCAGTTCCCTAATGCCCTCAAAGTTTATTTTTTGGGGGCATAGTGGAAGAAAAAACATAGCAGCCAGAAGAAAAACATGGCAGCCAAAGTTTTCTCCATGGAAATGAATGTTTCAAATTCTTGATATATTAACCATACAATCCTAAGCATCTCTCCTCAGAAATAAGTCCCACTGAGTTCATTGGAATGTACTCCCAAGTAAGTGTGCAAAGAATTGCATTGTTCTTGCAGCCCCTCTCTCTCTCTCTCTCTCTCTCTGTCTCTCTCTCTCTGTTGCAAGAAAGATAAATTTGGAGATATTGGTGGATTGGAAGTTGTATCATCAAAATATTAGTAATTTCTTTGGAAGATAAAACCCTGCTTTTACGACAATAAATTATTTTTAGTTTCCATATTCTAAAATTGATAAGACGATGATCTGAAAGAGTGTTCAACATTACCAGATAGGGCCAATTGATTCTCATCCAGTACTTCAGACAAAGAATGTCACACAGGCTGCAATCCTAAATGCACTTACCTGGGAGTAGGACCCATTGAACGCAATGAGACACACATTTGAGTAGGCACATATCGGAATATACTGTTAATTATCTTCCATAGAGTTACAGCACAAATCTATTCATCTCTACTCAGAAGTAAGTCCTATTGAGTTCAATGTGCTTGATCGAGGAAAGTATTGGATTGCAGCCTAAGTATGTCATTTGGGCATTCCACATTCTCTGTTTTTCTAGCAATCATTTATTGTTTAGACTTAACTCTGGGCTTATTATTTGAAATAAACCTAGAAATTATCCTGTGCCTTTCTTGTAACACTTTTCTGGTGTGGCAGTTGTAACATTTTGAAACAGAAAATTCTTTTTTGGGAGAATGTTCATCGGAATAAGATTTATTCTCCCAGTAAAAGAAATACATTGGATTATGTCAGGGGTAGACATTCTGGTGCTCTCCATGTGTCTTTGACCACTGCCCATGCTGGCAAGGGCTGGTGGGAGTTGTAGTCCAACATACCTGGAGGACAGCAGGTTGACTTCTCCTGGACTACGTTAACTAGTCCTCTTGGGCTTTCTTAACAAACAGTGACCCTGTTTAGACGACACTCTAAGCCACGGTGGTTAAGCATTTTGAGATAAACGTTATGGCTTCGCATGTTGTGTGAACCATTCCTTACCGTGGTGGTTACATAACCATGGTTTAAACATGCTCACTAACCAATTGCTGCAAAAGGGTTAGCAGCTTAACCGTGGCTTAGCATGTTGTCTGAATAGGCCCTATATATTTTGTTAGCAGTGCAATCCTATGTATGTCTACTCAGTTCAGTGGGACTTAGTTCCAGGTAATTGTGTATAGAATTGCAGCCTAAATACTGTAAAATGTATCCTTATTGTTTGGTCTGTTTGAGTTTTCTTACTGGAAATATTGTCTGTATATGCTATTGGGCATAACTTCTATTTTGTCTTCATTTTCTTTTTCTAGCCAGACATGTCTCCAGATTTGGCCTTGTTTTATTTGGAATTATTTTATTAGAAAAAATAACACTATAGGAACTTTAAGTACAAATGGCTTAAAATGCCTTAAATGGTTGCCTAGTTGCTAGCCAATCCAAGAAGTCAATGTGAAGTCTGCTTTGAAAGGTTACGGTCAGCAGTACTATAAAGTTAATATTTACCAAAGCCTAAGAAGTGGGAGTGTGCATTCCCTGTTCTTTGAAGATAAAACAACTTTGCTCCTTTCCAGTAGAATGTGGATTATAATGTGAGATTTGCGAAAGCTCCCTGATAATTTTTGCTCGTCTTATCAAGACTCTTCTGGCTACTCTTGCTTTTCTTCAGATATTTTACCCAAACAGAAACCTCATAATTTGCCTGAACATTTTGCTTTGGTGTATTCAAATCACTGTGAGAAAATTCACTCATTAGGAAAACTCCTCCCGTCCCTGGCTACCTTGAAATTCCTTGTTTTGTCTGAGGAGAAAACTCCAAATTTGCACTGTGAAATTTCACCTTGGGCAAAATTTGGTGGCAGCTCTAATTACAATAGTTTCTGTGACTCTTGTCAATGATAGACCAAGCACCATTAATTTTAAAAGGTTTACTTGGCAGAGTTATTCCATAATGCATGATTTTTAGCAATCTTATACTGTTACGTCATCCGCTCCTCCAAATTAGGTATTCTGAATACTAAAAGGTATTTATTTATAGACAGATGTGGTTTTTGCGACACTGTCCTGTGTAGGAGGTGGAGAAGGTTCTTGCCACCTTGGTGAGAAAGAAAACCAGAGAGACTACATGAACCATACTTAATAAATTACTAACCTATCTGCTTTATGTCTCTAGGCCTCTGGCCTTTCCCTCTGTGTAAAAGGAGAAGGCTGGGAGGAAGGTTCTGGCCTAGGCCCTTTCTCACCGTTGGGATAATTATTTAAGTGCAGAGTTCTCCCCCTACCCAAAATGAGGATACATTAAAAAATAGTCTCTCCCCCCCACCCCCCCACCCCACACACACACATTGCAGTCTGAAGTGGGATAAATCCATTGTATCACCTCAGGACTCTGCAACCTTATTCTACATCTTGTATGTAGAGCCATCTTTATCAGCCATTTTCATTCATGTAGGGAGAAAAGGATGAGGTATACGACACCCACCAGTGTGAAACAGATGGTTGTTCATTTACTCCATACGTAGGTGGAGCAGTGGTTGGTTTGTCTTCTTCCGATCTCCATTGTGTGAGGGCTAGAAAACACATTGTGGTCACCATGGAGATGCTGCCAAAAACAGCCTCCTCATAGCGAACAATCTTCATCTCACCAAGTGACTCCCCAGCATCACCTCACAAATTGTGAGTTTTTCCTTCCTGCATTCTGAGTGGCTGCCAGGATTGTGGAGGAGGGTGGGGAAACAAATCAACATGATGGGGGCAAAATAAATGTGCTATTTTTTAAGGTCCCACTGGATTCTTTGTCATCAAATGAATGTTGGGAGGGGGTGTTGCTGACAGATTTTCTAAATGTTAAAGGGTTCTGCTGAGGAGAGAACAAGAAACAGTGACGTCAACTTCAGTTATTGGGTGATTTTAAAATGTAATAAATAAAATAAAAATAAACCATAGGGAGATGGGTTTTAATTGAATATTAGGAAAAGCCTTGCAAATATAGGAGAGGTTCAACAGTGGGCCAGTGTAGTGTAGTGGTTAGAGGATTGTGTTTGGTCCTTGGGGACTGGGGCTTGCGCCCCCATTGAACCACAAAGCTCAATGGTTGCCTTCACAACAGTTGGCCTCAGCCTACGGGATCTTCTTATTTCAAGGTGGTCAAAGGAAGATTTAACAGACACTTATTGGTGATACTTTTGTTATGTTACCATTGTCATGATTAAAATACTTATTATGCTGCCATTCAGTAGAACTCCCAGAGCGACTGAAAACAAAATAGTCAAAGACAAGGAACATCATAAAAATGAATATCGAAACAAAAATAATCAAATGGATAAAAAAGCACAAAGAAGCAGCTAAAAAACAACTAGACAACCTTTGCCTTTGGCCCATCCTCCACCACTGGAATGTGACCCCTGAGAGCATCTCTGAAACTGAGTTCAGCCTTCATGCCGAAAGAGGTTCCCCACCTCTGCACTAGATGATAAATGGATATTTGCCAGGTGCCAAAATGACATCAGAATTGGTGCCAGCAGAGCTTTTGTGGGGAAGGACATTTCACATACTATGCCATGACAGTTAAAGGCCTTCCTTCCCTCCAGTCACCACCTGCTTAACTTCAGATGACTGGAGTCCATGGAGGAGGGTTTCCAAAGAAGGTTCGGAAGACTCTTGTGTGGTAGAGGTTGTGCGTTTCTGGCTTTGGGGCACTTGATTTGAACTGGGACTTCTAATGTAACTCTGTCTTTCCAATTGTCAGTCTGCTATGTGCCTTAACATCTTCAACTGGAGGCATGATGAACCTGAAGCATGCTGTGGATTGGATTGAGATTTAGTAATGTTTAGAGCAAACCCATTGAATGTAATGGGATAAGTTAGCTATGACTTAGGTTCTGCTGATTTCAATATGTCTACTCTAAGCATGACAAAGTCTGGATACAACCTTCTGTCTGTGGAGTTAAATATTCTTCTCCTCTTCCCTTACTCTATAACCAAGTTTTGAACATGGTCAGTTGATTTCTCTTTCCCTTTTAACGAGCGCTTACGGAGTACTTGAGCAATACAAGTGCCAATTAAGGTTGGGGTTGGAGAATGTTAATTGCCATGATCTGTTTTGTGATTGTGCAGAAGGCTTTGGGGCTGACAATCTAGCTCCAATTAGAAACTATTTATCTCTTAGTTCAAATTGATGCTATCAGGTGCTGCCTTACCTTGGCATTCATCAATTCAGATGTAATGGATGGGAGATCTAATATGCAATGCCCAATCTCCCAGTAATTATATGGCTGCTACTTAACTAGTTTCTGCTTTGAAGTTTGAAGTTCCTGTCACATGGGCCACAATCAAAAACAAAATGTCAATCTACAATTAAGCTCAGAAAGCCTTGGTTTATTTACTACGCACACTTCTGAATTGCAGGTTATGTCCTAGTCGTTGGCTCCTAGTGATCGATTCTGACTAAGTGTTATTTAATCTAGCCCTCCCCCCCACTGATATAATCTTTTTAAAATCTTTTTAATTTCTCTTTTTAAAATTGTTATTTTGGTTCTTAAGGTTGTTCTTAAATTACTAGTATATTTTTACTGGTTTGTGTTTTCTGGGTTTTTTTTATTTTATTTTTTGCAAATTGGCTTGATTGGGTTTTCAAGAAAGGCAGCATAGAAATGTTATAAGTGAATGAATAAATTCTTTACTTATTTATACATAAAAGGAAATACGCAGACACACACACATATACCATAGTTCTTTATTAAAAAGGGAAAGGAAAGGAAATGTAAGTAAAAGGTATAGAAAGTGCTTTATAGTCATTAGAATATTAAAAAGCCCTGCTGGATCTGACCAAAGGCCCACCTGCTTTGGTCATCTGGTCCCACAGTGGTCAACCAGATGCCTGGGGGAAGCCCACAAGTTGGCCAGGAGCGCAATACCATCATCCTGCTCATGTTTCCCAACAAGTGGTATTGAGAGTGATGCTGCCTCAGAACCTAGAAGTAATGTGCTTCCATCATGACTACTAACCGTTGATAGCCTTTATTCTCCATGAATTTATCTAATCCACCCTTCCCTAACCTGGTCTTCTCCAGATATATTGCGCATAACTCCCATCAGCCCAGTCAGCATGGCCACAGATTAGAAATGATGGGAGATGTAGTCCAAAATGTCTGGAGGGCACCAGACTTGAGGAGGCTTGTCTGCTCACATTTTGAAGCCATTCAAGTTGATGGCGATTACTACATCTTACGGAAGCAAATTCCATAGTTTAATTACCCTATCCGCTTACCCATTTGACCATATACAATAGTGTTTAGAATTCTAAAGGAGAGAGCAAAAAGATAATGGGTTTACATTATCTTTATTATTCCAATAATTAATTTGTAAAATCTACTATCCCATAAATTTATCTGTCATTATTCCTCCTTTTATTTTTGTTGTTGCCCATCAGCTTGTACAGAAAAGCATTTTTTTTTAAAAAAAATAGATTTCTCTGTGCTGTACTGTTCTTATTTTGTAATCGCATATTGTTTTGTTTAGATCTGAGGTATTTTTTTATAACTGCCCAGAGAACTTTGGTTATGGGGCACAATGGAAATACAGATATAGACAGACAGACAGACAAAACCCCATTTCATTTGGCTGTGATACAAGTTCTAGCAGCTGCTGAGACGCATGTAACCATTTCTCTTCCCTGGGGAGAATTGGACCTTTCATACAGAAGAACAATTTTAGGGTTATACGTTATCTCACATCTATCAATGTTTTAAATTTTCACACAATACTTTCTTTCCAAAACAGAATTATCACTGGGCATTTTCAAAAGATGTGAAAACTACTGCCTCTTCTGCCTGACACTTCCAACGTAAATTACCTTGTAGGTTATAGATGTGTTTTAATAGCTGTGGAGTTAAGTACCACCAGAATTGCAATTTATAAAAACCCTAAGGGAAACATTGATCAAACCCTTTTTATTGTTTCTTCAAAACCGAACCATCCCATAGTCCTAGTGAGCAAAAAAAAAAAGGGGGGGGAGGAAAAATGGTTTATGGTTAATGTATATAGGGCAGTATTTTCTATACTCAAGATACCTGGGACATTGGCGGGGTGGGTGTGTGGGTTGCAGAGCCCTTTACATTAAGGAGGAGGAGGATAGATATAGACACATGTATAGGTGTATTTTCTTAATCAGCTCTCAGTTCAACAAGCAGACATCCTTTTTCCTGCTGTGGGATAGTCCAGGTAATCTCCCCCTTTGCTTTAGCAAGGACTCGTGGACCATGCTTTCTGGATAATGGTGATGCTTTCAGGATTTCCCTCATTCCTGTCAGCTGTAGCCTGGCTTGCATCAGGGACCATTGTAGTTTCTTTTTTCCTCCTTGAGATGATGTCACTGCTCATACCTTGGCACAGATGGAAATGGGGGACCTGAGGGACATAGAATCATAGAATAATAGAGTTGGAAGGGGCCTATAAGGCCATCGAGTCCAACCCCCTGCTCAATGCTTTATGGGCTTCCTCACTCTCAATGGCATAGATGTACCCAACACACCAGATATACACAATGTTCAGCCTCACTCATGGCATGCTGGTGCACTCCGGCACAAAACTTGGAAATTGTCCAAAGCCGCTAATTAGAAAATTTAAACAAAAGCTCAACGCTTGTCAGCAGTTTGAGCCTATTTCCTTCAGTTTAGAAATCTACTACAGTAATGGAATCGGTTGATTATTATCAGCAACAAGCAGGTAAACAAGAGATTGGTTTCCCAATGGCTTTTTTTTTTCCTTCTTCATATGATGGTGACAAACTGCATTGCACAAGAACGGTCACATTCCAAACTTGCAATCAGGTTCTGGAGGGCTTAGTTGCCCAATTGCTTACTGTGTCACATTGCAGCACAGTGACCTTACGGCGGAGAAGGGAGGTTTGTTTTCTTTCTCCTAAAACAGTGTCTGTCTCCAGCTCTCTAGTCTAAATACTAATGTTCTGCTGTTTTCGAGCATATGAACCCTGTTGACTTACGTGTTTGTGCCTATTGGTATGGTATATTTATAAATAAATATGCTTCATTGGCCATAATAACGAATACTGTCAGCTTTAATGATCTATGATGGTACAAGGGATACTTTATCGAATACAAGTTTCCACTTTCTGGAAAGCTGCTATAAAATGTACTTATTCTCAAAATTCTTGCTTCATCTTGATACGTGACCAAGGCAGATCACTTGATGGGACAGGTGGATTTGCAAGAACAATAGCTTCATCCCTTAGGGCCACATGCTGTGTTAAGTGAGAGATTTGTAATCAGATATCCTTACATTTTATTTTTTTACCTAATAGCCACCACAGTGGATTCTGAGCTCAATAAGAGCAGGGGCACTAGGAATGTGTGTGTGGGGGGGTTAACTCTTCCCCTATGTGATTTTCCATACCTAAATCCCAAGCTGCTACTTTCCCTGGGGAGAAAAGTACAGGCAAAGAACACTAACTTGCATTTTTCCCTTGTGGGGCAACGTCAGCTTGTTACAGAGCATGATCAAATTTGGAGCTTCCAGAAGCTGATTTTAAGGAAAAACCTAGGACATTTGATCATGGTTTGCGTGTGAAACATGGTTGTTTGGACACCACCGCCTTATATTCCAAGTCTTTTAAGATCAACCAAGTGCAGTCTCGATGGTATTGTCTGTGTGCGCAATTTCTAGTGTGAGATCATTAGGGAGGATGAAATGATGAAATTTCATTCATGCTGCACCCAGACTTGTGGGAAGAGATGGCTTGATTAGGTTTGGAAGAGCTTACGCGGATATCTAAATGCAGATTTTAGGGTTCCATCAAAGAAACAGATTCCAAGGTGGGCCTGTGCAAATGCAGGTGTGGGTCTAAGGTGTGGGGAACTTCAAGCCAAGGGGCCAAATCCAGCCCTCCTGGTGTCCCAATCTGGCTTTCTGGGGTTCCCTAGTTGCCTATGTTCTTTCCCCCAACCACCGATCATTTGCCGGTTTCCCAGCTTTCATACAGTTGCTGGCTGGCCGCTTGCCGCCAGAAACAGAATGCTAGATGTGATAGACCATTTGGTCTGGTCCAACAAGGCAGTTCTTCAGACCACAAGTTGTGAGTTCATTTACGTTTGTGTCCTCATATCCCCAGCTTTGTGTCGATCTAATACATGCTAAGTGCAGTTTCTGAGCTTCTGCCAGAGCTGTGGAACAGGAATTGCAAAATGGTCTCCACCAAAACTGATGAAATTATTTGGTACATGCCATCTCTCTTCTAATTCGTAATTCTCAAAGAATTGTTTAGTCTGTTCGTCGACAGAGGCATCTTCGCTATACGTTACTCAAGACCACTCTAGCACAGCTATTGCTTTTGAGCAGAGGGCCCATGGGGTGATTCCCTCCTAAGACATGCAGAGTGCAACTCGAAAGGAGAGAGCCAGCTTTCGTGGGAGTTGACTGTCGACTTGAATGATGCAACACTTGGAAAACAGGAGTCACCAACACAATAATGGAAAACAGGCACAGGCTTTTCGGATGTCATTACATCGTGTTTGCAATTCAGCTGAATGACATTCTCTCTCTTGACACAAACGTTGTCACTCAATTGAAAACGAGCTTAGTCAATTTCATCATATGTGTTTAGCATAACTTCTTCGTTTTTTGATGATGTGTACTGTGGGGTTTGAGCGGGCACCCTCATCTTGGAGATTCGTGGAGGATAAGGCTAGTGTGGTGTCATGGTTAGAGTGCTGAATTGGGACTTGGGAGATCCAAGTTCTAGTCCCCATTTGGCCGTGAAGCTCATTCGATGATTTTGGGCCAGTCACTGACCCTTAGCCTAACCTAACTCACAGGGTTGTTGTGAGAATAAAATGGGAGAGGAGGAGAACAATGTAAGGTGCCTTGGGCTCCTTGCAAGAGGGAAAAATGCAGGATGCAAATAAAATACTAAAAGTAAAATAAATGGCTACAAGTCATGATGGCTATATATAACCTCTGGGAACACAAGCGGGATGGTCCTTTTGCACCCATATCTGACTTGTGGGCTTCCCACAGGCAGCTGGTTGGCCACTGTGTGAACAGAATGCTAGATTAGATATGCCTTCGGTCTGATTCTGCAAGGCTCTACTTAAATTTTTATCTTGCTAAAGTATCCCCATATGGGAACAGGGTCCAAGACAGTGATGGGCAGAAAAAGATAGGAAGCTGAGTGGGGAGCCACTGGGGAAGGAAACAGAAGTCCGTTGCTCCAGGTTGTTGGTTCCCTTGAGCCAGAGGCAGGCTGGCTCCAGATTGGAGGGAGCTCTGGACAAAGAACCCACTGGTAGGTCCCTCCTCCATCAATGGGCCCCTGACACTCTTACCTGGTGGCAGTGGACAGTTGTGGCGGCGGCAGCAAACCAAGTAGCACCAGGTTGCTGGGACTAGGTGCCATTTTGATTTCCCAGCATGTTTCTGATGTTGTGTCACTCTGGGGCATTGTGGGAAATTAAAACGATAGTTTGACCCAGTTGCCTGGTACTAATTTATTTTTATTTTTGTTTAAAAAGGGGGATTCAGGGCAGGCATCTGCCCATGGAGGCCAGGTTCTGATACCGGCCATATGCAGAGGGGAACCCTCATCTGGTGTGTTAGCCTACTTTTGGCCTACAAGGCAAAGGAGGCAGAAAAGAGGTGTGGCCGGAAAGCAGAAGAAGCGAGAAGCTGAAGAAGGAGGAGCTTTGTTTGTGGCACTGTGCGTTCAAGGACAGAACTAGGAGTTAAAGAAGAGAAGGAACAAGTTGCGAATAACTCCTTCCCCACCCCCAGGCACTTCCTAGCTGAGGGCAAAGGGGGCCTAAGTCTTGCCCTACCCACATGGCACAACGGCAGCATCTAAGAAGTGGCATTTTGTGTGTGTGTGTGTCTGTGAAGGAAGGAAGAATCCCACTTCTAAGACGACTTCTGCCACCTCCTTCTTTTGAAAGTACTTACATTTCAAAGAAACATTTTCTTTAAAATCTGCCCAATTAATTATTTTTAACTAATCAAGAGATTCACTTTTAATTAATCAAAAGATTATTAAACAGTTAAGGGATTAGCTGATTGAACTGTAGTTGCCAAAGGGAAATAGAGTTCAAGTTGAATTTGTTAAACCGCCATAGGACAGGACAAAATTACAAATAGATGCCGATATAAATAACAGCAATAACGATATGATATGATAAGAAAGGAATAAATTATGATGCTTAGCAAACAAAATGTCTATTTGTGGGTGTGGGTGTGGGGGGTAGATTTGGCCAATTCCTTCCTTCCATTCTGTCTTTACCACCGCTCCATCAAAGAGTCTTGAAGCAGCTTACAGCATTTTGAAACAATAGGATCATAACAATTTGCTGGATGAGGAAAAACAAACTGAAGCTGAAATCAGACAAGACGGAGGTGCTTGCTGTCAAAAGCCACAACCTGGGTTTGGAGGTGTGTCAACCAGTTTTGGATGGTGTTACACCCGCCCTGAAAGACTGTTCGCAGCTTGGGGGTACTCCTGGACCCGTCGCTCCAAATGACAGCCCAGATAGATGCGACGGCCAGGAGTGCCTACTATCAGCTTCGGCTGATACGTCAGCTGCGCCCGTTCCTAGAGTTGGAGGACCTAAAGTCAGTAGTACACGCGCTGGTAACTTCGAGGCTCGACTTCTGCAATGCGCTGTACACCTTTGTGCCTAGTCCGGAAACTTCAACTATTTCAAAATATGGCAACCAGGTTAGTCACCGGTACACCTAAGGGTGACCACATTACACCAGTCTTAAAATCACTCCACTGGCTGCCAATTAATTTCCAGGCGAAGTATAAAGTGTTCGTTATTACCTTTAAAGTCCTACATGGTGTTGGTCCAGGTTACCAGCGGGATTGCCTTCTCCCGTATAATCCGCCCCGCACACTCAGGTCCTCTGGGAAGAATTTACTACAGTCAGCCAGAACTAGGCTGACGAGTGTTACCCAGAGGACCTTCTCTTCTGCTGCTCCCAGACTGTGGAATGGCCTGCTGGAGGAGATTCGACAAATTAGCAGTCTTCTTGAATTTAAGAGAGCCATGAAGACTGCTTTCTTCCGGCAGGCCTACCCAGTTGAATTTTAAGATGTTTTTAATAATGTATTTGGTTTTATTTGTTTTAATGTTTTATCTATTTTATGATTCTTGTATGTATATTTATTGTTGTTCCCCGCCTCGATCTGGACGGAGAGGCGGGTTAGAAATGAATTAATAATAATAATAATAATAATAATAATAATAATAATAATAATAATTTAAACAGGAGTTCAAAACATAAAAAATAACTAGTAAAGCACCAACATTAACATCAGAGTCCATTAAATGCAAGAGAGAATGAAAAAGGCCTTCACCTCTTGCCTAAATGCAGTCAAGGTGTTTCTTGGCGAATTGACTGATAGAGAATTCCTAAGGTAAGGGGCCATTACTGAGAAGGTCCTGCTGCAAGTTGCTACCCTGCCACACAGTTGTTACCCTGCCACATGGTCATAGCAATTTCTCCATTGGCACAAATACCGTAAATTATAGGATGTTCCAGTATCTCCTGCCTAGAACTGCAGTGGGCAGTCAGTGAAAACATATTTCTCAAAGCAGTGGTTAAAACCAGTTAAATAATTGTCAAGGCAATTTTTGTACTTATGCTTAACTTAGCAAAGGGCTATTTTAGCAGAATCCACTGGATGTATATGCTAAAGAGGTATCTCATCTATCCATTCTATTTCTTCCCAACTTTTTTTCAAGGCTGCCATATATAGATTTAATCGTCACAACAATCCTGTGAAGTAGGTTAGGCTGAGAACTAGTGACTTTACCTAGCCTCCCATATTGGACTTCACAGTTAAGCAGGGATTTGAATCTACTTCTCCTTGGTCCCCATTCTACACTCTGGGTTGAATTCAGGATCTGCCTTCCGTGGACGAAAGAGATCTGCTCACGGAAGGTGCCTCATTCTGATTTTAGAGGATTCTCGCTCCCCACTCCACCACATTCACTGCATTCAGCAGGGTCCCCTGACCCTCTGGATAGCATTTTTAAGGGGGCAGGGGGGCTGTTGTAGGGAAGAAGGGAAAGGAGAGTCCACTTCCATCAGCCCAGTTGCACATACCTAAATCTGTATCCATATCACACTGACTTAATGCTCGTTAAGTTTATTTCCAGTACTGTGGTTCGATATTGGTAGAAGCAGCATAGCAAAGAACACTACATGTAAAAGAACCCTCTTGTTTTTATAAGAATCTCTGGCATAAATAACAGTTGGGTTTTATTCTAGGAATCGGGATGAAAAGGGGGAAGTTGTTTTCAGCAGTACATGCGTCATTTTCACAGGCAATGTTTGGAATGTCTTGTCTTTCCGTGATGGTGAGAAGCATGTGGAGAGGAGGCAATTTACAGCTGATTTGATTTTTTTCTTCAAGTTTTGGATCCTGAGGCTCTATGGCCCCTGATGCAGAGTTTTGCATTGAGTTGTTAAACCAGATTTATCTTCACTTGCTCTAAGGCTTTCCACCTCTGAGGAAAGGAAAGAAAAAGTTGCAATCCCGGAGTACAGAACTACATGTGCTACTATGAGGGAAGGTTACAACAGCTGGGCTTGTTTAGCTTTGAAAATGGAGGGTAAGGGGAGACATGATAGAGGGGTACAAAATTATGCATGGTGTGGAGGGAGACATTTTTCTCCCTCTCTCAAAATACTAGAATCCGGGGTCATCCCATGAAGCTGATTGGTAGGAGAGTCAGGACAAATAAACGGAAGTACTTCTTCACACATTGCATAGTGAAATTATGGAATTCATTACCACATAATGTAGTGATGGACACCAACTTGGATGGCTTAAAAAGGAGGTTGGATAAATTTCTGGAGGAGAATGCTAGCAATGGCTACTAGCCGTGATGGTTATGTGCTACTTCCATTATCTGAGGCAGTAAGCCTGTGTGCACCAGTTGCTGGGAACATGGGTGGAAGGGTGCTGTTGCACCATGTCCTGCTTTGTTGGTCCCTGGCCGGCAGTTGGTTGGCCACTGTGTGAACACAGTACTGGACTAGATAGACCCTCAGTCTGATCCAGCATGGCGCTTCTCATGTTCTTATGTACTAGCTCCATAGAGACAGAACAACCAGTTCTAGTTATGGAGCAAGTTGTTCAGGAGCAGTAAACCATTTGTGTGATCTGGTATGGAATCCCAGAATGTCTCTTTGTTGTGCATCACAATAGCCACATGGGAATGTATATCAGAGTGGGAAGTGTTGATGGGCAAGTCCGTGGGATATGAGGCCACGAGGGAGCAAATCCAGCAATGGCCAGAGGCACGGCCTCCGCTCTTCTCAATAGAAGGCCACCAGGAGATGTTGGGGTAGTAAAGGGTTCCTAAGCTCCTAAGTGGGTTTAAAAGGCTTCGAAGGCTCCACAGTAATCCTACTCACCCAGGCTAATCACTGGCTCTCCCTGACCTGGAAAGTTTATAAATGTTTCTGGGTCAGACTGCGACTTTGCCTGGGCAGTAGAAGATTTTGCTGTGTCTGGTTCTTGTAATGTGACCTCCTGGCTGCCTACAGCTGGAGGTTGCCTACAAGCAAGCTCTGACAATGGCTGTCCAATGTCAGGTGCCAAGAAGTTGCAGGTGCCAGTCCAAAGTGCCTTTGTTGAGCTAGTGTTCATTTATTTATTTTTTAAAAATCTATACCATTTTCCATTTAAAGAAAAAAAAGAGTCCAAAGTCGTTTACAATATAAAATCATGATAAAATACAATAAAACCAATTATTAATACAATAATACAATGATTTGTAAAACAATCCAATCCCAATTAAATTAACTAGGGTACCTAGCCAATTAAAATACTAACTATGACAATATAATTGCCACTTCTCATGTTTATTCATTCATTTATTTGATTTGTACCACCCTGCCTCCCCCCCCCCCCCTCCCCAAGAAAATAGCTCTGGAGGCAGCTCTTAGTTCTTATGAGACAGAGATTATCGTGCTGTGTTTCAGTGGCACCATGACCATCTTTTCTGCCACAGATAATATTGATCTGGAAAATGATGCACATGACAATGAGTCTGGAAGAAAATACATTTGCATCACAATTAGGGAGATGGTGGTGGTGGTGGTGGTGGTGGAGGAGGAGGAGGAGGAGGAGGAGGAAGAAATGCTACGTCTGACAAGGGCTTGCCCTGAGTAGTTTCAAAGATGGACTAATTAAGGATGTATGAGAATTTCATTTTTGCTCGCAAAACCTATGAGCATGCCCCGTTAGAATACCTGAACCATGAGCACAAGCATGTGCCCACTGAAAACATTTGCAAATTGTTGGACATGTGCTTGCGTTCATCTCGTTGCCAATTTCCAGTTCAGTTTCTGCACATTTTCTCAGTACATTGACTGAGGTTTAGTTTATGGAGGAAAATTGTGCAAATTTGGGGAGATTTGTGCAAATCTCCTATTTGATCTTTGCTCGATTTGCACAAGTTTCCCGTTTGCGCAAAGCGAGCAGTGATCACAAATGAGAATTGGGCACAAGACAAACAGCGAGATGATCTTCGGAGAATCTTAGCGAAATTGAACATTTATCATTTCCCCATTCTAGCACTTGTCCAAATAGCCAGAGATACTGCTGCTACACAGTAGAGCAGGGCTGGGATCCCCAGCCGCCCCTCCTGACTTTTTAAAGGATTTTTTTTGGTAAGCATTGTCTCCTGGGGAGGCAAGCATGATGCAAAATTAATGCATACTGCAAAATGGCTCCAACACCATTTTTATTTCCAGGAATGCCTCTGGGGCCCCAAATGAGCACCAGAGACATTTGCTAGCCAATATAAATAGTGAGTCGCTACAGCCCAGTGCTGTGTTTTGAAGTGAGCTCTGTTAACCCTCCGCATCTCACTGTTCCATAGCGAGACAAGGGCTCTTGTCTGTTCACCAGCTGTCTCCATTGGAAAATCCCCAAGAGCATTCAGAAATCCATTGGATTCCATCAACCTCCTGGGGTGGACCATTTGAATGGGTCCCCCCAACCCTGTAGAGGGAAGTAACTCTGTAAGATTTCGTATCGTTATGTGTGAAAAGGCTCTTATAATGGAGCTTGTGTCACTGTTTGTGCATGTTCTTGTCTTGAAATGGCAATGGAACTATAGTGAGATGGAAGATAACTTCCTTCTCTCATTCACAGGCTTTTGGTTGACTTAAAACTTTTTTTAAAACCCTGAAATAACTGAAAGTGAAAGTTTGAAGCAACCTGTTTCCTGCATATATATATATATATATATATATATATGACATTAGTCACTTGTGCTTTTTTAAAAAAATGTTCATTCATTTAAAGGAAAGATCACATTTCCTTCCGCATCTGTGGCAGTCAACAGTGACACAAAGGACAGTGAAGGCTCATGAGACTCTTGGGTCTTCAGCACTAAATTGTCGGCTGCTGGTGGGTTTGCTCAAGAATAAATGAGGGGGGGATCCTTGATTTCTCCCCATCCTCCAAGGGATGTTAAGGCAGGTGTGGGGAACCTTTTTTTTTCTTATCTTAAGGGCCAAATTCAATTATGGCGAAGCTCTCGGGGGCTGCATTCCAATGGTGAGTGGGGCTGAAGATAAAAGGGGCAGGGTCAAAAATACCAGCCTAATTAGCTTAATGCGCCTGCTGTCAGTAAGGGAGCCCTAAGAGAGGCCTTTCAACCTTTTAGGATGGAGAGAAAACTGCACAAAAGCCAAATAATTGGTAGTTGGGGAAAGGGGTGTGGCCAGAGGAAGGGGGCGTGGCCATCTGGAGGGTCAGATTTGGCCTCCAGGCCTGAGGTTCCCCATCCCTGCTTTAAGGGCTGGACTGCACATGACTTTTTTAAAAAAGGAAAAAAAAAGAAAAGAAAGCAAGAAAGCACACACTTAAAACGAGTGAGGGAACACTGAGAAGTGTGAATGCAACAAAGATGAGTGTGCAAACGTGTGTCGTACAGAAACGCTTGCCACTCAGCCAGGATTGGCAGCCGTTGCCTGTTGAGTACACAGAGTGGCAAACCCAGGATGTGGAATGTGTGGAATGTGTCTCCGATGTTGCACAGATATAAAAGGAAATGCATTGAAGTGGTTTTGGCAGGGGAACGATATCGTTTTGAGAGAATGATACATAAAGGAGTCTTTACTTTTTTAGTTAAATTGGAAACTTGAAGCCCCATCACAGCTGGGGTGTCCACTTACACATTCCCCCCCCCCACCCAAAAAAGGAGGAAATTCATCACATTGCCAAAAATAGAGGGCAGAAGAGGGCACAAATTTGCATAAAGTTTGCTTATGCTAATCCATATGTATATTGATGCACGTATAGAAATAATTACTTTATTATATTAGGTCCTATTGATTTAATGGGAAAGTTGAAGCTTGTGCCTAACTCCTTTCTCACTGCAATCAATAGAATCATATTTTCTTTCCGTGTCAAATCTCTAAGTCTCACTTTCACCCTCAAAAATATTTCTTAAGTAGTTTCTGATGAAGTGCCATTTCTCAGCTGAAACTGTTATCTTTTGCCAGGGCTTGGCACACAGCTCCCCATCTTGAGTGATTGCCATTTAAAATGTCTCCTTCTTTGACACACCCTCTGTAGCGTTTCCTCATGTCAAGCTCCTAATAAATTAAGGGGGGGGGGAGAACCACCATTCTTCACCATATCTTTTATCCTCATCTCAAACCTGTCTGTTCAGTGCTATGTACAGGAAAATGCAGTCTCAAGACAGATGGTGCATTTTGATATAGATGCCCTGATAGGCTAAAAACAGCGGACCAGCTATTTCTTCCGTCCTACTTCACAGCTTCCCTGCTTCATCCCAGCCCACTTTTACTGACCTCAGCCTGCCTCTTTTATGCAGATCAGGGATGGTCACTGGCAACTATATCAGGCCCCTGGAGCAATTTTATTTGCCCCTTATCGGGTAATTTTAATGAAGATGCAATGAAATGTTTGCGTATCGTTTCCCTTGTAAAGCCAAAAGACACGTTTTTCAAGAGTCTAAGCTACAGAACAATGCATACATTAATGTAACAGCTGATAGTGGCTGGTGAGCCAGTTCTTTACCAGGAATTCTGGGGTGGGGGAATTAAAGGGGAGGGGAATCTCTCTTGATCAGAAACGAACAGGAAATAGCCGTGGAGGCAGGAGAGCAAGTGGTTGCTGATTTGCAAGCAGGCAGTCTTTGCTGAACATCATCAAGGGCGGCTAGCCAATCAGCAACTGCATGCTTACACAGTGCTGATTGGCATGTCCTCTGCTCCCCTGCCATTTCTTGACAGTTTCCTATCCCTTCCCCCTTCACTTGCTCTGCTCTGCAGCAGTGGCCAGCAGTTCCTGCTAAGCAGGGCTGGGCAACCTGCGTTCCTCCTGATGCTGCTGGACTACAAGTCCCATCAGCCCCAGCCAGCATGGCCAGTGGTCAGGAATCCTGGGAGTTGTAGTCCAGCAGCATCTGGGCAGCCACAGGTTTCCCAGCCCTGTACCAGAGAATTCCTTCACTGTGGGTGCTGCGGGTTACATCTCTCTCTTGACTTTTGGGTGCAGTGCCCCAGTTTTAACTGAGCATATGTGTTCCTTAACAATCCTTGCAGCTAGATGGTGCCAACCTCATTTTAGAGCATGGGCACCCATGACTGTGAAGGACTCGGTTTGTGTGGCAAAGCAGGCTTCCAAGCAACTGTCTGAAACAGCCTTCCACAACCTGGTGCCCTCCAGATGGTTTGGACGGCAACTCCCGGGATTCCTAATCATTGGTCATGTGGGCTGGGGCTGATGGGAGTTGAAGTCCAAAATATCTGGGGGACGCCAAGCTAGGGAATACTGAGGGCTCCCCAAGAATACGAAAGTTGGTCATGTTGACAAAATCCAAGACAAAAAGAGAAAGAAAAAAACCGCTCAGCCATGTTTGGGCTCTCTCTAAATGTCTTGCAATATCCAGAAAAGACCACAGAGCAAATATTTTGTGGCTTCAGCATTGGGCCAAAGCTTATTTCACACACATCTAAGTGAGCTCCTTTGGCAGCAGCAAGAGCCAATGTTTTTATGAATGTAATTTAATCAATGAACTTGATTTAAACCATAGAACTTCATTGAGCTTTAAGAAATGCAGACTTTCTCAGGACAAATGCTTAATCCCTCCAAAGGTTGCATAACTGTGGGATTTGTGGATTAGGGGGTGGGTAATTTTGCAAATAGGTCAGCAAAAACATCTAGATTTGGTTAAAAGCTAATCAGGTGAAGCCAAGTAATATAAAACTTTCAAACTGTATTTTAATACGGCACTATGAAGAATACTTTCCATTTTATATTACACATGAGGGAATTAGTCTAGGCTTGTTTGCATGCACGATTTTGTGGAAAAGCAGCAGGATATGGAATTGTTTGCTGCATCCCAAGAATTTCACAATTGTTTTATATATATAACAGTATGTTTCTAGCCCTTATTAAGAGAACACATTTGAGAGCATATGAGCATTGCCTGTTAAAATCTCAGAAGCTAGAGGAGTTGCTGAAAACCGATTGCTGGGAAGCAATAGCAGGGGAAGACTATTCCCTTCATGTCTTCCTTATAGGCTCTAGAAGCATATGGCTGGCCTCTGTGAGAATCAGGATGCTGGAGTAGATGGACCATTGATCAGATCCAACAGGACTCGTCTTATAAATACGACCTCCAGTTATGGGGCTGCAGCACCCTATGTCCTTCCATGCACCTTGTGCAAGCAGAAACAGAATATGTCATATTCATATAAAATCAAGGGTTGGAGGGATCGATCTCACATTTCATACACATACTTAGGCATATGCCATAAGCCCTGTGACCAAGTTTCAAGCCTCTAACTTTGAAAATACAGAAGTTATAGGTTTATTTATATGGCAGTCCGATAGTCCCATATAATCGGGCTGAAAATTATCATCTCCGATGATTATCGTAGGAAGTTGTATCGTATCGTTAATGTTAATTGTATGCACGATAAAGAGCATATTGTATTGTTATCGTACATTTTAACGATACGATACACATCCCTAGTGCTTACCCACCCTTGCTCCTGAGAACTGGCCACCGTGGCTTAAACAAGCCGTTGTGACTTAAACAATCACAGTGGCTTGTTGTAAGCTGCAAGATAAGCAGGACACAATTTGCATAATCACTGTCCAGCCGTGGCTTTATCGTGTCATCCAAACCCAGGTGGCATGGCTTGTTAGAGGTTTTAAAAATACTCAAATTACCCTACAGTAGCCCATGGATTATTTGAAGGTTGTTTAACTCTCCAATAAGCCATTCTGGCTGGGATTTGCATGTTAAGCAAATCATGACTCACAACAAGCCACAGTAGTTTATTTAAGCCTCAGTGGCTTGTTGTGGTTGTGTAAACAGAGTCAGTGCTAACAGGCTTGGGTTTTGGGGTCAACCTAAACACTTATTGCTATATAGTCAGAGAGAGGAGATTTTTGGAGGGTGGGAAATGGAGGGAGGAGAGAGTTTTTAAAAAAAATCTTGCTGGGGTATACCCCCCTCCCCCCAGTCCTAATCTGCTCTCTAGCCCAATTCCTCACCACCACCCCTTTCACCCTGCTGCAAAGGAAGTCACTTATAGGAGCATAGGTCTAAAAAGGTATACTAATTTGCAAACTAAAAGAAAATAAGTTTGCAAATTAGTATACTTTTTTCAGACCTGGAGAGTCCCCAAGTATGCAATAAACATGACCTTATTTACAGGTACTTTTATTTTGCTGCCAAATGGATAGGCACAGGAGTGAGTTCTATATTTTATTGTCTTTTTACAGAGGACAGTCCTCTATATGAAGGGCTGCCCTATCCAGATCTGATTTAAAAATAAAGAATCAAGAACAGGGTGTGGCCTTAAATTGGCCCATCACAAATAGTTAGTAGTACTTGGACAATAAGCAGAGCAGGCACACAGGTCACGTGATCACAACCCTCCCTATGACTGTGAGAAGCATTTCTATTTAAATTATAGTATTTCTAAGTGTGTGTCTGTACATATCAATCAGCATATGCAAATATTATGCAAAACTGTTTTGTTTTAAGTGATGCATTTCCTCTTTTTTGGTGATGGGTAAATTTAACATTGGAGGGCACCAAGTTAGGAATGGCTAGTTCTTCCTCATCCCACCCTGGACACTCTCTCAACAAGCTGGATGGTTCCATCTTTTTTGGTGCTGAGCTCCAGAGAGCCAGCATTATAAAGCAGTTAGGATACTGGTCCTGGGAGAAATCTAAATCTCGATGCTTCTGTCCCTTGCATATAAGACAAGAAGCAGACTCAGCTAGATCAAAGAGTTGGAGAGAGATTAAATAAGACATGAAATGCTAGCTGCAAGGGTGAGACATTTATGTAAATGGATACAATTGAAATGATCCACAGGTTGGCTTAGAAGCATATTTATTATGTACGTGAACTTTCACATATTCACCTGCTACTTCCTGTTTGCATGATCTAGGTAGGGGCATTCTTCTATGGATTAAAGGGGAAGCAGAGTAGCAAGGGGAGTCTATTTAGAAGGATTTTAAAGAGAGAGAAGGTTTTTACAAACTCTCACTGTTTTTCTTCCAAGGAAGAACCCACCACTCACACCTACATCCCCAAAGGGGAGGAATGGTAATTGCTGAGCAAGGTACAAAGAACAAACAGAAACCTCCTAGAAATTGGTGCTTGTGCAAGCGTTTTGATGTACAATGAGGCACAGTAGTCACCCAAAAAGAGGACAAAAGACGATGTTGCGGATTTGGCATTTGCTGAGTGTTTTCAAACTATAGGTTTAGTATTTTGGCAGCCTTTGACTGCCAGTTTACCCATAGATAATCAGTTTTTGTACTAACAAGAATTAGTAAGGGGGGAGGAATTGATCCATTTTTTGGGCAGGGGGAAATATACGTAAATCATCACATCAACATATAACTTGAATAAAATTATGTGGAAACACCTCTAAACAAAGCATTGCTAAATATCTCAACAGCTTAAAGGAAATAGAACTTCTTAAAAATTTCTTGTTCCTTAGTCATCTAGTCCTCGTAGCTTAAAAAGGAGAGATTTTATTCAAGTGCCAAGGTCCCCATTCAATAAACAGGCACATTCTAAAACCAGGAAGCTTTAATTATTTTATTATTAAAATACCTATTTTTTAAAAACATATAAAATTATTATTATTATTATTATTATTATTATTTTATTACACTTATATACTGCCCCACAGCCGAAGCTCTCTGGGCGGTTTACAAAGATTAAAAACATTGGACATTTAAAACCAACATACCAAAACATGCATGCTTTTTAGGCTAGATACAATAAATTATGAATCATACCTTTGAGAAGATAACTCCTTACTTAAAATCTATCCGGTAAACCTAAATCTATTTTCTAGATATCTGTATATCAAGGGGTTTTTTTCATGTGTATACCTTACACATTGGACGCTTTTGGACAACACAATAGTCAACCATGTGTCAATAGTGAACTCCATGGATTACTATTATCATGTCGTGTTGGGAGTACCACCTAAATAGTCATTTGTGGAGTTGACTATTAACACACGGTGGACTATTTCCCACCCCCACCCTTCTCTGCCCTTCCCATTAAATAGTGGCACTGGTTCCCATGAGAATCCCCCTAAGTGCAGGTCCTGCCACTGTCAGGACCTGGCACGAAGGAGGATTCTTATGGGACGTGCTGTTCCTGGGTGGGGTACCATGATTAGCAGCACCCCATGCGCTCCCAGGGACGTCCCTGGGAGGGGCGTCAAGAACGGGGAGGGCTGGGCACAAGCATCTCCTGCGGCTGTAAAGACGCTTGAGCCCCACCCTCCCCGTTCTCAAGCCGCAGGAGAGATCTTTGTATCCCCTGTCCCTGTTCATCCCAAAGTGGTGGAGAATGAGGACTGGGGTGCAAGGATCTCTCGTGCAGCCTTGCACTCCTGTCCCCATTCTCCCCAAAGTGGTGGAGAATGAGGATGGGGGGGGGGGGGGTGAAAGGATCTCTCCTGCAGCTTGACTGCTGCAGGAGAGATCCTTGCACCCCGCCCTCTCTGTTCTCAGTGCTCCACCCAGGGATGAGACGTGCATCTCCCGGGGAGCACGTGGGGAGGCGCCGATCATGATGCCCCACCCAGAGGCTGCCACGCTCGTTGGCTCCCCATGCGAGGTAGTTCTTATTGATCTTTATTTTTAAAATGCAGTTGGTAGGATAGCCCTTCAAATAGAGGACACCTTCAAATAGAAGACCTTCCTCTGTAAAAGGGGACACTTGGCCACCCTGTGATAGCTGTGATGTGCGTAATTAATGCCACAATCTGTGATGATGCCTGCAATTTTTTATTTTCTTTTTCTTTGTCCTTGGAGGTAGAAATATCTATGGATGTTGCATGTGGTAGCTAAATGGATCCTCCATATTCAGAGGTACTGTACCTCCGATGACCAGATCCTGGGGACACACAGTTTAACCATTTGTCCTATTAGTGAGCTTCTTGGCTGCATACGTTTGACAATTGCTGTTGACAGAATGCTAGACTAGATGGAACTTTTGATCAGGTCCAGCAGAAGGCATGCCTATGTATAGTAGGAATGGTTCTTCTTCGTGGTCTCTGTGCATCACACATATGGGCTCTGCGCCTGCGTGGAGCCTGTCTCGGAAACTTCTATAGCTAAGGCAAACATTTTTGGCGGGAACCCCTCCCCCACTGTCTACTGACTCCGTGTTCCCGCCTTTCTCCTCAGTTCTTTTTCGACCGCCTTGCTGAAAGGATGTCTTGTTGGGAACTTCTGTCTTTCTCCTGAGGAGAAAGCTTTAGAGTGCTAAGGTTTTTAGTTATTTTACTTTGTTTTTAGTTCATTTTTAGTCTTAATTTATTTATTACATTTGTATACCGCCCCATAGCCGAAGCTCTCTGGGCGGTTTACATGGGATTAAAACAATTAAAAACACACAATACACACATACATTTAAAACAATATAATTTATTGTTATTATATTCTTAGATATTTTATTCTCCAGCTATCTTGGATCACATTGAGGGGGATCGCACAGCCTTTAAGGCCCCTTTTGAAAATGTGTTAAGTGTGTCAGCAAGCTTCCCCAGCAGATAGACTTTTCTCTGTTTGATTTGTTTTGGGAGAGGCTCAGGTCATCGAAACCTGTTGCTACTGTATTATTATTATTATTATTATTATTATTATTATTATTATTATTATTTACATTTATATACCACCCCATAGCCAAAGCTCTCTGGGTGGTTTACAAAATTTAAAACCATAAACATAAAACAGCTGACATTTAAAACATTTTAAACTGTTAAGCCTGGCTACAAAGTCAGTTAAGCTGTTGAAATGCCTGGGTGAAAAGAAAAGTTTGACCTGGCGCTGAAAAGATAACCGTGTTGGCGCCAGGTCTGTGGATAAAAGCTCTAGAAGCCATGGTTTCTTCCAGACAACCGTTACACTTATGGCACAGGCTCCTCGATCTACTGGAGACATGGCCGCTTCATGCCTCGTCTGATCTTCCAACATTTGGACGCTCCCTAGCTGTATCTACAGCAAGAGGGATATCTAAGAAGGCAGGGGCCTTCTGGGGCTGATTGCATGGAGCAATTCTACGGAGGAGAGCCCCTCTGCGTCCTCGGACCCTGACTCTGATGAAGGGGTCATTCCGATCTTCCAACATTTGGACACTCCCTAGCTGTATCTACAGCAAGAGGGATATCTAAGAAGGCAGGAGCCTTCTGGGGCTGATCGCATGGAGCGATTCTACGAAGGAGAGCCCCTCTGTGTCCTCGGACCCTGACTCTGACCAAGGGTCATTCCGATCTTCCAAGATTTGGATGCTCCCTAGCTGTCTCTATGGTGAAAGGGATATCTAAGAAGGCCAGGTTACATAGGACTTCTGGGGACTGATCGCTTGCAGCGATTCTATGGATGAGAGCCCCTCAGTGTCTTCGGACCCCCACCCTAACCATAGGTCGTTCCGATCTTCCAACATCTGGATACTCTCTACCTGTGTTTCTACAGCTAGAGAGAGACTGGGTTCCAACTCCTCTGCAGCTGTTAGGGCCCCCCTGATGCCGAGGGTGGCCCCTTTGGTGGCGATGACTTAACTGGCTCCTTTGGTACCGGGGTCTAAGCTCTCAATACTGGAGTTTCTAACATGCATCTTCGACGTCAAGATGAGACGTCTAGCAGGCAGAATCGACATCACAGGGTGAGACTCAACTACCTCCTTCGGTACCGAGCTCCTTGGTGCTGAGCTCCTTGGTGCCGAGGCCATGGTGCCGAGCTCCTTGGTACCGAGCTCCTTGGTGCCGAGCTCCATGGTGCTGAGCTCCTTGGTGCTGAGCTCCATGGTACCGAGCTCCATGGTACCGAGCTCCTTGATACTGAGCTCCTCGGTGCCAAGATGAGATATCTAACATGCAGCTTTGACGTCAAGATGAGAAGCAGGCAGAATTTACATCAAAGGGTGAGACTCAACTACCTCTTTTGGTGCCAATCTCTTGGTACCAAGAAGAGATGTCTAACATGCAGCTTGAAGTAGACATCTCTCCACCAAGTTAATTAGCACAGCCATTACAGGCCAGCTGCCAATTACAGGGCTGCTCCCTAGAGCTGCTACAATTGGAGTGCTATGATTTCAACAGTCCCTGTAAAAATAAAAATAACAAAATAAAAATAAAAAAGAGGGACAGAACTGGGTTGCCTCCCCCGAGAATGCCATACCAGTACAGAAATTGCTGTCAATTATGAGAGGGACACCTCTTACAATAGACCCGTAACTCCCGTACCAGGCATCGATACCAACCCCTATATTGGTACATATGCCTTTCTCGATACTGAGCAGCTCAATCAGTATCACGATTGCTACTGGAGGAAGTTTTCTCGCAACTCCCTCTAGCTCTACCAAGATCACTGTCATTGTGACCTGTCCACAGGGCTCAACCATTGACTCATGATACTATCGTGAATGCGTCAGTACATCCACCTAGCAATTCTCCTTTCCAGCCCCACTCTGTGGGGTGTCAAAAAGTTCAGCTTGGAGAAGATGGGTTAAATCATAGAACTAAACCTGATTCCCCTCAATCCTTAGAGAGCTCTCAGTCAGACCCAACATTGCTCTCTTCTCCATCGCCTGTTGATGGAATACCTGTACAGAGTGGAGCCTCCTTCGGAAGACCTATATCACTCTCTGATTTAATATTTGGTCCACTCTTCTACAGATCTCTTCAACCTGTTCTGGATTTGAGACAGCTCCATAAGTACATAAGAACCACAAATTTCTGATGACACATAAAGCCCTGCCCCAGAGTATTTACAAAATGTATGGCACTGGTCCTTCCGTTCATTTGCCTTCAAGGGGTAGAAATCTACCCATATTTAGACAACTGGCTTCTGGTGGCATCCTCGGAAATGCTATCGAAGGCAGGGTGACTACTCAATTTATTGAGCTCTTTGGGCCTCATAGTGAACACAGAATCCAGACTCACCCTGGATCTAACAACTCTACATTGGTGTACTTGCACAGACTATTTGCTACGGGGCATGCGTTTTCCCACTTCCTCCCCCATCTCAAGTCCTCATACAAACACTTTCCTGTTCAACTGGGAATGTCTTTGCAGCCCTCATTTTTCCTCTCATTCCATGAGTACTGTGGTATGATAATATTAATATTGTGTAGTGCACACAGTCTCCATCATAGTCACCCCTTGGTGGCCGAAACAGGTGTGGCTCACTCTACTTCTGAAGATATCAGCCAATGGCGACCAATTGGGTTACCATCAGCTCCGCTACAGCTCCGAAGATAAAAAAGTCGTGGTAAGTACCCGACTTTTTAAAACCGGAGCTTCAGGGATTGCTCCTGGATGGCTTCGGGATTCCAGCTGCATCATATAGATGACCTGCTGCCACTCCGGATACACCCCAACCTGGGGCAAAACTCTCGTCAAGATGTACCCAGACTGTAATTCCTAAATGGGCAATCTTTTGTCTTACAGCACCTGAGTGGGTAGAAGAAACTGAATCTGGGGAAGCCTGACCCTGACACAACAGGAGAGTGGCTTTTGTCTTGCAAGGAGATCTGCTGGGCAGTTGATGAGGAAGCAGGATGTGCTTGGATGTAATTTAGACTGCCTCCAAACACATAAGAATACAGACAACTGGAGACTGACTGAGAAATCTGTCAGTCAGGCTGTGAGCTTACTGATGTTACTTGGTTGGGCATTGCCCCCTTTGGGAAATCCCGGTGGGGGCATTGCCCCCCCTCCTCCCCCTCCGTAGTTTACGCCCCTGCATATGCTCAGACCCATGGCATGGGGTATCCCAATACCGTAACTACTTTCGACATGAGGTCGATTCCATTTTTTTCATCCAGCCTGTAGCCTGGCAACAAAGAAGTCATATACTGCACAATGGGATTCTTTTCTAAATACATGGATCTTCAGGGCCTCAAGCCCCATTCAGCCTCCTTAATGATGTCCTTACACTTTATACCCCCTATACACTATAGGGCTAAAATAGTTGTCGATATGCGGGTATTTGACTGTTTTACCTGTTTTTGCACCAACCCCGTTGTTAGGGGGTTCCTCTGGGCATTACGAATCTGGCTCCTCTAATTAGGAGTTTCATTCTGGCATGGAGTTTCTCTGTCCTGCCACAATCTCTGACATTGAAACCAGTTAAACCAATGGCACCTTCAGATATCACATTAATTTTCTTAGAAAGTTGTTTTCTGATGGCTATATCAACACTACGCAGATCAGGTGAATTAGCTGCCTCAGTATTGATGCACCCTACCTGGGCTTCCACACGGGGCTAGAACTGACAAATTTCATAAGACGCAAGAGTTGCAATGACTTGCAGAGTGGATTGTACATGCTATTAAACTGCCCTACGAGTTGAGGGCTTGCAACTCGTTGGTCCGGTAACAGCTAAGTCGATGCACAGTGCATCGAAGTCCGTATCTTTAACAGGGGATTGTTGATCCCGGACTTATGTAAGGCAGCTATTTGGTATAAGTCCTTTAACTTCATTACATGCTACTACTTGATTGTTTGTACCAGGAAAAACTGCAATTTGGGGCAAGCAATTTCATTGTCTTGTGAGGGAACATTGATCTACACCTACCCTCCACCAGGAATTTAGCTTGTTAATCGCCCATATGTGTGATGCACAGAGACCATGAAGAAGAAATACAGGTTGCTTACCTGTAATCGTAGTTCTTCGAGTGGTCATCTGTGCATTCACCCAACCCACCCACCGTCCCCGCTTTGGTGTCGATGCAAATGTACTGTCGATACCGAGCGGTTTCTCTCCTAGTTATGGGGCCAGCAAGTTGGTCTTTTGGAACTGAGGAGAAAGGCGGGAACATGGAGTCAGTAGACAGTGGGGGAGGGGTTCCCGCCAAAAATGTTTGCCTTAGCTATAGAAGTTTCCGAGACAGGCTCCACGCAGGCGCAGAGCCCATATGTGTGAATGCACAGATGACCACTTGAAGAACTACGTTTACAGGTAAGCAACCTGCATTTTCACCTGTTTTGAATGCTGCGACTCAACCTTGGAACTTGAGAAGTTTTGTAAAAGAGAGAGTGCCTCTCATTTTGTTCAGGGAGGATTTCCATTCGAACAGAGCAACCAGGGAACCACACATCTGGAATTAGGGGGAAAATATTGCAATACTAAGAGCAAGGCCTGGAGGTAGGGCTCTATGCCTTTCCCCGCTGCAAGTGGAGTGTGCTATCCTATAATTATCCTGTAATTATCTGGCTTACTTCACGTTGATTTTTGGCTTTTCTTTTGTTCCAAAGTCTGAAGCTAAATTGTTCTAGCCTTTTCGGCTTTTCATACTGCAGTTTTGTTATCCAAAATGTTGTAAGACACAGAAGGCTGACCTTTTTTTTCTTTTTTTCTTTTTGAAGCAGCAGCAGCAGCATTGTGATGTGGAGTACTTACCGTTCTTTAAAAGACTGGTTCATTTTACAAAACAATGCAAGTGTCTTTATAACCCTGGTTGGCATTTAATTTTTATGGGGCCCAACTTGGCATACGCCCTAGTTTGCTGTTATGCTATCATGCATCCTTATTAAGAGCATATTGCATGATGTAAGCGAACCAGGACAAAAGCGCTGGGCTAAGTCGGAAGAGCAGGATATTTACAGAATCTGATTTAGTCACCATTTAGTTATGCGATACTTTGTAAATTCGTCAGTCCTGTTCGTGAGACCTCTTTACATGTCTGAAAATTAGGATGGGGAATGTTTGCACCTGATATTTTTCTGGTGACACCTCTTCCTGGTATTTACTGGCCTTTCAGAAATCTTTGGCAATATTTTTTTTTCCTCACTTACTGCTGCCCTGAAAAATATAGCACTTGTGATTTTTGTTCTTTCTAGCCACTATCACATATGTTTTAGCCCCTAAACTTGCAATTTGATATTCTCTCAGTACTTCCAGTTGAGGTGATTTCTGATGGCATTGCCTGCGTACGAAGAGTCCACGTACAATATTTGAATCCTGGATCTCTGTCATTATGGCAGGTTCTTGGAGCCTGCAATCAGACATTTACTGCATCCCTTGAGAGGGGAATATAATATGTTAACTTATATGAATGATTGGGAAACAAATCTACAAAAAGAAATGGAAAAGAAGAATGGCAAAAAAGTGTGAAAACTGTCCCAACTCTTTCAACCTCAAAGAAGAGGCCTACAAAAATCCTTTCAGATGGTATGCAACTCACCTCCATCAAAGATTTAAAGCAGGATTAAAAGAGGGGCTATATCGGAGGGAGCATAAGCAGAAAGGCATTGGTCCCACACGTGGTACCTGCATTTTGAGTCTCATTTGAGAATCATATGGTGTCAGTGCATAATGGGAGAACCCTTCCAAAGCCTCTGCTGTTTCTTCTGAGGAGAACCTCAGGGGAGGGGAACTCTTTCAAACAGAGGGTTGAATTCCCCTTTGGAGAAGCTCTCAGAAGGTCACATTTCAGTGGTGGGCGGGGTTGAAAGGTAAAGGGGTGTGACCAAATGCAAAGGGGGCTGGGTCAAAAATACCAATACCAGCCTATTGTAGCTTAAAGCTCTTACTGGCAGTAACAGCCTTAGGAGAGGCATGTCATCCTTTGGGAATGTTGAAAAAACTGCACAAAAGCTAGAAACCACCAATCCGTGGCTGGCTGGAGGCAGGGGAAGGAGAGTTGGATTGGGACGGGGGGTGGGGGGGCACAGATCCCTCCCACGGGCCTGATGTTCTGCGCTCCTGGAGTAAGGGGTTAAAGAGCCCTTTATGCCTTGGAGTAATTTGCTGGCAAGCCTGATAAGGGGAGGGTGTTACCAAAGCCTCTGTTGCTGTTCTCACTGAAGGGAAGGGAAGCAAAAAACATATTGCTGGTATCCAGCACATTCCAAGCGTGTGTTTGACAACAAAAGGGTATTTTTGGGATTGTGAGTGATGGGTTATGGCGGTGGCCTGAAAGAGGCCCCCAGCTCACCAGTTGCCTATTTGTAGTGTTTAATTAGCAGGCTAAAAGCGTTAGTGTTCAGAGACCAATCAGCGGCTTTACAACTGTTGAGCAAAGCACGTCCTGGTCTCTTTATTAATCCTCAAACAAATATGGGAACACAATCATAATCACAGGCCAGCTATCACCAAATGCCTTCCACAACAGAATAGTCATGTTACAGTAAACTTTTTATACTAGTTGCGTCACCCCGATTTATGGAAGAGATAAAAGTGGTTATGGAAAACACAGTGTGGTAACGATGGCAACGGTTATTTGATCTCACAATAATTAGCTAAGCATTCGGTTGCACAATCCTTTCACAATACCTCCATGGTTAGTTCATTAAACCAAATTAGCTTTTGTTTGAACTTTCATCATGTGTTGTCTTAAGCTTGGCTTTCTTTCAAAAGGACTGGGATTTCTCCCTCCCCTTTTCCTGATCCCCTATTTTTCTTTTCAAACTGCTTCTGCTTCATGTCAATGAAAGAGATGCTGCACAAGCAAGAATTTAGTCTAAACAGTCAGGAATGTGAATGCAATAGGTAGTTTTAAAACCGTAAATCAGGCCGTTTGTATGTACATAAGCTTTGATACCCAGTAACATCTAGGTCTCAGTCTCTCTCTCTCTCTCTCTCTCTCTCTCTCTCTTTCTCTCTCTCTCTCTCTTGTGTGTGTGTTTTTTACTGGCCCTGCTCCTGTTACATTAACTGTAGCCTGGCATGTCAAAATTAAGCAAACAAAGCTTTTTCCATCACTGTATCTTCATGTTAGGAAATGCTTCACTTGTTGAATAATTTCAGGGGCATCATTTCCGACGTCAGTTGGAGGGCAAAGAGATGTCAGTAGATAGAGGGAAATTGCTACAGTTTAGAGAGCATATTTTGTAGGCATAAGATCTCAGTCTCAATCCCTAGTATCTCCAATTAAAAGACTCGGGTATTTATTTATTTATTTATTTATTTGTTACATCTATATGCTACCTTTCCTCCAGAGAGTGCAAGGTGGTGTGTATAATAATCCTCCTCTCCATTTTATCTTCATAACAACCCTGTGAGGTAGGTTAGGCTGGGAGTCAGTCACTGGCTTAAAGTCACCCAGAGAGTTTCATGGCTGAGCTTTCCTGAGTCCCAGTCCAACACTCCAACCACTACACCACACAGACTCACTGACCACGGATGACAGCAAACACCTGAGACCCTACAGAGTTGCTGCCAGGCAGAACAGGCCAACCCCCCAACCTGTTGCCTTCCAGATCTTTTGGACTACAAACCCATTAGCCACAGCCTGCATGGCCAGTGGTCTGGGATGGTGGGAGTTGTAATCCAAAACATCTGGAGGTTGGGGAAGGCTGAAGTAGACAAGGCTAGGCTGAATGAACAAATGTTCTGACCTGGCAGTTTCTTATGTTTCTGTTTTCCCACATAGTCAAGGTGAAATTGAAAAAAGAGTATTATAAAAAACAACCCTATAGCAATATTATCAGAGGATTTGTTCCTATGGGATGGAATGCTATTGTATTACTATTTTTTTATCAGAAGTATATATATATATATATATATATCCTGCTCTTCTAATGCATTTGCATCTCTCGGGGTGGGCTGCAACCAAGTAAAAGGCAGTAAGACCAACTAACAAAAGAACAACGTGTTATACACGTTTACTTGTGTGGCAACAATATCACTCAATGTGCAGAACTAGTAAATTGGTACTTGTATAGGAGCTCCTGAGAAATAATCAAATGGGGCCAGAAATTGACCGTGTGTGTGTGCCTGTCCTCCCCTGCCCTCCCTAGCTGACCAATATATTTCAGTCTCCCTTCCTTACCAGGCTCATTCTTTGGTTTTGATGCCTGTCCTTCCTTTAAAAATGGGTTTCCTTTGTTGGCTGGCCCTATCATTAGGTAGAGTGAGGCGGCCACCTTAGGCAGCTGATTTAAGTGTCTTGAAAAGGAGGCAAATGGTTAGCTATTTAATGTATTAGTATTTTGGAAAGGCTGTAGCTCAGTGGCAGACAACTTGCTTTGCATGCAGAAGGTCCCAGGTTCAAACCCCAGCATCTCCAAATAGAGATGGAAAAATTCCTGCCTGAATCCCTGGAGAGCTGCTGCCAGTCAGTGTCTATAACACCAATGGTCTGACTCCATCTAAGGCAGCTTCCTATTTTATTGCTGTGAGGAGGATTGAAGGGATTTTCTGACTCAGGTGCCAAAATAACTTGGCCAGCTTTAAGTACTGTACACCTTCATCAGTCCTGATTCTTATTTTGCACCATGGATTTTTCCTGGGGTTGTCCCAAATGACGCACAGGGGATCCCGGGGGCAGGCAGGGACAACCCCTCCATTTTCCTGGGATAACTGGTTGCCCAGTTATTCTGATTTTTCCCACAATCCGGGGACCATCCCGAGGACCGTGGGCAGTGTGGTTGCTGCTCCTGGTTTGTCTCATCTCCCTGTGTGTAGTGGGACTCTGGAAACGGGCACAGAACTGTGCGGAGGCAGCCCGTGCCCATCAGGGGTGTCAGGGGAGGGGGTTCCGGGTTTTTAAAAAACTGTTGTTGGTGGAGCGCAATTGCACTCTGTCTTCAAAGTTTCAAAAAAAAAATGGTGCCCGTGACATCTCTCTTGCTTTTTGGGATGTCGCGCTGGCATGTGTATACTGGGGGATAATCCCGAAAGCAGGAAATCCTGGGATCCTTCCCCCTGTGTCCCGGAAGGCCCTGTGGTGTAGAAAGGGCCCACATATCCAACTAGTCCAGCATTCTGCTCACACAGTGGCCAGTCAGATGTCACTGGGAAGCCCATAAATAGGACATGAGGACAACACCATCTCCTGCCCATGTTCCCCAGCAATTGGTGGACATAGGCGTACTGCCTTGGATAATGGAGATAACATATAGCCATCATGATTTTTAGTCATTGGTAGCCTTATCTTCCATGAATTTGTCTAATGCCCTTTTAAATTGGTGGCTGTCACCTCATCATGTGGTAGCAAATTCCATAGCTTTACTATCCACCGTCTGAAGAAGGCCGTCCTTTTTTCTGTTCTGAATGTCCTACCAATCAGTTTCATCAGATGATCCTGGATTCTAGTATTATGGGAGAAAAATACCTCCCTTTCCACCTTTTCCAAACCATGCATAATTTTGTATATCTCCATCATGTCTCTCCTTAGTCATCTTTTTACTAACTAAAGAGTCCCAGATGTTGAAACCGTTCCTCATAGGGGACTTTCTCCAGCTGTTGGATCATTTTGATTGCATTTTTCGCCCAGATCAGTTGGGAGATGAAACCGTCTGTTAAATATTCTTAAGTATTTAAATCCAGGAAACTGTTACAGTCAATTTACTAACAAAGCCAATTCAGTGCAGGCAAAATAAATTAATATAATGTTCACCATACAAAGAAGTAAAGTGTCATGTAGCCAGGGGTGGGGGTGGGATTTTCCTTGCTCTGAAAATAGATGTTGTTGGTCTTTGTTGTGAAAATAGAATATTCCTGCGAAATACTGGAGAGTAAATTTCTGTGTGTGTTAAGCTAATGTCACAGGCAAAGGAGCAAGGGCCATTAACTAATCCATATCATTATGGCTGCTAAATTTGCTCAGGGTCCTTTGGTGAGGGACCATGTCAAAAGCTTTCTGGAAGTTCATATGTAATACATTTGCTTGTTCACCCTGTCCACAAGCTTGTTGATCCTTTCAACAGTGTGGGCAGTATCCAATGCTGCTTAAGCACCAGCAGGACCCACCGCTTGGGCAGCAGGGATTTAGTGTTTTGGATAGGAACCCGAAACAAGTGTAAATGCTCGTTTCCAGAATGGGGCAGCTCAGCAGAGCTCCCATAATGCAACTTTACTGACCTGCCCTGATCCAGAAATGAGTGTTTCCACTTGTTTCGGGCTCGCTTTATAAAGCATTAAACCCTCATTGCGTAAGCGTTGGGCGCCATTTGTGCAATGGAATTGGAGGGAACGCAGCAGCCCTGATAGATATGATTTACACGTGTAGTGCAGACATGCCTTTAGAACGGCCTGTTTGTCACACACAAAAAAGAAAAAGAACAAAAAACCACCCACCCCTTCCTGGCATGGCCCATCTCCAGAACAGATCAAAACAGAAAGATTGAGCCAGATTAAAAGGGACTCTGTGGGTTTGAAGCGCCTCACTATAGCATGTGTTGTAATTGCTTTCCTTGCTCCAGAGAATACCTGAGAAGAAATAGAAAAAAAAATATTGATTAAAATATTTATATATCATTTTTACCGTTGTTCACAGTAGTTTACAAACTAGTAATGAGAAATACTGATAAAAGGAAAGCAAGAACGTCTAGTGATCAAGCTGCCGCAGAATGTCTTTAACCAAAAGTTGACAAATAAAAGACTTGCAGCTCTTGGGGGGGGGGGGGGGCGGAAATCTGCCCTTATCTCTCTGAGTAGGATAAACTATGTGAATTGGTCCTGCATACCCAGCTGCTATAGATTGAATATGATGGTGCTTTCTAACACATGTTAACAGGGGCGTAGCAACATCAGTTGAAGCATCTTAATAGTCTTCAAGAGCAGCCCCGCAGGCAGCATAGTGCAGCAGTCAAGACTAGAAGTTACAGAAGCATAGTTCTGACCTGTTAAGAAGAGGGCCAAAGTTGGAAAAATGCAGCCCCATCCTACTTCTTAAAAAGCAGCGCTTGATCCAGAAATGCCTCCAGGCTCTATGATTCTAATAGACATACAGATTCTTCCTCTCTCTCTCTCTCTCTCTCTCTCTCTCTCCCCCCCCCCCCTCTCTTTGAGTTGGAGCAATGTCTGTTGGTGTGGGAGTTTGCAAACTTTTATATTCCTCTTGGAACCCTTTGTCATAATACATCTGTGTGTCTAATGCTATATACAGATGCTCCACTAATTGTGTGGTGTTTTTCCCCTAAGCACAAGAGATGTGATAGCAATCCATTCATCCAAACATAATGTAGCTGCTGTATCTTAATTAGAATGTGACAGCAGAATACACACATGTTCCATCTTCTTTAAAATTGCTAGGGGAAGAAAAACACACACACACATCCTAAACTGAACTCTCCTTTGAAAGAACTGTATGAATCTTAGTGCTCAGAATAGTTCCAGCTTGTTTTGTTTTTTGCAGGGAGAGGAGGATGTACAGAAATCTCTTTGTTTCCTTTTGTCCTTTAACATCTTACGCATCTTACAAACAACACTACCCACAATAAGCTCAAAAGGAGTAGGCTGGCCTTGCCTGAAATGTGATTCAGTCCAGGCGCATTTGAAGAACTGTTAAACATCCAGCTCTCAGACTGCAATTTTCTGCAGTGGCAATAAGGGATACGCTATAGCCTGTCTGTGCAAACATTGGATCTGTGTAGATCCGATGCACACAGCTGGAGCCAGGGTAGCATCCATTCGCCTAAGCCAGCCTTCATGTGTAGGCTGTCTGGATGGGCCCTACATGCATAGATCCCAATGCCTTTGCACCTATGGTCTGTGCTCTCCATTTTTGCAGGATACAGATTTTGCATCTGACTCCATGGCACCGATGAGCAACTTCAGTGTGACTCTTCCCTGCCCCTTCTGCCCAACTGATTAGCATGGAAGCGGCTGAGGAGCATGCTAATCAGTGCGCTCCTTACTTATTCCCACCAGTTGGGCATCCTGACGCATTGAGATGGGAAAATAGAAAGGAGAGTGGGTGTGTTTGGAGGGTCTATATGTGTAAAAGAGCAGGTGGGAGAGAGGCTGTGTTTGTGTATGTGTGTGTGTGTGAGAGAGAGAGAGAGGGAGGGAGGGGAGGGGGAGCTCAGACTATGACTACCACCACCATGTGGCCCAGACACGGCACCCATTGGTTGCTCACGTCTGTTCTATGGTATAAGTTATGCAATAACTTAAAAATAAAATATAGTTATATAAGTGATCATTCGCTCCAGGTGAAACAATCTTATTAGAAATTATTCAGGAAATGGGGTTATTATCAACGAAGTTATTATAAACTGACTTATTATAATTCGCTCTGGGTGAAACTATTTTCTTATCTTATAGTTTATATAACTATATCTTATCTCATGCCATAACATAAATAATTATATATTGTATAACACGTGCAATATAATGACAACAAAAAACCTGGCTGTCACCCTAAGGAGTTTGTAATCTAAAATTCGACAGCAGGGAGGCAATAGAGGGCGGGAAGGACAGGGGAAGGCAAACAGGGTCAGCGTGTGCATTCAGTTCAGTGACATGTGCGTTGGCTTAGAGTTCATAGCAGGTGAGGGCCAAAGGCATCCCAGAAAAGCTGAGTTTTGAGGGGAGGGATTTAGAGAAAGAGAGACGTGGCATCACTTAAGTAAGTCAGGGGTGGGCCCATTTGTGATCCTCCAGAAGTTTTGGCCTACAACTCCCATCATCCTTTACCATCGGCTATGGTGGCTCAGAATTGTAGGCCAAACATTTGGAGGGCAACAAGTGACTTACCCTGACTTATGAGTTCTATTATGATTTGAAGTATCTAACTCAGGTTGAATGTCTGCACAGCTTGGGCTCTCCCATTGGCTTTACAGCCTGGCTGTAGAGTGGTTGTAAGTAACTCCTATATCTTAACATTTACCCTTTCCCTAGCTGCACTTGGCATGCAGAGAACGGGGCCTTGCACTAAATGGCAGTCTGGTGTGGGCCTTGGATCTGGTTCACATGTTCATTTGCATCCATCAGTGGTTCCTCTGGTGCTGAACAGGTGAACTAATTCTTTAGGAATCTTGAAGTGATGTGTGGTGTCATTAAAGTCCTGTCTGTAGTTTTTTGCCTAGTTCTCCTTTCTGTCCTCCCCTTTTGTCATCTTCCCTATTCTCAAAATTCAGATCATTACCTCCTTAGGGCAGGGACTTGTCCGGAACACAGGGATAGCTTCACTAATGGGCAGTATAGAAATGAAATAAATAAACTATAGCAAGCTGCCTTCTACTGCATCAGACCATCAGTCCCTCTAGACTAGTGTTGTCAACACTGTCTGGCAGCAGCTGTCCAGGATTTCAGGCAGGGTTTCTTCCCTAGCCTTACATGGAGATGCTGTGGATTGAACCTGGGACCTTATGCACACAAAGCATGCGCTCTATCACTGAGCTATGGCCCTTCCCTCTGCTTTGGCTTATTTTTATTTTATATTTATGGTACCATACAAATCTATCCATTTTATCCAAAGCTGCTGTCTAAGCGTGACCAAGCAATGCAATCCAGGATGGGACTTATGCAGATAGGCGCGGTCTTGATTCATTGGGGTCTCTAGAGACAGGGAGCAGGACCAGCCACATCCCAGTGGTGTCCCCTACTTCCAATGTAGAGTGAATGGTTGCTATTGACTCCACATGGGCGGAAAAGTCAAGGGTTGTAGTTAGGGCCATTACTGAAAGGAGGGAAAACATTCCTCCTTCCACCGCTGACAGTGGGTGGCTCAGCTCTAACTGATGGAGATCGTGGTTGGGGTTGCATGCCCCCTCTTCCAGAGTCCTTGCAATATACAAGGCTTTGTTCCACACACGCTCCAACAACATGAGGACTGGTGTTTTGCTAGCCTCGTATAAATGTTACAGTACTTCTAGCACAGGCACACTGTTGAACGGTGGCCAATGTCTGAGAATTGAGGGAATGGTTCTGGAAGAGGTCAGGGAAAGATGCTCAGCACTCCAGGAGTGGTGGGAGACCTATCCTGATTCCTGTATATTAGGAGAAAATGTCTGATCTGTAGAGGCTGAATCGGTTTGCAGGGTCCAGTTTTTAATTTACATCAGGAATTGTTTTTGCAAGATAAGCGAGAATGGGCTTACCTTTACATCAAAGAGCTGTCTCGGGAACCGTGTGCCTTCTCCACACACCCCTTGGGCCACTGCTATTGTAAGCTATTAGCAACATCAGAAAGAAGTAATTGCACCAAGCATTTGTTTTAATTTTATCACTGTTAGGTGCCTTTCTGTCTTGGAGAGTGTTGTAATGACAATTGGACAGAGTCCAAATGAGCTGTAATGGAGAGCTCTTTATGCATAATGAAGTAACTTTCAGAAAGGAAGATTTAGGACCAGATTAAAAAACAACATCAACACTAAATGTATGACATTCTGGAAAATTAGCCTCAAGTGTGTGGCATTCCTTCTCTCTCTGTTAAGTGCTAGATAATATTTATGCATTTAAATTGTCAAAAAGAGGAACCAAGACAAATCCAGTGTTTTAAAAGTTTTGTTGAGAAGTTGATTACATTTTCCTCTTGCATGAGCTTTTTCTGAGCTGTGGCCACGAAAGTGAAATCTTTTGCTGGGCTACTTTGGGCTGGCGTTGGGTCAAGGACAGTTTTTAGCTACATAGGGCTCCTCAGCTATTTTTTTTTTTAAAAGGTAACTCTTTCATTTATACAGCAGCAAAGTTGGCTATATGAGTAAAGTTTGTAGTCACTTCATATGGACTAGTGACTTAATCATACCTTCTTTTGACTTAGATCCAAAAATGTTAGGAGAAATGGGCACATTGAACTTTCAGCATCTAAATACCATGCAGGTACTGGTTATCACGTTGTCCAAACCCGGTCTAGCTCTACGGCAGGGGTGGGGAATCTCAAGCCCAAGGACGGAATCTGATCTTCCTGGGAGCTCAGTTTGGCCCTCCGGGATTCCCCAGATGGCCATCTCCCCGTCCTGTGGCTCACACTCGATAGCCCTAGCTACCATTGGATGCTTTTGTGCAGGTTTTCCTCATTCTAAAAGGTTGAAATGCCTCGCCTAATGCTTAGTCACTCGCAGCAAGAGCTTTAAGTCACAATATGCTGGGGGGGGGGTTGTATTTTGCCTCCCTCTTGCTTTTGGCCCTGCCCCCTTTGTATTTGGCCCCACCCACAACTGAAATGTTGCTTCCAAGAGCTTCTCTGAAATTGAGCTCAGCCCTCAGTCTGAACAAGGGTGAACACTTTGGTGACTGCAGCCAGTTCAAATAGACTAGCAGGATCAGTGCCCAGCATGTTTTTTTTCCTGTGGGGAACTCTGGTTGTAGACCTTTCAGCCCCAGTTGACAAAACCAAGAGCTAACTCTTTTGCATCAGATCTCGCAACAACCCATTCTGATCCTTTCTGTTCAAAATGCCAAGGGCTGAACCCTGGACCTCATGCAAGGTCTCTGTTGCAGAAAAATGGTCCCTTCTGCTTTAGAAAGCAGGTTGAGAATTGCATGATTGAATGCCCCCACCCTTGGAATAAAATCCTATGCATGGGGGCAGGGGTGGTCGGAGTTGTACCAGGTTGGGGAAGGGCAGTCTAGCTCTCATAATTATAAAGCCATCTTGGAAACGGTTTGTCAACATCTGCTAAAATTTCAGAAGCTTGAGAGCTGGATAAATAATATTTCCTGCAATTGGAGGTGGGGCTTAAAAAGTGCCTAGAGCTTGTCTTACCCAAGCCCCACTGATAAGCAAAATGAAAATAAATTACGAAAGCCTGCAGAATATATTATGCAAAATGAAATAATTCATGTACAACTATATAATTTCATGCAATGAATACTCACAGCCCTGACTGTCAGGATCAGGTCAATCTCCCTGGCGTGTCGGAGCCTGAAGAAGTAGACCAGCCAAGACAGGAAGCAGGGGAGGAAATTCTCCAAGATTCTCCAGGAGTTGAGGAGGAATCTTCTCAGGAGCTTATCGAACTGGAGGTCCAGGGTCAGAGATCATCTTCCACCTCCTTGGGAACTCAGGCTTTGTTAGAGGGGGAGGAAGCACCGAATTGACAGATCCCAGAGTCCGCCACATGGTCAAGTGGGCAGAGTTGAGAGGAGGTGGGAGGCAGTCTGCTAGGCTAGCCATTTGCCAGAGGCTACAGCTTGAAGACCTCTCTGAAGGAAGGATTTGGTAAAAGCCTGTTGGGCACAGCAGGAAACTGTCCATTTTGTTGATAGGCAACTGCCTTGCTTTGTTGGGTCAATTAAGCTTAGAGGATAGCTCCTAGCATTCACAGTAAAGAGATGTCTTCTTACTGAATAAGCTTTACGGTTTGCTCGGCAGACTTCTTTATCGTCTCCCTTCTTGTTGGGAGGTCTTGGAATCATGACACCTGTTTATACATTGGCCATTAGGAGGATCAGAACAGCATCATCAAAAATGATTCCCCCTCATTCCAACCTCCACACACCCCAAAAAACCAACTTTCTTTTTCTAGCTGAGATACAGGTTTGGAGTTTTTTTTGCTACTGGGAAAATTATTTTCTCCACACCCCCTTTCTTATTCTACAGAAGGACGTCTAAGGATACATTTTATTTGACTTTTGAAATGTGTGTGTGTTCTTGTTAGTAACAAAGGAAGCATTTAGTTGTGGTCCAAAGTCCTAAATTGGGATGCATATCTGATAGCCATTGTAGGTATTGTACAGTTCATGTAGCTGTGGTAGGAGGGAGAAGGCATGAATATCTCAGACAGAGACAATGGGTAACCTTGTTCTCTGTCTTACATTGATGTCAACGAGGAGAGCCGTTGCAGCGAAACGGATCTCAGATCAAGCCCACTAAGTAATAGTTATCTGACCAACAGAATTGGCCATGGCTTGTTTTACCTTAGCTGACCTGCCGCTAAGAACAGGAAATGGGAGTCCCTACAAAACTGTACAGTGGTCCTGGTTATGGCCCTGAGCACTCTTGCTGAGAAGTAATTCCCATTGAACTTGGTGGGGCAGGTTTAGGATTGCATTGCCAGTAGTGCAATCAGGGTTGGACCTCAGAGCCAAAGACAAGGGCCCCACAACCCAGCCCCTCCCCAAATGATGGCCGTGCCCAGCACCAGCACCTCAGCCATCATGGTCATGGCGGGGCCCACCGATTCTGGTTACTCCAGGAGCCTTTCTTCTTATGTTAAAAAAAGCATTTATTATTAGGGGACCGCAAGTAGGGCATGGTTACAGATGTTCATTTTATCATTTCCCCCCCTTAAAATGTATTACCGTTTTCTAGAACGGATTGGTGATAATTTCCAGTAAATGTGTTTAGCATCAAGGCAGCAGAAGCAAACTCTTCTTTATTCTTGTAGTCACGATGGCACCGTGATATGTGAGTTTAAAAGGTGAAACTGCACAGGGTCCGAGTATTTCTTTCTTTTAAAAATCTGGGTTGGTAAACTGTCTTGTTCTAACATATCAAGAATAAAAATGCAATTGTAAAGCATGGAAAATAGCAAAAGGCAGTGAGAAGAGAAACGTTAATTGTATGCTTAATAACTGAAATAATACTTGCTGTCTAAGGGTGGCCCTGCAAGAGCAGTAAGCCCAGGGTCTAAAATTACCAAGCTGCGCCACTGCGCACTATAAAAAAAAATTGGGGTACCAATAAGGGGTGGAAGAGTCATTTTTTCCCTCTGTTGTTTCTGCTTGCTCTTCCTCATTGATTGGTCCAGCCCAGTAATGTTTCCATATCTTGGGGTGCCCTTGAGCAACGTGATCACTATTTTTGCTGCATTCCATTCGCCCCTTGGGCCAATCTGCACCATCTCCCAACGAGAGAAGACAAGACAAACATTCTTGCAAGGAGTGCTGGGGCGTGTGTGTGGAATTGCCCAATGTGGCGAAAGTGCATGCCGTTGTTGAGAATTGTTCACAACAAGAACCTGTGACTAGACTGATTCCAGCTGCACCATGCTGTGGGCGTGGGCGTATTCATTGAGTAAAAAGAAGGGGAAAAAAAGACGTTTCAGTGGCAGATCCTCGCGAAAGGCAGTGGATGGGACACACCACGAAGCAGCCTCCATCTGAGTTAGATTTCAGTCAGCCACCACGAAAACTATTACTTGCGTGCATCGGGCTTGAAAAGAACTGGGCCCAAAGTGATGGCCACAGTGTCAATCTGATCTGTGAAGCCACCAAAGCAGCAGGCATGGATTGAGTTCATAGGGTGAAAGAAGAAATAGGGAGGAATAAGGAAGAATTGTCAGAATCTTTCAAAGAAAGAAGCTTGGTAATTTTAACCCTGGACATACTGCTCCTCAAAGAAAGTGGCAGTAGTGTAGTGTAGCCAGGGCTCACCGGGTCAAAGTAGACATCACCATCAAGCAGAGATGGTGATGTCATCTAGTAGCCTGCCTCATTCTTCCCTGTTCCATCTGAGTTTGGCTGCAATCCTCACCATCGCTGAGGGAATTGGATTTTTCCCAGCACCAACTATACAGTTCTCATCTACTGTATTTGAGAGTGGTTTGGCCTTGAATGGGTAATTATGACCCATTATGTTTACAACATATATAGTCCACACACAAATAGAGTGAGAGACAGATGAATCAATATGGCTGCATTTATGGACTCTCCTTGGGGGCGTAGCTGTAGGGACTGCCATGATGAGAGCCTACACTTCAGAATGTACCACTGCACCACTGAAGTACAGCTGCACTTGTCGTGAGGAGACTATGGGCTCTCTGCCCCATTGGGATGTTTCGTTTATAATTTCTTCAGCTTATGAACTTTAGCCATTTGTGATGTACCTTCATCATAGGATATCTAACATGTTTTGGTCTCATTCTACAAAGGTTAAGTCTTTTTTGTCTGCTGAATGGCTATAGCCACAAATGGTAGATCAGATCTCTTGAAGACTTTTACAACACTCTTGAACTTTTAAAACAATCAACTATAAACATGCTCTGTGAACCCGGCAGGGAAAATATGTCTCTTGGGATCACCATGACTTTCTCTGCCACAGCTTTGATGTTCCAACAGCCTTTCTCCACTCTAAAATAGCTAAATTCCATTGCTGAAAAACTTTTGAGTTGTCTCCTTTGAGTTCTTGACAGGTGCTTAATAGTCTGGGATACGCTTCATTTTGCTTGCTAAATTGCTTTTAAAATTATAGCCTTGCATTGCTTCTACCTTACTTATACATCCATGAAAAAAAATTCTTTGGTGTGATAGCTGAAATTCTGAGGGCAGCGTCACATTGTAGATGTAGTTGTGCATGTGGCAGAATTCTTATACCTGTAGTCCATTCTGCTGGGCAGTCAATGAAGGATGGATGAGATAATTCAATTGCAAATTTCATTTCAAGGGAAATTTGGGAGCAACCTTAGTATTAAGGATCATCCTGTTTGGCTTGTTTCCTGTGGGAGACACTAGATTGACCCTGTTCAGACAACATGCTAAACCACAGTGGTTAAGCATTTTGAACTAAACATTATGGCTTAGTGTGTCGTGTGAACCATGACTTAGTTAGCAGCCTACCATGGCTTAGCGTGTTGTCTGAACAGGCTCATTAAATATGTGTGAAACAGCTCTCAAGAGTTTTCAAAGGAGCCCAGATCCCACTCAGATGCAGAATGCTAGCAGAATGGCAATGGATGATGAAAACAGTTGGCTGAATTGTTTGTGACTTCTTACTCTATTAAGTGATCCCTTAAACATTACCCTAGTCCAGTCTTCCCCAGATGTTTTGGACTTCACCTAACATCAGCCCCAGCCAGCATGGCCAGTGGTCAGGAATCCCGGGAGTTGTAGTCCAAAACATCTGGAGGGACCAGCTTGGGGAAGGATGCCCTGGCTACGTGGGAATTGGATTTCCCATGCCCGACTTTCACAGGGCTGGAGTAATGTTTAAATGACCCGACACCAATGGCTGGTGGCCATTGGTGTTGATGTTCCTCACAGTATATGTTGATGTAATTGTCAGGACTCATGTGATTGGCCCTTGCCCACATGGTTTGGTCGTTTACCTGTTCCATGCAGAAACTACTTGCTGAAAAGTGGCTCCTGTGTAGCTTTGGTACGATTTAAAGGGCTCCATTGATAGCGTGGAAAATATTCCAGCTCATAAACATTCCTGTGTGAAATGTTATCTCTGTGTGATAAAAAAAAAAAAAGAGAGAGAGAAAAAAAATAAGTGTAATGTTTGAAGTCCAGCTCCTGACAGGGTAATAGAGTGTTCAATATATCATTGCCAGCATTCTCCACCCTTCAGGCCTCATATTTGTTAACTAAACAAAAGCCACAGCATAAACAGATAAGTAGCAAAGTAAATGTCTTACTCGTTGAGTAATCGAGGAAGTATTTTTATAGCATTGTATAAACTGGAACTCGTTAGGTGAAATCTGGTAAGGTGTGTGTGTGTGTCTGTGTGTGTATACATAGATAGATCTACATACATACATTCACACCCATATAGACATACTTTTATGCATTATATACTATATTTGATCATACTTCTAGGTTTGGTCTATTTGTTAATAGTATTTTTTGAGGACTCTTATCAGGATCCATCGAATTGCCTTTGGCTAGTGGATTGAAGTGTTTCCACGTGCTACTTTTGCTCACTGTTCATGGGAAGTGGCTGTGGCTCAATAGCGGAGCACATACCTTGCATGTAGAAGGTCCTAAGTGCAGTTCCCTGCAACTCACTGGATCCAATGGATTTCACATAGCAGGACTTAGAAAGACACTTCTCTGCCTGGGAGTCCCCAACACAGCAGCCAGGGGCACCTCCAGTGGTGCCTGAGAAGTGGTCCTCAACGTGGCACCTGCAGGAACCCCAAAACTGTTTTTAAAAAACACACACACAACCCCCCTTTTTAATATATGTACATGGATTTGTATATATCCATAGCAATGAATATGTATGAAATGTATACACCTTTCTAGCAATTATACATAGAAATCAACAAAAATGGACCAAATATCCAAATAGGTATCCATTTGAAGGTGGTGTCTATATGCCACCCATTCAAATATTGAATGTGTTGCAAGGTCCTTAATCCATTGCTTTATAGGAGGTGTGCGTTTATCCTTCTAATGTTGTAATTCTCAAAAGGGCACAGAGAATCCATTTATGCTGACCATTTGTTAATTTCCATGAAGCAGGTAAATAAGTTAAAAGCACATCAGTGAATATTAAAGACTGTTCCATTACAAAATTTACCTGTGTAATAACCTGCTAAAATATATGTTTAAAAGAAACGTTAGCTGTATTTCACCAGCAGTATTTAGTCAAATTAGACAATTGCTTATTAAAGAGAAATTGTGTTGTCCAGTAGATATGAACCAAAAGTTTTGCTGAGTAAGTCACAGCCTAAGATCCAGAGACGCAACAGGTAGATGCCAAAGCGGCAATCCACTGATTGGGCATTTTGTGGTGGTGCCCACAGCAGTTTCTCAAATTCCTGGGGACGTTGCGGGTGCCCAACCAGGTCTGGGAGCCCAACAAACTCCCCTACGTCCACCTCCCCGCCCCCCCAGTCCCAGGAGCGTTCACGCTTTTACTCTTGCATAAATGGGACCTTTATGGCTGCCATTTGTACAGTGGTGGGGAAATTGTGTAGTTTCCAGAGCCTCCATTGTCGCACACAAATAGTGGCTCCTGATGGGGCCGAATGGCTGCTGAGCCAAAGAAGCTTTTGTGGCAGCAGCAGAACAAGGGTCTGACAGGTGAGTTCGCCCATCCCTATAGTGCCTTCAGGTCCAAAATGCTTGAGGACTCATGTTCTAGAGAAGTGCTGTCAACCAGCAGAGACATAACCAATGGCCTGACTCACTAGAGATGTCCCAGGGACAGATAGCAATTTTTGGGGGGAAATTTTCAAGTCATGGGAGAAAGATAGGTGTTTTTCAAGGATATATAGGCAACAAAAACCCACAACAACAACAGAAATTGGGGAGGAGAGATTGAAAAACATGCAGTGTATACTTTTTTTTTTAGTGCTCTTTATACATTTAAAACCATTTCCCCCCCTTTGGGAACCTAAAATATATTAGGCATAACTTGGTTGGCTCATAAAAATTGTAATTAAAATCAGGAGCATTTAAAAGTAAACTTAATTGATAAATTTGTAATTATTGTCTGAATAAACTAGACTTTAAATGTTAATGTATGAGACATTATAGTTTTATGAGCCAACCAAATTATATGTAATACATTTTAGGTTCTTATTTTATGTCTGAGCAGAGGGAAATTCAGCAAGTAGTCCCTGAAATGTCTTAATCATCCTAAAAGCGAGATGAAGCAGGAAAAGCTGAAAGGAGAAGAAGACTATTGTACAGTATCTGTCCCTGAGGAATTGGTTGGGATGGAGTTTAGGGAAATCTGGTCTGAAGGAACAGCTATTGAGAGCTTATTTGGCTGGGGAAGACTCTCGTACCTGTTAGGAATGCTAACCAAGCATATTTAACTTAAGAATCTTTAAGCTACTATTGTAAGACTGACATTTTATTCCCTTTTGTAAGCAATCCTCATTAATAAACTTAATTTTGGTTCATATTTAATGGATTGGCTCTAGTGGAGGAGTCAGTCCCACGCTTATGCCATAGTAACCTGGGTGCCGTGTTTGTTTTTAGGACCTAAAATTTAGGTCTAAAGCATTTATTATGGTAGAAGTGGTTAAAGGCTTTATAACGGAGGCAGCATTTCCTAATGGTGAGATTTCATTGGGAACCTTTGGCAATGAGTTCCATAGACCCAAGTCTCAAAGCTTGGGCAGTAATGAGATAACTGTCAGTGTTTCCCTCACGTGTGGGTTTTATTCATATATGGTGACTCTAGTTACATGTTGAAAAACGGAACATGGTGTGGTGCATCCCTAAATGTCTATCAGTAAAATATACATTAGATCAATAATTTTAATAAAGAATTGAAGAAACGACCATGCTGGAAATCTTTTTAAAAAATAACACTTCCTCCCATAGGTTTAAAATTTCCAGAACTCTTGCATTGTATAGTTCTAAGAAATTATTTGTGGGGAGCAAATACCAGGTAGCAATATATGAACACCACGTATTAAACATTTTATTCAGCATTCTAAAAGAGAATATTTCAAAATCCAAACTTCCCATTTTCCCATGTTTTCAGGAAACCTCCCCACCCCAAAATCCACAGGGGGAAAAAGGGAGAAATAAATAAATCCCTGCATGTGAAACACGATGGAAGAGCCGAGCTGATCTGGCTCAGTCCCCCTTTACCATTTTATCCGCACAACAAGCCTGTGAGGTAGGTTAAGCTGCAAGTGACTGTCCCAAGGTCATCAACTGAGCTCCATAACAGAGCAAGTATTTGAATCCAGATGTCCCATATTCAACTCATGTGCAATCATGTGCATGGTTTAATTGAAAATAAGTCCCACTCTTTTCAAATGGGAATTACTCCCTAGGAGGTGCATTTAGGATTGCAGCCTCAGACAACCTTTTGTCAAGTGATTTACAACCACCTGCCTGTTAAAACTTGGCAAGCTGGTTGGCTGTCTATGGTCCTGCAAACTGATAAGGAGATTTCTCCCCAGCTCCTGTTTCCCTGAGATTCTGATCCATTGCAGTCGAGTGGTAAAATCCTCCTTGCCAGTTGGCGAGATGGTAGACTAGATTGCCAAGTAGCCAGATGCATGCCATCATAAACTATCATTTTGTAAAATAGATCACACTTTGTCTCCCTGACAGCTCTGCAATTACTCAGTGAGACAGAGAGTGCTTAATGATAAGGCTACGAAGCTCTCAGCCCAATTTGGACGCTGTTCCACTTTCGAGTCAGGTGCTCTCCTGGGTGCTCCAGTCCTCTGAGGAGGCGCCTTTGAAAACAGAATTAGGTGATAAAACCTGGATGCCAAACCTGTCCCTGGTATCTCTTTACCCTGAGGAGAAGCCCTTTCTAGGCTTGAGGCATGTTTCTCAGAGATGCCTTTTAAAATATTCACACAGCCTGAAGGAGTTTCTCACTTGCTCCCAGCAGCTGGCAAATTAGAGAGCCCCACGAAACTTCAGAACGAATAGATGCAAGGACCTCTCTTCCCCTCACCTTCTCTCATTCCATAGGAAGAACTATATGGGTGGAAGGGGATTCTTTTTCAGCTGCCATCAAAGAAGAGCCAGGGCCTGTTTCTGTGGAGCTCTTCAAGAGACTCGCTTGCTGTCTTGCTAAGGGGAGGGAATGTAGCTCAGTTGTAGAGCACCCACTTTTCATGTGCAAGGTCCCAAGTTCAGTTCCCAGTATCTCCACTTAAAATGGTCTTGGGTACCAGAGCTGGGAAAGGCCTTCTTCAGAGGTCCTGGACAGCTATTGCCAGGAAGATGGGACAATGCTTTGGTTTGATGGAGCCCAAAGGTCAGAAGGAGGACATGAAGGAAGGTAGAGCTATATGGATGGAAAGGGATTCTTATTCAACTTTGCCAAAGAGAAGGCAGGACCTGTTTCTGTGGAGCTGTTCCCTACTTATTAATCCCCAGGGTCTGGTACTGAGATGCATTCCATTTAGCTATCTTCCTGGGTAATAGACGTTGATAGGGCTGTCCTCCATTAATATGTCCAGTCTTTTTTTCCTTTCATTTTACAACCCATTTAAGCTTGTGGCAGTTTCCGCAATGTTGTCATAGTGAATCACGAGTTCATTATGTGCTTTGTGAAGAAATGCTTCTTTTTTCCATCCTTAACACATTTTCAGTCTGCTTCATTGGGGGAACGAAGTACTAGTAATAGGCGAGAGAAAGAAAAATTATAAAGCAGTTTTCCCCAGCCTGGTTCCCACCAGATGTTTTCGACTACACAACCCAGCATTCCTCACCGTTGGCCATGCTAAATGGGTATGATGGGAGTTGAAGTCCAAAATATCTGGAGGGCACCAAATTGGAGAAGGCTGTTATACAGGGAAGCCATCACTATGAGTACCATTCAGTTCAGATCTGGTTTTTGGTGCATTGCTGCTAACCTGCTTTAAGGTAGGTTTACACCCAGGCTAGCCAAAGACAAATCCTGCCCATGGTGTCAGCATGTTAGTGGCTGAACACAACAAGCACCACAGACTATCATGGCTGTAAGTCAGCAGGGAATAACTTGCTATTACAACCAGATACCAATTACATGCTTGGACTGCTTTTAGCTTTCCTTTAGAATGAATCCCATATTCCCCAGGATGGTCATTATATCTTCTGTTTTTAGCTGTATTCATTCCTAAAAGTGTGCATTTGACTTGCATAGTTTTCAGGATGTTGGCCATCTTGAAAATGCAATGTTGGCTGGACAAATTAGCCAATATCTGGTCCGTGTCAGTTTCACCTGTATGTAATCAACAGTCCGTTCCATCCAATTTCTGCATCAGTCTCCTTTTTAAAAACACACTCAGACATACAAATTCACATTTATTTTCATCCACAACTTTCCCTAATACGTATACTTTCATGTAGAGTTTTAAATGTTTTATTTAGTTCTCTTTTAATATGGTCTGCAGACGAACTAAAATTTTGTGTGCCACGTTACCTTATATATGCACTTTTGTATGCAACATTTGAGTCAGGCGCTGACAAAATTCCAAAGGATAACTGGTCCAATCTGCATATTTGTCTGGGAAGTGCAAATTAGGCCAGTTGGCTTAAAATGCAGATCAAATAAAATTCTCTCACATCCCTAAACTAGGTAGATAGATACTATTCTCAGGTGTCAGTTCCAGGTACAGCTGACAAGTTGAGGTCTGCCACCCATTTTTATCAAGCTGAACATCTGCAATGTGGCTTGGCTACAAGTAGTTATTTTGGCAAATGAGGGTGTTTCAATGGATCTCCAGTGGTGATGAAGGGCAATTGCACAAAATTAGCAAGGATTTTGAAACACAGCAGCCCTCAAGGCCATAGCCTATCTTATTTTGTTGCTCAATGTGTTTGCTATGTCTTGAGTTCAGATTAATCCTATACATAGAATAGAAAACCCATTAACATGCTGATGATATGCATCAATGTGATTCTTTCCCAATCAGAACCTGCCAATTCATTACCTGGTATGAAGAAATGAGTGGAGGGCATTGCCAATAAGAGTGCATTGATGGCTTATTCCTAACCATGAGAAAGTTGAGATGCTGCTGTTGAGATGTCATTGAAATGAAGCAGCTGGCTCAGGCCCTTGTCTCCCTGTTTCAAAGGATTTGTAACAGAGATAATGCAATAGAGTTAAGAAGCATCTTTCAGCCATGCCATTCCCATCATAGACCTTCATGTGTCGGATACATTATGAAACATTCTGCTCCAGCTGATAGGTTTGTGTAGTCTCTTTTGTACACATTTCACCCTGAGAACCCTTCTGCTTCATGATGCAGTTCTCATGATTGCAAGCTGAATGGTTTTGCTTTTCCCTCTTCAGCAATTTCGTATTTCCCTCGCTCTGATGTGGTTTCAGCAAACGTTGTGGCCATTTTTCTTTTTTGCCTTGTTTCTTAAGCCGAGCGTTGTATTATGTTCTGGCCTGAGCAGGACTCCACAGAGCTCAGAGCAAAGCAGGAGAACTCCCAGTGAGCAATGTACTCTGACAAGGTCAGAGCCCAGACTGAAGTCTTATATGCTTCAGCCCAGACGTCTGTCCCAGACTCCACCCCTTCCCACAAGATGGAATCCTTCAAAGGACAGGCCTCTGCCTGGAACCTAGCACTCTGTTCTTCCAAGGGCACATGCTCGGCGCTGGCACACTGGCTTCATCAAATGCGGAGCTCTTAGAGAAGGGTGTGTTGGTCTAGTGCTGGAGCTAGGCTTGCAGTCTGCATTTGTTGTCCTAGGCTCTGGAGAGTCTCTGATTCCACAGTGGTGTTTGAGCATTGTTTGTTTGTTTGTTTGTTTGATACGGGGCAACTTGTGGCCTTCCAGATGTTTTGGCCTAGAACTGCCATCATCCCTCACCGTTGGCTATACTGCGTGTGTGTGCAGTGCAACTGATGGGAAAAACATCCCCTAAAACAGGTGATGGGATACTTTAGGATACTGTCCCTTGAAGTCTGTGAAATATGCACAATAGAGCTGACACAAATGTTCAGATAAATCCAAGATGGTAGCACACAAGCTACATGTTCTCAACAGGGAATTGACATTGCAAGATAGCTGTCGATATATGTAACTCTCATAGGCATTCAGCTCATCCATTGTGTGAGCATGTTTATTGCTTCTTATCTCGTTTCTTATTGTTGGTATCACCAGTTAAAACGGCCTTCACAGCTAACTATAATGATATTACCGGCAGATTCCAAACAAGCCTCAACAGCTAATGAAATGAAGTCGCAGTTCCAAAATACCCCATAATTGATTCCAGCAGCATCTTAATGTGGAAAAATTACATGAGAATGGATGGTTCAAATAAAGTTTCTGGGGACATTGTCATGAACAACATCCAGAAGATGCCAAGACTTTCATGAGATTAAACCTGGAAAAGTTACAAGGAAATCCCATTCCAATTATATTAAAAAAGAAGTAAGAATTGCCTTTGCTAGATCAGGCCAAAGATCCATCTAGTCCAGCATTCTGTGTCCACACAGTAGCTGGCGAGGTACTTCTGGATGCTTACAAGCAAGGCATGAAGGTAATGGCCATCCTCTATCCTAGTCTTGGCTATTGAAAGAGGGACTGCCACTGGATATATGGAGGCCTAGTTTAGTTAACATGTGCATATGAAGGTTACTTATTGAACCTTCGAAAGTATTTCCATAGGACAGGGAACTTCTGGCCCACTGTGGCTCCATGCTCTCTGCCACAGAGGGAAAAGTTCTTATCTCCATTCAGCAACAGAAGGAGAGGGGCCAGCGGAGGAAACTGCAGAGTGATCCAGTCCTGCTTCCTTCTGAGCCTTGTCCAACTTAATTCTGAATAATCATGGCTTGCCCTGCTTACTTGTGAGTAGAAATGATACTCATGCTTATTTTGGATTAGAAATGCTATTTGAAAGTGCTGCTGAGCGATTCAGTTCTGCTTCCTTCTGAGCCTTGTCTTGCTTACTTCGGAGTAGACACGCAGAAGCTTGGTGTTTGGGATGCTGTTTGAAAATGCTGCTGAGTGATTCTTTCCTGCTTAACTTTTTACTCGACATGCTTCCTACTATAAACTGGTAATGGAATTCGCAGGTGTGTGTGTGTTAAGCCCTAGCCACAATTTGCCTGTGGCCCGATTTATCACTGGAATGTAGCCCCTGAAAGCATCTGCAATATGGAATCTGTACTGTGGGCCGAAAAGGGTTTCCCACCCCTGCAATATAGGAACATACTTACTTTTTCATTTTCAGCAGATGCCCTTTTAGTTCTACTTGGTTGTTATAGGAAAATCCCTTTCAGTCTGAGATTGGGTATTGGTGAAAGGGTGGTGGGTGGCTTAGCACATTATTTGTTCTACTGTTCTGTTGTTAAAGGCGGGCAATAAATAATTCGACAATTTACTTTTAGAAAAGGATTACTGGTATGTTCAGCAGAAGACTGACCTGTCATTTGCTAGTAGTAATATGGATATCATGCATCAAGTTGCTTTCTTTTCTTATAGAACAGCCAAAGCATATCAAAAGCTTTGAAGTGGAAATTGTAACTGATTGTTTGTATGACGTTTGATATTACAACTTATTGGACTGCATGTTTATTTTCATGACTCTAGTTTTAAACTATAGAAAACAAATGCTTTATTTGCTGGTTATTATTAGCTAATGGCCATTGATCTATCATGCATGATTTTATTTTATTTTTAAATCTCCTTTTCAAAGCCTTCAAATGTATTGGTCATCACTACATCTTCTGGCAATTTTGCATTTTGTCAAGAAGTGCTTCCTTTTGTCAGTCTAAATCAGCCTTCCCCAATGTGATACCCTCCAGATGAGTTGGACTGCAACTCCCACCACCCCCAGCCAACATGGGGAGTTGTAGTAAAACATATTTGGAGGGCACCAAGTTGGGGAGGGCTGGTCTACAACTTATCTGATGACCCATTTCACTGGGTGACTCCTTGAGCTCTAGCATTACCAGAGGGAGATAGTGACTGTTGTGCAGAAAGTGGATGGAATGAAATCTTTCTCCTTCTCTTTTCTAATGGTCTATTGACTGTCAATAAAGATTGAGTGATTGATTTCTCCTTCTCCCATATCTCTAGGACTCAGGATACCTGATTGGCAGTCGCATTAGGACTGACCAGAGTTTTCCTTCACAGAATGCATAATTAAAATACGGAATTGCTAATTGTTGACAGCCAGTGACAGAAATGACATTTAAAAGGAATTAGACAGATCCATGAAGAAGAAGTGTATCCATTGAGTTCTCATGGATAAAAGCCATTGCATGTCCAGGCTTACATATACTTCCAAAGAATAGGTACTCGGGACAGACTGAGGTGGGGCGGGGAATATATTTTATGCAGGAAATATTTTATCTAATTCACCACTGCTTCTCTTAAGAAAACTTTCCCCCTGTCTAGTTCTTCCACACTGTTCATACATATGCACTCGTAAATGTCATTGTATGATCACCAAATATTGCATCAGTTCAGTCCCTTAGTAGGGTGATGTCAGTGAAATACCACAGAGTGAATTTATTATTGGCCACCTACAAAAGGCAATAGAATGTCTGAATACAACCCTTGGGAGGCGTCTGTTTAAAAAGTCACGTCAACCTTTGGACTGGACATGGACTGATATACAATACACAGTCACTGACTTAATGTGTTATGCATGTATTTCAGGGCTCTCCAGTTGCTCCATTACCTAAACACCAATGAGATGCTAAGTGTAGTCATTACAACAGAGTTAAGTGGAGTTGATCATCCTGCAACTTCTTCACCCATCAATAAGAATTCAAAGAAAGAACCCTCTCAATTTATTTTTTTGCTGCTGTTTGCTGATCTGCTAATTTATTTCAGTATGGCACTGCCCACATAATACCTTAAAATATATTACAATAGCTCCCACATCTGTGCGATTCTAGGAAGTATGGAGCTGAACATGTGTGAACAATGTGGTGTGAGCTGATGCTCCAGAGAAATGAAATGCATTCTAAATTGCAAATTATGTGACAATGTCATACAGAAATTAAATAGTCCTAAGTGATCTGTCATGATACTGATACTGCTGCTCTGAAATATTGGTCCAGCTAGATTAAAGCCATGAAGTTCCAAAAAATTCTAGCACATTTGCCTCGTTCGCATAATTCGTGTTGTTGAATTCTGGGTTATTGTGATGTGTGAACATGCGCACACTAACAAACCATGGTTTGTTAATCATGAACAACCCAGAAAGAGAACTCATGGGGTGCGTTCGGATGACTCTTTAGTTCATGGAGTGGAAATAGTTCACTCCATGGATGACTATTTTCAGGGCGTCTTTGGGTGACATGGAAGCACTGCTCCATGGAGTGGACTATTTCCACTCCGTGGAGTTGTCGTCTCTCCCCCCCCCTTTCAGCCCTCCCCACCGAATGCAGGGGAATTGGACATGCAAGCATACGCCGGCCCTTCTGTTCTCGTGAATGGGGGTGGGACGGGACACAGAAGAATCTGTCCTGCTCGTCACAGCAGCAGCTTGGATCTTTGCACACACGCCCCCGATATCGGTGGAAGTGTTTCTACTGTGGTTGGATGTTTCACGTCCAGCTGCGGGAGGCAGCCTTCATCCCTCCGCCCCACGATCCGTTTGAGGATTGGCTTGAGCGGATGGGAGGGGCTCCTTCTGTCCCCTCAAGCTGATCTCCAGATGGATTGGGGAGCAGGCGGTGGTGCGTGGGGAACCAAGGATTGCACCACCCCACCAACGGACAGAACAATCGGTGGCTGCCCAAGCACTTGCCGGCACGGGATTATTTCCCCTGCCGATGGAGTCCTGCTGGGCTAGATCAGCCAAGGTTTCTGCCACTCTTGCCTAGCAACTCTGTCAACAAGGGAAATAATCAATGGAGCCCGTCACACGACATGATAACCAGCGGTTGTGTGGAAGAACAACTCTGCAAACCGTTGGTTTGTTTTTGGAAATAACCAACCGTGGCATGGTTTTTGCCCGACAGATGACACTTAAGTCAACGGGGGACTATTTAATCAATGGTTGCTTAAATAGTCCACCATTGACTAATGTGTCGTCTGAATTGACCCATAGTTTGTTGTTGGGTTGTGAACTCTGGGCTGTCATTACATGCAAACCCTGAACCCTGAACCCTGAACCCTGAGTTGTTTTGCCAGGCTACAATAGTGATGGGCAAGAGTTGTAAACTCAGTTGCTCTAATGTCATTACTACAACACCACAAAGGCATTTGGATATAGGGAGGGAGAGGGTGAAGGAGGAGGGAAGCAAACAACCCATGGATTGAGAAAATGAACCATGGTTTGTTTGATCATTTGCCAGAGAAAAGCAGGATAGGGCAAAAAACCATGGTTAAATAAACGATGGTTTAACATTATATGCAAACCAAGCCAATATCACCCTTAATTAGAGGGCAAAGGGATTGAGATGTGAGGGAGGATTAGATTTGCTGCAGCTAGGTATAATTAATTAACTGTTCTCAAGAGTTCAATAGCATTTTGTCTGCAGGAAGAACAGGGCTGGTTTCCAGGTTTGAGGAGGCCCTTGGCCTCTGGTAGGCATTGCAGCAGGGGGCTGGCAGTGGTGGTGGACAGTTGACAAGCTCCCATTTTAAATTTCCCACAATGTCTACAATCTGGGCATTGCGAGTAATTAAAATGGTGGCCTCTACTAGGAGGCAGGGAGCAACGCTACCTCAGGGTATTGGGAGAATTGAAAATGGCGTCTGCTCAACATGGAGGGTCCACAGAATGCCTTATTAGTGGTGGGCAGCTGTCCCTGAGTACCAGTGCCCAAAGAAGAGAGAGCGGCCTCACGCCTGCGGTGGTGTAAGGAATAGGTTAAAAAACACCCCTCCTCCTCCGTCTTACCTAAGGGCCAGTTTACATGTGACAAAATAAGGTTCTCTAATGCTGCAATGGTCAAATGGATTGTACCACTTCAGACTGCAGCTAGGAGGTTGCATTTTTTTTAATACTCCCCTACATAAAAACTTCCTGCAAATAAAAATTAGGACAGCAGAAGACAAAAGCCTAGGCTAGAACTTTTATCATGGAACTGTTACGTTCTTCCTCTTCCTCTTCCTCTTCTTCTCCCAAGGGAAGTTTAATGGCAGGAGGAAACAACCAGTTTTTAAACAGATTCGTGTTTAAATCAGCCCTCTAACGGCTAAACTTGTAGCTTTAATGAAGCACCAATCAGGACCACAGATCCCTGGTGTGTTCATGCTATCCACGCAGCTTAAACATGAATGCCATTTGAGCATGGAAGGCCTAGCTTGTTGGATCACCCTCCTTGCTCCCTTTTGCATTCTGCAGCCTTCCTCCCTGGTGAGTGTCTTCTGCTACTGGTTTAACCTGAGAGCAATAAGCAACTTATGGAAACAGGCTTTGTGTCAAACATTTGAAAGCCTTAACCTACCTGGTGCCCTCCAGATGTGTTGGACTGCAACTACCATTATTGCCAACCAGCATGGGCAAGTTGCAGTCCAGTACATCTAGATGGTGCCAGTCTGGGGAAAGCTGTTCTGAAGCTTCCAGGTTATTCTCTCACGACCAGGATATCAAAGCCTATTTCAGGGATCCTGGCCCTTATAGTCTGCGACCACAAGATACTGCATCCCATCCTGGACCTCACCAGCCCGTATCTCTGTTGTGCATGGGCCATACAGTCTGCGTAGCAGGCCTGCTTCATCCGCCCTCTTTATTTGTCCTCCATGCACATGCTAAACATGTGGGAAGGCGCGAATGGGGTTATGCTGTTGGCTCCACTCCTGATGTAGTACATGCCACTTGTGCGTCACGGTCTGCAAAGAAGTGCCTGTGTGCATTCAGCTTGATATGCTCCCTGCTGTTGAGGCCTCCATTCCTGTAGGGAGTCTCAAGATTCATGGATCATGTATACATGTACAGCCTTATGCATGTAGGTGCCCCATCCCTTTGCACATGTCATGCTGAATGTGCTTATGTCAAGGGGACATGACCAGTGGTGCAGCCTGCTCTCTCTTAACACAAGTATTATATACATGAAGCAAGACTGAAGGGAGCTACGTGTTCACTCATTTTCCCTGGTGTGGCCCAGGGGAAAAGATCCTCACACTTCCCATACCTCCGGTTCTTCCCTTCTAACAATGTATTTATTAAATTGCAAAAACATCTTACACTTCCTTCAGTGGCTGGTTTGCATGTAACTGTAAGCTAAGGCTTACGTAGAATCATAGAATCATAGAATAGTAGAGTTGGAAGGGCCCTATAAGCCATTGAGTCCAACCCCCTGCTCAATGCAGGAATCCACATTAAACCATGGTTTGTTGCTTTAGCCACAAATTGTCTTGCAGATGAGTAAACAAACTGAGACTTGTTTTCTCTGTTTCAGGTTTGTTTCTCTCCCACCTATTTTGCCAGCTTTCAGAGCAGTTTCATTTTCAGGCTACTCTTGCCAGGCGCCTCCATATTTGAGTAGACAGCAGCACAAACAAGCCTGGGATAAGCTGCAGTTCTGGGTTTAGACATCCCAACAAGCCATGGTTTAAACAAGCCAGATTCCATAAGCCAACAAAAATCATGGCTTCCATTTTTGTTTTGTAGCTGGTTAATGAACCATGGTTCATTTACAGCGGTGGGTTGTGACACAAACCACTCCATGGCTTAGTGTTAACATGGGAACCAGGGCAGTATCTCACAAAGGCAACGACAATGAGGTTTGGTGAATCTAATTTCATTTAGTTGAAATTCAGTCCATGATAAGGCAAGTGTTTAATGAATGAAACATTCTTCATTTAATAGAAGCCCTACTAAACACTCAAAGGAACTCCTCCCGAGCCTCATAGACTACATTACACATTTCCTCTGCTTAAGAGGATAGTGTGTTTGGTGAGTCCTCTGCTTCATTTGCTTAAGCTCAGATTAACTGACTGTCAAGACGATCCCTGTGACACTGTTTTTCTCCATCAATCCTTAAACTATTAATAAACTAAGTAAAACAGAAATAAATATAACATGAGCCTGAAACATCATGCTTACTTGGTTTCCAAATTATCATAAATTGCCTGTGTTTTCCAGTGATGTCATCCACTTGTTGATGGTACAGTAGCTGTTTTCTAATATCACATCTAAGAATAATTCTGCCCACCTAAGGGGTCTCTGATATATATCCGGAATCACAGAATCATAGAATACTAGAGTTGGAAGGGGTCTATAAGGCCATTGAGTCCAACCCCTTGCTCAATGCAGAAATCCACCATAAATCATCCCTGACAGATGGCTGTCCAGCTGCCTATTGAATGTCTTTAGTGTGGGAGAGTCCATGACCTCCCTAAGCCATTGGTTCCATTGTCGTACTGCTCGAATAGTCAGGAAGTTTTTCCTGATGTCAAGCCAGAATCTAGCTTCCTGTAACTTGAGCCCATTATTCTGCATCCTGCACTCTGGGATGACCAAGGAGATCCTGGTCCTCCTCTGTGTGACAACCTTTCAATTATTTGAAGGGCGCTATCATGTCTCCCCTCAATCTTCTCTTCTCTAGGCTAAACTTGCCCAGTTCTTTCAGCCTCTCCTCATCGGGTTTTGTTTCCAGACCCCTGATCAACCTCCTTGCCCTCCTCTGAACACGCTCCAGTTTGTCTGCATCCGTCTTGAAGTGTGGTGCCCAGAACTCAACGCAATACTCAAGATGAGGCCTAACCAGTGCCAAATAGAGGGGAACCAGTACCTCGCGCGATTTGGAAGCTATACTTCTTTTAATGCAGTCCAAAATAGCCTTTGCTTTTTTTGCAGCCACATCACACTGTGGGCTCTTATTCAGCTTGTGATCTCCAACAATTCCAGGATCCTTCTCACTTGTCGTATTGCTGAGCCACGTATCCCCCACCTTGTAACTGTGTGTTTGGTTTCTTTTTCCTAGGTGTAGAACTTGGCATTTATCCCTATTAAATTTCATTCTGTCATTTTCAGCCCAGCTCTCCAGCCTATCAAAATCACTTTGGAGTTTGTTTCTGTCTTCCAGGGTATTAGCGATCCCACCCAAGAACTTGGGTGGCATAGTGGCTACGAAACAGAGTTATGAATCAGAAGAAGTCCCTGGTTCAAATCTCACTTCTGCCATCAACTTATTAGGCGGTCTTAGACAGGGGCCATGCTTTTTTCCCCAGCCACAGCCACCCGTATCTGCAAAATGGGTATAATAATCCCTACTGCACTAGGTTGTAAGGGTTACAACACTAGCAACACACTTTAAAGACTATTTAAATAATAAATATTATTATATACAGATGCAATATGTGGTTCCTTTGAACCTTTGAATGCAATATTATTATATATAGTTGCAATGCAAGGTTCATTGGAATACAGAGGAGGTCGAAATTAGCACCACCTTTTGCTAACTCCAACCTGTTCTGCACTGGAGTAGAGGAAGTTACAATGTGCTGGAAAGCAATTTCTTAATCTCGAGGGGGAGGGAGATACATTTCACCAACTTCATGTAAATGGGGGATGGAATATGGAAGAGGAGGCCCTTCAGTATTTTTAGGGCCAAAGTTGAGAGGTTTTTAATGTTCAATGTTTTTAATTTTTGTAAACTGGCCAGAGAGCTTTGGCTGTGGGGTGGTATATAAATGCGAAGAAGGAGGAGGAGGAGGAGGAGGAGGAGGAGGAGGAGGAAATGAAATACAGAATTGGATTGGATATTCATTAAAAGTCAGAGTTTGTTGCGCTTTTGCAAAACGGGTGACCTTTTTTCCCTTAACAAGTAACCTCCCTTGAAATCCATGTGCATTTGTTTGGGATGTTGTGAGTGAATGAAACAGGATCAAACTTTAATAAATACAGTTTCCATCTCTTCACATTGACTCTTCAAAATTTGGTAATTTATTTATTTATTGATTGCATTTTTTACCACCCAATAGCCAAAGCTCTCTGGGCGGTTTACAAAATACAGATTTAAGATGCCAGGAAAGTTGCCAAACATCTTAGATTAAGTTCATTATCATTTTCCCGTCTCAGGAAATGTACGATTGACTGACTCAACATGGTGCAATCTTTTTAGGACGGCACCTTTTGATGGATGTCCTGCGTGAGTATTAAGTTAAATCACTCATGTGGCCAAATTTAAAATAGATGCCTTCAGATGAAGCATAATTGAATTATACTGCCTCAAAGGAGTTTGGGCAGTTGCTTCAGTCCTATGTGGAAGCGAAACCTTTGAGACTGTAGGTCTAGACTGAGAGTAATGGCTCTCCTTGCTTCCCCATGAAATATAACTAATAATATAAGGCTCTGTTTATTAGATACACTTTTTGTAATTTTTTTTTTTTGGATGATGATGACAGAATGTAGCCATTGTCAGTGAATTAGGGAAGCAATCCAAGGTAAGTGTTATGGCTGATCTTTGAGTAGCAGTCTGGAGTGAGTCAGGATCTAGGAACCAGGAGTCAAGACTGAAGAGCAACCAGGATCAGAGGGCAAACCAGATGGTAGGACCAGAGAACAACCCAGGATTCAGGACCAAAGAGCAAGAGTAGAAAGCACAAGGCACGCCAGGTAGACCTTGTTGCTCAAGCAAGGCTCAGCAGGAACAGGAAGCCCTTCATATTCCTTCCTGCTAGGAAGGATCCAATGTGCAGCCTGGATGGGTAGAATCGCTCCAGGCCCAGAAGGTTCTTTGCCAAGAAGCTGCCACCTGCCGTTCGCCATACAGCAGGGGTGGGGAACCTATGGCCCTCCAGATGTTGTAGGGATGATGCCCTCCATCATCTATGAGCATTGGCTATGCTGACTGTTGGGAGTCAAAGTCCAACACCAGCTGGATGGCCATGGTTTCCCCAGCCCTGCCATATAGTGCGGTCCCTGATGGTTCACTGAGAAGCTGCAGTTTTGTATTTTACCACATGGGGCAGTGGTCAGCTGTTCCTGACATCTTATAAGGAAACAAAAGAGCTAGACAGAAACCCAGGCATTGGAGAGATTTCACCCAACCAGGTTGTTCATTGGCTGCCCTCACAGGAAAGTTGCCAAGGCTTTCTGTTCCGGTTGGGACTTTGCCTGGGTGACAGCAGGCTTTCCTGACTCCTTTTGACTCTTAGCATTCTAAGAGTCAAAAGTCTCCATGGCTCAGACTCCTGACTCTGAACCCTAGTGTGGTCCTGGTTCCCAGCCCCCACTTAAAAGGTGCTTATGGCTCAGCCCTGACTCAGGTGCAGGGGCTCTGAAGTACACATAGTATAATATGCATGCACACGGCTACTGCTATTCCTTAATATGTGTTGGGCTGCTTTATGTGCAACGTGGGTTCTCCCATTGCAACTAGGAGCATTTCCATATATGCATTAGAGGTAAGATAAACATAAATAGACCTTCTTTACATGCGTATGTACACAATTATGGTCATGGCTGCCTTTGCTTGCTAATGTCCCAGAGCCGTATGAAGATGTCCTCATGTAGTTCTTAGGGACATAGAAAGCTGCCTGATACAAAAATGGACCCTTGGTTCATCTAGCCCAGTATTGTTAACATCGACGGACAGCAGCTCTCCAGGGTTTTAGGCACGAGCTTTTCCTGGCCTACCTGGAGATGTCTGGGATCGAGCCTGTGACCTTTTGCATGCATGTTGGCCAGTGCTATAGTGATCACCTTAATGCTGAGTTGCGTAGATCTCATGGGGGACGGGTGTAAGGTTGTGGCAAGAGTGGTCTGCAGTTGGCTGCTTCAGGTCGTTGTATATGGGTAGTGCTTCTATGAAAAAGCAGGTGTCTGCTGGGGATTTCTCCTGGGATGTGTGCTTAGAACTGAAAAAGCAGTACATAGCTCACTACACCCACCATACTCTGTGCTGGAAACAGCATCCCCAGTGGTGTTTCTCTGCCACAGCAACAGAGATGCTTGAGGTGAATGATGGCTTGGCCAAGAAGGAGCCCTGCTAGAGCAAAGGCATACGGGGTGGGGGATGGTGAGTGGGAACCAATGCTATTAAAAGGCTGTGACTTCATCCCAGTAGAAAAGTGATCACTCTGCAGACAGTTTATAATGCAATAACTCAACGTGGTGAAGTCTGACCGCAATGCAGAAGTGAGGATCAACCATTTACTCAACAGGCCCCTTGGCTAATTTAAGGCTTTAATTTATTTAAGGTTTCCACAATGTGGGATCTGTGCATTATTTGTCAAATGACGAGGTAGGTCGGTGGAACTCCCATTTTACAGATCTTTGGGACCAAACTGGGAAATAGTGACTTTGGCTTGGCATACACATGCAGGGGGATGAGGTGATAGTGGTGGGATTGCCCCTGCCCCACTCATAAGTTTTCAAGTGGGGCAGGGACAAGCTAATTTCGGTCTTGTGCGGTGTTTTTTTTCAATTTAAAGTTTTTATTATTTAGAAACATAGATAAAACTCAAACATTACAAACACAAACATTACAACGTACAACATTAAAATGGACTTCCAAATTTCTCCGTTGCACAAAAAATATATGTTTTCTTTTACGCCTTATCAAAAAGATAAAAATAAGAATAAAAGTTTCTTTAAAAAAACCTAGAATCCCCCACGATCCATCAATTTGTGCTTAAATATGCCAACCGAAGACTCAAGATCTTTCCACACAAAATGCCTAAGCAGTCCTGAACAAGTATTTCCCTTTTAAGAAGTGATTATGCTGAATCAGATCAAAGTCCACATAGGAAACTGCCCTGTGCTAGAAGTTGTAGACCAACACATCTGGAGGGCAACATGTTGGGGAAGGCTGATGTACTGCGACTAAGCCTAATTATATTTATTTTATTTTATGTATTTACTACATTTCTATACCGCCCAATGGCCAAAGCTGTCTGGGCCATTCACAGTAATTAAAACCATAAAATACAGCACAACATGTTTTAAGCATGTTATTGGCATTTTAAATCCTTGCACTTGTGCTAGGGTTTATTTATTCTGATTTTATTCTCGTTTTCACTTCTTAAACTGAAGGCGCAATCCTATGCATCTTTAGACAGAAAAAGTTCCTACAACTCCTTTTTTCTAGCTAAACATTCATAGGATTGCGCCCTGAAAGATTAAAATGCCTAGGAAAATAAAAGACTTCACTTAGTACTGAAATACCACAAGGTTGGTGCTGGACCGACTTCAGTTCCATTAGCAGGGGCTTCCGGAGAAGGATCGCTGAAGATGGTCTTAGGGTCTGAGAAGGCATATAAGGGAATACATATGACTGAAATACATACATATTCGCCCCTTGTTTACTCTTTCACCATTTCCCTTCCATTTCCTCTGTTGTCTCCTCGGTGTCAAATTTAAAATTGTAAGCTGCTCAGGGCAGATATCTGATCTCGTTGCCTTTTGTAAATAGCTATGTACGTTGATGGAACCATATTCTTGTTATCATTACATCACAACAACAACAACAACAACATGTTATGACAACAAAGTTGGCAGGCAAATGAAAATTGCCAGGCAGTTGCCAGGCAAATCATTTTCTTTATTTTGCCCATACATGGTGCAAGAAGTTCTGCACAGTATAGGATAAATGCAAATCTTAAGCAATACTGTGGTCTAAGAAATTGCGTGACTTTTTTTTCATTTAAATTTGAGGCAAGCTGAGCAGTCAAGTGCTGTATCATGTGCCGTTTACTCATCTAGTTTCGCTTAATGTGAAGAGGTCACTTTACAAATTCTTGGAAGCAGACTTTGTTTCTGGGGAGGGCGCAGGAAGCATGTGAAAGTCTTGCTTCCAAGGATTTGTAATGGCGATTTGTAATGGTTTGTGGTTAAGGCATTTGGCACTTTTAATACAGTCTTCCTAATATTTCTGGGCTTTTTCATAATGCTTGACCATTTCAGATACCTGAAAATGCCAATCCCTCCCCCTGCCCCCCTTGTGAAGCAGGTCTACTTGTAACTCAACAAGATGGAAGCAGTCCTCTGGCTATGACCCAGTTGATAAATCTCTCGGATCTTCTCCTCACCTGCCTGCAATAATAGGGAACAGGGGGCAGGGACTGTCAAGGGCCTGGCAGCTCACAATGAATGGGTGATAGCCTACATTCAGCTTAGCGCAGGGGTGTTGAATCTCAGGCCCAAATACAGCAGCCTATGGTCCCAATCCACTCCTCCAGGGTTCCCCAGATGGCCAGGCCCCTCCAGCCCCTCCGGCCAATCATTGGCTGGTTTCCTGGCTTTTGCATACACACACACACACACACACACATATTCTAAAGGTTGAAATGACTCTCCTAAGGCTTAGTTACTATCAACAAGAGCTGTAAGCTAAAATGTGCTGGTATTGGGGGTACTTTGGCCTCACCTCTCTTGCCTTTGTCTCCGCCCCTTTTGCCTTTGGCCCCACCCACCATTGGAGCACCGCCCCCCCCCCCCCCCCAAGAACCTTAAGCTGAAAGAGGTTTGGCACCCCTGGCTTAGTGGGTCACAATTCGTTCAAGTTTGATGGAGAAGAAGCCTTGAAAGTGTGCCCTGAAAAACTAATAACTAAAATATATGTTTATATTGTTGTTATAGTAGCAGCAGCAGTACATGCAAATACCATAATTTGTGTATCTTGGGATAGGAGTTGTCATGATTTTCAATGGCCGCCATGATGGCAACCGTATGCATTCCAAGGTCCTCTAATGCTGGAATTCAGTGCAGCAGATGGCCTTGCTCTGTGTCTGCTTTACCAGCAAGTGGCTCTGTGTCTGCTTCAGCAAGTGGCTTTACCAGCCACTTGCTGAAAAACAACAGCAACTGGATGAGTATTGTCTTGAACATACAACATGGATGAAATGTTTACATGTCTTTTGGTGCCCATAACCTTATTGTAATGCTATTTGCCAGTGTCAAGTTCTATGTGGGACTTAGAATCATAGAATAGTAGAGTTGGAAGGGGCCTGTGAGGCCATCGAGCCCAACCCCCTGCTCAATGCAGGAATCCAACTTAAAACATACCTGACAGATGGCTGTCCAGCTGCATCTTGAAGGCCTCTAGTGTGGGAGAGCCCACCACTTCCCTAGGTCATTGGTTCCATTGTCGTTCTGCTCTAACAGTCAGGAAGTTTTTCCTGATGTCCAGCCGGAGTCTGGCTTCATGTAACTTGAGCTCATTATTTTGTGTCCTGGTAACCTGAACTGGTAACCTGAGGGGAGTCAGGCTTCTACCAAGGCAGGTAATTGCAGGCAGGCCAGCTGCACTATCAAGGAAACCCCTTGACACCAGTAAACCAGAGCAGGTCATATGGATGTACCCTTAGAGAGGCTCACTGAGCCCTATGTCTCTTGGTCTTCAGGCAGGGCCTGCCCTCCCACGAAGCAGGGTAAGGCACCAGCATGAGGTACTAAGTGGGAGGAGCGGAAAATTGCACCTTCTCCCCTCCTACCAGGATCGCCTACTGCTGCCCATAGCATGTGCTCTAGAGAGCCCCACCACCTGCTCTCCTGCTGTGGCATTTGCGCCTCTACTTTTGCTTTGCCTCCTCACCATAAACTCAAGGGCAGCTCAGTCTGACAGTTGCCTGTTTACTCTTCTTTCTAAATAACACTTAACATTCTGTTTTCCTTTTTGATTCCTGCGTAGTAAAACTACAGTCAGACTTTGTTTGGTGGTGTCAGAGAACCGTATGTATTGCACATATGTAGACAAACGACTGAAGAGTTTAAAGCATGTATTCATCCATCAAACCAGCGGATAACAATTCAGAGGTGGAGAGTCAGCTGAAATGTGGTCTGAATGCATACAATTACACTTGAGCCCAGAAGGTCTCCCTTGGAAGGGAAATTATATATAATATAATATAATCCATAAACTATTTGGCACGCCTTATGGTTTGTGATAGCTGAGAAGTAGAAACAAAGGCTTATGCCTACTTTTAAGTTATTCCTATGAACTGTAGTTAATTATTGTTGTATTTAGGATTTATTTTTTGAAACATTTTCAAACCATATTGATAACCATTTGATGAAAGGATTGTGTATGGAATGACTGCACACTGAATGCTTGATAAGTTCATGGCTTTGTGGAATTTTTTTTAACCAGGGTATTCCTTTATTACTAAAAGCTGATGACTCAGCAGGTCCCGAAAGCTAGTCTTTCTATAAGAGAATTTCTGGGATCAGTAGTCTACAGATCAAACTCTCCTGATTAAACTGGATCACAGCAATGTCGGCTGAAACTAATGGATTTTCGTGTTGCACTAACTTGTTCAGATTTGTGTTGGATAGGTGGGTGATGCAATCCTTTTGGGGGATTTCCCTTTTCATTCCTGTAAATCATAGTGCTTCATGTAAGTTGCACATGGACAGCCCTTGGGTGCTTAACAGAAGCATTCAGGATTTCCCCAATGTTTTCTGGAAGAACCATATGGCCAATTCCACCAGATGGCTTCACTATTTTACCCAGAAAATGAGGACATCTGTGATACAGATGGTTCCCTGAAACCAGCTGCTTAAGTGTTGGGTTGTGGTTTTACTCCACAAGAGCTAAAAAAAGAAAAAGAAAAAAGGGGAAAACAGAATGTTAAGAGCCATTCAGAGGAAATATTAAGATGTGAAATTAACATTCTAATGAAGCTATGCGTGCCACCATTGTAAACCATTTTAAAGCATCTCGCTGCGTTCAAGAAGCCTCGAATGGTTTGCAGATTTATTTTTGTTATTCTTAGGACTCGGTCCTATGCATGTTTAGACAGAAAAAAAACATGCATGTCTAATCATGCATAGGATTGTGCCTTTCGACTGTTATCCTGCTTCTTAATTGAAAAGTTCCCATTCATGCAGATGATACAAGGGTAATATGCCATGGTGCCCCACTGCTAGCACTAATGACATTTCACTAGCCTAAACCCATGCTTGTGCAACGTAACTAGCGCTTGCTAGGGCAAGGGAAGGAAAAGGGTGGTTTTCCACCGAATTTGGGTGGCAAATCACCCCTTTCTCCTGTTGCCCTAGTAAGCGCTAGTTGTGTTGCATAAACATTGGTTTAGGCTAGCCCAACATCATTAGTGACAGCAGTGGGGCACCGTTAGATACCACCCACGGTAACTATATGCGTGCCTTTCCTGCACCACCCAGGGCACTCACTCACTCACCCATTCATTCTCTTGGCTTTTAGGAAATTGGTCAAAACATTGCCATTCTGCCGAGCTTTTAGAGGACTCTTTGCTGCTGTATTGTTGTTATTTTTTAATGACAGAGCATTGTTCCAAATATTTACTTGTTAGTTATGTTTTAAAATGGCCACAAGTCAGTTTTTCAAACCTTGTGAGCCACCTTGAATGGCCGCTTGAGCGGAATGTTGGGATATACATTTAATGGTAACAATACAGTAAGTTTCCTTTCCCTGTCTAAAGTGCTATGAAAGAATGAACACAAGGAGAGAGAGGGAGAACCCAGATATTTTATTTGTTCCTTTTTATATTTCCCCTTCCCCTTTTTTTCCACCTTGGAACTCAAAGTGGCAAGAGTTGTCAGGCAGTCCCCCATCCATGCCCTAACCAAACCCAAACCTGCTTAGCTTCAGCAAGGTTGCTGCATCACATGCTTGCTCCTTTAAGATAAAGAGTACATGAATAAAACCAGCTAGTAACTCCTCCTTTCTTGTCAGTATTACAGGCAGAGCCAGTTCTGCTGTTCATGCGATAAAGAGAATGCGTGGCCTGGCCCTTAAGTTCACACCGTCCCCATTCTTGTTCATGAGTAACGGACAGAAAAGATGTGATCACAGGGTTCAGGAAAAGCTTTCCCAGATTTGAAAGGAGGAGAAGCACGTGACCAGGTGAAGAAACATGGATCTGGTATCCCATACACGGGGGTCTGCACGGTTGTAGGTGTAATGGAAGGGTTGAAAGGAGAACATGGAATAGGATGAGTAATGAAATTTACTAATTCGACATTGAGCTAAACAGCATCACACATGCTGTGAACCGTTTCGTTTTAGAGCTGCAAAGAATCTGTGGAGTTCATGTTTGTCCTTATTCCATAAAAGCTATAAGCAGCCATATATATATATATATATATATATATATATATATTCTTACTCATCTCAGAATATGAATCACTGGTATGTCTCAGGCACAACCTTACAAAACCTCTAAAGGAGTACAAGTGTTGCAGCTGCCTTCCTGTCTTTGCAACCCACAGAAGCAGTGTGCATTTTCTGTTATAAGTACGAAGGCTCCATTACAGGGAGGGTTGGTGTTCCCTGGCAAGCCCAATGCAGAGGATTCACAAAGGCTTTTTTCCCTTCTCTGCACAGTTTGAGGATGAAAAGTGATGTGTAGCTCAAATTCTTTCATAAGACCCTTGAGGGGTATCAAAGCTTTATTCTTCGTTGCTCCAGAGGGCAGGACCTGAAGCAGTGGTTTCAGATGTATGAGAAAGGGAATTTTGATTGGGTGTTGGGAAGAACATCCTGATGGTGTGAGCTGTTCGAGAGTGGAACAGACTGCCTCAGCAGGCGGTAGACTTTCATTTGTTAAAGGTTTCCAAGCAGAGGCTGGGTGGCTGCCCATCAGGGATGCTATAGACTTCCTGCATCATCAGGTGTTTGGTCTCAATGACCTTTGAGTTCACTTCCAACTCTGTGGTTCTAGCACAATGAATGGACCCCCTTTCCACTCATCTGTCCTTTTTCCAGGGGGGGGGGAAGTTGTGGTCCTCCAGATGTTTTGGTCTTCAACTCCTATGATCCCTCACCATTGGCTATGCTGGCTAGGGCTGATGGGAGGTGTAGGCTAAAACACTGATAAGGTTGCTCCACTGTGTTTCCTTTTTGCCTGTGCTTCCCATGTATTATTAACCAAGGATGACAAAACCAGAAGATGCTCCACGTACCTAAACATAGCACACTGTTTTGGACCCCTTGGCCTCAATAAGAGAGGTTTTAAAAACATTCCAGTGAATCCCTCATAGCTTCCCGAGGCGTCAGAGAGCTATTATGCAGCTATAGTATTTTTCTGAATGTCACAAGTGATCATCTAGGTCAACCCAGATAGTTCCACCGTTTGTTGAAATTTTCTAGAGGTGGGCTGCAAGCTCTGTCTACGTCATGTGTGGATACGTTAAGCTCGTTAAGGGGGGAGGAGCACACAGGCTTGGTTTACGACTTAAGGGAGAGCAGGAATCAACTTTGGGAGGGGAGGTAGCCTACCATCCATTTTATGAGACACCCCCATAAAGCAAGCAATCAGAAAAAAGCAGGAAGCAGAGACATAAGTAGGATACATTCCCATTTGATAAGCAAAAGCTGAGAGTGGTTGCAGCTGATGTTAGCCTGGGTTGGGGAGAGAAACAGAGAAGGAAACAGGCCTTTAACATGAAGATGAGTAAACAAGTTTCTGCCAAGACAAAGAGCAGTAGCCTATGCTACTTTACCCCCAGATCTGTGGACTGGTCTGCTTTGCAGTGATAGAGAATCAGATAAACTCCTTCTAGGTGGAAGCCTGCATTGACCTCACATTCTTTTATGGGGCACTTGGGGGGTTGTTTGTTTGTTTGTTTTGCTCCTTGACAATTCCACATTGTAAAAAAAAAACAACTACCAATGACAGCAGTCCTGTAAATTAAAAGTTGGGCATTGGGAACAGAGAACTGTTGGGGTGGTTTCTCTGCTTTTGAATATGTGTCCTGAAAGTAGATTTTGACCTGTGTAAGCACAAGAGACTAACATAATCACTGCACCATTAGCTGAGTTCCACAAATTGTATTGGATTCTAACCGCTCTATAATTACTGCACATCCGATTTGCAACAGAAGGTAATTATAGTCCCTGCTTGAAGCAAGACTTCTTATAAAACTGAATGAAAAGTCTGATTCATCTCAGAAGTAGACCCACCCACCCAGTCAAGCACTGAGCCTTCATCTTCTACTTCTTCTCCTCCTCTCCCCCCCCCCCCGTTTCTTTCCAAGGAAGGGGAAACTCCTAAGGCCTGTCTGAACACAGCTCTTTTTTAGCATTTCAGTCCCAAGTTGTAAAATAATGTTTTGATTATAAGCTTTCACCTACCTGAAGTGCAATTTCCAGAGTGCTAATGACTCTCAGCAATTCTTTTCTCCTGGATCAACTTGCGAAATCCCCTCTGGTTGCACAACCCTGCCTCTCGCTGGCTACAGATAAGTCAAACTAATTTCTATAAAACTGTATTTTGGCCTCCTTCGGTAACTGATGGTGGAGTCGCCGTTGTATTGTTTTTATTTTTCCCTCTGAAGTGCAGCTTTAGGCTCTTTGAAATGGTGTGTGAGGCTATCAGTTTTCCCCAACCTAGCGCCCTCCACATGTTTTGCTCTGAATTAGACCGAGGCATTAAAAACACACACACACACACACACACACACACACACACGCATCAAAGCCACCTCCCTGCAAGCAGAAACGTAGCAGGCTAGGCTAACTTAGAACCCTCATGTACTACATATTTGAACCCCACCTTTTGACCCCAAATATCCCATAATATGGCCCACAATTGGGACTGGCAGCATCTGGCATTCAAAGGAGCTTAGCCAATGCCTGCTGTCCTCCCCGCCCCCCTCTCCAGCACTCCGAGCAATGCCAGATAGCTTGATCTAGCCATCTTTTAGGTTTCCAATGATGCCCCTGACCTAGCATCACTCTGGGGCTTCCTGGAAAATTAAAGGGTGGTTAGACCCAGCTGCCCAGTGCTGCTCATAGTGTTGCCACCCTATCCAAGTAATCCCGCCAGGGCCCACTGACGAATGATGGAACTCGGCAATAGGCATTTTACCCAATGCCAAGCCTCTGTCTGTCTTTCTTTTTACTTTCAGGATTTTTTTTTAAGATAGTGGATCATTCAAAAGATGCACCTTCACCGACAGTCCTGAGGTGGTACAGTCCACGCAGCCATCTCAGGATTCTACCACCTCGCCTTGTTGCATATCTAGACCAGACCTCAGGGGTAGGCATGGTTGGGCACCTGCCAAGAGCCCACTCTCCAGAAGGCCCACTGACAAGAGCCCCCTGGAGTTATTTCTCTTCTTCACCATTGCAACCTGCTTGTCACCTGCCTCTCGCTCTGGCCTAGACAGTGGTACTGGGGAGGAGAAGGAACCATAGATGCCACTGTCTATTTCCTCGCTGGCTCTTTGCCTGCCAGGCAAGCAAGTGGTAGCCATGATGAGAAAGAAGATGAGGCTGCTGACAATGGTAGTGAGAATATAGACTCACTGAAGGAAAGGACCCATGAAGGGTACATTGCCCTATGGCCCTCACAACCCAAGGGAGTTATGGGATAGACTCACTGGCTGAATTCGGACGACACAATAAGCAATGAGGGGGGTGGAATCGTCAGTTGTATTGACTATCGTGTCATCCAAAAGCTGCCATAGTCAACTCAGCGCTGATCCTCATCCACACCACAGTTGATTATTTATTACCATGTTGTGTGGGGAGTACCCCCTAGATGAACAACTGTAAAGTTGATTATTACCCCACCACTGACTATCGTGTTGTCCGAATTCAGCCACTATGATTTTTTTTCAATTGGATTTTCAATTTACTTCTGAGTGGCACCGGAGCAGATTCTGCTTCACGGAATCAAGGGACAATGAAGAAGGGACTAGTCTGATGAAATGCATAAAACGTTGGACTGAATCTTGGAAGTTCTGGGTTCATGTCCTTGTCAGCTGCAGTAATTCAGTGGTCAAACAAATCGATTGGAATCTTAACATTTGGACTTTGCAGAAGAGCCTTTTTCCTGCCGTCTGTGCTAGGTAATGAGAACTGGGAACGTTTTATGTGTTGCATTAAAATTCTCCAGTGAGGTGTTGTGTTGTTGTTGTTGTTTTTAACTGTCATTTCTTCAAGCGGTAGCAGCATGCAATCATTTCATAAGAATCTCCCTAAAATATGGGGTAGGTATAGCGGGCTTGTTTTGGTATAAGAAGTTGTTGCCAGAAAAATGAACAGCGGAGTTCTGAAATACTTGATCTTGTAAAACCAGCCACTAAATCAGCTTCCAGGCTGTTTAAGGCATTTAAACATATAGATGGCATGTACTATGCATGATCTGTGGATAATGCCGTCTCCAACTGCAATGGAATGTAACTGGCCAAAATCTCGTCTTTAGCCACTGTGATTTCCAGAATCCTATTTCAGTCAATGAGTCCATTCTTGTTGTTCTCTGTTAGTGGATTGCAGTTAAACAAAGAAAGAAATGTGATCCTATAATGTGACCCCATGACTCAATTGTTTTCAGTGGAGTTATTCAAACACAAGCGTATGAGATAATGGGGTAAACTATGAAGTTGCCTTATACAGACTTAGATCTTTGGTCCATCCACTTGGGACTATGCACATTCACATTGTGAACTGTGGACCAATTCAGATCTTTTATTTATTTTTTATCAGTGGAGCTTCTAGAGAGAGAGAACAATAGTCTGTCCCCTCCCCACCCCACCAAGTATAGACAAATACGTCTTGCTAAATAGGGAGGAAGTAGTATTTATTGGGACTAAACCATCTAAGGGGTGAGGAACCTGTGCCCCTCCAGATGTTCTTGAACTCCAACTCCCATCAGCCCCAGCCAGTATGTCCAGTGGTTGGGGTGATGGTAGTCCACCATCTGCAGGGCCACAGGTTTTTCAGCCCTGATGTAGGGCTGTGTGAATTATTAGCATCACCTTGAATTGTGCTCCAAAGAGAATTGAGAGCCGGTGCAAACATTGGAGTGTGCTAGGTGTGTGTGTGTGTTTGTGTGTGTGTGTGTGTGTGTGATTGTGTGTCTAAAGTGCAGGATTACACTGTAAATAGCTGAAAATGTGAATCCTTGTCACATTGGAAATAATAATAATAATAATAATAATAATAATAATAATAATAATAATTTATTTATTACCCAACTCTCCCTCCGGATTGAGGCGGGGAACATCAATAAAAACAATATAAAATACATAAAACTGATTAAAAGCATATAAAATTAATACATTATTAAAATATCAACAAAACTCTTAAAATTTGACTGGGTAGGCCTGCCAGAAGAGATCAGTCTTATAGCTCTCTTAAATTCTAGAAGACTGGTAAGTTGGCAGATCTCTCCCAGCAGGTCGTTCCACAGTCTGGAAGCAGCAGAAGAGAAGGTCCTCTAGGTAATGGTTGTCAGCCTTGTTTTGGCAGACTGTAGTAAATTCTTCCCAGAGGACCTGAGCGTGCAGTGCGGATTGTATGGGAGAAGGCGATCCTGCAGGTAACCTGGACCCAAATCATGTAGGGCTTTAAAGGTAAGTACACTTTGTACTTCACCTGGAAACTAATTGGCAGCCAGTGGTGTGATTTTAAAGCTGATGTAATATGGTCACCCCTAGGTGTACGGTGACCAACCTGGCTGCCATTTTTTGAACTAGTTGAAGTTTCTGGACTAGGCACAGAGGTAGCCCTGTGTACAGCGCATTGCAGAAGTCGAGCCTCAAAGTTACCAGCGTGTGCACTACCGTTTTTAGGTTTCCAACTCTAGGAAGGGGCGCAGCTGGCGTATCAGCAGAAGCTGATAGTAGGCACTCCTGGCCGTCGCATCTATCTGAGCTGTCATTTGGAGTGACAGATCCAGGAGCACCCCTAAGCTGCGAACACAGCCTTTCAGGGGGAGTGTAACCCCATCCAGAACTCGTTGACACACCTCCAAACTCAGGTTGGGGCCTTTGACAGTAAGCACCTCCGTCTTGTCTGGATTCAGCTTCAGTTTGTTTTCCCTCATCCAGCCCATTACTGCCTCCAAGCATTCATTCAGAGGAGACACACTGTCCTTAGCTGACGCTGTTGTCAAAGGCATAGAGAAATATATTTGGGTGTCATCAACATACTGATAGCACCCCGCCCCATGCATCCGGATGATCTCTCCCAGCAGTTTCATGTAGATGTTAAACAGCATTGGGGATAAGATGGCGCCTTGTGGTACGCCACACAACAGCTCCTTCTTTGAGGAGCAACTATCCCCAAGCATCACCATCTGGAACCTGCCCAATTAGAAGTGGATCGGAAAGGATGTTTGGGAGCGATCTCGGCGATAGCCCTAGTTAGGTCTTGATTCCATCTGTTGACCAGGGCTTCTACAGGATCATCGACAATACCAGCCATAGAACCCTCTAAGGCTTCCTGGAATCCAAGAGGATCCATTAGCCTTCAAGGGCGGACCATCTTAATAGGTCCGCACCCCTGCAGGGGTGGGTAGTAGCCGTGATATTAACCCTGACCAGAAAATGGTCTGTCCATGACAGTGCAGAGGTATTTGTCACCTCCACCCACAGATCCGTCTGTTTGGAACTGAAAACAGCATCGAGGGTGTGACCTGCTGAATGTGTAGGTCCAGAGACCAACTGGGATAGGCCCATGTTTGTCATGGATACCATGAACTCCCGAGCTGCACCTGACAAACCGGCCTCGAATGGGATGTTGAAGTCGCCCAGGACCAAAAGCACAGATCAGATTGAGATATGATATATGGAACTTTCAGGGGCTCCCTGGCCTACAGTTCCTTTGTGACATGTTTGGCCATTCCCACACAATGAAGGCTTTTGTCTTCATCTGTTTTTCATCCAATTCAGTATGAAGCTCGACTGCAGAAGTGCAGTGTTGGAACCGGTGTGCAGATCAAACGCAAGATAGCATTCTCTTGCATTCTTAGTTGAAGAGACAAGTGGAAACCGAGCCAAGGAAGTTAATGGGGACTGAATTAGAATTCAGTGTGTTATAAAGTCCTGGCAGGAAGATTCCCATGGAACTGAGAAGCTTGCATAATATAAGTCATAGATGGCCCCATCAATGTTAATTATCATGAGGGACAGGGTGCGGGTGTTTTGTCACTTCGTGAACAATTTGTGCATCCAAAGTATATTGACACTTCATGAATCACTGCGAATGTTTGTGCAACTAGCCCCTCACTGATCAGTATTCAGCATCATATTTTCTCCTTCCACCTAATTTTTCTAGAACAGATTAAATTCTTAAAATTGTGATGATAATGCTTCACCATTTAAATGTCACATTTCAAGCATTCGGAGCCATCCTTGCAAAGTGAACCAAGATTATTGGGGGCCCATCTTGCAGATCCGGGAAGGGGGGGGATGCTGCTGGGGCCAAAAGAATACTCACTTGTGGACGGCCATCTTGTGGTCTCATGGTTGAAGCGTGCTTTTACCTTTGGTTGTCTCCATTTCCATTCTGCCTACCAAACCTACACCGGCTTTCTGTGAGATCTAGCAAATCATAAGTGTCACCTCATCATCAAGCATAGCTTTCTTGGGTGTAATTTCCTGCCTCTAGCATTACAGAGATTGAAACAAAGAGTAGCTGCCCAGGATTTTTCTCCTCTTTCATTCTTGATGGGATCTTCGATGAGTTTCTGTGTACGGGCACAACTTTTGAGTTCTCCTCCTCTCCACCCCCACCTTTTTTTTTTTTTACCATTTTGGAGCATACGCTTCCACCTCCTCTTGAAGTCTGAAGCAATCTCTTTTAAATTAACTTTATTTGCAGTAATGTATTTATTTCTTGCTAAAGAACCGTGGCGTTAGAAGGTGTTGCATCGTGGAGGCGGGTCCCTCAAGAGTCTTTCCCATTTATTCAGAGTGTAAATTTACAGGTGATAATTTATGTGGTGTCATAAAAACATCGTTGTTTTTTTAAAACACCTCTATTTAGAATATGAAACATCCCTTTGCCCTAAAGGCTGTAAATCCTGAGATAGCCAAGAACACAACCAGATCGTGGGGCCAACGCTTCAAGGAAAAAGGAGGGGCTAGAGAGAATACCTGTAGCAAGGCAGATGGAATTCTGAAACTGGTGCGGGCGTGAGTGAGCATTGTAACCCTCAAGGAACTTCACAATGTAAGCTCCGCCCTTGCCCTTTACTGCTTTATCAGCCACCCCTTCATTTCGTTTGCAATGCTTCCTTTAATTCCGGGCACTATGAAACTTGGGCACTATGAAACTTCGTTCTAATCTGCCCTTCGCCAGAAGGATGTGACAAATGGCAGAAGTAATCTGGAGAGCAAGCAACTCCCTTACGCTTCTTCTTTCAAATATTTCCCAGCAATTTACTGCTTACGTGGTGCCACTGGGCTGCTCAGTCTGGTGACCTGTAACAATAGCAAGGATAGTCTCCAGACTCCCTGTCCCTCCTGATTTTGGTTTTATTACTTAAGATATTTTAAAAATCATGTCCACGCGTACACACACACACACCTGTGTGTATGTGTGTACCTGGGAAGCTGGCATGCTGCAAAGCAAAGTTCTGCCCCCCATTGCCATCTGTATTTGGGTTCAAAAACGTGGTTTTGTATTTTGGAGCTCAGACCCTAACCTCTGCCTTGTACTTAGGTTTTTATTTATTCATTTTATTTACTGCATTTTTATACCGCCCAATAGCCGAAGCTCTCTGGGCAGTTTACAAAAATTAAAACCATAAAAAAACATTCAAACTATAAAACAACGACAATATAAAAACATAATTTAAAATACAGTATAAAACACAACCAGGATAAAAACCAAGCAGCCATGCAGAAATCGATAGGGATTTAAAATACAAATTTAAACAGCAAGGTTAAAAATCAAACTGAAGAACTGTTTAAACACTGTGAAAATAAAAAGGTCTTCACCTGGTGTCTAAAGGAGTATAATGTAGATGCCAAGCGAGCCTCTCTGGGGAGCTTATTCCACAGCCGGGGTGCTAAAGCAGAGAAGGCCCTCCTCCTAATAGCCACCTGCCTTTGGCAAGGGGCTCATGGAGAAGGACCCCCAAGGATGATCTTAGGGTCTGGGCAGGTACATATGGGAGAAGGCATTCCTTCAGATAACCTGGCATTAAGCCTTTTAGGGCTTTGAATGGTAAGTTATTTTCTTTTAGTCTCACCATTTTGCCTTCTAGGAAGTTGGTGTATTTATTTATTTATTACATTCCTGTAACCGCCCAACAGCTGACGCTCTCTGAGCAGTACATAGCGATTGCAGCCATAAAATGCAACATAATAAAATGCCACATTAAACATTTAAAACTACAGTATAAAATAAAAATAATCAGACAATACCTAGCAGATTTAAAATCGTGCAAAGATTTAAAATACAGTAACAGATTTAAAACAACATAAAGTGAAAAGACTAAAATGCCTGGGACTAAAGCAGCGCAATGTAGTACAACATAGCTCTTTTCTGGCTGCCATGCCCTCCCTGGCATCCATTTTATGAGCGGGCAAGCCCCCATGGCAGCCATTTTGTGAGAATGCCCATGACATTCTCTCAAAATTTCAAATGTGTCCCCTGACAAAGAAAGGTTGGAGAAACCTGGTCTAGCAAATGGAACATTCATCAGACAAACAGAAACAGAGGTGCAACTGGGTCAACCCCAGCACCCTAGATCTAACCCTAGGTTCTCCTTCGTGGTCTTTGTGCATCACATATGGGTTCTGCGCCTGCGCGGAGCACCCTTCGGGAGCACTGATGGCAATGCAGGAAGGACCAGCAAGGAGGCATCTGGGAGGGTGGAACCCACACCGTCCTTAAAGAGACAGATTTGTACCATCACAGGACCCCGGGATACCCTTACAGGCACCATAGGACTGCAGACTAAATGTGTCAAAAAAAGGGGGGGGGGAAGTAGGTTGCCAAACGCTTCTTTCATTCATGGCATTACCTTTGGCCAGGATGCTGGAAATGGAGTCCATGAGCACTTGGATGGATTCTGTCTCATCAGTAAAAGGGCTAGATTGAGACTTTGATGAAAGCTGAAGATTCAGAGAAGTATGAAATACGTTGTCTTTCTTTTAGGGCAAATCTGTTCTTGTAGACTTGTCCGTGTTGATATTACAGGCAGTTGGAGCGACGACTTCCTTACGTTACAGTGGTACTAGCTCTGGTCCTGCTTTTGTGCAGTATTGATAGTGGTTGAAAGGCTTCTTTTAAACTCTTATCTCCTTTGTGCTCAGCAAGACAATGTCAGGATCGAGTCCCTTGGTTGAGTCTTTCTGCCCTGTTTGTTCTAGAGCCTCAGACCTGCTTTCTTGACCAGTTGTAACCTAATTGGCTGCTGGACGTCATTTCTGGGAAACCAAGTCTGGGGTGGGTAACTTCGGCTACTTTCTGTCCCCCCAGACTACTGAATATTAGGGAGGAATAGGGGGAAGTAATAAAAAAGTCGGTTTGCTGCTGAAATTTGGCAGCAAACCACTACAAAGGCTTGGATTGGACACATTTAGCTTGAACATGTTGGGACCCTAGGAAGGCAGGATTGGGACCCTGGGCCTGAGCTTCAACACCTCTGACCTAGGCAGCAAAGTACCTTCAATCCCTAGACTGATACAAAGGAATGCAAGAGGGTTTCCTATTCCTGTTGAGCCTTGCCCAAGCATCAGGCTCTTTCAGAGCTTTGGTGTTTTCCTGTATCCATTGATTATTCCTCAGTCCTGCTTCTTGGTTTGTCCATTGATCCTGATGTGATCATTGGTCCGGACTTCTGGCTTCATCCCTTGACTCCAACCTCCTGGCTCTCAGTTCCTCTCTTGACTCATTTGGGACCACTACCTTCAACCCTTGACACATGGAGAACCTACCCATATAGCCCCTTCCTGATCTTCCATTCAAAACACAGACATCACAGGTGTGGTCCCACTGTCCCCTCCATATGTTGGTCATGTGCAGGGCAGGGACTCCTGTGAATAAGGAGAGTGATAACTGTGTTCACAGCGCTCTTCCTGCCTGTCCTGTTAGACACTGAGTGCTGGCTGATGCCTTTCAGTCTTGACCCTCACTGTTGGCTCCATCATTCACTGCCATCACCTCCTGCCTTTGAATGCTCCTGGTATGTCTGGCTGTTCAGGTTTGAAGGCAGGATGAAAGAGACACGAACAAGCTATTTTTTTTCAAATTATTCCATATATTCAATTATTTCATTGGGATTAAAATCAATTTTAATATGTTTTAATATAATTATTATAGCAATGTTAATGAAATCTGAAAATTCAGGCCTGGAATATATATATCCCCAGCGGGAACCAGGACTTGGTTTATCCCATCTGTGTCATCAGCCTCTGTCTGCCTGATCTGCTTTCCTCGCCTGATACCTGTCTAGGAGAGGCAGAAATGCATTCAGTGAACTGCTGCCTGGACTTGCAGCTTTGTCTTGACTGCCTGGGTTTCCAAGGATAATATACTTTTTGAGTTACTTGGAGAATTTCTGCTTAGGTGGGCTCCATTCTTGGGACTTGCTTTTGCTTCCGGCTATGGGGCTGGTGGGTAGCATCAGGTGTGTGTTTAATCTGTATGCCCATGATCACATCTGGCAAAAGTGGACTCAGGCGTTTTTATGTTTATTTTTGTATTTGTTTTTTTTTTTATTTTATTCATCATTACATTTATATCCTTCCATCTTTTTTCCTCTTGCAAAGAACCCCAAAGGGGAATACATGGTCCTCCACCTCTCCATTTTGCGCTCACAACAACCCTGCGAGGTAGGTTCGGCTGAGAGTCAGTGAGTGGCCCAAAGTCACCTTCATGGCTGAGTGGGGATTAGAAACTGAATCTCCCGAGTCTCAGTCCAACACTCAAATCACAATACACTACACTGGCATCAACTACTGACTTCTCCATTCCGATAGTCCTTGCTTTATATCTTAAAATCCAGGGTGGGTGGGATTTCTTTAGCCCAGCCTTTCCAAAGCTGGTGCCCTCCCGTTTCTTAGGCTGCGTGGAGGCTGTTTTTGTTTCGTTTTGTATCACTGAAGGCTTAAGACAGAAGCCGGAACACATGGGAGCTATGTCTCTGCAGCAATTAGGGGCTGCGGTGTACGTGATCTGCATAGCCATTTGGCTCCCCCCCTCCCCAATGAAAATGGGAAAGCTTTGGATAATGTATACTGCAGAGCTGGCAGCGAGTTGCAGATTATTTAGCACGGAAGCCACAAGTTCTGTGTTTTGCTTCACAGGCAGTTCTTTTGAATGGGGTCTGTTCACACATGCACTCCTGCCCTCTGAGATCCTTCTTCCAATGCCCACTGTTTGCTCAGGTGGCATCGGGCGATGCACGCCTTTCTCCGGCACGGCTCTGTCTCGGACAGTTCTTGAAGTGCTCCAAAGCGGTGTCAGTCCTGGAGCGCTGCTTCAACCTTTGAAAACAGCCAGTGCAGCCCATCCCTTCACTCTTGATCGCTGTTGGCAGCGATAGCCAAGCTATCCGTTTTAAAGGCTCTGTGCGCTACGTAAACCTTGGGCCGAGTGTAGTAATCAAGGAATATGTAATCCCAGCTAATAGCACTTCTCAGAGAATACCGCTGACTTGCTGATGACTCTGCTTTCTGTTTCTTCACCTCCTTGGGTGTGGGGAAGCAGGAGAGAGTGAGTGCAGAACCAGGTAGCATCAGCACCTTGCCAGGAGGAAGTTTTTCACTGAAATAAATGTCTCCTTGTTTACAAAGTAGCTTCATCGTGACTCAAGGTTTATTTTTTTACTGCAGATCCGCCCTTTTGATCTGCTTAGGAGACTGACTTCCCCCCCCCACCCCCCACCCTCAGCATGTCGTTTCTGCTGGGTGCTTTTGGGGGGGGGGGGGCTCGCCTTTTTTCCAGCATGGCTGGAAGCTAGATCTTTGGGTGGAGTGGACAAGGAGTCCTTTTTCAAACCGTTTATTCAGGGGGGATCCACCGGTGAGATTGTCAGTATATCTACGTTATAAACTTCTCTAATGCTTTGTCCTGGCTTAACTTTCGTGACCTCTTCCAAAGGATCCTGGGGATTGTAGTTTGGGGAAGGTGCTGAGGAATTTCTGTTAGAGATTCTGACCTTCTTGCCATAGACGTCGAGCGTCCAGGTTCCCTGGGCAGAAGCAGCGAGCATTAAAACTGTTTTCAATCTGTAGTGGAGGGATGTCCAGATTCTTTCTATAGCACCCACGTATTGCCCTGATGTTGTGTGAATTGGAATGCCCCTTTTGTTGATGGGCATGACAATACTTGAGGTGGGGCAAAGAAATTAACGTGGCATAAGGACAGTGTGATGGGGGGTTGGTTTTTGTTGTTGTTGAAAAAGTGCTCTAGTAAAATTGAAAACAGCTCATTCGAATACCCACGTATAGCTTGACCTGAACTTAAGGTTTGGACTGACTTTTGCTTCAAATTAGACTTCCCCAACCTGGTGCCTTCCAGTTTTATTGGATTGCAACTCCCATTATTCCCAGCCAGCATGGCCAATGATGGGAGTTGTAGTCCAACATTTGGAAGACACCAGCTTGTGGAAAGCCGCTTTATATTCTAGATTATATTATTTCAGTATTAGGTTCTCTTTGGCTTGCCTTTGCTTCAGCATTTGGCTAGAAACATGGATTTCATCCACCAATATATTGGACTACAACCCCCAGCATCACTAACTATAAGTCAAGTTGACTGGGTCACCCAATGAAATTGACCAACAGTAAATTCAGGAAAAAACTGAAGAATGTGGATAGAGAGAAGTCTTTCTCCCCCTCTCGTAATATTAGAACTTGGGTTCACCCAGTGAAATTGATCAGCAGTTCTGTCCTCCTTTGCACCTTCTAGCACATTACTACAACCCTTTCCTACAGTAGTGGCTGTGGCTTTAGAGGATGAACAAAATAATGTAATTTTTGCTATTGCCACCAGATAAGATGATGGCTATTGACTGAAATGGCTTTAAGCAGACTCCCAACTCACATCAGCCCCAGCTCACATGGCTATTTTTCAGGGATGATGGGTGTTGAAGTCCAACAGCATCCAGAAGGCCACTGGTTCCCAACCCCTGATATATACTGTGACCCAACCTATACCAGAAGGACCCCAAACACAAGTCTTTAGACCTCTTTGCTTCTATGAATTTTGTCTTCTTTTTAAGGACTGTCTGTCAAAGTAGAGAAGGATGAACGTGTTGTTTCAGAACATAATAAAAAGGTATCCATTTTCCTACGAATTTCTGTTTGTTGACTTAGATAACGTCTTGTGAAATGGGTCAAGATAGTAATAAAGGCAGTGTTCCAAATCTTCTTAAACTTCTCCATAAGGAATGGTGCTGAAATTTTCTTCCATTACTACGCAGTACCTACCTTCGCTGCAGCCAGCAAATTTTCTTCACAGTCTCAGTCTGTGGCACCAACAACATAATACAAATCACCCACCGATGCTCTTTTAGGTTGAGGAAATATATCATACCCTGCAATTTCTTAGATGAACTTAAGTATATCTATCCAAAACATTAGCAGCATGGGACATTACCAAACTATGCGAAAACAATTGGCATGTAACAGCTCCAGCAGATTCAGGTGAGGTGTAAGACATATGATGCAATCTGTGAGGAGTTAAATACCACTGATATATTTTGATGCCGTTTTCTGTGAAAGCTGTTGCTAACAACCGGTTACTATAAATCAAAGGACCATTCTTTACCGATGTAATATTCAGATCTTTTCCCAATTTGTATGGTGTAACTAACCACGGTTTAGGCAAACCACAGTTCCCTAAATTCAGATGTAAAAATGGAACAGTGGTTAGTTAAAGAATGAAAGCAGGGGCTTTTGATCTCTGCCTTGCACATGTGAAATAAGGGAGTGGGGAAAGCCATATCTTTCTCCCAAGATTGCCCCTGGGAATTATGTAATGTTGTTCCCGTTGGGTGATTATGCCACAACTGAAGAATGTCACCAGACTGTTCATGTAACTCTACCACTGCTTTTTTTCCTATTAAAGAAAGGGGGAGTAGATCCTCTGCCACCTTGTCTTATAAATAATGGTACCCCTCCATCTCAAATTAAAACAGTCATTTTCTTCAGGGGCAATGGTAAACCCTAAACTGTAGTTAAGATTAACTACAGTTCTGGGTTCGGACATAACAACAAACCTGGATGAGGAGAAGGGGGATCTTACGAGCATGACACTCATCCATGTAATGCTAATCCAGGGGTGAGCAACATGTGGGCCACATGCAGCACTCCCCCCCCCCATTGCCCCTGTTGTTTTTAAACTGAAAAAGAGCAGGGTGTGATTTGCTGCCAAAATTCGGTAGCAAACTGCTACGGAAGCCCAGAACAGACAAAGTTAGTTTGCTTTCAGTGGAGCTAGAAGTAGGGCCTGCAGCAGGTTGGGAAGGGGGGGGGGAATTGGCCCTTGGACCATCCAAGGTTGCCCACCCCTGCCCTAAAGCATAGTTTAGCATTATGTCTGAATCAAGTCTGTTACAATAAACTTTAGGTCGTCTTCCCCAGCCTGGTGCCCTCTAGATGCTTTGGACTTCAATTCCTGTCAGCCCCAGCCAGCATGGCCAAAGGAAAGGAATGGTGGGAGTTGTAGTCCAGTACACCTGGAGGGGAAGCCTGGCTTATGTGTACACCTAAAATGTAATGTGTGAAGCCTCTCAGGAAAGTGAGGAGCTCTTCCTTGGAATCTTTGTAAGATGGGACCTGCGTTCTCATCTAATGGAAAGACCCAGAGCCCAATTTCCCAGCATCCCTAGCATTGTAGCTTTCAAAACCTGAACTCTTGTGAAGGCCATCTGCTCTCCCTGAAACCTTTGCTTACATTGAATTATGAAGGCTATAGTGCAGAGGTTTGAAAGGACCATGTCTGTCTCTTGTCCTTGGGACACTGACCTGTGACTGAACTGCCCTGAATAATCACCTAAAAGGTCCTTTACTCTGATGACTGGCTTACTGCTTTGGGAGGAGTACTGATAAGTCAGTCATTCCTCACCATATGTCTGAGTTGTGAAACCTTAATGCTTCAGAGAGGTGTGGTCCTCGGTGCAGAGTTTATTTTTAAATTTCACTCCTTTATCCATGAGTAGTCCGAACAGGTGATTCACTTCTGCAAATTCAAATATTGATGTATTGCTCTATAAACAGGCTCCGACCCTGCTCAGGTGGATTAAAGAACAAAGGTCCCTCTATCTCTAGTCACCTTGGAGCAAGCAGTGTCTAGAATGTAGGCTTTGAACACAGAACTCTTTACTTTACCTCAGTCTGGATATTAAAAAGAAAAGGGGGAAAAAACCCATCTGCGGCAAAGCATGATATTCCATTCCAAGTCTGCAGGGTTCCCCTCCGCCACCTTTTCAGGCTTGAGATGAAGGCAAGAAGATTGAACAGATGCTTAACTAGGTAAACCAGCAGAGAGCCTTGGCACCTTAAAGACAAATAGATTTGTTATGGTATAAGCTTAAATGGACTGGGGCCGCTTCCATCAGATTTATCTTCTATCTGATGAAGTGGACTCCAGTTCATGAAAGGTTATGCCATTTTGAAAAAAGGGAATCTGTTGCTCTTAAACTTATGGTGTTACAATACTCCCTGTTGCTTTAGTTTCTTCAGACTAATGTGGCTACCTCTTTGGAAGTTAATTAGGTTGGAAATAGGATGTGCTGACAATGTTTCGTGTGTGTGTGTGTGTGTGTGTGTGTGTGTATACAGGATGGATAACTTTAATTCAGTTGTGTGGCCAGTCGTACACAAACACACACCAATAATAAATCATGCTTGTATCTCTAGTAGTATCTGGACCTCTCATATCCTTTTGGAAGGGCGAGGAAAGAAATAGAGTGATTTTGAAAGGCACACACTGTGCAAGGTCAGTTCAAGCCAAGCTAGATGGCCATGGTGTGATGCTCTATTAAAATGAAAGGGGGTACATGCTGAGCCCTGCCATCATCAACCAGAGGACTGAACACTACTGGGAGGTTGCACCCGCTGTTTCCCAGAAAGAAACAGCGAAGGGAAGACCAGGCTGGTGCCAGCCATCACCCACCAAAGGGACAGCTTCAAGGATCTTGCTTCCCATTCCACCTACCCTATCAGCCAGAAAGAACACTCTGCTCCAAATGCCGGGTGCCCTGATACTGTAGAAGTTAGGGGGAGGATGTGCAGGCATCTGCTATCATCCACAGGACTAAGGGCTGCTGGATTGTGTGTGTATCTGTTCATTTTTTGTTCTGTTATTTCAAACTGTTGTAAGCCACCTTTGAAGATCACCTGTAGTCATCCCATGAAGCTGAATGCTGTGAGATTCAGGACAGATGAATAGAAAGGCCTCTTCACACTGTGCATAGTTGAAGTATGGAATTTGCTACCACATGACGTAGTGGTGGCCACCAATTTGGGTGGCTTTAAACATGAGTTAGACAAATTCATGGAGGAGAAGATTATGAATAACTACTAGTCCTGATAGCTACCTATTTAGGGTGACCAGATAAAATCCAGGTCAGGGCTCATGTAACTTTGACAGTTGTATTGCAAAGGGAATTTCAACCAGTGTCATTTGTATGCAATTAGTTTTTGGTGCAATTCCCTCTTCATCACAACAGTTAAAGTTGCAGGGGCCCTGCCTTCTTTTGCATATGGTCACTCTAGTATAGTGCCTGCACCTTTAACTGTTGTGATGAAGAGGGAATTTCACCAGGAACTAATTGCATACAAATAACACTGGCTGAAATTTCCTTTTTCTCTACAACTGTTAAAGTTACATGAGCCCTGACCTGGATTTTATCTGGTCAGCTGTATACCACAAATGGGACCACAAATGGCATTTTTGCTTTTGCACACGTGTCCTACATGGTGGGTTTCCCACAGGCACCTGATTGACCATTTTGTGAACAATAAGCCAGACTAGATGGACCTTTTGTCTTATCCAGCATGGATCTTCTTATGTTGTTTTGTTAGCTAGATGTTCTCTCCCAGCTAGATTTGATGTGGCTGCCTCTAGGCATTGTCTCTCTGCAAGTCATCAAACCTATACCAGAAATTAGGTAGTAAAAAATAAGGCTTTTCCCTATCTCTCCCACCCCTGCTGCATATCAGATATCCCCATTCTGATTTGTTTCCCAGTAAAGCAAATTGTCTCATGTTTCTCATGTGAGCTGCTATTCTGGGGAGGGCCACTCACCTGTTTTTATGGCCCTCTTATGATGGGGGATGGCTCGCTGTTAGTGCCTCGTGTTTTAATAGTCCTTGGTGATGTGCTTGGAGGAGGAAGTAGTTGGGGAGGAGGTGATGGGGGTGCCCCTATTGAAGTAATTACAGGCAGGGAGAGAGATGACATGGGGGGGGGGAGAGATGAGGGAATAGATACTAATTATCTGCCCCCATATCTGGTTTCCCACCCAACCAGATGGAGAATGGTTGCCTTGTCAACATGCTGACAGATCTGCTAGTGCTATTAATGAATGCCAGGTGAGTTCACAGTAACACCTCTCTCATCCATAATCTGATCATGGATGAGAAAGCAGACCTGGTGTGCATTGCAGAGACTTGGGTGAGGCAGCCAGGTGAGGTTCATTTATCCCAGCTGTGCCCACCCTAGTATTTGGTACAGCATCAGCATAGTCCTGGAGACTGGGCCTTCCACAGTGTATGAGAGTTCTGCCTCATTCTTCTATCTCCCCGAAGGTATTGTTCAGCCATTTCATAGTTTCTTCCTTTGCACATTTATTTTTTAGGGGGGAAAACAGAAGAAGCAATGGGAAAACATGGGAAGGGTAGACATGAAAGTTCTACCTCATGAATGAAGCAGGGTGATAGTACAATAGAAGGCTTATTTGGAGAGCATCCAAAGGATCTTCCTCCAAGGCTACACACATGGCTCTTCCACCCACCCCACCCCACCTTATCCTTAGAACAACCCTATGAGGTTGGTTAGGTGGTGAGATTGAGACTAACCAAGAGGTACCTAATGAGCCTCATGGCTGAGTGGGAGTTTTGAACCCGGGGGCAGTATCCAGTGCTGCTCTTGTACTAGTGGGAACAACTGCTAGCGCTACAGGAAGCTAGCGCTTGATAGCAAAACTGGAAACTAGCCCAAACTAGCACTTCCAGAATGGGACAAGTCCATGGCACTTACAGGCTTGTCCCATTCCGTAAGCGCCAGGTTGAACTAGTTTCTTGGGTTGTGCTAGCAGTTGTTCCTGCTGGTGCAACACAATTGGTGCTAATGGACTGCTATGGGCCTCCTCAATCCTGAACTGACCACATAGGACAGCTAACGGTCAGTTAATCATATACATTTTTAATCAATGTATTAACGAGAGTGCGACCGTCATACATGTTGCCCTCATTTAAGTCTCACTCTGTACGATGCTTGCATAGGATAGCATCCTAAGTACAGAACGGGAGCCAGAACACCTGAGCAAGCACCCCCCCCCCACGATGCCCTGTTGCATCTGCCACTAAGACCAGCAGAGAACAGCCGCAGCCTGGGTGAAGATGTGCCGCCAGTGAGGGACGCCCACTTCTTGTAGGCCACTTCTTGTAGGCCACTCTGAGGGCTTCAGGTGTAGTATACATAGTTCAAATGAATAAATAAACCTCCATGCATTTGGACATGCATGTGGCAATAGTTTTGAAGAAAACAGCAGAACTTCTAGATTCACTCATGTGATATCAGTCAGCAACTCAGCAGATGCATTCCGTTCTGTGCAAGGCTGAATGAGGAATGCTTCTTCCAAGATGGCACCTGTCACCCATGGATTTGTAAGCCCTTACTTTAAAAGATAATATTTTTTAAAAAAATCTGCCCAATTAATTGGCAGCGCTTTTTAAAATCAGTTAATCAAGTTAATTAAATGTTTCATCCTTTGTTTTGATATAGTTAATGTTTTAATTTTAATTTTAGACTGCTCCTAGATAATTTTTAACATTTTCATGTATTGTAAGAGTCTTGTAGACCCTATTATGGAAAGAAAGACAGCAACATAAATTAAATAAATAACTTTTGTCCTATCCCCTGTGGGGTGGGCATGTTGGAGAGAGCGCTTCATACACGTTCAGAGACCCTCTTCTTTATTGCAACTTCACGTGATCGAGGACTCATCCTGAACAGTGAAAAGAGATTCCCTGGCCAGGCTGAGCCTTGGTTCGAGTTAAGTTCTGCAAATACTATATAGCACGGTGCTATCCAGGCATCACACAGACAATGCACACTTCATTTACTAGAAGAAAATAAAACCCTGCAAATCCTTGTTCATCTGCATCATCTTTCCTCACATGTCATTGATAATCCCCCTCATTTGTGTGGTGTTGATGGTTTGTGCGTATCATTCAGGATATCTGCTTTGGAGACAGTAACTAATTTAGGAGCTCTGTGCAACCCCAAACCACAAGGGTTTTGTGTCTTCTCCTTCAGTAAGTATTACAGCATGTACTGTAATAAGGTGAAACTGCTGCCTCCTCTCCCCCCAACCCTTTTCTCAAATTTGATCAAGACATGCTCAGCATTAGACCTTGTGTTCTGTGTGCACACAGTCCCTGGGTTCAGTCACCAGCATCTCCGGTTAAAAGAGATCATAGGTTGCAGGCCTTGGAAAGATCTCTGCCTAAGAGAGCCACTGCCGGTCCCACTTGACAATAGATGGACTATAAAGCAGATCTTTATGAACATTTTCAAAGTCGGGCTGCTTCATGCTTCATGCAGTACGGATTCCAAAACTTGTAGGACTGAGAAAATGTGAGAGCATGTTGGAGAGCACCAATACATGCCGTCTCTTAAGCGGCAATCTTATGCACCCATACCTGAGAGTAAATTGCCCTGATCTCAGTAGGACTTACTCCTGAGTAATCATGTGTAGGATTGCACCATTAGTACATTACAGTGCAGGTTGGGGAGATGGTTCTGCCCCTACCTTTTTTGGTAAACTAGGACAGTACCAAAAGTCTTGCACCTGGTAACATACTACTGGTTGATCTCCACAGAGGCACAGCTCACCGACGGTCATATTCTCTGTCTTTCCATAATAATTCTCTCATATCTTAACTTCATGCACAGCTGGTGCAGGGACCATCAGCTGCCACTGCAGTGGGAGGGGCCAAAGACAGCCACCATTTGCCATTCCACTGTTGGCACATCAGTGGCCACAGCAGAGCATGAGGGACAAAGGCTCCTCCCACATGAACCTTCCCGAGATTTAAGGATGGCTAGCGAGGCCTTGCTCCAAGTTCCAACTTATTTGGGAGGTGTGTTGGCATCTAGACGTGGGGCCTTTTTGGTTGTCTCTCTGGAATTTGGAACGCATGGTTTGTTCAGTCTGCTCTCCTCATGGTGTTTTGAAAACAAGTGACAACAATACACACACATAGGGCCAGCCCTATCGTTAGGTACAGTGAGGCAACCACCTCAGGTGGCCATTTCTGTGGGGCGGCAGTGGCAGCCCCCAAGCTCTTCCTCCTGAGCCCCCTGGGACAATCCCCTCTCTTGGAAAATGGAGCTTGTTTGCCACACCACCTGTCCTGCACTGCTAAATTAGCCTGCTGCCCTGAAGCATGGTGGTGGCCGCAATCTTGTGGCCAGCGTTAAAATAAGATTCAACTGCTGGTGCAATCAGCCTCTGTATGTGGAATTGAGGGGATGACATCTCGACACACATATTCTGCTGGTTGGTTTATGGATATTTTATATTGTTTTGTTTATTTAGTGTATTTGTATCTTGCCCTTCCTGTAAGGAAAGTACAACCCTACCCTTTCCAACTTATCCTTACAAAAACCAAGTGTTCACCCAAATGTCATCCAGTAAGCTTCATGGCCGATGGGGGATTTGAACACAGGTTTCTCCACTTTTTAAAAATCTAAATGAGAGCAGAAATTCTCAGGAAGCTTGCACCTGCGCCCAATATCACATTTTGCTTTTCTGTGCCTGGCAGATGCACAGCCTTGAGCATATCTCGGACTCTACTTGAGCGTCAAACTGTTTGCTTTATTTAATACTTTCCCTGTAAATGGTTGGTTGGTTAGCCAGCATTTGTTGGAGTTTCTGTCTCAGAGATGTTTGGCCACGCTGAATGATGAGGAAACAGTGAAATGGATTTTATTTGGCACAGGAGAAGGAAGGACGAGTCTCTAAATAAAAGATGTTGCATAAGCAATGTGGCACTGTTCTACTCTGTTGCACCAGCAAAGCCCCAGAGAAATGTCAGTGTATTCTGCAGTTCTAGATCTTGTTTGCTTTTCTGCTTTGGCAGATGGAAGGGGTTTTAAACTGGAGCAACAAAGCCTGGCACCACATAGAAATGGCTTGATTCATCAGTGGATTGAATCAGTTCATGTTTATAACCATCACTTTAACATGAAATTCAGGTTGTAAGACTTGGGGTGGAAATATGATCATGGCAGTGCATGTACAAGAACATGGTTTCTGGGGGGTTTGGTTCAAGACCCTCCCGCAAGTATCGTACTTGCAAATAGGTCCATAGAAGTAGCTAGCCCCTGTTTCCTTACTAGCCCAATTTCCCACACATTCCTAAAGGAAAGAGGTTCTAGTTTGCAAGAGCTTTCCTACAACGTCACCAGAGGCAATCCTTAGCTTACCACGCCCTTTATAAGCATGTGCTGTGTGAATTATTATATTTTATCAATAAACTTTAAAGGGCAGGGCATGGTGTGTCAGTTGTGCTGATAGTCAGAAAGGCCTTCTAATTGCAGGTGTCTTTATTTAGGCTCAGCTATGGCAATCCTGGAAGTCTCTTTTACTCCATTTAATGCTGAACTATGTATACTAAAATGATCATGAAAACTGTGGAAGGGAGATGACACAGATATCTTTAGTTTAATCTAGGACTGCCTTCATATGGATAGCAGCCAGAAAGGCCCAGATATGTGAATCCACAGGGACTAGCGATAATGTCAAAAGCACATGCACAATGTTATATTTAGGGCTGAGCCGAAACAGTCCTCTCTGCAACTTTGGAGCTCCATGCGCCAGCCTCCGAAAAGCACAGGCCACCCCACCTCACTTACTTTCATACATTCTTTTCAGCAGGGGAACTCAAACGGAGATGAAAGTGGCCATAGCCCAGCTGTGTAGCTGTGCTCCCACACCACATACAGATCCAGGCTTCCCTCCCCAGTGGCATCCCATTGGTGGTATGGCATGGCCGGGCTAGCAGCAGCAATGCGCTAAAGTAGAAGGAAAATAAGGTTACAGAGGTGTGGGGTTTTTTTTTAACCTAGGAACAAGTGAGTCATCATATCTCCAATCAGAAAGTCGCTAATGATGGCAAATGAAGCTAATTCAGAGTGAGAGCACTGCTTCCTGAATGGGCACCTGATTGGCTACGTGATGACTCATAGGTTCCTGGGTGAGGGGGGCTTTTTAAAAATAGCACCCCCACAGCAGCCAAGCAGGGCTGCAAAGACAATGCAAACCAGGGCAGGAGAGAGAGAGAAGGATGGGGTAGGAGAAAGCCCCGCACCCCATTATTGGCAAAAATGTGAACGTTTCATGCAGCCCTGATTTATCTTAGAATTGGTTCTTTTTCACAGCAAGTGCCCCCCCCCCCCAAACTGGTTTTCTGAACATTCACGTCTGGATGAAAGTATCTTTGGTGGCAAATGACCTACAAAATAACTAAATTCAGAGAATGTCTACCAATCTGTGGGTGGCACCTCTGATATCCGAGGGATTACCTTGTCACAGGTTTGTTATAGGGCTGATGGGATTTTAGAAAGCATCTCAGACCTGCAGTTCACAATTGTTGTATTAAAGCAGGGGTGTTTAACCTCTTTCAACCCGAGTTTTGGAGAAGCTCTCAGGGGCCACATTACCGGTCATGTGCTTGCGTTTGATTTGTGCAACTTTCCCAGTTTGATTTTGCACAAATTTCCTAATTTACGCAAATCCTCCCTATAGACTGAACCAGCCCCGGTTTAATCTATGGAGGAATTTATGCAGTTTTCCCATTTGCTTAGAGTAAGCAGTGATCACAAATGCAGCCCCAACAGCTGCACACACAGATCAAGGCCAATTATGTTCATTTACCACTCTCAACTGTGGTGTAAAGCTCTCTCTCTCTCTCTCTCTCTCTCTCTCTCTCTCTCTCTCTCTCTTTTACTAGGAGTGCAGTAAGTACCAGCAATGACTATTTTAATGATGACATTCATACTTTTACTGAATGGTGTCTCTCCCACCCTCTCCTCTTTATATTGCAGTTGGTGTCCAGTCAGTTCCAGATGAAATCCCTGACCTTGAACAAGTTGACGAGGATATTGCAATGACACAAAGTCAGCTGAACTTTATATGCCCCATTACTCAGGTACGTAACTTGCACGCTGGTACCAGTGGGGGAAGTACTTGTCTCTGGTGATTTCATGGGCTATTTGCAAAAATGCTAATCCCACTCATGTTCCACAACAGGAAATACGTGTGGTGGATGTATACCAGGGGTGTTGAACCTCAAATGGCCCCACACCTTTTTTCCTTGAATGCTGATCATTTTGTGATTTCCTGGCTTTTGCACATTCATCACTGCCAGTAAGAGCTTTAAGCAAAAATATGCTGGTATTGTTGGTATTTTTGTGGTTCTCCCCCCTTTTGCCTTCAGCCTCAGCTGACACTTGAATGCAGCCCCCAGGAGTGCCTCCAAAATTGAATTTGGTCATTGAGCTGAAAGGGTTTTCAAACCCCTGATGTATGTGTGTATATATATATTGGAGAGAGAGAGAGAGAGAGAGAGAGAGCTCTTCCCTGTATTCCAGCTAAATCCTTTCCAGTAATTTTAGCCAGAGCCTCGGATGTAATGCTAGGAGGAAATATCACTCTCTGCACATCAGTACCATTTGAAGTGAAATTGCTCAAGCTGACTCTGCTGTGCCGATTTCAACTGTTCACGCGATACAGTTCAGATATGAGTCGAGAAACCAATGTGGTTAAAAGCAAGTATAGACAAGGTTTGATAGATTAAATAAGTTGCGCATAAGGCACACAACTGCTAATGTAGATATCAATAGATTATGAAGCTGGGGTATGCAATTCTTTATAACACATAAACAATTCTTAAGTTTGAATTGTTATTATACATATATAGACACAATATCGTCACTAAACAGAGCAAATACAGAAACACACTTATTATTGCATAAACACAGTTGTTATTAACAAGCTGGGACAGCTGAATTTGAACAAACAGTTAACCAGTAGATAATAAGGAACAACACACTGAACAAAAATGTTATATATAAGAGACCAGATTTTTTAGTCTTACAAAAGGTTTTTTTAACAGACTACATCCTTTTGTAAGTCCACAAATGGGTTGCTGTCAATCCCTTACTCCCCCCCCCCCCATTTTATGCTCTATAGATCCTTGACTTTACATAGAGTAATTGAATGCAGCATATCACAGACTTGGAACCATACCCATGCGGCTTAACCCTTTGGTCACCAGATGCCTCTTTATTAAAAGAGACACCTAGAGTTGTGGTTAAAAAAGAGACCCAAAGCCTTAATTTACTCCATTAGACAGTTTTTCCTTCTTTTAACCTCCCCTCCCCCACCCTTTGGGGAGTGGAATTTGGGAGGAAAAGAGTCGAAGGTTTATCCCTCCCTGCTTTGAGTGTGATGGTCCCGATCTGAATCAGATCCACACACAGTTACACTAGAGTAAAACAAAAGACAAGCCTCAGCTACACGTTTTGCAGTTTGCGTGACATGTCGTTCGGCTCAAAGGCGTTCTTCAGCTTCTCTCCCACTAAACCATTGATGAGACTGGTGGAAATTTCCCATCCAAAACCATAAAAGGAGTCACCACAAACCAACTCCTGGAGACAGGTAGTACCTCCGTTTTAGGTCAAGTGCAGATTTAACCCCAGTGCAGATATCCAGGTAATTGGGGTTTAGGAGTTGTAAGCAAAATAGATGATTATGTGCCTGTTTTCCCTGCCTCTCCACTCTTCTGCACAATTTCTCCCCTGTTCCTGCCCTGGTTAAAATTACCCCCACCCCACCCCAGGAATGCTCTTAAACTCAATTTGAGACCCATGTTCTAATCAGGGGTTCTCAAAGTGAACTTGGCTGCGTCCCCAGTTTCATTGCAACTTGGACTGACACAGGTGATATTCACCGCAGAGGAAAGGGGATAATTCATGCACGAAAGAAGAGGCCTGTGATCCCACAAGCTACTCCTAGTCTTGGCTCATTGTGTGTTTGACCCTGGTCAGTTACCTGTCAGTCTGGGAGCTAGAGCTCTAAACAACTTGTACATAGCCTTTCTGTGTTCTGGAATTCCTATTTGAAAATGGACATGGTACCAGAATTTCCCTGCCTTCCTCCCTCCCTCCCCTCGGTAAATCCCTCCTTTAAAAACTCATATTTTCCATGAAACCCTTCCAAAGCCTCCGCCCCCCCCATGTCTCCCACCAAAGCAAGGGCTAATTAATGGCATATAACAAAACAAAAGTTCTTAAAAATGCATTCTTATTCATCCTCTCTGACCTTTGCCACTCCCATCTTCCCCTCCTTCTGTTCTAGTGTTACTCCTCATAGTATTTCCCCCTGCTGCCTTGCCTGAGAGCAGACATAGGGCATCTTTTTTGGACTGAAGGCTAAAATGGCCCTGTGCCAAGGCATCATAGTAGACCGGGCCACTGTCCCAAATGAGTGGGGCTATTGTTGGCATACAGCCACTACATATACACCCATTCTTTCTGTGTGGCTCAATTCGGACAACACAATAAACAACTGGTGTGGGGGAAACAATCGTCAGTTGTTTTGACTATTGTGTCATCCAAATGCTGCCATAGTCAACTCAGCGCTGATCCTAATCCACACCACAGTTGATTATTTATTACCGTGTTGTGTGGGGAGTACCCCCTAGATGAACAACTGTAAAGTTGATTATTATCCCACCATTGACTATCATGTCATCCGAATTGAGCCTGTGTCTGTCTTGTACACACTCACCATATATACACACACACACACACACACACACACAGAGAGTCACTGAGCTGGTTTTGTTCGGCCCTCACTTTTCTCTGTTGGAAAAGGCAAGAGGTGAACTAAGCTTTTAGGGGAACATTGCTTCAGGGCGCTGGGATTGCCTTCTGGCAGCGGCTTTTCAGTGAGTTGGATTTGCTTTCCCATCAGCTTTCCCAGCCAGAGCGCTCCTTCAGTGGGCGGCTCAGACAGGAGCTGGCTTTGCTCCCCCTGTGCCTTTTCCAACTGGAGAAGGTGGTCAGGAGCCAGCTCCCGACTGAGCTGCAACCTCAAAGCCACTCACCTACCTTCTCTAAGGGGGTGGTGCCTTATGGAGGCCTTCATGGGCTAGATGGGGAGGCCTGGCAGGCCAGATAACAACAACAACAACAACAATAATAATAATTCATACAGACAAGACAATATCTTGCAACTAACCAGACATAACGCTTATAGACAAAAAAAAAAAAACACATACCTCATCGACATAGCAATACCGAATGACAAAAATGTTGTTGAAAAGGTAGAAGAAAAGAGAGACAAATATACACCACTGGCCATGGAAGTCAAAGAACTATGGCAACAGGAAAAAGTCACACTTATTCCATTAGTCACATCAGTCACTGGCATCATATATATATATATATATATATATATATAAAACCTCCAAAAACTGGGCCTACCAGAATACATCCATACCAACATCCAGAAAGGAGTCATAATTAAAATATGCTCAATCATCAGAAAATTCCTGAATCAATAAAAGACAGCATGACTTGGCAAAGCCCGTCATGTCTTTCTGGAAAAACCGCCACGAGCAAGAAAGAGATAACATCATCATCATCATCATCATCATCATCATCATCATCCTATTAATGGTCTTCAGTTTCTGAGGGATGTTGAGGATGGAGCCTGTACTGTAGAATTGATTTGAGGACATAACAAAACACTTGATTTGGGTAGTCGAGTGTAACCTGATTACTTATTTCAGGAGGAAATGAAGAAACCAGTCAGGAATAAAATCTGTCGTCACACCTACGAAGAAGATGCCATCCTGGGACTCATCCGGCACAAGGCGCAACGGAAGAAGAAAGCCTGGTAAGCAGCCATCAGTGTGTGGGAAAGGAATTCTGCTTAGCCTAGGAACATAATATTCACTGTCATACTCAGGAATGTCGCAGAGCAATGTCCACACACACACACACACACACACACTTTTCAATCTATAGAACCCTTGAAGGTTCCACTGTGTTTAGGAGGAAAATCTTCCCCCGCATTGCACATGCTGTGTTGGGAAGCCCAACATATGAAGTTGCACACAGGTAGCATCACAATCCTTTTGGGAGGCTGTGTGCATAACATATGAAATGATTAGAGATGTAGGAGAAATCTAGAATGGATACAAATGAATTCGGATTTCATTTTTCACTTCTGAGGAGGATTAGCACTAATGTGCTTTGACTAATGTACGTTAGCACATTTGCACAAGTGTTTAAGTGCACATTAGCACCAATGCAAATTTGTGCAAGTAGAACTAAATTCAGGTAAAATAAAAAGATCCGGTGCCGTCAATGAGTGGACAATGGAACGAAAGACTCCTGACAATCCACAAAACACAGACAGAACGGATTTAACAAAATCCCCACTTCCCTAGATGTGCTGATATTGCACGGCGTGAGGGTCGTTGTGTCACTGGGCAAAAGAGAGGCACGGCTTGTTGGCGGAGTGTCACTTCCATGGAAAACAGGGACATTCTAGAGCGTATCATGCAAATCGGGCTCTTCTCTTCTTTTATAGGCAGCGGCCCATACGTTTCTTCATACGTTATGAAGCATTCAGGAATTCTGTTTGCTTCATAAAAATAATTTTGCCATTGTGCTGAATGAAACCACACTGACACAGATGGTTCTTATTGCTTGAATTTATTGTTCTGTAATGTTGTATTGTTTTGTTTGCCTTGTAAACTGTCCTGGTAAAAGGTTTTTTTGAAGTGTGGGCTAGAAATACTTTCAATAAATAGATAGATAGATAGATAGATAGATAGATAGATAGATAGATAGAGTTGCTCCCCTACCCCATCCCAGTGATGCCAGTAATGACAAAGTCTTGAACACAATTTTTTGGTGGAAAAGTGAGGTACTGAGGTTATCGCTGTTCATAGAAGAGTTCATTGACATGAGCCTACATGCGAAACCTATGCCCTAGATCAGGGATAGGCAGAAAGTAGACTTCCAGGTGTTTTAGGCTTCCAACTCCAAGCATTCCTGACCATTGGCCATGCTGGCAGGGGCTTCTGGGATTTGAAGTCCAAAACATCTGGAAATCTATCTTCTGCCCCCGCCCCCCGCTCTAGGTCAGCCTTCCCCAACATGGTAACCTTCAACATGGTACCCTCCCCAACATGGACCACAAGCTCCACCCTCCCCAGTCAGCATGGCCAATGTTCAGGGACAGTAGAATTTGTAGTCCAACATACCTGGAGGGCACCAGGTTGGGGAAGGCTGCTGTTTGGAGGAGGGCTGCATGTGTTTTTTTTGACACTGACGTTTCTCTATTAAAAGTACAGTGTGAATTGGCAGCACGAGGTTGACGCTTGGCAGCAATTTCCACAATCCAAGCAGACCTTTGTGGGAGCTGAAAAGATTGTAGCCATTGCTGCAAAGTGCACCTCTGTCACATCAGTTCATGCGGTGTGCTCTGTGCATATCTGAACTTATGTGGATCATTTAGCGGAATTGAGCAAACTGCCCCTAGGATTACAACCATTTGGATAACGGAGTTCCCACCTTGTCACAGTTGACAATGGAGAAGAAAACAAGCTTTTCAGGTGTCTTAAAAGTCAGATGTCCCTTATTAACTACTGTATGAATTTCTTCACTGTTCAAAATGCTTCAAGATTTATTTATTTATTTTTGCAAATAAATCCTTAAAAGAAAATGAATGCAAACTAAAAGCAGTTGTCCTTGATTGCTACATCGGACCTGGGCATAGGTGTTATGATTTAGCACTTGAATCAAAAATAACAACCTGCGCTCTATTCCAAGACATTCCAACTTTACCCATAAGCGGGAACGATTGATAGAATCGAAGGCCGATTTTAGGTCCATAAATGCTGCAAAAAGCTTGCCACGCTTTGGTTTCGTATATTTGTAAGCTAGATGGGCCAAAACCAGGCAGTGATCATAAGTAGAACTACCTGATCTGAATCCAATCTGCTCCCTGCCCAAAATGTTATTATTCAAGACCCATTCGCGGAGTTTAATGTTAAGAAAACTGGCATATACCTTCCCAATTGTTGATAGAAGACTTATGAGCCTGTAATTATTTGGATCATCTCTTGGCCCTTTTTTAAACAGTGGAATGACAGGAGCCCTATGCCAATCAATAGGGATCTGACCTGATTTATTTATACTGGTGAATAATGTTGCCAGTAGAGGACCCCATCATGCTGTATTACTTTTTAGCATTTCTGTGGGAATCCCATCAGGCCTGAGAGCTTTATTCGATTTCAACTGAGATAATAGCTCCACTACGCTACCGGAATCAACATCGGGCCAACTAGGGATATCTGTTACCAGTGTAGGAACTTGATTGGCCGTCTGCACTCTGCCAAAAATTGATCGAAAATGCTTCTCCCAGATAGCCACAGAAATGTGGCAGTCTGAATGGCCATTACCTTTTCTACTTGACCTATTCACTATCTGCCAAAAGGTTTTGCTATTTTTTAAAGACGCTGCCCCTATTAGCGATTGCCACTCGGCTTTGTCTGCCTCATGAGCTTTTTATAACTCCTATTTTGGTCATAATACTGTCTGGGAAGGAAACGTTCATTATTCTGCCTGTAGTCTTGATAAATTGCTAGAAGCCTATTTCTACACGTAATGCACGCCCTATCGAACCATTTCTTGTGGTAAGGTTTGTGTGATGTCAAGGGTTTAATGGCCCTCTGGAACGGATCTGACAAAACTGTTATAGTTCCTCATAGGCCGAAATGCATAACTCAGAGGACGAGGACGAAAGCAGCTGCTCAATGACTACTAAGCAGTCATTTGAGCAAACCACTTTCTCAAACAGTAGAGCTGAAGCACTAGGCCAGATGATTTTCCTGTTACCCAAATTAATATTACAAGGCTGCCTAGGTATGGGAGGAAGACTCATTATTAGATGGGTCGGGAAGATGGTACTCAAGTTCGAAAGGTAAGTGATCGCTCATCAGGAGATCTGCAACCTTAAAATTGTGACATAAAGAAGACTTTGACTTAAGTACTATACAGTAATCTATAACACTAGAACCTCTTGTTGATACATAGGTGAATTCGCCCCAGTCATCATCCTGAGTATTGCCATTTAATATGACCAACTCATTCCTTGCAACAAACCGGAGCAGACACTGACCAGCAAAGTTGATATAGGAATCCTTGGAAAATCTAAGTTTAGCTTTGAAATGCTGTGCCTGATGGGCAACCCCAAGCTCCGGGTCAACTGAATAGGTGCCAGTCCTTGCATTAAAGTCACCCATTAGCACAAAATGCACGTAAGGGTATTTGTTACACAGTTCCATCAAAAACCCTTCAAATTTATGCCAGAGGAGGGCGATTGCCTCTCTACCTTGCAAGGGAGGCAAATACACATTTACTAGCATAAGGTTGTTTTGGAGGCTCAAAATTCCAAAATCAGGGCCTGAGCATAGCGGTCAAGGTTCCGACTCTCCAAGACCTTGGCCTCCAAGGAGGTAGAAATCAAACAACAGAGGCCCTGCGAATTTCTCCCCTTACCCTTTCCAGGTAGCGCAGGTAAGCAAAAGGAAATAAAATCGTTAACAAATATTGCGTTTCGACGCCATGTTTCTTGCAAGCATATTATGCCGACACGGAGAAGTACTTAAGAATATGTTGGTCTCTACTTCTTTGGGCCCAACCAGCTATGTTCCATGATATGAGCTTTAGGGCAGAAAGATTTTTCTTATTTTTTAGTCATTCGATTTCCTGGATTTCATCCAAATGGCCACTCAGATTGGCCACCACACATCCATTCCTCCTCGGAAGTGGGAGGGAACCCTGCCCACCCGCATATCTGTTAATAAAATTTGATATATCCTCAGGAGAGGTCTTCAAGGGCTTATCTATTTTGGTAGGCCCATCTTTGTGCTGGAAGAATTCTAATATAGTGGCTTGTTTGCCACTGGGCCAGGTGGCAGTAGGGAGGGTTTCTTTGGTAGAGATGTCTGTTGCTTTTCTCAGGCTTAAATCCGTTTCAACTTCCTGGAGGGCTAAGCTCCAGGTGGCCCTTGTTGTCTCACTTTTGGGAATCTCAGATGGCTTACTATCCAAGTTTACTTGCGGCTTTTCCTCAACAGATACTGATAGACTTAGTTTGAGTAGAAATTTGGAAATCAGCTGTTCTTTAAGAGCAGATAATCTGTAAAGAATTTGCTGCTGTTTGTTTCCTGGTAGGGCCTCAAAACTGTCTATTAGTTTAAGTTCGCCAGAAGAGAACTCTGTGCGAACCAAAGTCGCGTGCATTTGGAACATAGCCCTGCTGGAATCCAATTTAACCATGTTAGCACAAAAGCCAGGAGGGTTCGAGTAAAGAACCGGAGGATTATTCAGATTGTTCTGCTCCCCATTCAGGGGGTCATTAATCACCGCTCCCGAAACAGGGTAGGTTCCCAGCCGCAATGGCGGAGCCAAATTTAGGAAGTGCCTTTGGGCCGACACCCCATGCTCTTGAAGCGCAATTTTACACCGGAAGACCCTGGAGGCAATATTCGCCGAGGCAAACGTTACAAAGGCCTTTACTGAGCAAGGTTTATAATAACAGTATTGCACACTGAGGACTGCTCCTGGGTCTATTTGAATTCATGTAATTTCAGATAGAACCCTAGACAAATGCTCTGTTCGAACTTTCCGGGCAAACACCCCTTTTGGTTTCAGAAAGTTTAATAGTACTAAATTTTGAGGTAGAAGTTGTAACTGCCATTTACTGATCTTGTCTTTAAAGGGCCCATGTTGAGTGACCGGAACATCCTTGGGCGGGAGAAGGGCTTCCATTGTTGAACATTGAAATGATTTTTCAGGATGCAACTGATCACCGGCCGTCAATGCTGCTGGACTAACACTTGCGGGACTCTGTTTGCTCTGCTGGCAGTTATCGGTTGCAGTAAAAACCTTTTTTTAAATCCTGCAGTACCCTCTCCCTACTTAATTTTCACTCCTGTTCCAGATCTTCTAGCAGTTTAAAGTCTTTTAAAGTTCATTTTTTCCTCTTTTTTTTGTACTGGAGAGCTTTTTTTGGTGTTTGGTTTTTCTCTTCAAGGGCTGGGCTTTTTGATTACTTTTGAGTTAGGAGCTCTATTGCCGTAAACCGTCGAGGTACGTATAGGCTTCTCCGCCCTGTGGCCCATATACACACTACCTGTCTCATGTCTTTTCACTGGCAGTTCATGATCCATCTCTGCTTTGCTTTTAGTTGGAAGAGAATCACTTACCGGGATTGCAGTAATTGTATCTCATATAGAAGAGATTTCGGCACTGCACCCACTATTCTTGAGGTCGCTTCCACAGGAAGGAGGGGGTTTCGCTGATTTATTAAGTTCTAACGCGAATGTAGTCAGAGTTATTAAGAGGTCTTTACATTCAGAAAGAAAAATTTTAACCAGCGAGACATCATTAACCCAAGGAGAAAACAGAGTTTTAATTCTATCAAATTGGTGCTGGAGCATCAAGTTTAATGAATTAAAAGAGTAGTTCGTTTCAGGATCAATCAAAGAACATTTTTGGGGGGAAGTGATCGGAAACTCTAGATCAGTACAGGCATGCTCAAAACAGTGGGCTGAGACATCTTGGCAGGAATTGTCAATTCCGGGCACATTCGGTTCTACTGCCCTTAAACAATCAACAGCAACAAGTTCATCAGCCAAGCTGGAGCTACCCCCCCCCCCCCGTTGTTCTCCAATTTCATAACTTGCATAAGACAATGTGGGCCCAGTGACCAGTCTGATGGATATGCAATAGGTTCCGTAGGTATTACTGCTGGCTTGGAAGATATGCCAGAATCCGTTTTTTAAACATTGGTGATCTTAGCTTGTTTGCATGATTTCACATGCGACAACACATCATCAGTGATTGGCCGAAGGCCTGCCTCCCTGTAGCCCACTCTGGTAAGGACCATACTGAAACAACCCTTGGGAGGAGATCCTACCTGTAATGCACTTCACACGCCACATACGGGGTTAACAGCTCAGTTGGACATCAGCAGCTCCGCACGGTAATCAGAGTAATCAAGACAGTCAGCTGGATAGGCTTAACAGCTGCTTGTTTTCTTTTACTTAGTTATTGTTGATATCTCCTGAATCCTGCTTGCTTGCTTGCTTGCTTGCTTGCTTGCTTGCTTGCTTGCTTGCTTGCTTGCTTGCAAAGGTTCTGGAAATTCAATAAAGTTAATTACGTATTAAACCATCCTGGACGTCTTTGCTCTCTTCCTCAAACTCTTAGTTTCACTTTGAACACGTAAGTTACTCCAACTCCTCAGTTGAATTCCTTAGCTTCCTTATCTCCCTTAGCTTCCGTTTAAAATGCTTTTGAGATCCTTAAAAATGCTGGCTAATATTTCATTTGCAGCCTCTCCTAGGAACAACACACTTCACCCAAAAAGCAGTTGTCATAATGATGACTGCTTTGGATTACCGGAATCACCGAAATTTATGTGTGGCGCAATTGGCTTGGAGATTTAAGAGCATAAGCGTATACTGTCATGCATGGCTGGCTGGAACTGAACAATATAGAGAAAGCAAACTGTTATGTAAGAAAATATTTGGGAAGTGCAGGGAGGAAATGGGGGTTATTTGGAGAGCCAGCATGGAAAGCATTGAAGAGGATCTTAGACAGGGGCACGTTGCCACTTCATCCTGTTGATTTGGCTGTATTTTTAATCCCAGGCTTTGGATCTTAAAAGAAGGCAGGTGATTGTCTTATTCTGCTAGCTGATGAGCACAATATTGTTCCCCTTTTGTTCTCATCCACCTGTCCATCCATGCCAGGTGGTGCAACGTATAATCTTGGTCTCGGGGTATAATTAACACCAAGTGCGATATTAGAGTGAGTCAAGTGAGAATGCAGAGGGAACATCTGCACTTAGGGATGTCAGAGAAATCACAACCAATTCAAATGGGTTTGGATTCCAGAGCGAATTGGCCTTTTCAAAATCACACAGACTTGCAGACTACTTTTTCTCTAAAACCAAGTCACCAGATTCCGCGGACCTGCGGACCCGTTTTGCACTAATACTCATGTGTGCATTAGTGCTAATTCACATTAGTTAATGTGCATTAGCGTGAATGTGTTCTGACTAATTTTGGGGGCTGTTCTGAAAAATTCAGGCTCTGCCTTTGGTAGCTTTTAAGGCACTTCTACAGCTACCTGGTCTCTGTCCAAACTTGGGATGTAGAAGGAGGATTAGCTCCAGACACATTCCGACATATTCCTGGACAATCTCTACCTTTCAGGCACTGATCCTTGTCCTCTGTGTAGAAGAAGGAGGGTTCGTTCTTGTTAGCCCTACCTGAAGTCTGAAGTGGTGATGCCCAGGCACATGTTTACCTTCTCAACAAGAACCAAGGCCCTGGTGATAGCTCAAAGGCAATGCTTTTCAACAGAGTCATTGCACACATTTAGCTGCCACTCATCAAATGCTGAATGCTAATGAAAAAGGTAATGATGTCCTTGTATGTCTGAACCAGCCCTTTATGACAGCATCATTGGACAGACCATTTTCTGGACCCAAACCATTATCAAGAGAGCATTTGTGGATGATCTGAGGTCCGATCTATAAATAGGAAAAGATGTGGCAGAATGCTCCGCTCCACTTCAGGCAGGAGTTGATGGTTTTGAATGTTGCCATGTCCAAAAAAAAAAACAAAAAAAAAGGAAGTAGGAAAAAGAAAGGTGGTGAGCCAGTTCAGTTCTTGCTATGCTAGCTTTCTACTTGCAAGGACATTTTTATGCAAGGGAGCATCCAAACATTTGCCATATTACTGATTTAGAGAAATACAGAAAAGAATGCGTTGATGCCACAGGTGATCAGGCACAAATGATGACCAAGCATCCTTCCCTCTGCCACAGTGCAGACAAGCACCTTAGGAGATTACAAAGCACCCCTGTGCGTGGGGTGGGTGGGTGTCATTTCAGAGTAAAGGCTTGGATGGACCAGATTCTCAGCAAGATTGGAATGCCTGTGCTTGGATAGAGTCAATTTTCAAGATTATTTTTTAAAGCACAGTATTCAAAGGCTATTTTCCATGGTCAAGTATTTATAACTTCCTCCCACCTAAACAAGTGGTTACTTTCAACATAGCTTCCCCCCCTCCTCCTTAAATGACACCCCCGCGGCGTCTTCCTTGGTGCCTTTTGAACAGCTGAGAATAATCAGCACTCCTGTGTCATTCCAATTCCTTTTTGACTTGAGGCTTTCGAGGCGCATTACCAGAATTAATTAATCCTGGCAAAAAAAAAACATGTGCCAGATAAATAATAATTATCCTAAACTCTTTGTAGATGGGAAGAAACAAACCCCAAACTGTGAGACTCCGCAGTTTGCCCAAGGCAAACGTAACAAGCAAGAGATGCAGCACAGAAGAAACAGACGTAATGAATGCTGGCGCTCAGCTCTGAATGCTGAGTCTGGGGCGAAACGCCTTCCCAGGCAGCATGGGTGCATTCTGTGATGAGGAGGCCCTCGGAATGCTCTGTTGCATTGGGCCCCTCTCTTCAAACGTTTGGGCCTCAAAGGTCTTTGGGTCGTGGCCCCGTAACAATAGTGATTGAAGCTTTTGGAATGGGTTGCACTGTGCACAATTGTTGCACATTGTATAAACCATCCTGGTTCCCTCCAGATGTTTTGGACTTCAACTTCCATCATCCCAAGCCAGCACAGCCGATGGTCAGGAATTGTAGTCCAAACAATCATTGAGATTTGCATTCTGAACTCCAACCCTGCCCTGGTCAGCAACTGTGTGGGCAACTAAGAGGTGGAGGTGGTGTGAGACTCTGATGGGGGGAAGTGTCATGTGCCACCACTTTCCTGTAAGGACAGAAGAGGAGGGGGATCCTGAGACCTGTCCTAGTGGTTGCGAGGGTGTCAGATGATGCTGATAGACTTACCGAGACCACCACTGGAAGCAATCCCTGCTCAAGAAGGCTGTGGCACCTGGACCAATCCCCTTGCTTCAGGTCCACCGAGTTCAACCCCAGGAACAAAGGCGGCAGCGGGTCCAGTTTCCAGAGCAGGAAATGCAGCGCCGGTCTGGCAGCATGTCAGCTAGCCTTGAGCCCTATTTGCGAAGAGGAGGTATGCTGTTGATCTGAGTCTCAGAAAACAAGCCAGGGAAGAAGGGGGGGGGGCATCAGCATTCCCTATAAATAGGATGACCATATAGAAAGGAGGACAAGGCTCTTGTATTCTTAACACTTGTACAGAAAAGGGAATTTCAGCAGGTGTCCTTTGTAAGCATGAGGCACCTGGTGAAATTCCCTCTTCATCACAACAGTTAAAGCTGCAGGAGTCCTGCCCTCTTAACCAGATACAAAAGATGGCAGGGCTCCTGCAGCTTTAGCTGTTGTGGTGAAGAGGGAATTTCACCAGGTGCCGCATGCCTACAAATGACACCTGCTGAAATTCCCCTTTCAGTACAACCGTTAAAGATACAGGAGCCCTGTCCTCCTTTCCATATGGTCACCGTACCTATAAAGCTGCTCAGTTGGAGCCTAGTCGTTGCTGAAGCAACGCTTTTCTCACTGTTGGACAGCTCCCCCATTAGTCTGATTCTCCCGGTCTTTGAACCACAGAACTGGTCCTGAAAAGGCTGGGAGGTGACTTTCCTAGCCGGAATGGCAGGACCGGGACAGGCAGGCAACATCCTGTACTCCTCCCCCCCCCCCCGACACATACATACACACCTCTTTGAAATATCTGACTCCCTTTTGAGTCTGTTCCAGCCACCTTTGAGCTGAGCCTGATTCAAAATGTCATCCCTCCGTTGCTACCCCCCTCTTGCCACCTGTCCCCCCCCCACTCCTCCCAATCCAAAAAAGTTGCCACAAAGGGATGGGGGGAAAGGAACAGGGTAATACTGACGTCGTAATGGCTCCCCTCATCCTTTCCTTTCAATAAAGAAGACGCCCCACCATGTTGTTACATGATGTCACCATGTACCGTTGGGATGGCAGAACCTTGCCAACATTTCGCTGGAAAGAGAAGGGAACCCCTGCAGGCAATCTTACAAGCTGGTGTGCCAATACAGTAGCTTGGGCTGGCCGCAGACAATACTGGGAGACGCATGTATGCGCGTTGTGGCCCCTTGCCAAACATTTTGTACCCCCTCCCCCCCAAAAAAAGACATAACTGCTGTAAAGAGTCACTTTTGTCACGGCCAGCTTTGAAAAACAATTATAAGTTTTGTCTGGCAAAATCAGCCTTTCTGCTCTCTTTTGAATGGTCTGTTCTCTGCCTTGAGCCTTCTGGATCACAACTGAAACAGAGAGTTGTTGTTTTTTAAAACCTGTTCACATTTGAGCATATAAATAGAGCGCACTGTGGTTATTTTGCATAATTCTATTCCAAAAATACAGGATTAAAAAAAAGAGAGAGAGAGAGCATGGACCAGACCAGGAGAGGAATGAAGAGCAAGGTGACGGCTTAAGGGGTTGGGGAGCCCTTAAATGAACATTTATTGGATTCAGGAAACCAAATTCTGTGCATGGTACTAGATTCCATGTTTGAGCAGTGTTTGCACGGACTGAAGAAATAAATATGAGTCTGGCTCAGCCAATGTTCAGTGCACTGAGTTGGAGCATTCCCAATTTTATTTTTTTAAAGAATTGATTATTTCCCATGATATCTGCTTTGCTGCAGTTTCTCAGTATGGCCCAAGGCAAGCCACTTAAGTTTTGTTATCTGTTCCACTGTCTCATCTAACTCGTCAGCAGGCATCAGTCGGATGGGAATCTAGAAGTTGTCATTTGTGTAGTTCTTTGAAGGCATCAAGCAATATGCAAAGATTACTGTCTGTAATGCTATTACCTATTATTACCACCACGGGCAAATTGTGTTCCACTTAAGACTGATCTGCAAGCAGAACTGTTCATATATCTGAGTACACTCATTCCCCCTCAAGGCCATCCATTCCCACCTGTTTAGATAATTACATTCCCCAGCATGTGTCTCCCCAAAACGGAGATGTGTTACTCAGCAAGGAAGGCCAGCATCAAATCTCTGGCAACTAGCTGATCGCAGAAAAAGGAGAATCCAAATAAAATGTAAAATACGGGTTCCGTCCTCTTTTTTTATTGTCCCGCGCCCCCCCATAATATGTGTAATTTATTTAATATCCTGCCTTTTTACCAAAGGCAGGTTTTCAAAAGCAGCATTTTAAAAAATGGGCTTTAAGGTTTGCTTAAATTAACGAGTAGTGGGGGTGAGGCACTACTTCATTGGAACAGCATTCCAAAGATGAGGAGCCACCACAGAGAAGACTCCGTCCCATGAGTTTAATAACCTAACGTACAATCAGGGCCTCCAAAGCCGATTGCAGCATGTGGACAGGATCATACAGGTGAAGGAGTTCCTATATGAACATAAGAAGTGCCATGCTGGATCAGATGGAGGGTCCATCTAGTCCAGCACAGTGGCCAACCAGCTGTCAACCAGGGACCGACAAAGCAGGACATGGTACAACAGCACCCTCCCACCCATGTCCCCCAGCAACTGGTGCACACAGGCTTACTGCCTCGGATAATGGAGGTAGCACATAGCTGTCAGGGCTAGTAGCCACTGATAGCCTTCTCCAGGAATTTATCCAGCCCCCTTTTTAAAACCATCTAAATTGGTGTCCATCACCACATCTTGTGGTAGTGAATTCCATAATTTGACTATGCGCTGTGTGAAGAAGTATTTCCTTTTATTTGTCCTGAATCTCCCACCAATCAGCTTCATGGGATGACCCCACTGGTTTCTAGTATTATGAGAGAGGGAGAAAAATGTCTCCCTATCCACTTTTTCCACACCATGCATAATTTTGTACAACTTTATCATGTCTCCCCTTAGCCTCCTTTTCCCCAAGCTAAACAATCCCAGCTTTTGTAACCTTCCCTCATAAGGGAGATGCTCCAGGCCCTAAATTGTTTTAGTTGCCCTTTTCTGCACTTTTTCCAGCTCTATAATATCTTTTTTTAGGTGTGTTGACCAGAACTGTACTCTAAGTATTTTAAGTGTGGTCGCACCATAGATTTATATAAAGGCAATATGATACTGGCAGTTTTAGTCTCAATTCCTTTTCTTATAATGCCTAACATGGAGTTTGCCTCTTTTACAGCTGCCACACACTGAGCTGACATTTTTATCGAGCTTTCCACCGAGATCCCGAACCATCTAGATAGTTTGAGTGCTTCCAAACAGACGGCTCCTAGCACTAACATTCAAAAGCCATTGTGGTGCTATATCATCTTTGCTTTCTTAACAGATCTTTTGGTGGAAAGACAAAAGACAGTACAGGCAATACGAAAACACATCAGAATTACAGGTTGAAGGCAGTGTCTTCTGGACCTCCAGGAACATTTCAGCAGGGCAATTGTAGAATAAAAGCCATGTCTGCTTCAAAATTTATTGCATCTCCCACACTTTAGAGAATGAGAGATTTCACAAGCTGGAGCTGATCTTGAAGCTAATATTTTGCTACTGGAGTTTTTGCTGTGGAAAAGTGGATAGAATAACCTAGCCACAGTAGTGCATGCACTGGTAACTTCCCGATTAGACTACTGCAATGCACTCTACGTGGGGCTGCCCTTGAAGACAACTTGGAAGCTGCAGCTAGTGCAAATGCAGCAGCTAGACTGCTGACTGGAACATCTTATAGAGACCATATAACACCGGACTTAAAGGAATTGCACTGGCTGCCAATACGTTTCCGGTTGAAATTCAAGGTGTTGGTAATGATATTTAAAGCCCTAAACGGCTTGGGACCTCGATACTTGAGGGAGCACCTCTCCCTATATCTGCCTGCCCGAGACCTGAGATCTGTTGGAGGAGCCCTTCTCCGTGCCCCACCAGCGTGTGATATATTGTTACATATCACAATGTTGTTATATATCACCAACATTGTTATCTTTTCGGCGCCAGGTCAAGACTTTTGTCTTCGCTCAGGCATTTGGCAATATCTGAGGAGCCTGGATTTTTTTGTTTGTTTGTTTGTTGTAGCTTTTTTGGGCTGTTGTAGCGGTTTTAAATGTATGTGTGTATTGTGTCTATGTTGTATGTTTTTGCTGTTTTAATTTTTGTATATTGTTTTTAATTGTTTTAATCCTATGTAAACGGCCCAGAGAGCTTCGGCTATGGGGCGGTATACAAGTAATAATAATAATAATAATAATAATAATAATAATAATAATATGCTATGGTGGGACATGGGAGAGGGCTTTCTCTGTTGTGGCACCCTGGCTGTGGAATGTCCTCCCCCTGGAGGCCCGACTGGCGCTGGCACTGGCTTTATTTCGGCTCCAGATTAAGACATAGCTTTTTAAAAAAGCCTTTGATGGCTAAATCCACCTGCCTGCACACTGACTCGTTTTAACTGGATTTTAACTGTTTTAAAATATTGTATTGGTTTTAATATATTAATGGTTTAATTTGTTTTAGAATTGTATATTTATTCTATTTTATATGTATGATTTTATCTGTATGCCATCCTGAGATCCCTGTGATATAGGGCGGGATATAAATGTTTAAATAAATAAATAATAACACTTGTGCTTTTGATTGGACTCCTGTCCCCTTTAAGTCTCCAGTGGTTTGGATGGTTTTGACTATAGAGTTGCTTCCCTCCTCTTTACAGCTGCCCTACAGTTGGTTGCAACAACACCGAAGTCAAGAAATCAGACCTGGTGCCCGATGAAGTCCTGAAAAGAGCAATCAGCAGTCAGAGTAAACAGAACCAGTCCACGTAGTAGAAGGCGGCTGGTGCTCCGATGGCTGTTACGACAAAGAAATGTAGTGTTAGAAGAGGTCGCCTGAGATAAGTTGCTGATTGTCAGGTAGTTGTGTAAGAGATGGTTATTTAAAGTATTCCAACTGCAGGCAAAGTTGAAGGTCTGACCTGTCACTGAAAGCATTTTCGTTGCTCCTTGGAGTCTGCCAAGTATAAAATACTGCCATTCAACCTGCCTTGCTTTTCTTTTAAACAAAAATAATCCTGCATTAAAATCCTGTGTTTTGTAAATAAAAATGTAAGGACCATTGCCGTTGTCATCTCCTTTATGTTTTGCAAAATGTCTTCTGAAGAAGTATTCCCTGGAGTGTTCCCTACATCTTTATTTTTTAAAAATAGTGATCTGGCCTTTTCTGATGCTTGCTGTTCGTGAAAGAGCTAACAATGATCAATGCTATCAGGATTGGGTAAGCCACCCTTCGGAACCATCTCAGAGTCCATGTGCCTCAACCTGAATACAGAGCAGCAATAGAGGAGAGCTAACTGGTAGCAAAAAACAAACAAAAATGAGGCCTTGGCAATCTAGTGAAGGCCCAAGAGCAGACAGAAATGGCTGGATAGGTTCTTTATTAATGACAGCTGTGTCCTACTATTTTTCCAAGGAGATCAGAGCAGCATACAAGCCATTATTCTCATAATAAGCCATGAGGCCACTTGGGCAGAGAGAAAGTAACTTGCCCAAGGCTGCTCATAGTGCAATCCCAGACATGCTTACTCAGAAGTAAGTTCTGTTGCGTTCATGTGACTTTCTCTTGAGTCAGTGGCTCAGTTCGGACGACACATTAGGCAACGGAGGAGGGGGGGAACAATCGTCAGTTGTGTTGCTTATTCTGTCGTCTGGAGGTCAGCACACAACGCACACACAACTGACAGTATGTTAATCAGGCACTTTAAACAACGGAGCGAAACAACGGGCTTGCACATTGTTTAGCCCGAAGCCCCATTGTTTAAAGTGTCGTCCGAATTCAGCCCCCCCTCTCTCCGTGGACTATTCCATTTTGGAATAGAGTTCTGCTGCCTAGAGCAGCCAAAAAAAACCAGCCGCTCTATGCAGCCGGCAGAACTCACGGTGCATGTTGGGATACGGCTGGGGGACACACAGAGGAGAAGCTGCAACCAAAATGGCCGCCGCAAGTTCCTTGCAGCCGGGGCGTTTGCCGGTTCCGAGCAGCGCTGGCTGCAGTGTGTCGTCTGTGGAGCTCCTCCTACCTAACGCACAGTCAATACGTTATTTACCCCTCCGTTGCTTAATATGTCATCCGAACTGAGCCAGTGGCTCAATTCGGACGACACAATAGTCAATGATGGGTTGACTAACCCTAACCCTCACGCTAACCCTAGGGGGCACTCCCCACACAACATGGTAATAAATAATAAACTGTGGTGTGGATGAGGATCAGCACTGAGTTGACTATGGCAACATTCGGATGACACAATAGTCAAAACAACTGACAATTGTTTCCCCTATACCAGTTGTTTATTGTGTTGTCCAAATTGAGCCAGTGTGTATAGTCAGTGCAGCCTCAGTCAGCTTTACTGAGTAAGAGATTCACACTTGCATCTCCCTCCTGCAATTTGAACACTGCAACCATTACGCCACATTGGTTTGCTAAAGGTAGCCTGTTCCATTCATAGTGTCTCATGATAGAAGGTTCCAGTAGCAAGTCTTACATTGCTCCAACTATAATGTTTCTCTTGGTAGAAGGTAGAAGCTAGAGAAAGTAGCAAAATATTAATAATCCCAAAGCCGAATGGGATATGCGCTTTTGTGGAGTGGAGGAAATGAGACCGGGAATAGGATAGGAAGAGAAAAGATTGACAGACGCATTCTACATGTGGCTGGCTGCTTTGTGATTCTACATGACAAGTGGGTTAATGGCGAACACCATAAATGAAGAGCATAGATCATGCTCCTGAGCACCACCACAAACCTTAAAAAGAGGGACTAAACAGTGGCATGCCAAGTTACCATTTTTAAACGAGGGCTGGATAATTCAGACAGACTTTTGCATGATTAAGTGTAGTGGTCAACCATGAACGGAGCAGTCTTTTGAAATAAATGCATGGTAGAGGATGAGGAGTTAAAGAACCTTACATGTGAGATCTTGAAGCTTGAAATTGGCCAACTGTTTGACCAATCCTTTGATCTCTCTGAAGTTCTCCTGTTGGCCTTGGGAGCAAGTCTGAGCTGAGCACTGTTTCCTTGTTCAGGTGATCTAAACATAGAGCCAAGCCCTGTCTAGAATATACAGTTACAAATTTGGAGTCAGTAATCTGAACCCGGCATCTTATTAGTCTGAGAAAGGCAGTTCTTCTAGTTTATTTCCTACATTTGTACACCTCCTTTCTGTCTAAGGCAATTTACGGTTTAAAACAATGCCAGAGGGACCGTACATCAATGGCAGAGTCCATTTTGTGTGCAGAAGGTCCCCTATTCAATCTCCGATGTCTCTAGGGAGAGCTAGGAAAGACTGCTGCCTTAAAACCTAGAGAGTCCTTACCAAGGAGTATAGGCCAGCCTTCCTCAACCTGGTGCCCTCCAGATGGTTTGGACTACAACTCCCAGCCTTCCTGACCATTGGCCATGCTGGCTGGAGCTGATGAGAGTTGAAGTCCAAAACATCTGGAGGGGACCAGGTTGGGGGAAGGCAATACTGAGAGCTGTCAGTATTGTATAAAGCAGCTTCTTAGGTTCCCAATCTAAGAGATTCACAATGCGAAAGGAATGGGGAAGGAAGAGGAAAATAAGACTTCAGGTATGAACCCTTTCATACTGTCACGTCATGAAGTTACATAATGAGCAGGTGGAATGAGCACTAAAGGAGGCAGGAGGGAAGGAGCCGCATGGCAATCAGTCCCAGGTGGGCCAATGGAGGTGGCCTCACTTCCTTGCCTCTCCTCTGATGCAGCCAGCTGAAATGGTTACCGATGGAGGCAATTCTTGTAAGGGAGGAGCCAAATGGCAGTTGATTGCAACCCATCCAGAGGAGGAGGCCAGCTGGGATGGTCCTTGATGGGGGCAGGAGTTCTAGGAGCAGTTATCCAAATGAAGTCAACTTGCTTCATACTGGTGCTGCACAGCCCTAAACTCTTAACTGCCTGAGGGATCAACCCCTTCTTGGAGTGTGGCATAACTGTTTTATCTTCTCTGGATCATGATGAGTACATGAATGACGAGGCTGTTGGAAGAATGCCAGCAAAGCTAAAGTTCAGCATTGCAAGAAAAAGAACGCAGGGGACATTGGATCAATCGCTATTACCACACACTAAGGTATTTTACCTTTCCTTCATCCCTGGCTTCAGTTAAGCAACACCTGAAGAAGCCATGAAGCCCTTAGGGCGAGCCCAACTTATAAACAAGACGCAAAAGCAATTGGGCAAGAGAAAAGGAATTTCATGTTCCGCAGCCAGTTTGTGTAACTTATGACCCACCAACTGAGTGCCAATCATTGTGATGTGTGGGGACCCTCTTGTCCCCACACATCACAATGATTGGCATTCAGTTGGTGGGTCATAAGTTACACAAACTGGCTCAGGTCCCCCAGAGGGATCCCAAAGTCTCTCTTTTCAGGATGACACAACTACATTCACAAGACCTCTGAAGGAAAGAAGAAGGCTGATGGTCATCCATCCCTGCCCTTGGGGTCATGCTCATTCTCCATGTCATTGATATGGCTCTGCAAAGTACTTAGAAGATCCTGCAGGAATGATGCAGAACCTTCAGTGGCCCTTCAAAAGTTGATAGACTCCTAACTCCCATTAGCCAAAGTCAGCATGGCCAATGGTCTGGGATAATTAGGGTGACCCTATGGAAGGGAGGGCAGGGCTCCTGTATCTTTAACAGTTGTACTGAAAAGGGAATTTCAGCAGGTGTCATTTGGATGCATGCAGCACCTGGTGAAATCCCCTCTTCATCCCAACAATGAAAGCTGCAGGATGCCTGCTCTCTTTAGCTAGAGTGACCAGATACAAAAGAGGGCAGGGCTCCTGCAGCTTTAACTGTTGCGATGAAGAGGGAATTTCACCAGGTGCTGCATGCAATGACACCTGCTGAAATTCCCTCTTCATCACAACTGTTGAAAGAGACAGAAGCCCTGTCCTCCTTTCCATATGGTCACCCTAGCCATTCTGTTCCCACCCACCCTTCCACCATGGAAATTGATGGTAAGCTCCTTCCTCTGTAAAGAACCTTATGCATGAATGGTGTTATATGAATAATAAATAAAAGAAATGAATTGAAATGGCCATCATTCCAAGTCTCCTGCCAGGTTCATGGGAAAAGTATGAAACTCTTGCTATTCAAGTACCGCCCTTGCTGTTATGAAGAAATACTGTCAATAAAATATAATCCCTTTCTCTCTTTTTTTGGCTTGGCAGCAAGCATAAATCTTGCAAAATTACCTCCAATAAGATTATCACATGCCTATATGGGGAGAGTTGATGAGAAGTTCAGATATCCACATTGCCTGATGGCAGCTTAGATGGTCAAAGTTCCAAAATCAAAGAGGAAGTGAAAATCCCACCTTCAGTAATAAATGGTATGTGCTTACCAGCAGTAGGGTGACCGTATGGAAAGGAAGACAGGGCTCCTGTATTTTTAACAGTTGTATAAAAGAGGGAACTGCAGGAGCCCTGTCCTCTTTTGCATCTGCTCATTCTAGTTAAAGAGGGCAAGGCTCCTGCAGTTTTAACTGTTGTGATGAAGAGGGGATTTCACCAGGTGCTGCATGCATACAAATGACACCTGCTGAAATTCTCTCTTCATCACAACTGTTAAAGATACAGGAGCTCCGTCCTCCTTTTCATATGGCCATCCTACATAGGAGCCATTGTTCAAGTAAGTTATTTGAACATAAGAAGCTGCCTTATACTAGGCTGACCATATGAAAAGGAGGACAGGGCTCATGTAACTTTAACAGTTGCAGAGAAAAGGGAATTTTAGCCAGCGTCATTTGTATGCAGTTAGTACCTGGTGAAATCCCCTCTTCATCACAGCAATTAAAGTTTCATGCACTATACTAGAGTGACCCTATACAAAAGAAGGCAGGCCCCCTGCAATTTTAACTGTTGTGATGAAGAGGGAATTTCACCAGGAACTAATTGCATACAAATGACTCTGGCTGAAATTCCCTTTTCTCCACAACTGTTAAAGTTACATGAGCCCTGTCCTCCTTTTCATATGGTCAGCCTACCTTATACAAAGTCAGACCAATGGTCCTTCTGGCCAAATACTGCCTTTTTTGATGGACGGCAGCTTTCTCAGATTGTATGCAGAGTCATTTCCTGGCTCTGTTACATGAAATCTGTTACATGTAGATGCCAGGACAACAAGAAAAGAAGCCGCTTTATACCAGGCCAGATTATGTCATCAGTGTTGAGGCCGAGGAAGCCCCCCAGGGGCAGCATTCTGGTGGTGGGCAGGGTCAAAGGTGAAAGGGGCGGGACCAAAGGCAAATAGGGCAGGGCAAAAATACAAGCATATTTTAGCTTAAAGCTCTTACTGTCAGTAGCTGAACCCTAGGAGGGAGGGGGGAAGAGTAGCTCACTGGGGCCTTCTGGCAGAGGTCTTTCCCATCATCTCCTGCCTATTCCTTTTAACAGGCAACACCAAGGGTTGAATGTGGGGCCTTCTGCATGCCAAGCTCATTCTTGCACTGAGCTGTGTGGTAGGGTGACCAGATAAAATCCAGGTCAGGGCTCATGTAACTTTAACAGTTGTAGAGAAAAGGGAATTTCAGCCAGTGTCATTTGTATGCAATTAGTTCCTGGTGATATTCCCTCTTCATCACAACAGTTAAAGGTGCAGGGGCCCTGCCTTCTTTTGTATATGGTCACTCTGGTATAGTGCATGCACCTTTAACTGTTGTGATGAAGTGGGAATATCACCAGGAACTAATTGCATATAAATGACACTGGCTGAAATTCCCTTTTCTCTACAACTGTTAAAGTTACATGAGCCCTGACCTGGATTTTATCTGGTCAGCCTACTGTGTGGTCCACCCCGTAGGAGAGGCAGCATATGTGCTTCTTTGCACTCTGGGTCCCTAAGGGCTCAATGCTATGCATGTTAAGATGGGGGGAAAGTCCTACAACTCCCAGCATTCTGCTGGGGAATCCTGGGAGTTGTAGGACTTTATTTCTGTCTGAACACCCATAGGATTGCACTCTAAAGAGGGTAATTGTTTCTGTTTTGACCATTGAATTCAAGAAGAAGAAGAAGACAATGAAGTGATTTAAATCAAATAAACGGTGGAATACATTTATTTTTAGAAACATTTATAAACCATAGCTCAGCGTGAATGAATTGTGATTGCACAGACCATTTCCCTGACAAAAGCCATGCGCTTGAGATACTTGAATAATATTTGCCTGTCCCCCACAAGGAGGGGATTGAAAGACACTGACTCAAGTGTCTTCACTTGTGTAATCAACCTCGGAAGCAAGAAAAGAAGAAGATTGAATTGAGGTTTTAAAGCCTGGCTCTCTGTTTTGCAAATTTCCTATAACCAACAACAAAGGAAGCTTTCATGCAGTTTAGATTGGAAAGGAGCAAAGTCAGGAGATGGGAGTTCATGAGACATTGGCTGAGGTCGTTTGCTGTGTTGGCACAAACTCCTGTCTCTTTCACTGGGGCTAATGATGCCCTGCAGCTTTAAGAACTAAGGTGCCTCCCTCACTTTAGCGCAGGAACATTCATACACTCTCTGGGGAATTGCAGCCACTTCCTGACAATGGATTCACCAATAATGTTTCATTCAACCAAGGATTTTACAGTGAGATTTCACCCCAGTTTCCTAAGTAAAGGTGCAGTGGTGCCATCAGGACTTTGGGGCAGAGGTCAAGGCTCCACTAAGAGGAATGGGCACGAAGGCCCTCTAAATGCAGCAGAAAAGCTGGATTACAACATTTTATAGAAAGTGTAATACATATTAGCATCCAAGGGAGAGTGGGAGTGGGGGATAAGATGATTATATCCAGAGTCTAAAATTGTGTAATTGCACCACTGTAGTAAGAGTGTGTCCAGAGAGAGAGCTACCAAGCAAAAAGCAATTGTGCAGCTATTCCATCTTTTCCTCCCTACTGGCTTTTCTGTGGAAAGGAAAAAGAATGGCAATGGCAAACATTGGAGGATTCAAGTAGGAAAATCCATCCCCTGTAAAACTCCATGAACAAGGCAGGGCAATTGTGCACTAAAAGTGCTCATCTGGAAGCATCCTTCGAGTCTGCTTACATTCTACTGCTGGATCAATCACTGGATGTGCCACAATTGTTGTAAGATTTGCACTGGCTGTGCAGGTGTGTGCAAGTCACACGTTCCCCAGAAGAAGAAGAAATTTAAACTCACATTAGCTTCAGATGTACAACACTTCACTGCCCCTGCCTGCTGCTTTAGCAGGGAAGAAACTACGGCTGTTCTTCTCTGTTTTGTCTGCAGGATGAGAATAAAAAGAATATATAGCGGCTAACCCATAATCCCTAGCATGGAATTTATGGGCACAGGTAATGCCACCCAACGATGGACTAGGAAGACTGAATATGGGGAAGGACCGAGGCCAGTGTTCTTCACTGCAAGGCCTGAGAGCCACTGACGGCTCCCAGTCACCTCAAGTGCGGCTCTCTCTTTCACACACACACACACATTTTGCAGCAACTGCTCACTCTCGGCAGAGGCTCTCTATCTATCTTTTGGAAGAGAGCCAAAGGCTGCGATCTGGGCTATTGAAAGAGGCTATGGGGCTGGAGTGCCAGGAGACCTGCTGTTTGTCAGCTGTAAGGGGGCAGGGGCGGGGAAGAGAAGAATGCAGGAGCAACCAGCCAATTACCTACGGTGGGGGAGGAGCTCAACGGACAAAGAGCAACATGATTGGCTAGCACTGTGATGCACTGTGCAGCCACTGGAAGTGGAAGGGAAAATGTATGTGTGTGTGAGAGAGGGAGAGGGAGAGAGACGTTGACCTTCACCTTCACCGGGTTGGCCTCAGCAGCAGTGTTTGGAACTAAAGTGGCTCCTGCTTGCAAAATAATGAAGATCATTGCCCTAGATCAGGATGGGCAAGGGCCGATCCCCCGATGTTTTGGACTTCAACTCCCAGAAGCCCCTGCCAGCATAGCCAATGATCAAGAATGCTTGGAGATGAAGTCCAAAACTCCTGGATATCTCCTTCCTGGATCACTACCCTAGATCACTGGGAGAGCAAGCTCAGGTACCAAGTGGTGGGAAAGTCTTCTAGAGGCCTAAAGCTGGAGAGCCACTGCCAGCCAGAGGAGACAAATACTGAATAGATGGACAAAGAGTCCAACCGGGAATAAGGCAGCTTCCTTTGTTCCTCTGACATAGTTGCCATCTGCATCCCAAATACTGACATTTTCTTTTGCAAGGGATGCCTTGAGAAATGGCAGAAAACTAATAGGGCCAGGCATGCTGCCTTGCAAATGATCCCGTGGTAAGAGCACATTCCAGAAGTAATTTCGAGAATGAAATGTGGGTGCAGACCCACCCCCATAGTTGGAAATCCCACTTAGTGTATGCCATATTGGGTCATTTCAGTGTCTAGGGCAAACTACTATTTCTACAGCACCCTTCTCTAAGCTGGCACCCTCCAGATGTGATGGATCAACTCCCAGAATCCCCCAGCCAGTTTCTGGGAGTTGAAGTCCAACACATCTGGAGAGCGCCAGGTTGGAGAAGGTTGTTCTACACACACACACACACACACAGAGAGAGAGAGAGAGAGGTAGGTGTTGAGGTTTGCTTATCTGTGTGGGGTCTGCTTGTTTCCCACCCTCCCACTCCTACCAGCATTCTTTTCTATCTTTGTGAGAAATGTGCAGTGGTGTACATTTTTCTCACTGTGTCTTTATCTTGCCATTGTGACACATCTAAGAATATAAGAAGAGCCATTTTCAATCAGACTCCGGGTCCACCTGGTCCAGCACTCTGTTCACACAGTGGCCAACCAGCTGTCAACCAGGAACCGACAAAACAGGACATGGTACAGCAGCACCCTCCTACCCATGTCCCCCAGCAACTGGTGCACACAGGCTTACTGCCTCAGATACTGGAGGTAGCACATAAGCCATCAGGACTAATAGCCATTGATAGCCTTCTCCTCCAGGAATGTATCCAACCCCCTTTTAAAGCCAACCAAATTGGTGGCCATCCCTACACCTTTTGGTAGTGAATTCCATAGTTTAAGTATGTGCTGTGTAAAGAAATATTTCCTTTTATCTGTCCTGAATCTCTGTGTGAAAGTGTGTGTGTGTGTGTGTGTGTATTAATCTCCAGCCTTGGAAAGTGTTCTAAAGTCTACATCCCAGCAAACCTAATCTCAACTGAAGTTCCATTTTTCAAATGCCAAAAATGACATCACAATCTGTCGTAAAAATTGATGAATAATGACTTTGCAGGGTGTCCATCTCTCTGGTGCTGCTGTTGAATAAGTCCCTCCCCCCTCCTCTCTCATCCCACACATGTCTTTGAATTCTTCTCACACTGAGTCATTACAGTAGTATTGTGTTGTCAGGACTTCCTCGCTACCACCCAAGCAATGAGACAACTTGACACCCTCGACACGCTTGCCAGTGAACACCAGACAAGCTCATTGCTCAAGGGGAGTTCATTACTTCTACCCCCGTCCAGTGAAGTTTGTGAAATGACCACGGCAACACATGCAAAACGTGTGAGAGAATTGGGAGTTTTTGGTAGAGCGTATGGGTGCCTCTTCACGAGAGGTTTAATGCTCTTTGAAGTCTCATTAAAAAATTTACCTCCACACCAGCGGAGCGCAAATGGGGCGTAGAGGCGCGTTATCTCTCCGATTATGCGCATTATCGAATGCGCGTTAAATCGCGAGTTTTATTTTGCTCCGTCCGTTAAAGTGCATTTTGACTGTGTGAATATGCGCTTATGCGCATTAACTACTTGTAAACCGCATTTTGGCCATCCGTTAATGCGCTTCGCCACTTCTCGCCGCCTCTCGTGCAGAGGGATTAAGCGTAAATGCGCTTTTGCGATTATGCGCATAATCGGCTAACCAGGCGCAAAAGTGAATCCTTGTAGAGGGGACCTATGGCTGGGATCCTGAGAAAATTCTCACGTTCTTCCTTTCCCCACCCATGTAAGCTGAATGTCATCAGGATAGATTTGTGAATCCGCCCCCACATTCACAGGTGCTTGTTTACAATGGGGGTTGCATTTCCTACCTCCCCACCCCCAGAAAAGGTAATATCCCAAACACCCTGATTTTAGGTGGGTCATAAGAAGATAGGAAGCACCCTATTGGATCAGACCAAATGTCTATCTAATCCAGCATCCTGTTTTGCACAGTATACAGCCAGATGCCTCTGAGAAGCCAAATGCAGGACCTGATGTTAATAGCTTTCTTCCATTTAGCAAGTGTTATTCAGTTGCATACTGCCCTTAAATATGGAGGTTCCATCTAGCCTTCACGACTAAATAGCCTTTGATAGATTTATTGCCCATGAATCTGTGTAATCCTTATTTTAAACGCCTTCGAGAATCGGTGACCATCACCACAACCTGGGCCAGTGAATTCAATAAATCAATTCCTTTTTCTGTTTTGTGTCCTAAATCTGCTGCCGATTAATTTCACTGAATGAAACCAGTGAATCTTGACATCTTTCAGTTTGCAAAGACTTTAGTGCTACCCCCTTGGATCCATTGTAGGTCACAGATAGGCAATGCATGCAGATTTCTGAGCATGAGTATCCCATCATAGCACATTGTTAGTGATATAAAAATATGAATAGGCGTTGCAGATTACTCATTGGGTTGTTGTGAGGTCAAACTCAACAAAGCGTTCAGTGCAGTAACAATTAGCAACCGTAAACTAATGGCTATGCTGTGACAGGATATGCCTGCATTGTGTAGCAGCTGAGCAGACTGTAACCTGTTTGTTGAAGTAAATGGCACTGTATCCCCCTTAATAAGAATTTCACCCACCACCACCCAGCTGCAGCAATTGCTGGAATTGATGCTGGCTGTATTTCTAAACACTTAGTACACATGGTCTGTGCAAATGTAAATGCATGCACTTGGATGGATGAGACTGCTTGTAGAGAAATGAAAATGCCTTCCTCAGAAGTAATTAAAAAAAAAAAAAAAGCCTAGCTGCCATTTTGGTATGACGGGCTATAGCAGGGGTGCAAAACCTCAGGTCCAAATCTCAATATGGTCCCCTGGGGTTTTCCAGAATGCCACCCTCCCTCTCCCTGGCCCCACCCCCTTTCTCCTGACCACTAATTGTTCAGTGGTTTCCTGGCTTTTGCGTGGTTATCTTCCCATGATAAAAGGTTGAAATGCCTCTCCTAAGGCTTATTTACAGGCAGTAAAAGCTTTTAAGTTAAAACATGCTGGTATTCTGGCTCCACCCTTTTTGCCTTCAGCCCTGCCCACTGATGGAATGTGCCCCCCAGGTGCTTCCCCAAAGTTGAATTCAGCCCTCAGGTTGGAAGAGGTTCAGCACCTCTGGGCTATAGAATTGCCACAGGAGCCCTCAGGGCAAAATCCAGCAAAGTATGCAGCTACCAACCTTTGACAAATTTTTGTTTCGAAGGAAATGCGAGTGATGACTTGCTGGCAGTTCCCAAGTAACTAGTTCTCTCATTGAGGTGGCAAACCTATATCAGGACTATACCACTTCATACTGCAAATGGGCTCAATGAAATGGGCATTCCTTGATACATTAAAAATAAATAAATCCACACATCTAGAACACAAGTATGTATGTCAGGGAGAAGGTATGGATAGAACCCCAACTTCTCTGACATCTAATATTCTATGCATAGAGACTTTATTATTTGAAAGAGCATTCAACAAATGTGCTTTGCAATCTGAGTAGTACAGTCCAGATACAGGATTGCCCCTTCAGTGTAATCGAGAACTTAATGTTACTCCTGTAAAAGAAAAAGGAGTTACTGAATGGTGGGAGTAGAAGAAAGAAGACACCCCCCGCCCACCTCAAATGATGCATTTTGAGAGACAATATGAATTGTGGGGAAAAGTTCTGCAGAACACTCCCCACCCCCCATTCATGCAGGAAAACAGCAGATGGAACTCCTGGGATATCCCTCCTGAACATCTACAGGCCTTTTATGTTCAGATGTATTAATGGGACTGATATGCTGTGAGTCATCTAGCACAAGGAGTTTCATGCGCTTCTTAAAATATACTGAAAGTAGCTGATGGCATGCAAGCCACTGCCGTGTGGTTAAATGAATCCATTCGAGATCTCTACAAATACCTGTATTTGTGGAGGGCAGATTCTGCCGCGGTGACCTCAAGCAGTAAATCTGCCTCCAGAATTGCCAGATGGTACGCACTGATTGCACCATCGCAGTTGTACAAACTGAACATACAGCCGACCAGATGATCCGCCCTGTAAATCGCTTGCTCTTCAAGCCTCGACATTGCAGAAGGGTGTGCGTGCGTGTATAAATAAATAAAAGCAGATTGTGTTTTTGCTTCTTCCTGCGGTCGCTATGGCTGGCTGAACCATCTCCAGCCATATTGGGCCTATCTGCCTTACTCATGTTAGCAATTCCAATTTGTTTGCAAATCATTTGATTCAGAATGATTCAAGATGCAACCATGACTTCAGTATTTTTATTCATTTTATTTATATCCTGCCCCTCACAAAGAGTCCAGGGTGGCTAGCAGCCTATATAAAACACACACCACATCACCAACACTCCCATCATGACTTTAAAATCACAACTACATAACAAATTACACTAAAAACATCAATACTATCAATTAAAATATAATAATAATAATAATAATAATAATAATGCACTTGTCTATACCCCTGCAAAAAACCAATAGCTTTTAACTGGCACTAAATAACAACAACATGGGGGAACAGCCAAACTTTTACTTGAAGAGTAGGTTCATCTTAAATCCTGGGATGGCCGGTATTGGGATTGCATTTCAAATATATCTTCTCGGTTCTGTTTGCAGGGGCTGATCGTGGCTTAAGTCTCACAGGATGAATCCCACTAACCAAGAGAATTTCAAGTGGCCTCTAAGCCCTTCACGTAGTTTATCAGACTCAGTTTGTATGTTCAGCAGAATCAAGTGATAAAGCTTTTCCAGGATTGCATCAGTTTAGGTTACGGGCAGGGATAGAGTGGGGGCGGAGGCGGAACTGCTCTCTGTGAATCGAACTCTCTGCATGTAGAAAACTAGCATCATTAGGAGATGATCCTAATGATCTCCTTGACAGGTTAACCTCTTCTATATTCAGGGAGTTTTTCTTCACATGGGGCATCCACACCTGTAAACACCCACTCGCCTCCTGAAGTGGTGTGGCCTAGCTAAAGCTTTACAACTTGATTCTGCTGGATTTTTCTTCTAAACATTTTTAACTACTTCTACTTCATGCACGTTCCACAGCATTTCATGGTTATTGGGCTGAGACTTTGTTGTAACAAGTTAGACCCCTTAATATGCTAAACCAGTTCTGGAGGTGTGCCAGATCAACTACCCAAAATGTATGGGTTAGACGAACCACCTGGCTGAATTACAATTGCTGTCACACCTGAGTCTGAACCAGGCCCCAAATGCAGTGGTTTCATAGACCGTAGAGTTTGAAGGGACCATCATAACATTAGGAAGTTCTTCCTAATGTTTTGTTGAGACCACCTTGCTATTTGCACCCACTGGTGGTGCTACCCTCTAGAGCAACAAGAAACAAATTTGCCCCATCATCTATGTCAGGGATGGGCACAAGGCAGAGCAGGATCTATTGGTAGACCTCCGGGTGGTCTGCAGTACATTGGCTAGGGTTTCTGACTCCCAACAGCTTATCAGTGACAACAGCAAAAAGCCTCTCTACCCCGGGTGTGTGTGTGTGATCTGCCACAGGGTAATCCAGGCCACTTGGGGTTCACCAGATTTCCCCGGAGCTCTGGCGTGTCCTCCGGATTTCGTGGGAGTTTTTAACCGGATTTTTAAAAAAGGCAAGATACACTAACGGTGGCTATCATTACCATATCTTGGGACAATTACGGCTGTAATTTGCATATTTTACACCATTTGTGGTCATAAAGCACTTACTTCTACATACATTGTGGCCATAAAGAGCTTACTTCTACGTAAATTGTGGCCTCCCTTTCGCAGCCAGCATGCAAAGAACTGTGCAGGCTGCTCTCTGAGGTTGGAAAAGTGACCGAGGAAGGGGAGGAAAGGGGGCGTTCTGGTGGGTGGGGAGGGAGGGAGGAGACCGGAGATGCCAGGACACGAGATGGACTGAGCCTCTTCCAGCATCTTTCCCTGCCCCACCGAAGTACCTTCGCTAGATGGGCTGAAAAGCTCATCTAGCAGAAATTGCCAAAGACAGACGTTGGGGAGGCAAAGGTCGCCTTCGCCACTTCTCCCGCCCTGCTGATTTCAGCCTTGCAGGGCATAGGAATTTCGGAAGCCTCCGAGCTCAGAGGCTTCTGAGCAGCAAAGGTGCAAGCGATAGGATTGTGCACTGAATCATCTCTTTTCCAGGCTTTGACTTTCTGATTTCTGTGTACCTTGAAACAGGACCTGCATAATATTATGGGGGGCTATCTAAATGCACGGAAAGCCCCAGGGTGGGTGTGTGGTGGCGCCGCGTCTATTATACAACGCAGCAGTCATCGCGCACCCATCCCAGGAGAGACCCAGCTTAGGGAAGGCTAAAATGTGTAATTGAATCATAAGATGTTAATTAAAACCAGGCCTCGGTCCTACGCAGGCTCACTTGACAGTTTAATTCGGTCAAAATCAAAAGAAGCTAAGTAAGAGGAAAACCTCGGTGTAAAATTTGCTGTCATTTCTCTTTCAGAAAACTAATGTGTGGGACAAAGCTTGCTGCACCCTCCTGGAAATGCGCTTTGCCCCCTTCTGAACCCCCCCCCCCATATTTATTTTTCTTGCATCGCCACTGTAGGGAAAAGGATGATGGGATTTGTAGTCCAACCTAACTGGATAGCACCAGGTTGGAGAAGGGCCTTTCCTTTAACTACAGTCATCCTGCAATGGGGGTGGGGGAGAGGCGTTGCCCGCTCTTCTTTGGTGGTCCGTTCGCTGCCAAAGCTTTCCAAGCGCCCCTTTGCACCAGCGCCATTGACGCCCGCACACACACACAGGCTGCATTCAGACAACACAATAGTCAATGGTGGGGTAATAATCAACTTTACAGTTGTTCATCTAGGGGGTACTCCCCACACAACGTGGTAATAAATAATCACCCGTGGTGTGGATGAGGATCAGCGCTGAGTTGACTATGGCAGCATTCCGAGGACATGATAGTCAATACAAGTGACGATTGGCCCTCCTTGCCCGCTCGCCCGCCCGCAGTTGATTATTGTGTTGTCTGAACGCAGCCTCTCTCTCCCGCTGGCTGGAGCCTCGCTCGAGCCTCTTCTGAATGGGCTCGCCGCAGCCAATGAGCACAGGGCCTGGCTGCCCGCGGCCCCTCCCACTTCCCCTTGCGTCACGGGGAACTTTGATGCGCTCCGGGAGTTTGGCAGCGGCGCCTGCAGATGGTGAGAGCGGAGCGGAGCGCTTGCAGCTGCGGGCCGGCGCTCTTAGTCGCGAAGCTGGGGGGGATGCGCGCCCGCCTGGACGGCCTTGCACAACCCGCGCCCGGCTCCCCCGGTGGTTACCTCCAAGCCGCCGCAGTGGAGGAGGCCGCTGCTCCCGTCGCCGTGTGAAGCAGCCGCCGAAGAGAACAAAGGCAGAAGCCGCTTGGCTCCCGCTGCTCGCCTCCTGCCCTCGTTCCCGAGCCGGCGCGGCGCCCGTCCGCCTGTGTGCGCGCTGGGAGCGTGAGATCGCGCTCGCTCGCCCGCCCGCCCGCCCGCCCTCCAGCTCCATGAGCCGCCAGCTCGAGCCCCGCAGCCCCGCCGCGCTCCTGCACCCGCCGGGAGCCGCCGCCGCCGGTGGCGGTCCTCGCTGCCGGGGCGCCCCTGCCAAGCGCCTCCTTCTGCACGACGGCGCCGGCGCCGAGGAAGCGCCCTCCGCCGCCAAGTGCGCCCGCCTCGCCGTCGACTGCTCCAGCGCGGCGCCCCAGGACTGTCTCAGCGCGCCGGGGTCGCCCTGCGCGCCCGTCTCTCCGGCCCCCGGCGCTGGCTCGGCTTCCAGCCCCGGCGCTAGCAGCGCGCAGGGGCCCAGCCTCGTCGCCGGCTATCTCTTGCTGCCTTTGCCCGACAGGGAGCACGTTTCTCGGGCGCTCGACATCAACACGGGCCGGGAACTGCGCTGCAAGGTAAGCGCCAGAAGGACGTGCTGCCTTGCCGGAGGGGGGATGCGCTCCGACGGGCACTCGCTGCGATCCCCGAGCCACTTAAGCCGTTGGGAATTGAATTACGGAGAGCCTGATCCACGTCTTGGAAAATCGGGGGGGGGGGGGAGGTTGGGGGTTGGGGGGGGGGGGGCAACCAGCCGCGGCTCCCAGACCGCGCGGCGCTTACGCTCGGAAGGAAGCTCTATTTCTTAAACTTCAGTGGAACTTCTTTACCTTGTGTAAAGCGTGAGCAATGAGCCGCCCCGATATCCGGCGTTTAAATGGCAGCCGGATCGGATGTTCTGAATCATGAGCAAGGAAGATCTGAATTACATTACGCAGCCCCCCCCCCCCCCCCCGGTCTGTCTGTCTGTCTGTCTTTTCTTTCGTCTTGACGGATGCATGGATCGGGACCTTGGTGCGGGAGCGGTGGTGGGGAAGAGGCGAGAGGACGTGAAACAGGGATTTGTGACCCACCGCTCACAATCTATCCCCGAAGCTTCGGCACAGTTTTGCATTTAATTGTCGAAAAGGCTGCGAAACCCGATGTGCGTTTACTTTGCGAAGCGGAGCTAACTCCGGTCTGGATTGTGTCTGCTGTGTTAAGATAGCGTTGGCCTCACGAAAAGATCTGCAAAACATAGGTGTCAGTAGGAAGAGTATTTCTTAACCTCATTAGGGCATGGTTTTGCCGAGCTGGCCAGAGTTGCAACCTTGGGCTTGCACAAGAAGATTGGGTTTCTTGGGCAGAAACACGAGGAGCAGATCCCTAAAGAAACCAGGGTTGAGTTTCTGTGTTTTTGTTTTTAAATCCATCTGGAAACGTCCCTGGATAACAAAAGGGTTAAGTTTCTCACCCGTCATCCTCCTCTGTTTTCCGCTCCCCTCCTGCAGAATATAGTACGCAAGGAGGAATTGGCTGCCACTAGCATAGCTTTCCATGTTTTCCATGAGGTGTCCTCAGCTCTTTAAATATAATACACACACACACACACACACAGACTGTCTCTGCCTGGTTTTCTAGTCTCATAGAAGAGGCCTGTAATTGGAGAGATTGTGGGTTTACTGCTGCCACCTGCTGACTGCAGGCGCTTTGATGCCACCATTCTAGAACCTTGGACTAGGATCCTGGCTATGTTTCCCCTGCAGCGGACCCATTAAAACCAACTGGATTGATCTGGAATAAATCCCTGAAGGATTGCAGTGTTTAGTAGCTGCAAAACCTGGAACTACTGAGATCATCCTTTAAAAAAATAAATAAATCCTAGTCTAGAGATAGGCAACCTAGTGCCCCTCCGGATCTTTTGGACTACATCTCCCATCAGTCCCAGCCAGCATGGTTAGTGGTAAAGGATTGTGGGAGCTGCATCCCAAAACATCTGGAGGACACCAGATCTGATCTCTTAAACTGATGGAAGCCAGCTTTTGAATTACACAGAACTCTTCTTGCAAATAAAGTTGTTTTCATTATTATTATTATTATTATTATTATTATGCAGCCAGAGTGCAGGGTGCTTCCCAAAATACAAGAGGAGTTTCCTCCCCTGAGGAGCTTACAATGTAAAATTCAACACAGGGCAGACAACAGAAGGGGCAGGAAAGTGATTCAGGGGTAAATGAGGGAAGAAAATACATGTTTTCCGGTTATCGTTATTTAGGCTTAGTTACAGTAGGGCTATCTCTCTCCATCCCTAGCCAGGGAAGATTCTTTCCAATGGAATAGTCTTTCACGGCCACTGATGTACTTTTAATTGACTGGCATAGACTAGCATGCTTTTGTTGTGACGATGGGCAGTGATGAAGTTGTGCAGACTTTATTTACAAGGTTGCTTTTAAATGCAGGCGTGCAAATGGCATGCACCGCCTAAAAAGAGAAAAGAGTGTCGGTAGGGGAGTGGAGGGCATGATCAGACTTTGCAACACGTTTTCCTCTGTCTGAGTGTTACCCGGTTGGATGAATGGGAACGATGACATTCTCTGTATGTGGCGTTTTCCAGTCAGGCCTCGGATGTGAGTAACGTAGCAGAGCCTTGCAGGTCATTGGTAGAACATGACTGGAGTATTGCAAAACACCTGTGAATAAAACATGAGAGGCTTTAAGCCTCTTCTTCCTTTGCTTAAAGGTTTGGCATGCTCTGAAATCGCCGCTTGATTACCATCGCCTCTGTCTGAATCATTGCCTTTGTAGACAACTTAGAAGGTAAATGCCCCAGTGGCTTTTTCATGGCCTTTTCCTGCCCCTCTCCCATCATAGCCTATTGGAGAAGTGTGTTACCCGTGCGGCTGGCAGAGAATTGCCAGGAGTCGTGTACGCAAGCTGCGCTCATGCATAGTTCCGGTGTTTGGGGTGGTAGTGCTCTGGCGGATGGCTTTCATTCGGGCGGGGGGAGGAACCTGGAGAGGTGGGGTGGCGAGGTCTCCCGGCTTTGTTGAGGCCAGCCTCCCCGACCTGAGTCAACACCTGGTCAATGACCCCCATCATTTCCCAGCTGTGGCTGAAGTGGGAGTCTCTCTCGCTATAATACTCCGTGAGTGTAGAACTAGTGACTGGTAGGCTTTCCAGGCTGACATAGAGCAAAAGGGTGTGATGTTGTTGATGCAATGGCAGTTCCTCAGGTCGGGGAAAGTACAGCCAAAGTAGTCTTGCAAATGGGAACTGCTTTGCTGGATTAGACCGAGGTGTGACTAGTTCCATCATTAGCCCGTCAGAATGTCTCTGGTTCTGCCTTCCCCAATCTGGTGCCCACCAGATGTCTTGGACTTCAGCTCCCATCACCTCTTGCCAATGCTGGGGAATCCTGGGAGTTGTAGTCCAAGTCAGCCTGGAAAGGCTGTTCTGGTTGGTCACAATCGGGGTGTGAAAGACTTTCCTGTTGTCTGTCTCAAGCACCTGATATTCTAGGTATACTGCCTCTGTGTGTGGAGGTGCTCTCCCAACTCTTCTGACTAATAGCTGGTGATGGCTTTGTCAACTTCCATGGATTTAGATAAGACTCGTGCCCCGTTCGAAACACATGGCATGGAGATGAAACCCATTCTATTTCAGTAGGCAGCATCTGGAACGCGTGTGACTTTTCTGTAAGCTGTCTGCCCCATTTTAACCAGGACTCTGTACCCCCTTGTTGTGACTTTAGTACCCCTTCCTCGATGTGTGACTGAGGCTGCAATCCTTTACCCAGTTACCCATTGAGTTCAGTGGGGCTTGCTTCTGAGGAGACATGCATGGGGTTGGCTGAACTGTTAATGGCTGACCCCCATTGTACTTATTTCCATATGATGATTAAGATGTAAACCCTTTTGCCAGCATCCAGCCTTGGTGAGCAATTCCTGCCCCCTTTTCTTTCCTGCTGTAAAAACCCTTTAGTTTAATCTCGATTCTCACTCCTTCTTGGTGCTCCTTCCAGGTCTTCCCCCTCAAACACTACCAGGACAAAATCCGGCCTTACATCCAGCTGCCATCCCACAGGAACATCACGGGCATCGTGGAAGTGATCCTTGGGGAAACCAAGGCCTACGTCTTCTTTGACAAGGACTTTGGCGACATGCATTCCTACGTCAGGAGCTGCAAGCGTCTGCCCGAGAAGGAGGCTGCCAGACTCTTCAAGCAGATCGCCTCGGCAGTAGCTCACTGCCATCAGTCGGCCATCGTGCTGGGAGACCTCAAACTCAGGAAATTTGTGTTTTCTAGCGAAGAAAGGTGAGCAGGAGGTTGCAGCTTTTCTCTGTGAAATGTGCTTTGGGGCAGCATCGGGGAGTGTCTCTCTTTAAAAACCTTCCCCAACCTGGTGGCCTCCAGGTGTTTTGGACTTCAGCTCCCATCAGCCCCTGCCAGCCTGGACAGTGGTCAGGAAACCTGGGAGTTAAAAGTCCAAAACATCTGGAGGGCACCAGGAGAAAGTGGCTTTACGCCATTTACAGTTTGAACGGAAGGCCACCTTAACAAAGGAATGTAGGGTGGAGGGCTAAAGCCACACGTTTCGTTCCTGGCCCCGTTTGCTACAGGTTGTGCTCCTCCGGACCCTTGTATTCTGTAGGTACAGGCCAGGTTTGGCCCACGAGCTACTAGTTGCTTACCTGGGCTGTAAATCGTACTAGTTTTCTGTGCTGGTGGAGTTGCTTGTTTAGAACAAGAGAAAAGGCAACAGACCTCAAGCGTGATCCACCTAGGAGAAGCTGGTTCCAATGCGAGTTAAGTTTGCATAGTTTTTTTTTTTTAATCTTTGTATGCACACCATCTACTGTGTTTATGACCGGCACAAGATGTGAGCCTAGTATTTCCTGGTTCAAAACTCAGCTTCTTCTCCAGTGTGCTATATTAGTTAAGTTAGATAAACATTGGTTTGGCTTCTGGCAAGACTCCAAAGAGCTGCTACATTCAAGAATGTTCGTATGTCCAGTGGGACTTTTGACTTTGAGCAGCGGAGGCAATCAGATACACACCCATGTGAAATCATAACTCCCCCCCCCTCCACTGTGTCCATATCCAACCCCCCCCCCCCCCCCCCCCGGGCCAAGTATTCTCTTTGGAGCACTTTCTCCATGGGAAGTCCTGCTGGAAAGTGAATGTGTTGACTTTAGATGGGGATCGACTTAAGGGCATTTTTGCATGTTTTGCCTGCTGCAGGTATTGGAGGGAAAAACTATTTATTTGTGTACGAAGATGGCACCTGCTTCTGTTTTGCCGCAGGTTTAGGCGCTGTGAATTTGCTACTAAATCCCAGCGTGTGTGTGTGATTAAATTAAACCGTGTGGAGTATTTGTACATAATGTGTTTTCTCTGACACTCATTTATAAGCAAGCTGCCCATGTGAAGTTGTTTGTAAGCTGCTGCAATTGGAACCAAACGGGTTTAAGACTGAACAGGATTGAGAGCTAGATTGTAAGGCAGAATACTCTGATTTTAGGTGAATGGAGTCCCACTGAAATGGTTGAGTTGTTTTGAATCCAAAATGTTTCCTCTCAGTTGAGTTGATTTGATTGGTTACTTGGCTCTCGTACAAGATCACCAGCTTAACTGGTTTGTGGATTGCACTGTACCTGTGTGGCCTCAGTCTGATTATAGGTTTAGGTGTCTGGCACATAAATTAAACTGCTGTGTACTTTAAGTGTCACACTATCAAGTGAATTAATATTTGGGCACAAACTGTTAAAGAGAGTTGTGTGAAAGACATGGCATTGACTGGAGGTTGGGAAAAGTGAAGCTAGAGGAAAGGATAATTATCCACACTGGAAACCATACATGGGATGTGATCAGTGGGGTGGTAGAATGGAGTGTGTGGGGTTACGACCTGCAGTTGCGACTCCTTCTACAAACAGCTGTGTGTTCTTGTAATGTCATTACTCTTGGTAGTTCCAACACTTCACAGTAGTGTTGTGTTACAATTCCGGTAATATGAACCACGGTTAACACTAACCAGGGTTGAAGTGGTTAGTGCCTGGACAAATGCAATGTAAATCCACACTTCTGGAAAGGAAGGGGGAAATGGGTGTGTTTGAGTGAGAGAGAGTTGTGCGTTAGTAAATCCCGCCCTAAATTGCTAGCTGTGGTTTTCAGGGAGTCGGCATTATGTCTACACCAGACCAAAAAGTGGTCTGAATTGCTCAGCTTGATCTGTGGGGAGTTGATGGTTGTTTGGGGCTGGTTGTGGCTTTTTGGCACAGAGGCGGCAGATACGTTAGCGTTGAAGCCGACTTTGCAAAACTCCTTGAAGATAACCGTAGCTGGGTCACATGTGGGCAGCCCTTAATAGGTGTGAAAATTCATCCCATTTGAACTCTGTGGGAGTTCTGCTTTTGATATCAGCAGAAACAATTTCACACTCCAGCGCTGCAATCCAGGCATTACTTTGAAGTGATGCCATCGCTACCTGTGGATCATGGGCAGTGTGTCATTTGCAGATTTTAGCCTTATCTCGGGTGTGCTTGATTTTTTTTTAAACCCTCTGATGCTTCATTCCAGTGATTTCATTTTGATAGGATAGTAGCCAGCTTGATAGATCTTGATTGTTCTATGTTCCCTCCCCAAGCCATAGTCCTCAGCATCGAATCTGGGTTCTCTGATCTGCTTCTGTGCCTGCACAGTAGCCTCCAAACAGATTGTAGAATCTATTCCCAGGCACCAGCACAGCCAGGAACTCTGAAGTTCCAGGTCGGCCCAAGCTTGGCGGCAGAGAGCTGCTTTGGATACCTCTGCATCCATTTCACACACATGCACACATACACCATCACTGCCATGGTACCAAATTCTGCATATTTCCTGCACCTAATGCTTCCCCCACCTTTGCAGGCTTAGGACTTCTGAATAGCAGTTACAGGAAGAAAATTACGGAGATGGGCCTGCAGGGGAGAGCCCCATATTGTGGGCTAGATGGACCGTTGGTCTGATCCTGTCCTTGCACACATTCTTCTGTTTAATGCTGAATTCATTTTGGCTCTAAGGAAAGATCAGCAGGCCAAATTTTAACAAGGCATGTAAAGCAAATGGGTACCAATTGGACTTCTGTTTTTTAAGCCCAACTGCAATCATAATAATTGGGGTGGGCTGGGAGGAGCAAAGGGCTCTGCTTATGAAAAAAGGGTTTTTTGGGGTGGCGCAGTGGGACATCTGCCCCAGGAGTTGAGTGCGGATGATGTGCTCCTGCCTTCCTGGCTGGGGGATTATGGGAGTTTCTGTAGTCCTACACATCTGGAAGGCACCAGCTTGGAAAAGGCTGGTGTGCAGAGTGGACTGAGCTCGTCTCTCGCGGAAACAAGTAGCAGGTTGCGATTTAAGGACAACAGACAAAACATGCTTCCTCTTCCCATGGCCAAGAGGCTCAAGATGAGCCCATGCTGAAAGTGCTGGTGGGGAAAGTTATGGAATGGAGTAATCAAACACCAGAAATGACCGTTCCTTGTCACCCGGCAGGCCCTCAGACCCAACACTTTCTCTGTGATGTCAGCTCACACATTTGGCTTCGACTCATCTGGTGCTTGGGACGTAGAATGTAGAAAGCTGCCTTATACTGAGTCAGAGCATTGGTCCACCTAGCCCAGTATTGTCGACACTGACTGGCAGCAGCTCTCCAGGGTTTCAGGCAGGAGTTCTTCTAGTGCTGGAGATCAAACCTGGGACCTTCTGCCTGCAAAGCAGGTCTCTACCACTGACCTACGGCCTATCCACTGTAGTAATTAAGTGATGGATGTGCATGTGTGGCAGTCTCTTCTCCCCCCCCCCCCCCCCCCCAGTAAAATTCAGGGTTGGAATCTGTAGAGAAATAATTATGCCCCCTTTCTTCACCCCTCCCCCCCCACAGATTTTTTTTTATTGCTAATATAGCAGAAAGGACACATTGACCTATAAAGCTGGCAACTGCCTCTCCTTGAAGGGAAACAGTTGTGTGTTTAGCTGCCCCTGATAAACCGAACCGCTTGCTGAAATAGCAGATTGCACCCGGCGCTTCTAATTTGGAAACTTAGCCTTGCGCATATCGTATGCTTGTGAGTTTGGTAATCAGAGGGTTAAGCAATGCCAGGCAAGACTTTAGCCTCGCAAGCACAGGTGCAGAGCTTGGATTGCCCTGTCAGCCAGTTGGAGGGCAGGCAGGGTGGATTGAGTCATATTTTCCGTTTACAGAACCAAGGGGTGTGTTATGCGCAGGGCGGGGTGGGGGACGGGGGAGCTCTTGCTTTAGGACAGGAAGGTCACCCTGAGGACAGCGAGCAATCGATGCATTTTTACAGGCCAACAAAGCTTCAAGGAAGGCAGCAATCAAAACCATCAGGAGCTGTGGAATATCTAATCGACTCATGTAAAAACAACAATTCAGTAGCATAAAGCTCTAGAAATAGGATGTTTGCATAAAAACTGTGTAACCTGCAAGGCCAGTTTTTGTGTGGGGTGTGTGTGTGTGAATATCTGCATGAAAAAGTTATGACTATTTCAGGAACAAAAGGGATGTGGGTTTTGGCTGCCGTCCACGAGCCAGAGAAACCTTGACGTCACCAGGACACAACTGGCTTCAGTCCAAGGCTTCTGCCCTGTAAATCTGGCTTGGCTGTACTGAAGTCTTAGGGGTGGCTCTCAGATGCACGTGTGTGTATTGCTCGATTACTGTCCGTTTGATGACTTCCAAAGCTTGAATTTGTGAACGGAGTCCATTGAAAGTTGTACTGTGTATGCACTTCTAGGGGTTGTACCCAACCCTACTGCTAACGTAAATTACTTTGTGCTAGTGTGGCATAATGGATTCCCCAGAAAACCCGTCATGCCACCAAATGCTATTGGTGTGGTGCTAGAAGATAATTATTAATTATTGCATTTATATACCGCCCCATAGCCAAAGCTCTCTCTACACTCGCACAATGTAATTTACATTGGTGGTAGTGTCTTGTTGGATACTGCCTTAGTTCATTCAGAGATGGCTGTGTAAAACAGTCCATTTACCGTGGAATAGTCTTGGCCAGAGAAATATACTGCATCTTTGTAGGGGAGATTGTGGCCCAGGCTGATGGCATTATCAGCTGTTTCCAAGAGCTGGCTCATTGAATTGAGAGTGGCAAATTTTTGTCAGCTCTCACAGGTACATTACTTGATCTCTTGTCACTTGATGACTCTTGGCTCAGTATGTGAATAGTCTCATTTAAAAAGTCTTGTGTGTTGACTTGTCATTTGGTGGGTGATCACAAAAGTTCTGCCTGTGGGATTTGATCTGTAATGGCTCACTCATAATGGAAGCCACTTCTCAATGCTACGTTCAACCGGAGATGAATATACATAAGTGTATGAACCAGTCATCAATGGGTTGTCTGTTTCTTTCATGATACTCACAAATTAGTGTAAAAGCTTTGAGCAATTCTTAACCCTTATGTACAAGTTGTTACTTTGGTAAGATTGGCATCATTTGGGGATGGGTGGTGTGGAATTAGTAACTAATGTGTTTGGCCTCTTGTCTTCTCCAGGATGCAGCTGAGACTAGAAAGCTTGGAAGACACTCACATCATCAAAGGGGAGGACGATGCATTATCGGACAAGCATGGCTGCCCAGCCTACGTCAGTCCAGAAATCCTAAACACAACAGGAACCTATTCTGGGAAATCGGCTGACGTGTGGAGCTTAGGCGTAATGCTGTACACCCTCCTAGTGGGACGCTACCCTTTCCACGACTCGGACCCTACTTCCCTCTTTTCTAAAATCCGACGCGGACAATTCTGTATCCCTGACCACATCTCTCCCAAAGCGCGATGCCTCATCCGTAGCCTGCTCAGGCGAGAACCCTCCGAAAGACTCACAGCTCCAGAAATTTTGCTCCATCCTTGGTTTGACGCCGTTTTGGAATCTGGGTATGCTGACCAGGACATACGAGCCTTTGATCAAGTTGTTCCAGAGAAATCGAGGGGGGACAACGATATCAGCTCCTTCTTTTGTTAGCTCTAATTTTGGGGGGCCTCAGGGCAAGAGACTTCACACTTGCATACAGTCCTTAAGTGTGTGTGTGTGTGTGTGTGTGTGTGTGTGTAGGTGTGTTTATGTGCGTTCATTTTCTGTGTTGTAAATGCATTGCTTTCCAAACTCTTGCTGCGCTCAGGACAGTAGCTGTGGTCTTATGCACACCATTCATGAGTGGAAGTCCTGTTTGTTTCTCCCCTCTCCAAAGAGGCTTACGAAAAGGTAGCAATTCTTGGCCTTATTAATCCAGGGGATTTCCCATTGAGCTCCATGGGACTCCTCTGACGCTACCATCTGGAGCCAATGAAAGAAGAGCCAGCTGGATTCTCCTATGTCTCCCATACATCATACAAATGACAGGAGCTCTGGCTGGGCTTTGGGTACAGAATCATACTGGTGATGTAAGAGAGCATACAAGCACAGTCCTTCCAATGCCAGATGGGGCATGTGATAAGTCGCAGTGGAAAAATTAATGGGATTGACTGTCAAAAAGCCCAGCTCTTATAATTGGTTTGCAACTAGTTCTCCGGACGGGTGGGAATTGCACCCTTGAGCTTACAGTTTGCCAGTTGCTTTCTTGGCTGTGTTCGGACACTGGGCTTAAAACCAATTTGAATGTTTCAAGCCTCAAGGCGGTGGGACTGTTGGGAACCTGCAACCTGATCTTGCAGGTTGGGTTAACCTGGAGTATTCAGCTGTTCTCACTTTTGAAAAATTGAACTTCCAATCTGAACCCGTTTAAATTATCCAAACGCAAAGCTATTCTCGAGCTCAGTCTTTCAGCAGAGCTATATTGGCTTCGGCCCTGGGGTTTCATCTCAACTGAGTGGTGAATGGATGCGGTTGCTCATCTGGCCACACAAGCAGCAGAATTAAGCGAGCTTTCAGCTGAATACTCTGGCGTTAACTTTTCTTGTGGGGGAGGATTGGGTTGCTTATTTGTCAAATTTGGGGGATTTCACAAATGCCAAATTTTGTCTTTTGAAGTGGCTATCAGCCCCGGCGGTGCCAGAGTTGGTTGAAGTTATTTTTAAGGTATCTTGACTGGAAGATCAGCACTACTGAAACAAATCAGAATTTTGCCATCAGCTTCAATGGGACACCTCTCTGTCTCCGTACCCAAATCCTTAAGAGACCTCTTGAAACCACTTCTATGGAGTATGACTGGGGCGGTCAGTACCCCTTTTGAACCAATGCAAAGGACACCAGTCTCCGTGTCTGTGTGGCTATGAGAGTCTAGCTAACAGTTTGTCTGCATCTGAACTAGTCCCCCATAGCTAACACAAGTGTTCCTCAAGTGAACTAGAGTTGCTGTTCTCAAATCTTTTATTTCAGTTGGCAGGTGGGGACTCCTGATATTCTCCCCCCCCCCCCCATATTTTTTTTACATACCTACTCTAAGATGGCATGTAAGTGATGGGCTATGCCTGTATCTGATTTAAAAGGTGACTCTTCAGCCAGCCACCTTTCAAACTGTTGCTGGGCCTGTCAGTGCAGTAAAGTGCAGTAAAGTAAATGGTTGTGTATGTGCAACCTGCGAGTGATGAGATGCTGCTACCAGTATCTTTATTTAGCCTTGCACTTTTATATAGCAGGCCACTATCATTCCCATTTTACAGATGGGATAATGAAGCAAACTGAGGCAGTGACTCACACAAGGCTTGGTCAGTGGCAGAGGTGGAGCTCAATCCCCCCTCCACCAGCCGTCAAGGACCTTTAGATGCAGCATTGTAGCCCAGCCTCCCACAATCTAGTGGGCTCCAGATGATTTGGACTGCAGCTCCCAGCATGCCAAACCATTGGCCGTGCTGGCTGGATGCTGATGGGAGCTGAAGTCCAAAACACCAGGACCACATTGTCTTATTCCCCTGTGTCTTAAAGAAGGTAGAGCAGAAGGATCCGTGGGTTGCATACGCAAGGCTTGTGGCCTATGTTAGTCCAACTTCGAGTAGGCCCATTGAAATGAGTGGGACTTGAGTTAGGCTAACATTGGGTACAACCGAAGGCTCCACATCCAGTCCATGGCACCTCCAGGGAAAGGATCTTGTGTAGGAAGTTTGAAAATGCTTCTGCTTAAGACCAAGGGGACAATTCTAGGTAAGACCGATGAATAGTCTGACTTGCCAGATGCAGGTTTAAAGTTCATGCCTAGCCTTGATGCTGAATCTCCTTGAACCCTTTAGCATTAAATGTTCAGCATGGCTCTTCTCTGGCAAGTCACCCAAGAGGGCTTGGATCCTGGCCTTTCCTGGCTGTTTTGCATCAACATAAGCCGGGTGTTGCTTTGAAAGCAGCACCCCATATCTAAATACCAAAACCCATCGGTTGAGGGTGGTGCGGCTGAACCTGAGAGGCAAAGATAAGCCCTATCTCATTACATGTGCTGAAAAATGTTTGGCTCTCTTTGTATGGGCTCTGCTCTCCAGTGCATTGCATCACCCTTCGAGAAAAACAACTGCATATTTTGATAGGCCACTGAACAATGCCCAACGTTCCTATTTGACTATGCAGGCATAATCTGGAAACCTCTCTCCCCTCTACATTTTCATGCATCTCTGGCTGTGATGGCTTTTTTTTTATTTCAAATTCATGGTGGATAATTAATACACTTGAATAAACATTAGCTTCCTGGATGAACTTCTTCCTAATGAAGACGACTACTCCAGTTTATTTCAGTAAGCACTTGCTTCTCCTGAGCTTTAAATTCATCCGGGAAACTGGAAGAAACCTTTTGCTAACCGGAAGACAGCCGGTTCTTTTTTCTTTTTTGTCATAGACTGTTGATGCCCCGCAGACAAATGTTGACATGTGTGTGATCCAGCTGATTAGTGATGTTTCTTGTGGACTAGTATCTTTGCTTGCAAGGCCGAATTAAGTTCTGTGAAAATGCACTCATATTCTGTGTCTAAAACTAATTTGTTCATTGGGGGAGTTGTAAGCTGCCAACATAAGATAGCTGCACCTTCGCCTTTCAAAGAACTTGAGGAAATGTTTTTCTGTTGGGCTGTCTGAGACCGTTAGCAGCCGTACATGATTGCACTTCCCAGGGTGCATTGTGGGGGAAAGTTGATGCAATACACTACGCCTGTGTGACCCTGGTTTTTTAGTTCCAAGCGATGATCTTGCTTAAGAATCCTAGTGTTTTAAGGCTTATCGTTGTCAAAGGGTGGAGCCACTGCACTCTTGAGAAAGCTCAGTATACCTCATCTACTGTGCACTTCTCACATGATGTCATGCCATTTGATGTTTGTGTGTGTTTTTAATGCCTGTGGTGTGTGTGTGTGTGTGTCTTTGAAAAACCTGAGGCGTCAAAGAGCAGTTTAAATGTGAATTAGGTCCGGCAATACTAACTTGATAAAATCAAGAGAATTACAGGTGAAACTTTATTTTTTTACCTTGATTGCACTAAAGCTCTCGTGATTGCTTTAATATATTTGTATCTGTGATACAGTTTTTTTGTTTTTTTTTAAAGAACCTCCTCAGACCTGCCTATAAATTTGTATATATTGGTAGGTGGAAAGCTAATAACACTATGTCGGATATTTGTAAATATGTACATATTTGAAAAATCGACATGATGAAGCTGTACAATTTCTGTACAAAAAGTTTAATAAATCTGGTTTCATAACAAATGATCTCGTTTCCCCTGCTCCTTGATTTGAGTCTTGCAAGGTTCCCCTTGGAATGAAGCCGTAAGGGGGTGGTGAGAAGCTGTGGAACCATAACCATTACCTAATTTTCATTCAATGCCATAATTGTCAATGGAGGTGGTGGGCTCTCCCACACTAGAGGCCTTCAAGAGGCAGCTGGACAATCATCTGTCAGGGATGCTTTAAGGTGGATTCCTGCATTGAACAGAGGGTTGAACTCGCCCTTCCAACTCTAGTATTCTATGATTCTATGACATAAAATGGGTGAGGAATAAGGGGTGCCCTTATGTATGAAAACACATTTTTAAATCTCCTTTGATCTGAAGATGAGGCACAAGTGGCCTCTCCTTACTTCACTCCACTCATGTTGACCACCACTGGTCATGTGATGTACCTACAACTGATAAGGGGAGGGAGAGGAGCAGCCTTCCCAAATCAGGTGGCCTGCAGATGGGTTGGGCTACAACTTCCACTGTCCCCAGCCAATATGGCCAATGGTTGAGGATGATGGGAGTTATTGATCATGCTTGGGGAGCGTCAGGTAGGGTGCTGATCACTGACAACACGTTTGGGTGGGTGGGGGGCACCAGGTTCTAGTGCAATTTGAAAGGACTACCTATCCCCATATGAACTTTGCTGGTGAGGTCAGGGAATTTCCCATGATACTTTCCCTGCCATTGAAAAAGGGGTTGTCAGGATGTGTGGGCTAGCCTCAGGTGCTGTGTGCATGCCCCCAGCTGCCATTACCTGTGATGGAAATACTTCAGCACCATCTGAATTGAGACCGCATGGGATAGGCTCTTTCTGAAGCCACCATTCTAGAATTGTATTTTTATTGTTTTAGCAACACACTAAGCCATCCTGGAAATCTTTGTTTTTTTAAAAAAGCTGAAGGATGGATGGCCCATCAGTTCATTTAAATGAGCAGGCAAAACAGCCTACCTTGTCTTCGAACTGAGTAGCCACCTTGAATGGAAGGTGGAACACCCTCTGGGCCTCCACCAAGCAACTGTAATGACTGAGGCAGTGGCCAGATACCCCAGAGTGGAGCAGGTTGGGTAGACAGATGGCCGTGGCAGGTTGGGCTGCTAGTAGATGTGATGAGTCTCTAATCCCAGAAACGGATGTGTGGAGGTGGGGGTGGGGGTGGGGGTGGGGGGAGAATGATTTTGAAGACAGCTTAATCCACACTTTCCCTCCACCCAACTGCCCACTCACTTTACCCCATAGGACTAAAAGTAAACTGCAGTGAGCAAACAGTACACAAGATGCTTCTCTGTAGGTGGGTCGTGTGAGTAGATGTAGATAGCAATTCTACTACAGCTGAGGCACATTCTGTGTTGAGCAAGCAAGCTGTGGTGTGATTGCAGCTGATCATCATGCGAGAAAGATCGGGGCGCTCTTCGATGCTGCCAGATCAGTCAGCAGGTGAAGCAATGCAGGGACTTGCACAGCCTAGGGAGTTGACACATACCCTGATCTCGGCTCCTGCTTTTTACCTCCTGGGACCCTACCAGTGGACAGAGTGAGGCAGGTTTGGGAAGATGATTAAAGCCCAAGGGCTCAATTCCGTTTCAGAGAGGCCCTTTGGGTGTGTGTGTGCAAAGGGGGCCGAGCCAAAGGCAAAAAAAGGTAGAGCCCAAAATACAACAAAAATACCAGCGTGTTGCAGTTTACAGGTCTTACTTCCGATGACTAAGACTTAGGAGAGGCATTTCAATCTTTTAGAATGGATGGAAAAGTGAAAAAAGCTGGGGAAATCAGTGGTTGAGCCCATCGGCGGAACCCAGGACAGCAGGATTTGGCCCCTGAGCCTGAGGTTCCCCACCCCTGGTTAAAGGGTAGCAAACAGCAATTATTCAGTGTCTTACATTTTTATGGCCATGGGATGTTTGGATTTTCCTGGCCTGTTTCAACACGACAACACTAAAAATTTTTTTACAGCTATCTATAGGAGTCAGCGGACATTCATGTTTTAGTATTAATGTGTTTTAAGCCTAACCCGGATTACACATAAAACTCTCATTGGTGTTGCATTTCTTGCCAGAAAATAGTGTGTGCATGCAGAACGCAGGAGCGATGTGTCTGCCGTAGGCAAACAACTCTTTTTGATGATGGGAAATCTAGCTTTTACTCCCATTTGGTTTGGTCCAAAGTTCCTCTCCGGAAATCTATTCTATTAAGGGCTGTGCTGAATATTTAGTTACAGGAGGACACAGATTTGCTAATGCATACAAATAGATGTGAATTTCAAGACCATTGGCATTTGATAAAAACAAATGAAATGCATCTCACCATAGTGACCAGGTGACCTGTGCGCCTGCAGTCCAGGTGTTGATGTGGGGCAACATCAAGGCCTCCAGACTTACTTATTATGGTTCTTTATTATTATTTTTTAACTTGACTTGAGTTGGACAGTTCTTCTGCTATAAGGCACTTTCAAGCAGCTGTAGGGCACATAACCACCCTACGCTTCCTCTTCTGCTGCTGCTTTGCCACTGCCCCTCCTAATCAATGATAATGCCAACCAATCAGGGATCATACAATAATTGAAATGTCATGATGTCAGCTGTGACAACATCGCAATGGCAGTTCAAACAAGGACAGGAAATATTGCCCTAGCTCTGAAAGGGCGATAAAGAAGAAGGCATTTTGGGGACACGTTTACCAAAACATGCCCCTAATGTCACCATCTTGGAGTTAGCATTTGAAAAGTAAACTCGTAAACTTCAAGAGCCATTTGTGTGTGTGTGTGTGTGTGCATTTTATACCTTTATCTATAGCTTTATCTTTATCTATATCTATATTTCATTGCAAAATTTGAGCAAGTTTTCCCAGCTATTTCCTTCGGGGAAGGCAGCACTGAAGGAGAAAAGGATGATTAACTCCCATCATCCTTTTCTCCTTCAGTGCTGCCTTGATCAAAACAAGGGAAAGAGTACGTTCACCTTAACTGCACCTTCGTTTGCTATTCTGAGGGTGTTACCACAGAGAGCAAGCATAGTTTCCATGAACTTGCTGAGTGGATGGCCGACACCATCATAGCTCAAGTTACTTCCCTAAAGTTATCTTGATTGGCATGGTATCCATATACAAGCTACCTAGGTAGTCTGATTATGTTACCTGCACCTCAGCAGAAGTTATGTTCAAGTTTCAAGACAGGGTTCATTAAAATGGAGGGAGCCATGGGTTATTTGATAAACAAATAGTTATCTATCTCAGTGAGTTTCCAACAAGCATTTGGCTTTGGCCTTTGGTTGCTTATGACTAACCTTCCCCCCTAAGAATCCTGGGAACTGTAGTTTAAGGGAAATGCTGAGCATTCTGTATTGGAGATCTCCTGCATACCCTCTACAGGATTATAGCTATCCTGTAATTCAATCCTACAATCTTTGATCCTACTCTGTTTTATGTGATGTATGGATTCCATCCAATGGCTGCAGTTTTAAGCACAGTCACACGGAGTGGAGTCTAGTGGTGTAGTAGTACAATTTGAAGTGCAGTCATTCATCATGACAATCCCCATAGCCACATTCCCGAAGGAGAGTCCAAAAATTCAGGTAACTGTGAGGACGCCTATCAACAAACTAGTTCTAGCAGTTTTCATCTTCACCAAGAGCAGGTAATTTATAAAGCTAATGGGTCTTAATTGCCCATTCAAGACTAAGCCAACCCAAAAGATTTTGCATTGTAACAGGGAATAATATATCGTGATGGGAAAATTCATTTCCCCCAGATACTGTAAGGATTGTAGCTCAGCTCCGAGGGAACGGGATCATTGGCGGTGGGGTGGCAGATGACATCAGTGTCCCTGCTAATGAAAGTGCTGGTGTTGTATTCCAATGAGCCCTGGTTTCACTACATCACTGGTAAAGTCCCGTCATTTGATCAAAATATCCCAAGGGCAATAAATAACGAGAGGAAGTTGAAACACCTTCTGCTAGCCATCTGTTTCTGAGTTGAAGATATAGCTCAGGCTAATGTGTAGGCACAGGGAGGTGTGTTGAGACAATTTCCATGAAATGGGATCTTCTTCACACAGTGAATAGTTAAATTATGGAATTCACTACCACATGACATAGTGATGGCCACCAGTTTGGATGGCTTTAAAAGGGGGTTGGATAAATCCCTGGAGGAGAAGGCTCTCAATGGCTATGTGTTACCTCCAGTATCGGAGTCAGTAAGCCTATGCACACCAGCTGCTGGGGAAGATGTGTGGGAGGGTGCTATTGTAGTCATGTCCTGCTTGTGAGTCTCCTGTGGCCTGCCAGTTGGCCATTGTGTGAACAGAATGCTGGACTAGATGGACCCTTGGTTTGATCCAGAATGGGTCTTCTTACGTTCTCATGGTTGCAGTGATCGTTTGTTGTATTTCTACATGAAAAAGTTATTGTTTGGCCCAAAGAAGGATTTGTTGGGAGGGGTCTGTATGTGTGTGAGTGTATGTGTGTGTAAATAAGCACATGATTGACAGATTCATCCCATTTGGATGAGAATGAATAACATGTTCTGAAGTGACATGCTAAAATTGATGTACAACCCAATGGTCAGGAAAGTTAAAACGGAGTTACCTGAATTGAAGATGAATTACAGTCTAGTGTAGGACCATAGGCCTGGGTCTTCAATCTGGTCCTCTGGGCTTCCTGAGATGGCCACACCCCTTTTTATAGTCCCCACCCCTTTCCTCCCAGCCACTGATGGTTTGATGGTTTCCTGGTGTTTGTTTGCCCTTCATTCTAAAAGGCAGAAATGCCTCTCCAAAGCTTTAGTTACAGTAAGAAAGAGCTTTAAGCTAAAATGTGATGGAATTCTGACCCTGACCCCTTTGCCTTTGGCCACACCCACCACTGGAACGCAGTCCCTGACATGACATTCCCAGAAATGGCATTCACCACTCAGAATGACAGAGGTTCAACACCTCTGGCCTGATGTTACAGATTGGCTCCATTTCCACAAGACCCAACGTGTATTTGGCCCACTGCACCCTCTCCACCCCAAAACCTTATAACGGGGAGAATGGGGGAGGACCTGAGCTATCTTCAGCTGATGTCTCTGATAGTGATGGAATAAATGTTTAGTTCCGTGGACTTCAATGGGACCAGTAACCTTAAGTACAACAGTATCAGCTTAACATGGTTGCAGAGCAGGTTATAAGGCTACAGTTTGTAGAACTTGAAAAGTATTTGCTCATGACACGAAATTCAATTATTGTCCCTTGGCATCATGCATACCCCAAATCTTCAAGGATACAGGGAGGGGATGGTGTTTTTTTTTTTTAAACCCCGTAAGGAAAATGGCTTTTTAAATGAATACTTAAAAAAAAAAAGTAACAACAACTTGCCTCTTTCATTTATTTACACTATTGAAGGAGCAAAACAAGCCTGAATTGCAGGACTTTGCTTCCATATTTGGCATGGAAGCAGCAGGGGTATCAGTTTCGTTCTATGAAGTGCAAACATGAAGCATAACTGCGTGAAGCACTCATACTCCTAACAACAGCAAGCAATGTACGGAAGATCAAAATAATTAGAATTCACAGAGCAAGAGGTAACACCTCTCTTGATTCCAGGATGGTGGAGTTGCAGCGGCAACTGCATTCCTTGGATGCCCCATGCCTTCACCTGACGGAGAGGCGTCTCCGATGACTGGCGTTGCTCACCGGCCAGGCGAATGTTGTCTTCTCGCACTGAAATGGAACTGATGACTGCTGCGATGTGAATCCTAGCAACTGGTATTCGTTAAGCTAGATGGCTTGGGGCTGATTATGCAACTCCTGTCATGATGAGTGAGCAATTAATTTCTTATTAGAGAGAAAAGAAGAGGCCACATCTTGCCAGGGTACCGAGAGCACTCTGTAGGTTGGGTTATGACATTGTGATTGCAGATTTTGATCACTAGGGCTGGAAGCAAGGGCACACTTGCTTAAGCTTTTGGAGGCTATTTTGGTTCTGGTGTGTTACTGCAACAAGGAAGGGGAAAAAAAACACATTTTCAAGATGGCCTTTATTAGGCTGACCATATGAAAAGGAGGACAGGGCTCATGTAACTTTAACGGTTGCAGAGAAAAGGGAATTTCAGCCAGAGTCATTTGTATGCAATTAGTACCTGGTGAAATCCTCTCTTCATCACAACAGTTAAAGTTGCAGGGGCCCTGCCTTCTTTTGTATATGGTCACTCTAGTATAGTGCCTGCAACTTTAACTGTTGTGATAAGGAGGGAATTTCACCAGGGACTAATTGCATACAAATTACTCCGGCTGAAATTCACCTTTGTCTACAACTGTTAAAGTTACATGAGCTCTGTCCTCCTTTTCATATGGTCAGCCTACTGGTATTCAGATGCATCCTGCCTCTGATGCTGGAGGTAATATACAGCCATCATGAGTAATAGCCTTTGATAGCCTTAACCTCCATGAATTGGTCTAATTCCCTTTTAAAGCTGTCCGGGTTGGTGGCCACCATTACATCTTGTGGTAGCTAATTCCATAGTTTAACTATGCGCTGTTGTAGCTTTTGTTTATTGAAGTGTAACTGGTCTTTACTTTCTTTCTGAATCTCAAAATGGCATCTATGTTGAGGGCTTGGAAATATGCATGTTTGTTTAAGTATAACTAGAGGTCTCAGGGCTGGCCCTTCCATTAGGCAAGGTGGAGCACTTGCTCAGGTGGCAGGTTCCAGCATGTATCAGAGGAAGCCCCCACCACCACCTCCACAGACCACTGCCTCCCTGCCACCACCTTTCTCCCCAGCTGTGGAGAATTTGCTGGAAGTCTCTTGAGATCTCAGCCACATCTCTCGAAACTTAAGGTGTGCTCCCCACAGACAGGAAGATAGCAGTGGTGACAGCAGGTAGGCAGCAGCAGCTTCCCCCAGGCGGCAAGGTAGGTTGGGCCGAACCTGAGCAGCTTGCAGACAAAGATTTGGCAGGTTATTTCAAATCAACTTTGGGTTTCCTTAAATCTTCGGGTCTTGATCATGCAGTCTCTTCTCTCTGCCTTCTTCTTTTTCCTCTGTTTGAAGAACTATCTGGTCCAAGCCCGGTTTAAAGTTAAAATCCCTCAAAAAACAACCATAAGGAGCAGGGAGAACCCGGGGGTCTAGAAGTGGCCAGTCATCTCAGAAGACTGAGGAGACACACAGTTCACCTGATTAGTCTTCCCATCATGGTGAGATGTATTTTATTTCTGTTTAAATTGAAAGTAATTATTTCTACAGGTGCATTTATACATTAGCATACGAAAATTTCATGCAAACCTATATCCTCTTTTGTCTTCTCTTTGCGGTAATGCATCAGTGGCTACCCTTTGAATATTCCGACATGTTGCTTTTTCAGGTGCCTGCATCTTGTACTCTTATTTCCTTAGGAATTTCTGCCTCTCTTGAGAATTGGAGCAGCTTAAGCCAGTGGAAACTAGAAACCTCACCCCTCTGTTTCATTAGGCCAATTGAGGGTCTGAAATTGTGCATTTCCCCCATAGGCTAAAACATAAAAATGCACACGGGGAGATTTGAGCATTTCACAAGGGTGAATTTATGTCAATGCAAATTTACAAAATTTGGGAAATTAGAAAAAATCTGATTCACCAATGAGCGGGTGACGGAATGAAAGGCACTCGGCAATCCACGAAATGCAGATAGAACGGATCTTACAAAATCTGTACATCCCTAGCTGAGGGCCAACTATATTTGATGAGGACAGTTCCAATTTTAACAACAGTAACAATTCGTGAGTGAGGGGCACTGCCTGCCACTCACTCTCTTGCAGCCCCCCCCATGTCGAAGAATTGTTTATCCAGTTGATTTAACTTCCAGATCTGAAATTTGGCTGAGAAGAAAAATGGCCAGTGAGAAACATGGGGATGCAAAACATGAATCAGGTCAGTAAATCAATCAATATTTGTGATAGATTAAAAAGGTAACCCTGAAAAATGTTGGACAGAGATGATTGGTGTGTGTGTGTGTATGTGTGTTTAAATGGGGGGAGGGCAGGCACCTTCTTGGAAAAGTCATTCCTTTTCTCACAGAAGGCAATTTCTCTTCTAAGATGGTGTCTGCTGTGACACAGGCATGGGTCATCTTAAACGCAAAGAAACATTGCCTTGTTCTTCCGAACATTGATTGTATTCACATGCAAATATGGTTAATTAAAAGTCATGTTTTGTCAACCAGTATTTCTTGAATCAAATGGCAGCCCTAGAGAGAAATTGCAAGGTGCAACATGATGAAGTTTGATTCCACACCACTCGCCTGTACATCTCTTTTGATATTAAAAATCAGACTCTCTCTCTCTCTCTCTCTCTCTCTCTCTCTCTCTCTCTCTCTCTCTCTCAATATTTATGAATAATTTGGACAGTTCCACATTTAAGCACACAATACTGAACTCTTCATTTGGTTCTCACTCAACTAGTTATTGACAGAGGCTTTACCAGCTACCATTTCCACAAAATCCCTTAGCACATTCCAATTTGGGTTGGTTAATCATTCAGTGAATTAATTAAAAGTCAGATGAGTAACCAACTAAGCATCTTTAATCTTAGTAGACCTACACTTTAGCATATAGTATATATAATTTTACTATGAGTGTCTCGCCAAGTGAGGCTTCCGTGCCTCTTTCTTCAGCCAAACTAGAAGAACACTCCTAATTACACTTATTTGGTATAAGTATAAACCAGGTTTGGAGAACTATTTCTTCAAAATTGACTATAATCTGAGAAGGGAATTCACCCCTGTTAGATTTGAATGGATGCCATCTACAGTTTTTAGAGGATAATCAAATATCTATTTCATCACGGGACTATTTAAGTGGAGGATGACTTTCGCAAGTTAATGACTGCCCATAGAAAAAATACCTTGCTGACATGACTTAAAAATACCTTCGACTGGTTGATTGTTTGCATTTCAACAATGATTCCAGGATAATGAGAACTTCCCCTTATTAAATTCACTTCAGGCAAGGCACACGTGGCATTTATTAAGACAAATGCAATTGTTCATGTTACAGACGTGTGGATGTTTTTACATGTCTTATTTGCTTTGTAAACACCTTTTGACTATTTTGCAATAGCTAATGGCTAAACAATAAAGATGAAACTGGAACTAGTAAATGTCATTGAAATCCATGAGAAATGCTGAAATCCATAAGACACTGTATTTTATTGTTTTAAGTCTTGCTTTGTGAACTGTCTAAAGAGCATAAGCAATTGGGTTGTATAGAAATGTAATAAACAAACAAACAATGTTTAGGACTAGGGATGGCCAAATCTATCAATTTTGCTTTCTCTCTGATTCTCCTCTTTCCTATCTTAAGTTTGGTTCATCTCAAACTTTGAGAATGACTCCAGTCTCCAGTTTGGCTCGTTGAGACCTCTGACATCTTTTTTAAAGTTTGCATGAAAATTCATAAGCCTTATCTTGTTTTGAAAACAATTTTCCTAAAATAATGATTTTTGAATGTTATTGTCCATAGCATATACATTTTTGTTCCCATCTTTTGATTGGAGAACTCCATTGCAAAAGTTGAAAAAATGCGAATTTTGCAGAGTGGTTCATACGTGGAAAATTTAAATTCATTCAAATTCAAACTGAATGAATTTCTTCCCCATCCTTATTTAGGACCAACTTGTCAACCTCAGGAGTCACTTTCTACTGGAGTTGGGGAATAAGGTGCAGTCCATGAGATGGGAATAAAAAGGCAGCTATTATAGCTTTTGCTGTAGTAACTCACCCTCTTGCCACTCATTTTGAAATGCTTGGGTCAAGGGGGACCATACTAATGACATCCGCCACTGTCATTTTCCTTGTTTAAAACATGTAAGAGAATGTAGGAAAAAGGCAGAGGGTGGCGAGAAAGAGAACAATATGTATATATTGCTAACGACAGCAAAAAGGTTTTCCTAATTTGCATTTTGGGGCTATAGGTGGTCTCTGGCTCTGAATATGCTAAAGAGTGCTGGTGTAGTTTATATCCCCTTTGGAGGTATTTGATGACACACACTTTTGCGCCCTTTTATTATCCATGCCTCTCCCGAACAGAGAGACCTGCACAGCACTAGAGAATGCTATGGATTGGTGTTTTTATTTTTATATTCCTTTTACAGGAAAGTCTTAGTTTCCAGGAAGCAATTTCTCAAGTCACCAGTTACAACAACAGCCAGGTTTAGCATTTGATAAATGATTAGCAATGATGTACTCAGTACTAGCTTTGCGTAGATTTCCCCCTTTTTGCTCCTGTTGCGCAAATTTCAGATTAGGAAAGGATTAAGTAGCAACAGTGTGGCTAAAGCATTACACATCGCTCCTGGCTATTAGCCAAGGAATCCAGCATGCAAAAGCTGACATTGCTTAACAAGTCAAATATAGTCTTGACCACCACAAGAAATGACCACCCCCCACCCCCGGTTGCCCAAGGAAGCAGCTCCGTCTATACTCTACTCTACTCTAGTATAATGCAGGCACTATACTAGAGTAGGCTGACCAGATAAAATCCAGGTCAGGGCTCCTGTAACTTTAACAGTTGTAGAGAAAAGGGAATTTCAGCCAGTGTCATTTGTATGCAATTAGTTCCTGGTGATATTCCCTCTTCATCACAACTGTTAAAGGTGCATGCACTATACTAGAGTGACCATATACAAAGAAGGCAGGGCCCCTGCAACTTTAACAGTTGTGATGAAGAGGAAATTTCACCAGGAACTAATTGCATACAAATGACACTGGCTGAAATTCCCTTTTCTCTACAACTGTTAAAGTTACATGAGCCCTGTCCTCCTTTTCATATGGTCAGCCTACACATTCCATATACTGCTTCCATACTATATCTTGTTTAGTGCAGATCTGGCCTTGGTCTCAGTGAGAGACCACCTATAATGAAAGATGCCACACTGTATGCTGTGAATAAAAAATATATTTTATTAATTATATTTAATTAATTAATTAATTAATTATACATAAGATGGTAAAGGAAATATTGTTGTATGTTCAATAAAAGCTCTGAAATTAACCTTTCATTTATTCTTAGCTTAATCTAACTCCTCTCTTTATAGCTATCCCAAAACGACAACCCAATTGTCTCTGCACTCTCTAGCTCTCAACTCCAGCTGGCTCTCTAACTCACTCACTCACTCCTATTTAAACCTCACTCTCTCCACCAATCATATGCCAGCACACCAACATTCCATTCACTCCCCCCCACCTGCCTTAACTGACTTACCATATTAACTCTACACAAAGGACATAAACAACATTACCATATATGTAGGCATGCATGTATGTATGTATATGCAAATACTAACCTGCACCATAATTCACATTAACATAGCTGGACATCACAGTCTGATCATGTGATAACTGGGGATAAGCCATGTCAAATCCCAGGTTTGCCTTCTCATGGTTCTTTGTCTTGAAACCAGACTTGGAGTGGACAGCACTTCAAATACAGGATGGCTTCAAACAGAAAACTGTCCTGTAAAGTAGGACACACACTGGCTGAATTCGGACAACACATTAGTCAATGGTGGGTTGAGTAGCCAACTCACAGTTGGTTATTTTGTGGGTACTCCCCACACAACATATTCCTACACAACTGTGGGTGGTTGGGGCTGGCATTGAGCCGACTAATAGTCAACCAGGCATTTGACTGACACAGCCCCTGCCGCTCTCCCCACCCTCCCTCCTCCCTCAGTCCTCCCATTAACATCCTCACCCCTCCACACAACACTTTAAACAATTGGCTTCGAGCTAAACAACTTGCAAGCCAGTTGTTTCTCTCAGTTGCTTATTTGGGCAGAATAGCATACTGTCAGTAGTTTGTGAGCGGCGTGTTACCCTCCACACAATACAATAAGCCACACAACTGATGATTGTTTCCCCTCCCCCAGTTGCTTAATGTGTTGTCCCAATTCAGCCAGTATGTGGGTGTGTGAACCTGTGAATTCCCTCCCCTTCCTTCATATTGTGATATCGCCAAAGGCCCACAAAAGCATGGAGCTGGCCCTATTTCTCGGCAATAGGTCTTTGGTGAAAAGTGGCCCATAAAAATAAATATATAAACAAGTGATGCCAAATCTATGAAAGTCAAGATGACTCACAGAGAAACTATAAATGTAATCAAGTGGAAATGCTTTGTTGGTTGTCATGCTGATGTTCTTACCTCAGGCCTCAACACGTCACCTTAGTCACAGCCTTACTAGGAAGAAGAAGGGGAGAAAATTCAGAATAACTTGTGGCCAACTTTACCTCACCGAATGCCAAGGAACCTGATTTTGTAAGTAGGTTCTGGGCCTGTTCGTGGGAATAAGAGTTACTCACTGCCAGGAAAGGTTTCCTTCCCCCAGTAGTACCTCCAATGAGGTGATTGACAATGTTACTTGATTTAGGGCCACATCAGGTGGCAATACAGAGAAGCCGTGTCCAGGAAAATATATGCACGTTCTCCTGTGTGAAATTCACATGTGCAGCATTTATTGCCTCAGAAACCTTTTCAATTGCACTGAGTTAGACTTCAGCCAGTTTTATTTATTTATTTATTTATTTTTATTTACGATATTTGTATACTATTCCATATCCAAGATTTCGGAGTGGCAAACAGCAGGTATGATGATGATAATGTTGAAAATAACACCAAGTTAAAATTACTATTTTTAAAAGATAATATTTTGAGACTACACTTCAGGTTGCTGCTTTTATTTATAATCATGGTGTATGGTGCATTTTTAAACATATTCTGGGTTAAATCCAACTCTATACTAGTAGTTATCTACTAGTGCAATTGGACTTTCCCCCTTTTTCCTCTTCCTCTGCAGCTCTCCATACCACCCAAATTCTGCTCCGGAGAGTTTTACAGTCCTCAAGAGCAGATGTTGAGGATGCACAGAGAGCTGCAGAGAGAGGGGAAATCTCTCCCTTCCGATTCTGTTGACGGAAGTAGTTCTGCCAGGAGAGTTACGCCACTGGATTGAACCCTCTCTTTGCTATTTCTCATGTGGTGAAGCCACCACTCCAAGTGCATTATAGGGACTCAGAGATCCAAGTTCTAGTCCCCACTCAGGCCGTGAAGCTCACTGGGTGACTTTGGGCCCATCACTGTCTCTTGGCCTAACCTACTTTACAGGGTTGTTGTGAGAGCAAAATGAAGATGAGGTGGACCCTATAAACCCTCTTTGGTTCCTTGCAAAAGGAGAAAATGTGTAGGGAATAAAAATAAATTACTTAGGGTGCCATCCTATGCACGCTTAGACAGAACATACAAGTCCTACAACGCCCAGCATCCCCCAGCCTGCCATGATGGCTGAGAAATACTGGGAGCTGTAGGGCTTTTTTCTGTCTAAACAAGCATAGAATTGTGCCCTTATTTACTTTTGCTATTGCCACCACCATACATTCACTTAGTATCAAGACCCTCTAACTGAGGGCCTGCAATCTATATCAGGTGGACTAGGCCTGGGTGGAAGGACTGACAGATAAATAATGAAAATGGTGCAAGCCTTGAGACTGAGGCTATTTCCTGAGCAGTGGGGAGGTGAGAAGGACGTGGGGGAGGTTTACACCTCCTCGCCTTGCAACCTCTCCCCCCACCTCCTCAGGAAACAGGTAAGCAGGGAGGTGGTTCACCAGCCCAATTGGCTATATGGGGTTAGTGAAGCTCAGGTGACCATATGGAAAGGACGACAGGGCTCCTGTATCTTTAATTTCCTGTATCCTGTATCTCCTGTATCCTGTACTGAAAGGGGATTTCAGCAGGTGTCATTTGTATGCCTCCAGCATCTGGGGAAATTCCCTCTCCTTGACAACAGTTTTAACTGCAGGAGCCTTGCTAGATTGCCCAGATACAAAAGAGGGCAGGACTCCTGCAGCTTTAACAACAGTTAAATCTGCCCTGCTCTCTTTATATCTGGTCAGGAGGGCAGAGCTCCTGCAGCTTTAACTGTTGTGATGAAGAGGGAATTTCACCAGGTGCTGCATGCATATAAATGACACTTGCTGAAATTCCCTTTTCTATACAACTGTTAAAGATACAGGAGCCCTGTCCTCCTTTCCATATGGTCACCCTACAGCAAAGTGAAAAGGTGTGTGTGGACGAAAACAGATTGGGTGGGGCCAGGAAGGAACTCATTTCTTCTCTTTCTGCTCACTGAACAGCTGATCAGTAGCGCATTCATGAACAGGAAGGAGAATCTGGTGCTTTAATAGGCTGACCATATGAAAAGGAGGACAGGGCTCATGTAACTTTAACAGTTTCAGAGAAAAGGGAATTTCAGCCGGTGTCATTTGTATGCAATTCATACCTGGTGAAATCCCCTCTTCATTATAACAGTTAAAGCTGCAGGGGCCCTGCCTTCTTTTGTATCTGGTTACTCTAGTATAGTGCTTGCAACTTTAAGTGTTGTGATGAAGAGGGGATTTCACCAGGTACTAATTCCCTTTTCTCTGCAACTGTTAAAGTTACATGAGTCCTGTCCTCCTTTTCATATGGTCAGCCTAGCTTTAAGATCCCCCCCCCAGTCTTTTATTACAAATATTTTTTTGAAAGGGGCAGTGCACAGAGAGCTTCTCAGATGCCACTGGAGGTCCCATTATGCCATATGGCACCTATGGAGACCATGTTGGGCCCCCCAAATGCATTGATGGAGCCAAATTTAAAAGTTGTCAGGACCACCACCATCCTTCTCTCTCTAGGGTGGCCACTTTACACATTGCCAAAAAGAGAACCCCCCCCCCCCAAAAAGATTCTGATGTGCATAAAACTTGCATATGCTGATTTATAGGTACAGTGGAGACTATTATGACCAGGTGACCTGTGTGCTCTCTCTCTTATCTCTCCATTCCCAGCCTCTTGCCTGGCCGTTTCTCTCCACCCACTCCCTTTCCTCGCTATTCCTCTCCCTTCCTAGTCTTGCTCTTTCTCTCCCATCTCTTCCCCTTACCTTGCTGTTTCTCTCCTTCTCTCCGCTCTGTCCCTTTGCCCTGTGATCTTTCTTTCCCTCCCTCCAAGCCTCTAGCCTTGCTCTTCCTCTCTCCCCTCTGTACCTTTTTGGACTAGCCAGTCCCTGGAGCCATTTTGTGGGGGCGCCCACAGCAGTTTCTCAAATTCCCAAATGTGCCCATGGGTCCAAAAAGATTGGGGACTCCTGCCCTAGATGGTTAGCCAGGAGGGGATGTGGCCTTAAAGATGATGATGATGATGATGATGATGATGATGATGATGACGACTGGTGGATCAATGGTGGGGATTACTTTGAAGGTTTCCGAGAACAGTTGCAGCACAGCAGTGGGTTTTGTAGATTGCACAGCAGACCTGTTACGGTTTCACATCTCAGTGGGAGGGCTTAAAATCACGACAGAAGGATAAAAATACAATGACATTCCCCTCCATCAAGCTATTAGCTACAATGCCACTTGTGAATATACCATTGTTAATTGTACTCTGCACGCTGTTTCAAATTGCCTTTGAATTCCCCAGCACAAAAAAGCATTCTGCTCTGCACAAAATGCTGAGGACGACAAATATCCGGAGAGTGGAAGTCACTTTATGACAGAACGCAGAAGGCCAGCACAGCACTTCTGAAACTGAGTTACTTTTTATAAAACTTGTTTTGAAAGCATAAACTGTCAAACATTGCAGGGGAGAAGGCCGTGCAATTTGGCAACCTTCTGTGCCAACATGAAATGAACTCAAGATCTCTTCTCGGAGATCGGTTGTGAGTTTGTGGGGGTCCGCCCCGCCCGAATCCCCGAGCAATCCAGATGGTTGATCGAGGCAGCGATATTTCAAAAGTGCCACCGAAGCAGTGTGCTATGCTGTGACTGTTTATGATTCAGTGCATATTCCAGAATGAGCACAATTTACCAGGAGCCCCCCACACTGTGTAATATTTCTCACGAAGTCACCAACCATGATTTACACACCCAATTCCTGCAAACACTTTATAAAGGTTCAAAAATATATAAATTGCAGCAACAAATGAAATGATTAATGCACAAATATTGATGTTGCTGTCTTAAAGCGTAAAGAAGGCAGGCAGCCCACCTGACACAGCGGTGGGCTCAGGTGCAAGACGGATGGCTGAATGAGCATTCAGTTTGCTGGTATGCATATCTGTAACTCTAGTTGCAAAGCCAGGCAGAAGTACACAGTTCCTCTAGCCTCTCACTATATGTGACTGGAGGTTCCTCCTCCTTGCACAACAGGAAAGGATCCAAAACAGCAGTAATAGCTATCCAATGCAAAAAAGGTAAACAGCTTCCTAGATTGGTCTTCTGTGCATTTTGATATATAGGGCTGTGGAGGCTGGTGGCTCCGAAGTCAGTAGGGCAGTGAATCTGACGTGAGATTCAATCAGAACCAGTCGGGACTCTAAAGGAGCTCTCCAAGGTGCTTGCTGAACAACTGGTTCTAACTGAAACCTGCGGCCGATTCACCGCCCCACTGACATCAGAGCCAAATGCCTCCACCGATATAGGGCTGGATCCAGATTTAGCTTAGGCCCATTGCAATAAGTAGGATTTCAGTGACTCACGACTAAATCTGGATCCAACCCATAATACTTTTTGAGGAATTTTACATTTTTGTAAAAAAATAAGAAGAGAAATTTCCAGTCCATAGTGAGCATTGCTTAAAACCATATCAGTATCTAACCCAGCTTCTCTATTGCCTTCCTGCTAACATGATAACAAGGCCCAGGGCGAGAGGAGAGGGCTGGAATGAAAATGAATGTAGGCTGAGCAGATAAAATCCAGGTCAGGGCTCCTGTAACTTTAACAGTTGTAGAGAAAAGGGAATTCCAGCCAGTGTCGTTTGTATGCAATGAGTTCCTGGTGAAATTCCCTCTTCATCACAACAGTTAAAGGTGCATGCACTATACTAGAGTGACCATATATACGAAAGAAGGAAGGGCCCCTGCACCTTTAACTGTTGTGATGAAGAGGGAATTTTACCAGGAACTAATTGCATACAAATGACACTGGCTGAAATTCCCTTTTCTCTACAACTGTTAAAGTTACATGAGCCCTGTCCAACTTTTCATAGGGTCAGCTTAAATGAATGGGGCAGGGCGATGGTGCCCTCTGTTCATCTCAACTCACCTATTTCATCTGCAGACAGTCGTGGGGTTTTTTTGCACGTTGCAGTTAGTTCAACTGGGCTTATACTCCCTGTTGGCAGTCACTGGGCCATGTATGATTTGGGAAGATGACTGGGTTTCTCCTGCATTGCAACGATGTTCACAAGCTTAAATGCTTTGCCCTCTGCCCCCTCCGCATAGCAATGAATCTCTGCTCTTCAGTTCTATGGGATAAAATAAGAAATGCACTTGGGGACACTGCTGGAATTTATTTATTGCATTTCTATACCGTCCAATTGCCGAAGCTCTCTGGGCAGTTTACAAATATTAAAACCATGAAAACCATTCAAAATATAAAACAAACAACAGTATAAAAGCAAAATATAAAACACAGTATAAAAGCACAATCAGGATAAAACCGAGCAGCCAACAGAAATAATACAGATTAAAAATATAAATTTAAACAGCAAAGTTAAAAGTTAAGAGGATGTACTGTTTAAATACTGGGAAAATAAAAAAGATCTTCACCTGCCTTCTAAAAGAGTATCATGTAGGTGCCAGGCAAACCTCTCTGGGGAGCTCATTCCACAGCCGGGGTGCCACAGCAGAGAAGGCCCTCCTCCTGGTAGCGAGCTAAACCTGTCTCTGGCAAACGCAGCATTTGGTGACATCGATGGGGGTGGGGGTGGGGGTAAGCTTTGCCTCCTCTCCGCTATGTCTCAAATTGCAGGTCATTTGCATTGTCTCCTAGAATCCAGCGCGAGGCACTGAGAACTGGGCCAGCTACAATGTGCATAGTCTCTGCAGCCATTTGCACATCCATGCGCGCCAGGGTCTATTATCTTGATGGAATGCTAGAGCAGCCTTCCCCTACCTGGTACCTTCCAGATGTGTTGGATGTCAACTCCCATCATTCCCAGCCAACATGGAGGTGGTGGGAAGCTGTGCTAGAGTAGGACAGACTCTTGGTTATTTAAGGATATCATAAAGAGAGAAATGCTTCACCATTGCCACCATCATTGTCGGAAACAATAAATGCTGCAGCCTATTCAAATTCCATTTGTCTCAGTTTAGACTCATCCAGGCCTCTGAAGTTAGGACATGCTTTTGCAACCCTGAGAGTCAGCTTACTTCAGTTGCCTTCAGCAGGAGTAACAGGGATGGCTGATGGTGTTGGAATGAAGTGGGGTATCCCAAAGGGCTCAGGTGCCCAGACATAGGGGGAATCTACACTAAAGGTTTGCTACATTAAGTAAGGGTTTCGAGAACTCTTTTGGCCACATGACACACTTACTGTTACGATTTATATCCCTTGTAAATAACGATTTATATCCCTTGTAAATAACGACGATCTTCTGTGATTTAATCCATTCTTTTACGATCATAAAACATTGTAAGGTCAATAATGTGTCCTTCCCTGCAGTATTTTAGTAGCTGATTGCAAACGTGTGGGCGTGACATTATTTTCCTGTGCCCAAATGCTGCATATAGCTGTTGGCTTCCCTCGTGTTTGGAGTCGTTTTCGGCTTTCCTCCGCTTGCCAAAGTCAAAGTGAAAGCTAGGGAAAGGAAGGAGGGCATAGGCAGAAGAAGTGGGTGTGTTTACTGCAGTGTGGCAAATAAAACGTAACAGGAAGAGACGCATGGAGGACAGTGAGACCTCACAGACCACTTTGAAGACGTTTGAAAATATGTACTGAATTTCAAGTACATCATAATGTGGCCTAAGATGTAATAAACTGCGGGAATATACAATGTTTTAAACAGCACTTAAAAATGTTTCAACCAACAGTGTAGATCCCTTCATAATAAGAAGTTTCAGCAATGTTGGGGAGGTTCTTCAGGGGTGCTTGCAGTATACCCCGAAAGCGTGGTGTCTTATTATCTTTTGACTTCTGTGAACCTTCCTCATGAATCACAGCACAGCCACAGATGTCTCAGCTGAGCTGGGAAATGTCACTCTTTCTGAATATGAAGCGCACAGATTGCTCATACACCCTGTTACGAAAAAGGGTGATTACAAAGAAGATTAAGATTGGGTGTGTGTGTTCCCAGAAAGCAGAAATCCGATGGAGAAACATGTGAATCAAGGCTAGGGAAACCTTTTCAGTGTGAGGGATATATCACCCCTGGGCTAATCTCCCAGGGCTGCATGTCACTTTGGGGGGGGGAGTGCCAGTGGGCAGAGCCATCCCACACCCTCTCACTCATGCACACGTATGCATGAGCACACACATACAGCAGATTTCTCATATGTTGTGTATGTATGCACATAACACCCGTCTCCCCAGAATTCACCCAAAGTTTTTGGGTTATTCCCCCCCCCCCCCCATCATTGCATTTAGATGTGGCAAGATGTTCCCTCCTTCCTGTCTAGTCCCCATGAACCCACAGGGTCCTCTCGGAGATTTTGTGTCAAATTCCATTGATTTTCTTTATTTTTATTAAAATTTTTTTATTTAAAACAATTTTAGGCTGCCTTGAAGAGTGGAATGCTCCCAAGACAACGTACAAGATAAAACCTGCATACAATAGGTACAATAAAAAATCAATAAACATGCATGCAATAAAGTGTTCATTTGATCCAATAGAGTAATTATAGAAGGTGATGGTAGGAGAGGTTTCAGGTTACAAAATAAATGGATCAAACACAGAATCTGTTGGGTTTCATTTGAATGAACAGCATAAATCTAACATAAAGGTTAGGTCTGGGTGTCCTGGAAGTCAATGTCAGTTAGGCTGCATCTATACGAGGTCACATTGGTTCTTTGTTATCCGAAATCTCGCAATTGCCTTCCTCCATGGTAAAACCCATGGAAAGGAGCACAAATGCGGGTTTTGGAGGCTGATGGGGCTGCTGCTGCCCTAGTACCCCCGTTCCTGCACCCCCTGTTCTCCTCCTGCTCCTCCTCCTCCTCCTCCTCCTCCTCCTCCTCCCAGCATCCGATAATAAACAAGTCGTGGAGGGGGAAGTCAGCTCCTCGCCCCATTTTTTCCAGAGTTTTTTTTATTTTTAGTCCTCCAATTGCACAATTATGCAATTCTAGAGAGGCGCGGAGATGAACCACCACCTCCCCACATTCCTGGTGTGCCCGTGGTCCATTTGTATTCAATTTTTTGGGTATTATTTATTTATCCATTGAAGAGAAGCTCCTCAAGGTCCCTGGAGGCACGGAGGCGGTCCAGAGGCCATTCTGCTCACTGGCCCACCCCTTCCCGGCAGATGGCACCCAATCAGGGGGCTCCATCTGCTGGGAGACACCTCCGCCACAGCTCTGAAGTAAAGTGACAGATGGCAGATGCTGTCGTCCCCCTCGCTCCAAGAGAAAAAAGTCACGGTAAGTCCCTGACTTTTTTAACCCGGAGCTTTGGGGGTTTGCCCCTGGATGGCTGTGTCACATAAATGAGCTGCCGCCACTGTGGATCCACCCTAGGGCAAAACAAGCCCTTAGACATCCAGGTATTTTATTAACTCCTCCATGAGATCAAATAGTCTCAGTTAATTTTAATCTACTCCTTTGAAGGAAAAAGAAACTCCAAGGATTTTACAATATGGAAAGCAGAATTGCTCTTGGTTTGGAAGAACTGCTGTGATTAAAATGGGCAAATTTGAAGGAGCGGGTTCGTAGCTTGGGGGTTCTCCTAGAACCATCTCTGTCACTTGAGGCGCAGGTGGCCTCAGTGGCACGGAGTGCCTTCTACCAACTTCGGTTGGTGGCCCAGCTACGTCCCTATCTGGACAGGGATAACCTGGCTTCAGTTGTCCATGCTCTGGTAACCTCCAAGTTAGATTACTGCAATGCACTCTACGTGGGGCTGCCTTTGAAGGTGGTCCGGAAGCTGCAGCTTGTGCAAAATGCAGCGGCCAGATTGATAACTGGAACCAGTAGGTTCGAACATATAAGACCTACTCTGGCCCGCTTGCATTGGCTGCCTGTATGTTTCCGAGCCCGGTTCAAGGTGCTGGTTTTAACCTATAAAGCCTTACACGGCTTGGGACCACAATACCTGATGGAACGCCTTTCCCGACATGAACCTACCCGAACACTACGTTCAACATCTAAGGCCCTCCTCCGAGTGCCTCCTCCGAGGGAAGCTCGGAGGTCGGCAACAAGAGAGAGGGCCTTCTCTGTGGTGGCTCCCCAATTGTGGAACGATCTCCCCGACGAGGCCCGCCTGGCGCCAACATTGTTATCTTTTCGGCGCCAGGTCAAGACTTTCCTCTTCTCTCAGGCATTTGGCAATATCTGAGGAGCCTGGGTTTGTTTTGTTTTGTTTTTGTAGTTTTTTTGAAGTGTTGAAGTGGTTTTAAATGTACAGATTGTGTGTATGTTGTATGTTTTTGCTGTTTTAATTTTTGTATATTGTTTTTAATTGTTTTTAATCCTATGTAAACCGCCCAGAGAGCTTCGGCTATGGGGCGGTATACAAATGTAATAAATAAATAAATAATAAATAAATATATATTCTTTGGGTAATTTTCTAAGTGCTGGATAGGGACTTTAGAGAGCATCAGAAGGGGGAAGTGCTCTAAGCATTGGAAGCTGAATGTCCCTGATCACCTCCGATGCTTGCTGAGCACCTTCAAAACCCTGGAAGCCCTTCTGATGTACTCAAGCACTTCTTCTATTGCCCAATCACTTGGAAAGGTGCATAAAGCTGAACAGGAAGGAGTTCAAACCAAGCAGCGTGGGATATGGTGAGATGGGCGTGGCAGTGATTCCACAAGCAGTTGTCAAAGAAGAACTTTTGTACCTGTGATGGTGGTGGGCAGGTGGGTTCAGGCTGAGGTGTGTGGGTGGGGTAAAGGAGAGAGCGGGGCGAGAGTGCTACAGAAATGCATGAAGGCAAGACTGTTCTAGAATGCTTTCCTGGAATGCAAACCGTATTCCCGACGTCAAGTGACGTACTTTAAGCCCTGTTTTTCATCAACAAAGGCAAGGCACACAAAAAGGGACAAGAGTGAGGGATACGGACACATGAGGGATGTGGTCACAGAGAATGGGTGTGGCTTGTTGGGAGAATCTGGTGGCCAGACCTGGCCTGCAGGCTGGAGGTTCCCCACCACTGATGTCGGTGGTGATGATGGTGCGTATTGCACACAACTTGGCAAAATCCTTTGCGGTTGCAAAGATGAAGCAGAACGCCAAATGATTGCTCTGAGGTAGCTGTATGGCTCTGGTCCCAGACAGTGGTGGTGTTTGGCAGTCTGAGAGCTGTAATGAAGCCCTCGCAAGCCAGGATTAAGCAAAACCTCAATTAGAAAGGTAACCATCAAACGTTGATCAACACCTTTTACGAGAAGGAAGGAATGCTGTTGTGTGAAGTTACGTAATGGGAGGGAAGCACCATTGCCCTCATCCTGTGAGTGTAAGCCAAAGAGGTGTGTGTGTGTGTGTGTGTGTGTGTGTACTTGGTTGTAATTTGTAATCCCTGTTTTTTTCTCCTCCAGTTTCTCTCTGCTGTTTTTTGTAGGTTTATGCTTCTCCAACATAGGGTTGCAGGCAGTTCTTTCAGATGGATGCTGTTAATTGATTAAAGGCCAAAGTGCAATAACAAATTATTTTTTAGCCTCACCTATGACGGTATTGTGAATAGACTTCAGAGGAGTATGATACTGGCATTTGGTAAAGGACACCGTGAGTACAGGGAAAAAAACTTGCATTATGTTTAGGAGAATCAAATACTTGAGGGTTTGGTTGGTACAGAGTAACACCTATTATAGATTGGTTCAGTCCAACCTTCAAGGGGGCATTGGAGCTCAATGTATATCCCATGTGGATATATATTGCAAAAATACTAAAAAAAAATACTGTCTTTTATGAATGCAAAGTTTTGGATTTTAAACTTGAACGTCTTATCCCAAGAGGTATAAAGTAGGATTCAGAATACATGCTACTGTTGTAAAAAGGGGTGTGCATGGACCCTAAAAATCGGATTGGAATCAAAACCAGTGCCTCGGATCAGATCGGACTGGAGGCTTCCTGGTTTGGTTCGGACCCGATTCTGATCCGATAATCGGACGTCTGATTTTCGGATTGGACGCCATTTTAGGTGTTTTCGCCATAGGCTTACATGGGGGAAGAAAGCTTTCCCCCAATGGAAGCCTATGGTGAAAACATGGGGGCGGGTGAGTGGGGACCTAACTCTCCCTCCCTCCCTTCCTCCCTGTCCCTCCCCCCCACTCACTCTCCTTACCTGCCGAGACACCCACTTCCGTCCACTTCCGGCAGCGTACGGCAACGTACGGAAGCAGGCGCTCTGGCAGGTAAGTGGGGCCCTCCCCCCCCACTCGTGCTCCTTACCTGTTGGGGCCATCCGCTGCCGCGTGCTGGTCCCTTCTACTGAGAAACAGGCTTCGCAGCCTGCTTCTTAGTAGCGCGCCAGGTGATGACGTCACCCAGCGCGCTACTGAGAGGCAGGCCGTGAAGCCTGTTTCTCAGTAGAAGGGACCAGCGGACAGCCCCAGCAGGTAAGTGGGGACCTCCCTCCCCCTCCCCCCCACTCGTGTTCCTTACCTGCCAGCGTCCCGCTCTGCCGTCCGCTGCTTCCGTACTACTGATGAGCAGGCCTTGCGGCCTGTTTATCAGTAGTACGGAAGCAGCGGACGGCAGCACGGGATGCCGGCAGGTAATGGGGGACCTCCATCTCCCTCCCTCCCCCTCCCCCTCCCCCACTCGCACTTCTTACCTGTTGCCTCCTCGTTGCCGTCCATTGCCACCCACTGCTTCAGTACTACTGAGAAACAGGCCTTGAAGCCTGTTCCACAGTAGAGCGAGGGTGCGCCAAGTGATGACGTCACCTGGCGCACTACTGAGAGGCAGGCTGTGAAGCCTGTTTCTCAGTAGAAAGGACCAGTGGACATCATCAGATGGCCCCAGCAGATAAGTGGGGACCTCCCTCCCCCTCCCCCTACTCGTGCTCCTTACCTGCCAGCGTCCCGCGCTGCTGTCCGCTGCTTCTGTACTACTGATAAGCAGGCCTTGCGGCCTGTTTATCAGTAGTACAGAAGCAGCGGATGGCAGTGCTGGATGCCAGCAGGTAATGGGGGACCTCCATCTTCCTCCCTCCCCCCTCCCCCCACTCGCACTTCTTACCTGCTGCCTCCTCGCTGCCGCCCACTGCCGCCCACTGCTTCAGTACTACTGAGAAACAGGCCTTGAAGCCTGTTCCACAGTAGAGCGAGGGCGCGCCAAGTGATGATGTCACCCGGCACGCCATTGCTCTATTGTGGAACAGTCCACAAGGCCTGTTTCTCAGTAGTATGGAAGCAGCAGGTGGCAGTGGATGACAGCAAGCAGGCAGCAGGTAAAGAAGGCAAGTGGGGGGAGGGAGGAGGAGGTCTGAGGTCTGATCCTCTGATCTTTTCCGATCTGGATTGGGTCCTTTCAGATCGGATAGGATTAGATCAGACGATTCAGCTGCGGGGAATCGGAATTGGATAATTGTATCTGATTTTGCCTGGATTGGGTCTGGATTGTGGATCGGACCCGATCCGCTGCACACCCCTAGTTGTAAAGTTTTGGTGAGGATTTGGTATTTGGTGAGTAAATCAAGCAGTTCAAATATTGTTGAAAAGAACTCACTCCTGTAGGAAATGATAGCATCCTTACACACCTGCAGCTATTTGAGGACTGCAGGAACAAGCTAAGTTTCTCCCTATCTTTCAGTTAATTTCAGCAGAGGAAGGAACAGAAGATCCCCATGCATTGCTGCAGATTTTTGGGAAGGCAAGTAAGTAAATTGACAGAAGTATTCCTCCCCCCCCCCCCTTCTTTCTGGGTGACACGAGATAAAAGTTTTAAAGTTCCTGTGTTTGAGTTTGGTTTATTAGCCAGGACAGTGGATTTCAGTAGATTTGACTCTGGGATATATGCAGTTAAGGGCAAAATCCTATGCCTGGTTAGACAAGGAAATGTCCTACAGTTGGAAGTTGTGGGAATTTTGTTTGTCTGTCTAAACGTGCATAGGATTGTGTCCTAAGTTCATTAATATGACACCACCAGATTAAAGCAGAGTTGAGTGGGTGGATGCTATTTTAAGAAACTAGAGTTGTGGTAAGCACTTTAAGAGGTATTATAAACATATTTATTGTTGAGAGGAGAGATGCTTGTAGGTGGCTGTGTTAGAGAAAATTTTGTTGTGATCTTATATATTTTTTTTTAAAATGTTTTGAATGCGAGTATTAAGTTTTACATAATTTTTTGTTTTGTTGTTAGAAGCCTCCTGAAGAAGGAATTGTATTTCTAAAACATGTTGGGCAGAATAAATATTTCAGGCATTCTGAGAATTCCCTTTCTGCTTTCTCTTGCTTTTGTGCAACATTCAGTGACTTTCCTGAGTGTTGGTTGTGCCATTTGCCCAACAGAATGAGTGGGTGGAGACCAGGTGCTTAGCACCTCATAACTCAAATATCATACCAATTTAATCGGCTCCTGATTTAGGGTGACCATATGAAAAGGAGGACAGGGCTTCTGTATCTTTAACAGTTGCATTGAAAAGGGAATTTCAGCAGGTGTCATTTTGTACGCATGCAACACCTGGTGAAATTCCCTTTTCACACAACAGTCAAAGCTCCAGGAGCCCTGCCTAGGGCAGGGCTCCTGGAGCTTTCACTGTTGTGTGAAGAGGGAATTTCACCAGGTGTTGCATGCATACAAATGACACCTGCTGCCTTTTCCATGCAACTGTTAAAGATACAGAAGCCCATATGGTCACCCTAAATCAGGAGCTGATTAAATTGGTATGATATTTCCAGGGCAAATTCAAAATGCTGCTTTAGATATCCAGATCACAAACTACTTAGGGCTGGAGGTCTCCAATGTGGTGCATCCAGCCCAAGTATCTACCTTCTCTTTCTTCTCTTACATTGCTCCCAACATTTGACACAAAGTTTGGCAGGAAGTCATGTGGGACCTTTGGTATGTTGTGATGGTTATATAAGCCAGTAGTGATGCCACAATGGGAAACTACAAGCTGGAGGGATATGGGGCATGAGCAGCTCATGGGGAAAGAACTTCATGGGAACCTGTGTGTATGGTAATGTAACTTATGCCTTACTTTTGCGTACAATAACCTGGTGATATAATACTATTTTTGTAGTATTTCAAAGACATAAATGAGAAACCTTTGACCCAACAGTGCTATTCTACCCTATTCATTTCAAAGCAACATAGGCATGCGCAAGGGGTGTGCTGGGTGTGCCCAGGCACACCCTAATGTCTCAAGCAATAAGTGCTGAATTGAGGAGGCCGTTAGGGAGATCCAGACATGGTGGAAACTATCCCCTGGCGGCTCTACCAAAGAACTGCTGCCTCCGAAAGAAAACTGTTGTTCCTGGCAGCAGGATCAAAAAGGAATCACTCTGCTGGGAGCCTCTCTGCCAGGAGCCACATTTCAAAGAGGCGAGGAGGAGGGCCTCCAAAGGTTAATACTGTCTCATAAGTCCCTCCTCTGTCCATTGTCACCACAAAACCCCACCAATGCTGAGGCTTGAGGAGCATCTCCTCATTCTCCACCACCACTGCAACAGCTCTCCTCTGGTCAGGCAAGCTGAACTCGAAGTAGGGCATCAGTGTCTACAGTGTTTAATAAATAAATGAATAAAAATAACGTCCTTTATGACTGAGAATTCAATAAATGTTCGCCTTTAAAAAATATCCCTAGGTGCACATCCGAATGAAATGTGCTGTGGACGCCTATGCAAAGCGAGCCATACTTTTATGTGCTGAAGCTGACTCAAATAGATGCCCAGTTTGATCTTAAGCATTTCTACTCAGAAGTAAGTCCTACTGAGTTCTGTGGGGTTTACCCCCACCCCCACCCCCAAGTTGGTGTGCTTATAACTGAAGCCCAATATATAACAGGTCACCCCGCCTTCCTACATGAAGCCAAAAGTGCATTTGGCATTTCATCCTGTATCTGTAATACCAATAAAACACCCTACTTTGGATCTCCTGGAAAGGGCAGGAAGAGAACATGATAGATTATAGGAATTTCCACTAGGGCTATAACAATGTGATTGGTGCTGTTCAACGTCCGGGATGACGCAGATGTTGAACGGCACCAAAAGATAATGGTGAGGTATGGAGTTGCTTTGAAGTAGGCTTAAGATGAATGGCCAGTTATAATTTATCTGAAAAAAGGCAGGAAGAAGATAAAAATGTGGCACAGTTATTCAGATAATAGATATTAAATACTGGCATATTTGCAACGTGGTAAACAGGTGGTATTGTGAAAGTGGTTTTGATCATGCTGGGACAGTGGAGATTATATATATATATATATATATATATATATATATATCAGAAGAAATTCCGAAGAGAGAAATTCCAAAATCCATGTAGTATAATACCTCACAGATCACCTAAAATGAGCAAGCTTTCACAATCTCCAGATCTCTTCATCAGGTAAGATGTTACAAAAAGCAGGCTGGCCTTCCCCATGCCTATTTCTCCCAACCTTGCTTTGAGTTGACATAATAAAGGTATTACACTATATCACGGTTGGGCAAATTCAGGCACAGGAGCCAAATCTGGGGTTCCGCAGATGACCTAATCCGAACCCTAACCCTAACCCTGGACCCTTTGGTGCAACCCCCTCCCCGCATTCTAAAAGGTTGATATACCTCTCTTATGACCTAGTTACTGGCAGTAAGAGTTGTACGGTGCAATCCTATGTATGTTTGGACAAAAACAATAATCCTACAACTCCCAGCTTGCCCCAGCAAATTGCAGGGAGTTGTCAGACTATTTCTGTTTAAAGATGTAAAGATGCATAGAATTGCAGCCTTAAGTAGGGATGTGAATTGTATTGTTAAAATGTACGATAACGATACGATAGGGTCGTTATCGTGCATGTGTTTAATGATGACAATACGATACAAAAACCTACGATAATCATCGGAGATGATAATTTTAGGGCGATTTTATTGGACTGCCATATAAATATACCTATAACTTCTGTATTTTAAAACTTAGAGGCTTGAAACTTGGTCACAGTGCTTATGGGGTATGCCTAAGTATGTGTATGAAATTTGAGATCGGTCCCTCCAACCCTTGATTTTATATGAATTTTTAAAAGATCGTTTCCATTCTGATAGGTCTGAATGAACGCATGTGGCGAGCTGTCATTCTGATCTGTCAGAACTAAAACGATCTTTAATAAATTCATATAAAATCGAGGGTTGGAGGGATTGCTCTCAAATTTCATACACATACTTACGCGTACCCCATAAGCACTGTAACCAAGTTTCAAGCCTCTAACTTTTAAAATACAGAAGTTATAGGCATTTTTTCTTTAAAAATAGGGATGCAAAAATATCATTTTTTCACGATAATTGTTGTGAAGACAATACAGTTCACCTACGATATGAATGAAGACAATAATTGTTTTGGTCCGAAATGATGATAATGATAAACGACTATATTTTTTGGTGTGCACACCCCTAGCCTCCAATATGTTGCTATTTTTTTTAAAATACTTTTTGATATTTTTGGCCCTGTCCTTTTTGCTGCAGCCTCTGAGAGCTTCTCCAAAATTGAATTCGACCCTAGGTTTACCAACTAGTTTACGCTGGGAAGCTTGCCTGCTTCTTAAATGTGTGGGCAAGTTACTCAATACAGTGTAGTGTGGTGTAGAGCCATTGGGGTGTAGAGGTCAGAGTGTTGGGCTGGGAAGCTCACTGGAGGACTTTGGGCCAATCACAGACTCTCAGCCTAGCCTACCTCACAGGGTTGTTGTAAGGATAAAATGGAGATGTGGAGGACTGTGTCAGCCGCCATGGGTTCTTCTCAAGAGGAAAAATGGCGGGATATGAATGTAATAAGAAATAAGAAATAAATGCAAATGACCGTAACTGGCCTTGTCTTATTCCGTGGTAGCTGTTGTTGCACTCCTAGTTGCTGTCTTGTTCTGTTGCAATGGAATGAAGACCACCTATCCCTCCATGCATTGCAGTATTTTGTCTTCCTGGTTCTTCATATAGAGAAATAGATGGTTAATTTCTTCTTTATAATCTAAAGTTAACGTTTATTCATACCGACATAATAGTCTCGTTTCAAGCAGGTCAATAAAACATCCATTCCTCTCTTTGGAGTTATTCTCTTCCTGTGACGAAATGGCTATGAAGATTGTGTTGATTTTAGGCCTGTGAAGCTATTAATTGTCTGTAATTTTACATCTTAAAATCAAGATTACTCATGTGGGGGCTAGATGGAGTGTGTTCATGCATCGCACAGAGAAATGTAACTTCAGCAATATTACCGTAGTTTTTCACTTTAACAACAATAACAAACCCTTGTATACATTGTAGTAATCTCAACACAATAATGAACCTCGTATTATGAGTTGTAGCAAGACTCCATCCTTAATTTTTTTCCTCTTAGTTTTTTGCCCAGTATACTCTATCAATACACAGCCATTTTCTTAACCTGCAGGAAAGTGAGTATGAGTTATGCATATATGAAAAGGTGTTCCTATCAAAAACATGTCAAAATATAAGTGAACATTTAAAAATACTTCCCAAAAAACTTGAAGGGAACAATCCTATGCATGTTTAGACGGCACAGCTGGCTGGGGAATGCTGGGAGTTGTAGGCCATTTTTCTGTCTAAACATGCATAGGATTGCACCCTAAGCTTTTCAAAGCTAGTGTAATGGCCACATTAAAATGGATGCTAGTAATCCTGCTCCTTTCCCGCTCTTTTGCCCCTCAGTCGCCTCACCACAGAGGGGCTCATGAATAATGCAAATGTGGCTAAATAGTGAACCCCCCTCTGAAATTTGCATGCCGTGTGGCCCTACCCCCTCAAGCACCCTGATTGGCCACCTCAGTCCCCTTCCCCCTCCCCACTGGGGCGCTAGCCTATCTGCATACCTGCGCCTGGTGCCCACCTTCATGCCATACTGATTGGCTGAGCAGGGATGTCCATCATTCTGCTGTTGGAGGGGCTGCCCCGCCTGTTTGGCAGGGAGGAAATTATTTACTATTAAAGCTCACGATTTGAACTTTTTCAAATTTTCAAAATTTTCTGCACGTCTACACTGCTCAAGCTTCAGTTTAAAACACAAATGAGCAACACCAGTCTGGTATATCTTGAATAATAAGCCTTACACTTCCGTATTCTTATATAAAATATGTAAATGACACTTGAATTAGAAATCTTGAAGTCTGAAACCAAGCAGGGAAGACAAAGCTCTTCCTTAAAAAAATAATGCTAGTCATGGGACTCTGAAACTCAGCTGCCACACATTGCTGATATAGATCTATTCACCAAAAGTTTAACCACTTGACAAACCCTGGTGCATGTTAGAATCTATGGCATGAAAAAAATATATATCTTAGCATGCTTTCATCAATACATGCAAATCCATGGTGGAAAACCTTACCACTTGGTGAGTTGGTTATCTGCATTGGGCCAGTGTAGAGAAGGCAGTTTCTAGGGCAGCCTTCTTAAAGCTGATGCCCTTGAGGTGTTTTGGACTACAACTCCCAGCATGCAAAATTACTAGCTGGGGCAGATGCGAGTTACAATCTAAAATATCTGTACAACTCCAGAAGAGGCAAAGGACTTCCAAGGTATGTTGTTCAAAGATGCTAAAACAGAGGTTACTTGGGGTGGGCCATGTGGCCTATGTTACAAAGGACAGTTCTCTATTTGAAGGACTGTCAGAAGATAGTCCTCCATTTGAAGGCATCCTTTGTTTCTTCAGTCTAAGTCCAGTTGAGAGATAAAGAACCATAAGAAAGGAAAGTAGATGCCTCCTTGAAGTTGCCCATCAGCAGGCTCGACAGTCACACCAGTCACCTGGTCAGCTTTTCCCACTATGGTGAGATAGCTTGAATTTCTATTTAAATGATAGGAATTATTTCTAAATTTGTATTTAGACATATAAATTAGCATATGCAGTTTTATGCAAATCTCTCTTCTTTTTTTGTCCTCTCCTTTGGTGATCCTTGAGCAGCCTCCTGAGTATGCAGCCTGAGGCCTAACTTCAAAAGCTCACTGCAAGGAATCAGCTCAGACCTCAGGCAAGAACAAACTCTCTCATCTCTATTAGCCAAGTGGGTGAGGAGGAGAATGGTGAGAATGAGATAGTAAAATGGGTTTGTTGATGGGGGGGGGGGAGAGAGAGAGAGAGAGAGAGAGAGAGAGGAGTCCTGCCCGCTTCTGGTTTTTGACCATCCCACCATCCTGATCATTGGCCATGCTGGCTGGAGCTGATGGGAGTTGACATCAAAAACATCTGGAGGGCAAGATGTTGGGGAGTGCTGCAGTATCGTTTTGTGGTGAGGGAGGATGATCACAGGGCTTTTCCAGAGAGACTGGCTCAATTCGGACAACACAATAAACAACTGGTGTGGGGGAAACAATCGTCAGTTGTTTTGACTATTGTGTCATCTGAATGCTGCCATAGTCAACTCAGTGCTGATCCTCATCCACACCACAGTTGATTATTTATTACCATGTTGTGTGGGGAGTACCCCCTAGAGTTAGGGTTAGGCTTAGTCAACCCACCATTGACTATTGTGTCGTCCGAACTGAGCCACTGAGTCACTGAGTCACTGGCTCAATTCAGAGTAGATCACAGGAACTTTCAAGTTACCAGGTCTTTGATGTAGCTACATGGCCTTATTCTACAGCCTTGGAGGAAGGTCCACCTATACAGATGTGAGATGATTTATTACAGTAGCTTCTTATTGCTGTAGCAGGAGCCGGAGAATATTTCACCGTCCCTGGAAGCAAAATGGGACAATAGCATACAGTGTATCTGTTTAGCAAAAACTCTTGTTTCGGGTCTTTTGAAGTCCACAACATCTCTTTAATAATGTTTTGTCTAACCCAGCTAATTGTTAGAGCTATAATACAGTTAATGGTTTTTTTTTTTCAAATTAATGTTTTGGAAATGTCCAATAATGACCTCCTTTTGGGAGGAACTTATCATATGGATAAACTTTGTATTGGAAAACGCTTTAATATTTTCTGATTTATTTTTTTCACATTTTCTTAAATTATTTACTGGTTTCTTAGAATGTAACACATGGTTGGCGTAAATGGATTTTTTTTGTGCCTTCTTGACTGCTAAAATACTGATACTACAATATTGGAAAGATAAAAGCTCACTGCCTATAATGCAATGGATTCAAGACTGAAGAATACTAGCAACATTCAAAAGAGTGGTATCTAGGCACCATGCGTGAAAGGAGTTATATTCAAGTATTTGGTCTGCTTTTACTGAAGTTTATGTGTAATTTATTCTTTTTTCCTTTTTAAAGAATGTTCTAATATTTGAAATTTGAGGCCTTCAAAGCATGTTGTTATACTTAAGGTCAGGGCCAGCCCTCCCATTAGGCAGAGTGATGCAGTCACCTCAGGTGACCACTGCTGGGAGATGGCAGCAAAGTGTTCTGCTTTCTGCCTCCTAACTTAGCCTGCTGCCTTCAGGTACAGTAGAGGATGCTGCCTTATCATCAGTGTTAAGACAGAATCATCTGCCAGTCCAGTCAGCTTTTATATCTGGAATGGGAGGGGGCACCTTCCTGCCCTTTGCTTCAGGCAGCAAAATGTCTTGGGCTGCCTCTACTTGTAGGGTTTTTTTTAAATATTTGTTTTTGTTTGTTTTGTTTTGTTGAAACCTACAATTAAAAATTCTTTAAAAAAATACAGTGTCTCTCTGCGTGATTAACAACTAGTTCAATGCCTTGTAAACTTAAGCTTAACAATTAGAGGAGAAGGTTTCTGAGAAAAGATTGAAAGATGCACGTCATTGTATTGGCCACACGGATACACTCTCCAAAAGCCTAGTGATATGGGAGACAGCGTGGGAGCAACCAACACTTTGCTGTGCTCACCACCCCCATAATAACCCCACTACCATTGTAGGCACTCCCCCCACTTAATTGCAATTTTCACGGACTCTTCTTATTATGTAGATTGGATGGATGGAGGAAGAATGGAATCACCCAACTGTCCTTGCTCCTAACTTTAATGCTTCCAGCAGTTCTTTGCACACAGGGGCCTATGCACCTACAACTCTTCCATCTCATTGAGGACCCGGGTTTTGAGGACATGGGGGAGAATCTACATACAGGTTGAACTTACGTTGCTCTGTACACACACAGGCAATGCCATTGGGTTGAAGTCCAGGGCATGTAGAGCAGTGTGATCCCATCCCTGTTCCGTACATTCAGCCTGCATGGTTGGAAGCCTTTGTGAAGAAAGTTGTTGTTATGTGGCTGGAATGGAGTATGGGTAGATAGAGCTATGAAAAACTAGGAAAAACAATAGAATATTCCTCTACTACTACTACTACTACTAAATAGACAAGTCCCTGTCCCAAGGAGCTAACAATCTACATTTTGATTGTGGGAGTACATGACAGAAGAAGAGGAGGTTAAGAAGACACAAATGTAAAAACCAACACCAAAGAGTGAGGAATGGAGGAGACATAGTTGTGAGCAAGCATACTTTGACTTCAATTGGTTTGGAAGTGAGGACTTTTCTCACCAACCATTTGATCAGAAGCATCCATAGTTTGTATATGACCTTATTATATGACCTTATTTCCACGACTTCCAGGTCGAATGCTCCATTTGTTCATGGTGGAAGGCAATCTTGCGAACACAGGAGTGGATCAGATCCGTCGTTATTGTTATAGGAAGACATTGGCTGAAGCCACCACGTTCAGCCTGGTGTTTCCAAAGGTGCCGGTGTTGGTGGGGAATTTCCCCACACAAATTTTCCGTGCAAATTTTTATAATCTTCAACTTCAAGCCATTGAGCTCGTTGCGCAATGGCTTGAAGAGTAATACAAGGAAGAATGGAATGACCCAGTTTAGAACTATTTAGAAATGCACCAACTCCTTCCTTGTCTATATGAATGTACAGCATAAGGAAGCACAGTAAATATGAACGTATACCAGTGTAGTGTAATGATTAGAGCAGCTTTCCTTACTGATACCCTCCAGATGTGTTGGACTGCAACTCCCAGGATTCCTGAACTTTGGGCATGTTGGCCTGGGCTGATTGGAGTTGAAATCAAAACATCTGACTGCTGTTTCATCTAGGAGTTGACAGGTCACCTCAGATTCATAGACAGAGCAATTTTGAATAACTATGGCCCCGCCGTTGTCTGCCTCTTTGATGACTATATTGGTGTTGTAGGCAAGGCGGTTTAGGGCGTCATTCTCTTCTCTGGTCATGTTATGCCATGTTATTTGTGCGGCGGATTCCAGGTGGTCCAATTGTCATAATATTTTTCCTTCGAAAACCTGAATGGCCGGATCAACGGGTCCTGGTGGCACAAAATTGGAAGGGGTCTTAAATTTAGATTGTGTCCCCCAAGGCAATGCAGTTCTGTTTGAGTTTTATATTGAGGAAAAAACAGAATAAATCGAATCGTGTTTGAACTGTGTCATATTTGGGGGTAGGGACAAAGAAAAGGCCCGTATTGATTACCTGTTCTTCAAGGTCTGTCAGAATTGTATCAGACAAATAACTATCAATGTTTTTTTCTCCTCAATTGTCTGGTATTGGGTTCTTCCGTTTGTGGGAGTAGGCCCTGTGTGGAATGTTTGAATCGGTCCATTCTTTTGGGGGGGCTCTTGAAAAGAACGGTTCCAAGTGGAGCTAACCGAAGAGTTACTATGATCACCAATGGACGATTCCCACTTGGAGTGTATTGGAGAAACCTCCGGAGTTCTTGCAAATGTGACTTTCCTTTTAGGTCCAGACATCCATGGGCACACCCGGTTTTTATCGTAGTCATCTTTGTCCCTGATAAATTTCTTATGTTTAAATTCCTTGAGTTCCCCTTTTGCCTTCTGAGGCATCTTATCAATTTTCACAGGTCAGTGCTTATCATTAATTTGCCATACATGGCTCATTTGTCTCACGCAGGATTTTTTATGCGCTGTATCTCACGTTAAGACTTATCATGTGTATTCCTTCCAACAAAAGTCCCAACAACCTCTAGGGACTTTTCAAGAACGTATTCGTCATTTGTGACATATGGACGTTTCACAAGAAAAACAAAGATCTGCTCTTCTGTCCGGTTATGTTTTTTGCGACCAGTCTGATACACAATACCACCTGTCAAGAATTGTCAGCTGATATGTATGTAGTACAGGCTATAACTCAGAAAACCTTGTGTGTATAAAGAGTAAAAAGGATAGACACAGTACTGCTTATGAACTTAGCCATCATTTGCATTTCAAAGACGCCTAATGAATCAAATAGGTAACTGCTCCTTTCACTGGTTATGTATTTTGAATTTGATGGCCAGGTGGGTCTAAGATACAATGCATCATTAAATGTGTGTTGAGACTCATGTAGTACATGTTAGAGTTCTAAAAAAAGGCTTCAATGCTAGAATAAAAGAATAGGTTTAGCATCTGAAAGGTTAATTTGGGTGTTGTCCTTGCTTGTTGATTTAGATTTGATTTTAACTTTGTTAACTCCATTTTAATTAATCGTATTTTGTTTATTGTAGCTCCTGACGAAGGATTGGACCTACCCGAAACGTTGAGCGTTTTGAAAATTGGTTTTTATAATCTCAAGAGTGTTTCACAACAATAAAGTCTTCAAAGCCCTTCATAGCACCAGAGTTTGTTTCTTCTTGATGCTTCTGAATAGGCAGAGAGCCAGTGAGCAGGTAAGCAAGGGTATATCCTCCTTCTCACCACCACCATTATCTGGGCCAGAGTGAGAGGCAGGTGAAAAAGTATGTTGCAAGGGTGAAGAAGAGGAGCAAGTTCAGGAGGCTCTTGTCCGTGGGCTCCTGTTGAGGTGTGGGCCCTTGGCACGTGCCCTACCATGCCTACCCTTAATGTTGGCCCTGTCTGCCATAAATGGAACACTTCTGGTTGGGGGTAGGATATTTTGATCAACACTCACTTAACAATAGGCTGACCAGATAAAATCCAGGTCAGGGCTCATGTAACTTTAACAGTTGTAGAGAAAAGAGAATTTCAGCCAGTGTCATTTGTATGCAATGAGTTCCTGGTGAAATTCCTCTTCATCACAATAGTTAAAGTTGCAGGAACTATACTAGAGTGACCATATACAAAAGAAGACAGGGCCCCTGCAACTTTAACAGTTGTGATGAAGAGGGAATATCACCAGGAACTAATTGCATACAAATGACACTGGCTGAAATTCCCCTTTCTCTACAACTGTTAAAGTTACATTAGCCCTGACCTGGATTTCATCTGGTCAGCCTACTTAACAACCCACCTCAAGACAAGGGGCAGGAAACCATCTCTCCCTCATTGCAATAGTTAGCCACAGTTATTTCCAGTGGGCTGGAATATGACCTCCATCACACCTCATTCCACCCCCACCCCCCGGCTTGCTCTGCGGGTGTTTTTTTTTTGCCTCTGATGCAGAAGTGCGTCAACCTTATGAGCCCTTTCACCTGAATAGCTGCTCTTTTGCTCCTTTGCTCCTTGGCTTGTTAGCTCTTCTGCTCCACTCCACCCCACCCCACCCCTCCCCTTCTCTTTCTTCCTCCAGTCAGGTCCTGTCAGGTGAGTACTTCAACCAGACCGCCTTTCTGCCAGGCAAAAATGGAAGGACCCTTTAGTCTGGCTCTTTGGGGGCATTGAGAGAGTATAATCCTGTCTCTGCAGAGATTCAGCCATTGTACGATTTTAAAAAAAAAGGCTTTTGAGCCTGGGATGCAAGGTTTGGATTTTATATTGAGGCTTGGAGCTGGCTGCTGGGAGAGATCGCTGTTCCCTGCCAGGACCTGATGCAATCCATGCAAGCCCCCAGTTCCTTTAAAACTACATGGGGTTTTTAGGGCGCATTAAATACGCCTAGGGAAAATAATCCAGACTTTTTAGCATTCTAGGAAAAAAACAGAAAAGGCTGGAGAAAAGGTGGGGTGTCAGCAGGACAGGCACGGCATGATGTGAGTGCCGTGCTACAAATCCGCACACCAGCCATGGCGAGAGTGCACTAAATCGCTGGTGTGATGGAGCTTTATAGGACACAAAACTCCATCCGAAGTCCAGTCCTTCAAAGTCCCATTGATATGAATAGGAAAGAGTTCAGCACATGCTGGAATTTGGCTAGATCGTGTCCATGCTTGGTGATTTTCCCATGACCGCTCAATGAATGTCTCGGCAGAGCAGAAATTATAATCAGCAGGGCCTCGCTCATCCAGCCTGAGATTTTCAGAGGCGTTGGTGGGGAACTTCCCCACTCTCAAATGTACCATGTAACCGATCAAACTGCAGTCTTGGAACACATCGGGCTGCATCGACATAGACAGATGCAACAAAATAATGTGAGAAAGAAGAGGCAGAGTCCTGGCTTTGTAGCATGCTCTCCAAAGTGTTAAACTGCAGATTGAGGGCAGTAAAAAAAAAATGACCCTAAGCAGAATAAACAACTCTAATATGAGTAGAAAACTAGGAGAACAGATGACTGTGCTAGAACCCTGTTGTCGTAATTTGCTACTTGCAAAGAGTGTGTATATCTATTTTCCTATATCTGTATATATATCTGCTAGTGTAAAGCCCATGTTGCCGTGGGCGCTAGTAGTCAGAGGGTGAAACCTACTTTTCCTTGAGTCCTGCTATGTCAGCCCTCCAGAAGCTGTATGGAGGTTACTTTAGGCTGACCATCTGAAAAGGAGGACAGGGCTCCTATAACTTTAACAGTTGTAGAGAAAAGGGAATTTCAGCCAGTGTCATTTGTATGCAGTTAGTTCCTGGTGAAATTCCCTCTTCATCACAACAGTTAAAGTTGCAGGGGCCCTGCCTTCTTTTGTATATGGTCACTCTATTATAGTGTCTGCACCTTTAACAATTGTGATGAAGAGGGAATTTCACCAGGAACTAATTGCATACAAATGACACCTGCTGAAATTCCCTTTTCTCTACCACTGTTAAAGTTATAGGAGCCCTGTCCTCCTTTTCAGATGGTCAGCCTAGGTTACTTTCCTGAGGACGTTTGGCCCCTCACAATATCATTTACTTCTTCCTCTCAGGCCTCAAACTCATCTCCTTTCGTATTCCCTCACATTTTAAAATGGCTTCTCATTGGGTTGCTTCATTTCCTCTTCCAGTGCTGCCTCAAAGCTTTCATCATCACCACCACCACCATCAACACCACCACTATCCCTGCTGCCAATATGGCCACTCTGAGAGTGGCCTCGACTTGCAAAGCCCAAGGCCCTCCCTCCATCCTTGCCATTGCGTTTTTCTCCCTGTGTGCCTGCGTGGTTCACAACCATGTGGGAGTTGTCTTCCCATCCATGGTGCGGAAACATACTGCTTGGCTATTAGAACGTTTTCGAACTTCTGTGAGTTTATTTCCTCTTCATTCCCCATCCCTTTTTTCTTTGGGGGGGGGGGGAGTCTACACCAGACGTTTATTGCAGGATTGTATCGAAGTCGTCACTTATGGGCCACATGATGTTCACCTTCCCCCGTGGTGATCTTGGGTCCATTTCTGAATTATTCAGGAATATCGCTGACTGCTTTTGTCACAGTTTTCCCGACTCCTTCACTACAATCCCAAAGTCCATGGCTGGTGTCCCCTTCCCCTTCGTGAAGCTGCTGAGGTTCAGTGCAAGTTCCCGGCTCAGTGAACAGCCAACTGCCAGGGGCACGTCCAGTGGTTTCGGAGTTGTGAGGGAGTGGACACGGCCGCCATTTCTGCCACATGTTTTGGATGTGTATTGGCATGTTTTAGCACCAAGAGTGTGTAGGGTTTTTTTTAAATACAAATGTATCTCTGTGCAGCATCACATGTTCGATGGACTTCCTATCCGCCCCATGTGTTGCTGTGCATTTGCATTCATGTGCAATCCTCACAAGTCATAAAAAAGCCCAGCAGCTGCATCGTCTGCATGGCCTCACCCACTTCTACCAATCCACATGTAGAAGTACCACAATGGCGCTCCTGAAACTGCGGAAAACTTCACTCACGTGTGCCCCCTGCGTGCCGATCGCGGAAGTGGGAAAAGTCGCAATCACCCCCTCTTCCCTTGCAAAAGGGCTGCAGGTGTAGATTAGGCCTTTGTGTCATGCCTTTTTAGATTGTCATCCTACAGACAGGGACTGTCTTGTTTGTGGAGATGGTACGGAAACTGCTCCAGGAGCCTTTTTGGCTGAGGAGCGGGATAAAAATGCTTTATATTAATAACATGGAAGAGCATTCAGCATTGGTATCTCTCACCCGAAGTCTGAATTTTTGCCATTCCGTCTACTACCCCATTCCCTTCTGTTTGTGTAGAGCCAGCATCCCTGATGCAACTGTTTAGAGCAGAGCTGACTCTTCCCCCCACATTGCTTCTATTTCCCCTCTCAGAGTAAGCAAGATGGGATGAATTTTCTTTGAGGATTGCTGTGAACATTCCAGCATGTAGATCCCCAAGCACCCAGTAAAAGAATGATAATAATAAAAATGAACAGAACTGGTGGTGTATATCGTTCTGATGACTTTTTGTCTTCTTGTTCTTTAAAGAAAAGCCAATAGTGGAAGGTGTTTCCTGCAATGAGTGTACATGGCTGGAAGAGGCTTCTCTAGAAGCTGTTAATGTTTGGGGCTAGAGTAACTAGCAGTCAGGGTGGGGTGGACAGGAGTGTTCTGCAGTGGCAGAAGAGATGGCAGTCGAGATTTGGAGGGAAAGAGAGAGAGACCTGAATGTTTTTTATTTGGAGTTGGCTAAAACTGGGGATGCAGCTTGGAAAAAGGCTCAGGGCAAGCAATGACAGGAAGTAGGATGAGGAGTGGTGGTGGTGGGCAGAATTTGAGGCAAGGGGTGAGGTACAAATGGACCAAGGAACAAGGGGAATGGAGTTGAGGGTGGGCTTGTCCCTCCCTCTCTGTGATAGGGTGACCAGCTGTCAAGATTTCCCCAGATTTGTCTGTTTTTTGTTCTCTCCTGGAGGATTTCCTGTAATTTTCCATAATGCCCAGAAAGCGTGCTTTCTCCTCCTCTGCTCCAATTGCCCCCCACCCACTGGGAGTCCTCTTTTTTGGTTTCCCAAACGTGGTTACCCGACCTATAGCCTTTTTGTTGTAATGGGTTAATTTTCAAGTCTTTAGTATAAAGGGGAGGGGGAGCTAAAGACTCTACCCTCAGACTGTTCTTGTGTTGGTGCCTCTACAAGAGGCATTTAAAGCTCTTTCAAGGCGCATTAAAAAAATTACCTCTACAAGAAAGGAGCGCAAATCGGGCATAGAGGCGCGTTATTTCACCGATTATGCGCATTATCGAATGCCCGTTAAATCGCGAGTTTTATTTTGCTCCATCCGTTAAAGCGCATTTTGACTGTGTGAATAAGCACTTATGAGCATTAACTACTTGTAAAGCGCATTTTGGACATCTGTTAATGCGCTTCGCCGCCTCTCGTGCAGAGGGATTAGGCATAAATGCATTTCTGCGATTATGCGCATAATCGCCTAACCAGGCGCAAAAGCGAATCCTTGTAGAGGGGACCTTAGTTTTATCTTTCCTATTCAGAATAGTTCGGTTTGTTCTTCAATAACCAGGTTGTCATTTGGGCTTACAAAAGTGAGTAGAATCTGACTTCTTTTTAAAAGTGAGGAACGTAATGCCTTTTCTAGTATACATATATTGAGACAGCCTGTGTGGTATAGTGATTAGATTAAGGGTGGGCAACGTCGTGAGGTCTGGGGATCATTTTCACCCACGAAGCCCCTGTGGGCTGTGGTTCATTATTGCTCTTTTATCCCACAGAGGACCGATGCTTACTTGTTGTGATATAAGCCTTTATTCAAAAGTAAGGTTTCTCCCACATGTCTTCTGTACGGGGGTTGGGCTTCCAGTCTCCATACATTCCTCTGATAGGTTGGAACTGCTATCTATTCTAACAAGTTGCACCCCCACCCCGCAGTGCCAACCCCCCTAAAACAAAAACACACCCCACCCTATAAATATTGTTTTGGGAAAAAATGGCATCTAGAGCAGCTACAGTGTTTCCAAAAGGTCAAAAGTAGCTTGTTTGCAAGCGACTTTTGACCATATTGGTGCCCCATAGTAGTTACAAAGCACTAAATGGGTATAAAAAGGTCAAAATAGCCACACAGGACACTATATATAACAGTTTGGGGGCTGCATGTGGCATCCTCACAACAATCCTGTGATGTAGGTGAGGCTGAGAGCCAGTGACTGGCCCAAAGTCACCCAGTGAGCTTCATGCATCAAGTGGGGACTAGATCCCAGATCTCCTGAGTGCCAGTTCAACGCTCTAACCGCTACACTACACTACACTGGTTGATGCATACTGTAGTTTAAATGAACCACTCTATCTCCATCAGAGACCTTCTCTTCTGCCGCTCCCAGACTGTGGAACGACCTGCTGGGAGAGATCTGCCAACTTACCAGTCTTCTAGAATTCAAGAGAGATATAAAGACTGATCTCTTCTGGCAGGCCTACCCAGTCGAATTTTAAGACTTGGTTGATTTTAATAATGTATTAATTTTATATGTTTTTAATCAGTTTTATGTATTTTATATTGGTTGTATTGATGTTGTTCCCCGCCTCAATCCGGAGGGAGAGGCGGGTAAGAAATAAATAAATATATTATTATTATTATTATTATTATTATTATTATTATGTCTTGTTAGGCTAAAGGGAGAGTACCCAGCATGGGGCTAGGCAGACTAAAACAGGCTTGATTCTTGGTGGCTGCAGTAAGTCTTTGCCCTAGAAAGTGCACCCTTTACTTCCTGCCATGTAAGACACCATTAATACATATTGGGAATATCATGCAGTCCCAGGGAGACAGTGTTCAGCAGGTGAGTACAAAGCTACCCTTCATCCCTGACATAAGAGAATCTCAGCCCTCATGGAAGGATATACAGAGGTGATGATACTATAAGAAGAGATTAGGAAATGACGTATCAGTCTATTTCTGGTCCATGTCATCCGAGCCTATTTTCTCCCCATAATCCCATCCTATTCTGTTTCTGTATAAATCTGCATTTCTGAAAAAGTAGCCATTTACACATTGTAAAATGCATTTAGGTGCATATTTTCTCTCTCAATTTGTATTTAAATGTGTATTTGATTGTCCTCGACCACTTGCTGCTGTTGCCCCTGTCTCGCCTTTACTATTTAGGCTCCACAACAGCCCAGCCCAGCAACTTGGCCTCCAGATAACTTCTTTATACCACTGCCACCAGCACTTTCCTCAGGTACACCCACAGACCACACCAGAAGATGGAATTAACAAGAATGTATTAATAAGAAATTGCGTGTCAACAAGCTTAATGGTTACTTCAGTTCAATTGCATATCGGTTACAAGATTTCAATGCTTATTGGCTTCAGTCAGAGCTCTTATACTTTAACAAACTGTTCCTTATTTAATCTATGCTCTAAAATCTTATCTCAATCTCTCAATCGAACATTCTTCTCATGTAATAATCCTGCTTCAGACTCTCTTCTCAATTCTCCCCCCCCAATCAACCCTGTTATCTCTCTCTGTCAGACACACATATATAAATGCTCCACTCGCTCTCTAGCTCCTCCCACTCTTACACAGCCATCTAATCCAGGCACTCCAACCATCCAGCCAATCAACACTCACCTTCCATTTGGGCACACAGCCAGCCAATCCAGGCACGCCCCCACAACCAGCCAATCACTCTATACTTACCTATAACCACAAACAGTAAGTACATTTCAGCCTAGTTATTTACTTTACCTGTTATTGTTATTAACCCTTTTAAAAGATATAAACATATGCAAATCACGAACAATAAACGTTGCAATATATTTACAGCCACAAACAGTAGAACATCACAGATACAGTTAAAACTGCAGAGAACTCCATCACAACATTTGGAGCAGAGCAAAATACGTTGAGAAGCTACATTTCGATTTGCACGTTAGTCCAAAAGGGTTGGATCAGGATTCCCAAAGATCGAATTCCACAAGCATTCCTAGAGGAGATACACACTCTATCCCTCAGGGGCCTTTGCAATAATTATCTAATATTTATATCATAAGCCATCATTACGATGGGCTCTTAACTAGTAAAGACAGAAAGGAGATTTGGCTGTTCATGAATTACAAAGAGCACCCAGGTTTGTGGTGAACATTACTAAGTTCAAGAAGGCAGGTTTTCATTTGACACTGCCTGACTATGAAAGCATTCCTCCGAATGTCGTGGGCACATAATTTGTGGGGCTCTTTACTACCATATTTCTAAATAATGTTGTTTTGATCCCTACTGATGAGCTTGCTTGCAGTACTTCCATACTGCAAGCTTTCCAGTGAACCAAGTCACTGGTGCAGGTAAATAATTTTAGACTCTGGATGAAATGGACTTATGGGCTCCCCCTTTAGATGGCCACGTCTATTATTTCAACCAAAATATATTTCTCCCACCCTCCAACTGCCATTCTGTGCTTTAAAACAGCTTCTACATTGCTGATACATTAGAACTACAATTCGCCAAACCTGATAAGTAATAATAATACTCAACATGTGTTCCGTTTTGCATTTCAGACTCACTTAAATCACAGCACCATTGTGACTACAAGAATAAAATAGAGTTTGCTCTGGGTGGTCATTGCTGGACCCCCTGGGCTGCAGGTCCGGGAGTTTTGCCCCAAGGTAGGGTGACCAGATTATGACAATCAAAATCCTGGACCCCCCCGCCACCCCCCCACCCAAAACAACCCCCCCACCGCGTGCCCGCGCCGCCCTCCCACGCCGCGCTGCGCCGCGCCGCCCCGCACTCCTTACCTGGGCGTCCGCTTCCCTCCGGTGCTCAGAATCTACTGAGAAACAGGCTTCCTGGCCTGTCTCTCAGTACGCGCCGGGTGATGACGTCATCACCCGGCGCGCTACTGAGGGACAGGCCGCGAAGCCTGTTTCTCAGTAGATTCCGAGCACCAAGGGAAGCAGACGCCCCAGCAGGTAAGTGCCTCGCCTGCCCGCCTCCCGCCAGCGCCGCGTGACCCCCCGCCACCCCGGTTTTCCCCCGCTGCCCCCCGGTTGCCCCGGATCGGCCTAGGTTTCCAGGTTAGGACCGGGAAACCCCGGGCCATCTGGACACCCTACCCCAAGGTCCAGTTCTAGCTGAACCACTGATAAGAACAGATACTACACTTGATCTTAGCTCTAGACAAAAAATTCTTGATTACATTCTTCGTTCCCTTTCTAACCAACCTGCCCTTGAGCAAATCTCTATCTTGTTAGCTGGCAATAATGTATTTATTACTGATCTGGTTGCAAAATTTGCCTTGGCTGCAAACAGGTTAAGAGCTAGGCATCTACACCATTTATAAGAACCATAATGGGGATATATATATATATATATATATATAGTTGTTATTGTATTTTTATTAGCTCATTTTATTTGTATTTTATCATTTTAATTATATCAAATTGTGATGGCTTATTGCTTTTAGCAATAAAGATTTCATTCATTCTAGCTGAACCACTGAACCAAATCAGAAAGTTGCCTTGTGTTTCTGTTCTGATGTGCTGTAATCCTGGTTTCATTTAGTTATCATTAATGAGCACATAAAAACCAAACAACTCTGGCAGCGAGACAGGCCTTTGAAGAGGGAACATTAAATGAGGAGAGAACATGCCTGGACTCAGCGTATCAGTAAACTTGAGAAAGAGAAGCTCATATATGCCCAACAATATTGTTTATGACTATATAATATTAAATATTATATTATTAGCACACAGAGTCAAAATTCATGGGAAAGCAAAGCTGTGAAAGGAGCCATTAAGAAATATCTTGGGAGAAGCTCTGGAACAGGACTTGTTTGGCTTCTCAGAGGGAAAAAGAGCAGATCTCCTGCCACCACGGGGCCTCCTGGACACTGGTGCTTGGGTGTTTGAAAAGGTGTTTGGACAGGTAAGAACATAAGAAGAGTCCTGCTGGATCAGACCAAGGATCCATCTAGTCCTGCATTTTGTTCACACAGTGGCAACCAGCTGCCCACGGGAAACCCAAGAGCAGGACAGGAGTGCAGGCAGCGCCCCCCTGCGCATGTTCCCCAGCAAGTGGTGCACACAGGCTTACTGCCTATGATACTGGAGAGTGCATATAGCCATCAGGATTAGTAGCCATTGATAGCCTTCTCTTCTAGGAATTTGTCTAAATTAGTGGCCATCATTATGTCCATGTGTATATAATGTCTACACTTAATGTGTTTGCTGAGGAAGATATGGGCCTAACACCACTGTCCCTCATAGCTAGGGTGACCAGATCGCCCTGGATTTCCCGGTCCTAACCGGGAAAACGGGCAATCCGGGCCGACAGGGGGACTGCGGGGGCTTTAGCCACCAGACAAGGAATTTGTTGACGCTCCCTAATGCTGAGCACTTGTTTCCTGCGGAGGCCAGGGAGCAGCATGGCCATTTTAAAGCAGGCTCTTCCTCCTCCTTTACGTGCTGCTGCTGTTCCTCAGGTTCCTCCAGGGAGCCCAGGAGCAGGGCAAGAAGGGTGAGGGGGCTGCAGGGGGTCATGCGGCAGTGGAGGAGATCGGCGGTGGCAGCGGAGGACCCGGTAGGTCCGGGCTTGGTTTGTTTTGTGGGGGGTGGCTTGGTGGGGGGGGTTGTTGTTTCCGGTGGGGGGTGGCAGGGGTGTCTGCTTGTTGGCCGCATGGCAGGCGGCCTTTTTAATTTTTTAATTTTATGTTCGGGGGGGGGGGCTGCTTTGGTGGGGTGGCCATTTTGGACCTGGATTTTGCTTTCCAAAATCTGGTCACCCTATTCATAGCCCTATGTCCTACTTTACAGAGGGAAGTCCTCTCTTTCAAAGTGTCCTCTAATTTAAAGGGCTTCCTGGTACAAGTCCAATTTAATGCTAAAGGACCGTAAGGAGGGAGAGCAACAGGGGCCTTGATGTTGCCCATTACCAGTTAATGCTTGCCAGCAGACTGAGCAGGCACATGGGTGAGTTGGACACAATCTTCCTTACTATGGTGAGATGTGTTGTATTTCTATTTAAAGTGTAGTAATTACTTCCAAATTTGCATCTACACATACAAATTAGCATGTGCAATTTTTATGCCCATCTTTGCCCTCTTTTGTCCCCCTTTTTGATGATGCGTTTCTTCTTGTTTTATGATGCATAAGTGCCCCCCCCCCAGTGTCGGATTTAGGCACCAAAGCCATATAAGCCATACCTTGCAGCAGAGTTGCCTTGTATAGAGAAAGTGTGGCAATGCAGCATTTAGTACTGGAGGCAATAAACACAAACTAGAGCTAGTTTAAAGGACGTTCAAATCAACTTACTTTATTGGTGCTTTTATACACTACTTCAGAGAAGGCTATCTAACACTGTTTGACTAAAAGCACCCACCTAATGCTGGCTGGTACCCTTTCATTACCCTTGCTCTTATAATGTAATACACTTTTTTTCTTTTTTTCTTTCTTTTTTTCAATTTGGGGCCTATGAATCTTGACATGTCTTAATCCTGCCCTGCCCTAAAACGAAAGTGTGCAGCTGCCCTCTCAGTCTCCTCTCAATCTTCTCCTCAGAACACGGGACCTAGAGATGGTGGCATCCTGATTGCTTTGTAGATGTGGCTGGGACAGAAAGCCTGTCAGAAAACAGTTGTCTGATGTTTGTCCCATCCCTGGAAGACTTGCATAGCTACTAGGAGCTTTTTGTCTGTATTTCTCTAGACTGTGTACTTTCAGAACCCTGGAATTGAGGCAGGACCAGGTTGATGCATGTCTTAATTTATTGTTTAGGGATCACATCGGATTTTCATTTCTGTATAGACCCTTTGTAAAATTGGGCAGGTTAACCTGACACCATCAGATAAATCTGTTGGTGTTATTTTGTGGGTTTTTTTGTGGGGGGTTGTTATTTTTCAACACACTCCATGTGCAAATGGCTAATGCAATGTTTGGTCTCTTGAGCAAGTGGCCATGTACACAAGATGGTGTTTACTCAGGATATTTCCATCAGACACAATTGGAGTTACTTAACGAGGGTTGCAACTCAATGTTACTAATTCCCCACCTTGCAACAGGTGTTGCCTTCAAAGGAAACATACGGAAGGCAAGAAAGGTTAAATTAGGCTGACTATATGGAAAGGAGGACAAGGTTCCTGTATCTTTCACAGTTGCACAGAAAGAGGGGCTTTCAGCAGGTGCCCTTTGTATGCGTGCAGCACCTGGTGAAATTCCCTCTACATCACAACAGTTAAAGCTGCAGGAGCTATACTAGAGTGACCAGATACAAAAGAGGGCAGGGCTCCTGCAGCTTTGACTGCTGTGATGAAGAGGGGATTTCAGCAGGTGCTTCAAGCATACAAAGGACACCTGCTGACATTCCCTTTTCTGTGCAACTGTTAAAGATGCAGGAGCCCTGTCCTCCTTTCCACATGGTCAACCAAGCTAAATGTCAAATGGTAGGGAGGGGAAAGAGGGAAAGAATCAGCAGGATCATGATTGGTCTCCCCCCCCCCCCCTTCCCGTATTGTGTCTGAGTAAGTGAAAGAGAGAGAGAGAGAGAGAGAGAGAGAGAGAGAGAGAGAGAGAGAGAGAAGACTACTGAGGCAATATCAAGTACTGTTAATACCAAGCAGGGGATATTGCTCTACAACTGTAGCACGGCTCCTTCTGCAAGCGATGCCTCTTCCCCCATCAAATACAGCCTGTTTGCTTTGCAGGCCGCTCAGCTGTTCCTCAATGTAAAATGTGCCTCCTGTTACAAATGAGCTGCCAAACAAATTATGAAAGGAGGTAATCGAGGGGGCTTGGGCCCCACATTTAACAGAGGCATGACGGCATACTGTTCTGCTGGAAACCTGCTACTTCCCAGCCACCTATCTTTCCTCCCTCTTTTCTCACTCCCATCCAGGTCTTTTGACACTGGCTGCAGCCACAGGGCATCTCACCGGAAGTCCAATTATTTTTCATTGCAGCAATGTATTTCTATTGAAAATACATGACTGCATTAAACACTCTGTCACAGGGAGGGCTGCTCAGAGAACTGCTGAGGCCTTTTGTCATTCAGGAAGGTGTAGGAGCTGGGGGGATTTTTCTGAAACACGGAGAATACCGAGTCTTTTGAGATGGGGAGGGGACAGCCCCCACTCTCCTTCCTCCTTCTATGCAGCAGCGAGGACACACATAAAAAGATTGCGCCTTTCTCTCCCTGATCCTATTTGGCAACCAGTAGGGTGACCATGTGGAAAGGAGGACAGGGCTCCTGTATCTTTAACAGTTGTATTACAAGGGGGATTTCAGCAGGTGTCATTTGCATGCATGCAGCACCTGGTGAAACTCCCTTTTTATCACAAGAGTTAAAGCTGCAGGAGCCCTGCCCTCTTTTGTATCTGGTCACTAGGGCAGGGCTCCTGCAGCTTTAACTCTTGTGATGGAGAGGGGATTTCACCAGGTGCTGCATGCATACAAATGGCACCTGCTGAAATTCCCCTTTCAATACAACTGTTAAAGATACAGGAGCCCTTTCCTCCTTTCCACATGGGCACCCTAGCAACCAGCAAGCCTCCCTGCCCCCACGAGGGGAGATTAGCATGGCCACTTATGCATCACCCCGAAAAGAGGAAATGCATCACCAAAGAAGTGGAAAAGAGGGGAACCAGATTTGCATAAAATATGCATATGCAAATTTCTATGTATAGATGCAAGTTTGGAAAGAATGACTACAATTTAAATAAATATGCAATACATCCCAGCGTAGCGGGAAATAGTGTGTCATTTCTCAAATCTGCTGCCCAGGCAGCAACTGTTGTTGAACACCTTTAAGGGTCTTGCTCTTATGATTCTTTATTTTTAAACTGGATATGGACTTTGGACCTGCAAATAGAGGACAAGTTCAAGTAGAGAATTGTCCTCTGTAGAGCAGGACACATGGCCACCCTATATGGGGTGCAGAACCTCTTTCAGCCCATGAGCCAAATTCCATTCCAACTAGGGTGGCCATATGGAAAGGAGGATAGGGCTTTTGTATTTTTAACGGTTGCATAGAAAAGGGAATTTCAGCAGGTGTCATTTGTATGCATGCAGCACTGATGAAAGTCCCTCTTCATCACAAGTTAAAGTTGCAGGAGCCCTGCCCTCTTTTGTATCTGGTTACCCCAAACAAATGTTTGGTGCTGTCTTGGCAGAAGGTGTTGGAACTGTGAATGGGGCGGGGGGGGGCGTTCTAAGAGCTTGAGAAACACAGCTCTAATGGCTACTATGTACCGGGCATGCCTGATTTTTCTAGTATCTGATGCTGGGGATTCATTATCTCTATAATTTTCCCTAGGCTGACCATATGAAAAGGAGGACAGGGCTCATGTAACTTTAACGGTTGTAGAGAAAAGGGAATTTCAGCCATTGTCATTTGTATGCAATTTGTCCCTGGTGAAATTCCCTTTTCATCACAACAGTTAAAGGTGCAGGCACTATACTAGAATGACCATATACAAAAGAAGGCAGGGCCCCTGCAACTTTAACAGTTGTGATGAAGAGGGAATATCACCAGGAACTAATTGCATACAAATGACACTGGCTGAAATTCCCTTTTCTCTACAACTGTTAAAGTTACATGAGCCCTGTCTTCCTTTTCATATGGTCAGCCTCAATTTTTTCCCCCTAGATTCATTTCTAGGAAATACAAGGGATTCCTTGAGAACCAAAAAGAATTGTTAGTGTGAGATGCTAGACTTGCTCTTCTTTAGGTCTCAGAGCCTATCTACACTACTGCTTTAAAACGGTTTAAAACGGTTTAAAATGGTTTTATCCTGTGTGTAGATAGGCTCTTAGCCTCTTGGCTCTCTAGCAGCTAAATCTCTGAGTAGTGGGGGAATGCCATCCTGCCTTGAGTGGAAATAGACATGTGTAAACGCTAAGGCAGTACAGAGGTCTGTGAGTTGTGCATATGAGCTTACAACATGTTTGTATATGTTGCAAGCGAAGTGAACTTTTCCAAGGTTAGCTGAACATTTCATCTGCTATCTGCTGTGACAGATTAGGAGCCTATCTACACTACTGCTTTAAAACGGTTTAAAACGGTTTATAACAGTTTTGAGAACTGTTGGGGCCCAGGACACACTCCATATACAGTTTTCAAAACGTTTTCAAAGTGTTTTATCCTGCATGTGTAGATAGGCTCTCAATATGGCTGTTAAATCGAGAACTCATTAGCTTGGGGCTTCTTTTGCTCCCTCTCTGTTGAAAGATGGTTGCATTCAGTAGTCAAGTTTTCTTGCACCTACTTCAGCTGCGTGTTCAAGTAATTTGCAAACTGCAGGGCAGCTTGCAAGGACAGGGAATTGTAGCAGAAATGAATACAGCATAGTGACTCCAGCAGAATGTAACTGGTAGTGACACGGTGGTCAGATATCAGGGCTGGCTCCAAGGGTCCTCTGGACAAAGTAAACTGCCACCTGGTGGGCTTCCTCTTTGGTTGGTGGGGAAGGATGGGGCTGGCAGGCAGCAGCAGTCCTCGAAGCATCACTGGCTGGCTGGGGGTGGCCATTTTAATTTCCTATAATGCCCCAGATTAATGCCACACTGGGTGCTTCAGGGAAAATTAAAATGGCAGGTAGGTAGACTCAGCCATTTGGAGCACTGGGCCATTTTTTTTAAAGGGTCCCTTTCAGGTATAACAGCAATGAGCCCCTGCCAGGGTTTTGAAACCCAAGAGTACAGGAGGGCTGCTGGACTTTCTCTGTAGTGGCCCCCCAATTATGGAATGATCTCCCAGATGAGGCCCGCCTGGCGCCAACACTGTTATCTTTTCAATGGCAGGTCAAAACATTTCTTTTCTCCCAGGCATTTTAACAGCTTAAGTTGAGGTTTTAACTGACTTTGTGGCCAGGCTTAAAAGTTTAAAATGTTTTTAATATCTGCTGTTTAATGTTATATGGTTTAAATTTTGTATATTGACTTTTAATGTTCAGTCTTTTAATTTTTGTAAACCGCCCAGAGAGCTTTGGCTATGGGGTGGTATATAAATGTAATAAATAGTAATAGTAATAATAATAATAATAAATAATAATAATAATAATAATAATAATAATAATAATAATTGTACGGAAGAGGGAATTTCAGCAGGTTAAAATTTGCTCATGCCTCTATGCCAAGTGGAGCCTCAGCTTCCATCCATTTTTAAAGTCATAGGAGCCACATCCCTTTTTGTACCTAGATACTCTGAGTCAGCCTTCCGCAACATGGTGCCCTCCAGATGTGTTGGAATGCAATTCCCAGCATTCCCCAGCCACCAGTGTCCCAAATCACAGGGAGACCCCACATCCATCCAGTAGGCTTTCCCTTCACAGACATCTCCCTCAACTCCTGCAATGCATGGGTGGTGGGAATGAGGAACAGGGGAGAATTAAGTTGGTTCAACTGCCTAATTTTGCATTTCTGTATCACTTGGCAAATTCACACTTCTTTGCATTTTGTAAAGCAGTTCACCAATGGGGGAAAATGCTTAGAACAGCGTGTATATTAGGGGAAAGGGCACGCTTGCTTAAAAACAAAAGATTTATCAAAGTTCAGGATGAACCGAACTGGAGGGCATGAGGTTGGGGAAGGCTGGGGTAATGGATCACATAGAGACGTAGAGTTTGGTCTTCACATGCTTTCTGGCAGTTCATTCATTTCCTGCTCTGGCACCTTTCCCTGCACCGCACCAGAGAGCTCCAGAATGGTCAGGTGCTTTACCTCAAACACAACAATGTACGCACAGGATTTCACTCGTGCTGTGGCTCACCAGAGCCAGCCATTTCCACCACCATAGCCGTGTAGTGGCAAAGAGTTTGAGTGATGGTCTGGGGATGGAAGTTAAAAACTACCCTTAGCCATCAATAGTAGGCAGGCTTCTATCTCTCAGCTACTATCTAGGGATATTATCATGCTGAAGAGCTGTTGTGGTGTAGTGGCTACAATGTTGAACTTGGAAGTCTCTGGTTCAAAACACAACTTTCTAAATCCATGAAATGCCCAGCTCACCTTAGGCAAGCCACTCCAATATGGGAATAGTACTATTTTACTGCACAGGATTGCTTTAAAGTAGGAATAGACAATCTGGTGCTCTGCACGTGTTTCGGACTGCAATCTCCATAATCCCTGACCGTTGGCTATTCTGGCTAGGGCTGGTGTGAGTTGTAGTCCAGAACATCTGGAGGGCATCAGGTTGCCTACCCCTGTTTTAAAGACTACTAAGGAAAGGCCGGTGAAGCTCTTTGGAGTTGAGACAAAATGCGGGGAGGTGTTTTTCATGAAAAAAGCACTTCCTGTAAAATCCCCTCCCAGTTAATTTGAGGCTCAAAACGGGGTCAAAAATGTATTCCCATTCAGAGTGAGGGGAGAAAGCAGTGCCATTGCTCTGATTTGACTTCTTTATGTTATATAGCCAAACTTGATTGGCTGTGTTGGTGCTACGAGGACAGCATGCCAGATACATGATTCTTGATTGGCTGGAGCACATAGCAAGAATAACTACTTCAAAAGTAGACTGTACTAGAACAGCTGCCAAGACAGGAAGGAAACTGTGTGAATTAGTGCAAAAAAGATGAAGTTTGGGAAGGATTTTTTTGGAGAAAATTTGTCCCCTCCTGGTTCCCCTTTTCACACTGAAAACTTTGCTAAGTATTATTATTGTGTTAGGTGAAAATGCTCCATAGCAGACCGTGCAAAGTGCATTTCTTTCAGGACCCAGAGAGTTGTCATACATCAAAGACTAGGTGAAAGCTGGTGGTGTTTCCAGACAGGGCTGCACACCAATATCCTTTTTCTAGAAATCAAGCACAAAGTGTGCAAGTGAATCAAAGAGCTCCATTACACCAGCAATTTTGTGCACTCTCACCATGCCTGGTGTGCGGATTTGCAGCATGGTACTCACATGACGCTGTGCCTGTCCTACTGACACCCCGCCTCTTCCCCAGCCTTTCCTAGAACGCTAAAAGTCTGGATTATTTTCCCGAAGCGCATTTAATGTGCCCTAAGCCTCTGTGTAGTTTTAAAGGGACTGGTGGCTTGAATGGATTGCATTAGGTCCTGGCAGGGAAAAGTGATCTCTCCCAGCAGCTAGCTCCAAGCCTCAATATAAAACCCAAACCTTGTATCCCAGGCTCGAAAGTGTTTTTTAAAATCATACAATGCCTGGATCTCTGCAGAGACAGGATTGTACTCCCGCGATGCCCCCAAAAAGCCAGACTAAAGGGTCGTTCCATTTTTGCCTGGCAAAAAGGCAGTTTGGTTGAAGTACTCATCTGACAGGACCTGACTGGAGGGAGAAAGAGAAGGGGAGGGGTGGAGTGGAGTGGAGCAGAGTGGAAGAGCAAAGGAACGAAAGAGCAGCTATTCGGGTGAAAGGGATCATAAGCTTGACGCGCTGGTAAAAAACGCAAAGGCAAACCAGGGGGAAAAATTAGGTGTGATGGAGGTCAAACTGTCTGGTACAGAGGAACAAAACTGCCCAGAGCTGTAGCTTCCAGTTCTTTTGCTGGCAACAGCTTCTTCTCACAGAAGACAAAATTTATGCTGATGCCACCAATTGTATTTGGGCTTTTAGGGAGTTTCCGAGAGCACCAGAGCCAGTGTTGACACTAGAGATGGCTCTGGATAGATTATGGGGTGGGGAGGAGCCCATTTTTGCTGAAGTGCTGAATGGAAGAGATTGTCTCTTGCCAGCGCCATCTTTGTGCATGTGTTTAGATTTGCTCAAGGGGTGGTTCTCTCTCTCTCTCTCTCTCTCTCTCTCTCTCTCTCTCTCACACACACACACACACACACACACACACTACTTGTCTTCTCTTCCCTTGACAGTGGGAAGACACCTTAAACCATGGCTTTAACCATGATGAGGCTTTTTGCCTTATTCACCGTGGTTAAAGCCATAGTTTAAGGTGCCTTCTGAACAGGGCCAATGTTTGCTACCACTTCTCCCTTACCATCCTGCCTGGTCAGTCCCTTAAGCCCTATTCCTCTGAATAACTGTCTACTCTCCCCTTATATAAACTCAGTCTTCTGAAGTAGTGCTACTGGTGGTCCAGTAGCTACTTCAGAGGTCTTTTGAAATAGCGCTATTGGTGATCCCACATGGGTCAGAGATGGAGCTTCATCAGTCCCTAAGGCCCTATCCCTCTTGAATAACTGTCTGCTCTCACCTTATATAGTCTTCTGAAGTAGCGCTACTGGTGGTCCCACATGGTTTAGAGATCCAGCAGTAGGACAGAGTGTGGCAGCTCTGTGATATGACCTTCACTCAGTTCCATCTGCCTCTGCTTTGGGTCATCTGTCCACATTGACCCACAAGCTTCAGGTCTTATATTCTCTAGGTAAACGAGACCCCCAATTTTTATTTTTATTATTAGTAATGTATTGATTACAGCATTTTATCCTGCCCTTTAGCCAAAAAGACTCTCAAGGTGGCTTACAAAAATATTTCGTAAGACAGACCCTGCCCACAGGCTTACAATCTAAAAAAACATGACACAAAAGGAAACGGGATTGGGAGGGAGGAGGAAAAAGAAGAAGAATCTCCAATTGTGCGCATTACCTTACACGCGAGTTTACGCCTAATACCTGTACACAAGAGACGTGGAAACACATCACCGGCTCTCTACAAGGCGCTTTAAAGTTGTTTACATGCGGAGAAGCGCATGCAAATGTTGCCGAAAGTACCGCGCTATTTCCTGGAGGAACTGCCCCCTCAGGTTCCCGCGGTTTGTTCATACCGCCCACCAGAATCTCCCGCCTTTGGTTACCTGCCTGTAATCACCTTATTTACCTGTTCCTTTGTGCCCGATCACCATTCCCTCCCTATGCTCGCTTACTTAGGAACAGGTTCCATTGAACCCAATGAGGCTTACTTCTGAGGCGACGTGTAAAGGATTTGTGTTGTTGTAAACAGAGAAACTGTGTATGGTGCCTGGCTGGCTTTTAGCTTTTCTGAAATGAATGCAACTCAGGCATGGAGCAGCAAACCCTGTTGCTCCGGCTACACAGATATATGGATCGCTGCCCCTTTTTAAAAAATGTCACGGCTGCCTCCCCCCTCCCCCCGGTAGGATTTGGGATTTGGGAAAAAGGGAGAGGTGTTCCCGGCGAAGGGGCGAAGGGGCAGTGCTTCAAATATGACATCACCACCACAGTCTGCCCATTATGATCGGTAATGCGAATGCTCAGAAACTGATTACACGAAAGTAAGGTGCCATAAGTGCGCATAACAAATAAAAGTCGCGAGTTAACGCGAATGCGAAAATGCGAATAAAAGGAGATAAAAATCGCTTGTACCCCTGATTTGCGCCTCGCTGTTGTAGAGGTAAAATCATTAATGCGCTGTGAAAGAGAGTTAAATAGATTTGTGTTGAGGAAGCCTTCGTTGCAGTATGTCCAATTGGTTCCCTTTGCCCGAACAGGAGAAGTGCCCAGGAAATATGTTCCCAATTGGTAGCACAGAAAGAACAATGACATGTGATATTTTATATTTTAAAAACATAGAAATTAATATTTATTTAATACAAGAGGTGTTATACCTTGTAATTAACCACTCAGCTCTTGGTCTTACCTGCCTACTCTACTTCTTATAATTCCCACTAGCTAAACATGGCTTTATTAGTCCCTAAGGCCCTGTCTCCTTGAATAACTTTCTGCTCTCCCCTTATATAAACTCAGTCTCTCTCTCTCTCTCTCTCTCTCTCTCTCTCTCTCTCTCACACACACACACACACACACACGCAAGCCCCTCTCACTTGTCACTCATTCCCTACCATACAATTAACTCTAACTTCCCCGGGCTCTATTTCGCACAGCAAACACTTAAATGCTCAACATAGCAAGCACTGTGATTTTGTCACAGGCTCCCACCCTATGGAATGCCCTTCCAATCGAGATCAGCCATGCACCTATATTACCTCCCCCCCCCCCCCAACCGTAACATTCCTGTTTTGCTGAAGACTTTTCTTTCCAGGGAAACATTTCCTGGCTGAGTAAATTCAAGCCACTGTTTGATTAATCGGCTTGTTTTATTGTCACTTTTTGTATTCTGTGTTTTAATTTATGGGAAGCAGTTTATAAATTTTATAACAAAGATAAATATAATAAATTTGGACCTGGTTCACACATCACATGCTCACCCCTTTATGACTACAACATCTGGCAATGATTTGAGTAGATCGGCATTGCCTGGTAGGAACACCAGTCTAGCATGGTAGGCTGGGGTGCGTCCTTGTGATCAGAACTTGTATTGATCTGGAGGCCCTGATTCTGTCAGATCTCAGTCAAAATAGATTCCTTAGATTACCAAGATGAACCAAAGTCACTTGGGAAAAAAGATGACAGTTTATTAATAGAAAATGGATGCAGAAAGAAAAATAAGCAGAGAAAACTCCCATCTCCCATCAGCTAACGAAGCTGTCATAGATGAATGTCTAGCTGAGTCCACGAAATAGACGAGAAGTCGTTCCTAGGACCAAATGTCCTCTAGGCTGGCAGCATGCATATTCCCCCTTGGAGTGAGACCAAAGGGCAAAGTCAGGCCATTGTTTTTTATAGGTTTCTCTCTCTAACCTCAGGTATTGCCTCTTCCCTTTCTCTGAAGAAGCAGGGTGGCTCTCTCTCATGTTTCACAGAAAAGAACAACAACATCCTTATCTTAGAAGGATGAGGTAACTGGGCAAAGGCTTAGCAGATGTGCAATTGTTGACATATGGAGCTGTATGTGCCTGGTACCAATTAAGGTATGTGAAAGGCTTACTAAAAGCTACCTGTTATAGAGGCCTATTTATTTATTTATTTATTTATTACATTTGTATACCGCCCCATAGCCGAAGCTCTCTGGGCGGTTTACATAAGATTAAAAACAATTAAAAACAATATACAAAAATTAAAACAGCAAAAACATACAACATACACACAATCTGTACATGTAAAAACCACTTCAACACTTCAAAAAGCTACAAAAACAAAACAAAACAACCCCAGGCTCCTCAGATATTGCCAAATGCCTGAAAGAAGAGGAAAGTCTTGACCTGGCGCCAAAAAGATAACAATGTTGGCGCCAGGCGGGCCTCGTCGGGGAGATCGTTCCACAATTGGGGAGCCACCACAGAGAAGGCCCTCTCTCTTGTTGCTGACCTCCGAGCTTCCCTCGGAGGAGGCCCTCAGAGGAGGGCCTTAGATGTTGAACGTAGTGTTCGGGTAGGTTCATGTCGGGAAAGGCGTTCCATCAGGTATTGTGGTCCCAAGCCGTGTAAGGCTTTATAGGTTAAAATCAGCACCTTGAACCGGGCTCGGAAACATACAGGCAGCCAATGCAAGCGGGCCAGAGTAGGTCTTATATGTTCGAACCTACTGGTTCCAGTTATCAATCTGGCCGCTGCATTTTGCACAAGCTGCAGCTTCCATGTTAAGCTACACAGGTCTCTGTACATTCAAAGAGCATATAGGACACAGTGTCAGTTCAAACAACTGACTGTTCAAGCGCACTACAGACCTATACTTGAGTAAGTAAAGCCTGCCATTTCAAGTAGCAAGCTTACAGGGACTGAATTCCTTGGGATGTCTGTCATGACATCATGGGGCAAAGGAGTCATGTTTCTGTATCCTTCATCTGTACTAAGTTCTATGGTTGAGTTCTGCCCATGAAAACAGATACTTGGTGAGCTTTTCCATGAATTAAATCCGGATCATCCTCATCACTCCAAATAAATTCCTGATCTCTCTGCCTATCTCCTTCAATTGTCCATATAATATAATTTGAAAGTCCTCTAGGCAGGGCCTGAGGGGAAATCCTGCACAATCCTCCTCCTGTTCAAAATTCTCCATGGTCTTGCCCTCTTAACCTTCTACTCTGATACCCCAACACATGCCTGCCTATAAACTACAGGTGGGCAACTTTGAGAGGTCTGGGGACCATTTTTACTCCCAGACACCCCCTGGGGCACACTCCCTTGCAGATGCTGAAAAATTGTCATCTGTAGTGGCTATGAATTGTCAAATAAGCTAATTTTGGCACTCCATACCTGGTATAGATGCTTTTTTAAAAAAAATAATCAGGCAAATTTAGGAGGCAGGGACACACCCCTGCTATAAACCTAGTTCTGGAATCCTCCTCCAATTGAAAATCTCCCTCCGATCGCTCTGCCCCTCTCCCATGCTGCCTTTTATGCATGTAAACTGCCTCCAAGAATAGGGTGACTGTATGAAAAGGAGGACAGCGCTCCCATATCTTTAATGACAACAGGTGTCATTTGTATGCATGCAGCACCTGGTGAAATCCCCTCTTCATCACAACATTTAAACCTGCAGGATTTGTATCTGGTCAAGAAGGCAGGGCTCCTGCAGCTTTAACTGTTGCGACGAAGGGGGGGATTTCCCCAGGTGTTGTAGGAATACAAATGACACCTGTTGAAATTCCCCTTTCAATGCAACTGTTAAAGATACGGGAGCCCTGTTCTCCTTTCCATATGGTCACCCTACTCTGTGAGTACATTGGTGGTGTATGTAAGTAAATGTGGAATCTAATGAATATTTTTTCTGCTGACTGAATTGATTCCATCAGGAGAACCTCAGGCTGGCGGTAGTGGTGATGCCCCCTTCTCTGGCAGCCCCCTCAAAATTTAATCAGGAATATTGGGAATCCTTCAGAACACATTTTTGGGGGTGGGTGGGTGGGTGGGTTCAGCGGGCTGCAGGAGGGAGGAAAGAGGGAGGAAAGCGAGAGAAAGCCCCATTGCATGAGCAGACTCCCACTCACATGACGATGGCTCCCATCATTTATTGACTGACTTGTTTTATTACTCAACTGTACATAAAGCTTTCCACAGAGACATGAAAGTGGTTTACACAAAATGCAACGCCATCAAAATAAAATGTAACACAAAACAACACAATTAAAAGGTAATCACTGTTAAAACCGCACATTCTACCGTGTACCCACATCTTGCTGGGTCACACTTCAGGGAAAGCCTGTGTGATGAGAAAGGTCATAAGTCAAGTCAGTCAGTAAATGTACTACAACTAGCAGTTATATCACTTCTGCTAGTAGTAGTTGATATCCTTGAGTGGGAAATAATGCCTTGAGTGGCATTGAATGTAACAGGGAAATCCCCTCTTCATCACAACAGTTGCAGGAGCCCTGCCCTCTTTTGTATCTGGTCACTCTAGAATAGCTAGCTACAAAAGAGGTGTGGCTTTAATTGTTTTGATGAAGAGGGAATTTCACCAGGTGCTGCGTGCATACAAATGACACCTGCTGAAATCCCCCTTTCAATACAACTGTTAAAGATACAGGAGCCCTGTCCTCCATTCCATATGGTCACCCTTGCCACCACCATTATTTTCTGAATGTTTCTATTTTTTAACCTTTTCGCAGCAGGGCTGAAAAAAAAAGAAATAGTCTCCGTAGGTGTCAACTGAAATGTTTTTTTCCTTTTTTCCTCCCCACCTCCACGGATGGAGGAAACCCCGCTCTTCTGCTCTACACCCACATGCTCTCGGAATCGCAAGGAAAGCGAAGAGAGATCCCCTCTCCTCCTCCTCCTCCTCCTCCTCTGCCCGAAACACCAAAGAGGCTGTTCTCCCTTTTTTGTTGAGTTGGCACATTTCACTTCTTCCAGGGAGAATGACAGCTGCAAGCTTTCCCCATCGTAGAGCTGCAAAGAAATGATGACCTGCTCTAACAGGGTTTCCCAATCCGTGCCTCACTTCCTCTTTCAGGTTTATGCTTTTTGTGCATGAAGTTCTCCCGGCAGCATGGGAAGGAGTTGAAATGAGGGTGACTAAGAGGGGAAGACCCAATAATGTCAGAATTTCGGAATCAGCTCCTGGATTGCATAAGAGCTATTTTTACTGCAATGGCAGACAATGGCTGGAATCTTGAAGCCACTTACTCTGGGGGAGCTTCAGGCGATACATATCCCCTTTCTTGCTGACACATAAGCCCTTTGCAGGCACTGCCTTCCATGCCATCGTAATCACGTGAAAGGCGTAATCAGGCCCCTCTGCTGGCACCATCCCGGCTGTCACATCCCTGCCAGCCAGCTCCAATGTCCTGATCCACCCGTTAGGGTTGGGTGGGCAACTTGTGGCCCTTCATCTATCTTGGTCTACAAGCCCCATCAATCCTAGCCAGCAAAGGCAGTGGTGAAGCATGATGGGAGTTTTAGGCCAAAACATTGGGAGGGCCACAAGTTCCCCACCCATGAGATGGGGTGGGGGGAAATGTCTTCAACAGGAGGCCCGCTGAATGCATGTCGGTTCCTTTTGTTATTTGGATGTTCCAAATCAGACAATTAAGGGTGCAATCCTATTAGGGTGACCATATGGAAAGGAGGACAGGGCTCCTGGACCTTTAACAGTTGTATTGAAAGGGGAATTTCAGCAGGTGTCATTTGTATACATGCAGCACCTGGTGAAATTCCCTCTTCATCACAACAGTTAAAGCTGCAGGAGCCTTGCCCTCTTTTGTATCTGGCCACTCTAGTATTGCTCCTGCAGCTTTAATTCTTGGGATGAAGAAGGGATTTCATTAGGTGCTGCATGCTTACAAATGGCACCTGTTAAAATCTGTTTTTCTGTACAACTGTTAAAGATACAGGAGCCCTGTCCTCCTTTCCATATGGTCTCCCTAATCCTATGCACTTTTAGACAGGAACCCCCTCCCCCCCCACAACTCCCATGCTGGCTAGGTAATGCTGGGAACTTTCAGACTTTTTTTTGCCTGGGGAGAGCAAGGAGACCCTACATCCATTCCATAGGCTTCACCTTTATTGACACTCCCCCTCCATACATGGGTGGTGGGAACTAGGAATGGTGGGAGAAATTAGTTTGGTTCGCTGACTAATATTGCACTTCTGAACCACTCGGAGAACCAAAATTCAACTATCTTTCCAAGTTCACACATCTCCGTATTTTCCAATGAAGTTCTCCAATTGAAAAAAAATGCTTAGAACAGTGTTTATATTAGGGGAAAACACACACAAATATGTGTACAAATTTTCTGGCTTACTTAAAAAAAGATGTATCAAATTTCGGGATGAACTAAATTTAAGATTAGGAAAAATGGAGAGAAACCGAAATGGCCAGATTCACCCACAGGGCTAATAAGTATCGTCCTGCTCTTTCCTGCCTGGCATAGAGGGCAAAACCTGCAAAAAGCCTTTATCCAGACAGCCTTCTTGGCATCTGATTTGCAAGCTGACATTGAAGGCATATCTATATTAGAAACAGATATTGATTTTACTGTCGAGGCTTCCTGGTGGTGGCACCAAGTTTTATTCCAGTTCTGCAGTATTTAGAAAGCATGATGTCGTGATGTCTACTTATATTTAGGAAGTTTAGAGGTAATGAATTCAGGAGGCAACATCTCCCACCAGGTGACCAGCGCTTCACGGAACAGTGGATGGGAAAAGCCCATGTCCCTTGGATATAACTTGCTCCACTCTTTCCCAAGCCAAACTGCAGCACCCACAAGACGCTTCGCAACCCACGGTGAGAGTTCCCAAATCTGGTCTTCACCCCTCCACTTCCAATAAATTCCCAGAGTGGTTTACGATACTAAATCGAAAACACATGAAAAAGAGAAAGCGATTCTAACACGTGCAGACCGAAAGCAGCGGGATCTGAAATCTAAAAAAGAGCAATGTAAGGAGGACTTCACAGCTCTAAAACCGTTTAAATTAAAAGGACTGCAGGGTAGGGAGAAGGCATTCGCTCGGTAGCGAAATGACATCAATGCAAGTGCCTGTTGAATCTCCCTGGGGAGAGCATTCCATAATCAGGGTGCCTAGGGTGACCACATTTGGGAAACCCAAAAAGAGGACGCCCAGTGAGGGGTGTGTGTGAGAAAGCACACTTGCCAGGCCCTCTGGAAAGCGCATTGTTCCTGTGACGAGGGGGAACGACGGGCTTTCTGGAGGCCCTGGAAAGCGCACTTTCCCCTCTTCCTCTTCAATCGGGGACTTAAAGCAGAGGAGGGGAAGGCGTGTCATTCCCGCTACCACTCCCACTCCTCCAATCGGGATCTTTTCTATATTGTCCAGGGATGACATCCTTTCCCCTTTAAGGCCACAATTGGAGCAGGGGGGAAATGGCGCGCTTCCGTCATCCCACCCATGCTAATGGCGGCTTAAAGGGGAAAGTATGTCATTCCTGGGCATTATAGAAAATTAAAGACAACCCCCCCCCCCCAGCACCCGGGATAGAACAAAAACCCTGACAAATCCAGGGAAATCCTGACAGCTGGTCACCTTAAGGGTGCCACTACTGAGAAGTCCTCCCCACCCAACTCCATCAGGCAGTTGATTGAAATGCGGCCCTGTGCACTAAGGCCCTTTCCACACCATAGGGGTGTAGAGGGCAGGGAACGGGCGATCTTGGAAGCAGCCACTTCTGGGATCATCGCTCTCAAGCCACATGTAACACGTGTGATGGCCTGGGCTGCTCCCAGGCCGTCAGAAGTCACGCCCACCATTTTTTTTAAAAAAAAAATGGAGAAGAGCGCTTCTGCGCACCAGCGCAAAAGTAAGTCTATATATAAAAAAACGCCATGCATGATCGCGCCCCCTCCCTCCTGCCATCCTGTGGATGGCGATTTTGGGTCTCCCCTCTCTCCTGATGGCCTCAGAGCTACGCAGTGCATGTGTTTGTCATGGTGGCTTCTGCAGATATTCAATTCGTTAACACACAGGGTTGCCACTTACAAATCACCAAGAAGAAGGACAAAAGAGGTCACAGAGTTACATAACATTTGCAAATGATTAAATGTGTAGATGCAAATTCTGAAAGAAGGATGATGGTATCGATGGAAACACGATACTGTGCCCAGGTGAGTTAGGTGCCTTGCTCTCCAGGTGCTGTTGATGGGCATCTTCAAGGCCCAGCTCTTCCTCATGGTTCTTTAACTACAAATAGGACTTGGACTGGACAGCCCTTCAAATAAGGACACCTTCAAAAGTCATGTCTCTTGCAAAGTTGCTCTTGGGGAGGGGCTGAAGTGCAGTGGTAGAGCATGCAGGAGGTTCCAGTTTTAATCCATGACGTCTTCCGGTAGGGCTAGGAAATAATCTTGCCTGGAAACTGTGGAGAGTGGTTGATAGTCAGTGTCAACAATACTTGGCTAGATGGACCAATGGTGTGAGTCAGTATGTTTCCATGTGAATTGAGGCATAGTAGGGAATACATCCAAGGTCCTTTCTACACCAGAGGGGGGTGATCCCAGAAGTGCCTGCTTTCGGGATCGTCATGTTAATGCACACCATTTGTGCGACGACTCGGGCTCCTCCCGGGCCATGGTGCCCGCCATTTTGGTTTTTTTAATACTAGGGAAGAGCACTCTTGCGCTCCATCGTGAAATAATAATAATAATAAATTTTATTATGGTCAACAAGACCAGCAAGTATAAAACATCATAATATAAAAACATATTTACACATTAAATTTCCAATTAACCCTCCTGATAATATAAAAACATTTAATAATTGAATACATAGACAAGTCATCAACCCATAGGGAAATGGTAACACGTATATTATAGCTGTGTTACATGTATACAGTATCATTTGGTTATAACTATAGAATAATGCATGCTAGTTGTTCATTCTTTCATGTTTACCAGTCACCTCCCTGCGACGGGAGATGGCTGCTACACAAAATCTGGCCACTTTTAGTGTGACTGGATCATCTAAGTCAGACAATAAATATTCTGCATAAAATTTGTCCGGCCTGCCCGGGTATCGTGAAAGGTAAGTGGGAAAAAATGTGTGTGGAATCCAGCCCCCCTCCCCCCCGCCATCCTGGGGATGGCGAACTTGGACCCCCTCTCCACTGATGGGCATGGAGCAGCATGGTTTGGCTCTGTGTCCATTTGTGCTGCCGCGCTTACTTGCGAGTAAGTGCGGCAGCACCCGGGATGGCTGGCCACATCTCCCGTGGTCCCGGGAAGTTCCCGAGAGTCCCTGTTTATCATTTGGGCTCACAGGGACCAGCCAGGAGCCATCCCAGGCAAAATGCCTGGTGTGGAAAGGGCCCAATATTCCTTTGAAGCCCAGCACTTCAGGAGAAGATGAGTATTTATTTATTTATTTTATTTATTACATTTGTATACCACCCCATAGCTGAAGCTCTCTGGGCAGTTTACATAGGATTAAAAACAATTAAAAACAATATACAAAAATTAAAACAGCAAAAACATACAACATACACACAACCTGTACGTTGAAAACCACTACAACACTTCAAAAAGCTACAAAAAACAAAACAAAACAAAACAAACCCAGGCTCCTCAGATATTGCCAAATGCCTGAGAGAAGAGGAAAGTCTTGACCTGGCGCCGAAAAGATAACAATGTTGGCGCCAGGTGGGCCTCGTCAGGGAGATTGTTCCACAATTGGGGGGCCACCACAGAGAAGGCCCTCTCTCTTGTTGCCGACCTCCGAGCTTCCCTCGGAGTAGGCTCTCGGAGGAGGGTCTTAGATGTTGAACGTAGTGTTCGGGTAGGTTCATGTCGGGAAAGGCGTTCCATCAGGTATTGTGGTCCCAAGCCGTGTAAGGCTTTATAGGTTAAAACCAGCACCTTGAACCGGGCTCGGAAACATACAGGCAGCCAATGCAAGTGGGCCAGAGTAGGTCTTATATGCTCGAACCTACTGGTTCTGGTTATCAATCTGGCTACTGCATTTTGCACAAGCTACAGCTTCCGAAACACCTTCAAAGGCAGCCCCATGTAGAGTGCATTGCAGTAATTTAACTTGGAGGTTACCAGAGCATGGACAACTGAATGAGTAAGTGTCAAGCAAGCGATCTTTTAGGGAAGCTTGTCTTCCATTGCATATATAATAGCGTAAGAAGAGGCTTGCTGAATAGGGTTGAGAGAGTACAATCTATTTGAATGACTTTGCAGTCCAAGTTTGGTTTAAAGCTATTGACCCTGTTCAGATGAGACGTTAAGCCATTTTGAGCTAAATGTTATGGCTTAGCATGTCATGCAAACCATGACTTAGCATGTCATGGGAGCCATTTCTAACCAGGATGTCAATATAACCATGGTTTAAACACACTCATTAACCATTTGCTGCAAAAGGATTAGCAGCCTAACCATGACTTAGTGTGTCGTCTGAACAGGCCTAAAGACCCATAAGAAGGAAGACCTGGGCCTGGTAGTTACCCATGAACAGTTCACAGCTGGACAGCAGACTGAGTGGGCACACAGGTTGTCTGTCACAATCTTCCCCGCTGTGGTGAGATGTACTGTATTTCTTTTTTAAACTATCGTAGTTCTTTCTAAGTCTGTCTGTCTGTGTACACGTTTACCTCAACATATGCAAAATTTATGCAAATCTATGTCCTCTTTTGGCAATGTAGAAGTGACCACCTTAGCTGGATCAGACCAAAGACCTATTTCCCACAGTGGCCATCCAGATACCCTTGGGAAACCTACAAGTAGGACATGAAGGCAATAGCTCACTCCCACTGCGGTTGCTGAGTGAATGTTATTCAGAGGTGCGGTCTTTCTGCTCCAGGAAGTAGCACATAGCCATGTTCTCATTGAGGAAACTTTTTAAAATAAGCTTCCATGGAATGAAGTGCAGTTCTGAACACAGCTTGGAAACTATGCTTTTTGAGTGTTTCCATAGATATCACAGCTTCATCAGAATGAGCACAGTTCCATCATGACAACATTCCGGATTATCTAGATGCACTCTTCTTCTGGATTCTCATTACTATCTCTAGAATTCAGACTGCGCTGCACATTTTGGACATATCTATTTAAGGAAGTGCAGGCAACCCACAGGTAGATCATGATGTGTGAAGGTTGCAGTCATATTTCTTTGGCTGCGTATATTTCATGTGCAACACCTGCCCACTTGCACAGCTATCTTACAGGACAATGTATACCATGTAGTTGCATGTCATTTACTACCTGTGTGGGGAATCCATGAAGTTTGAAGCTGCTGTTATTGGGCTGTTACTTTAGCAGTGCGATGTCATGGATAGAGTATGGGTCTTGGAATGGGAAGGGCCCTGCTTCATGAAGTCAACCGGGTGGTCTTGGGCCAATTGCTGTCTCTCAGGCTATTACTACGGCACAGGGTTGTTGTAGGGTAAAAGAAGGGAGGGAGAAAAGCATGTCATATCCCTGAGTTCTGTGGAGGAAGGGCAGGATAATAATGTCATGTAATAGGACTCTACTCAGAAAAATGTGAAAGCTAGTGGGACATAACAATTTGAGTGTTGGGCCATTTCCAGACGGGCCTGTTTACCCGGAGCCATCCCCGGCTGGTCCCTGTGTGTGCAAATAATGCACAGGGACTCCCGGGGGTGGGGGGGATGGGCACAGGTTTCCCCCGGGATCAGAGATCCCCGGCGAAACCCAATTTTTCCACGGTCCCGGGAACTTCCCGAGACCGTGGGAGATGTGGCCGCTTATCCCGGCTGCTGCTGCACTTACTCATGAGTAAGCACGACAGCAGAAATGGGCATGGAGCCGTACTGCACAGCTCTGTACCCATCAGGGGAGGGGGCAAGCCTGCCATTCCCAGGATGGCGGGGGGAGGGCCCCCTGATTTTGGGCGAGATTATTTTTAAAAAGACTTACCGGGTTTCGGTGGAGCGCAAGTGTGCTCTCCGGATCCCTTAAAAAAAAAAAAAAAAGGCAGCCATGACAGCTTGACTTCCCTCCTTCCTCAAGGGATGTCACAATGTCATGTGGCTTAGAGCGACGATCCCGGAAACAGGTACTTCTGGGATCGCCGCCCCTCCCTCCCTCTACACCCATATGGTATAGAAACAGCCTTGGACTAGGATTGGTAAGACCCAGGTTCTGGTCCCCACTCAGCCATGACGCTCATTGGATGACTTTGGGCCTGATTCTGAGCCTAACCTACCTTGCAGGGTTGTTTTGAGGATAAAATGGCGGAGGGAGAGGAGAACCACATACACCACCTTGAGCTCCTTAGAGGAAAGGTAAGATGTTAAAGTAACAAATAAATAAGCAAGTCATGTTATGGGCCAGGTTGTTCTAATATAGGGTGACCAGATAAAATCCAGGTCAGGGCTCATGTAACTTTAACAGTTGTAGAGAAAAGGGAATTTCAGCCAGTGTCATTTGTATGCAGTTAGTTCCTGGTGAAATTCCCTCTTCATCACAACAGTTAAAGGTGCATGCACTATACTAGAGTGATCATATACAAAAGAAGGCAGGGCCCCTGCAACTTTAACTGTTGTGATGAAGAGGAAATTTCACCAGGAACTAATTGCATACATATGACACTGGCTGAAATTCCCTTTTCTCTACAACTGTTAAAGTTACATGAGCCCTGACCTGGATTTTATCTGGTCACCCTATTCTAATATTCACAGGCCCGCTTCAGTTTTGCGATGGTGTAGCTAGGGATGGGGAGAAATTCATTCACTTTGCATTTCAAGGTGCATTTCCCTAAAGTCACACTTTCAAACCATTATGCAAACTGAAAATCAGCTATCCTTCTGACTTTCAGAAATGTGTACTTCAAATTTTGCAATGGAGTTTTCCAATTAAAAAAATGTGTACAAAAATGTGTATGGTTAGGGAAAATAAGGTTAAAATGCACTATAATAGGAAAATTGCTTGCAAAAATATCATGTTAGGCAAAAATGCCCCCTCCCCATGCATTTCTTTAAAGAAATGTGCAGAAAAATGCTGATGAATTTTCATGCAAATTAAAAACTAATCTCAATGTTTGGGGTGAAGCAAACTTAGGGCTGGAGAAATTCTCAAAGTTCGAGATAAATTTAAATGAAGCTTAGAAAAATGAGGAACTTAGAAAAATCAAAATGGACAGATAATCAATGATAATTAATGGGAAATCAAAACATCATATTACTTTGTCCATCGGCTGGCCACTTTATGGCATCCGTAGGGTAAAGTGAATTTTGAAATTCATTTGCCCAGACTTGAGTGTGGGGTGTGAGATACATCCACCCAGCCAGCCATAACCACAGCCACACCCACACACAGAGAAGACTTTACTGTATTTTTGGAGCTGGTTTTAGAAGTTTCAGGAGAATAATGGGCTGAAGTTACAGGAAGACAGATTCTGGCTGGACATCAGGAAAAACTTCCTGACTGTTAGAGCAGTATGACAATGGAACCAATGACCTAGGGAGGTTGTGGGCTCTCCCACACTAGAGGCCTTCAAGAGGCAGCTGGACAACCATCTGTCAGACATGCTTTAGGGTGGATTCCTGCATTGAGCGGGGGTTGGACTCGGCCTTATAGGCCCCTTCCACTTCTACTATTCTATGATTCTAGAACAAAAGCAGTAATGAATCAGCGCTACATGATTAGGCTGACCATATGAAAAGGAGGACAGGGCTCATGTAACTTTAACAGTTGCAGAGAAAAGGGAATTTCAGCTAGCATCATTTGTATGCAATTAGTACCTGGTGAGATCCCCTCTTCATCACAACAGTTAAAGTTGCAGGCACTATACTAGAGTGACCAGATACAAAAGAAGGCAGGGCCCCTGCAGCTTTAACTGTTGTAATGAAGAGGGAATTTCACCAGGTATGAATTGCACACAAATGATGCTGGCTGAAATTGCCTTTTCTATACAACTGTTAAAGTTACATGAGCCTTATCCTCCTTTTCATATGGTCAGCCTATACATGATGCTTGGATATCATCTTGCCTGCTATCTCCTCAACCTGTATAATACTAAAAAGGATAGTTTATTACAAAAAGATGTCACAAGTCCTTTTTAGGAAACAAACCTTGTAAAACTGCTGTCCCAGGTGTGGGAGTGCACAAAATTGACACAAAGGGTTTTAAAGGCATTGCTTCAGATCAGGATCATGGCGTTGAGAAAAGGCTTTTTTCCCATGCTGTTTTTCTAATTAAAACCCATCATGCTTTTTCTGGGACCTTTCATCATAGTCTTATCTGAACGTGAAAGGTGACATTTCAAAAGGCAGCTGTGTTTCTTAACAGAAACATTGCCTCACTTAATTTGCTTATATCCAAACAAAACATTTGGTTGCTGAAATGAACTGATGCTTTAGTTACCTGCCGGTACGTTGATGCGGTCCAGAGACTGGAGGGGGCGGGTGAAAGGCTGCTAAAAATGCAAGAATCAGGGTTTCCTGGGTAAAACAGCAAACTGACATTTTAAAGAGGGGAGGGGAAAAGTACCATGCTCCAAATAATGGCTTCTCTTTCCTGTGTTTCAAAGTTTCTGATCCACCCACATTGCAAACAGACACAGACATAGTTTCACATGTAGGCCTTGAAGTGCCATTTGGGGGCAGGTTACGACACCGCTGGATGCCATGTGGTAAGGAGAGTGTGACAATTTGCTCAGGCTCCAGTGTCTGGTGTCACGAAAGGCCTGCTTTCAAAACTTAGCTGGTTTCCTTATTTCCCATGAAGCAAGAAACATTCCACCCATAGACAGGGGCACTATGCAAGCTGCATAGCCACATGGTAGTCTGGTGTAAGTATGGAATCATGCAGCTTGGTCCCTTCAGACCTTCTGTTTTTAGAAAGGAAGGCTTCCAATCTTCATGGTCGCAGAGGGGAGCGTACAAATTCAGCGTAGGGCTTAATTTCTTGGGTCAGTGGTTGGTAGGGTGACCAGATATAATCCAGGTCAGGGCTCATGTAACTTTAACAGTTGTAGAGAAAAGGGAATTTCAGCCAGTGTCATTTGTATGCAATTAGTTCTTGGTGAAATTCCCCCTTCATCACAACAGTTAAAGTTGCAGGGGCCCTGCCTTCTTTTGTATATGGTCATTCTAGTATAGTGCCTGCACCTTTAACAGTTGTGATGAAGAGGGAATATCACCAGGAACTAATTGCATACAAATGACACTGGCTGAAATTCCCTTTTCTCTACAACTGTTAAAGTGACATGAGCCCTGACCTGGATTTTATCTGGTCACCCTAGTGGTTGGGGAGGAAAGAGGGTTTCCTGTCCATGCGTCCAGAACACGGATGCAGAAATGAGCTACAATGCTGGTCTCACCCTCCACTTCTTGTTGGCTGTTTCGAAGCTGCTGCTGGAATGATAAAGATCCACTCGGACAAGGGATGGGAGGAGAATTTCGTTCAGTTCTCCTCTGGATACGAACGTAACAAATTTGCACTCCCTAAATCAAAATGCCGGCTGGATCCCTTCTCTAGTTTGCATATCAACACACACCTCTCTGGAAGTGCAGTAGTCGCACTTCTCCAGATTTTGCGCTGCAGTTGCTTGAATGAAAAATGTGTACAAAAATGTGTATATTAGGGAAAAGTGTGTGTGTGTGTGTGTGTGTGCGCGCGCGCGTATACATATATCAGTGAAAGGAACCTAAAATAAGCATTGCATAAGGGGAAACTGTGTGCCTAACTGTATATCAGGTAATAGTGAATAACAAACGCATATATTAGGAGATGCCTACAAAGTAGGGTGACCAGACGTCCGGATCACCCCGGACAAGTCTGGAATAAGGGGGCCAGATTTGAATCCAGGGGGAAATTTCAGAATATCCCCCAAAGTCCGGAAAATTGGGCCTCACCTGTGCCATCTACGTCTTGTTCTTAGCCGGCACTACTGTGCCAGCCAAGAACAAGGCCTAGATCGGCCGGGGAAGAGGCCGGAACGACGCGCGCCTGCACTTCCGGGTACGCGTCGTTCCGGCCTCCTCCCCTGCGCCATCCGGGGCTTGTAATTGGCTAGCGCGGTTGCGCTGGCTAAGAACAAGCCCCGGATGGCGCAGGGGAGGGGTCCGGAACGACGCGCACCCGCACTTCCGGGTACGCATCATTCCGGCCTCCTCCCCTGCGCCATCCGGGGCTTGTTCTAGCCAGTGCCGGACGGCAGCAGACATCCCTGCAAAATAAGCAGGGGGCAGGGGGGGCAGGGGGGAGGGGGGGTGCACGGCGTGCTTACCTTGCAGGGACGTCCGCTCCCGTCCGGCGCCGGCTCCTACCGCGAGCAGGCTTCGCGGCCTGCTCCAGAGTGGCATGCCAGGTGATGACATCATCACCCGGCGCTTTACTGAGGGACAGGCCGCAAAGCCTGTTTCTCAGTAGATTTGAGCACCGGAGGGAAGCGGACGCCCCTTGCAGGTAAGGAGTGCGAGGCGGGAGGAGGAGCCCCCCCCACTTATCTGCATGGGCGTCCGCTTCCTTCCGGTGCTCAAATCTACTGAGAGACAGGCTTTGCGGCCTGTCCCTCAGTAGAGCGCCGGGTGATGACATCATCACCCGGCGCTCTACTGAGGGACAGGCCGCGAAGCCTGTTTCTCAGTAGATTTGAGCATCGGAGGGAAGCGGACGCCCCTGCAGGTAAGGAGCGCGAGGCGGGAGGAGGAGGGCCCCCCACTTACCTGCATCGGCGGCTGCGAGGCAGGCGGCTGGGCGGCGTGAGGCGTGCGGGTGTGCGGGCGCAGGTGGCTGGGTGGCGCAAGGCGGGCAGGTGGCGCGGGTGGGCGGCGCGAGGCGGGCGGGCGCAAGGCGGGCGGGCGCGAGGCGGGCGGGCGGTGCGGGCGCGCGGTGGGGTTTTTTGTTTTGGGTGGGTAGGGTGGCGGGGGGGTGACCGGGATTTTGGTTCCCAAAATCTGGTCACCCTACTACAAAGAGACATATAATTTGATTTCCATGAAGGTTTTGCCTATTACATTGCAAACTGATGTGTGAACAGGGCAGAATGAACTGAAGTCTAGCAAAACAGGAAACTGAGAGAAACTGAAACTTCACCCATGCTTAGCTTAGAAACCCATACTGATTGGCAGAATGAGATATTTCCATTAACTTTTCTTTTAACTGCACCCCTTTAACTTCTCACCATTTGGAGAAGTGGGTGGGGAGGAAAAGAGTAAGGATACAAAACATGCACTCTACAAAGGAGCTTGGGAAAATGTAGGGTGAACTGAATATAGCTGCAGAAGTTGGTGGCCAGGTCTCCTGCACCTTGAACAGGTGTGAGATAATAAATATCTTATCCAAGAAGAAATGATGGCAGATGTAACTTGCATCTCCTGAAATTTCACCTTGTATATAACTCACAGAGTCTTGTCCTCCTCTGCTTCTGGTCTTCCTTGGTAGAGTACCTTGCACCATAACCGTTACAAAGGTGTGCATTTTTTGAGGGTCCGTTGTGTGAGCCACATCATTCCCTTTTGGAGATCAGTGTTTGCTGCATTCATAAGCACAGAGGATCAGCTGGAGAGGCCGATGCTCTATTGTGTGCCCCTTTTAGTTAGGGCTTAAATAAGGATTTGTGGAAACGGACCCCTTGCACTAGAAGTGCAAGCAAAATTCAATGTGTAAGATTTAGAAGACGCAGAAGTACAAGTGTAACCAAGAAGAACGAACTGCAGAAGATTAGGAAGGAAGTTTGCATTGAGTGTGTTTGCATATCTTGGTCTCTATCTCTCCATACATCTATTAATGGGGCTGTTCAGTGGTTGAATGTGGGTTATTTTGAGCCATGATTTTTTGTTGAACTGTGGGTTATTGTGTTGTCTGAACACATCCAGGGCGGGTTGTTAAACAAGCAGTGTGGCTTATTTTCTCAAACGAGCAATCTTGAGAACCCATGGTTTGTTGTTGGGTTTTCAGTGTGGTTAACAGGCCACACTGCATGATTAAAAAGCCACCCTGGCTGCATTCAGACAACATGATAACCCATGGTTCAACAACTACCAAAAATAAAAAGTTCAAACCAACCCACACTCAACTACTGAGTGTGGGTTAGCATGTTGTGTGAATAGCCCCTTTCTAGTGAGGATAATTATACACTTCAGTTATATAGCCCATCAGAAAGTTTTCTCTGTAGAAATGTCATGCTAAGAGCTTACAGGCTCATATCTCATTTCATTGCTCATTTCCCAGGAAACTACAACACTGTATTGACTTTGGCCCTTTCCTTTCAGGACAGGGAAAAAGCTTTGCCTAAAAACTTCCTCTCAGTCAAAGTGGCCCATATGGGGTAGAATGGACCAACAGTACTAGTCTGACCAGATAAAATCCAGGTCAGGGCTCCTGTAACTTTAACAGTCATAGAGAAAAGGGAATTTCAGCCAGTGTCATTTATATGCAATTAGTCCCTGGTGAAATTCCCTCTTCATCACAACAGTTAAAGGTGCAGGCACTATACTAGAGTGACCATATACAAAAGAAGACAAGGCCCCTGCAACTTTAACTGGTGTGATGAAGAGGGAATTTCACCAGGAACTAATTGCATACAAATGACCCTGGCTGAAATTCCCTTTTCTCTACAACTGTTAAAGTTACAGGAGCCCTGACCTGGATTTTATCTGGTCAGCCTAAACAGTACAAGTCAGCTTCAGACACTCACATGGCTCATGCAACATGGATTGGATCTTTGGGGGAGCCTCCATCATGGCTGACTCAAGCTGATATAAAACCAGAGGCTTCCTGAAGTCAAAGATGAGAGAACAGTAAGAGCTGGACCTATCATTAGGTAAAGTGAGGTAGTCACCTTAGGCAGCAGATGCTGGGAAGCAGCAGCAAGATGTTGGAGGAGAGAGCTGTGTGTACCAGATGATCTAAGGGCTTCAGATGTAGAGTAAGGTGTTGTCTAGGGTGACCATATGGAAAGAAGGACAGGACTCCTCTATCTTTAACAGTTGTATAGAAAAGGGGATTTCAGCAGGAAATGCCTGCAGCATCTGGTGAAATCCCCTCTTCATCACAAGAGTTAAAGGTGCAGGAACCCTGCCCTCTTTTGTATCTGGTCACTCTAGCTAAAGAAAGCAGGGCTCCTGCAGCTTTAACTTTAATTTCCCCAGGTGCTGCATGCATACAAATGACACCTGCTGAAATTCCCTTTTCTATACAACTGTTAAAGATACAGGGAAAAAAAAAAAGAAGCAAACTACACTCATAGATGCTTCTGCCCTGCACCCTCTGGGCTACATGCCCGGGATAAGTGGAGAACAGGGATGCAAATATATCCTTCACGGAATCAACTGTTTTACATCATTTGCTTTCTTACACAACTAACCAGCATGCAATAACTCATGATTTCTAAGTATCTCATTAAAAGCACAACTGAACTTCAGTTGGAAAGAAAAAAGAAAGAAAGAGACTTGGTGAGGTGAAAAAAAAGCCTGTGGAAAGAACAGAGAGAGAGAGGAGAGAGAGAGAGAGAGAGAGAGAGAGAGAGAGAGATTAGGGTATGTGCTTTAGAGAGGGAAAACAACAGAGCTTTACAAAATATTGAATGGCATGGAGAAAGTCAGCAGGGTGTTTCTATTTACCCACTTGTGCAATATTGCAATAAGTCAGCAGTCAGCAGAACGAAGGAGGGGGGGGAAAGGCAAACTAAAAGAACAAAAATATTAAACCACGATGCCTTATTTACAACTGGAATTTGCTAATATAAGCAATGGTCTTCAGATAGAGGCTGGCGGATTGCAACCTATTCTAAGGTGGGTCATGTACTCTGTAATGCTCTTACCGTGCTTTGATGAGAGAAGAGGAAAGGGAACAGGAAAGGATGAAATAGGTAGGAAGATGAATTGGAAGCGTAAAAATAAAAATCGATAAGATAAAATTAAAGAGATTCTCGTTTTGCAGGTTGGGAGTTAAAATGGTCCTTCAGGCTGAAAGGTTATAGGTCACTGCGAGGTAGGCTTGAAACAAGCTAGGGATGCAGGAAATGGCTTAATTATTGTTTGGGGTAGGGTGACCAGATATAATCCAGGTCAGGGCTCATGTAACTTTAACAGTTGTAGAGAAAAGGGAATTTCAGCCAGTGTCATTTGTATGCAATTAGTTCCTGGTGAAATTCCCTCTTCATCACAACTGTTAAAGGTGCAGGCTCTATACTAGAGTGACCAGATACAAAAGAAGGCAGGGCCCCTGCAACTTTAACTGTTGTGATGAAGAGGGAGTATCACCAGTAACTAATTGCATACAAATGACCCTGGCTGAAATTCCCTTTTCTCTACAACTGTTAAAGTTCCATGAGCCCTGACCTGGATTTTATCTGGTCACCCTAGCAACATGTAAGCAGCCACTGAACAAGGACGACAAGCTTCTTTCTTGATATGCTCACACCTGTCTGATTCTTGATTCCTCTCTCCCTGATCCCATCAGCCATTTCAAGAAATGTGCATTTCCTCTTTGGGCTCTTTTTTTTTTTGCTGTCTTTCTCTTCTTGCCACCACCTCTGGTCCATGGAGCCATTTCAGAAAGCACAGAAGAGAGAAAGAGGGTTGGGAATGTCTGTGTAATTCAGAGGGTTGGATCTGACCCAGGAACCTCCAGTTGCTGACCTCTACCCCACCATCTTCTCTTATCAGAAACACAACTGCCTGTTCTTGTTCCGGTCCAGTAATTCCTTTTAGCAGTCTAATATTTTGTGCATCAGTAAAAATGTTGCAATCTCAATGCTGTTTGCCAAAGGGCCAGCCATGTCAGGGCTTAGGTTCTAATAGTCAGTTGTATTGAACCACACACACACACACACACACCAAGCTCTATGAGCTTGTGTATGGAGACTAGTGTTGAGCAACGGATAGGATGTCTCACTTTGCTTGCTTGTGAAATACTTGCAAATTACCGTGTGACTTCACTCCTTCCTGTCCAGTTTTGCCACTGACCTTGCTGCTTTCATCTCCTTTGGCAATCAAGCACCAATCCACTACCTGCACACTTTGAGCAGATCAGGAACTTAGGCTGTAATTGAGCAAGCCCTCCAATAAATGTGTTGTTGTACAACCCGACAAGGACATTTGGACTGGCAAAATATTGAGCAACATTTGATAGCGTAATAAAAGAGAATGGTTGCAACCAGGTTAGCCAGCGGAGCGAAAAACGACTCAAAGAACAACAGCTATGGGCATGATCCAGATTTATTACGCAGATGGAAAAGAATCCCAGTGCTCTGATCCTGATTCAAACTGAGTGGCCCTGCTGCTGCTCTTTGCAAAAATTTTATGAGACAGTTGATGAAATCACAGATCTCTGCTGTCTCATATCATTTGGTCCCCACCTGAGGGGATGGTGTAGCACAGTTGCTAAGATTGCAGTCATAGTACTCATTAAGGAAATAAAGTTGCATCTGGGCTATAATATTTCAGACTGCAGTTGGGGCTTTGCATGATGGAATGAACTGCTGCCCCTCTAAAATCACAAAAAAAAATCCCTACACATAGAAAATGACCATGTGACAGAGAAGGTTAAGGGGGAACCCTTCTCTCTGAGATGCTACGTTTCTGCATGGGGTCATTGTTGTTGTACAACCTTGTGAGCCCCACCCCATGACTGTGGCCCCGTTGAGAAGACACCCTAAACCACGGCTTTAACCACAGTGGTTAAGCCAGAAAGCCAGGCAGTGTTCAGAAGACACCTTAAACCATGGCTTTAACCATGATGAATAAGGGGAAAAGCTTTATTCATTGTGCTTAAAGCCATGGTTTAAGGCAGGGCTCCCCAACCTCTGGGCCACGGACCGGTACTGGTCCGTGGCCTGTTAGGAACCAGGCCGCATTTTCGTAGGGTGCCCAGATCGCCCGTGATTTCCAGGTCCTGACTGGGAAAACTGGGGTGATCTGGGCAGACTGGGGGGTGGCGGGGCAAACTGGGGCTGCGGTGGGTCACGCGGTGATGGAGGAGAGCAGCTGTGGCGGCAGAGAGCGGCAGACCCGGTAGGTCCGGGCTGTTTTTTTGGGGGCGTGGGTGGCTTGGTGGTGGGGTTTGTTTTGGGTGGGGGGACCACCCCGCCAGCCCCCACCAACCCACCCGAAACAAACCCCACCACCAAGCCCCCCCCCCAAAAAAAACCCAGCCCAAACCCCCAACCCCTGCCCCGGTCCGTGGAAAAATTGTCTTCCACAAACCGGTCCCTGGTGCTAAAAAGGTTGGGGACCACTGGTTTAAGGTGTCTTCTGAACACAGCCTGGCTTTCTGGCTTAACCACCATGGTTAAAGCCGTGATTTAAGGGGACTTCGGAATGGGGCCTGTGTCATGGTCAAGGCGCTGGTTTACCATCCTGGTGAAGCCAAAATGGAAAGCGATGAGAGAGCTGATACCAGAACTCTGCTGCCTTGTCTAGTTTGGTCCTTCTGGGACTGCCGAAATGTTAATCATATGCCTGTTACCCATGCATCCCTAAGCTTTTACCCTCTCCAGCCAGGGAGAGTAAAAGCTTAGGGAAGGCAGTTAGGGAAGGCAGTAAATGTTTGTGTGCAGGTGGGGTTTATTTCAAGCTCTTTCTACCATCCCTGACACAGCTTTCCTTTGTGCCTCCGCACTCGTGAACCTTTTAGTGAAATGATAAATGTATTGTTATATTGTCATAAGAACCCTATGATTAAATTTGGAAACAGAACTAAATGCATATATTGTAGTGCTGTCAGGACCACAGCATTGTGGGGATAGGATGGTACAGCGGGCATCATTTTTTAACTCCACCCCCATGACATTACACCAGTTAAAACTGCCATTATCTCAGCTGTAATTTTCCCCATGGAGTAGACCCCTGGAAACCAATGTCTAATTTAAATCCCATTATTTCAGTGGGTTTTATTGTCAGCATGGCTAAATCTGGATCCAACCCAATAATAGATGGAAAATGCACAACATGTATACACAAAACTAGCAGCACAGATCATGTTCGCAACCCCATGTTCCCAACACCTATATTATGCTAGGGTATGAAGATGGTGAAAAAATGTTCCTCCAAATGGTGCAGTCCCCTTGGGCCAGCAGCTACCATGTTTACCATGGCCTGTCAATTGGCAAATATAATGTTAAGGGAGAAGTTCTGATCCTTGTTGTCAACTAAGTGTGTGTGTGTGTGTGTGTGTGTGTGTGTGTGTATGTGCGTGACATTTTTGGGGCTCGGAGTTCACCTTCAGGGCTTGCCATGATTGGTGGGTTGCTGGTGGTGGTGATCCTGATGACACCAAAGGTGTTGGGAGGGTCTTCTTTGGGTGAGTCCCTTTGGGTAACTGGATGCAATTATGGGATGGATATTGAAATCTGAGAGTTAGGAAATGCCCATTTCAATGCATGCATAATTTGGAGTTCCTACTAGCATAGCAAGCGAAAAAGAGAGAGGGAAATTTCACTATTCATTCTCTATCTAGCTCTTCATTCTATACATCTCATTTGAATATTATAACTCCTTCCCCAGTCTAGATTTTCCTAAGGTAGAACGCTCCTCCCTGAAGATGCCGGGATGATTTTGATTGTCTTTTTAGGTACTTAAATTCGTCCAACCAGCTGGCCTCCAGAAGTTTTTACTGCAACTCCCTCATCCCATCCAGCATGGCCAATGGTCTGGAATGCCGGGAACTGTAGTCCAAAGCTTCTAGAGGGCACCAGGTTCGGGAAGGCTGCATCAAGGCAAAAGCAGAAGTGGACTCCCAAAGAAGGGTGGGGCACCTGGTAGAAATAAAGACATGAACACCAGATACTTTTCCCTCTATGCCAAAAGGCTGGAGACTGCAGCACCTGCTCGGCTGCCATAATTGTACTCACATATACTTGGATCAATAGGACAAGTAAGAGGCCAACACAGGCTGAAGTCCGTATGGACAGTGAGGGTCAAAGATGTAGCTTGGATAATGCTTGTAGAAAAAAACCCTCATTGTTACTGCTTTGAAGTGGACTTAGATGTTTGCTTAGATGTTTACATTTTCTTTTGAACACTAGATCTCTGCAGACTTCATTGTCAGGCAAAATTAGTCCGTTTCAGAATTTAGCAGTGCCACCTACAGGTTTGTTGATGTAAATCAGAAGCTTCCCAGTCATTATTTTCGTCTCTCTCTCCTTCTTCATGATTTCTTATAATCCTTGCTATCTACCTGTAGGATAGAGAACAGAGTTCTCCCAGCAATGCACTCTGCCCACTCCAAATAAGAACTTACGGCAAACTCTCAGCCCCTGACATTGGCTCTGAATAGTATCACATTCCAAAGGCAGGGGAGAGAGATTTCCAGTCGAGTAAGGAAAACATCCTCCGTTATTATTAAGGCATAGACATGAACATCCTTTGGTCAAGTCGCTGATGTAGCCAAAAGACCAAACCGTAGCAACAGACCCAAGTTAGGCTATCTGAGGCAGCAAAGCCCAACATGAAGCATGGCCACTTAGGGCTCATCTACACCTAAGGATGTAGTGGGAGGGAAGGGGGAGGATTGTGGACTTACCTGCTTCCGTGATCCTCCCCCAGTGTCTATAAGCCCATGCGATGTCCCGGGAGGAAAGAGGGATGCTGTAGGTGCCATTTCCTCCCCTGAAGAACGGAGCCAATCGCACAATTGTGCTCCAGCACCTGTCAGTAACCCCCCCCAAAACATCACCCTTTGAACTGTTCCCCCAACCCACCCCCAAAGGGCACAGACTGCCCCCACGCAGCTCTGTGCCCGTTGTAAGAGCCCCACTACTTGCGGGGAGGAAGGGACGACCTGGGAGCGGCAGCCACACCACCCGTGATCCTCGGTATGGTCCCGGGACCGTGGGAAAACTGGGATATCCCCAGTTCAGTTATCTTGGGGTCATCTCTAGGTCATCCCCAGTTGATCCTGGGATCCCCTGTGCATCATGTGGATGCACAGGGACAACCTAGAGATGACCCCTGGATAAATGGCTGGTGTAGACATGGCCAAAGTTTGTCTTGCATTGACTTCTCTGGTATATCCGTCTGCAGGACTGCATCATGAAGCCATTGTCTGCATGCTCTCTGCTCCAAGCGTATGTTGGTGGCCACATCTGTAGTGCTGAAGGACACATCAGCCCTTGCATTTCCTAATGCCTGAAGTACCTGCATTTGTCATACCATTCACTGGCTTCCTCAAAGCTTTGCAAGGGAAGTTGGATCCTGCAAACGGTTGACTAATGCAGTATCTAATCCCTGCCCCACCAGTTCAACATCACCTCAAGAAGCTACAGACCCTTTCTGTTACGGTTGCCACAGGAGCTATTTATTGCTAGGTGAACTATCCTGGAGAGTAGTCTGATTGATTTCAGTTACACTTTGTATTCTGCCTGTCCTCCAAGGAGCTCCAACCAGCGTTTTTAGCCACACAACAATCCTGCGAGGTAGGTGAGGCCGAGAGAAAGTGAGTTGCTCAATGCCATCAAGTAAGTTTCATCACCTTAGAGACAGGCAATCAGTCCATCTAAATCACTATTGCCTGCTGTCACTGGCTGGGACTCTGCAAGGCTTTTCTCAAAATCCTCTCCACACCTGAATAGGCCAGGGCATTGAACACACCAATGTTTTGCACGCAGAGCATGCCTTCTCCCGCTGCGCTGTGTCCCTTCTGCTTGCACGCAGGGCTTTTCTGGGATCTAAATGCCACACTCTAGTGGCTTTCCTGTGTTACATTTCAGATTGTAAGCTCCAAAGGGCAGGGACCTGTCCTCTTGTCTCCCCTAAAGGGGCCATGTACATGGATGGCGTTATATGGAAGCCATTTCAGGTGAACTTCAGATGTTTGTGTTTGGAGGAGAACAGGATACATGAGAGCAGGCAGTTTAATGTGGGAGGGGTGGGGATCTTTTGATAACTTGATTACTTCAGAATTCATTGTGAGGCAAAATTAGTCTTGTTTCAGAATTTAGCAGCTTCGCGTATGAATTCGTCGATATAAGTCAAAAGCATCTTAGACTTCGTTGTCTTCCCTTCTCCTTCTCCTTCATTCTTATAATCCTTACTGTATACCTGGAGAGTAGAAAACACCCCTCACCCTCCAGATGTTGTTGGACTGCAATTCCCATCATCGCTGATCATTGGCTATGGTGGGTGGGGCTAATGAGTGTCGAAATCCAACAACATGTGGAGGAGAGCCACAGATTTCCTATCCCTGGTTCAGAGTATGAGGTGAGGTGGAAAGAGAGACAAAGTCTGGTGCTGGTAAAAACATTTTTTTTCTTTAAAAATTCTTCTTTAATTAGCTTTTCCCTCTTTCTGCATCGGTATTGTGGTGCTTTCCCCTCCTCTTTTCTCCACTTGAGAAGTGTCAGAGGCCAAGCCAGCCTGCGGGTCATACATCAGTGAAGGTCAATCTTTGGTACAAGTCAGGCTTGAAGACTGAGGCCCTTTCCCCACCAAGCAAAACACCTGGGATGATCCCCGGCTGCTCTCTCTGAGTCCAAATGATGCACAGGGAGTCCCGGGGTTGGGGCGGGCATGGCATTTTTCCTGGTTCTCAGGAACCACAAAAATCCCGAACCTTTCGCGGTCCCAGGAAGTTCCCGAGATCGCGGAAGATGTGACCGCCTGTCCCAGTGCTGCCGCTCTTACGCGCGAGTAAGCACAATAGCACCGATGGCCACGGAGCTGCACCGTGCGGCTCTGAGGCCATCAGGGGAGGTGGAAAAGCAAAATCGCCATCCCCAGGATGGTGGGGGGAGGACCCCCTGATCTTGCGCGTTTTTTGAACTTACATCTTCATTGGAGAGCAGGAGCGCTCCTCCTTGTTAAAAAGAAAACAAACCCAAAATGGCAGGCACAACGTCCGACGAGCCGGGATGTCGCGCCCATGATGTGTTTAGACAGCACTGATCCTGGAAGCGGCTACTTCCAGGATCCCCAGAGCTGGGCCCTCTACACTGCTATGGTGCAGAAAGGGCCTGAGATAGCACTAATCTAGTGCAGAGTACTGTCCGTATGGAGCTCCCTCGACTTACTGAGTTGGAGAGCAGGCAGTGACACAGCATGGCAGAGGGAGGCAGGCCAGAGTACAGGCTTTATGCATAGCAAGGCCCATCCGCCCTGCTTCCCCCGCCCAGGAGCGCTACACAGTCTTGCTGCCTATGGTGCCAGGGGCACGTATGCTGCAAGGTGGCCACCACCACCAGGCTCAGCAGCTCTTCTCACTTAGGGATGTAAGAGGATTTCAGTTTCATTCTTGAAACGTGCGAGCATGCCCAGTTTGAAGCCATGAGCATGAATGCAAGCGTGAGTACGTGGCTGCCGAAAATATTCACAACTGATTGAACGTGTGCTTGCATTTGTCTCATTCTCGATTCCCAGTTCAACGTGTGTAAATTTCCTCAGTAGACCAAATCAGCCCGTCTTTAGTCTACTGAGGAAAGATGTGCAAATTTTGACAGATTTGCGCAAATCTGCGGAGATATGTGCAAATTTCGGCAGATTTGCACAAATCTCCTGTTCATGCAAAGCGAGCAGCGATCGCACACGCAAATGGGAATTAGGCACGGGGCGAACAGTGAAGCGATGTTCAGAGACTCCTGGCAACCTTGAACATCGTCATTTGCCTATCCCTAGAAGCAACTGGCCGTTGAGATGTTATTTTTTCCTCTTAACATTATGTAATTTCAGGAATCTGCCACCTGGACAGATTCCTTCAGTAAGAACTTACCTGAGTATTCCTTTTTGCACTCAAGCTATTATGATGTTATTCACAGCCCTGCTGAGATCAGAGCCCCCAGCCTCCATTGCGTGCTGCTCTGTGTCCTATGCTGTTGCTAACATAAAGGTTAAGATAGGGGTATAATCCCAGTTTACCATCATGTAGGGGTCCTTACCCTTTTTGGCCTGTGAATGTATTTGGAATGTTGGGCATTGTGGGTGCTCTCACAAAATGGCTGCCATGAGGGGGCTTGCCCATTTACGGAAGAGCGGTCATACCCGTTTCCCAAGAGACAAACTGGCGAAGTTAAAAGAAAAGTAATTGCCCAAGAACTTAAGTACAAACTAGGGGTGAGATCTGAGTTTCAAAACATAAAATAGAGCAGGCTACCTGAAAGACCACCTTCTCCAATATGAATCTGCCCAGCTCCTAAGATCTATCTTTCAAGACTGCTGCCTTCAGAAGCTCGTTTGGTGGTGGCCTCAGAGAGGACCTTTTGGAGGCTGCTCCCTGGCTGTGGAACTGCCTCCCTAGAGAGGCTAATCTTGCTCCCTCTCTGCTGTCCTTCCACCAGCAAGCAAAGATGCTTTATTCAAGAAGGCTTTGTAAGCGGGTTTGTTGGGTTGGGTGCAGTTTTTTAAATTCTGTAATGGTTATGTTTCGATTGTATTTTAATGTATTGTTTTAATCCATTTTGATTGTGCCTGTAAGCTGCCTTGAGTGCCTTTTTTGGGCAGAAATGTGGGGTGCAAATAAAAAATCTCGAACATCGTTCATTCTCCCATCCCTGACCCTTAGTGTGTGTGTGTGTGTGTGTGTGTGCGCGTGTGTGTGGTTATTTGGTAGTGCAGGGAAAATACTATTCTGCACATCCTCAGCAACCCTCTTTTCTCTGTGATTACGACATGCACAAGAACTGGCATTGCCCAACAGGCTTTGGATAAGGCAGTAAGCCTATATAGACAGTTGCTGGGGAATGTGAGTGGGAGGGTGCTATTGTACCATGTCCTGCTTGTGGGTCCCTGGTCGACAGCTGGTTGGCTGCATCTTATGTTCTTAATGCATGGTGAACCCTGGCTCAAATCGATTTCTCCAGGCCTTAATCCATGGTTATGTGTTTGGGGTCCACCTAAATGGTTTTGCAGGGTTCCCTTATGACCCAGTGCCTTTGATGATTCAAGTGATTCAAGATTACCCCTAGCTCCGTGACTCATATTTCTAAGATTTCAGTAAGCAGAGCTATCAGTGCAGGTGCCCGAGGCAACAACTTTCAAGCACCTGGCAACAGATGGCTGCCAGTAACGTTCTGTTGCTGTATTTTAATGGGAGCTGGGATGGGCCAGGAAGAAGAGGTGATGAGGTGAGATGACTCATCCTTTTATCCCACTAGGCCAAGGGGAGGAGGTGAGTAAGGTCTGTGTGCAGAGCAGGAGGTCTATGCTGGAACTGTAAAGCAGGCAGAGAGCTGGTTTGCTCTCTGCAAGAGATTCTGTGGGACTACGAGTTCCCCAGACAGCTGATGGGGAGCAGGAACATAAAAGCTGTGGATGCTTTTCTCAAACTCAGCCTGTACAGATGAGCAAATAAACTTTATATGATAGAAGTCTCCAGTGACCGCCTTCTAAGGAAACCGGAACCCCTAAAACTTCTCACTGCTTGGATATGAGGTGCATATGTTCTTCTTGTTGCTAATAATAATAATAATAATAATAATAATAATAATAATAATAATAATGGCAATAACAGTAACATAAAGCTCCTCTCAGTGGCCGCACATGGGAGCTGTCATCACCCGCCCATGCCCTCTTGCAACAATGCGACATCACGACATAGCATCGTTCCAAGAAGAGATTGTGGGAAAACATGGCAGCTCCCATCAGCCGATGCCTTCCCTCCAACAATGCATGCTGGAATGGTGCTACAACATGATTTAGTGTCATTCCACGTGGACATAGTGGGAAGAAATGGTGGTTGGCAGGAGGCAGCCATTGAGAGGAGCCACCAAGTCTTTAAAATAACACAAGCCCTGCCACTAGGCTTATAACGTCATGGTTAAAAGACCTATCCAATCACCGTAGCATGGTCAGATGTCTTAGTTTACAGATGAGAACCATAAGGAGGGAGAAGAGAAGGCCTTGAAATTGCACCACAACAGTGCCCGGACCTCAGCCTCAACAGACACATAGGGTCGAATTTGTAAATTTGCATCTCTCTAAATAAATTAGCTTATGCAATTCTTTTTGCAAATAATAATAATAATAATAATAATAATAATAATAATAATATTTATTTGTAACCCGCCTCTCCCTCCGGATTGAGGCGGGGAACAACAACAATATAAACACAAAAATTCACAACAGTTAAAAATTTTAAAAACAAGAGAACAACACAACATTAAAAAATATCCTAAAATTCATCTGGATAGGCCTGTCGGAAGAGGACAGTCTTCATGACTCTCTTAAGTTCATGAAGACTGTCAATTTGTCTAACCTCCTCCGACAGACCATTCCACAGTCTGGGAGCGATGGAAGAAAAGGTCCTCTGGGTAACACTCGCCAGCCTAGTTCTGGCTGGCTTGAGTAAGTTCTTCCCAGAGGACCTAAGTGTGCGGGGCGGATTGTACGGGAGAAGGCGATCCCGCAGGTACCCTGGACCCAAACCAATATGTCTCCTCTTTTGCCCTCTTTGTTGGTGATGCATTTCTTCTCTTTGGTGATGGGTCAATGGCCATCCTGCATATCCGAGAGGAAGGGAAGAAGAGAAAGGGGGAGGAGAATCCATTGGGGAAAGTTGGAGTGAATGGCAGCTAAAGCAGGCCAATGACAGAGTCTTTCCCACCCTCCGGCCCGTGCAGAGTAGCTGGCTGGCTAGCTGTTGAGGTCCAAGAGGGAAAGGACCAAGTGGGCAGCCAGGCCACACAGGCCAATGAAATGGCCCACCTGTTAGGAGCTCAACTGTGATGGCTTTGCTGAACCTCAGAGAAATGGAAGTGAGCCCACATAATGATGACTGGGCATCCTTGTATATGAGTCATGTTTCCATTCCCTGTCACTACAAAAGCTCAGAGGTAGTGGGGACGCATGCAAGAGCTTTCCCTCTTGCCTGTGGCAACAAACAAGGCTGGACCTGTCATTAGGCAGGGTGAGGCAGCTGTCACAGGCACCTGATTTTGAGTGTCATGAAAAAGCACCAAATAGTGACAGTTTATTCCCCCCCTTATTTTATTTTTATTGACAGGGAGGGGAGGAGGTACCCTGCAAGGCTGACCCTGATCTTAAACCTCACAGAATCTCTGGCACCTCTAGTTCAGGTTCTCAGACACAAAGCTAGCAAAGGTAGGCTGACCATACGAAAAGGAGGACAGGGCTCATGTAACTTTAACAGTTGTAGAGAAAAGGGAATTTCAGCCAGTGTCATTTGTATGCAATTAGTTCCTGGTGATATTCCCTCTTCATCACAACTGTTAAAGGTGCAGGGGCCCTGCCTTCTTTTGTATCTGGTCACTCTAGTATAGCTCCTGCAACTTTAACTGTTGTGATGAAGAGGGAATTTCACCAGGGACTAATTGCATACAAATGACACTGGCTGAAATTCCCTTTTCTCTACAACTGTTAAAGATACAGGAGCCCTGTCCTCCTTTTCATATGGTGAGCCTAAGCAAAGGAGTTTTTGCAGGAAGCATCAATGAGCTGTTGGCAGCCTGCATGTAGAGTATTGGATTGAATGAACCAATAGTCTGGTGGTATTAGCCTCAGGCACCTTCATCCTGTGCTAGAGAGAGACCATAGCGCAATGGCAGAGGGCATGTCTTGCAGGCAGCAGGTTAAACCCAGGCATTATTATCTTGGCAATATTTCCATTATTATTTTTAAAAATTGCAGGGTTGGGATATTTTTTGGTGGTGGTGGTGAACAGCTGCTGCCTGCCAGTTACTATAACCAGTACTAGGGTGACCAGATAAAATCCAGGTCAGGGCTCATGTAACTTTAACAGTTGTAGAGCAAAGGGAATTTCAGCCAGTGTCATTTGTATGCAACTAGGTCCTGGTGAAATTCCCTCTCCATCACAACAGTTAAAGTTGCAGGGGTCCTGCCTTCTTTCGTATATGGTCGCTCTAGTATAGTGCCTGCACCGTTAACTGTTGTGATGAAGAGGGAATTTCACCAGGAACTAATTGCATATAAATGACACTGCCTGAAATTCCCCTTTCTTTACAACTGTTAAAGTTACATGAGCCCTGACCTGGATTTTATCTGGTCACCCTAACCAGTACCATACATTATGTACCACTGGTCTGACTCAAGCCCTGTTTACAATTTCCCCTTCTCTGATTATTTGGCATTTCTCTGACTTTTGTGCAGTGTCTCCCCATTCTAAAACGCTGAAATGCGCCTCCTAAGACTTAGTTATTAGCAGGAAGAGGTTTAAACGAAAATATACTGTTATTTTCGGTGGTGGTGGGGAGTTAGACATGCCCATTTGCATTTGGCCTCGCCTACCACTGGAATGCAACCCCAGTTGTAGAGAAAAAGGAATTTCAGCCGGCGTCATTTGTATGCAATTAGTACCCGGTGAAATCCCATCTTCATCACTACAATTAAAGTTGCAGGCACTATACCAGGTACCAGATACACAAGAGGGCAGGGCACCTGCAGCTTTAACTGTTGTAATGAAGAGGGAATTTCACCAGGTACGAATTGCATACAAATGATGCCGGCTGAAATTGCCTTTTCTCTACAACTGTTAAAGTTACATGAGCCCTGTCCTCCTTTTCATATGGTTAGCCTACCTAAGAACTTCTCCACAATGAAATTTGGCCCTCAGGCTAAAAAAAGGTTCAACATCCCTGCATTGAATGGGAAAGAGCAAGCCAAGCTGTTTTTCTCCTGGCCAGCTAGCAACGCTGCTCCTGGCATGGAGATAAAGTAGTAGGAAAAGATTTACTTGCTATATTTCTGGGTAGAATCATAGAATTGTGGAGTTGGAAGGGACCACAAGGATGATGTAGTCCAACCCTCTGCAATGTGCAGAAAAACCAATGAAACCATCCATGAGAGGTGGCTATCCAGCTTCTTCTTAAAAACCTCCAGAGATGGAGAAGCCACAACCTCCGTAGCTAGACTGTTCCACTGTTGTACAGAACTTACCGTCAGGAAGTTTCCCCTTATATTTAATTAGGCTGACCATATGAAAAGGAGGACAGGTCTCCTGTATCTTTAACAGTTTCATAGAAAATGGAATTTCAGCAGGTGTCATTTGTATATATGCAACACCTGGTGCAATTTCCTCATCATCACAAAGTTAAAGCTGCAGAAGCTCTGCCCTCTTTTGTACATGGTCAAGAGGACAGGGCTCCTGCAGCTTTAACTGTTGTGATGAAGAGGGAATTTCACCAGGTTCTGTATGCATATGAATGACACCTGCTGAAATTCCCTGTCCTTTGCAACTGTTAAAGATACAGGAGCCCTGTCCTCCTTTTCATATGGTCACCCTAATTTAATCGAAATCTAGGTAGCTGTAACTTATACCCATTATTTCAGGTCTTCATTTCTGTGGCCATGGAAAATAGTTCTCGACCATTTTCTCTGTGGTACCCCTTTATGTACCTGAACACCGTCAACAGTCTCCCCTTAGTTTTCTCTTCTCCAGACTGAACATCCCAATTTCTTTCAGCCTGTCCTCATAGGCCATGTCCTCGAGCCCCTGTATCATCTTTGTTGCCCTCCTCTGACCCTAACCTGTCAATGTCCTTCTGGAAATATGGTGCCCAGAATCACACACAATACTCCAGCTGTGGTCTCACTAGTGCAGAGTGGAGAGGAATAAGGACTTCACACATCTTTGATACAATTCCTCGTCTAATGCAGCCCAGAAGTGTGTTAACCCATCTAGCATTTATCTCACACTGCTGACTCATGTTCAGCTTGGTGCTGATGACCACACCCAAATCTTTCTCTGAGGATTTGTGCTTCCAAGCCACGACTCCCCCATCTTGTATGTGCACCCTACCTTTTTCCGCCCAAAGTGTAATACCTTATATTTCTCCATGTTATAGGACAGGTTGTTCTTCTCAGCCTGGCTGCTATTGAAGGCACAGGAGCAGAACCAGGAGTAGAACCTGGAAAACAGCTGACAACCTATCTATAGAGTGCATGCTCCTCTTTGCCAATTAAAAATATTGATTAATAGTAGAGTTTTCTTGATTACCCTGCTTTTAATGTGAACGTTGCTTCTTCACTCCCCCCTCCCCCGGTTTCGATAAGGCACTTTTATTTCCCCTTCACAGCCTCAGAGCTCTGTTTATTTCGGTTGAGTCACCAGTGTAATTAATATTATCTTATTTACCAATGTTTGTCATTTTATAGCTCTGAGTAGCAGGATGACTCACCTCCGAGAGAAACGGAGGTCCAGAACACAAGCGAGAGACGTGTAGCCTCTGTTTCCTTTTTCACAGGGAATATGAACTGAGGGTGACCTTTGAGACAGACTGAGTCATGCAGATATAATATTTACCTCTGTTGTTGCAAGGCCGAGATTATCTGCAAATATCTCCCACGCATAGGGACAAGAAAAAAAATATGGGAATGGGTGGAACAGGTTCCCTCAAGTTAGAGCCTCAGTTCTGCATATAATTATATCTGCAAAGTGCATTACAGCCAGATAAAGACATGCAAGCAAATGTTCCTTATAGTCACTTTTAGCACTGCAGCCAGCAGGATATATATATATATATATATATATATATATATAATATTATTTTCATTGTTATGCAGCAAATGCTCAACTAGTTATTTCAGGGTAGGTGAAAGAGTTCTGGTAACAGCAGCACCATCCCTCTTGCTGCCCCAAGGATGAAAACAGAAATAACCTTTCAGCAGAAGTTCCACTCCCCACCCCAAAAAGACCACCTGGAACAGGGTCTTATCTACAATGGCTCCAAACCTCTGGAAATTCCTCCCAGGACAAATTTGTTCCACCCATTGGCTGTTGGCCTTCCATGAACAGGCAGAGGGAGAGTGGCCACTTTTGCATCACCAAAAGAGAAGAAATGTATCATCATCATCATCATCATCATCATCATCATCATCATAAAAAAAAAAAGAGGACATAGATTTGCATAAAGTTTGCATATGCCAATGTCGATATGTAGATGCAAATGTGGAAGCAATTATTACGACCCTGTTCAGCTAACATGCCATGCCACAGGGGTTAAGCATTTTGAGCTAAGCATTATGGCTTGGCATGTCGTGTGAACCATTCCTAACTTACATCTTTAAATATTTGAATTACAGCATCAGCTTGTGCTGGGTAATAACATCTTCTACTTATCTTCGTTTGTATATATATTTATATTTCTGTATATGCAGGTTATGGTTGGGAGATATTGTATAAATACATACATAATACATAAAGAATAGTATGAACAGTATTCTGTAATCTGCTAGTGTTTTTTTTTCATTAGTGTTTGTATGTTTATTTTATTATTTATAGGCCACTGAAGAAGATGAAAAACGTCGAAACGGGTTTGGCCTGCCTCCTTCATTAATTTATAGAGCAATTTGCTTGATCATCACTGAAAAGAAATTTGAATGTGTATATCAATTGCTCTATTTGATTGTGGACATACTTATATAAAAATATATATTTTTAAAATTTGTAAACCTTAACTTTTTCGTTATTCTATATCCTACGGGGGACCATATGAAAAGGAGGACAGGGCTCCTGTCTGTATCTTTAACAGTTGCACATTAGAGCGACCAGATACAAAAGAGGGCAGGGATCTGGCAGCTGTAACTGTCATGATGAAGAGGTGGAGCATGCATAAAAGTGACACCTGCTGAAATTCCTTTTTCTATGCAACTGTTAAAGATACAGGAGCCCTGTCCTCCTTTTCATATGGTCACTCCAGCATATCCAGTCTTGGCTAGCATGAGAATCCCCCTCGCTTGTTGGACTGTTGGGTTTACCATCACAGCTCCACTCTCTGTAGCAAAGTATTTTGGGAGCATGGACCTTTTCCATTTTAGATATACCCAGCTGTCCCTGCCACACCCTGCTGAAATTTGTCAGAAGTACAAACGATGTACAGCTCGCGGATCAGAATAGTTCTGACAATTTCACTGAGACTTGGCGCCCAGCTTGTAGCCAGGGAGAGGGACACTTGTGAACCATGGAATTCCCCATTATTAATAGAAGAGTTATTTTCAGTAAGGAAAAAAGCTGTCTCGGTGGGTGAGTAGGCAGACAGCCAGAGATGTCTCCTCTCAATATTCATGCGCCCGCTGAATATAGACCTCTACTCAATTATGGAAAATATTCAGGCCCATACATTGGAAATAATGTTATATTTCCCTTCTCCCCCCCTCCCCCCAAAGCATTCATCATTCAATGGCTACATTCACTCCTCATTGGGCTCTTTCCCACCCAAAAAGTTTTTTTCCCCTCCTGGAGCTTTTTTGTTGTTCTGCAAACCTTGAGGTTTCCCCAAGGCTGCTGCTAATACCTTCCATTTGTGGGCGGCACTCACAGCCTGAACATCGCAAATAGAAAGAATGAGGTATAAGTACTGCCTACACACCCTAGTTGCAATCCAACTTAGGGGCAAAGTGTGCCAAAGTCCACAGAGGTTAACTGTTCTAAGTGTCCTTAGCTCTGTGTCGGATTGCAACTATGAGCTTTTGCATGGCATCTTTTGGGTACAAACAGGTGAAGTTAGGGTGACCAACTGTCAGGATTTCCCCGGATTTGTCCGGGTTTTTGTTCTATCCTGGGTGTCAGGGGAGATTTTCTGTAATTTTCTGGAATGTCCTGGAAAGACACGCTTTCCCTTTTAAGGCCGCATTAATGTGGTGGGAGGGAATGATGCGCTTTTTGGAGGTGGGTCATTTCCCTCCCACAGCTCCAATCAGGGCCTGAAAGGGGAAAGCATGTCATTCTCGGACATTATAGCAAAGGCCCTGATTGGAGCAGTGGAGGGCGGGAATGACACTTTTTCTCCTCCTCCTCTCCAACTGGGTCTTTTAAGGTGGTGGGGGTGAATGGTGTGCTTTCCAGAGGCCCTGGAAAGCCACTTTCCTACTCCCCCCCCCACTGCTTGTCCTCTTTTTTGGTTTCCCAAATATGGTCACCCTAGGTGAAGTGGTTATAGAATATTGCAATAAGATAAGCAGATAGGCAACATTTGTTGCTTATGTGACTATATATATACAGAGAGAGAGAGAGAGAGAGAGAGAGAGAGAGAGAGAGCTTTGATTGTGGGTAGGCCACAGCTTTTAAAAGCTCATTCCAAAGTAAACTGGTTAGTCTTCAAGACACCACAGGTTCTACTGCACTATAGTGGTTTAAGGCCTGAGCTATGAGCAGGGAAGTCCCTACTTCAAAATTGACTGCAACCATGAACGTTTCAGGTGGTCTTCTTCTCAACTCAGCCCCTCCCCAATAAGCAATGCAGCCATAATAATACTGACCTACCTTACAGAGCTATTGTTATAAGGATTACTGAAATGATGCATGCCAGGCACTCTAAACATTGAAAAAGAACACTGAATAAATGCTAAGGAAGATTGTTGTCCTGACCTTTGCTTTGTTACAATGGACTAGTAAAATGGCTATTTTAATGAAATCAAATTGATCAGAATTATTTCATCCTCGACGTGCAGTGATTAGAAACATCTTAATTGTCTTGTTCTTGTAACACATTAAATTACATATGTAGATGTTAAATGGTATGCACTGTAATTTCCTGGACTTTGCTTTCATAGCAGTTCTGGGAGCTGGAATCTGTACTTCCCTGTTTCAGAGTTTCAGTAATGGTCATGGGGAAAGTATATCAAAAGCAACCTGCATTCTGAAGATGTTAAATTACTGTACTATACTATAGTTGTATAGGGTGCAATCCTATGCATGTTCAGTCAGAAAAAAGGCCTACAAATCCCAGCATTCCCCTGCCAACCATGCAGGGAATTGTAGGACTTATTTTCTCTCTAAACATACATCAGATTGCACTTTTACTTACTTCATGGAATCTGTCCCTTTTTATTTATATGCAGTAGGGGGCGCTCAAACTCCGCTTGAGATCGAAGGCGGAAATGTCTCAGTCAGCCAAAGTTTTCATTCCTGAAGTGGTGAGAATGTCAGATTTCTTTCTTTCTTTCTTTCTTTCTTTCTTTCTTTCTTTCTTTCTCCCAGCCCCCTCTCTCTGCTGCCTCCCTCCTTCCTCTGCTGTCTTGCTTTTATCCTCTCCACTTCCCCCCACTTCCTGCCGCTGCCATGCATAGGGTACAATCTTATGCATGTTTGTTCTAGGGTGCCATCCTATGTCTTAGCTTGTTCTAAGGTGCAATCCTATGTCTTAGTATGTTCTAGGGTGCAATCCTATGTCTTAGCTTGTTCTAGGGTGCAATCCTATGTCTCAGGAGGCAATCCTATGTATGTTTAGACAGAAAAAGTCCTACAACTGCCAGCATTGCTCAACCAGCTATACTGGGGGGGATGCTGGGTGGGGAATGCTAAGAGTTGTTGGACTTTTTTTTCTGTCTAATCATACATAGGATTGTGGCCTTAATGACTTTTTATGTGCTTTTTATAGCTTGTGAGCCACTTTGAGCCACTTCGGTTTTGGAAGGGAAAAGCAATGTATACATTTTTTAAAAATAAAATGAAATAAACACACACATTATGTATTTCTTTAAAGAAATATCTTTAGTGTATAGAATTTGCTGTCACAAGATGGAGTGGTGGACGCTGGTTTAACCCCCCCACTGGTGATGAGCCAAATTGATGGAGGGTTAATCTGTCAATGGCTATGGAACCTCCACGTTCTGAGGTGGCATGGCGCTAAATATCAATTGCTGGGTGGGAAGAGATGCTGCAGTAGGCTGACCAGATAAAATCCAGGTCAGGGCTCATGTAACTTTAACAGTTGTAGAGAAAAGGGAATTTCAGCCAGTGTCATTTGTATGCAATTAGTTCCTGGTGAAATTCCCTCTTCATCACAACAGTTAAAGTTGCAGGCACTATACTAGAGTGACCATATACAAAAGAAGGCAGGGCCCCTGCAACTTTAACAGTTGTGATGAAGAGGGAATTTCACCAGGAACTAATTGCCTACAAATGACACTGGCTGAAATTCCCTTTTCTTTACAAATGTTAGTTACATGAGCCCTGACCTGGATTTTTATCTGGTCACCCTATGCTGCAGCAGATGAAGACGGTTGGTGCTGTTTGCAATGTTTAATTTAACCACCATTTTTTTAAATTGAGAACCAATACATTCCCAATCAATTTTGCACATTGTCGAAAGTCATTGAATTTTCAAATTTCAAAATTTGGACCCTGAGAATGCAACTCAGCATCCAAGTTCTGGAATGAACATTTGATGTTAACGTTTGCAAAGTGCCTTTTTTTGATTGGTTCCATGATTGGATGGAGATAAGAGCAAATCTACCAATGACGGCACATGTCATCTGCCAAATCCAGATAAATATTGGCTACTCCTACATGCCGGCTGTCAAACATTGTCTGAGTCAAAGGACCAGCTGCATCAAAATCTTTGGATGTCAAATGCTGATATAGAAAACATTTGCTCAGTATTTGCACACTCCAAGAATGTTCAGGGGATATTTTTGCTGTCAAAATTCACAGACCAGAATTTTAGGGGAATTTGTTTGCAGGGAGCACATTCATTTGAGCTCCAGTCTTATCACTTCTTTTACCTCATATACCTCTGAAGCAAGCTTGGGAATATATGGTAGAGACTAGTCATGATGGCTATATGCTGCCTCCAGTATCAGAAGCAGTAACATCAGTTGCTGAGGAACAAAGTACAAGTCTATAGTGTAGTTCTTCTTTTGAAGCTAAGGTGATCTGGCATTGTGTATTGCCTGGGTGGGAAGTTTTCCAAGAACCAAGTGGAGGCAGTTCCAAGTTCTGGAGGAACACAATAAAGTGTAGCAAATAATCACTAGGCAGCATCAGCTGTATGATAGTCCTTACAGATGAATGTTCTCCTGGGCCCATTTGGAAGAAAGGACATTAGGCTCATGGGCTCCATCATCAAACCATCTCTGATTCCAGATTTACAGGAACAATTTTCATCTGGCAAGGAAAAAAGAATGTGTACATCTGTTCTTGAAATCTTTACTGTATCTCTCTCTCTCTCTCTCTCTCTCTCTCTCTCTCTCCTAATGCTAAGTGACATCCATCATCTTTTAACATGCCCAGAATGTAAAGCTACTGCTAGCTAGGGTTGTTATTCTGGTAGAATTTGTAGAGGAACAATGATGCCTACAGGGTTTGGGACTTCTCACCAGCTCCACCTCTCACAATATCAACACTCTCACTAAGTGTTCTGCACCCTTAGGCGACTGTCTATTCTTTGTCTGCGGTACAACGAGCCCTAGAGAGGGATCACATTGCTGCCTTGTGCCACAAGCTTGCATAAGGGAATTTTATCGCTTATAAATATCATGAGGCTGACACACGTGGAAGGTGAAAGGCTGACTCTAGAGAGACATGGGGATGTTAACGGGAGCCATGGCAATGAGGCATTCGTTCGGAGAACAGACAAGCTGAGTGTGGCTTTGGAAGCTTGCCCTGACTAAGCCAATTTATTTGTAGGGTGATTGTTTTTGAAATAGTGCATGAAATAGATAATAAATAGGACCCGTCAAAGCAGGGGGCTTAGAACTGCTTTCAGCTTGAGGGCCGAATTCCATTTTGCAGAAGCTTTTGGGATCTGCGTTTCAGCGGTGGGCAGGGCTGAAGGAAAAAGGGGTGGGGCAAAGATAAAGAGGTGGGGCCAAAATACCAAACATACCAGCATATCGTAGCTTAATGCTCTTATGGCCAGTAACCAGGCTGTAGGAGAGGCATTTCAACCTTTTAGTTGGGGAATGATCTGTAGTTTGGGGAAAGGAACATGAACAATTTCCCCAAATGTCCAGATTTAGACCCATTCCTGTTTCAAAGAATGTAGCAGTAGTATAGCAATGGATGTCTTCTTTAGCTATGTGAGACTCAACCTCAATTCAACTTGCTTGGCTGAAGGAGTCCAACTTGGAAGGAAATCAGCTTGGCTAGCAATCCATCAGCAGAGGAATGAAGGAGGGATCCCTTCCATCATAAAATGAAAAGATACTCACAGGCCTCTGTGTCAGGGCTGGTCCATGGGCAGCTTTCCGAAGTGAGCCAGGAGGGAAGCAGGAGTTATGAGACAAGCCAGTATTCCAGACCGAAAAATATCAGGACTAAAGGGCAAACGATGATGCTGTTGCAACTCATTCCCTTGAAACCCCACAGCATCACTGTTGCAGGGTGGTCACATTAATCTTCATTTCAAGAGGGAAAATGGCCGAAAAAGCCACAGTGCCGGCAGCCATTTGGCTCATCGACCCCGCCCCCTGCCTTCTGCCCTGCCTCCATGGTTTACTGTGTCCTATCCTGGGCCTCGATCCACCCTCAGGAACACCCCCAACTTGAATCTGAAGCTAGGTCACCACTGACAGATGGTGGAAAAAAGGTGGCGACCTCGCAGCAAAGAGAAAAGCCATGGTAAGTTGGTTACTTTTAAAGCCTGCAATTTGGTTGAAAAAGCCCGTGGTGGCTGAGAGTTGGTGGCTGCATCATATAAAGGATGCAGCACCACTGTGCAGCCACCATAGAGTATACAGGGCATATAGATATCCCCCAGGAGACAGGATCAACCAGAAGTCAGGAGGAGCAAAGAATAAACAAGGATGCAGAAGTCCATCACAGCTCAGGTAGATCTTGTAGAAATGAAGCAAACTGTCAGATTCACATTCTCCCACGTGGTTTTAAAAAAACCAACTCAAGTTCTTTCCATCATGTTTATGAAAACATTTGTGAATTTGGGCAACTTTTTAGAACTCCCCCACAACTGAATGAAACTCTCACCTATCTGCACCAATCAGATGAGCCTATTAGTAAAAAAAGAGGTTGCAACCCTGATTTAGCACAACAAGCATGGTTGAATACACAGAAATTCAGACCCAGATCTTTAAAGAGTACCACACTTTTGCCTGCTTGGACTCAATCTCTCAGTTTTGCTTTCTGCCACATTTTGATTCATGAATCTCAAGTTCTCTCCATCCCATATATAGTAATTTGAAAAAAATATATATATTGGTAAGTTCTTATCAAAAAAAGAACCAAACAAAATTCTCACCTGTTCCTAAGGCCATTTTGCTCAAACTAGATTCAGTTGGAAGCAGAGGAGGCTAGTGACTCCAAAGTTAGTGAGGCTGTGAATCCGTGCCTGCTTTCCGTCAGAACCGCTCAGAACTCTAAAGGAGCTGTCCAAGGCACTTCACAGTGGTTGTGTGGAGTCTGCCTTAATGGGGTTTGTGTTTCTGAAAGCAGAGCCAAAAAGTTGCCCAGTTTACTGCTCTGGTTGTGAGAGGTGAAATGGTTGGGGGGCATTTCAGAGTATTTCTCCCCCAGAATGCCCCAGTTGTCGTCATTCTGGAGCATTCTAGAAGAAACTGGTGGTTACCAGAAATCTTTTGGCTACCTATGGGGTGTCCTCATCCTCCCAGAATGCCCTGGAAAGATGTGATGTTTCTGGGGCATTCTGGGGAATCAATGGTGGATGCCAACTCTTGGTGGCCAATAAGAGTTCCTTACTGCTGCTACCCAAGAGGGGCCAGTGGAGCAAAAATAAAGTGAAAACAGGAAGTCAGCTAGTAGGGATTGGTGAGAAATTCCTTTCGTTTGCTTTGTAATGCAAGCCCACCAAATTCACACTTCCCGAACCTAAACACATACCGCAATGCAATTTCCCACTGCGATCCATACATTTCTGAAGTTTGCCATGCAATTCAAAAAAAAGAATCTGTAGAAAAATACAGATATTAAAATAAATAAAATGGACACATGAACACAAACGTGTACATGTGCCCAAATGTACACAAAAACATTATTTTGCAGTGAGGAAAACTGTGTAACATTTGCAAAAGTGTATACAAAAATGCATACATTAAATGTGTACAAAAATGTGGATTAAATGTGGGAAATAAAAATAAAATCAGAATCCCAATCAAATGCAGAATTGGGGTAGAAATAACTTAGCGATTGAAAAATGAGAACCTGAGTGAAATTGAGCTTGACAGATTTGCCTGTCCCTTACTCACCACTTAGACTTGTCCTACAATTTCACTCAGTTCTGTCACACCATAAAATTTCTCCTCTGTTTGAGCTGCCCTGTACTGGCTTTGTTCCTGCATCAAGCCAAAAATGTGACATTTCTCTATGGAGCTCTGAATTCCACCCACCAGCAATTCCTACCCTGCTATTTTAGTTTCACTTTATATGTTTTTCTTATCCCAGAACGAAAGAAAGGTGAGTCAAAAGTCTCTGATCTTGCCAGGGGCTGTTTACTTTATTTCAACTTACTTCAAGGTCCCACTCATTCCCAAGGTTTGCATGTAAACAAGACACAACTAAGCTAGTGCCATCTCAGATAAATTGGTGTTGTGTGTATTGACGCTGGAGGGATTTTTTGTGTGTGTGAATGTGCCTAGATGTGACTGGGTTATGGGAGGTTGGGTGAGTGGGGTCAGATAATCTAACTTACATACACTGTAACAATTTGTTCAATCCATGCGGCTTTTGATGAAGTTGTTGCAAGCACGCTGATCCAGTCAGTTCAGGTTGCCACCCTACACACACTTATCTGGAAGTGAACCCCAAGGAACTCAATGGGATTTACGTCTGAGTAAATGTGCATATGATTGAGCTGTTAATTTATGCAAGCAGGTTTCTGCAAGCCATTCCTCTATCCTGGGCTCAGCTTACTGCCTAGAGGGGAAAAAGGCATAAGAGAGTATGTGCAGTCCTTGGTATAACCCCACAATACAATGGCCTTAAACCTTTCTAGATCTAGGACTCTGCTCCATTCTGCTAAATGAAACCATCTTTAAACAATTTTATACATTACAGATGGGGACTCTCTGGCCTGCAGGCTGAATTCAGCCTACTAGGCCTCCCAATGGGGTCAGTGAAAGCCTTCAGTGAGACCTCTCCCTGAAGCCCCAACCCCTCAGAGGGGCAGGAGAGTGTCTCCTGACTGAGCCGAGACCTTGAGGAGTTTCTCTTTGAGCCAGAGACTGTCTGCTCAAGGTGTGTATCTGTGTGCCAGTCTGTGTGTGAATGGGGTGAGTGTGTGTGGGGGAGAGAATGTGTGGCTCTGCTTACAGCTGGCATAATGCTCTCGACATCTTGGCCCATGGCCAGTGTGGCCGTAGGGCCAGATATGTCCTCCATCCCTGTTGTGTATATATATATATATATATATATATATACACACATTACCATGTCTACTGCTCCATTACGTTTGTCCCCTCTCCTTCTCCTTCTCCTCTCTGTCCAGACTAACATAGGAGAACCCACAGAGGGAATCCGATCAGCTTCACCCCACAAAGGATGAGGAAGCTGCAGGGATGGGGAGCACCCAGACACATAGGGAGACTTTTACGATGAGACTATGCACAAACAGACAGGAAGCAATGCAAGGGCATATGCACAGAGAAAGGGGGGTTGGATCCAGACTTAGTTATGCTTAGAGTAGACTCATTGCAATCAGTGGAACAAATGAGCCATGATGGCTACGTCTGGACCTAAGCCAGGTTCTACAGCACCCAGGACAATTCCTGGAGCAGACAACTCATTCCAACTAGTTCCATAGTCCAATGAGTTCATTCTGTCCTTAGCTGCACTGCTATTGATGCAAAGCTCTACCTAATTTCTGAGGAGTGGAGATCTTAAAGGCGTAGACGCTTGGCTGGAGCTTTGTGTGCCATCCCTGTTCCAATGTTCCCAAATAGTGTCTGCAGAGAGAAAAGTGAGCAGTCATAAAGCTTTAGATGGCGGGCATGGGAGTTCCTCATTGGCATGGGCTTCTTGGTTCAGGTGGCTCTGGCAGCCTGCATGCTGACTACCAGGTTCCAAATCGGTATCATTATCCTTGTCTGTTTTGTCAGTGTTTTGGGACCAAAGCACTCCTCCCCTACTTTGCTGGGCCTCCTCTTCTGAATCTCTGAACTGTATCCCAGTCAGTGCTTGAGACTGAAGTCATGCCTGTTTTGTTTTGTTTTGTTTTTTTGTAACTTTTTTGGGCTGTTGTAGCGGTTTTAAATGTATGTGTGTATTATGTGTATGTTGTATGTTTTTGCTGTTTTAATTTTTGTATATTGTTTTTAATTGTTTTAATCCTATGTAAACCACCCAGAGAGCTTCGGCTATGGGGCGGTATACAAGTGTAATAAATAAATAAATAAATAAATATGACTTTATATATCTCCATAAATACACATTGCATACCCATATTAACAAACATATCATAGAATCATAGAATAGCAGAGTTGGAAGGGGTCTATAAGGCCATCGAGTCCAACCCACTGCTCAATGCAGGAATCCACCTTAAAGCATACCTAAAAGATGGCTGTTCAGTTGCCTCTTGAATGCCTCTAGTGTGGGAGAGCCCACAACCTCCCTAGGTAATTGTTTCCATTGTTGTACTGCTCTAACAGTCAGACAGTTTTTCCTGATGTCCAGCCAGAATCTGGCTTCCTATAACTAGAGCCTATTATTCTGTGTCCTGCACTCTGGGATGATTGAGAAGAGATCCTGGCCCTCCTCAAGGTGACAATCTCTCAAGTACTCATGTCTCTTCTCAGTCTTCTCTTCTCCAGGCTAAACATGCCCAGTTCTTTCAGTCTCTCCTCAAAGGGCTTGGTTTCCAGACCCCTGATCATCCTTGTTGCCCTCTTCTGAACATGCTCCAGCTTGTCTGCATCCTTCTTGAAGTGTGGTGCCCAGAACTGGACGCACTATTCAAGATGAGGCCTAACCAATGCTGAATTGGTTTGCACGATTTGGAAGCTATACTTCTATTAATGCAGCCCAAAATAGCATTTACTTTTTTTTTTGCATCACATCACCTAAACAAGTATGGTATCCTAATTACTGCACTTAATCCAAATACAATTCAGAAAGATAACAAAATATCCTCACTGACATCATGATCGCTGTCTAATATCGAGGTTGACATTAATTATGTGGATGGTATAGAAGGTATAAAACAGAATCATGTGAATACCTATTTCTGTCTTCCTCTTACCGGTTGAAGAACAATGCCATGAACAACACCATGCACCTCAAGTAGTGATGGGGGAGAAATTTGTTCAGTGCACTTTTTAAGTACATAATTTTGCACTTTGAAGCCACTATGCAAACCAAAACTCAGTTACCCCTGAAAATTTGCACGTCTCAAAATTTTGCAAAGAAGTTCTCCAATCAAAAAAATGCATACCAAAAAAATCAGTATATTAGGAAAAATAGCAGTCAAACATGTATTATATTAGGAAAATTGCTTGTAAAAATGTACAGACTGGAAAAATGAGAAACAGAGAGAAGGCAAAATTGACAGATTTGCCCATCTGTATCTTCAAGCCTGTAGAATACACAAGCACTCCCCACTTTACAGGTGGAACAGCTCCCCCTCCCCCCTCCCCCCTCCCCTGTATACAGCTTCTGTGGTGCTGCAAGGCTGTCAAAGCTTGGTTTCTTTCAATGAACAAATGTCCCTATATAAAGTTGATTGGGAATCAACAGCTCCCTCCAGCCACATAGCGCAATCCAAGAAGCCACAAAGGTATAATGTCAGCAATGCCAATTTATGGTAAATGCAGGGAGGCAATTGAATACAGGTGTTGAACAAGGTCATGGAATTCCCATCACTTTGGGGTAAAGTTGATGCACAATCTGTCAGTGATATTATCAGCCCCATCAATCCTGACTGAGTTTAAAGGGAGGGGATGAATGCTATGTTAAGAGTCTTTCCAGCCTGCCAAGTCTATGATTTCAATGCAAAACCTCAGGCAGACCTTCACTGTAGCAGAGATGCTAAAAGGCGCAGATGTGAACTAGGGAGTTCTATGGCTGAAAACTCACCTCTGCTATGAACTTACGGAGGCCATTACCTTTCAGCCTTTGCTGCAATATGAGGATAACGATGCTGAGCATAATTCATATTAGCAGCCACACTACCCACCATCTACCTTGCAGAGGTGTTGTAAAGATTAATGAGATAAGGAAGACTCTGAAAAGAAGCCAAAGGGGAGGGGGGTTAAGACTAACAATGTTTCATTCTTGGATGGCATCATCCTGTTCAGTAACACCAGATCTGGGATGTGCCTACCATGTCCATGGAGGACTCATTCTCTTCTTCTTCTTCTTCTTCTTCTTCTTCTTCTTCTTCTTCTTCTTCTTCTTCATCATCATCATCATCATCTTCATCATCATCATCTCCTCCTCCTCCTCCTCCTCCTCCTCCTCCGAGGTACATTTATAATGGATGAACCTTCCTAGGCCTGACCTTGCATCTTGGCCAGTCGTTCCAACATGGATTGATGACAGTTCACACGTGTTGATGTACCAGGTGTAGCTGAGGCCCACAGACACTTGAGAGTCAGAAGATGTCCGTGGCTAGAACTCACCAGGTCTCCAGCAGATATTCAGCATACTCACCCAGTAAATCCATTTCCCCCACCCTACATTGGAATCAACAGCATTCACTTGTCTCTAATGTGAATGTGGTAAAAATAGCAATAAAACTCTTGCAAAACTGGACTTCTAGAGTAGATTTCTAGATACATGATGGGTTGACACGTTCAGACCCAGTCCAAAAGTAATCTGAAGTAAGCAGATTAATTTCCCAGATATGCCCTGAATTTATGGAAAATGTATATCTGGACTTTGGATTGGGTCCAGATTGGGTTCTTAGGCCCTGGCACATGGAACTAAACAAAACAGCAGTGGGGCCTGACAGTTAAATGTATTCTCCAAGTTCAGAGGCAATATACCTCTGAATTAGGGTGACCATATGGAAAAGAGGACTGTATCTTTAACAGTTGTGTAGAAAAGGGAATTCCAGCAGGTGTCATTTGTAGGCATGCAGCACCTGGTGAAATTCCTTCTTCATCACAACAGTGAAAGCTGCAGGAGCCCTGCCCTAGTGACCAGATACAAAACCTCTTTTTCATCTGGTCACTCTAGCTAAAGAGGGCAGGGCTCCTGCAGCTTTAACTGTTGTAATGAAGACGGAATTTCACCAGGTGCTGCATGCATACAAATGGCACCTGCTGAAATTCCCTTTTCTACGCAACTGTTAAAGATACAGGAGCTCTGGTCCACGGTGAAATACAAGACAGGAAAAAGAGTGAATCTTGGCATCATGGGTGGAAAATGAGAAGAAAGTGGAGGCAGGATACAATATTTTGGCTTTTTAATGTGTGGGGAAGAGTGCATGTTCTACAAACATTTCTTCACTCTGCCTAAACCCAATAAAAGAGTTTAAAAACACTCAGCACATTCTTAAATTTACCTAATGCTGAAAGAGCTACAAATTTACATACATGAACATTGCTGTTCTCAATTTCAGCTGTAACATTCTAGGCCGCTGCACGTGCTATTATTTTAGGGGTTTTGCCTCAAAAAATAAAGGTGGAATGTAACCAGTGCGGCCATTTGCACATTGCCAAAAAAATGAGGGAACACATCCCCCCCAAAGAGGACACAGATTTGCATAGAAGTCCCACATGCTAATTTATGTGTTAAGATGCAAGTTTAGAAATAATTACTATAATATAAATAGAAATATGTGACATCACACCACAGTGGAGAAGACTGTGCTCAGGGCAGGATCTACACTGCTGCTGTATAATGGTTTATAACGGTATTGACAACTGTTGGGGCTCAGGACACATGCCATATACAGTGTTCAAATTGTTTTGAAAGTGTTATATCCAGCTCGGTGTAGATCTGGCCCAGGTGATGTGTGTGCCTTGCTCAGGGTGGATGGGCAGCTTCTTCAAGGTCCAGATCTTCCTCCTGATGTTTCTTCACCTTTAAACTGGACTTGGACTGGGCAGCAGTTCAAACAGAGGACACCTAAGACACATGGCCACCCAAAATGTAATGCTACATGTGACATGGGGCCCATTCATATGATCACTGGGGGAGGGAGAGTAAATTATCCATGGAGGGGGAGGGGGAGGAAAACCATTACGTTTGCGCTGACTATACAATCATTACCGCATGGAGTGCTGTGGTTACTTACTCCTTGCTGCTCTTTTGATAACTTTGAGGCCTCTGGCCATGGAGCCCACACACCCCAGGCCATGGCAAATTTCCCAGCCACTGAAAGGGCCACAAGACCATAGAAAATAGAAAATGTCTGTAGCAGCAAGATCATCGCTGGAACTGGTGGTCGCACTTGCTGGTGGATTCTGAGATCTCTACCATTCTTTTGTTTTTTTGGCCGGAGTGACACCAAAATCCCATGTGGATCCCATCACATGACACAAGAACCAACGTGGATGCTCGCTAGCCATCTTGCAGAAGACGCTTAGCAGGCATGGGTACTTGACCCACTGTGGGGAGGGAATTCTCCTGCCACATGACACACTAAGCCAACGTGGATTGAGTTTTTGAGCGATCCACGTTGGGTTAGCGTGTCATCTGAGCAGGCCCATGGAGTTGCCGACAAAAACGGAATTCTCACGCCCTGTTCTTCCTTGTAAACCACAGTATCACACCTGGTGTTATAAGACACCATTATGTTATGTTTGTTCACTTCTGCCAGCTGCAGCCAATTATGTGGGGCATGGGCAAGGCGATGAATTAGACGACAGTGTCACAACATGGGTTATGTGACATGCTACGTGACTGGGTAGAATTTATCAGGTTGTTCATTACACTTCTGTCCTGCTTTACCAAATATAACCTCAAGATTGGCTTACAAGGAAGTCAACATCAGTGACTATGAGGTCAGTATCAGAAAGCTCAGGCTATTGGGAGGTATATAAATGTAACAAAATTTAAAATCACAACAAAAATTGACAAAAGCAAAAGGAAGCAAATTAAAATATCGGTATGCCTGATGGCATGGACAGATGCTTGGTTCTGTCTGTCCAACCACCTGTGCTCTGGATTCTGCCCATTATAGCCAATGGATCTTGCCTGAGGACTTGGATCCAGGAAGTGATCAGTGCTTCCTTGGAGTGCAGAGATGGTGGTTTGGCCTTTCTTGAAAAAGCCAGGGCTGGATCCAGAGGACTAGTGCCAGCTCCAGGTTTTTGAGGGCCCTTGGGCAATACAACGTCAATGGGCCCCCTCCTTCAGGGAGCCTAGCTTCTCGCCACCATTGTTACCAGCTGCTATCGCTCCTCCTCCTCCTCCTCCTCCTCCTCCTCCTCCTCTTTGTCACCATGGCTACTATTTGCTTGCTGGACAGGCAGACAGCCATGAAGCAAGTAGGCCGTGGCATTTACTGCTCTCCTTCTCACCACCACTTTTGTCTGGGCCAGAGCAACAGGCAGGTGAACAAGCAGAGTTGTAATGGGGAAGAACAGAAGCAAGTCCAGGGGGCTCTTATCAGTGGGCCCCTGCTAGGGTGTGGTCCCTCAGCAGGAGCCCAATCATTCCTACACCAGCTTTAAAATCACACCACTGGCTGCCAATTAGTTTCCCGGTGAAGTACAAAGTGTTGGTCATCACCTTTAAAGCCCCACATGGTTTGAGTCCAGGTTACCTGTGGGATCGCCTTCTCCCATACAATCCGCCCCTCACGCTCAGGTCCTCTGGGAAGAATTTACTCCAGTCAGCCAAAACTAGGCTGACAACCACTTCTGCCGCTCCCAGACTGTGGAATGGCCTGCCGGAAGAGATCCGCCAACTTAACAGTCTTCCAGAATTTAAGAAAGCTATAAAGACTGATCTCTTCTGGCAGGCCTACCCAGTCGAATTTTAAGTGTTTTATTGGTATTTTAATAATGTATTCATTTTATATGCTTTTAATAAGTTTTATGCATTTTAAAACATTTGTATTTGATGTTGTTCCCCGCCTCGATCCAGAGGGAGAGGCGGATATTAAATGATGATGATGATGATGATGATGATGATGATGATGATGATGATGATGCCAGCCCTTCAGAGGACTAATAATTGTAGACCAGTGGCCAATCTTTCATTTTTGGGCAAAGTGATTTAGTGTGTGGTTGCTTGCTGGTCAACTTCAGGCACTTCTGGTTGATATTGAGTATTAGGACCCATCTCAACTGGGTTTCATGCCTGGTTTCAGAGTGGAGAATGCATTGGTCACCCTGTGGGATGATCATTACTCAGAGAAAGTCAGGGAGAATGCATTCCTTGTTGGTTCTCTTAGACCTCTCAGCAGCTTTTGATACCATCGACCATCTGGGGAGACTGTCTGAATTGGGAGTGTTTTACAGTGGTTCTGCTCCTATTTGGACAGCTGGCTCCAGACGTTGGTGCTCAGGGACTGTTGTTCTGTCTTGTGGAGACTCCGTTGTGACATCCCTGATGGCTGTATTGTCCCCTATGCTTTCTAACATCTACATGGAACTGCTGGGAGAGGTTACCCAAAGAGATGGAGTGAGGTGTCATCAATATGCAGATGAAGCTCAGCTGCATTTCTCCATATCATCTAATGCAGATGATGCAGAGACTATTCCAAACTGGAGCTTGGACTTGGTAAGGGGCTGCATGAGGACCAATCAACTGAGATTCAGTACAGACAAGATGGAGATTCTATTAATAGTTGGTTCTTCTATCTGGTAAAATGGGGTTCAACCTTCTCTAAAGGGTCTGCACTCCCCTGGAAGAAGCAAGTTCATAGTCTTGTGGTGCTTATAGTTCCAGCTTCATTACCAGAGGCCCAAGTGCCCTTTTATCAGCTTCAGCAGGCATATCAGCCGTTACTCTATCTGGACAGAAATACTTATCTTTGCACCAGTAACCTCTGCCCTGGATTATTGCAATGTGTTATATGTGGGCCTCAGTGGAAGCCGATGGCTCTAATGTTAGTGGGGCAGTGAATCTGCTCCGGGTTTCAGTCAAAACCAGTCAGAACTCTAAAGCAGCTCTCTAAGGTGCCTTTTCAACTTGTACATTTGTATGTAGAACAATTTATTTTATGGCACCATCGTTCTCCATCGTTCTCTCTCCACCAAGCAACCTGACTTTGCAAAGTTGCTTTGTTAACTTTGCTACCATTTGGGTGGAAATGGGGAGCACAGAACAATATCGAGAGAGGTCCCCAGTCAGGTTTAATTTTTACAGAACTGTACATTTTCCCAAGAAAGTAACTCCTTCTGTTTCCCAATGAAATGGCCTGCTTGGCACACCTGCAAACAGCAAGGAGTGTGATAGCATATGTAAATACTTCCTAATTATGCTCAGCAACGGAAATCCACAGATGGAGAACACAACCACCATCCCATCCTTTGCTACCTATAAATCCTTCTTGAAATGGTTTCATGCTGCAGTTGCCTTCCAATGAGTATTTTCCCTTTCCAAGATGGAACTTCCATTATCTAAATTGGGTTTTGAGAAACCGTCGCCTCCCGGCTGCTTAAAAAAGAAAAAAAATGGGGAAAGCCGTGTTGCAGATGGTGGCATGAAGCGTCTGACTGTGCTGCAAAAGACTGGAGTTTCTTTACCGCTTTGTAAATGGAGCATATGCTTTTGTAGCAATTGAAATGAGGTTAGGCAGGGTGGTTTGGCCTCCTTTAAACAATCAGAGGGATTCTCTGAGGCAGCCCAGTTGCAGCAAAGCAATTGCCTCGCTGGCTCCATTCCATGCTGATCCTGATTGTTAGCATTATGTTAAAGAAGTTGGCTAATTTCCATGAGTGTTTGTTCTGCCAGATTTTTCATGCTTTCTGTAGACAAATGCCATCACGGAGGTAAATCTCTTCAATCTGTTGCATACATTTCCCGAGGGGGTTATATTGCATTGGCATATTTTTGTCCAGGATAGATGGAGGAAGGTTGTTACCAAATGTCTTCATCTACATGTGTATAGATATACCCACGTATACCTGAATAAGAAATGCTCAGCTCTTTAACCCTGTGCCATGGGAAGAATCAGGGCACCCAGGAGGGGAAAGAGCAAAGAGACTATGACCAAGTTCACATGTCATGACTACTTATGGGTTGTTTAAACCATGGGTAGTCATGAAAAGCAGGAGCGAGCAAGCATGCTGAGTCTCTTGTTCCCACTTGCTCTCACCGTGATAAAGAACTCAGGGATGCACTGTCCCTAGATTGTTTATTGTGTTGTCTAAACCTGGAACTCTGGGTTGTTGGGGTGTGAACAACCCAAAGTTTAAACCCATGGTTGCATACACCTATATCTGTATCCAACCCTGTATATCTATGTGTGTGCACATCCTCATGCCGACACACACATTTGTTGTTTAGATATGCTTTGAGGCTTAGTTGGAGATGGACAGAACATCCAAAGAGTCACAGGCTGAATTCAGACGACACAATAAGCAACTGGGGGGGGGGGGGGCGATCGTCAGTTGCATTGACTATCGTGTCATCTGAATGCTGCCATAGTCAACTCAGCGCTGATCCTAATCCACACCACAGTTGAGTATTTATTACCATGTTGTGTGAGGAATACCCCCTAGATGAACAACTGTAAAGTTGATTATTACCCCACCATTGACTATCATGTTGTCCGAATTCAGCCACACTCTACACTATAGACACAGGAAATCGCACACCCATCACAAGCCCAAACCACTCACTTGAAACCACAGTGGATTAAAATGGGTGATATCCTCAGGCACAGTTTTGCTTATTACTTTCCAATTCCCTCTTGGATGAACCTTTTCTGCTGGATTTTCCTGGGTGTTATTAAACACAATGGAGGAAGCTCTGTGCAGAGAGCAGATACTGCAAAAGCCGATTTGTCCATGGCTGCTTAGCAGGGAACTCTTCACTCGGCTTTTGACTTCCATAGCGTCAGCTGGTTGGGGTGTTGATGTTATTGTTGTCATTGGCCCTGTTCTACTTGGTGGCAATCTCAAGAAACACAGTTTCTTGAGAATTCTCACATTGCTTGATTGCTGGAATGCCTACATTATCCAAGGACACCTCCCCCCACCATTCCTTTTGATGAGTGGAGTCATTCTGATCCGATGTTTCTCCACCTCTTATTTGCAGCTCTGCTAGTGAGAAGAAGCACATTGGAATGAACAAGCAATTCCGGAGAGGACAGAGCTCTTTCCGCTCTCCATACTCCAAATTATATGGACACTTCTTTGGGGGTTATAGTTTGATCCTCTAAAAAAACCCTTCTTTTAGCGCAATTAAAGGGAGGGAATGGGTGTCAGATGAGCAGCCATCAGTGTGCCTTCTTCAATGGCCTTAAGATCCACATATTTTTGCAGAGATTTCCTCCCTTGTTGGCAATGTGGTGATGGGGTGGTGGGGGACAAAGGGACTTTGGAACCTGCAGACACAAGGCCTCCCCCGAGCCATCCTTGACATGCTCCAGAATACCCCTATCTACTGCTGGTGAAATACTGGAGCTGCAATGGTGCAACATTTTGCAGCCCAGTGAAGTCCAGCCAATGGACCACAGGGTTCCAGCCTATATATATTAAACCCAATTCTGCCAAAATGTTAAAAAAGGTTGGTACTTGGTGCTTGCTTTTTACTTTTAAACCCTCAAATGTTAAAGGACCCTATCTGAAATCTGGCATGCTTCATGCCTTCAGAAAGGGATACTATATTTGCAAGTTCCATCCAGCTCAAACTAAACATCTACATGTTACAGTCACTTTGTTGATTTTTGCGTTACAGTTTATGAAGAGACAGCTGAAGCAAAGGATGCTGGCAGGGAATTATGGGAGTTTTAGAGCATTTCTACACGAGACTTTTATTGCATGCTCATGATTGGCCACTCATGCAAGCTTGCGGGTCCTTTACATGATATTGTCAACCTCCAGAGTGTCACCCACACTTTTTGACCTTTATCTCACTTTTAAAAAGACCAGAGATAAACTGAAATAAAAGTTTATGTAGCTTATCGGCAGTGTGCAATGCCGGCATTGCACTATAATACAGCCACTAGATGGTGCTGTTTCATGATCATATAGAGCATTGCCGAGACAGGACAAATTCAATTAAAATAATGTGTCCACTGTCTAAAGGAGCCCCTTGGAAACCCACAAAGGAACTGGAAGAAGAAAATCCTGGTAAGGATGTGGGATTTCAGTCCCATGTGATGAACCTTGTCATCCAACACAACTGGGCAGTGCCAGGTTGGGAAAAGCTGTGGGAAAGAATCAGGCGGGAAGGACACTGGATACAAATAGACATACAAATCATGCCTCCTATAGCTTTCCCAAATCTATCTAAGGGGGTGAGAGTCAGGGTGATGACCAGATACAAAAGAGGGCAGGGCTCCTTCAGCTTTAACTGTTGTGATGAAGAGGAAACTTCACCAGGTGCTGCATGCATACAAATGACACTTGCTGAAATTCCCTTTTCTATGCAACTGTTAAAGATACAGGAGCCCTGTCCTCCTTTCCATATGGTCACCCTACCATAAAGCTCACTGGATGACTTTGGGCCAGTCAAGGGGATATGAGCAGGTGTCATTTGTATGCATGCAGTACCTGGTGAAATACCCTCTTCATCACAACAGTTAAAGCTGCAGGAGCTATACTAGAGTGGCCAGATACAAAAGAAGGCAGGGGTCTTGCAGCTTTAACTGTTGCGATGAAGAGGGAATTTCCCCAGGTGCTGCATGCATACAAAAGACACCTGCTGAAATTCCCTTTTCAATACAACTAAGATACAGGAGCCCTGTACTCTTTTCCATATGGTCACCCTACGAAAGGGAGTATCACAAAATATAGGGGGATGACACAAAAAGTACAGGGCTTGTCCCTTTGTAAATAGAGAATGATCGGGTCTGACCATTTGAGAAGAAATAGAAGAAATATTCGCAACTTAAAACTGAATTGTGGTGACTTGATGATGTCAAAAATGAATGCAGTTGTCAAGCTTCAGAAATATTGAACTTGGATCGAAACGGCAGGTCAGGACCGTATCAGGGAATGTGGCTAGGGAAGGGAAGAAAGGCAATATGACTTCGCTTTCCAATTGTTTCACAACTTCGCCATTCCAGAATTGAAAGCAGCTTCGAGAGTGCATGTTTCTTTTAAAAGGAACTTTTAAGTCTCAAAATCCTGCAAGAAGCTCCCAGGTAATTAGTCAAATACCTGCTGTGCTGGGATCACAGCCGAGATTGCTGACTTTGGGTAGCAATTAGGGTTCGCTTCAACAGCGTGAAATGCGTACGAGGCGAGGAAGGAGGCAGGGAAGATATCCATCCAGCCACTGTTCTTGAACTCCCTGAGCCGCAATGTAGCTCGGAGTTAGAAACAGGGAGACAATGAAGGGGCTGACAGACTCCTTTGTAGTTCCGCGCAAGGTGACATTGAAGACGAGTGGAAGTGATGACAATAGGAAGGGGGCCCTAATGGGAGCCCGCGGCACGGATTTCTGGTCTCGGAGCAAAAGCAAACAGTTCTGTTTCAAAAGAAGTAACATGAAACATGTTGTCCCCCATAACCCACTCCCTTCTTCCTAGCGGTAGCAAAAGCAGAGGGATGTCTCCTCCCACTCTGCTATGGATTTTCAAAAAGAAGATGGAGAGAGATAAGTGGAGGCGTACAAAATCAAGTTGCCTGCTGCCATGCCCCTGGTCAGTTTCTTTCTTCAAGCTTTGTTAAACCCTCGTTACTGGATGCTCACGGATATTTGTGGGTCATTTTGACGCCGCCGTCAGTCTTCTGCATGTCTCCACACCTTTTCTCAGGTTTAGCATCACAAAAAGAAACCTCAGAAAAACCTGTTCTTCTGAGAAATGTCAGGTTTGTCAGGATTTCCTGCCATATGCAGGCGAGGTTGTGCTATAAAATGCCCACTAGAGGGTGCTGCTCTCTTCTCCATGTAATTCTGCTCATTTCAAACACAGAAGAGAAGCAGGAAGAGAGCCACGGTAAGGAAACATGATTTTCCCCCGAGGACGTGCCTGGTAATATGGGAACTCCCAATTTTTCCCACTCTTATCCCCCAAATACTCTGAACATCTCACCCCACTGCCTGAGATCAGCTTGCCATTTTTTTTCCTGGTTGAAAGACATTCATTTTGACCTGATCTTGGGCACTATGTTTCCATGAATGAAACAAAATAGTTCATCTCTGGCCACTTCTAAACCCAATAACTACTGCTCAGTGTTCTTTTTAATCATCGCTTGGAATGTTCTCTTCTGAAACAGCCTTCTGCAAGCCGGAATGGAGTGTTTCAGGTTTCTATAAGTAGGAAGAGGAGGGGCCGATCACAATCACTTCAGAGACAAATAAATAGACATTTAACAGCATTTACTTAACTTTGGGATGTTTGGTCATTAACAATATTAAGAAAATGATTAACAGAACTGTAAACCAAATAGGAACAATTCTAACTTTAAGCCATAGTTCTCTGTAAAGTGCAGCGTTACTGTTGCTAGACCATCAACAGTTGCTTGTCCCAGTTCCTTTAGGGCTCAGTCGATAGGATTGCCAGGATATGAGTTATCCTGAGCCTCCTCCAGCCTCTTTCCCTCCCCCTCCGAAGTGCCCTTGCTAGATGGGCTAAAAAGCCTGTCTAGCAAAATCTGCAGCATAGGAAGACAGGGAGGTGAAGATCACCTGTGCCGCTCCTCCCACCCTGCATTGGATGATCGGATGCCTCTGGGGGTGGGGTTCCAATCACTGAGGGTGCAATCGATGGGATCCTCCAATGCAGAGGTGATCTTTGCCTCCTTGTCTTCCTACCCTGCAGATTTCACTAGACAGGCCTTTTAGCCCATCTAGCAAGGCCATTTCAGAGGGGGAGGGAAGAAGGCGGGTGGAGGCTCAGGATAAATTATATCCTAGCCTATCCAGTCTCCTCCCCTCCCTGCCCACTAGAATGCCCCCTTTCCTCCTCCTCTAAGGCAAAATAACAAAGCTATTGAAACTTGCCTATACGTAGCTAAGCATGAGTTCTCCATTAGGACAGGGCCCAAGCAGAGATACTTCAAAGGCAAGATGAAGACAATTGGCAGATGTACCCCCCCCCCCCGATTATATGCTCAGGCCCCTGTCAACTCCAATGTGAGCCCTGCTAGCCAATAACAGGGTGGCTGGAACAGTCTTCCCACCCCACCCCACCCTGCCCCAGTGTGTGTGTGTGTGTGTATGTGTGTGTGTGTGAACATTTCCACAGGAATGCAGCTGAGATCACTCAGTCCATTTCCACTGGGTCCCGTTCTGACCTTGGGGCTAGAGGTATCCCGAGACAACGCACACATGAAGGTGCTTTGCCACTACATGGCAGCTTCAGCTTTGCAAAATGGAACCTTGCAGACTGCTAGGGGGACACAAAAGGAAAATTGAATTCTTGACAGTCATTCTTTCTAAATTTGCAGCAATTAGTATATGCCAAAACCTTTGCACACTGATGTCCTCCTGAGGCCTCTTTTCTTGGCTAGGCAAAGTGGCCAACCTAGTTTGGAGTTCAGCTGGGGGGAAATTAAAATGGAGGGCACTTGCCGGGGAGATTGAATGGATTAATCACTGCCTCTAGCTGCCACTTCTCTCTTGTGGGGGTTCCCCTGGTCCCTGCATTAGTAATACGACAAAAGTATGGGACTACCAACCCTAGATTTCCCATGTGATGTCTAGTTCCATCCTGAGATGGCTTTTAAAAGAAATTTCGCATATTCATAAATGATAGCTAACATGAAATCTTCGTGTTGAAAAGCCATAAGTCTTGATAGCTAAAATAAAAGTCTTGATAGGTAAAATGAAACCTTAATGTCTACAAGCCACAAACCTCTGGTAGTGGGCAAGGAAGAAAGGATGCGATTTACCTTCATCAAGGTTGTGAGCTTTCGGAGGCACCCAGCTAGCCAATGCTGGTGCTAGATGGATGGACCTTGGGTCCCATCCAGCAAGCCATTTTTACGTCCTTATGCCTAATTTTGTTTGACGTCCAGGAAGGAACTAGTGCAATGCCACTTACTGGGATTAAATTTACAGGAAATCAGAAGCTGGAGGGGGTTCATAACAGGCAATTCACAACTTTAAACGTGCAAACAGAGCGGTGCTGAAGGTGTTACTCCGTGCAGGAATTGCATTTAACGAATAAACCAGGCTCGGCCTGCACTCACCCCTGCCCCGCTGCAGGTACAATAACAACTTCAGTGGGGTGGGGAGGCAGTTAGAGTGGGGAAATGGGACATGTTGCTGCGCTGACCAAATTCCCCGAGCCTATTTTAAGGGTGATGTGAGTTTTTTATTATTTTTATTTTTTATTTTTTTGCGATATCTCCTACATTACTTATGGTTTCTTGCCCCTTAGGCCTAACAGGAGACTGGGAGATATTTTCCCTTACTGGTGCAATCACTAACTAAACTTAAGCACTTTTAAATCTCTTGATTTCAGGAAAGAGACTGAAGCAAACATGGACAAACCCTCCTATTGAAACCAATGGGAGAGAAATCTTTGGGCCACTCCGAGCCCTGCTTTGCACATGCAACAGGATGAGGTGGTAGAATTCTGAGGTGGTAAAATGGACTGGGCCAATTTGAACTGCAGGGGAGAGCCCCCCCCCCCCCCACTTTTAATGCTCTCCTGTGTAACCCCCGGCAATTGCATGAGCCCGTAAAATATCTTCCCCTCCCATAGTAATGCCATGTTCAGTCACTTGGATGGGATGAAGGAAGGGAGGGGGAGGAGAGAGAGAGAGAGAGAGAGAGAGAGAGAGAGAGAGAGAGAGAGAGAGAGAGAGAAGCCATTTCTACACTGGCCTTGTGATGTGGGATTGCCTCTGGGTCCCTGTGAGTCCAAATAATGCACAGGGACTCCCGGGAGCAGGGGGTAATGGGCACAGTTTCCCTCCAGGATATTGGATCCCTGGGGAAACCCGATCCTTCCCGCGGTCCCGGGAACGTCCCAAGACCGTGGGAGGTGTGAGCGCACGTCCCGCCTGGTGCCCACTCACTCGCAAATAAGCAGGCATCAGAAATGGGCATGGAGCCATGCGGAAGGGGGAAGCAAGTCTGCCACACCCAGGATGGTGGAGGAGGTGGGGTGGGCAATTTCAGGGGTATTTTTTTTTAAAAAAAATACTGTTTCATTGGAATGCAAGTGCACTCGCTGCAGAGAGAGAAAATTTGTGGATTGGAAGACTTGCCTCATATTTTGAGGTGGGTATTCTTCTGGTCGTTGAGGACCTCTGGCAGTCTCTTCTGATCCTTGATGGTTGATGCTACCCCCTCCCCCTAAAAAGAAGCCTGTTCCAGGCTTTTCCTCCAAAGAGAGAGATATTGATGGACAAGGGAGAGGCCAGCTGTCCTGTTTTAAGGTTGACAAGTGCCCTGGTCAAGGCCCCAGGTAGTTCCTAGGGTAAACAAAGAGAGAAGCCAGTCCAATCTAAGGTTGTACACAGAAATCCAAATAGTACAGTAGAAGACACCGGCGAGATCAAAAACAGTCCAGAGGTCATTTCACAGAAGGTAGTTGATCCAAACGTTGAAGCCAGTCAGGGATTGTCCAAGAGGGTGGTCTTGGTGGGTTGCCGAGGGTCCAGGAATCTGTATAGTCCAAAGAAGCAAAGCAAGAATGCTGTAGTTGAAGAGCATTTGTCTGCAGCAGAGAGTTGGCCCTGGCTGAGCTGGTTTATAGCTGGTCATTAAACAGCACAGCTGGCTAATTAGGTCAGCACGTGCTCTTAAGGGAGGCTACATGCTGTGGCCTCTTTTTGCCTCTGTGCTGCTCGCGTTTGATCCTGCGTTGTTCAAAGGGATGAATTATCTCTGGTTCTGCTTCCAGCATTTGGGGAAGTCCAGGAATGGCACTAGAAGTGCCAGGTAGGGATAACAATACGATATGCTCTTTTTCGTGCATGCATTTAACGATAACGATACGATAGGAAACCCTACGATAATTATCAGAGATGATAAAAAATCCTAGGATAATTATCGTATGTTATTGTTTTATCGGAAGGCTCGTTCTCTTTTGCCGCCACATGGATGGAGCTAGAAGGTGGGGTGTGCTTGCTGAGACACTGACCAATCGTGCAACAAGGATTCCAGCTGGCTCCAATCACAATGTTGGAGGAGGGCTAAGGATATCCCTGCAGAAAACCCCCACACTTGTTGTTTCAGCTCTGTTGGGAGTTAGGCGTTGAGGGGAGAAGGGTGGATTTTGTTGGAGCTCTGTCCTGGCTCCTGGGTCTTATAGTTACATGGTGGTGAATTGTTGGAGATTCATTGTAGTCTTGCATCTTTCTGTTCCCTTCTGTGTCTCAGGTTCGTTTAGCTGTTCGTTGCTTGTGTGTTTGAGTTATAATTTTTATACGTTTTCTGTTTGCTTGATTGACTGTGAGTGTGCTGGTGTGTCCTGTAGCCTGTTACACAGGATAACACTATACAATCTGTGGTCAAAGCAGCACACAAACTGTTTGCAAAGGATTGTTATTAATATAAATAATTGCATTTTCAATCACTTTGTAGCAGTATGAAACGCTGCTCTAAGGCACGCCTTGGGCGAGGTGGCTCTGGGTCTAGGAGAGATGCTGTTGCTGCTGGGGGCAGTTCTGGGGTGGCTGTCTCTCCCTCTCACACATTTTATTTTTTTTTGAAAGACACTGCTCCATCCAATGTTTCCAGTCTGGAGGGACTGCTTTAGTGAGGGACTGCAAAGCAAAAGCAAGCATCCCTCTCACACATTTTATTTCTTTTTTAAAGACACTGCTCCATCCAATGTTTCCAGTCTGGAGGGACTGCTTTAGTGAGCCATGAGAGATTCCTGTATTATTATTTTTCGTCCCTACGTCCCTGGGCCTGCTCCTCGTGGAGTCCGTTAGTGAGGGACTGCAGAAGCATCCCCCTCACACATTTTTTTTTTTTATACTCTGGTCCAGGCAACGTGCCTACTTCTACCCTGACCATGACTTTTTATTTGGCAATGTGCCTACATCTACCCCGAACATGACTTTTTATTTGGCAATGTGCCTACTTCTAACCTGAACGTGACTTTTTATTTGGCAGTGAGCCTACTTCTAACCCGAACGTGACTTTTTATTTGGCAGTGTGCCTACTTCTACCCCAAACGTGACTTTTTATTTGGCAGTGTGCCTACCTCTACCCCGAACGTGACTTTTTATTTGGCAATGTGCCTACTTCTACCCCAAACATGACTTTTTATTTGACAATGTGCCTACTTCTAACCCGAACGTGACTTTTTATTTGGCAGTGTGCCTACTTCTACCCTGAACGTGACTTTTTATTTGGCAATGTGCCTACTTCTACCCCAAACATGACTTTTTATTTGGCAATGTGCCTACTTCTACCCTGAACGTGACTTTTTATTTGGCAATGTGCCTACTTCTACCCCAAACATGACTTTTTATTGGCAATGTGCCTACTTCTATCCTGAATGTGACTTTTTATTTGGCAATGTGCCTACTTCTACCCCAAACATGACTTTTTATTTGGCAATGTGCCTACCTCTACCCTGAATGTGACTATTCCCTCTGCTCCAGCCAATGTGCCCACCTCTACCCAGAATGTGACTTATATTTGCCACTGCTCCAGGCAATGTGTGCAGCTCAGGCATGAAGAACTGCCCACCTGCCTGCATGGGGCTGGCAGGCAGACTGGGCCATCTTTCAAACATGATGAGGTCAAGGCGGTGCGTGAGGGTTGTTTTGATGTGATCCTCCAGGTTTCCTCGCTACCTGGGATGTCTCCTGGCCCAATGAAGCCCTGCCTGCTAAGTCTGGCTCTAAAATAAATGTAACACCCGCGCTATTCCCCTACCCCCCAATCCTTTTAATTTGTAGACATGTGTGGCCTAATCAATGAGACAAGGCAGCAGCAGTTCACCATCTTCTGATTAACACATTTTACTTTTATGACTGCATATGGAAGGCACTGCCTAAGTTTATCCACAGGTTTTGAAAGTTCATTGTATTCATAAAAATATACCTATAAGTCTCAGCAGCAGCAGCATGGAGTGCATTACTGGAAACAGTGCATGTTGTTGAGAGCTTACTTCTGAGTAACGCCTGCAGCTGTGCATCTGAAATTGGGCACAGGTGAGTCCCCTCAAGGCCATCTGTGAGATGTCCATGAGTACTGGATGACGTCTCTTGAAAAAGGATCACATTTCAGCCACCTGAAACAGTGTATTTGAAAGCTTACTTCCGAGTAACGCTTGCACCGATTGTTCTAAAATTTGGCACACAAGAGTAGCAACACTCAGTCTGCACTGTGATCAAGTTTCAAACCTGTTTCTTGGAAAATTTAGAAGTTTTAGGCCTTTCTGACTCAAAAATAAACTCTAGAGTCTCTAGGGCAAAATAGAGAAACAATATAATATTGGATTTCCAATAATTATCGGAAATACAATACGATACGATACAGTTCACCTATGATATAATCGGAGACGATAAGTTTTGGGGCCCAAAATTCCGATAATGATACGATACGATATTTTCGGGCCTGCTCATCCCTAGTGCCAGGCTGCCCAGGGGAATGCTGTTGGCTAAAGTTTCCAGCTCCCTGCCTGGCTCCAGCTGGGGCCCACTGTGCTGGCTCTCCCCCTCCTCTTCGCCATCAGAGGAATCTTCCTCTAGGTAAGGCATAACACCAGCCCAGAGATAGTCAGCAGCCTATGGTTGTGTCTTCAGGTCCCTGACAGTTTGTGACATCCACTATCTCCATTTACATCTAATCATTTCCAGAGGGGGGAAAAGTGTCCCCAAGTGGTGTGGGTTCTGTTTGCCTTCACAGTTGAAATTAATCCTATTAAAATCAAGGAGGTTTTTCTTCTCAGTAAAAGACCTAAGGCTTGGCCCTTGGAGTTGAACTGATCATTCACGCCTGAAACTGTGCCTCAGGCTTTTCTTTTTTTTTTGCTTTTTCTTTTTGCCACACGCCTCTTTCCCTGCCTGCTTCTAATTTTATAGCCGCAAGCATTATTTGTCAAAAAAAGAAGAAGTGGCTACATATTGGCCACAAATGAGGGCGAGTGGATATCTGTGACCTGAAAATAAAGACTCCGGTTATTGAATTGAATGACTGATGGGCCCCTTGGTTCAAGCAGCACAGAATTGTTGTATAATCTGATCAGCTATAAAGATTGTTGCCACAGAAATAGGATCCATGTAGTTTTCCAGTAAGCTTTAAGTCCATCTCCTCCACTAATTGAGATGTGTAAGAATATGTGCTAGTTTGGGCTGACCAGATAAAATCCAGGTCAGGGCTCCTGTAACTTTAACAGTTGTAGAGCAAAGGGAATTTCAGCCAGTGTCATTTGTATGCAATTAGTTCCTGGTGAAATTCCCTCTTCATCACAACAGTTAAAGTGGCAGGGGCCCTGCCTTCTTTTGTATATGGTCACTCTAGTATAGTGCCTGCACCTTTAACTGTTGTGATGAAGAGGGAATATCACCAGGAACTAACTGCATACAAATGACACTGGTTGAAATTCCCTTTTTTCTACAACTGTTAAAGTTACAGGAGCCCTGACCTGGATTTTATCTGGTCACCCTATGCTAGTTTAGATCAAATCACCATTAAGGGTGCAATCCTATGCATGTTTAGACAGAGAAAAGCCCTAATTCACCTATTCACACTTCCCTACAGCAGAGCAGCTTTTCCCTTTCCTTCCAGAGGTTGTTGCCTACAACTCCCATCATCCCCAGCCAGCTTCCCAAAGGGTCAGGAACGATGGGAGTTGTCAGCAAAAATATATAGTGGGGCCCCAGGTTGGAGAACGCTGCGCTAAACTGTGTTTTAATGCTGGGGTGTGTGGAATGGAATGTTGGAAACCAACATTGATGCAGTGACAAGTGGGACCTGCAACAAAATGTTGCAGCGTGCGGTGCTCTTATTTAGGGTACCTGCCAGCCATGCCCACTTCCGGGATACTCCACCCTATTCTCCCTCCACCATTTTTTTGTCTCCTATGTACATCCCTTGGCCCCTGAGCATGCCCAGTCTTCATTGGGCTATATTTGGAGTTTCCTCCTGAATTCCCTCCTATCTTTTTTGGTACGTCTTCAAACATTGAGGTTTACTTGGACCTGTTGATACCTCCCTCTAGTGTACGGGTGTTGTTGTTTTGGCTACATAAGGATGCACACTCAGAGAATGGGTTCACTATTAGTATAGAGGAGGATAATTTTATCTGTCTTTATAGATAGAGTGACCAGATGTCCGGATCCCCCCGGACATGCCCGGAAAAGGGGGCCAAATTTGAGTCCGGGGGGGAAATTTCAAAATATCCCCCAAAGTCCGGAAAATTGGGCCTCTCCCGTGCCATCCGGGCCTTGATCTTGGCTAACGCGATTGCGCTGGCCAAGAACAAGGCCCAGATCAGCCGGGGAAGAGGCTGGAACGACGCACACCCACACTTCCGGGTGCGCGTCGTTCCAGCCTCCCCCCCCCCACCATCCGGGCCTTGTTCTTGGCTAGCGCGATTGCGCTGGCCAAGAACAAGGCCCAGATCAGCCGGGGAAGAGGCTGGAACGACGCACACCCACACTTCTGGGTGCGCGTCGTTCCAGCCTCCCCCCCCCGCCATCCGGGCCTTGTTCTTGGCTAGCGCGATTGCGCTGGCCAAGAACAAGGCCCAGATCGGCCGGGGAAGACGCTGGAACGACGCACACCCACAATTCCGGGTGCGCGTCGTTCTAGCCCCTTCCCCGGGCCGATCAGGGGCTTTTTACAGCAGAAGCAGCAGCAGGGCCCAGGCTGCTGCGATGAGAGCGGCAACGGCAGAGGAGGAGGAGAAGAAGAAGAAGAAGACAGACGGAGGAAGAGAAGAAGACAGACAGAGGAGGAGAAGAAGAAGACAGATGGAGGAGGAGGAGGAGGAGGAGGAGGAGGAGACCTGAGGAGAAGAACCAGTGGTGGTGGCAGCAGCAGCGGAGAATTGGTGGTGGAGAAGCAGCAGAGGAGGACGCTGAAGCAGTGGGGCATGAAGAGAGAAGCGGCAGCGGAGGAGGTAAAGCAGCGGCGGTGCTCGTGGCTCACCTTGCACCTGCCCGGGCCAGTTAGGGCGCCTCCTCCCCGTTTTTATGAACACATGGCAATTTGGTTGCTCTTTGTTCAGCTCCCCCCCGTTTTCAGCCTCCGCGTGCACTGCATGCGACTCGCCCAAACTTGCTCCCGCCGGCGCCTGGGCCTCCAGCCAGCGCCGCCTGCCCCGTCCTCCTCCTCGTCTTCCACAGCCGCGCCTTGATTCAGCTGCTGCTCGGGCTTCTTCCCGGCGCTCGGGCCTCCGGCCAGCATGTGAGTTATTACGGCTGCAGCCGCTGCCTGGGTTCGCTTCCACCTGGGCCGACGTGGTCCCTCCCTGTTTGCTTAGCCAGGGCCTGGCCAGTGAGGCTGCTGGGGCGGTTGATGGTATTTTATTTTCCTGCTCCCTAGACCTAGAGAGAGGGGGGCTTTACACTGAGGGTGCCTCATCCCCTCCAACCACCAGGTAATACGGTTTGGCTTCAACTGACTTTTTTAACCTAGTGCGCTACCTCAACTTAATCTCCCCCCTTTTTAAAATAGAAGGACTGGCACGTTCCTCCGCTCTGCGCCCACCTGGGAATTGCTGCTCCTGTGTGCGCCTGTGTGTGTGGTGTGTGTGTGTTAAAGTAATGCAGGCCAAATGAACTGTCTCTAGCTGCAATCTAAGTCTAGTGGGGTGTTGGGGGGTAGATTGGATTTTATCTCTGGCTGCAATGATGAAATAAGTTGTTACTGATTTTCTATCCATTCTTTGGGTACTGATTTTGATGAGTTAGAGCCTATCTACACACGCAGGATAAAACACTTTGGAAACGTTTTGAAAACTATCTGTGGATCGTGTCCTGGGCCCCAACAGTTCTCAAAACTGTTATAAACCGTTTTAAACCATTTAAAACTGTTTTATAGCAGTAGTGTAGATAGACTCTTAATTGGGTGAATGTGTGTAGCGAGTGGGTTGCCTTGGGTGAGTTTAAAAACTATTATCAGTTTTGCCATGGGTGAGTATGTTGGTGTGTGGTGGATTTGTACTCTAATTTTAGCCATTATGATTATGATTATTTTGCCTTGGATGAGTGTGGGGTGGATTTTTATTCTCCCCCCCCCCCCCGGTTAAGTGTGTGTGGGGAGTTTTTTTAAAAATTGTCTTGGGGAAGGGTGGGGTTTCCCCCCACTTTAGGTGGGTATGCAGGGGTATGTAGATTTTATTTTTTATTGCCTTTGGTGACCGTGTGTGAGGTGTGTGTGGATGATGATGATTTTTTTTAAAAAAAATGTGGCTCCAAAACTGCTTTTGTGCTGATGCAGGTGATGATGATTATTATACTACATGCGAAGGGATATATGTACTCACAACTTTCAGCTCGGTTCCAGACATTTCTTTTCTGTATGGCTTTGAGATTGTGATTATGATTATTTTACAGTGTGGCTTTGTGGATTCCTCCCGCCCCCCAACCTGGTGTAATTCCCTCTTCATCACAACAATTAAAGTTGCAGGAGCCCTGTCCTCTTTTGTATCTGGTCATTCTGGGAATTGTTCTGTCCCAGCAAGATAATATGTGAGTGCATAGTGTGTCTTGTCTGAATGTGTCTGGATCTCCTAGGCTCTGAAAGCATCTTTCTGGAGAGCACCTGCTGGTTGCATGATCCATGAGGCCAGGTTCTGTGAGTGCACAGTTGTCCTTGACAGAAGGGGCTTGCACTTGCTAGAGAAAGATGCACAGATGTTAAGTGGCTGCAATCCTATATTCATTTATCTGGGAGTAAGCTTCATTGAAATCAATGGGACCTGTTTCTGAGGTTTTTTTGGCCAGTTTTCTTTGGGTCCCTGATTGGAATCTCTGTTCTCTGCACACTGAGGCAGTGTAAATTCAGGAGATATTTGGATAAAAGGAGGGAAGCCGTTAGTCCATTTTGTTCCATGGCTTTTGTTTGCAGGGGGATAGTATTTTATATTCTTCTGAATGCTAGTTTGTTGTACTCGGTTTTTCTGCACTTATTCAGTGGTAGCAGTATGCTGAATCTGTAAGTATGGATTTGAGAAAGGTGATGGGGAAAGAGTGTTAAATGTTAGGGAAGTTGAGACTATGGTCATCCAGTGAAGGATTTGCAGTCAAAAAAGATACCTGAGGGAAGGGGAGACTGTATCACACAGAGTATGGCAAAAGCTTCAAAGTACAGCAAAAGCTACAAATGTCTTTGAATGTCTCACTTGTTCTTTATTTCAGTGATTTTAACATTAAGATGTTATGTAGTAGAAGTTTGTTTAATTATGTGAAATCAGACGTGTGACCAAGGCCATGTTTGGGTGGGCACGCCCCCTTGGAGGGGCAGCCATGTTGTCCTCCTTTTTGGTTTCCAAAATATGGTCACCCTATTTATAGAGTACAGCTGCTAATCATCAATACATGCTCATGTTCATGTGCATACGCCTGCCTGAAAGGTGTTTGCTTATTTATTTTATCATTACATTTATGCCCTGCCTTTTTTTCATCTTGCAAGGAACCCAAGGTGGCTTATGTGGTCCTCATCCTCTCCATTTATCCTCACAATGACCCTGTGAAGTAGGCTGGTCATAATCCCGGTAGTACACCAATTCTGTCATAACTGTTGAGAAAGAGAATTCTCTCGGAGTGTGCATCTCTATATTGCTATAGCACTTTGATTATTTCACACGCTTGAAAGTCAAGATTAATGACTGAGGCATTCTCACCCAACCTCATAGAAAGCGGGGGAAAAAACAGCCAGAATCAGCATGAAAACCGACTTGCATGGTTTTCATCTCTCTCTGTACTGGTCATTTAATGATCTGGTGCACTGTTTGAGCATCGGCTTTTGGTTTTTAAAGACGGGAGGCCACCTCAAAGTGCAGGAACGGCTTACTCGCAGGTGCCGTGTACCCTGGAAGAGTTAACTCATTATCACAGGCTGAATCCTGCCATCGGGTGGCGGTCATGTCAGGCCTTGTGAGTTTTGGAGTTCAGACAACTCCAGGAGAAAGATTCTCACAAAGGAAAGTATCTGGATTAATTATGGTGGGCCTACTTGGCGAAGTTCCCTTGGAGCAGTTCCTTTACACACTGAAGCATCAAAACGATCAATAACAATTGAGGAGGAAAGCCAAAAGTGAAATCGAAATGCCACTAAAATCAGAGAGAGTTTGGTCAAAGGTTCTCACAATGTGGGACTCTTTCCACAGGGGATGCAGAAGGTGTGGCCAAGCCATGGTCCACATGTTTGTTGAATATAAAGCTCGTGCTGAAGATAAATGTTGAGCCCTGGGAAAACACTTTTGTATCCCATAGATTTCAACCCTTAACCATTTCCCTGGCTGGATCATGACCATTGTTTGAGGAATTCAGCGAGGCTCCACAGGTGAGAACGGGAACTAGATTAGATCCCCCATCTCTGGGGTAGGAGAAATTCAGGCTGTCTTGTCTCTTGCTGCATTGGGAGATTTAAAGGTACCTGAATGCGTTGTGGCTTTGAATCTAGTAACCCCATTGGCACCTCCTCCATTTTAGGTTCCTTAGGGCAGCAGAACTGCTTACACTGGAGTCGGAGATCAACCTGATTTTTTTGGGTGTAAAACCCCCAACAAATTTATTTCTGGTTTTGCACACTTGTGGAGAGAGATACAAAGAGAAAGAAATAGGAAATGTCAGGAATTTATAGAGTATTTCAAGGTAGGGGGACCATATGAAAAGAACAGGGCTCCTGTATCTTTAACAGTTGTAGAGAAAAGGGAATTTCAACATGTGTCGTTTCTATGCCTGCAGCACCTGGTGAAATCCCCTCTTCATCATAGCAGTTAAAGTTGCAGGAGTCCTGCCCTCTTGACCAGATGCCCATACAAGAAACATCTCCCGTTCATCCCGACAGGGCTTACTTCTGTTAACATACTTACATTCTTGCTTGTGCGGACAGTCAATGCATGATTGTAATGTGGAATAGCTCTATATTAAATGCTGTGCAGAAGCAGAGTTCTAACTGCACCTTCAGCAGGCCTGGGTCAGCTGGCTGTTGGGCTTCCATCAGAGCCTTTTTGCTAAACATCTGCCTAGGAAGGGGATGAAACTTGTAAGCGACAAGATTTCCAAAGCTAACATCCCATTACTATACCGTCCAACAATGTGCATTTACTACAGATAAATGGATGCTAACGTTCAAACACCATGGCGTGCATTTGTGTTGTGGGAAGCCTTTTGTGCGGATTGTGTTTGAGTCTTGCTGTAAAAGACTTTAATATAATCTCAATTTTTTTGTGCCCTCTTCCACTGAAGAAGATAATATTCACAACCAAGAACACTCTGGTAATTCATTCATTGGCAGTAAATGCATAGCATCACTAATTCTGATGAATTAAACAGTCACATCTTCATGTCAAAATACTTAACACCTCCTCCCTCAAGTCCCTCCCTCCCACCACGCAAACAACAGATTTTACTTCTGGTCCATCATGGCAGCGAACAGATGCACAGTAGCAGTGGAAACACTATTAGCTGGCACTTTACAGCATGGGATATGGGCTCAGCTTAATTGTATAACCACCTGCAGTCATGCAGATGGGAACATCTTGTCTCCAGCTGCACTGCTTTCAAAAGCTCTGAAATCCTCTTTGGAGGCAGCTGTAGGCATTGGAGACTGGGTAAGGTTGACAGCCCGAACGGTTCTCAATTATGGATTCCAAGTTAGCAGTGAGAAATCCCCATGAAACATCTCCTACTTGTTGGCATGAAAGTTCCTACAATGCATCGAGAATGCCTCTGTTGTTGCTATCATTTCCTTTTTAAAAAATGAATGTAAAAAGCAGAGCAAAAGTTCGGAACTGAAATATGGAAATTGGGAGCAACTGCTCAACACAGATGATCTGCCACAAGGCACTCTGGCTCATCTGCCATGCTGTGATGTGGGACATAATTAGTAGGGGTGTGCACGGACCCCCCGGATCGGATCGGGACCCGGATCGGGACCTCCAATTTTGTCCCGGACCGGTTCGGACAAAATCGGAGGCCCCCCGGACCGGATCGAGTCCGATCCCGATCCAAAAATCGGAAATTTTTGGATCGGCCGCCATTTTTTTCCCCATAGACTTGCATTGCAATGCAAGTCTATGAGGAAAAAATGGCGGCGGGTGGGTAAGGGGGGGCCTAACTCCCTCCCCCCCCCGGGGCCGTCCGCTGTGGACGGCCCCGGCAGGTAAACCCCCTCCCCCGCGCTCCCTACCCCCCCTGGGGCCGCCTGCTTCCATCCGCTGGCGCCCGCGGGCGCCAGCGGATAGAAGCGGACGGCTCCGGGGGGGGGGGTAAGCCCCCTTCCCCGCCACTTACCTTCTCGGCACGTCCGGCGCCGGCGGCTACTACCAGCGGGCTCCGCGGCCTACTCTCGAGTAGCGCGCCGGGTGATGACATCACCCGGCGCGCCACCCTGGAGCAGGCCGCGGAGCCTGCTGGTAGTAGTAGGCGCCGGCGCCGGACGGGAGCCGCCGGGCCGGGCAGGTAAGGGCCCCCCTCCCCCCTCCGCGCGCCCCCTCCTCCCCCCTCCCCCCTCCGCGCGCCCCCTCCTCCCCTCCACGCACCCCCTCCTTACCTTTCCGGCCCGGCGGCTCCCGTCCGGCGCCGGCGCCTACTACTTCCAGCAGGCTCCGCGGCCTGCTCTAGAGTAGTGCGCCGGGTGATGACATCACCCGGCGCGCCATCCTAGAGCAGGCCGCGGAGCCTGCTGGGAATAGTAGGCGCCGGCGCCGGACGGGAGCCGCCGGGCCGGAAAGGTAAGGGCCCCCCTCCCCCCTCCGCGCGCCCCCTCCTCCCCTCCACGCACCCCCTCCTTACCTTTCCGGCCCGGCGGCTCCCGTCCGGCGCCGGCGCCTACTACTTCCAGCAGGCTCCGCGGCCTGCTCTAGAGTAGCGCGCCGGGTGATGACATCACCCGGCGCGCCATCCTAGAGCAGGCCGCGGAGCCTGCTGGGAATAGTAGGCGCCGGCGCCGGACGGGAGCCGCCGGGCCGGAAAGGTAAGGGCCCCCCTCCCCCCTCCGCGCGCCCCCTCCTCCCCTCCACGCACCCCCTCCTTACCTTTCCGGCCCGGCGGCTCCCGTCCGGCGCCGGCGCCTACTACTACCAGCAGGCTCCGCGGCCTGCTCTAGAGTAGCGCGCCGGGTGATGACATCACCCGGCGCGCCACCCTAGAGCAGGCCGCGGAGCCTGCTGGGAATAGTAGGCGCCGGCGCCGGACGGGAGCCGCCGGGCCGGAAAGGTAAGGGCCCCCCTCCCCCCTCCCCCCTCCGCGCGCCCCCTCCTCCCCTCCACGCACCCCCTCCTTACCTTCCCGGCCCGGTGGCTCCCGTCCGGCGCCGGCGCCTACTACTACCAGCAGGCTCCGCGGCCTGCTCTAGAGTAGCGCGCCGGGTGATGACATCACCCGGCGCACCACCCTAGAGCAGGCCGCGGAGCCTGCTAGTAGTAGTAGGCGCCGGCGCCGGACGGGAGCCACCGGGCCGAGAAGGTAAGTGCCCCCCTCCTCCCCCCCCCCGCTGTCCACTTTCATCGGCGGGCGCCCGCTGGCGCCCGCCAATGGAAGCGGCGGTGGGCGCCAGTGGGCGCCCGCCGATCCGCCGATCCGCCGAACCGGTTCGGCGCTTTTTCGGACCGGTTCGGATTGGATCGGCCGATCCAGCTGCGGGATCGGAAATCGGATAATTTATCCGATTTCCCACTGGACCGGACTCGGATCGTGGATCGGGTCCGATCCAGTGCACATCCCTAATAATTAGCCCTTCTGCTCCCCTTTCCAGCTCAGAACATTTATGGAAATATGAAGACTCACTGTAACGGATCTTTGATGTGTAAGCAAAGGCCAGAGATGTGTAGCTCCCAGCTTCCCCATTCTACACTTTTAGTCCTTGGCACGTTGAGTTGTGAGTTGACGGGATTGTTTGCTGGCACATCAGTTTAAAACATCCACATGCATCTGAAGAGATATCCATTTAACCAACGAGCTGACGAAGGCACCGATAACTCTCAATTAACTTGCCTTGTAGTTGAGGGAAATTATGATAAGAGACAAACAGGGAGTTTCTACCACCCCACAAACCAATAATTAGTGGCCATAGCTGTGAACATCACCAGCTAGTTATCATCCTGGAAGCCATTCAAAGGGGACAACTAATAGCTGATATAAGTGGAAAGCATAATTCATGATCATCACCGAATGGCTAGAACAAGGGGGGCAATTTGTGGCCCTCCAGATGTTTTGCCCACAACTCCCATTAGCCCTAGACCAATAGTGAGGTACAGTAGGAATTGCTGTCCAACAACATCTGGAAGGCTACAAGTTGCCCACCTCTCTAGTTGCTAGAACACTTTTCTGATGGTGAAAAGAACATCTGCACTTTCCCTTTGTATTGCATTAAGCCCTTGCTTGGACCTCACACTGTATTTCTATATCACCTTTCTAAGACCAACCAAAGTGATTTACAAAAGATCCAAAGCATCATATTCTTGTCCTGTGCTTTCACTGTGTTTAAATGTATTTGTTTTATTATTGTTTTAACCAGGTTCTTATTCTCTCTCTCTCTCTCTCTCTCTCTCTCTCTCTCTCTCTCTCTCTCTCTCTCTCTCTCTCTTTCACTTCTTCTTATGATTGTTTGCCATCTTGAGCTCCGTTTTCTTGGTGGAAAGGTGGGGTAGAAATCACGTACATATATAAAATAAATATAGACAATTCTATTAGAGGGGTAACTCCAGTCAGTGTGTTCAATGAATGGACTTTGGCTAGATGCACCTTGTAGAATCCTCTATTCATTGGTCCTATTCAGACGTAACTGGGGAAAGGGTGGTTAGGGGAACAATGGGAGGGGGGTTAGGAAAACCATGATGCGTGTCCCATCACATGACCAGGAACCATGTGGCATGCTGTGGTTTACTTATCTCTCCATGCATTGTAGTTAGTCCCCTGGCTTCCCGCCACAGCTGCCGGTTATCCCAGCGGCTAGCAGGAAAACATGTGCATTGGCTGCACCATCTGTTGGTTTGTGACGGTGACCATAGCGTCTGGCCAGGATGCCTGCAGCATTGCCAGGAATGGCAGATGCTGAAGGTGGCTAACTCTGTTTTTGAGTGGAATGGCCATTTGAAACCAATTGGGAACCTGACAGATGACATGGTAAGCCATCTCAGGGGCGCTTAGCCACACTGTGTGTGTGTGTGTCTGTGTATGATTACCCAGGGTGGTTTGTTAGCCATCCAGGGTGGTTTATTAGCCATCATTTTCTCCCCCTACAACATGATAGGCTACCGGGGTTTGCTTCTCAACACTAGCGATGATGGCTTAACGTTACATGTGAACAAGCCCATTGTCTATCATCCCACTGTCTGGACCCAATAATTGTAGCCCTCCAAAAAAAATATATTAAGAGGTGTTCTTTGCCAAGATCTTCCAAGAATTAATGCTTTTGAAATTATCACCATCGCGTAGTACTTCATGGTACAAAAAAATCCAATCAGTGGAAATAACGAGATTGTTGTTGATTCGAGACAGAACAATATTATAGCTCGAACTTCCCCTTTAATAAATACTCAATTTGCATTAAAATTACAAGCGTGTGTGCCCAGCACTGGAAGCCCTAATTATATCATAAATTTCTGTCTATGAAATCTTATTTGAATCAATCATGGAATGTATAAGGCTTCAGTTATGAACCATTAATGCGGTGTAGGCTTTAATTCCTCCTGGATATGCATCTGAAATATGACAACTTGTATTCACTGATTCTTCCCAGAATAATATCCATGAGGCTGTGAGATATGCACTATTTTTATAATTAATTTTCCCAATGGGTATGCAGCAAGAGATTTCAAAAGAGCATAACTCAAATGTATCATAAAATATGGACAAAATTCAATAAGTTAACTGGTAGGCAAAGGTTTTTTAGGCAGGCAGTAGACAATATTTAAATTTAGACTTTTAAAATGGTGGTGCCATGGCTACGAGGCTATAGGTGTATGAGTAAGGTGACCAGATAAAATCCAGGTCAGGGCTCCTGTAACTTTAACAGTTGTAGAGAAAAGGTAATTTCAGCCAGTGTCATTTGTATGCAATTAGTTCCTGGTGATATTCCCTCTTCATCACAACAGTTAAAGGTGCATGCACTATACTAGAGTGACCATATACAAAAGAAGGCAGGGCCCCTGCAACGTTAACTGTTGTGATGAAGAGGGAATTTCACCAGGAACTAATTGCATACAAATGACACTGGCTGAAATTCCCTTTTCTCTACAACGGTTAAAGTTACATGAACCCTGACCTGGATTTTATCTGGTCACCCTATGTATGAGTCAGTTTCCGCAGGAACCTGGGGTAAACCTTTCTCTGGTTCCGATGGAGAGCTCCAAATCTACCCTACTGACCAACAAATGTGTCAGCTTGTAGTGGTGAAGCCTCTGAGGCTGATTGGATGAGCTGTGTGATGGTACAAAATTCCCATTGCTCAGAGAAAAAGATGTCAGATTGCTTGCACTAAAGCTACTAAGAGGGAAGGAAACTTTGGCCCTTTCCACAACAGGCATTCAGCCTGGGTTGGCCCCCGGCTAGTCCCTGTGAGTCCAAATGATGCACAAGGACTCCCGGGGGTGGGGGTGGGGGTTGGCCATGAGATTTTCCAGGTTTAAGGGAAATCTGAAAAATCCAGAATTTTCCCGCAGTCCTGGGAAGTTCCTGGGACCGTGGAAGATGTGGCCACCCACCCCGGGTGCTGCCGCGCTTACCTGTGAGTAAGCGCAGCAGCACAGATGGCTACAGAGCTGGACCACACAGCTCTGTGACCATCAAGGGAGGGAGCAGCAATCCCCAAGATGGCGGGGTGGGTGGGTGGGTGGGGAAGGGAGCCCGATGTCATACGGAGTTTTGTTTTTTTTAAACTTATTTTTTCGTTGGATTGCAGGAGCACTCTTTCCGGATAAAAAACAAAAACAAAATGGTGGGCGTGACATCTGACGACCCGGGACATCATGTCCATGATGTGGTTTGACAGCGCCGATCCTGGAAGCGGCTACTTCTGGGATCGCCTGTGCTGCGCCCGCAACACCCCTCTGGTGTAGAAAGGGCCTTTGTCAGTTTGGCTAAGATTTGGCTCACAGAGGCCCTGGGGCACTAGGGGGCTGCCTATACATCCCATTTACCTCCAGGTGGCTGTGCAGTGGCACTGCATTGCTTATACGACACAGGAGCCAACTTGCAGCCACCATGGGGCTTTCCCCTGAAACTTGCGCCTTAAGAAAGTTGTGGACTTACTGTGACTGTTTCCTTTCCTCTGAAGTCACCACCATATTTTCACTGCCTGTAGATGGTGACCTCACTTTGCTTTGATGCTGGGGGCATTCTGGGGGTGGATGGTAGGTTGCTCATGGTAGGTTGCCTGGAGCATGGGAAGGATGAGGGGTGTTCTATGAGCCCAATGTCTGCCAGAAAGCCTGCGTTCTCTCCTGCCATGGGGATTAAATGTTTCCAACTTGCAGCTGCGATGCCACATTTTTTTTTGGGGGGGGGGTTGTTTTTAAGGGAGGCATGGTCAAAGCGTTGCCATAAAGACACCTCCTAGGAATAGCTTTGTTGTGGCAGGCTGGAGCCTGGTGAGACAACTAAGGATGTAGTGAAGCTAAAGAACAGGGAACCCAGAGGCAGGGTATCTGAAGGAAGTGTGCATGGTAGACAGTACATTGAGAAAAAAAGAAGGAGGCCAATAAGCTTGCTCCCACTCACCTTGGATTGATTAGGAAACACATCAAATTATTCCCCCTAAAATTAGGAATGGTCATGCAAAAGATGGCCTTCTCAGTGGCAGCTCCAGGCTGTGGAATTCGCTGCTACATCTGATGACAGGCAAAGACATTTTCATTCCAAGCTGGCCTTTGGCGTTTAAATGGCTCTCTTAAGTTGGGTGCTGTTTTTATTCTGTTATTCTTGTGTTTTTAATATATTTGTTTTATTATTGTTTTAGGATGCAATCCTACCCATGTTTAGACAGTAAAAAAAACCCTTTTTCTGTCTAAACATGCACAGAGTTTCACACTAAATCATCTTTTTCTTATGTAAGCTGCCATTTTCTCAGTAGAAAGATGGGGTACAAACTACCATTCCATTTCAATCAGATTTCAGGCCTGGTTATGGGACGGAAACAGCCTTGGTTGACCTGGTTGATGACTTACGTCTGGGATTGGATGGGGGAGTGCAACCCTGTTGGTTCTCCTGGACCTCTCAGCGGCTTTCAATACCATCAACCATAGTATCCTTCTGGATCGTGTATCTCGATTGGGCTTGGGAGGCATGGCTTTAAAGTGGTTCTGGTCCTCTCTGGAGGAATGGTCTCAGAAGGTGGTGCTAGGGAACTCCTATTCCATCCCATGGCCATTAGCCTATGAGGTGCCAAAAGGTCCTATCTTGTCCCCCATACTTTTAACATCTACGTGAAACCGCTGGGAGAAGTCATCAGGAGGTTTGGGCTGAAGTGTTACCAGTATGCAGATGATAGCCAGCTCTACCTCTCATTTCCAGCTGCACATCCCAGGGAGGCTGTGGAACTCTTGAACCAGTGTCTGGAGGCTGTTTTGGGATGGATGAGGGTGAACAAGCTGAAACTTACTTCAGACCAGATGGAGGTATTGTGGGTGGGGAAACCAACTACTTTGGACAGAGGTTTACAACTGGTCTTAGATGGGGTTGCACTCCCCTTAAAAGACCAAGTACACAGTTTGGGAGTCCTCCTGGATTTTGAGCTAACTGGGGAAGCCCAGGTGGCTGCGGTATCCAGGAGTGCATTCTATCAACTTAGGCTGGTATGCCAGCTGTGACCCTATCTGGAGAGGATGGACCTTGTCTCAGTTATCCACACGCTAGTCACATCCAGGCTGGACTACTGTAATGCGCTATACGTGGGTGTGCCTTTGAAGACGGTTCAGAAACTTCAGCTGGTGCAGAATGCCGCCGCCCAAGTATTGATGGGGGTGAAGCGATTTGACCATATAATGCCTATACTGCGCCAGCTGCACTGGCTACCTGTGCGTTTCCGAGCCCAATTCAAAGTGCTGGTTTTGACCTTTAAAGCCCTAAATGGTTTGGGAGCAAGTTACTTGAAGGACCACCTTCACCCATATCAGCCTGCCTGTACTTTAAGATAAAAAATAGAGGCCCTTCTCACCTGCCCACCAATGATAGATATTAGGTGGGTTTCCACACGGGAGAGGGCCTGCTCAGCATTGGCTCCACACCTGTGGAACAAACTCCCACCGAAGATCCACCATGCACCATCCTTACAGGCTTTTAAGAAGGTCTGAAAATGTTTTATTTTACTATGGCCTTCTCTTAAATACTGTTTTGCTGCTGTTACCCTTCCTGTTTTATTACTAGTTTTATTTTATTTACTAGTTTTAAAGATTAGCATCCTTCTGGCTGGGGATTCAAGCAATCCATTTTGGAGGGCTAATAAATCGTTTTGAAATGAGGAACGTATTCTACAAATCCTCCCTTTTCCCCAACCATAAACATTGAGATACTGTTATAATAGTCTGATGAAGCAGTTGTGAAACAGACATAAGAAGCCGGCGGCCTATAGCCCCTCATTGTCGTATTACACCTGATTCCTTTCTGGGAAACTGGCCAATCCAACCTCTTATCTAAAGAATGTCCGGGAAGAAAGCCAGCAAACTTGAATGGTTTGTTTTTTATTTATTTTCAAGAGATTAACCCCAAAAAGTTTGGAGTGCCAAACTTACGGAGTAAGACAGGAATGTCCAAGATTCCAGTTCAGGGTCCAATGAAGTCAGGGGTCAGTCAGAGATATCATAAATCCAGGGTCCAGAGTCCAGGGTCAAGCCAGAAAGTTCAAGAAGTCCAATTGCCAAAGCCAAGGGTCAAGCCAGATATTCAGGAAGTCCAGGGTCCACAATCCAAAGTCAAGCCGGGTATTCAATCCATGATCTATGAGCCGGAAACAGGCAGGAATGTTAGGAACCGACTATGTCGGTTGTTCCCAACAAAACTACTGCTTCCTCCTTAGAGCCTTTTATGTCTCGCCTGAGCTTGTACTCGCCCTTCCCCAGCTGTTCCCTATTCCTTAAGCAATCTCATTTAAGGCTTGCGTCTGCTGTGCTGTGTTTCTGCAATCTCAAACTCCGTCTTGTTGGACGAATCTGCTCCGCATGCTTCAGACGCCGCCTCTGCTGAGGAGTCAAAGGACGAACCTCTTCAGGCCCAGAATCTTCCTCGCTGGAGACAGGGGGTGGAAGAGGGTGGCTTTCCTGGGGCTTTTCTGAGGAACCTCCCTGTCCTTCCTTCTCCTCTGGTAAGTCCTGGGGAACGGGCGAAGCTGCAGTCTCTGGAACTGATACGCCAGCTGCGCCCCTTCCTAGAGTTGGAAGACCTAAAGATGGTAGTGCACTCACTGGTAACTTCGAGGCTCGACTTCTGCAATGTGCTGTACATAGGGCTACCTTTGTGCCTAGTCCGGAAACTTCAATTAGTTCAAAATATGGCAGCCAGGTTCGTCACCGGTACACCTAGGGGTGACCACATAACACCAATCTTGAAATCACTCCACTGGCTGCCGATTAGTTTCTGGGCGATGTATAAAGTGTTGGTTATTACCTTTAAAGCCCTACATGGTTTGGGTCCAGGTTACCTGCGGGATCGCCTTCTCCCGTATAATCCGCCCTGCACACTCAGCTCCTCTGGGAAGAATTTACTCCAGTCAGCCAGAACTAGGCTGACGAGTGCCGCTCCCAGGCTGTGGAATGGCCTGCCGGAGGAGATTCGACAAATTAGCAGTCTTCTGGAATTTAAGAAAGCCGTGAAGACTGCTCTCTTCCAGCAGGCCTATCCAGTTTAATTTTAAGATGTTTTTAATAATGTATTTGTTTTTATCTGTTTTAATGGTTTATTATTGTTTTTATATTTATACTTAGTGTTGTTCCCCGCCTCAATCTAGATGGAGAGGCGGGTTAGAAATGAAATAAATAAATAAATAAATAAACTTCTTCCTCCTCAGAGGAAGATTCTTCAGATGGGGCCATGACATTCGTTCAGATACTGTAACTATTGAATGCCCCTTGTTTAGTTACTGCAACCATTGAGTTAGCTTTGTGTTTTTGTAAACCAATTTTGCCAGGTTGTTATATCTATTGTGTTGTTTCTTGCCATTAACTACTTGTTTAGTTTCTGTTAAATATTTCACACTTGATATACAATTAATATGTTATATAAAATGTTTACTTACCCCCATTCTTTGGATATTGTTTAATGTTTTAGTAGTTGTGTGCTGATTAGCAGTATTCTATTTAGAGATTCTTTACCAACAGCCTGTGTGCTTCATAACTTTATGCCACCTGTCACCCATCATCATATGCTTGAGTTATTTTCCTAGCTATTTGTTTGAGAGTTTGAAGATCTATTGAACATTGTCCATGATGGTTAGGAGAGGCAATTTTATAATTCATCCAAGAGAAAAAAAGCCCCGGCCAACTTCCCCTAGAGCTTGACAATCATGTCCGTGAAATGACATTACTCCCTTCCACGCTGAAAATCAGAAAATAAAGTCATGGCACTACCCTTGACAGGCCTCACCGAATTTACGCAGAGCGTTGTCAACACTTCAAAGAGAGGCACAGCCATTTGCAAGTCAAATGTCTACTCAGGTGTGCACGAAGGAGAAACACACAGGAAGAGTAGCATGGTTGGCAACATTTGCTGCATACACCAGAGAAAAGAAAAAAGTTCAGAAACATTACTGGTAGGGCTAACTATATTGAATGTCCATTTTCTGAAATAAGAATCCCTCTGATTAGGGATGGACAAATCTGTTTAATTTCTATCTCTTTCAGTTTCTCTCTCTTTTTTTCCAGTCTGAAGTTTGATTGGTCTCAAACTTCGGGAATTTCTGAAGTGTGATTTATTGAAAAACAAAAGTTTGCATGAAAATTCATAAGCATTTTTGTGCGCATCTCTCTTAATCTCCACTTTTGTATGCATTTTTGCTTAATTTATGCATGTTTTGCAAGCAATTTTCCTAATACAATGCATTTTGAAATGTTATTTGCACCTTCATTTTCTGAACTTTATTTTCCCGAATAAAAACATTTTGAATGCATTTTTTTTTGTATTGGCAAACTCAATGACAAGATTAGGAGAAGTGTGAATTTGGGAGGATAAATTGGTTTAAAAGTGCAAAATTAGTGAAGTAAATTAAAATGTAAACTGAATGCATACTATCAAGGCGTTTCGGACAAACAAATATTACAACGCCTCTCATGTGAGCATAGGAGGTTTAGGAGGTTTTACTCACATGAGAGGTGTTGAAATGTTGAACTGCCCTGAAGAAGGACACTGTTTGTCTGAAACGTGTTTGTAATATATATATATATATATATATATATATAATTTTTATTAAATTTCATCCTCTGGTTCTACCCCTTTGCCTTTGGCTTTTTTTGGCTTCTGAAAATTATTTCATAACTGGTGATGGGACAATATCATCCACCACACCACTAGATAGCAATCTATCATATGCATTGCAGGGACAGGTCATGTAGCACACACTACTCTGGCCTCCAGCACCTCATCCCTGCCCATCACCTGCCCAGCAACTGCCACCTGAGGCATCCACCTCACTTGGCCTAATTGTTGCCGGACAAGTCGATATTCTGCTGATTTTGACATAGAAAGGAACGTTTCATTCCGGCTTGGGAAAGCATAGGAGAAACTTGCCAGTCCAAGGGCCAGGCCTGATACCCAAAGCAGAACGGTGTACGTGATACAAAGCCATCAATCCCCACTCCCCCCAGCATGACCATGACTTTTCGGATTTGACTCCTTGACCTCTTGCCCTCCTTTAATCCTATCTTCAATTTACATTAATTCTCCAAAAAGTCACCCCAAGAGAGTCACCAAGAAATCCACTCATCAGGTGTTAATGTTTACCTGTTTGTCTGAGTCTTGAGGAAGGAAAGGTTTGGTTTCCAAATAGCATTTCGATAAACCATTGTGTAAGGATTATAGCCATCTGGGGCATATAAGCAGTTCTTGGACAGGCCACAAGGTAGTAGTGGGTCTCTTTGAACCAAGAGAAGCCTCGCTCTTTCTCACAAGAGGGATCTTGTGAAACTCCCCCATCTTCATCCCTCTGTCTCTCTCTTCCTTTCGTCATTGCTGAAGGGGCACTCCACTACCTCCAATGTCACCACACCCCAGGCAGCGCAGATACAGAGAGGTAACCGACCCCATACTAACATCTTCCCAAACAAGTCTACTATTTCACCAGGCTTTTCCTCCTCTCTTCCCTTCTGTGATCACTCCACTTTGCAACTTTCCCTGCTTCTTTCTTCAGATATAGGCTGAGTTCAGATGACATATTAGGCAACGGAGGTGGGAATAGGCAACTCACTGTGTGTTATGTTGCCGGTACTCCCCACACTACATGTTCTCCCTCCCCCCCATCGCGTGGCTGAAAGTCCCGTTGTCTTTCCGGGAGGCTGGTGCTCCTCCCTCAGTCCTCCTGGCCCTATCCCATCACGCATTGCCAGTTCTGTCAGTTGTGCAGGGGCTGCTGGGGTGCTTTTGGTCGCTTCTGCTGGAGAACTCTATGGCTAATGGAAAAAACGCATGGTACACACAACAGAGCCTGCCACATGACATTTTAATCAACAGGTCTCCGGATAAGCAACGGAGCAGCCCTTTGTTTTTCTCCGTGGGTTAAATGGGAAAAAATAGCATATCGTGTGTTGTTTGTCCCCCTCCACACAACACGATAAGCAACCCTAACCCTCCCCTGCTTATCATGTTGTCTGAATCCAGCCATAGGCAACTTGCTAGCTGCATCTCTCTTTGTTCACCTACCTTGCTACCAGACTCTTATTTCCTTTCCCTGCCAGTCCTGAGATGCATCCCCCCCAATCTCTCCACAGCCCAAAACTTCTTCTCCTCCCCTCTGCTAGTCAGTTACACCAAACAATTGCTTTCAATGTTTCTGTCTTAATCATTAGAACTTGAATTCTGTATAACAGAATAGTGATCCTTTAAAACGCCTGTTTCTACAATTTGATCTCTTGACTGTATGTCTTTAATTCTTTTCAATAAATTACTCCTGGGTTAAGCAATCGTGTCTTCAATCTCTAAAATTCTCCTTAAGGTGCTTAGCTTTGGGACACTCAGTGCTCAATGTTAAAAGATCCCTTCAAGTGTCAAGGTTGCATGTTTGAAAGTGCACTAAGGCAAACATGCAAATAGGATGCTTGCTAACATCATGGTAGGGCTGACCCTGGGTTGCATCCTGGGCTTGCCTATCCTTCTGTAAGATGCCTCGATTTATTATCCTGGACCCAGAAGTGATGCTTTGCTGCCCCACCCTCCTTGCAGTCACTCCACCTGGCCTGTGCTAGCTGCTGCAGCTCTGTTTTAGTTCATCTGGTTGCATGGCAGCTCACTACTCATTGGGCAAGGTGGTGCAGATGGAGCCCACCCTGGCCAGAGTCCTGGAGAGCCCACAGGTGAGAAGGGCTGACTGGGTAGGTGTGAACAGGTTAGGATGCTTGGCCCAGGTGGATTCTCCAGTTGCCCCAGCTGCTCTCATATCCAGTACTGAACACATTGTAGCTAGGTCTCGGAGGTTGTCCAGGAGAGGGCTGCATGTAGTGATAGGAGGCTACAGAAATGGCCCGCGCAATTTCGAAGTAATTATCAGCCTCTAAATATTCACCCATGAACCAGGAAAAGCAGCTCATTATATAAGAAGAAATGGATCACTATTTCTAATTTACTTTGGGTGGTTAATTACATCCAATTATCACACTGAGTAATAAATTACTACTTCCAATTATACTGTGGGTACAGTTGGAACAGTTAGAAATGCAATTTGCACCGTTGTTTACATCCCGAGCATGCTTAAGTAATTGCACTCCCAAAATTATATGGAACAATTGGTGTTAAGCAACGCTAGGCCTCTTTAGAACACCCACATGCAACGTTCCGTTTCTTGGTGGTGTTTTCAGAGGAAATGAGTGCTTTTTATTGAAGGCGATGCTTTTTCAAAGCTTCTGCATCCAGGGAGCCCTTTCTACACTGGGTTTTCTGCTGAACAACCTCTGCCTAGGCACCAGGGAACCCCTGTGCATTGGATGAAGGGTTGTCGTTCAGTGGGAGAGCACATACTTTGCATGCAGGAAGACCCAAGGTCAATTTCTGGCATCTCCAAGGGAGAACCAAAGCAGTCAGTCAACATCAACCAGGGATGGGGTACGTCTGTCTCATGGGCCCCAATAAGGCCTATGAGGTTTCCCCACCTGACGTGGCAGCTATTAATCCCAGCCCCTCCAATTTTGTTATAGGAGGGAAAAGCTGATTGGTGAGAAGTGTTTCCCCTTGCTTAGCACTGCAAAAGGATCCTTTTCTCAGTGCTGTGCAGGGGAAGTACTTGCTGCTGCTGACTGAGTTTTCCCTGCTGGGCCAAGGCCAGAGCAGGATGCTTCTGAATGATTCAATCCTGCTACCTTGTGAGCCTTGTCTTGCAGAGGCAGGTACTTCTGAGTAATCATGCAGAGGGTTGCCCTGCTTACTTGTGAGTAAACGTGATGCTCATGCTTCCTTCTGAATAGAAATGCTATTTTGAAAGTGCTCCTGAGTGATTCAGTCTTACTTCCTTCTTACCGTTATCTTGCTTACTTTTGAGTAGATATGCAGAGGCTTGCTCTGCTTATTTGTGAGTAGACATGATGGTCACGCTTACTCCTGAGAAGACATTCAGAGGCCTGGTGTTTGGGATGCCATCTGAAAGTGCTGCTGAGTGATTATTCCCTGCTGAGTAGACTTGCAGAGATGTGTCCTGCTTACTTGTGAGTAGACATGCTGCTTGTGTTTGCTTCTGAGGAGGCATGTTTCCTACTATAAATTGGTAACAATGGAATTTGGGGGGGTCTGTGTGTTCCATTTTGTCTCTGGAATTATATCTCATAGGAAAATATGAAATATATGTCTGCTGATTAATGTGAATGCAAGGACAGAGGTATTTGCAGGGAAGAGAGTGGTTATCCCTTTCTGCACCTACTGATTGTCCTCTGCAAATCTTCTCTCCTGACTACATTATCCCACAGCCTGGTTCCTTGGAGCCTAGCTGGAGAAAAAGCAGTTTTAAAACAACAGCTGAGTAGAGCATTTGCAGGGAAGAATGAATGGGTACAGGATAATGGAGTAGTAAATTTTGAAGTGCAGGCACTCACCATGACAATTGTCCTAGCCACATCCCCAAGGAGACACCAACAAATCAGGCACCTGTGTCCAACCAGGGAGCTGTCTACATGCAGGGAAAGCCCCGTGGTGGCTGTGGATCTGTGCCCCATCAGTTAGACGATGCAGCCACAGCTTCACAGCTACTGTGGGGCTTCCCTGCAATGCTCCGACTTGAAAAAGTCAGGGATTTACCCCAACTTTTTCAAAGAGAGCTCTGCATGGCGAACCCAGGGGACAGCCTGGTGGAAGGTGACTAGCGATTGGTTGCCTTCCATCAGGAAGAAGGTGGCGTGACTCCGGGAACCAGATGGCCACCCAGAAACCCCGCACTCCCTCTTTGGCGGTGGGATTACCCGACGCTGCCCCGGGAGATGGAAAGGGCT